>CM074723.1:338663252-340026585 GCA_037306005.1 Rhinophrynus dorsalis | reverse complement strand
ACCTTTTTTTTCCTAATAAACACTGTGTAAGGCTTTTTTGTGCTTAACAATTGAGGTGAAGGAGAAGAGCATCAAAATTTAATGAGCATGGTAGCTATGTTCATCAAGACTAATAAATCATGATTAAGGCTGAGCAATCCCCTAGATACAAATGAGTCTTAAATCCACAGGGTGCTGGCATGCTAAACTTGCAGCATTAATGTGTTAGAAAAGAAAGCTAGTTCTCCATTTGTGCTTTAGTTTTGTCAAGTAAAAGTGCTTTTAACTCTGTTATAGGCCAGAATGTTGAACAATGAAGTGTATTGCTGACCATTGTGGCAATCAAATGGTTAAATACCTTGAAAGAAAAGGTTTCAAAGAATATCCTATGACTTAGTGAGCTTCCAGTTCAACACAGTGCAAAAGCTAGCCACACATTTAGTCTCTCCTTTCAGTGAGTAGGATTGCCACATACATACATGGACAATTCCTGGTCCTCCTCTTGAGTAATTAAGTCCAGCCCATGAGGGGTAATGTATTACATGATGACATTCAAAAGAAACACTAGAACCTCAGTAATTATGGGTTGTTCCTTCATAATTTCACAACTAGCCACCTACTTGAAGAAAGAGACAGGAAATGTCCATCATTTTGATAAATCAAACCCCACCCATCCTTCCAGCTCATGTTGCTTCTTAGCATTTCCTTCTGTAAGGATGGCTTTTCTTCACAAGTGGTACATTGAAATGAGGAAAGGACAGAAGGAAGAGGCAACCAGTTAAATTTAGAGGCCCCTGAAACATTCAAATGACAGTAAAAAAAAAAAAAATATTAAAAATGCTATATTAACATTTGGTGCAATTTAGGGATGTCAGGGATAAGCTCCCCATTGTTGTATTAATTAAGAAATGTATGGGTTTGTTTGTTTTTTCATTTGGGAGGTACTGCCCTTTTAACCAGATAATTCCATACACATTCCTGTCAGGAATCCTCACTGGGATACCACGGATCAATGTTTCAGTGATGAAGTTATAACCCAGATAACACCCTTATCACGGTGCCCATGATCTTCCTCTGTCACGCTTTGCTGTGGTGCGCTCCCATTGGCTGAGCCTGTCAGGTGCCCTTTCGTGGTGTTCCTGAGCCAGTGTTGCTGTGTAGCTGTGTTCCTGCTTCCTGTGTACCGACTTGGCCCGTCTGACTACGCTCCTTAGTTCCTGCTCCGTGATTTGACCCGGCTTGTCTGACGATCCTGCTCCGTGATTTGACCCAGCCTGGCTGACGTTCCTGCTCCGTGATCTGACCCGGTTACGTTGCTGACCCTGCCTGTGTTCCTGCTGTGAGCTGTTCCAGTGTTGCCTGGGCGACATTCTGACTTCCGCTGTGCTTGTGGCAGGGCTGACTGTGTCGTTGTCTCCTGTGTACTGGGCCTTTCCGTTTACTCTTGCTGAGCCTGCTGCCTCCGTTACTCTGGGCCTCCATTTACTCTTACAGAGCACTGTGCCTTCCATTAACACTTGCAGAGCCGTTGCTTCCGCTACCCTGAGCCTTCCACTACTCTTGCTGAGCCTTGGGTCTCCGTACAGCGCCTGTGGGGTGCCATTGGCTCTATCCAGCTAAGCACTTGTAGTGTAGTTGGTCTCCGTTACAGCGTCCGTGGGGGTGCCATTGGCTCAATACAGCTAAGCTCTTGCAGTGTAATTGGTTTCCATTACAATGCCCGTGGGGGCTATTGGCTCTATTATCCTCAGCTCTTGCAGTGCACTTGCTCTCCGTTCACGCACCGGTTGGTGTGCTAGTGGCTCTAGCTCATTAAGCTCTTGCAGAGTATTTTGGCCTCAGTTCCCTGCTCAGCATAAGCAGTAGTTTCTGTCCTACTCTATTACTGGTGTTTTCTCATCTAGCACCACTTATTGCTCCTTTACCATCTTATGGGCGTGTCACACACCACAACAGAGACTGTTTTCTATGTACTTTAACCATTGAGTACTCTGTATGTTACATATGCCTGTCCTGTGACAGTATATATTTATTTCTCTGTATACTGGGCCTGAGAGGGCATCTGTACTTTACTGTTCATTTCAGTTATTCTGTATTGCCTATAGAGGGCAGTCTTTCTTGTCTTTTAATAAAACTGTGTTTTATTCTAACCTGCTGGTCTGTGTGTCCTACAAAACCGTTACAACCCTATACAGTCACATTGAGAGGGGATCAGTGGTGCTGGTTGTGGTTCCAAATGTTGCTACTAAAATGCATTTTAGAGCTCTAGCATTCAAGGGGTTAAAAACACCAGCTGAATCAACTGGAATTTGTATTTTTCTTACGTCCAATATGGAACACAGGTACCATGTTGGTTGAGTCCCTCCTCTGGAGGGCAGAACACATTTCAAAAGAGTCTTGTAGGTGGAGACTCAAAGCCACTCCTCCAGCTTAACCCCTCCCCTCACCTATAGCCCCCAGAATGAATGTGTCGTCTGTAATGATTGGATGGAGCAGAGACACTCTGTTAGTTTTTAGCTTGAAATGTTAGTCTGGGGAATTGTTACTGTAATTTATACTAGTGTGAGACACTTTTACTGTCAGGATGTCCGATTCTAAGGGATATCGGAGTAAATCTAAGGCTAAGGACTCAGGGGCATCACTTACCCCCCTTGATTAGTGTTCCTCATGTCAAACGGGGCTCCCTAGACAGTATTCCGGATCTCTGTGGCCCCTACTATTCCATCAGGGCCCTCCACGCACTGACCAAGAGCCAGCTTGGGTAAAAGCACTGCTATCCTCAGTGGCCCAAATATCTTTCTCCCTTCAGGGGGTCCTACAATTTTGGAAGCCCCCCATTACCTTTAAATGTGTGGCCCCTATCTCTGAGTGTTCCTCAGGTTCTATGGGGCCTTCTCCGAGGATGAATTGTCAGAAGTGGAGGATAACAAGGGGAATATGAGGATATGGACTCTTATGAGAATGACTCCCTTCCTTCTTCTGGGGGCTCATTAGGGCTGTCTTGGAGACCCTTCAGGTCTCTGACACCTCTGAGGCATCTTCCTGTAGAGACATCTTCCAGAGGCGTAAAATCTTCTATATTTTTTCCCCTAATGCCACTCTTGACCAGATCCTTCTGGATGATGTGCCCTGAGGAGGATCTGGAATCCCTAGACATGCAGGATGTATACCTACAAGTTACCATACGCTCAATCATACATCTCTATCTGTGATTTGCAAATGGCTTGGATCATTACCAGTTCACAGTTTTGTCAATTGGCCTGGCTTCTGCATCTCAAGTATTAACTGGGTAATGGGGGCCTTAGCGGCTTTCGTTCACAGGTGAGGCATCTCCATGACACCCTATCTGGACAACCTTTTGCTCAAGGCTCCATTAGGAGTGCTCTTGGCCAAGCACTCCCAAGACTGTACTCAATTGTTGGTCCACCATGGGTTTATACTGAACATGCTGAAGTCCTCTCCAGTACCTTCCCAAGAGCTAGTTTTCTTGGGGATAAGGTTCGACACCCATCAGGGAAAAGATTTCCTGGTGGAGGAGAAAATCATTCTGGTCAGGTGTCCCTGGCTCTGTGGCTCAGTGGTAGCTGCGCCGACACAACCTGGAACAGGGAAATCCTTTGTGATATCAGAATGGACTCTGGTCATGACGGATGCCAGCCTGAGCAGCTGTGTTGCAGTTCTGGGTCACTTGGTGGTCCAGGGCAGGTGGACTACAGAGGAGTCTCTTCAGTCCAACAGTGATCTGGAACTCAGGGCAATCCCTCTGGTCCTTGTGTACTGGCCTTCACTCTTAAAGGGAAGGCAAGTAAGGGTCCAGTCGGACAATGCTACAGCCGTGGCTTACAACAACCATCAAGTCGGCATTTGCAGTGCCACCACCTGGTTCATGGTGAAGCACATACTAAGTTGGGCTCCTTAAAGGTTAAACTTCTGCTCTTTCTATGTTCTTTCAGAGATGTATTGCCACCACTCCAGTTGTCAAAGTGTACCTTCGGGGGGGCCATGCCTTCCCTGCCTTTAAGGCTTCCACTCCTTCGTGGGACCTTAATTTGGTCCTCCTACTGAGCCCCTTTCTTCCATTCCTCTGCATGAATTGAACTTAAGATGGCCTTTTTTTCGGCAGTACTCTCAGACCACAGAGTTGTTGATTTTCAGTCCTTGTCTTGCATGGTACCTTTCCTGGTCTTTCATAAGGACAAGGCGGTACATCGAGCCTCAGGAGTTTCTTCCTAAGGTAGTTGCTGAGTTTCACATCAATCGGGAGATTGGTGTGCCTTCTTGTCCTAACCCTAAGTCTGACAAGGAGAAGGCTCTCCAATTGTTGGACATGGTGAGGTGCTTTAAATTTTATGTCAACGCACTGAGCCTTTTTGTAAGACTGTCTCTGTTTTTCATTCCTGAGGGTCCAAGGGCAGGTCAAGGTGCTTCCAAGGTCACTGTGGCCTCTTGGATTAAGGCTACAATACGCCAGGCGTATGAGCTCAGAAAGAAACCTGTTCCCTATTAGGTCACAGCACATTCCGCTTTGGCTGAGCAGTTGAGCAAGGCAGTGACTTGGTCCTCTTTGCAAACATTTGCTAAGCACTACCTTGTTAATGTTCTCGCTTTGGCCGAAACCAGCTTTAGCTGGAAGGTCCTGAAGGCAGCTCTGCCTGTCTAAGAAACTGCACTCTTGGTTGCCTTATTGTTGATTCATTTGTTTGAGCCCCATTGGTTCGTGTTCTTGTGTGCTGTGTAAGTTCAGCGTCTGACACTTTTTTAGTTTGGCCTATTCTAGTTCTGGATAGTCCTGGGGAACTCCGGTATCATGGGGACAGCTATGTGGTCCTTTCTCCTTTTTTCCCACTTCAGGGAGCTTAGTGTTGGTGTATGCCCATGGAACCTGTTACATATTGGACATGAGAGAAAATAGCATTTTAGTGCTCTTATCTGTTAAATCCTTTTCTCTATAGTCCATATGGAACACAGGTGTCCCACCCAGTGAAAGGGACCTCTGTTTGCCTCACATGTCTGTACTTGTGAGTACTCATAGAGTCTTTCTTCTCATAGATTTCCTTCTTCTCCTCTCACATGCTTTCATAGTGTGGCTTCAGTCACATTCATGCTGAGGGCTATAAGCGAGGGGAGGGGTTAAGCTAGAGGAGTATCTGGGAGCTCCCACCTACAAGACTCTGTTTTTTGAAATGTGTCCTGCACTCAAGAGGAGGGACTCAACCCCCATGGTACATGTGTTCCATATGGACTGTAGAGAAAAGGTTTTAACAGGTAAGAACACTAAAATTCTATTTTGTCTCTTATGGTGCAGTTTTTATTCTCATTTGACACATGTAATATGGGCCCTGCAGTATTTTCTCCAATTTTTCTATTAGAAGCTATCATAGTAAGTCCATAACATTCCATATTTCTATTTTTCTGTAGCTGTGAACATAACACATAAGCAGAATACCCAACTGTTTTTGTTCCAGCATGTTAGGCCATCCTTGTTACTTAGAAACAAATGCCATATATAATCTCTTGTGTATTTGCTAATCATCCCTTAGCTTAGCAGATAGTTTGTGTTAATGTGCAGAAACATTTTTTTTCAGATACCTAAAAGACTTTATAAAGCTTTACGAAGAAGACCTGGTGTAATTGTGGAGAACAATATGGGACAAAGGAATTTACAAAATTCCCGTTGATTTATATGGGGATTTAAACCCACTGAATGCTAGAGAGGTCTCCAACACATTGTGAAGAGGATAAAAACCCTTTTTACATCAATGGACATTGATTATCCAGTGTGATAATAAACTCCTAATTCCTGTGCCATTTTAGGGAACATATGCACTAAGATATCTCCAACTTGATGGTAGTCTCCTAGAATAGGACCTGGATAGTTTATCACACTAGACAAGTTATCTTCCAGTGTTTAGCTCATACCTTACTGTATTTCTCCAAAGTTTTTAGTACATCAGCCTCGATATCTGTCTTAAAGGAACAGTAAAGTTTTATTATAAAAAAAAAAAATAAATATATATATATTACGTGTGTGTGTTGAATAGCTTTTCCTGCTGAATCGAACAAGAAAACTGTCTGGAAAAATATAGTTATTATTAGTACACATTTAGCAACAGTGCTCCAGTCCAGGCTGATATCCCTATTAAAACATTACTACGCCTTTAAAGTGCAATTATGTTTTGCTAAGTCTGCTCTTTTGTGAGCAGACTAAGTAAAAAGCCCCAGTATGGCTCTTAGCAATTGCTTCGGGGGGAGGCAGAAACTGATTTCCCAACTGGCAGTGGACTGGAACATAACCCAGTAGCTTGTGTCTCTCTGCTGGAACTTCACAGGTTTAGCATTCAGCCTCCACAGACCTTCTGTTTTAGACTTTCAAACTGGATGCATAGGGTCTAGGGGGCTATGAGTGCAGTTCAACAAGACTGAATTGGGACACATCTAAGTCTCTTTTCATAAGACCAACAAGGGAGTTCTGGCTTCTCTTTTCAGACCCCTTTTCTCCGCCCACTTTGGTCCTTTGGGACTCACAATTCTGCCTGGCTTCGTCAGCTGGTCTGCTTACAGGGAAATAGGTCTGCCCAAAGGGTACTATCCATGTGATAGTTGCCATTTAATTTCTGGTAAGTGATAGAACAGACTGATTTCTGATTGGTGCATTCAACGTCATGACATCCTCCTTATGTGCAGATGATATATGACCAGTAACATGCAGTTTTATAATTGAGTGTGAGGAAAGTTTTACACATGAAATGTTCAGTTACTGATAGAAAGTTCTAACATTGCTTATTGTTGCATGGAGGGGTAGAAATTACACAAAATCACCACCTGGTTGTCATAGCAAAAGTTTTAAATCTTGGATATTTTTGGTACTTTTGTATGGGGGAGATTAAACTGTAAACCAATGGTTAAAGATGTGGAATGAGCCCAGAAAGCTCAAATTCAATCCAGGTCTCCTCCCACTGAAGGCTAGGGTTGCCACCTTTTCTTCCAAAAAATACCGGCCAAGGCATTCCGTCCATAGACTTAACATTGGAAAGAAGCCAATTTTATACCGGCCTGCCGGTAAAATACTGGCTGGGTGGCAACCCTACTGAAGGCTTAGGCTTAAGGGGCAGGGGTTGGGGGTCTAGGAGTCCACTGCTGTGGATATGATATCCAGAACTAATTAAGTATTAATTTTGGAGAACCAGTCCAGGTAAAATTGATTCATTGTGATTTTCTGAATAGATTAAGATAAATAGGAGTTTATTATTAGTAGGTGTCTGTGTTACTTTAAAGGAATAGTAATGTCTGAATATTAAGTAATTGTCTATCATTCATTATACTTTTTTATAACAAAACGTACCTTACAGATCATTATTTACAGGTAACTGCAAATACAATGTAAATATATATATATAGATACACTTGACTGCTGTATGAAGGACACCTACCTGCGGAAGTCAATGTGTTGAACAAATTAAAGAGAGAGTAATGTTTCACTAAAACAGTAGCTCCAATTAATTTTCATAGTATTTGAGCCATAGAGAGTGTTATATCAATACTGTCAGAGTTGTAGTTCAAGAGTAATTGAATGATAAAATATTCCCCTCCTGCCCCTTTTACTTTGTGTAAGCCACCTCCCCTCACATGTGGAATCTGGTCCACAGACCAGACAGCTTGCAGCAAGGGACAATCTTCTTAGTGTGAGAACAGTGAAAGCCCTTCCCCCTTTACAGTTTTTTTCAGGTTTTCCCCCCCTTATTTTAATTGAAGATTGTCCCTCTCTGCAATCCACTTGGACATCACCCTGCAGTGGTGAGCAGTGTTACTTCAGTAAAAGAGTGGGAGGGGGATACTTTATCATTCAATTACTCTTGAACTACAACTCTGACAGTACTGAAATAACACTCTCCTTGGCCCAGAGACTATGAAGATTAATTGGAGCTGCTTTTATTATGCAACATTACTATTCCCTTGAAGAGTGACTTATTCCTAGGTTGAAGCTTTCTTTTAAAATGGCTCTGCAGGGAACTCTTCTTGACTGGCTTTTCGCTTCCAACTGTTAAGAAACATGTTCTTACTTTATCATTATAATCCCTCTTTGTTACAGAAAATGCTGATTTTCCAAACAACGAAGGACAGGCCATTAAAGATGGGGTGAACAGGAACTCCGCAATTATTGGAGGTAAGTACAGTTTTACATGATTTCCATATTTTCTTCAATGACAACATGGGGTTCATGTGCTAAGGTGAGAGATCTGTTTCATGTGGATATTAATGCAAAGTGTACCTTTCTAACTATACATAACATTGTAGTCTTTGTTTTATTTCATTATATCCCCCTCCACCCCCTTTTCCATAAGTCAGAGTGCCTCCCCTCAGAGCTGCAAGCCGGTCTGGATGGATCGCAAAGAGGGACAATCTTCTGTCAGCATAAGGAAAAACCTGCCCTCCTTCTTCAAGGTGGGGGCAGGGTTTTCCTTATACTGATAAAAGATTGTTCCTCTTTACTATCTGTCCGATTAGTTGACCGGATTTCTTAGCTGAGAGGAGGTAGCATTACGTATGGAAAAAGGGTGGGAGGCGGACACTTAAATGTAAAAGAAAATGAAGACTACAACATTACGAACAGTTAGAAAATAACGTTTCGTAATAAAGTATATTGAAGAATCTACCTTGCACTAATATCTAAACATTACTATCCCTTTAAAAGGATAGTAATACTTAAAATGTAAAAAATATACGTTGTAGGGTTTATGCCCCTGAGTAAAACAAGGGTACTCCCACTGCTGAGATATTTTATTAAAAAATTATAACAGCTCAAACTTGAATTTTTTAGGTGCAGTATCACAATGACCTGAAAATTTACAGTGGTGCTGTTGCTACACCATCCTATGGACTGCTGTGGTCCGTAGACCATAAATCTTGTTTTACTCAGGGGGATAAATCCTACAACATATATTTTGTCCATTTTATGTATTACTATCCCTTTAATAAAGTATCGAACCACTCACCTCTAAGAAGGCTAACAATGACATGCAAATCTATCATAGATTTTCAAACTGGCAAAGTAGCAAAAAGAAGTCTGGCACTGGAGCATCAAATGTGCATTTACAAACTGTGTAAGTTGATACACAGAAGGCAGCATTTATGTATAAACACAGTGCAGCATGACTGCTTTCTCTCCATCCAAGACATGTATGATGGTTTCTTCTCTCTTCTGTCAGAGAGCACTTAATCATACAAGTGCCAGCTCTGGATATTGAATGAGTAGCAGTCATATCTATTGCAGTTCAGCATATTTATGTGTGTGTTTGTTTTTTTTTTGTTTGCATCCTCATAAATTATTTTGTTTATTAATGGTATCATCAGGGTTTAAAAGTTGAAGTCCCTTGTTACTAGCCAGACCTGAAAAGTTACTCGCCACTGCAAGCCATAGCATACCCACCAGGGCTGAATTTCTACTCGCCAGGGCTAAATTTTCACTCGCCATTGGCTAGTGGCGAGTGGAAATTTTGAGCCCTGGTATCATGACTATTAATTATGATGGGCATTGAAGGTCGACTAGCTGAACAATAGTACTATTCACCAGAATAATTACCACTTTATAGAGAAATCATACAGCTGCTGAACTGATGGCCAGGCAGCAGCTCTTAAGAAGAATCTGCATACCTGCGCCGTCAGTCCCTTCCGGTACGTACCAAGCAACGCCTCTTAGAGGAGACCAGGACTGACAGAGCAGACTCGCAGACATCTCTAAGCAAAAATGTTTGCGCTGTTGCCTGGCTGTCAGTCTCGGCACCAGTAGGCTTTCTTTATAAGGCCGTAATTATTCTGGCGAATAGTGCGATTGTTCAGCTCGGGGCTCAAAATTTCCACTCTCCACTAGCCAATGGGAAGTGAAAATTTAGCCCTGACGAGTAGAAATTCAGCCCTGGTGGGTATGCTATGGCTTGCAGTGGCAAGTAACTTTTCAGGTCTGGCTAGTAGCAACTACTTCAAATTTTAAGCCCTGGTTCAGCTAGTCGACAGATGGGTAATTTTTGGGGGGAAACTTTGTGGGGTGATCCCCTTTAAGAGTATATACCATCAGAACTTATTTAGGTGTTAGAATTACAAAAGGCATATCATGTTTTCTTCCACAGGGAGAAATTAACTCATGCAAAAAATTGGAAATTGTATGCTGCAATTTTCATCACTGAGTTTAACAAAGCATGGAGCTCTAGCTCATTTATTTATTTTATTGTGATCTACTTTTTCAAGATTTCTTCACATTTACTAGACATTGCAAGATTGCTTTTAACAAGATGAAGCAGCTGGATTTACAGGACCTCTGTGTCACATAAATGAGATATACTGACATTTTATTGCTCATAAAAAGTGACCTTACAAAGCTGTACACTAAAGTCATCATACAAGCAGAGTATAGACATGCTGCATCAATATACACTGGGCCTTATGAATAAAGATACGGAGGGGCAATTCTAGGGTATGCCAACTACATCAAATAGACCTTTTAACCCTTTGAATGCTAGGGAGATTTCTGGTAGCAATGCCTTGGAATGCTAAATTGAACCCCTTGAGTGCCAGAGAGGTATCCAGTGCATTGCATTAAAACAATGGAATATTTTTATTAATTATTATTCATTCCATATGGTGCAGGTGATTTTCTTCCCTTTTGATTTGTGCATATGGCTGACTGTTCCATTACACTGTGTATAAGCACACAATGTTATTTATCTGAGAGAACACGAAGGCACTTTCATCAATATAAATGCTTTTTTTGAAGGAACAGCATCTTCAAAATATATTTTATTCTTTTTCAGTAGTTGCAAGTGTCTGCTTGATAACTAACTCCTCCATTTGCTCCTTCTCCACCACTTCTTCCCCAGCCAGACTTAACTTTGATATTTCCCTCACTATTAACATCACCACCATCACACCAACCTCCAAAGCATGCTGCCTTGGAGGTCACTTTCGACCCCTATCATTCACTCCACATATTCGGTCAATCTCCACCTCATGTTGTCTCTATCTACTTAACATCTCTAGAATTGAACCTATTCTCACCCAAGAGACTACCAAATTCTAATCCAAACACTCATCATGTCCAATTTTGGCTCTTCCAACTCACTCCTAATTTGCCTTCCTCTCACCCGACTAACCCCACTACAGTCCATAATGAGCACTGCCTCCAGACTAATCTACCTCACACAGTGTTCCTCTGATACCACTCCTTTCTGCCAATTCCTAGGCTCCTATTATCATTTAGAATTAAATTCAAAATACTGGTGCTAACTTACGGAATCTTTATTACCACTTCACCCCTCTAATTTCATCTCTTGTTTCCAAATACACTCCCACTTTCTATCTTCACTCTGTACAGGATATTCATCTCTCTTTAGCTCCTATTACATCCTCCCATTCCTGCCTACAGATCTTTTCCTTTGCTTCATCTGAGCTCTAAAATTCCCTCCCTCATTCCATCAGACTACTCCCTGGCTTTCTGATCTTCAGATGCTTCCTGAAAACAGCTCATCAGGGAAGCCTATCAACTACCCTCATAAACATTATGAGCAAGGCCAGATCAACAACCTGTCCAACCTGTACTCTCTTGTTCACATCTACAATCGCTCTGCCACCTACAACCTCCTTGTTTGCATGGTCTTTTTCTCCCAAACTGGACCACTGCACCGAAAAGCACTTTTTTCCACACACTGACCAGCAGTTAATGATAATTTTGTGTCCCAACTAGTAGAGAAGCCAACTAGAAAAGGGGCTTTGCTTGAATTAGTGGCCACAAACAACTCTGAAATGGTAAAAAATATACAGGTCAGGGACAGAGGCGTAACTAGAAGCCACGGGGCCCTGGTGCAAGAATTGCCATGGGCCCCCCTCAACCACATTGGCCACCTCTACATTGCCCCTCAATCTCCACAATGCCCCTTCCACATTGCCCCTCATTCTCCACAATGCCACTTCCACACTGCCCCTCAATCTCCACATTGCCCCTTCAAAAATGCCCCCATCACAATTCCCCTCATTCTCCACATTGCCCCCATCTCCACATTGCCCCTACTGACCCCCCCCCCCCCGTCCTCCTACCTCGAGTCCCTGGTGATCTAGCGGTGTGCCGAATGAGGCACAGACCTCTGGAACCAAACTCCCTCGCGGTTGTTAGTAATGTCATCTCCCAGCGCTCTGCATTATTAAAGCGTCGGCCGCCGGGAGATCAGCTGTTTTGCGGGCGCATTGCAAGGAGGATGCAGGGGGCGGCCAGGCCCCTGAGAGTGACGGGCCCGGTCGCAGGTGCGACCCCTGCGACCCCTATTGTTACGCCACTGGTCAGGGAACATTAAGGCAAAAGTGACCATAATATGGTATCCTTTTGAAATTTGTTATAAGAAAAACATTAACAAAGGTTTAACCAAAACATTAAACTTTAAAAAGGCTAATTTTATCATTCTAAAAACCGTATTAAAGGACTTTAATGGAATGTAATCTTCAAAGATAAAAATGCACAAGAACGATGGAATTTGTTTAAAATGCCCTTACATAAATATACAGTCTTGGTCCATATATGCCTTTGGGGAATACGTACAAGAGAAGCAAATCAAGACCAGTGTGGCATAATAAAGAGGTTGGCAGTGAAATCAGAAAAAAGAAGTAGGCTTTTAAACTGTTAAAGTTAGAAGGGTCAGATGCACCATTTAAAAATATAAAGAATGTAATCGAATCCGCAAACAAGCAATTAGGCTAGCTAAAATTGAAAATGAGAAAGTTACTGCAAAAGAGAGCAATACAAATCCTAAATAGTTCTGTAAATATATAAATAGCAAAATGAATAAAGTTAAAACTGAGGGAGGGTAATTCATTAGTGAGACTCTGTCTGACACCTTAAACAAATTCTTTTCATCTGTATATACAAAGAAAATAACAATGGCAGGCTATGTACAAACAGACAGAATCACAGAATTTCATTCATCATGTACATGGTTTACTGAGGACAAAGCCCAAAAGCTACTTGAAAAGATTATACTATATAATAATTTGCTAGAAAGTTTGTAAGGATGTAGTGATGCGTAGTAGAGACTGCCCGTGATGAGGCTGATACAGAACGGGATGCTCCGAAGGAGCGTACAGCTCTGTATCAGCTGTGGCACAGGCAATCTCTACTGAGCATGACTGCACTGAGACCGGCTGGCACTGTATCAGCCGCGGCGTGGGCAGTGTCTACTGTGCATGACTGCCCCACGACCGGCTGGCAGTGGCTCTTCAACTAGTGATGAATAAAGCTCCAGGACCTGATGGCATACACCCAAGGGTACTTGTTGAACTTAGTTCAGTTATCACAGTTATACTTAATAATTATTGA
Organism: Rhinophrynus dorsalis; assembly: GCA_037306005.1. Lineage (NCBI taxonomy): Eukaryota > Metazoa > Chordata > Amphibia > Anura > Rhinophrynidae > Rhinophrynus > Rhinophrynus dorsalis. The sequence continues at coordinate 340,013,252 of CM074723.1, read as the reverse complement.
CTCACTAGCATAAGGCATAGTGCCCAGTGATTGGAGAAAATCAGATATAGTACCATTATTTAAAAAGGAGGCTAACCTGTAACTTGACTTCTGTAGTGGGTAAGATATTAGAACGGTTATGTGACGACCAACAATATTATTAGTAGGAGCCAGCATGGTTTTATGAAGAATAGATCATGTCAAACTAATTTACCTGTATTTTAAAAAAGGGTAAGTAGTAATTTAGACATGGGTATTGCTGTCGATGTAGTATAACTGGATTTTGCAAAAGCCTTTGATACTGTGCATAAATTAAAAGGCTTCCGTTTGGGAGATGATATCTGTACAGGGATTGGGACCTAGTTACATGATAGATGGCAGAGAGTTGTTGTAAATAAAACCTTTTCAAGTTGGTCTAAAGTTGTAAGTGGGGTACCAAAGGGTTCAGTCCTGGGCCCAATGCTTGTTAACTATTTATTACTTATCTAGAAGTAGGTATTGAAAGTAGTGTCTCAATCTTTGCTGATGACACTAAGCTGTATTTTCTCTTCAGAACGATTTGGATAAACTGACTGAGCAGAAAAGTGCCAGATGAGGTTTCATATAAATAAATGTAAGGTTATGCATTTAGGCTGCAGAAACAAACATGTTACATATAAACTAAATTGGAAGCTACTAGGGAAATCCTAATTAGAGAAAAATTTAGGAGTACTGATACACAATAGACTTCACAGCAGTGTGCAGTGTCACTCAGTTGCTGCAATAGTCAGTAGGGTATTATCATGTATAAAAAGAGATATAGATGCAAACGATGGGAGTATAATTCTTCCTTTCTATAAATCCATGGTAAGGGCTCGTCCAGAATACGGAGGACAATTTTAGGCACCAGTTCTTTAAAAATACATTACTGAACTGGAAAAAGTGCAGAGACTTGCAACAAAACTTTAAAGGATCTGAGTTATAAAGAGAAACTAGCCAAACTGGGTTTGTTTACATTAGAGAAGAAATGTCTAGGAGTGGTTTGATTACTATTTACAAACATATTCGAGGTCACTACAAAGAACTCTGCAAGGAACTATATACTCAAAGAGCTGAGCAGAAACAAAGTCATCCATTAAGACTAGAGGAAATATGCTTTCAACTAAAACTAAAGGCAGGGTTTTTTTTACAGTAAGGGCAGTAAAGTTATAGAATTCTTTAGCTCAGGGTGCTATACTTGCAGATATTGTAGTTGCTTTCACAAAAGTAAAGCATAACTTTCTAGTTAAAAAAAAAATATAGAGAATGTTGATCCAGAGAAATATCCAACTGCCATGTGGAGTCAGGAAGGAATTTTTTTGTACCCACTTGGGGCTTAATTGGAAATTGTTTCAGTGGGGTTTTTTGCTTTCCTCTGGAACAACATGGGTGATATGGCATGGGCTGAACCTGATGTATGCATTTCTTTTTTGACCTCATCAACTATGTTACTATGAGGCACTTACACCATACATCACTTGCTCCTTCTGTGTCTCACCTACCTTCCTCTAGACTGTAAGTTCTCACAAACAGGGCCCTCTGATTCTTTTGTTTTCTGTGTGGCATTTGTACTGTTTAATGTCTCTGCATGTATATTACCTATTGTACAGCTTTGCAGAATAGGCATATCGCTACATAAATAAAGTATAATAATAATAATAATAATAATAAATAATCTGCTCCAAGAAGCAGGAATTACTGCAGAGTTTTTGGTAACCTCCCCTCCTAATAAATGATATGAGAGCCTCATCTCAGTGAAAAATCTCTGACATTGTGTTTCTGGATGAAGACTGATCACAAGTTAATCACCCAGGTCCTGCTAACTAAGGCCTTGATTACACTGCAGGTGATAAAAGGTATTTTATGTAACAAATTCTCAATGAAGTCTACAAATACATTTTAGATAATACCTTTGATAAAGTTATCAGCTGCAATGGCATTCAGCCCCAAGTGTGATCACTTTTTTCTGTAACAGATTCTTAGAGAAATGTGTAAATAAAACTGATAGTTATCAACTGCAATAGAATTCAGCAATTTCATAGATCAGCTTCTGGTGGCAGAAAGATTCAGAAATGATCCATGTAAGGCCAACAACTGAGTGGTAAATGTGTAGCAAAATGTAGTGGCCCATCTTCCTCAGATGTTTGAAGGTGTCACCTAAAGCATTGTTCATTGTTGTCCCGGGCTTTTAAAAGCCCTATTTGAATAAATTGGTGTAGTCGGTTTATCCCACAGAATCTCACTACTTTTGTCTTTGTACAGATTGCTATTTGTAGACAGAGATTTTACATAAATAACACTCGCTAGTCCATCTTAGACAGCTAATGAATGTTTGTCTTTTGTCCTTTGTGGAACACAGGAGCCATGAGGTTAAGCTGCTACTACTAGGAGGCAGGACACTTGCAATCTAAAGCTCTCTGGAGGAGTAAACTCCCTCCCAGGTCCTCTTAACTCCTGGTTAGCAGCACCCTTCAACTTCAATGCTTTGCCTAAAGGGGAGTTCCTTGGCGATTCTTTTCTTCAACATTTTCTTTTAATTTATATTTATTTTTTCATTTTCATTTCCCACTGTCACAGTAATCAGGCAAATAAGGACAGACATGAATATAAAATATAAATCCACCATTATTAATAAGTACAGTAATAATAGTGTAGCCCACACAACCCCAGAACACAGGGTGATACGACCAAGGCTCCTTCCCGGAGCTGCACACTGTGCTGTGCACTGCACTACTGCGAGATACTGGAGACTAGGACCGTGGTGCAGGTGGAACACCAGAGGGAACGGTAACTGAGGCACAAGTCTCCACCCTGGGTCACGTGACCAGAGGCAACAGGGAGCAAGAGCAGACCTGAACCATGAAACACTGAGACTGATGGTCAGGCAAGTTCGGAGAGTATAGAGCCAGTAGTCTGCCAGAGCCATAGGTCAGACAAGCTGGGAACTAGACGGAGCAATAGGTAAAAAGAGTCAGAGGTCAGACAAACCTGGGACTACACGGAGCTAGTAAGTCAGCCAGAGCCACAGGTCAGAACCTATTTGGGTAGTCGGACAAGCCGGGGTCATACACAGAGTGGATTCTCAAGATAGCACAGGTCACAACGGAGTGCAAGAGACAATATCAAAAACACCACGTAAGGGCAATGACTCCCAGACCCAGGGAAGTTTATAAAGGAGCAGGAGAAGTCGGGCCCCAATTAGGCCACACAAAATAGGCCCATAAACAGGCATCCTAGCCAGTGCCTGTTTCATGATGTCAGCAATGCAGAGGTGGCCACAACTATGCAAGCTGACACACCACAGAGGAAGGAAGCACAGGATAACTAGGCCTCTAAAGTAGACTGTGATACCAACATATGGCTAGCTGCTTATACGTGTCCGTTCCTCTTGCATGCAAAACCAAACTAAACTCCGGCTGTTTACCTGGGTCAGTATTTTATAATGTCTGCCAAGCTGATGGCCAAGTCCAGGAGGAAGACACTCTTCTGCCTAGTTTTAAAAGGAGCCAGAAGAGCCCAGAAAATGAAGGTGCAAGTTTTGTGAGTATGCCTTGTCATTTTCTGTCTACATGTCCACAATCTGAGGTCTGTTTCTGGTACATGGCATATTACCTTTATTTTATCTCTTGTGTTTTTGCTCTTATCCTTATTTTTACTTCTCCCTTTCTATTAGGGACAAGTGTTTTGAGACTAGAGGCTGTGGGTTGTGTTGCCTTTAAGGTTCAGCACTTGTGGCCACCATCTTATGCAGCTCTGCCTGCTTTTCTGTCTTTTCCAGTGGCTCTGGGTGGACTCCAGACAACTGGGATGGTTCCATCAGTTTTGGACTTCCTTTACACACCACAATGGTAACATGCAATGCAGGCGGCTAGAGAGCCACAGCACCAGTTTTAGTTGTCTCACACTGCAACCCAATTTCCCAGGCTTTGGTACAAGAAAGGGGTAGGGATTTATACTCCATTCCTTCATTTCTCTTCATGCAGCAAACTCTGAAGACACCTCTTCAGCAGGCCTTTTTTGTCCCATTGAATCAGTTTAATTTGAGGGGTTATGTGCCATGTCAGAGGGAAAAGAACAGCAGAACTTTGTCCGTTTCTTCTGCAGTGGTCAAATGTCTGTCCTGTCATACAAGTCTCGCTAAAGATCAGCCAACTACAGCCCTCTTGTGTTTTGTCCGGTACACAGTCTACTCTAGGGCCCAGTTCCTCTGAGCATTAGCCAGCATGTGTTAAGATTCTTGTCTCCTCTATGGCATGATTTCTGACACTATCTAGTCCACCAGCTTCTATCCAGTGTATCCTGGATAAGTTGGATCAGGGGCCCAGGAAGAGGGTCCAGTCTATGTTCTGTTACTACTTAGAGAATATTCCTCACTTGAGGAAGGCGAGACAGGAAATGAAGATGGGTTTATCCTTCTGTCACTCCTGTGTATTCCCTTGAGAAGGATCCTGGGAGTTCTATAGAGGGCTTAATTTGGACAGTGTTACAGACTCTCCAGATTTGAGACCTCCTTGGAGAAATGTCTTCTATAGACATTTGTAAAAGGCGTAGAAGGGACGTTACTCACTTCCCCTCTTATGATTCTCTTGATCAGGTTATCTTTGCGGAGTAGAAGTCACCAGATAGGCGAGTCTCTCTCGATCTAGGAATTTTAACTTTCTTTACCCTTTTTCCCCTGCTACATTGAAGCTGTGGACTTCTCTTGTTGTGGTTAATCTCCCTATTTCTTGCATCTATGGTCATACAGCTCTATCAGTAGCAGACGCTGCTGTGTTTAAGAATCCGGCAGATAAACTCCTGTCCTCTCTTCCCATAATGAACTTCTTTGCCTCTGAGGAGGTGTTACACCCAGCCTTGGCTACAGGCTGGGTGGCAAAAACCATGGTCTTTTGGGTCATTCACTTGTTGGAAGTGGTTCCTGTGAAATCTGGGAATCTGGTTCATATCTCCAGGATTACCTAAGCTAATGTCTACATTTGTGAAGCAGTCTTAGATATGGTTAAATTCATTGGTAAGATGTCTGCACACTCTGTTGCACAATACCATACTCAATGGCTGAAGAACTGGTCTGCTAATCAGTCTTCAAATAAGTCCCTTGTTGCCTTGGCTTTCATGGGCAAACAGCTCTTGGGTCCTAAACTGGATAAGGTCAATATCCATGATGGTAACAATAGTTCCCTGCTGCCCCAGCTCACACCTAAGCGTCAGATTTTCCTACAGAAGTCCCACTTTTCACACACACACACACACACACACACACACACACACCCCAATACTCTCAAGTGTCTTAGGCTTCTATTGCCAAACTCACTTCAACCCTAAATGGCTTGTCAGACAGGAAGCCCAACAAGAAGCACTCCACTGATGGATCTTTTTCAGCATGAGTTGTGGAGTACTGGATCTCTTCAGTGAATTGGGGAGGGGCAGCTGAGACGTTTCCTCGATGTATGGGCCCTCTCTGTGACAGATCAGCAGGTTGTGTGGATTAATTTTGAAAGATTATCACATAGACTTCAAGGACCCTCTTCCTCATCGCTTCTTCAATTTAGGGGTTCCTCAAGAACCCATTCTTATGATTTGGGATGTGATCTCCCATCAAGAGCGGTTTCTAGGGTTCTATTCCAACATCTTCATAGTCCCTAAGAAAGACAGTGTTGTCATCTGGATCTAGACCTAAAACATCTTAATTATTTTGTTCATATACCAAGATTCAAGATGGATTTTCTGCATTATTTAATTTCCACTATGTCCTGGGGATTTATTGGTTTCTCTGGACATAATGGTCGAGTAGCTTCATATGCCAATTCACATGCAACATCAGAGATTCCACCGTTTTGCTTTCCAGGATCGCCATTTCCAATTAACTGCCCTTCCCTATGGTCTGGCCTCCACTCCACAAATTTGTCCAGTGACATTCAGTCACAAGAGATCTCCCCTACATCTTATCTGAACTATCTCCTGTTGAAGGCACCTTCGGCAGACAACTTGCTGGTCAGTCTTTAGGTGTGTGTGTCCATTCTGTAACAGCAAAATTGGGTGATCAACCATAGGAAGTGTTTGATCCTGTCTCAATATCTGGTCTTTCTTGGTAGAGATTCAACACCCTCCTCCAGGGATGAATCTTTCTGCCAGGGGACAAGGTTCAGATGTTGCCCTGGAGTGTGCCTTAGGCTCCAGCTTGCCCATCGGCACCAGTGTGGGACCACAATAAGGTGCTGGGGTCAGTGGTTTCAGCACTAATTTCAGTTTTACACACACACACACAGACCCTGCAACTGAATGTTCTAAGAAACTGGTCCAGGCACAGTGTCCCCTGTGCATGATATCCCTTTTGTCTCAGAAAAGGGTGGATCTTTGCAGGTCCCCTGTTGGGTCACCTGCTTGTCATAATGGACTGGCCCGTTTTGAAAAAAGAAGGCAGTCTGTCAGGTTGGGAGGCCACCTTCAACCTCAAGGTGGCACAATGCCTCTAGTCCAGCCACCAAAGACAGTTTTTGATCAATGTGCTAGAACTATGGGTCATTTGTCTGGCTCTTCAGCATCGATTACAGTCACTCCACAGCCTCCTGGTGCAGATTCAGTCCAACATAGTGACGTATGATGTTGATGTATGTCAACTGCCTAGGAGAGACCAGAAATGCAGCCCCTTGGTTTGAGGTTTATCTGGTCCTCTCCTGAACAGCCCTATCAGCCATTCACATTCTAGGGATGGACTATAGCTATCATCATTGCCTGGTACCCGGGGAGTGGGAACTGATGTACTTATGGGCTTTGTGTTTGTTCTGTAAAGGTTCAGATCTCGGCCTTGTCAGTTATTTTTCTGAAGCAAATTACTGTTACCGATTGCTCATACTTTGTGCTAGGGCTGGCACTTGCCTTCCCCATCTTTAGGGGCCCCACACCTCCATGGGATCTCAAAATGGCTCTTGGAGTGCTTCAAAGGGTTACTATTCAACCAATGACGTATGTGTCTTTTTTGCTTTACCCTAAATACTGCTTTCCTTCTAGTAATTGTCTGTTCAGTGTGTGCCCGAACTACAGTCTTTAACTTGAAGAGCTACTCTTTTTTATTTTTCATGCAGATAGGGGGGTTCTGCATACTCGCTTTGAGTTTCTTCCCAAATTGGTTTCTGATTTCCATATTAATCAGAAGATTGTTGTTCCTTCTCTTTGTCTTGCTCAGTTTAGCAGGCAAGAACAGGACCTTCACTGCCGAATGTAGTTAGTTGTTTTAAATTCTAGTTCATCATACTGAACCTTTACAAATAGGATACACTTTTCATTATTCCAATGGGCCCGCAACCGGGCAAGGCAGCATCTAAGATGAGTGACCTCAGCTCATTCCATCAGAGAGGTGGGTACTTCCTGGGCCTACAAGAACCAATCCTTTGCAGAGCAGTTTTGCAAGGAGTATTAACATTTCACACATTCTCTAAACAGTACAGTGTCAACATGTAACACTTTGGGGAGAAAAGTCCTCTAGGTAGTATTGCCTATGCAGATGTTGCTTTTCTGCTGTTACTTAGTTTGTTTTTGTGTTTTTTTTTTTGTGCTGGTGTCTGTTAACACTTGAAGTTGGTATTTCATAGTGGTTCCTGTGTTCCACAATGGATGCAAGTGAAAAGGGGAGTTTTGCTCATTTATCAATACATCATTTTCTCTTAGTCCTTATAGAGCACAGGATACCCCTCCTGGAAAAAAAAAAAGTTTTATTTGAGCTCCTAGCAGGGGTGTCTGTCACGTTCTCTGGAGTGTTGAATGCCTTCATGCCTTACTACTTTTTATTTTTTCTTGCATCTTTGTTATACAGAAAGTCTGCTGCTGATGCTTGGTAGGGCTTAAGAGGAGCTGGAAGGGAGTCTCTTCCTCCATAGAGCTTTAGTTTGCAAGTGTCCTGCCTCCTAGTGGTATCTACTTAACCCCATGGTTCCTGTGTTGCAAAAGGATTACGAGAAAAGGCTTTATCAATAAATACACAAACATCCCCTTTTTGAATGCAAAGTGATTAATAATAATTTTAAGTTATTTTCTCTTTCTTTATAGAATCTAACATAATGTTCTTTTCATCTCTTTAAGGGGTTATAGCAGTGGTGATCTTCACAATCCTTTGCACCCTGGTATTTTTGATACGCTACATGTTCCGCCACAAGGGGACATACCACACCAATGAAGCCAAAGGAGCCGAAGCCGCAGAAACCGCAGATGCAGCCATCATAAACAACGACCCCAACTTTACTGAGACCATTGATGAGAGTAAAAAAGAATGGCTGATCTGAGAGTAATCAACATGACAATAAGAAAGAAGGTTGTAGGGACTGTGTCTCACCAGAGCTTCTTCAGACTTCTACTCACAAGATCAGTACAGCTGGGGGCCCTCTAGGGCAACAGAACATACCAACAATAACATAACAGACTTTGAGGAAGGCATCGAAAGTACTTTTTCTTTACCTTTACAGTTGGGTTTTGCTCCTTCTGTACCTCCCTGCCTAAAAATAAATTATCAGCTTTTAGAGTTTCAGCTTTGGTTCAAAGTTGTCAGTAATATATTTTTCTTTTGTGTTTCTCTAGATGATCTCTAATAAATTAAGCAAGAGGGCCAGTTTTATAGTATTTTTAAGCCCTTAAAATGTTAAAATTTCTGTCTTAAATATATATATATATATATATATATATATATATATATATAAAAAAATATTCGTTGATGCGCACCTATTCTGATGATTTATCATTTTTTCTTTATCATTAAAAATCACATTGATCTGTCATTGCATGTAGTACCTCAGAAGGATTCAGGTTAGCACAGGGGTTGGCAACCTTTGGTTTGACACCTATTGAGAACTACTATTTCCATCCTCTCCATCCAGCCAACAACTGGTAGGAGATGATGGGAATTGTACTCTCCAACAAATTTAGAGACAAAGGTTAGCTATGGTGGAGACAGAGCATTGAAAGGCCAACATAAAATGCTGCCAACTTTCAAGATACCTATCATATCTTAGTATCTTTGGAAAGTAGGGGAGATATGTCTCAAGGCAAACTCAATGCACAATTCTGGCAGGGAAAACATTTACAGTGTATATAAAATAATTAAAGGGGGAATTTACCCTTGTAATCAGTGGTTTTTAATTTGTTTAATGGAAAGGACTTTCCTATGCAGATGTCATCCATTAGCAGTCAGGTACTGTATATCTGTTTATAGATTTTTGTATTTGAACTCTACTGCAATATATTACTGGACTAGTTATATGGCCTTTTACAGTCATGGGTGGGGTTTCCCTCGCCATCTAAGGCCATCATCAGAGTAGCTCTCTCTATGTCTAGAGCCATACTCATGTCATAAAATGTCCCTATTCAGTTAACAGCCTACAGAAGAATTTAAATTAAAACAAAATATCAGATTGATATACCTCGTTGCTGTCTGGATGACAGCTGCATACATATGTCCTTCAGTTATACAAATTAAGAGCCACCTATTCCAAGGAAATAGTTCCTCTTCACATTAATTGCACCTAAAATAAAATCTATCAAATGTATTTATCAATTTTTTTGCATAATTTTTTGGTCTTCATACATGATCCAAAAAAAGACAAAACAGGTTATTCTGTTGGGATGCTCCTGCAACCTTTATCAGTGGTGTGTTTTAGAGTTAGCAATGCAGGCTTGTCTTGCTCACATGTCTGTCTGAACAGTAATTACATTGGACAACCTAGTATTCATATCATCCTGGGATAATTATGGCCATCTTCTTCACAGAGACACGGACGGACTAAACTCTTTAAAGCAACTGAATTTCACATTAGAAATGTTTAACGTATATATTGCTGTATATCTTAATGAAGAATACAACTATATATCCAACCTTTTACAAGTGTTGTTTATCCTGCTTGATAACACTTCATTATCCGTTTAAGTTTCAGGAAAGATTTGCATTAAAATGCAGATTACTATTTATTTTTTTTTCAAACAGTGATGAATGGAGTATTTAAAGGGATAGTAATACTTCGTTTTAACTTTATTTTATTTTGTAGGCATTAAAAAAACATGAAGAATGATATAAGTCTTATCTCTCAAACCTTTATGGTTTAAGAGATATTCACAAACAAAGTATCCCCCCCCCCCGTTCAACCAGATCAGAAGGGAGGTGCCCAGGTAGACTGCAGAGGGACAATCTTCAATTAAGATAAGGGAAAAAGCTGAAAAACTTGTCAAGGGGGGAAGGGCTTTCATTGTTTTCATACAAAGAAAATTGTCCCCTTCTGTTATCTGTACTGTCATACAACCAGATTCACATCTGAGAAGAGATGGCTTACACTAGGAAAAAGGGGCGGGAGGGGAAACTTTGCTTGTGAATATCTCATAAACCATAAAGGATTGAGAGATAAGACTTATATCATTCTTCATGTTCTTTTAATGCCTACAAAATAAAATAAAGTTAAAACGAAGTGTTACTATCCCTTTAAAGGGATAGTAAAACCTCCCCCCAAAAAACTGTAAGCCAAATGATAGTAATAAAAACATACTTAACGCCCTCATTCCCATCTCTCAAACCGTTATGGTTTTAGAGATGTAAGAAAATAAAGACCTCCGCTCCCTCCCCCTTCTAATGCGTTCAATGTCTAGCGGATGTCTTGAGATCCTGCTTCCGAGATCCAGCGGTTGTTCAGGAGCGCTGTCATCGGTATATATAACTAACTATAATTACTTCATTGGAAATGCTCGCAAGCACACGTTGTAGACCATACCGATGAAGTAATTATAGTTAGATATCCCGATGACAGCGCTCCTGAAGAGCCTCAGTCAGGTGACCGGATTCTGCCTCTGACAGCTTTACAGCTCGTCAGGCAGAAAGGGGAGGGAGCTGAAATCTTTATTTTCTTACATCTCTCAAACCATAACGGTTTGAGAGATGGGAATGAGAACGTTAAGTATGTTTTTATTATTCCTATCATTTGGCTTGCAGTTTTTTGGGGGGTTTAATATCCCTTTAAGGAATTGTAATGTTTTTATGAAAAAAATATATTTTTTAACGCTTTCCCTGATGAAAAAAAAAAATGGGTACTCAAACTGCTTAGAGATTCTTAATTCAAAATATATTACGGCTCAAAATAATTCTTCTCTATTTTTCAGTGCTGGAGAGTTGTGCAATCTGTATGGGATCTACTTAAACAGCAGCAGCATCCAGTGGTCACTTTTTACAGAATTTATTTTAGTCAAACAAAAGACACAAAATTAAAGCAGAACTATCACTGAAAATAAAGTGCCCCCAAATCATTATGCATATAGCGATATGCATAGACATACAAGTATTACCCTGAATAAGTTCGGAGTTATTGATAAATCCAACTCATTCATAGACAGACAGGCAGGCATCAGCATAGACATCTTGACAAAAAGACATCTGTGTGCCATCGCTGTCCATCCCAGTCTCCTCTAGGAGGCATTGCAATTTACCTTTAAGGTAGAGGAAGGGACTGACAGACAGGCAGGCAGATGCCTCTACAGCAAGATACCTGCCTGTGAGTCTGAGTACGACTTGGATTTATCAATAAGGTCTGATTTATTCAGGGTAATTATAGTATGGATATGCATATTGCTATATGCATAATGATTTGGGGGCACTTTATTTTCAGTGATCCGCGTTAAACAAATTTGAGCTGTTATAAGCTTGGAATTAATTATATGTGGGAGTGGCATTTTTTTTTTTTTTTACTCAGGAGGGAATGCCCTTGAGTATATCTTCTTTAATAATTAAACAATACTATCCCTTAAATGCTTACCCCCAGTCTGTTACAGGATTTCAACTTTGGGAGAAAAAAAACGTACTGTGTATAAATGAGGAATGGGAGAAAATTGTAACGCAATTTGCAAAAAAACTTATTTATGGCACTTTGGTCTGTGACATGTCTAAAATTTTTCAAATGAGCATTTGACACACATCCACACCTATGGGGTTAACCCTTTAATGCCAGAGGAGCATGAAAAGCATTACAAAGAAAAGAGTTGTGCACCCCTCTGGCAGTCAAAGGGTTAAGTCTTATCCATTCTATCGGCTGCATTGTTTCTGGGAAAAATACAGAATATATTTACTGAAAATTCTTATACTGAGGGAAATGAGTATAAAAGCAAACGTGAAGGAATTCTGAGACAAAACAATTATATCCTATATAATAATTCGCTAGGATGTTTGTCAGAAGCCGTCATGCACAGTAGAGACTGCGCGCGTTTGGGCAGTCTCTACTGCGCACGATTGCATCGCGTGAGTGAGGTGACGCAAGACTGCATCCTGTGGAGCAGTGAGGTAGCAGCCGCTTAACCCTTTGAGTGCCAGATGCGTTACATACCCCTCTGGCACTCAAAGGGTTAAAACTACCCAGCTCTTGGCCCATGTACATGAGCTTTTACACTAGATTCTTTATAAATACTCTGCACCACTTTTTACAAACTTCCTTACTCCATTTTTTTAAAAACATACTAAACGGCATTCTGGTCTCATAAACTGTCATTAATCCTATAATATAAAAGGCCAGAATGTTTGTCCGATGCAGTCCCGCGCAGTTGAGACTGCCCGAACACACAGAATGCTGGAAGAATTCTGTGCATTCGGGCAGTCTCGACTGCGCATGACTGCATCGCGTGCACCTCCAGTGAGGCGGCGGCAGTACACAGAGCAGGACTGGCATCTTTACCTCACCAGATCTTGGCCCGTATACACAGGCTTTTACACTAGTTTATTAATAAACCCCTTTTATCAGTGGTTCTCAACCAGGGTGCCATTGCACTTTGGTGCGACCTGGGTACCGGCTTAAGTGCCACATTTTTTTTTTATATAGACTATGACAAAAATGTGAAAAGTAGAGTTTCAAATATATATTTATGAAAATTGTTATGCACAATATGCTAATGTTTGTCATTCTCTTTCTGAGACCTCAGCGTTACTATATTTCTAGACTTTTCCCCTTTCATCACACTCTATACAATTCTAGGGTACCCTGGGAATTCCAAATTGCATGTTAGGGTGCCCTGAGCAAATAAGATTGAGAACCACTGCCTTGTATCCGAGAGATGTCTGCAAAGAATAATGAAGAGGCACTTTGGAGACTTCACTTTTATTCAAGGATTGTAAGTCATATTTAACCCTTTAAATGAGCACTAAACATTTTTAATGAAAACATTTGTTATAGAGTTTTTTTCTGCTTAGGACACAAGGGCACTCTAACTGCTGTCAGTTGTTTTATTCAACATTTATAACAGTTCAAATAATCAGGAAGTGAATTTACTGTATGCTTACTTCCTGGAAGTTCTAAGTGGCAGCATGACTCAGCAGTTTCTACCACATTCGGTGGGTAACTGTAAGTCACTGAATTTCCGTTCCATTAGAATGTAAAAAATTCCTAAATTGGAATTTGACCTCTAGAGGGCATTGATAATGTAAGAAAAGCATGGGTTTAAATAGTAGTACCTCTGGAAATATGCATCTCTCATCAGTGGGAGTACGCTTATTTTACTCAACAGGATAAGTCCTACAATATATATATTTTCATAGAACATGTTTACTGCTCCTTTAAGGATGAGTGAGGTAGGCAACATATAATCTTTCCTGGAAATCTTATTGTCCAAAGGCTCTGGAGAACCACTGAAGTCTCGAGATAGGAGTGTCCATATGATAAGATTTGTGTCATAGTGTGGGTGTGGTTTCGACTGCAGTAGGCATAATTGGGTAGAAAGAAGGTAGGGTTTGCCTTTAAAATGGGTGTAGAATAGAAAGAACATGGCGGAGAGTGCAAAAGTAGCAGTGTGGTGAGTAGAGTAACAAGGGAAATCACTGAGCCCTGAGAATCAGCCTCTGTCTCTGGAGCCCCAGTAATTAAGTACAAAAATTGGTACCTCTGGGTAACGTCCGTCAAGTTCCCATTTATTCATATCATGTTAAAGGAGCAGTACATTATATTTTTTTAAGTATTTTATATTTGTATCCCCACTGCCAGAAGATTTTTTAATTCAAAAATTATTACAGTTTAAGCATGTTTTGTTTTTGCTTTTTTATCAAACTGTAATCAGCAGTATTCTAAAAGGATTTTTTTTATAATGGTCTCAATGGAAGACCTTGGGGGAGATTCACTAAGAGACGAAAAGGGGCCAGGGTGGTGAAATCGTGGTGAAGTGGTGTTGACGCCATCATATCCCTGTTAATCCACCATACACCGCCAACATTGCTATGAATCCACCATGCCTTCAGCAGGTTTAATATTTTGTTCTGCAAAGTCTCATTTGCATATAGTAATACAGGTTAATGAGCCATTGTCATACTTATGTGGGTGTGTTTACATGCTAATGCGGCACCTCATATTGTGAATGGATGTTTCACCCAAGCTGCCCCTGTGCAGATGTGAGCGGATCCAGCAGTGTGACTGGGAGAAACATCCGGCAGCATCCGTTCTCATCTGCTTACCTTGTCAGACAGTGTCTGGCAGGGTGAGTGGATGCCAGCGGGGCAGCTTGGAAAAGCATCCACTCTCAGTATGAGGTGTTATTTCTCCCCATTAATGAGAGCTAAAGAATTTAGTTTCATTATAAATTTACTGGCAGAAAGTAGACTTAATTAGACATAATGCAGTGGGAGGAAAAGTCTGATCTGTGATATCCTTCATAGAATGACTTATTTCTGTTTAAGGAAATAAAGTTGAAAGACCTTGTAATCCACTCCATTTTGAAATATAATTCTAGTAAACAGAACAGATTGCAGTACAAAATAAGATGCCTGCAAGAACAGTACATTCTGAATATGAATTGTGACTCTTTGCCCTAAAAATATTTTCACACATGTTTTTGCTCCTGTCAGTGCCACAGTGGTACGCAGGGCACATCCCTAAGGCACTGTAAGGGTTTGGCACTGAAGTCACACCACATCCTTTCTTCTCCCTTGGGGGGGAGAAGAGAGAACACACTCAATCTTCACAGTTGTCAAACTTCTGGCGATGCGTAAGGGAGATCATCCCTTCCACATCACCAGCAGTAATCAATGATATGTTAATGATTGCATTTGACCCCTTTGCATCCTAGATTCTTAGTGCATATAATTATGTGCGTCATTATCGCTAAGGCGATGTGTTGCCATAACATCGACCTTAAGTGCACCCCCCCTTCAGTTCATAATGATCTTAAACAGAATCGCCTGTTGACCACAAGATCTAATTGCTATTTAATTAAAAGTTTGTACTGTAAGAAGTTCTTAATAGAATTTTAAAAAAAAAAACAGCAGTGGAAAAAATATTGTTTTACGATGGAGGAAATCCCTATAACACACATTTTTCCATTATCAGTGCAAAGCTTGTGCTTGTTACATTTTATGCAGATATTTTGCTCTAGACACCTACTGTATTGGCTTTCTACCTGTGCCTCTGATATTAAAGGCATAGTAAAGTCTGTTATTATGGAAAGCTAATATTTTAGCTAATCCTATGTAATAATTCACTAAAACGTGTGTAACGACGCAGTCATACGCAATAGAGACTGCCGCGCGTGCGCAGTTTCTACTGTGCATGACTGCCCCGCAACCGGCTGGCAGTGGCCCATGTAACGGGCTCTTCCACTAGTACAATAATAAACTAACTGATATAAGTTCCATCTCTCAGACCTTTATGGTTTGAGAGATGTACGAAGATAAAGTTCCCCCCTCCCTCCCCCATCTCTGATGTGACCTGTAAAGGCAGTTGCAGGATATCCTGGTCCCAGGACCAGACAGAGGCTCTTCAGCAGAGCAGAAATAGCGGTATCTAGAAACAAATACTTAATTGGAACAGTCTACAAAGTGTGCCTGGTTTGCAGGCACACTTTGTAGACCATTCCAATTAGAGCGATTGTGAAACAAATACTTATTTTGGCTCTGCTGAAGAGCCTCCGTCTGGTCGCGTGACCAGAATCTCCTGCTGACAGCTATACAGGTCACATCAGAGAAGGGGGAGGGAGGGGGGAACTTTATCTTCGTACATTTATCAAACCATAAAGGTCTGAGAGATGGAACTTACATTGGTCAGTTTATGATTGTAATAGCTACAATATTATCTTTTCATAATAACAGACTTTACTATCCCTTTAAATTGAATCGGCATGAGAGTTGGGTGCACAGATTAAATTGTGTACAGCCACGTGAAACCTCTCCATTTCCTTCTTCAGTGCGTATGGTCCACAAATGTTTAAGACTAAAGAGGTAGATTTTGAGCTTTATATAGTCAACACAAGTTGCTTTTGACTATAACTACCATCACCCGAACCAGGCTTTCGCTGGTTATGTATGACTGGAGTTGTACTCTCCAATAACTGAGGCAGCGAAGATGGCCTGTCACTTATATGATTGTCTCAGGTAGATTTACTATGAGCAGCACAGCTTTTGAAGAATATAGAGATGAGTGCAAACATTTCTTGGGATACTAAAATAATACATATTCTCATAAGCCATAGAGCTCATGTAAGATTAAAATGTATTTATACACACACACAACACACACAACACACAAAACACACTACTGGCCATGTCAGTTGACACAGATTTCATTCAGGGCGGGATATGCATTCCATGTGCCTCTGGGAATAGAAACCTAGGCACTGCTAGACACACCCATGGCAACACCCCACTCTGCAAATAAACCTGTCCCCAGACTTAACTATTGACATAGAAATTGCTTCAGCTGATAACATACAAACCCAAGAAAATATGTTCAACTGACCACTGCAACGATATGTGTAAACTGTTGAATAAACTAGCCAAACTATTATATAAATGTGATACCACAGCAAAATATATAATCTGTCCACCTAAACCAAGAGTGAGTTTCTGATGCAGAGGCACTGAGATCGCTTTGACCACACACATTATTTATCATGGTGGCTGTGCCCAGTTTGGCTCTGGCACTTCTTAGAATTTGGTGTCCTAGATCAGTCCTCAAGGGCTACCAACAGGATGCAAGGATTTCCCTGATTACGCACAGGTGAGATAATCAGTGGCTCATTCATTTTGACAGACTCACCTGAGATTAATCAGGGAAATCCTTGCATCCTGGCCTGTTGGTGGCCCTCGAGGACTGAACTTGGACAGCCCTGTCCTAGATGACTTCCTACTCTGACTAATGGGAAATTTGTCCTAGATTGTACTTATGGTGCTGCCTTGATTCCCCTATTTGTCATTGTAGATTAGTCACCTATCTACATTTAAAAAGTAGTCACAGCAGTAGTCACAGCAGAGCAATGATAAACATAAGCTGTTACACAAATTAAGAACAATTTTATTTGTGTGAGAAAACAAGCTATACTTCATTATAAAGACTGAAAAGGGACACAGTATTCATTTACTTAAAGTGACATGCGTTTTTTTTGGGTAAAGAAAATGTTGATCATTCTGAGGCAAACCAACAGCACCACAGGTGACAAAAAAAAAATCTTAGCTTTTAACACCACTAACATCAGTTATACCTGGGAATGTTCATGCACAGGACCCCAGAGTATCAAGGAAGCAAGGGTGTGAAATTGTCATAATGTGGGTGGAGCTTAATCAGTGTGTGTGGGGGGGATTAGTAGGTGGAAAGGCAGCATTTCCTCTGAAATGGGCAGGGAAGTAGGTGGAACAGGCATGGAAGTGGGCAGAACTGGGCTAGGAGTGGGAGTGGTTACCTGGAACAGAGCAAGGCGGGGAATCGGCTTCTGTGCCCATAAACCAGGTAACTAAATCTGAAAAATGGAGTCTCCGGAGGATCCAGAAAGTTCCAAGTTGAGACTAAATCGCAAGAAAGAAATAGAAATATAACACAAAAACAATATAGCCGCAAATGTACAACAATACGCACAAGTTATTATGTACAGAAACTGCAATATACATATGGTAAAGGTATGATAACATATTATACATGGAAATTGATGGGTTGTACTGATTAACTGATGGTTTACTAAAATTCAAAGTGCTCAAGCTTTATTTCACTTAAAAAAAATGATGTGGCTGGACAAGAGGAAAAAGGGAAGAAATAGCAGAATAAACATCAATATAATGAACCAATGGCCCTTTTCAGACAGTTAAGAGGAGCGATGTTGGAGCAAACCAACTGCAATTTAGGGGAAAAATAAAAATTATCATTAAATGAAATGATAACCCCTTGAATGCATGCAATCTCACCAACTCATTGTGTCAATTTTACATCTGTTGTATTTAACTTGTCTTGTTCCAAAGGCAAACGCCTTAAATGCATGTTGAATGCTGGAGAAGTCATCATTAAGCAGTTAAATCCCCATTAAAATTAACGGAAATTAGCAATTTTACCATATGCACTTGGTGTATTCCAGAATGATTCAATTATTAGAACATAAGCCTCATTATTTTAACCCTTTGAGTGCCAGAGGCAGCCAAAGGGTTAAACATGCTTTATATTTTATAGTCCTTTGCGTATCAGAGAGGTATTTAATGCATTGCAATGCAATGCATCAGATACTTCTATGTCACCAACAGGGCTAAAGGGAAGGTATACCTAGAGGAAAAAGTGGCTCTTGATTTGTAAGAAATTATATTGGTAAGTGTCCCTTAACCAGCTGTCTAACATGTCACAGCAGTGAGGCCTGGTGTGCACAAGCCATACCCAAGTTTTAATTATTAGAAATTCACATTCAGCAAAATAAACATATGGACAAATGGATGGATACGCCTGGGAATCAAACTGAGTTGTCCATGGACTACCCAGGCCCACCTTCGCCAATGGTATGTCATTGCATATGGTTTTTATATATCTGCATTTAAATGTATTAGCAGAACTCAATGGAACAGTAAACTTTTTTTATGAAAACCTATGTTCTAGAGCTTTTCCTGCAGAGTAAAACAAGGCCACTGCTTTCAGTTGTTTTATTAAAAATGTATAACCGTTCAAATAATCAGGAAGTGAATGCACTGTTCATTTACTTTCTGATTGTTCTAACTGACAGGAAGTGACTTGGCAGTGTCTATCACATTCTATGGAGAACTGTATGTCACTGACTTTCCACTCCATTGGAATATAACAGAATAACTAATTGGAATTTGACCACTAGAGGGCATTGCTGAAGTAAAAAAAAAAAAAAAACAGGTTTTGCATCACTCAGCAGCTTATTTTATTCCATAAGAAAACCCCTCCTATATATAT
This sequence comes from Rhinophrynus dorsalis, assembly GCA_037306005.1. Lineage (NCBI taxonomy): Eukaryota > Metazoa > Chordata > Amphibia > Anura > Rhinophrynidae > Rhinophrynus > Rhinophrynus dorsalis. The sequence goes on along the minus strand of CM074723.1, from coordinate 339,994,101 downwards.
TTTTTTTTTTTTAACTGCTCCTTTTAAAGTCTGTATTTATATACCACCTCCTCACAATAAACAATTGTGAATACAAATCATAGAAAACCCCACCTACATTCTGCAGCACCATGTATGCATTTTCAAATAGTGAAAAGCCACTGTTGAACTGCAGACTATGGAGCTCCAATACAAAAAAAAACATACAGATAAACGCATACAGATATATCTGAAAAGCACCAATCTAATCATTCTGTGGAACAAATTAAGGGTCACTTCCTGTAGGTACTGTATCCTTTTAAAGCAAGAGACAATATAATACATCTTACTTTGGCAAACCTTGTAGTCCATTGGGAACCTCTAGCATTCGCATGGTTAACCCTCTGAGTGCCAGAGAGGCATCCAACACATTTTAACTTATTTTGCAATTAGTTGGCTCCAGAATTGCTCTAGTTTTCTTTTGTGCTTAGGACTCATAGGGGGTTAAGATGTGATAAACTGGTGATAAAGCGGAGATCACTTCTCCAGTTCCTATGTTATTCTATGGAGCCTATACACTAAGATCTCCAAAACTTATGAAATGTTATGGAATTGGCTCCATAGAATAACAGGAATCGGAGAAGTGATATCAATGGAGAAGTCATCTCCACATTATCAGTTCTTTATCATGCCTTAGTGAATAAACCCCATAAAATGTAGTGATACACTGCTAAAAGGAATAGTAACACTTAATATGTAAAAAAAAAAAAAAAAAAAAAAAATTGTACGGTTTATGTTCCTGAATAAAAAAAAAAGGTACTCACACTGATGAGAGGTGTTTTTCATCAAAGGTTATTTCAGTTCAAACCTGATGTGCATTATCTCAATGACCTGAAATTTGACAGTGGCACTGTTGCCACACCATGCTATGAACATAAACCTCCATAAGATGGTATAGTAACAGCGCCACTGAAAACTTCTGTCCATTTAAATACTGCACCTAAATAAATCACATATGAACTGCAATAACTTTTGAATAAAACACATCTCAGCATATAAGTACAGTAGTTGTATTCAGGAGGATAAAACTTATAATATATTTTTAATTTATTACGTGTTTCTATCCCTTTAATAGGTACACTAATAAAAAGGAAGAAAAGACACATGCCAGGGGAAGTAGGCAGGCTGCTATGTCAGTTTTACAGTGTAAGAAGGATCATGCAAACTAGTCTTATTCTATCAGATGGAGGCCTGGTAGTCTGGTGTAATTAAAAATCACCCTGTAATAATTATCTATAACGAATGGTTATATAGTTAGCATTAGACAATACATAATTAAAGTATTACTCAGAATTTAAGCCATTTTACACATTCTCTGTGACCTTCTGACCTGGATTGCCCAGGAAAGTCCTTTATTTTAAGTGTGTGTCTTGTGGTCCAGACAAACCCCTTCCAGGATAATATAAAGTCCCAGAATTAAGTCTCAGGACACAGAGTTCCAAGCACTATAGGGAGAACTGAGCCCCACTTCCTGATGTCAACCAAAAGCTGCAGTGATATTTACTTGCATCAGAAGGATGCTCTGAGGCTTGGGGTGACCTACATTTTCTTGTAGCCAATCATAGTATACATTTCTGCAACAGCAGCCAATGGGCAGTTTTTCCTTTAGAAGGACTATCAGTAGCGCATAAGCGTTAGTTAATAAATGTGATCAATTTGGGATATCACAAAAAGTCGCACTGAGAACCAGGATTGGTTACCCCTGATGCAGGTAAGCATGTTTTGGCCAGAACAAATTTTTACTTACCTGGATTTCATTGCAGTTCACAATTTTATCAAGGGTTTTATCTAAACATTTCTCCATATACTTCAGTGGGAATCAGGCATATATTACATTGCAGTTAATAAATGTTGTCCTATTTTTAATTTCAATTGGAATGTATGGAGAAATTTGTGGATAAAACCCCTGATAACTGTATCAACTGCAGTGTAATCCAGGCCTCTATTCCTAAAGTCAGTTGGTAAAACTTAACTGCAATGTAATCTAGGCTACATTGTTTTATCATGTAATGAGGGATATCCAAGGGATACTATTCAAAATAGATTATTAATATCCAAATATACTTGTCTCCTATTTTTCCAATTACATTCTTCATTAAAGAAAATTACACTTTTTCACGAGACTAATAATAATTCTAAGTAGTAAGCAAGCATTCTAAACAATTACTGTACACCTGTTAATGTAAAACCCACATTTTAAACCAATATATATGATTGTAAAGCACTGCGGAATCTGTGTGCACTATATAAATAAAGGATTATTATTATTATTATTATTACTTGCAACATAGGAGCTTTAGACTGTGAAGCTCATATATGGAAAGAATCAGAGCAATTCTTGAGCAAACCAACTGCACCAAGGGGACACACAAAAGTTCCCCAAATCCCCACTGATTTAAATTGGGCTTTTAACTGTTTGAACACTAGAGCAGTCTCCAATACAGTGCTTTGCAATGCGTTGGAGACCTTTATGGCATTAAAGTGGTCAAAAGTCCCATATAACTCTTTGAATACCAGAGAGGTATGAGTTTGATACCTCTCTGGCACTCAAAGGGTTAAAGCAATAGGTTTTTTGGTTTTTTTTATGGTCCACTATGGTGCAGTTGGTTTGCCCAAAAATCGTTTAACCCCTTAACGATCATCGGACGGGGAAGTGACCTTCACTTAAAGGGTCAGTAATGTCTAAAAAATAATATGGAAGATAATAAAAAAAGAAATCCATTGATGCCAGTCTGATCTCTCAAACCTTTATGGTTTGAGAGATATAGTGTGATAAAGGTCCCCTATCCTTTCACTGATGTCGGCCAACTCGAAGCGGCTCTTCAGCAGAGCTGAAATACATAATTGGAACTATCTACAAAGTGTGCCTGGTTTGCAAGCACACTTTGTAGACCGTTCCAATGAAGTATTTATTTTTAAATTGCTGTATTTCGGCTCTGATGAAGAGCCGTTTGCAGGTCCAAGGACCAGGATCATCTTCTGTCATCTAGAAGCTGATGTCAGTGCAAGGAGAGGGAGAAACTTTAAAACATTGAGAGATCCAACTGGCATTGATGGATTTCTTTTTTGATTATCTACAATATTACTTTTATTTATATAAGACATTACTAACCCTTTAAGGACCGCTTTGATCATTGTCCAAGCTCCAGCACACGTGACCAGTGACGTGTACTGGCAAGAGAGACCGCTCCAGTCTTGGAGAGGTCAATTTCAGACCCCATTAGTGCTTACAATGCTCCCGCCAGAGTGCTGTAAGCACAAAATTCATGACATGCCAGGACCGTCACAGGTACTTCTGGGGGAAGAAAAAATGATGACGGCCCTGGCATGTCACCGGTTGTTAAAGGGATAGTAATACTTCGTTTTAACCTTATTTTATTTTGTAGGCATTAAAAAAACATGAAGAATGATATAAGTCTTATCTCTCAAACCTTTATGGTTTAAGAGATATTCACAAGCAAAGTTTCCCCTCCCGCCCCTTTTACCTAGTGTAAACAATCTCTTCTCAGATGTGGAATTCAGTCCATAGACCAGACAGATAACAGCAGGGGACAATCTTCTTCCTATGAGAACAATGAAAGCCCTGCCCCCCTTGACAAGCTTTTCAGGATTTTCCCTTATCTGTATTGAAGATTGTCCCTCTCTGCAGTCTACCTGGGCGCCTCCCTTCTGCTCTGGCTGAGTAGTGTTACATCAGTAAAAGGGGTGGGAGGGGGATACTTTGTCATTGAATTACTCTTGAACTACAATTCTGACAGAACTGAAATAACACTCTCCAAAGTCCAAATACTATGATGATTAATTAGAGCTGCTTTTATTATGAAACATTACTATCCCTTTAAGGTCTTCTAACTATACCAGCCTTATTGGATATGAGTACAAGTAAGTTATGGCTACTTTTAATTTGCACCTGTTTTCTGCTGTTTACCTTACATTACAACATTGAATTTATTTGAAAAAAATATGCAGCCATGTTTCACTTTCAAACAAAATCTTTCTGTGCCATCCTGTTTTCTCAGTTCTTCCATACACAGGGAATCTATAGAGATTATATGTTGAACAAAAACATTTCAACGGTCAATTTTTTATGTTATCCAAATTACAGGAAAATACATTTTTAAGAGAAACAGCATGTAACATGAAATGGCACAAATGTATGTATGCCGATTAGTCATTGTGAATGTCTTTTATTTTAAACAAAAAAAATGTAAATTCTATTAGAAAGAAATTGATAAATAAAAATGGACAATAAACCAAAATGGTTTACAAAACCAGAAGATTGTTTTAGTTGTGGAATTTATTTGCATTTTTCTTTGTTTGCATTTTATCAAAACAATGTTGTCAAAAGGACATAGAAATGCACTTTATTACAGTTGTAAACATGGGGAGGCATAGTTGACTATATGTCCAAAATTTTAAAAATGGTACTTTAAAGGGCAACTAACACAACAAAGGAAAAACTATATATGTTAAAGGGATAGTAATACTTAAAATGTAAAAAAAAATATGTTGTAGGGTTTATCCCCCTGAGTAAAACAAGAGTACTCCCACTGCTGAAAGGTGTTTTATTCAAAAGTTATTAATTTTCAAAGTTGAATTTTTTAGGTGCAATATCACAGTGGCCTGAAATTGTACAGTGGCTCTGTTGCTACACGATCCTATGGACAACTCTGGTCAGTTGACCATAAATCTCCATAGGATGGTGTAGCAACAGCGCCACTGTACAATTTCAGGCCACTGTGATATTGCACCTAAAAAATTCTACTTTGAAAATTAATAACTTTTGAATAAAACACCTTTCAGCAGTGGAAGTACTCTTGTTTTACTCAGGGGGATAAACCCTACAACATATTTTTTTTTACATTTTAAGTATTACTATCCCTTTAAAGTATAGTCTTCCTAGATAGTCACTATTACTCTCACCTAAAGGAGTAGCAGCATTATAAACTTGCATCCCTAATTCTCCTTCCATGGCTTTCTCCTCAGCTCTTGTTGTGATCTCCAGAGAGACAACTAATGATTCCTGTTAGTACGAATGGGTAAAATCTTTCTCCTCAAAAGTGAAACAGGAGAAAAGTGGTACTTCCCTATGAGTGGGAAATGTTTTTGAAAATTGCCAATTTTCTTCTTTTTCCTAGCTTATTGCATTGAAATCAGTGGTAAGACTGAATTTCCCCACCACTTGGCAAGTTTCCTTCTTTTCCTGCAGGTATAGTATAAAAGGGATGCCAGGTACCCACATCATGTCATTTCTGTATTTGTTACCAAAAGAGAAAGTAGCACACGTTTTAGCTACTTTGAATAGGGAAATAAAGCAAAGATGGAGTGTAGTTTAGGGAGTCTTGCAGGCAGGAAATTTGTTATCTATGTTTGGGGAGTCTGGGGGCAATTTGGGTAGGGTAGTGTGAAGGGAGAAAGGAGTTTTGCCCAAAATATCCAAAAATCTTAGTTGACTGAGACAGGCAGCTCTGATCCAAATTCCTTCCTAATCTGGCTGTTATCTCTGTAGTAGGGGAGTCTAGGGATGTGAGAAGATTTACCACAGATATCCCAAAATTTTATGTGACTGACTGGGAAGATACAGGCAGCTATGATCCAAGTTCCTGCCTGATCTGGCTGTTATCTCTGTGTTAGGGGTGTCTTGCGTGTGTGAAGGAAGCAAAGGAGACTTACCCCAAAATCATGGGTGACTGAGAAAACACAGACAGCTGTCATCCAAGTTCCTTCCTGATCTTGATACTATCTCTGTGTTAGTGCAGTCTAGATGTGTGTGTGTAGGAGATTTACCCCAAATATCACAATTTTTTGTGGCTGGGAAGACAAAAGCAGCTGTGATCAAAGTTCCTTTCAGATGGCTTTGCTCTGTATTTGTGGACTGCAGGGAGAAGAAGCAGTTGCACACGGAGTATATTTTTTGTAACACTCATAATGACAGTTAAATATGACAAAACACAAAAAAAGTATGACAGGTGAAAAGGACCCTACTATGAACTGTGACTGAGGCAGACCGATAAGAGAAGAGATAGATAATTTTGTAAAGAATTAGTTGTGTTGGGTACTCCGCTGTTTAATAATGTCCAGTAAACATACTAGGGGCATGGTGGAAGGAGTAGTAGCAGTGCAGGTAATAAAGTGGTAGTCCAGAAACGTACTGCACCCGTGGTTGTTGCAGTGTGTGTAATAAATGATGACAATTATTCTCCTTCTGAAGAGGCTGTTAGAAAAGGTGACATAAGCAGTAGCACCACCACCATAAGTAATATTAATAAACCATCTAAGAACACCGAAGATGACAATAAGTTGCATTCTAGTGTTGATGACATAATGGAGGAAGGTGTAGCAGTTCAACCAACTGCTGTGTCTGATTGTAAAAACATGAGTCCTCAAATTAGTGGAGAATGTGCAAAAAATCCCTGTAAGGAAAAAAGTAAAAACATTGTTTGACACTTCAAAAAGCCTAGATGAATATAAAAGTAGTTGGAAAGAAGAGGAGGGCAATGCTGCGGAATAGGATGACCTATTGATTTGATGATGATGTTGATCTAAAATACTTCCACCCAGAATATACACCTTCAGATACAGAGAGATGATGACATGGCCAGAAAAGTAACCGAAAGGCAAAGGATCAGTCTTCTACCATTGCAAAGAGGTACTGTGCCTGTTTATAAACTGTTTGAGAGAACATATGGAAAGTCTGACTCTGGCCAATTACAGATGCCTAAGAATACACATTCATCCTGTCATTCATCATCAGCATCCTCACCATTTCCAAGTCCAAACCTAATCAAGACACACACACTAATTAATCAGAGGAAGAAAGAGATGGGGGCAGAGCTCCCATGGGCAAGTTGCCATGTGTTCTCTGTGTTTATGCTTATGGCAAAACATCTTATGGTTGTCTGATTGGCATACCTGGGAACTTTTCATTTTGATCTCCCCAGAGGGTGACTCCTTTGGTGCCGCTGTGGGAAATATATGACGCGATTTGCTTCAAAAAGGGGGTGGGGCTTAATGAGTGGGGAGGGGCTTTGCGGACTTGCAAGGAATACTCTGGGGAAAGAGAAGAAATGGGAAAGAAGGAGGAGAAATGGTAGAAACAGACAGGGAAGGAAACTCCCCACATCCGGAGAATCATCCTCTGCAAAACCAGAGATTTCCCAGCTATGCTGATTGGCTGGTCTTTTTAAATCTCTTTTCTAAAAACAGTGTCATTTGAGTGCACCCTGCTTTTAAAATTTGAATAAAGGGAGGAGTGTTCTTGTTTACTTTTCCATAAAACTCCTGGCATAATTGCATTGATGGATTTACTTAAAATCCTCTCTTCCTTACCCCATGGAGCAGCACATGGCTGTGGTACTTGCAAGATGCAAAACCCTCTGGCACTCACAGGAGTTCACACAGTCTTAAGCCATGCAGTACAGTTTTCTGGATGATGCAGCAAGACTATTCCCTTGAAATCTAGTGATATACCAAATGCAATCTCTGCAAGCCATAGTGCATGTCATCACATACAACTGTCTGTTTGCAGAAAGTGAAGGAGATGAATTGCATTTGTTGTCAAGTTTCCTAAAACCACACAGTTATCAGGCAACAGTTGCCTTTGAATTATTCTTGCAAGGTCATAATGGAACTTCACATTTTGAATACAAACACTGGTTCAAATGACTAAAGAAGTGCAACACTTTGCATGCACTCCCTGGTATTACAAAGTGAGATGGAACAGGCTTTTTTGTGCAAAGCAGTCCTCCAAGAGAGATGTCTAATAGAACTAATCTAACCCCTTGAGTGCCAGCAGGTTGCCCAAGACATTACTTTGGGGCCCAGGCAAGCTTGTGGGCCTACTGAATGCCGAAACTAGGATAATGTTAAGGAGTTTGCAGAAGTTTACAGCCCACTGGGTTACTGAAAACTGATAGTTTACTGGGTCTTGCATTTCCCTTTAAATCTATAGTCATCTAGCTAGTGCTTCTCTGCAGGCACCGGCTGAAGTCATCATACAGAAGTGTCTGTGTGTAGAAAGAGAAGGAGAGGTACATTGAGTTTGTTGTCATGTTTCCTTAAAGGGATAGTAATACTTCGTTTTAACTTTATTTTATTTTGTAGGCATTAAAAAAACATGAAGAAAGATATAAGTCTTATCTCTCAAACCTTTATGGTTTATGAGATATTCACAAGCAAAGTTTCCCCCTCCCGTCCCTTTTACCTAGTGTAAGCTATCTCTTCTCAGATGTGGAATGCAGTCCATAGACCAGACAGATAACAGCAGGGGACAATCTTCTTCCTATGAAAACAATGAAATACCTGCCCCCCTTGACAAGCTTTTCAGGTTTTTCCCTTATCTTAATTGAAGATTGTCCCTCTCTGCAATCTACCTGGGCACCTCCCTTCTGCTCTGGCTGAGCAGTGTTACATCAGTAGAAGGGGCGGGAGGGGGATACTTTGTCAATGAATTACTCTGGAACTACAACTCTGACAGAATTGAAATAACACTCTCCAAGGTCCAAATACTATGATGATTAATTAGAGCTGCTTTTATTATGAAACATTACTATCCCTTTAAAACAACACAAATATCAGGCAATAGGAGCCTTAGAATTATTCTTATGATGTATATAAGGAACATCAGATCTTGAATGCAAACACTGGTTATAGCAGTTAAAGATCTGAAAATAATTGCATGTGCTTGCAGCGCATGAAAGACTGAGATGGAACAGGTTTTGTTCAAACCTGTCTTCCTCGAGAGACGTATAATGTCCATGATGTAAGCTCTAAAGTGCCAGAGGGTTGCCCAAGGATTAATATGGAAGTCAGACAACCTGATAGGCCCCCCTGGAAAATATAGGCTAATCTTAAAGATTTCCAGTAGAACATCACAGCACTTTCACCTGGTTACTACAAAGTTTGAAACCCCCTCACACAGATCTAGACAGACTACCTTTGCAGTCCTACTGAGAACACAGCTGCGAGCCATTTCCCATCACATGCTACGTATACTCAAAGCATAGCTCAATAACCATATACATACATGTCAGTGGAAAGAAGGGGAAAAAAAAAAAAACCTGTATCTCCACAATCAGCACATTTGCCTCTCTTAAGCTTATGGCGAGGATGAGATAGAGACGGGGCTAAGCTCCAATGGGCAAGTTGCCCTACCTTCTCTGTATTTAGGTTTATGGCGAACGGTGCCAAAACATTTTATGGTTGCCTGATTGGCTGGTCTTTTTCAATCTCTTTTCTGAAAACAGTGTAATTTTGCTGCAGCTTAAACCTAAAATCTGAGGAAAGGGAGGAGTGCTCTTGTTTTCACTTTTCATTACAGTTAATGCTGCTGGAATAATTGCATTGATGGATTTACATAAAATCCTCTCTACCTTACCCCATTGGAGCAGCAGATGGCCGTGGTACTTACAAGATGCAGAATCCACTGGCACTCACAGGGTTGCACACAGTCTTAAGCCATGCAGTACAGTTTTCTGGATCATGCAGCAACACTTTCCCTTGAAATCTAGTGATATACCAAATGCCATCTCTGCAGGCCATAGTGCATGTCACCAAGCAGGGCTGTATGTTTGCAGAAAGTGAAGGAGATGAATTGCATTTGTTGTCAAGTTTCCTAAAACCACACAGTTCTCAGGCAGCAGTTGTCTTTGAATTATTCTCTTTTTGTCTCCCTAAGTTTAAGGGCATCCCAGGTATGGGCCCTTGCTTCCATGTGCCTAGAGGGATTCAGCTGCACCACATTGACAAGGCTCACATAGGCTGAAATGTACGTCTGTGGTATTGCTGTTTCTCTTGTGTGGAGAGGATTTGCCTGACATTTTGGAGCTGGACTGTCTGTGGGCGGGAACTGTCTGATATGGGCATGGAGATTTCCTCTCTGCAATGGCACATGGGAGTGAAAAATGTGAGTTGTAGCACCATTGAGAGGCAACCATGCCTTAGAACAAGACACTTAATCTTGTTCGTGCTTGATGTGTGCTCCTCACAACTCTTTTTGAATTATTATTGCAATGTCGTAATGGAACTTCTGATTTTGAATACAAACACTGGTTCAAATGGCTAAAAAAGTGCAACACTTTGCATGCACTCCCAGGCATAACAAAATGAGATGGAACAGGCTTTTTTTTTGCACAAAGCAGTCCTCCAAAAGAGATGTCTAATAGAAAAGAATTAACCCCTTGGTTGCCAGCAGGTTGCCCAAGACATTATTTTGTTGCCCATGCAAGCTTGTGGGTCCATTGAATGCTGAAAGTAGGATAATGTTAAGGAGTTAGCAGAAGTTTACAGCCCAGTAGGTTGCTGAAAGCTGATAGTTTACTTGTTCATGCAGTTTGCAGCACATTTCCCTTTAAATCTATAGTCATCTAGCTAGTGCTACTCTGCAGGCACTGGCTCAAGTCATCACACAGAAGTGTCTGTGTGTAGAAAGAGAAGGACTGGTACATTGAGTTTGTTGTCATGTTTCCTTAAAACAGCAACGAATTACACAGAATGCATACCCCACTGGCACTCAAAGGGTTAATTCTACTCAGTTAACAACATTACATGAAAACAAACACTTACCTGCAATCCTGATGTCCAGCTGTGTCTTCAGCCCCCTTGTCAGATACTGTCCATCTTCTTCTGTCATCTTCAGTCTTCCTTCTTCTTCTTTCTCTTCATCTTCTGTCTTATCTTCTGATCTTCGTCTTTGTACCAATGATGTACCTGAAAAGAAGAATAAAAGTCAACATTAAATATGCTTCAAAGTATCATGATTTCATGATACACAGTCATTAACTCTTTGAGCGATGGAGGGGTATGCAACGAATTGCAGAACAATGCTTTGCATACCGTTCTGGCACTCAAAGGGTTATATTTGTGCATGGAGTCCAATAAGAAAAAATATTTTTTTGGCACAATGTGAACAAAGTTTTCTAGTCCAATTTGCAAAATAATTTATGGTAGTCCAAATAGAAAATATAATGTTTGGCAATCCCAAAATATAATTAAATGAGGCAGTGAAAGAGTTAAATAATGCTGTCACCTCTACCACTGTCACCAGTGGTAGGAATGCAGGCAAAAAATCCCCCTTTCCCCCTTGTTACCTCTCGGGCCTTTGCCCAAGCCTTCTTGTGGGAAGTTTTAAAGCGGAACGACCATGTCACAAAATGTTTAGCTTAACTAAATCTCCTTCTGGCGACTAGCTGCTTAGTAGTGCTAGTCGCCAGAATTATTGCCTGTCAGTAGCATGGAGAGCGGACATCTTGCCATAGTGATGTCCGTGCGCCTTCGCTGTCAGTCCTAGTCGGAGCCGGCCGGCTCCTAGCAATGCCTCCTAGACCCGGCTGGGATTGACAGCGAAGATCAGAATATAAGAAGACAGAAGATGAAGAGAAAGAAGAAGAAGATGGACAGTGGATGGCAGATAAGTGTTATACAGCTGTGGGTGTCAGTATAGTGTTAAGGCTAGTATTGTTGCACTTTACATTTAGAGATAGTGTAGGTTTAGTGTCTGGGATGGTGACTGTGTGCTGATCTCACGCTCGGTTCTTGACAGTGTGTCAAGCACCGATCGTTAGCCCTTTTCCTTTGATGTTCCAATTACACTATTTAGTATGAGTTTTGCTAACTTAAAACACACGACAGACGTTTGGTCAAAAGTCAGATTCTTTGGCACAACATTCATTTTCTAGCAGTTGGTAGGGCAATTGAATACCGATGGTGACACAGTCTGTGTACCGATCGGTATCCATTTTTGCCCTACCGGCTGTTTAGGGTTAAAAAAATTAAAAGCAGGTTTACGTGTAGGACTAGTTTACTCTGACATGCAGACAAATCCAGAAAGGAAGGAATTTTTTTAATGACTCCAAAAAGTTGAGCAAAGCATTGCAAAGCACTGCATTACACAAGTCTCCATCAGAGAGAGTGAGAGTGTGTGTGTGAGTGAGAGTGTGAGTGTCACGGATCGGCAAGAAAACTCTGGACAAGTACTAGAAGGTAACACCAACTTTATTAGGCAGCAACAATGAAACAGAAATATCACAATATACAATAATAAAGGGAAGCGCACAACAGAGCAAGCAACAACTACCACAAATAGAAGACTGCTTCCATATTATTCTCTTGGTATATGTCCCAGCGATGGGACAAGGAGTAGCCTGCAATGCCATAGGTCCGCACCTGGGTGAAGCCAGACAAATGGGAAGGCAACTAGGAGTAAGTCTGCCAGAGCCACAAGACCACACCAGATTGGATATCTAACTGCACGGAAGGCCACACTAAGTATAGTTAGATAGAGCCACCGGTCAGAGCCAGTTTGGGTGGTCAGACAAGCCAGAGGTCATGCACGGAGCAAGTAGTCAGCCAGAACCACAGGTTTGCCCCAGATAGGATGTCCACTGAAGCATTGGTATACTGGATAAGCAGTGGACAGAGCCCCAGGTCAACACCAGAACAGGTAGTCAGACAAGCCAGAAGTCAAACACGAAACGGGTAGTCAGAGAGAGCCACAGGTCTGCACCAGGATTGTTATCCTACAAAGCCAAGGGTCAAATACGGAGCAGATAGACAGAGCCACAGGTCAGCACCAGGTCGGTTAGTCAGACAAGTCATATCATACACAGGGAGCAACTGAAATAGAACTGCACTGGACACCAACGAAAGGGTGACTGAGCCCTGTGTCCAGGCAGTAAAAATAGTAAAGTGTCAGTAATAGGAGGAGCAGCCAACAGGTAGCTGTCCCTTTAAATGGAGCGCATGTCCATTCCCTTGGATGTGCGCCCAAACATGACGTCACCCGCCTGCCGGAACATCGGCAGCAGAAGAGGCTGGAGCCGCACAAGGCACCAGCAGGCAGTTGAGCCACCTGAACGAGAATGCGGACAAGCCTCGATGGAGGCAAGGCACCAAGAATGCAGATAGAGCCACTGGGGAAAGATACGTTTGGCTCAAGCAGCCACTGCACAGGTACCCTGACAGTACCCTCCCCTTAATGGCCCCCCGTCGCGGACCAGAGCTTGTTTTATCGGGGAAGTGGGAGTGAAATTTACAAATCAGGAGGGGAGCATGTACATCTTCAGAGGAGACCCATGAGCGTTCTTCAGGGCCGTAACCCCTCCAGTGTACCAAATACTGTAAACGTCCCCTAACTCTCTGGGAATCCAAAATAGTCTGTATCTAATATTCGTCATGATCTCCCACCCGATTGGGGGCTGGGCGAACCATAGTAGAAGTATAGCGGTTGCATACCAATGGTTTAAGCAGGGATACATGGAATACATGGTGGATTTTCATCATGCTAGGAAGCTCCAGAGCATATGCCACCGGATTGATTCTACGAATGAACCGAAAAGGACCGATAAAACGAGGGACCAGCTTTCTACAAGGTACCTGGAGGTTGAGATTACAGGAAGACAGCCATACCCTCTCCCCTACTTGAAAAGTAGGTGCCGGTAATCGCCTACGGTCAGCTTGCCTCTTGTGTCGTTGCCTCGCACTCCGTAGGGTAATCTATACTTGTACCCAAGAGGAACGGAGAGCCTGTAAATGCTCATCCAGAGCCGGAATTGCTTGTGGAAGTATGGAATGTCTCCAGGAGTTTAGAGCGTAGTGGGACTGGCACAAAACATCTCCCTCTAGGTTTCGCCACCGGGGCAGAAGCCTGGGCCGACAAAATTTCCTCTCCCAAAGGAGAGGTGATACTGGTTTGAATAGCGGCCAGAATACGATCAGCCAGAATGATAGGGGAAGGAGGGGGCACTGATATTTTTGGAGCCCGGAAGGTATGACAAGACAAAGTGAAATCTGGAAAGAAATAGTGCCCATTGGGCCTGGCAGGCAGACAAACGTTTGGCCTTAGACAAGTAGGTTAAATTTTTATGATCCGTAAGGATCAGAATCAGTGCCTTGGTTCCTTCTAAAAGGTAGCGCCATTCTGTCAGGGCCAATATTATAGCCAGCAGTTCTCTATCACCAATGTCATAAATCCACTCTGCCTTGGATAATTTCTTAGAAAAATATCCACAGGGAAGTAGAGCCTCTCCCGGAGCCGAGCGCTGAGACAGGAGGGCACCTACTCCCATCTCAGACGCATCAACCTCCAGCGTAAATGGCAGGCAGGGATTAGGGTGTACTAGTATTGGTGCAATAGAAAATGCTGTTTTAAGCTTTTCGAAGGCCAATAGCGCATCGGAAGAACAATTCGAGGCATCAGCTCCCTGGCAAGTCATGTCCGTAAACGGCTTGACCACAGATGAGAAGTTTTTGATAAACTTCCTGTAATAATTTGTAAAGCCCAGGAACCTTTGAAGCAATTTTAGTCCTACCGGACGAGGCCATTCCAATATGGTGGATCATTTTGGGGGGTCCATCGCAAAACCAGAGGCGGATATCACATATCCCAGAACGGTCACTTGTGACTTGTGAAACTCACATTTCTCTAGTTTGCAGTATAGCCCATTTTCTCTCAACAGTTGTAATACCCTAGACACATCCGCATGATGAGTCTCCATAGTGGGGGAATGGATAAGTATGTTGTCTAGGTATACGACAACAGAGGTTTGCATCAAATCTTTCAGGACATCATTGATCAGCTCCTGGAAGACAGCAGAAGCATTGCACAGCAAGGGCATAACTGGATATTCATAATGACCGATCCTGGTGTTAAATGCTGTCTTCCATTCATGTCCTTCCTTAATACAGACCAAATTGTATGCTGCCTTTAAGTCCAGTTTGGTAAACACCTTAGAACCCTTTAATCTGTCGAAGAGCTCAGTGATCAAGGGTATAGGGTAGGCGTTTTTTATCATCAATCTATTAAGTCCACGAAAATCAATGCAAAGGCGCAGCTCCCCATCTTTCTTTTTAACAAAAAAGAACCCTACACCAGCCGGTGAGGTAGATTTGCGGATTATACCTCTGGAGAGAGCATTGGACACATACTCCTCCATGACTTTTGTCTCTTCTACAGATAATGGATATACACGGCCCTTGGGAGGAGTAGCTCCAGGAATCAAGTTAATCTCACAGTCATAAGGCCTATGAGGAGGTAACACACCTGCTTGTGCTTTGTCAAACACATCCCTGAAAGCCATATATTCCTCAGGCAGGACTGAGGCAGAAGTACCAAGTATGACGTGTGAGGCCCAATTCGAGGCCCAGGACAAAATGTCACAACTGAGCCAATCAATTCTGGGGTTGTGTACCTGAAGCCATGGAAACCCCAAGACCATAGTATAATGAGGAGAATTAATAACCTGGAACTGCAGGGTTTCTGTGTGTGAAGGGCCCCTACTCTCAGGGTTAAAGGAAGTGTCTCCAGAGTAATATGGGACGGTTGTAGGGGCCTTCCATCAATGGCTTCAATCTCCAAAGGAGAGGCGCGAGACTGCAAGGGAATGGCATGCTTGGCATGCTTGCCAGCAAACTCAGCATCGATAAAGAAACCTGCCACTCCAGAATCCAGCAATGCCGGCACAGATACAGATGCGATGGCCCACAATAGGATAACCTCCAGCATAGGTTTACCCTTTACCATCTCCGGGGACTGGGTGATTCCACTTAAGATCTGTCCCCGGACGTTTCCTGGACACACCGGACATGACCTTAAGAGGTGACCAGGCTTCCCACAGTACAAACAGAGGCCCTCCCTCCTCCGAAAGGCTCCTCTCCTTCGCCCACAAATTCCGTAAAGTTATAAATAATTGGCTTATCCATCTTCCATAGCGTATTGGCCCAGGCCAAGGCCTTGCCAGACAAGAGAGAAATCAGGAATGCCGCTTTACTGCGCTCGTTGGGAAAACTATGAGGTACCATGTCCATGTGTATCCCCACCTGGTTAAGAAACCCGCCACAGAGAACTGGGTCCCCATCATACCACTGTGGAAGTGGAGCATGACAGGAAAAGCCCCTGATCATGCCTGAATCAGGGGCGGTGGGTGCAACCAGTGCCGAGGCAGAAACTGTGGAGGCCACTGTTTGTTGGACTGAGTGGTCAAGGTGAGCCGTACGATTCAACAGAGTTTGCAGTGCTGCTTCTGTATGATTCTCTTGGTATATGTCCCAGTGATGGGACACGGAGTAGTTTGCAATGCCACAGGTCCGCACCTGGGTGAAGCCAGACAAATGGGAAGGCAACTAGGAGTAAGTCTGCCAGAGCCACAAGCCTGACCAGATTGGATATCTAACTGCACGGAAGGCCACACTAAATATTGTTAGATAGAGCCACAGGTCAGCGCCAGTTTGGGTGGTCAGACAAGCCAGAGGTCATATATGGAGCGAGTAGTCAGTCAGAACCACAGGTTTGCACCAGATAGGATGTCCACTGAACCGTTGGTATGCTGGATACGCAGTGGACAGAGCCCCAGGTCAACACCAGAACAGGTAGTCAGACAAGCCAGAAGTCAAACACGGAATGGGTAGTCAGCCAGAGCCGCAGGTCTGCACCAGGATTGTTATCCGACAAAGCCAAGGGTCACACACGGAGCAGATAGACAGACAGAGCCACAGGTCAGCACCAGGATGGTTTTCCGACAAAACCAAGGGTCATACACGGAACGGATAGTCAGACAAAGGTCAGCACCAGGTCTTTTAGTCAGACAAGCCAAATCATACACAGGAAGCAACTGAAATAGAACTGCACTGGACACAAACGAAAGTGCGATTGAGCCCTGTGTCCAGGCAGTAAAAATAGTAAAGTGTCAAGAAGAGGAGGAGCAGCCAACAGGTGGCTGTCCCTTTAAATGGAGTGCACATCCATGCCCTTGGACGTGCTCCCAAACATGACGTCACCTGCCTGCTGGAACGCCGGCAGCAGAAGCGGCTGGAACCGCACAAGGCACCAGGAGGCATCTGAGCTGCCCAGACGAGAATGCGAACAAGCCTCAATGGAGGCAAGGCACTGAGAATGCCGCTGGAGGCGCTGGGGAAAGATGCGGTCAGCACAAGCAGCCGCCGCACAGGTACCCTGACAGTGAGTGAGTGTGTGTGTGAGTGGGCGTGTGCAATCTGTGTTCTTTTGCATCTACTGTATAGAGTTTACGTATAGCTTTTGGCTTATTGTGTTTTGCATAAAGAGTATAGTGTTTTGCATGTAGCATATAACTTTTTGTGTCTAGTGTATTGTGTACACCATTTTTCATACAGCATATTGTAAATAGCAAATGTCATTTAGTGTTTTCCATTTGGCGTATCATGTTTTGCGTATAGTATTTTGTATATTGCATTTTGCTTAGAACATTTTGTGTGTAGCGTTTTGTCTATAGTGTATTGCATATATAATTTTGTGTATAGATTTTTACATATAGCATATAGCAATTGCATATAATGTTTTGTATATAGCATTTTGTGTACAGGATTTTGCATATAGCATTTTGAGTATAACCTATTGTGTATAGCGTTTTGCGTAGTGCTGTGCTTGTATTGTGTGCATATTATATTTGTTTGTGTTTGTGATTGTGTTTTGTGTATGTATAGTACGTGTGTGTATTTTGCATATGTGTGTGTGTTTGTGTGTGTGTGAGCATGTTCATTGTAGCCCCTGCATCTCCTTGCAAATATTTTGACAGGAGTAGCCTTTGCACTCTACAGGTTAAAATTGTCATCTGGTCGCATGAATCCAGGCCATATATTGCTAAAAGGTCAAAAACTGGTAGAAGTTGTCTATTTGAAAAAGTTAGTTTTAAATATGGAGCCACTAGATGTCACTGTTGCACACATATTCCTTTCAATAGAAATAATTGGATTGAAAGAACTTTAAAGGGATAGTAATACTTAAATCTTACTAATCCCCATATTAAACATATAGAATGTGAGAGGCTTCTGCGAATGAACAACAGCACACTGGCCTGTCCTACGGCTAGTCACCACCCAGAAGGCATTACGTTTTAGCTCTCTAGTACCATTACAGAGAAGAAATTTCCACATACTTATTAGACTAATCCCACCCAAAAGGGAAGTCCAATTCCAAAATGATAGGCAAGTCCCCCTGCACAGGAACAGCAGCTAACCCCCGCATACATTTCGGCCTAGTTGGGCCTCGTCAGGAGAGTGTAACTGGATTCCTTAGGCACTGAGAGCAGAGTCCACATCTGGATTACCTTTCACTCTTAGGGAGACCCCCTAAGTGTATTCAGAAATAAACATATAGGATGTGAGAGGCTTCTGGGAATGAGCAAGAGCACAATGGTCTATCCTACATCTAGTCACCGCCCAGAAGCATCACATTTTTGCTCTCTAGTGCACAGAAACATCAACTAAACCCTGACATACATTTCGGCCTAGTTGGAACTAGTCAGGAGAATGTAACTGGATTCCCTACGCACTAAGAGCAAGTGGTCCACTTCTGGATTACCCTTCACTCTTAGGGAGACCCCCTAAGAGTATTCAAAATAAATAAATGTGAGAGGCTTCTGGGAATAAACAA
Organism: Rhinophrynus dorsalis; assembly: GCA_037306005.1. Taxonomy (NCBI): domain Eukaryota; kingdom Metazoa; phylum Chordata; class Amphibia; order Anura; family Rhinophrynidae; genus Rhinophrynus; species Rhinophrynus dorsalis. The sequence continues at coordinate 339,975,680 of CM074723.1, read as the reverse complement.
CAGCACAGTTGCCTGTCCTATAGCTAACCACCACCTAGAAGCATCACATTTTTGCTCTCTAGTACCATTACAGAGAAAAAACCTCCACATACATATCAGACTAATCCCACCCAAAAAGGCAGTCCAGTTGCAAAAGGATGGTTAAGTCCCTCCTGCACAGGAACACCAGCTAAACACCTGCGTACATTTAAGCCTTATCAGGAGAGTGCAACCAGATTCCCTAGGCACTGCGAGCAAGGGGTTCACGTCTGTATTACCCTTCACTCTTAAGGAGACCCCCTAAAAATATTCAAAATAAACATATAGAATGAGAGAGGTTTCTGGGAACGAACAACAGCACAATTGCCAATCCTACGGCTAGTCACCGCCCAGAAGCATCATGTTTTAGCTCTTTACTGCCATTACAGAGGAGAAATTTCCACATACATATTAGACTAACCCCACCCAAAATGATGGACAAGTCCCCCCGCCCCTGCATGGGAACAACAGCTAACCCCCGCTGACATACGTTTCGTCCTAGTTGGAACTAGTCAAGAGAGTGCAACTGGATTCCCTAGGCACTGAGAGCAAGGGGTCCACGTCTGGATTACCCTTCCTTCTTAGAGAGAGCCTCTAACAGTATTCAAAACAAACATATAGAATGTGAGAGGCTTCTGGGAATGAACAACAGCACAATGGCCTGTCCTACGGCTAGTCACCGCCCAGAAGCATCATGTTTTAGCTCTTTACTGCCATTACAGAGGAGAAATTTCCACATACATATTAGACTAACCCCACCCAAAATGATGGACAAGTGCCCCCCCCCATTGGGGACACCAGCTAACCCCCGCTGACATACGTTTCGTCCTAGTTGGAACTAGTCAAGAGAGTGCAGCTGGATTCCCTAGGCACTGAGAGCAAGGGGTCCACGTCTGGATTACCCTTCCCTCTTAGAGAGAGCCTCTAACAGCATTCAAAACAAACATATAGAATGTGAGAGGCTTCTGGGAACGAACAACAGCACAATGGCCTGTCCTACGGAGGGTCACCGCCCAGAAGCATCACGTTTTAGCTCTTTACTGCCATTACAGAGAAGAAATTTCCACATACATGTTAGACTAACCCTACCCAAAGAGGCAGTCCAGTTCTAAAGTGATGGGCAAGTGCCCTCTGCAGGGAATACCAACTAACACCAGCCGTACGTTTTGACCTAGTTGAGCCTCGCCAGGAGATGCAACTGGTTTATCTAAAACCTGAGAGCAAGGGGTCCACGTCTGGATTACCCTTCACTCTTAGGGAGACCTACTAAGAGTCTTCAAAATAAACATAGAGAATGTGAGAAGCTTCTGGGAATAAACAACAGCACGATTGCCTGTCCTACAGCTAGTCACCACTCAGAAGCATCACTTTTTAGCTCTCGACTGCCATTACAGAAGAGAAATGTAGACTAACATACTAGACTAACCCCACCCAAAACGATGGGCAAATCCCCCCTTGCACGGGAACACCAGCTAAACCCCAACCGACATACGTTTTGGCCTAGTTGGAACTAGTCATGAGAGTGCAACTGGATTCCTGAGGCACTGAGAGCAAGGGGTCCACTTCTGGATTACTCTTCACTCTTAAGGAGACCCCCTAAGAGTATTCAAAATAAACATATAGAAGGTGAGAAGCTTCTGGGAATGAACAACAGCATAATGGCCTGTCCTTCAACTAATCAGCACCCAGAAGCATCACATTTTAGATCTATAGTGCCATTATAGAGGCAAAACTTCCCCATACATATCAGACTAATCCCACACAAAAGGGCAGCCCAGTTCCAAAATGATGGTTAAGTCTCTCCTGCACAGGACCACCAGCTAAACCACAATATACATTTCAGCCTTGTCAGGAGAGTGCAACTGGATTCCCTAGGCACTGAGAGCAAGGGGTCCACATCTGGATTACCCTTCACTCTTAAGGAGACCCTCTAAGAGTATTCAAAATAAACATATAGAATGTGAGAGGCTTCTGGGAATGAACAACAGCACAATTGCCTGTCCTACGGCAAGTCACCGCCCAGAAGCATCACATTTTAGCTCTCTAATGCCATTACAGAGGAGAAATGTCCACATACATATTAGACTAACCCCACCCAAAATGATGGATAAGTCCCCCTCTGCACGGGAACACCAGCTAACCCCCGCTGACATACGTTTCGGCCTAGTAGGAACTAGTCAGGAGAGTGCAACTGGATTCTCTAGGCACTGAGAGCAAGGGGTCCACGTCTGGATTACCCTTCCCTCTTAAGGAAGAGCCTCTAACAGTATTCAAAACAAACATATAGAATGTGAAAAGCTTCTGGGAATGAACAACAGCACAATGGCCTGTCCTACAGCTAATCACCACCCAGAAGCATCAGGTTTTGGCTCTTTACTGCCATTACAGAGAAGAAATTTCCACATACATATTAAACCAACCCCACCCAAAAGGACAACCCAGTTCTAAAATGATGAGCAAGTATCCTCTGAAAAGGAATACCAACTAACACCCACCATACATTTTAGCCTAGTTGGGTCTCATCAGGAGATGCAACTGGATTACCTAAACACTGAGAGCAAGGGGTCCACTTCTGGATTACCCTTCAATCTTAGGGAGACCCAATAAGAGTATTCAAAATATACATATAGAATGTGAGAGGCTTCTGGGAATGAACAACAGCACAATTGCATGTCCTGCAGCTAGTCACCACTCAGAAGCATCACATTTTAGCTCTCAACTGCCATTACAGAAGAGAAATGTCCACATACATTTTAGACTAACCCCACCAAAAACGATAAGCAAGTTCCCCTTGCACGGGAACACCAGCTAACCCCCACCAACATACTTTTCGGCCTAGTTGGAACCAGTCATGAGAGTGCAACTGGATTCCCTAGGCACTGAGAGCAAGGGGTCCACTTCTGGATTACCCTTCACTCTTAAGAAGACCCCCTAAGAGTACTCAAAATAAACATATAGAAAGAGAGAGGCTTCTGGGAATGAACAACAGCACAATTGCATGTCCTGCAGCTAGTCACCGCACAGAAGCATCACATTTTAGCTCTCAACTGCCATTACAGAAGAGAAATGTCCACATACATATTAGACTAACCCCACCCAAAACGATGGGCAAATCCCCCCTGCACGGGAACACCAGCTAACCCCCACCGACATACGTTTTTGCCTAGTTGGAACTAGTCATGAGAGTGCAACTGGATTCCTGAGGCACTGAGAGCAAGAGGTCCACTTCTGGATTACCCTTCACTCTTAGGGAGACCCCCTAAGAGTATTCAAAATAAACATATAGAAGGTGAGAAGCTTCTGGGAATGAACAACAGCATAATGGCCTGTCCTTCAACTAATCAGCACCCAGAATCATCATATTTTAGCTCTCTAGTGCTATTACAGAGGCAAAACTTCCACATAGATATCAGACTAATCCCACCCAAAAGGGCAGTCCAGTTCCAAAATGATGGTTAAGTCTCTCCTGCACAGAAACACCAACTAAACCCCAACATACATTTCAGCCTTGTCAGGAGAGTGCAACTGGATTCCCTAGGCACTGAGAGCAAGGGGTCCACGTCTGGATTACCCTTCACTCTTAAGGAGACCCCCTAAGAGTACTCAAAATAAACATATAGTATGAGAGAGGCTTCTGGGAATATACAACAGCACAATTGCCTGTCCTACAGCTAGTCACGACGCAGAAGCATCATGTTTTAGCTCTTTACTGCCATTACAAAGGAGAAATTTCCATATACATATTAGACTAACCCCACCCAAAAGGGAAGCCCAGTTCTAAAATCATGGGCAAGCGCTCCCTTCACAAGAACACCAGCTAAATCTCGACATACATCTCAGTCTTATCAGGAGAGTACAACTGGATTTCTTAGGCACTGAGAGCAAGGGGTCCACATGTGGATTACCCTTCACTCTTAGGGAGACCCCCTAAGAGTATTCAAAATAAACATATAGAATGTGAGAGGCTTCTAGGAATGAACAACAGCACAATTGCCTGTCCTACGGCTAGCCACCGCCCAGAAGCATCACATTTTAGCTCTCTAATGCCATTACAGAGGAGAAATGTCCACATATATATTAGACTAACCCCAACCAAAATGATGGATAAGTCCCCCTCTGCACGGGGACACCAGCTAACCCCCGCTGACATACGTTTCGGCCTAGTAGGAACTAGTCAGGAGAGTGCAACTGGATTCTCTAGGCACTGAGAGCAAGGGGTCCACGTCTGGATTACCCTTCCCTCTTAGGGAAGAGCCTCTAACAGTATTCAGAACAAACATATAGAATGTGAGAGGCTTCTGGGAATGAACAACAGCACAATGGCCAGGCCTACGGCTAGTCACCGCCAAGAAGCATCAGGTTTTAGCTCTTTACTGCCATTACAGAGAAGAAATTTCCACATACGTATTAAACCAACCTCACCCAAAAGGTCAGTCCAGTTCTAAAATAACGGGCAAGTGCTCTCTGCACGGGAATACCAACTTACACCCGCCATACATTTTAGCCTAGTTAGGCCTTGTCAGAAAATGCAACTGGATTACCTAGACACTGAGAGCAAGGGGTCCACATCTGGATTACCCTTCACTCTTAGGGAGACCCAATAAGAGTATTCAAAATACACATATAGAAAGTGAGAGGCTTCTGGGAATGAACAACAGCACAATTGCCTGTCCTACAGCTAGTCACCGCTCAGAAGCATCACATTTTAGCTCTCGACTGCCATTACAGAAGAGAAATGTCCACATACATTTTAGACTAACCCCACCCAAAATGATAGGTAAGTTCCCCTTGCACGGGAACACTAGCTAACCCCCACCAACATACGTTTCAGCCTAGTTGGAACCAGTCATGAGAGTGCAACTGGATTCCCTAGGCACTGAGAGCAAGGGGTCCACTTCTGGATTACCCTTCACTCTTAAGAAGACCCCCTAAGAGTACTCAAAATAAACATATAGAATGAGAGAGGCTTCTGGGAATGTACAACAGCACAACTGCCTGTCCTACAGCTAGTCACCACCCAGAAGCATCATGTTTTAGCTCTTTACTGCTGTTAGAAAGGAGAAATTTCCACATACATATTAGACTAACCCCACCCAAAAGGGGCAGTCCAGTTCTAAAATGATGGGCAAGTGCTCCCTTCACAAGAACACCAGCTAAATCTCGACGTACATCTCGGTCTTGTCAGGAGAGTGCAACTGGATTCCTTAGGCACTGAGAGCAAGGGGTCCACATCTGGATTACCCTTCACTCTTAGGGAGACCCCCTAAGAGTATCCAAAATGAACATATAGAATGTGAGAGTTTTCTGGAAACAAACAACAGCACAATTGCCTGTCCTACACCTAGTCACCGCTCAGAAGCATCACATTTTAGCTCTCAACTGCCATTACAGAAGAGAAATGTCCACATACATATTAGACTAACCCCACCCAAAACAATGGGCAAGTCATCCCTGCACGGGAACACCAGCTAACCCCCACCAACATACATTTCGGCCTAGTTGGAACTAGTCATGAGAGTGCAACAGGATTCCCTAGGCACTGAGAGCAAGGGGTCCACTTCTGGATTACCCTTTACTCTTAAGGAGACCCCCTAAGAGTATTCAAAATAAACACATAGAATGTGAGAGGCTTCTGGGAATGAACAACAGCACAATTGCCTGTCCTACAGCCAGTCACCGCTCAGAAGCATCACATTTTAGCTCTCGACTGCCATTACAGAAGAGAAATGTAGACTAACCTCACCCAAAACGATGGGCAAATCCCCCCTGCACGGGAACACCAGCTAACCCCCACCGACATACGTTTTGGCCTAGTTGGAACTAGTCATGAGAGTGCAACTGGATTCCTGAGGCACTGAGAGCAAGAGGTCCACTTCTGGATTACCCTTCACTCTTAGGAAGACCCCCTAAGAGTATTCAAAATAAACATATAGAAGGTGAGAAGCTTCGGGGAATAAACAACAGCATAATGGCCTGTCCTTCAACTAATCAGCACCCAGAAGCATCACATTTTAGCTCTCTAGTGCTATTACAGAGGCAAAACTTCCACATACATATCAGACTAATCCCACCCAAAAGGGCAGTCCAGTTCCAAAATGATGGTTAAGTCTCTCCTACACAAAAACCACCAGCTAAACCCCAACATACATTTCAGCCTTGTCAGGAGAGTGCAACTGGATTCACTAGGCACTGAGAGCAAGGGGTCCACGTCTGGATTACCCTTCACTCTTAAGGAGACCCCCTAAGAGTATTCAAAATAAACATATAGAATGTGAGAGGCTTCTGGGAATGAACAACAGCACAATTGCCTGTCCTACGGCTAGTCACCGCCCAGAAGCATCACATTTTAGCTCTCTAATGCCATTACAGAGGAGAAATGTCCACATACATATTAGACTAACCCCACCCAAAATGATGGATAAGTCCCCGTCTGCACGGGAACACCAGCTAACCCCCTCTGACATACGTTTCGGCCTAGTAGGAACTAGTCAGGAGAGTGCAACTGGATTCTCTAGGCACTGAGAGCAAGGGGTCCACGTCTGGATTACCCTTCCCTCTTAGGGAAGAGCCTCTAACAGTATTCAAAACAAACATATAGAACGTGAGATGCTTCTGGGAATTAACAACAGCACAATGGCCTGTCCTACGGCTAGTCACCGCCCAGAAGCATCAGGTTTTAGCTCTTTACTGCCATTACAGAGGAGAAATTTCCACATACATATTAAACCAACCCCACCCAAAAGGGCAGTCCAGTTCTAAAATGATGAGCAAGTGCCCTCTGCATGGGAATACCAACTAACACCCGCCATACATTTTAGGTTAGTTGGGTCTCATCAGGAGATGCAACTGGATTACCTAGACACTAAGAGCAAGGGGCCCACGTCTAGATTACCCTTCACTTTTAGGGAGACCCAATAAGAGTATTCAAAATATACATATAGAATGTGAGAGGCTTCTGGGAATGAACAACAGCACAATTGCATGTCCTACAGTTAATCACCGCTCAGAAGCATCACATTTTAGCTCTCGACTGCCATTACAGAAGAGAAATGTAGACTAACATATTAGACTAACCCCACCCAAAACGAGAGGCAAGTGCCCCCTGCACGGGAACACCAGCTAACCCCCACCAACATATGTTTCAGCCTAGTTAGAACAAGTCATGAGAATGCAACTGGATTCCCTAGGCCCTGAGAGCAAGGGGTCCACGTCTGGATTACCCTTCCCTCTTAGAGAGAGCCTCTAACAGCATTCAAAACAAACATATAGAATGTGAGAGGCTTCTGGGAATGAACAACAGCACAATGGCCTGTCCTACGGCTAGTCACCGCCCAGAAGCATCACACTTTAGCTCTTTACTGCCATTACAAAGAAGAAATTTCCACATATATATTAGACTAACCCCACCCAAAAGGGCAGTCCAGTTCTAAAATGATGGCCAAGTGCTTCCTTCACAAGAACACCAGCTAAAGCTCGACGTACATCTCAGCCTTGTCTGGAGAGTGCAACTGGATTCCTTAGGCACTGAGAGCAAGGGGTCCACATCTGGATTACCCTTCACTCTTAGGGAGACCCCCAAAGAGTATTCAAAATGAACATATAGAATGTGAGAGGCTTCTGGGAATGAACAACAGCACAATTGCATGTCCTACAGCTAGTCACCGCTCAGAAGCATCACATTTTAGCTCTCAACTGCTATTACAGAAGAGAAACGTCCACATACATTTTAGACTAACCACACACAAAACGATAGTCAACATCCCCTTGCACGGGAACACCAACTAACCCCCACCAACATACGTTCTGGCCTACTTGGAACTAGTCATGAGAGTGCAACAGGATTCCCTAGGCACTGAGAGCAAGGGGTCCACTTCTGGATTACCCTTCACTCTTAAGGAGACCCCCTAAGAGGATTCAAAATAAACATATAGAATGAGTGAGGCTTCTGGGAATGAACAACAGCACAATTGCCTGTCCTACAGCTAGTCACCACCCAGAAGCATCATGTTTTAGCTCTTTACTGCCATTACAAAGGAGAAATTTCCACATACATATTAGACTAACCCCACCCAAAAGGGCAGTACAGTTCTAAAATGATGGGTAAGTGCTCCCTTCACAAGAACACCAGCTAAATCTCGACGTACATCTCGGTCTTGTCAGGAGAGTGCAACTGGATTCCTTAAGCACTGAGAGCAAGGGGTCCACATCTGGATTACCCTTCACTCTTAGGGAGACCCCCTAAGAGTATCCAAAATGAACATATAGAATGTGAGAGTCTTCTGGAACTGAACAACAGCACAATTGCCTGTCCTACACCTAATCACCTCTCAGAAGCATCATATTTTAGCTCTCGACTGCCACTACAGAAGAGAAATGTCCACATACATATTAGACTAACCCCACCCAAAACAATGGGCAAGTCATCCCTGCATGGGAACACCAGCTAACCCCCACCAACATACGTTTCAGCCTAGTTGGAACTAGTCATAAGAGTGCAACAGGATTCCCTAGGCACTGAGAGCAAGGGGTCCACTTCTGGATTACCCTTCACTCTTAAGGAGACCCCCTAAGAGGATTCAAAATAAACATATAGAATGAGAGAGGCTTCTGGAAATGAACAACAGCACATTTGCCTGTCCTACAGCTAGTCACCGCTCAGAAGCATCACATTTTAGCTCTCGACTGCCATTACAGAAGAGAAATGTCCATATACATATTAGACTAACCCCATCCAAAACAATGGACAAGTTCCCCCTGCATGGGTACACCAGCTAACCCCCACCAACATACGTTTCAGCCTAGTTGGAACTAGTCATGAGAGTGCAACTAGATTCCTGAGGCACTGAGAGCAAGGGGTCCACATCTGGATTACCCTTCACTCTTAGGGAGACCCCCTAAGAGTTTTCAAAATGAACATATAGAATGTGAGAGGCTTCTGGAACTGAACAACAGCACAATTGCCTGTCCTACACCTAATCACCTCTCAGAAGCATCATATTTTAGCTCTCGACTGCCACTACAGAAGAGAAATGTCCACATACATATTAGACTAACCCCACCCAAAATGATGGGCAAGTCATCCCTGCACGGGAACACCAGCTAACCCCCACCAACATACATTTCAGCCTAGTTGGAACTAGTCATAAGAGTGCAACAGGATTCCCTAGGCACTGAGAGCAAGGGGTCCACTTCTGGATTACCCTTTACTCTTAAGGAGACCCCCTAAGAGTATTCAAAATAAACACATAGAATGTGAGAGGCTTCTGGGAATGAACAACAGCACAATTGCCTGTCCTACAGCTAGTCACCGCTCAGAAGCATCACATTTTAGCTCTCGATTGCCATTACAGAAGAGAAATGTAGACTAACCCCACCCAAAACTATGGACAAATCCCCCCTGCACGGGAACACCAGCTAAACCCCACCGACATACGTTTTGGCCTAGTTGGAACTAGTCATGCGAGTGCAACTGGATTCCTGAGGCACTGAGAGCAAGGGGTCCACTTCTGGATTACCCTTCACTCTTAGGGAGAACCCCCAAGAATATTCAAAATAAACATATAGAAGGTGAGAAGCTTCTGGGAATGAACAACAGCATAATGGCCTGTCCTTCAACTAATCAGCACCCAGAAGCATCACATTTTAGCTCTCTAGTGCCATTACAGAGGCAAAACTTCCACATACATATCAGACTAATCCCACCCAAAAGTGCAGTCCAGTTCCAAAATGATGGTTAAGTCTCTACTGCACAGGAACACCAGCTAAACCCCAACATACATTTCAGCCTTGTCAGGAGAGTGCAACTGGACTCCCTAGGCACTGAGAGCAAGGGGTCCACGTCTGGATTACCCTTCACTCTTAAGGAGACCCCCTAAGAGTATTCAAAATAAACATATAGAATGTGAGAGGCTTCTGGGAATGAACAACAGCACAATTGCCTGTCCTACAGCTAGTCACCGCCCAGAAGCATCAGGTTTTAGCTCTTTACTGCCATTACAGAGGAGAAATTTCCACATACATATTAAACCAACCCCACCCAAAAGGGCAGTCCAGTTCTAAAATGATGAGCAAGTACCCTCTGCACGGGAATACCAACTAACACCCGCCATACATTTTAGCATAGTTGGGTCTCGTTAGGAGATGCAACTGGATTCCCTAGACACTGAGAGCAAGGGGTCCACTTCTGGATTACCCTTTACTCTTAAAGAGACCCCCTAAGAGTATTCAAAATAAACACATAGAATGTGAGAGACTTTTGGGAATGAACAACAGCACAATTGCCTGTCCTACAACTAGTCACCGCTCAGAAGCATCAGATTTTAACTCTCGACTGCCATTACAGAAGAGAAATGTAGACTAACCCCACCCAAAACGATGGCAAAGTGCCCCCTGCACGGGAACACCAGCTAACCCCCATCAACATATGTTTCGGCCTAGTTAGAACTAGTCATGAGAGTGCAACTGGATTCCCTAGGCACTGAGAGCAAGGGGTCCACGTCTGGATTACCCTTCCCTCTTAGAGAGAGCCTCTAACAGCATTCAAAACAAACATATAGAATGTGAGAGGCTTCTGGGAATGAACAACAGCACAATGGCCTGTCCTACGGCTAGTCACCACCCAGAAGCATCACGTTTTAGCTCTTTACTGCCATTACAAAGAAGAAATTTCCACATATATATTAGACTAACCCCACCCAAAAGGGCAGTCCAGTTCTAAAATGATGGGCAAGTGCTTCCTTCACAAGAACACCAGCTAAAGCTCAACGTACATCTCGGCCTTGTCAGGCAAGTGCAACTGGATTCCTTAGGCACTAAGAGCAAGGGGTCCACATCTGGATTACCCTTCACTCTTAGGGAGACCCCCAAAGAGTATTCAAAATGAACATATAGAATGTGAGAGGTTTCTGGGAATGAACAACAGCACAATTGCATGGCCTGCAGCTAGTCACCGCTCAGAAGCATGACATTTTACCTCTCAACTGCCATTACAGAAGAGAAATGTCCACATACATTTTAGACTAACCACATCCAAAACGATAGGCAACATCCCCTTGCACGGGAACACCAGCTAACCCCCACCAACATATGTTTGAGCCTAGTTGGAACTAGTCATGAGAGTGCAACTGAATTCCCTAGGCACTGAGAGCAAGGGGTCCACTTCTGGATTACCCTTCACTCTTAAGGAGACCCCCTAAGAGGATTCAAAATAAACATATAGAATGAGAGAGGCTTCTGGAAATGAACAACAGCACATTTGCCTGTCTTACAGCTAGTCACCGCTCAGAAGCATCACATTTTAGCTCTCGACTGCCATTACAGAAGAGAAATGTCCATATACATATTAGACTAACCCCATCCAAAACAATGGACAAGTTCCCCCTGCATGGGTACACCAGCTAACCCCCACCAACATACGTTTCAGCCTAGTTGGAACTAGTCATGAGAGTGCAACTAGATTCCTGAGGCACTGAGAGCAAGGGGTCCACATCTGGATTACCCTTCACTCTTAGGGAGACCCCCTAAGAGTTTTCAAAATGAACACATAGAATGTGAGAGGCTTCTGGGAATGAACAACAGCACAATGGCCTGCCCAACGGCTAGTCACCACCCAGAAGCATCCCATTTTAGCTCTCTAGTGTTATTACAGAGGAGAAATTTCCACATACATATTAGACTAATCCCACCCATAAGGGCAGTCCAGTTTCAAAATGATGGGCAAGCACCCCCTGCACTGAGAGCAAGGAGTCCACATCTGGATTATCCTTCACTCCTAGGGAAACCCCCTAAGAGTATTCAAAATAAACATATAGAATGTGAGAGGCTTCTGGGAATGAACAACAGCACAATGGCCTGCCCTACGGCTAGTCACCACCCAGAAGCATCCCATTTTAGCTCTCTAGTGTTATTACAGAGGAGAAATTTCCACATACATATTAGACTAATCCCACCCATAAGGGCAGTCCAGTTTCAAAATGATGGGCAAGCCCCCCCTGCACTGAGAGCAAGGAGTCCACATCTGGATTATCCTTCACTCCTAGGGAAACCCCCTAAGAGTATTCAAAATAAACATATAGAATGTGAAAGACTTTTTGGAACAAACAGCAAATGGCATGTCTTATAACTAGTCACCAGCCAGGAACATTACATTTTAGCTTTTTATTGCCATTACAGAATAGAAATATTCACATACATATTAAACTAAACCCATTCAAAATAGCAACCCAATCCTAAAATGAAGGGTAAGTCTTACTATCATAGCAATACCAGCTAACTCCCAACACATGCTTTTACTTCATTTAGCTTCATCAGGAGAGTGTAACTGGATGTCTTAGGCACTGAGAGCAAAGGGTCCACGTCTGGATTACCCTTCACTCTTAGGGAGACCCCCTAAGCGTATTCAAAATAAACATATAGAATGTGAGAGGCTTCTGGGAATGAACAACAGCACAATGGCCTGTCCTACGGCTAGTCACCGCCTAGAAGCATCACGTTTTAGCTCTCTGGTGCCATTACATAGGAGAAATATCCACATACATATTAGACTAGTCCCAACGAAAAGGGCAGTCTAGTTCCAAAATGATGTGCAAGTCCCCCCTGCACGGGAACACCTGCTAAACCTATGTCAGGGGTTAGCTGGTGTTCCCGTGCAGGGGGGACTTGCCCATCATTTTGGAACTGGACTGCCTTTTTGGGCGGGATTAGCCTAATATGCACATGGAAATTTTTCTACTGTAATGGCACTAGAGAACTAAAACGTGATGCTTCTGGGCGGTGACTAGCCTTAGGACAGGCCATTGTGATGTTGTTCATTCCCAGAAGCCTCTCACATTCTATATTCTTATTTTGAATAGTCTTATGGGGTCTCCCTAAGAGTGAAGGGTAATCCAGACATGGACCCCATGGTCTCAGTGCCTAGGGAGTCCAGATGTGTTCTCCTCATGAGGTTGGATTGTATGTAGGGGGTTTAGGTGGTGTTCCTGTGCAGGGAGACTTGTCTGTGATTTTGGGTGAGATTTGTCTTATATGCAGGTGGAATTTTTTCTCTATAATGTCGCTAGCGAGCTAAAATGTGATGCTTCTGGCTGGTGCCAAACTGTAGAACAGGCCATTGTGCTGTTGTTCATTCCCAGAAGCCTTTCACATTCTGGATGTAATCCCCATATTGTTGCCATGTTAAAAAGAATTTAATTGTCCACAGTGTCATCTCTCAAACCTTTATGGTTTGAGAGATAACTGTACACAAAATTCCCCCTCCCTCCTCCTTCCCTGAAGTCAGCGTTGTACCTGACCACAGGGGAAGCCCGTTGCGGCTCTGAAGCAGAGCCGTCTGATAAAAACAAGACTGGATATCCCTGCAGTCAGTTACAACGCTGACTTCAGGGAAGGGGGAGGGAGGGAGGAACTTTGAGTACAGTTATCTCTCAAACCATAAAGGTTTGAGAGATGACACTGGGGACAATTCAATTCTTGGTAAAATGTCTACAATATGGGGATTAGTAATATTTAAGTATTACTATCCCTTTAAGAACTCAAAAAGGTGAAACTTTATAATGGCTAACTGAGAACTTAGACAATGCAAGCTTTCAGGGCACAAAGGTCTCTTCTTCAGGCTTGGGTTAACAACTAAAGCTAGACACACCTCCCAACATTTTAAATGGCCAAAAAGGAACATATTTGCCCAAGGTGGTATAGCTGGGAAAGTGACTGGTGGGCTTTGTTACCAATAATTTTTAAGTTATTTCATTACTTATTGACATTTTTATATAACTGAATAAATGATTTAGAAAAAGCCCAAAGTGTTTTATTTACACAAACTAATTTATAAACATATATACAGTGCACGTAAGCGGCCGTCACGTAAGTACCACGGAGCAAATAAAATGTAACCTTAGGGAACAATATAAATTATCAATCATTTTAGAGTGCTTTGGGGACATCTTTAGCGTTCAAGGAGTTAAAAAGGTAATTGAACCCCTTGAGGACCAGAAAGGTGTGCATCATGTTACTTAAAGGGATAGTAATACTTAAAATGTAAAAAAAATATGTTGTAGGGTTTATCCCCCTGAGTTAAACAAGAGTACTCCCACTGCTGATAGGTGTTTCATTCAAAAGTTATTAATTTTCAAAGTTGAATTTTTTAGGTGCAATATCACAGTGGCCTGAAATTGTACATTGGCGCTGTTGTTACACCATCCTATGGAGATTTATGGTCCCAGGACCAACGCTGTCCATAGAATCATGTAGCAACAGCGCCACTGTACAATTTCAGGCCACTGTGATATTCCACCTAAAAAATTCAACTTTGAAAATTAATAACTTTTGAATGAAACACCTTTCAGCAGTGGGAGTACTCTTGTTTTACTCAGGGGGATAAACCCTACAACATATTTTTTTTTTACATTTTAAGTATTACTATCCCTTTAACAAAGGGCTGCCCACCCCTCTGGTCCTTCACAGCTTAAATCAATGGAAATTTGGGGAGTTTATATTTTACTCCCATGGTGTAGATGGTTTGTATACGAATTGCTCCTCTCTCCTTTCTGCATACCATCCACTAACTCAATTTATGCAATTTATAGGGCACCATTTAAATCTCAGGTGCCCCTAGGTAAGGCACACCATGACCACACCACCATTACTCAAGGACCTCTGACCTGACACAGACGAAAGGCAGCCAATAGCATAGAAACAAAAAAAAAGCTCTAAACCTGCTTGGATGCTCTTGAGTACTTTCCAGTACGTACATAAGCTGGCCAGCAAAGGGATATAATAAATGGTAAACAAACAGGCCAAATGACTAAATAAACTGGACATTACAGTAATATCTAAACTGGCGAATAAACCCTGAGCAATAGAGTTGTGTCAGCCACAATCATAACATGGAAAAAAGGGATTGGCCAGCACACCTTTAGCACCCTAAGCAGTTACCTGCTCGGCCTAATAGGAAATCTAGCCCTAGTGATCTATTTACTAACACGTACAAGTTGTAGAATACAGTATTTGGGTCGTACCAATCAATACAAAAAATATATCTTAGGGACAAAGGGGTGCGACCACACCTGTAAGACATTATGACGGACATTGTGCAAACATTTCTAAAACCTAACAGTACTGGGAAGAAAGGAGGCATATTTAGGAAAAAAGGTGGCAACAGTCTTGAGTGCCAAATTTTGAGGGGTGCGTCAGCTATGCTGGCAATACTCACATTCTGAGGTTTAGCCACAGCAATCCCAGTGCCCTCCGGTATGTGGAGACTGCTTTATTTAGCTGGCCATTATTCACCCACTTGTATGCTAGATAGATCTGCTATGCACTGTGGACATACCTAGGAACTTTCAAAATGAACTGACCCTGAGATTTTCAAAATATGAACCCTTAACACTTCCCACAATGTAGGTGCGATATGTCCCTGCTCACTTGCTATACCTTAGAGAGCTCACTACCTGGACCAGTAGGACGTCTTCCATTGCCTTTCTGGTAGAAATTTCAGCAATTTAAATACCAGAGAAGAAGTTAATTTGCACAGATCATAGAGTAGGAAACACTCGACTCTCTCACCCTGAGAATTTGGTCCTTCACCCTGAGACCCTGAGATTTGGGTCCAAACCCTGAGAGTTCACATGTATGATTGTGAAGCAATGTGTGGGAGGCCTCTATAACAGCCACGGGGTTGGGCTTGTTACTGTCACGGTTTGCAAGCAAGACGATATAGTAAAAATCCCCTTTATTAGAAACGATGTAGAATAGCAATATATATATAAGAAGCAGAGGGTAACCCAAGAGGCAGGCTACCTCCAAGTTCCCAGACTGCAGAGACTAGGCCGAAGCCAATGGTAGTCTCATACACCAGAGGGCCAGGTCTAGACCCGCACGGTCTCCCCTAATGATGGTAACTGGGGAGAAGATTGACTCACACCAGCAGTCAGTCAGAAGAAGGCCCTCTCCCGAAAGGGAAGGCAACAAGGGAGACTACTGACTCACGCCTGCAGTCTGTAACACTTGAGTCTGCCAGAGCCACAGGTCTGCACCAGATAAGATGTCCACTAAACAGGAGGCAACACCGGGGGTAGCTGGACAGAGCCCCAGGTCAGCACCAGGTTGGATAGTCAGACAGTCCAAGGTCATACATGGAGAGGGTAGTCAGCCAGAGCCACAGGTCTGGACCAGTTAGGATGTCCACTAATTAGGAGGCAACACAGAGGGTAGTTGTACAGAGCTCAAGGTCAGCACCAGATTGGATAGTCAGACAAGCCAGGGTCATACACAGGGTGGGTAGTCAGCCAGAGCCACATGTCTGCACCAGATTGGATTTCTAAACAAACAGGGAGCGCACAGAGAAGAGTCAGGCAGAGCCACAGGTCAGCACCAGGATGGATGGTGCGTGGATGTCACTATGGAAAGATGTCTGCGGTGTTTCCTGCCTGTCAGTTCAGGAGCAGTGTATAATTCTCATTAATGTGGTAATAATTCTGGCGACTAGCACTTCTGAGCAGCTAGTAGCCAGATGGGTAATTATTTGGGGCCATGTTTGTAAGGGGTGGTAGTTCTGCTTTAATCCTCTCTCTTCTTTTTTACTGACCTTTCATGGCAGGGGCTGTGATTATCTTTCTTGTACACAAAAACTGTAGTCCATAATATACTTTTATTCAAATACAAATATAGCCGGCATCATGACAACCCCGCCAGCCCAATTATGATTGACACTGATTACTGACTAGGTGGCAATTGCCCCCTAGCCTGGCCCACCCCTGTTAGAACAGCTGAGAGAAGGTCAGGAGGGAAGGTAAGAGATTCAGTGTGTGGGTGTGGGTGTGGGTTGCACAAAACAAAGACAAAGCAGCTGAGTACACTCTTGCCACATTGAGGGGCAACATTTGAGGGCCCCCAGAGCCCCAATTGAACATAATGGCCAAGTGGGCAAACACTTTTTTGGGGTTCCTGAGTAGGTACATAGGTCAGTAGGTGGGCTGGTGGTGCGCGACAAGCCATTGCAACCCTACAAATCTGGCACCCCAGGCAAATGCCTATTGGTAAATCGAGCCCTGCCAAAAATATGGAGCAAATTTTGCAAAACCATCTGCACCAGTGGTTGATGTACTAAGAAGAACTGGATCAGTTCTGGTGTTAACCAACTGCACAGTAGGGGACAAATATTCCCATTGTTTTAAATGAGACTTTTATTGTTTTGAATATTAGAGTGCAGTGCAGTTGGTTTGCGCTACAATTATGCCACTTTAGTGAATATGGCCTTTTTTCCTCCTGTGTGGTCTGAAATGTATGACTGAAAAGCACTCCTCCCACTTCCTCTGTGACAAACGTGTCATTCATCAAGTTCAAGGCACAATACAGGAGAACCGAGACCGTGAGACCTTAGTTCCCTTTTCACTGAGGAAAGGAAACCCATTCACTGCCTTTATAGGTTAGTAATAACAATGAAGTGCTATAAAGAACTAGAGTTATTCTGCGTCAAAGAAACTGCACTTCAGAGGAAAAATAACATTTCAGTTGATTTAAATCGGGCTTTTCACTCCTATGCTAGCGAGGCCTCAAATGCATAGCTTCAAAATGCACTGGAGACCTTTTTAGGATTCATGTGCTTAAAATCCCTTTTAAAGCTGAACTACCACACAAATTAAAGTTACCCCCAAATAATTATGCACATAACGATAAGCATATCCATACTAGTATTATCCTGAATAAGTCCAGTGTTACTGAGAAATCCAACTAGTTCTGAGACGCACAGGCAGGCAGCTTGCTGTACAGGCATCTGCATGCCTACGCCATCAGTCCCTTACTGTACCTTAAAGGGATAGTAATGTTTCATAATAAAAGCAGCTCTAATTAATCATCATAGTATTTGGACTTTGGAGAGTGTTATTTCAATTCTGTCAGAGTTGTAGTTCAAGAGTAATTCAATGACAAAGTATCCCCCTCCCGCCCCTTTTACTGATGTAACACTGTTCAGCCAGATCAGAAGGGAGGTGCCCAGGTAGACTGCAGAGAGGGACAATCTTCAATTAAGATAAGGGAAAAACCTGAAAAACTTGTCAAGGGGGGCAGGGCTTTCATTGTTCTCATAGGAAGAAGATTGTCCCCAGCTGTTATCTGTCCAGTCTATGGACTGCATTCCACATGTGAGAAGAGATTGTTTACAGTAGGTAAAAGGGGCGGGAGGAGAAACTTTGCTTGTGAATATCTCTTAAACCATAAAGGTTTGAAAGATAAGACTTATATCATTCTTCATGTCTTTTTAATGCCTACAAAATAAAATAAAGTTAAAACGAAGTATTACTATCCCTTTAAGGTACAATGCAACTCCTCACCCTCACCAGTCACAGAAGAGACCGGGACTTACAGAGCAGGCGCACAGATGTCTCTTTGGCAAGATGTCTGTGGTGATGCCTGCCTGTTCTTCTCAGAACGAGTTGGATTAATCAGTAATGCCGGAAGTATTCAGGATAATACTAGTATGGATATGCTTATTGTTATGTGCATAATTATTTGGGGGTAACTTTAATTTGTGTGATAGTTCCTCTTTAAAGTGATAGTAATACTTAAAATAATTTTATTTTATATTGTAGCCATGAAAAAACATTAAAAACGATATAAGTCTTATCTCTCAAACCTTTATGGTTTGAGAGATATTCGCAAGTAAAGATTCCCCCTGACTGACGTCAGCGCTCTAGCTGACAGATTTGGAATTGGGTCCCGGTTGAGGCTCTTCAGCAGAGCCGAGATTGCAAGATATAAAAATAACTACTTAATTGGAATAGTCTACAAAGTGTGCCTGGTTTGCAAGCACACTTTGTAGACCCTTCCAATGAAATAGTTATTTTTATATCTTGCGATCTCGGCTCTGCTGAAGAGCCTCAACCGGGACCCAATTCCAAATCTGTCAGCTAGAGCGCTGACGTCAGTCAGGGGGAATCTTTACTTGCGAATATCTCTCAAACCATAAAGGTTTGAGAGATAAGACATATCGTTTTTAATGTTTTTTTTCATGGTTACAATATAAAATAAAATTAATTTTAAGTATTACTAACACTTAAATATTAATGGGAATTTTGTATAATTTTATTTGTCCAGTGTAGAGCAGTTTGTTTGTCTTTATAGTTAATCAACCTCAGTAAGAGGGAAGGCAGGGAGAGAGTTGTTAACCCTTTGAGCGTCAGAGGGGCACACAACACACTCTGCAATCCATTGCATACCCCTCTGGCACTCAAAAGGTTAATGTTCCCTAACTTCTAAATCAAAAGAGAAACTTAAAGAGATGAAAGGTGAGTGGATACATTACACAAAAGTAAATAAATTGTTTGGCTAGTCCAACTTTTCCATTGAAAACAGGCCAGACTATGTATGTTTATATCTTTATATAGCGCCATACATGGACACAGCGCTTTACAGAAATTGTAATAGTACAATACAAAAATACAGCACTGAGTTAAAAGCATCAGGCTAAAGTCTGATCATTGCATTATTAGCGGGTGGAAAAGTGCAGCAAATGGAATCAGACATTGGGAAAGGGAAAGGGACCCTGTGTTAGGGACCAGAAACCAGACAGGACACAAAAAGGTAAAATGCAATACACCTTTATTAGAGCAACAAAAACAAAAGCATGCGCCAAGAGCATAAACCAAAAGACACGCCAGGGTCAGGAATCAAGACAGGTATTCAGTCGAGCCTGCGTCAGGAAGCCAGAAGTCTGCAATGTCAGGAACAAGCCGAGGGTCTGAAGAACAGAAGCCAGCAAAGTCTAGAACAAGCCAAGTGGTCTGGAACACAGCAAACAGGAATGCAGGAAAATCCACAGCAGCCAGGAGCAACAGGTCAGCAAACAAACACAAGGACAATGGGGAAGTGAGCCAAGCTACCATAAATACCCTAAGAGGGTCGGTTGATAACAGTCAGGTGAGTAATCAGAGAGGTCAGCTGATTCAGACAGGACACAAAAAGGTAAAATGCAATACACCTTTATTACAAAAGCATAAACCAAAAGACACGCCAGAGTCAGGAACCAAGACAGGTATTCAGCCGAGCCAGAGTCAGGAAACAAGAAGTCTGCTGTGTCAGGGACAAGCCGAGGGTCAGAAGAACAGAAGTCAGCGAAGTCTGAAACAAGCCAAGTGGTCTGGAACACAGCAAAGAGAAACGCAGGAAAATCCACAGCAACCAACAGCAACAGGTCAGCAAACAAACACAAGGACAATGGGGAAGCGAACCAAGCTGCTATAAATACCCTGAGAGGGTTGGCTGATAACAGTCAGGTGAGTAATCAGAGAGGTCAGCTGATTCAACCTGAGCCAGAAACTCAGAAGACAGCAGCAGTTTACAGCAGAGCACTAGATTAGCTTAGACAACAGAATCAATAGGCAGAGTTGAGCTGCTCAGCAAAACCTTGACACCCTGCTTCAGAGCTTTTGCACATAATCTTGAACCATTGTGTTATTCTATTGCCATGGATGGACACATTATTCACATAAAATACCTGTCCATCAGTGATCTACATATTTGGCAACTCTCTAAATCTGCCCGGGAGACTACGGTTTTTAAAGATAATTACTAGGTTTCTGGGGACAGAGACTGTTTCTCTGGTAGGTTCAGTTTCCTATAAAACTGTGCCCACTTCTCCTCCTTCCCACCCTGTTACACTAACTTCCTGTGAACTTTTTCCCACCTGTTTTGTCTACATCCTGCCCACTTCCCAAGAACCATGTGCATAAGCCCTGTCCACCCCTTTGTTACATGAATCAGGTTGTTTACTTACCTCCATTTGTAGCACATGAGCCCTCTCTGGGGGCTCAAGCAGATGTATGGTGATCTATATTCACAATTAAAGAGATGGTAATACTAGGGTGACCACGGGTCCCGGAATGTCCGGGACTGTCCCTTATTTGCAACCTATGTCCCGCGTCCCGGGTCATCTCCCACCGGGACAATGAAGTGTCCCGGAATTAAGCCAAGTCACCCACACAGTGTCCCATTATTTGTTTTTTTTTAAATATGCCGCCCTGGATGTCAGTCTGCAAGCGGTGTGTCACATCATGGATGCAGCAAGGGAGCGCTTGGTAGCATAAATCAGCGCTCCCTCGCGGCGTCCATGATGTGACACACGGTTTGCAGGCTGACATCCAGGGCGGCAGGCGCTCTAGTAATACAGAGCGCTGGGAGATGACATCATCTCCCAGCGCTCTGCATTACTGAGCACAGAGCGCGGGAGCTTCAGCTCTGTGCCGGAGGAGGCACAGAGCACTTTCCACACCGCTAGACCACCAGGGACTGAAGGTAGGGCATCAAGGGGCAATGTGGAGATGAAGAGGCTTGTAGGGTGACCACATGTCCCGGAATGGCAGAACGGAAATGTGGTCACCCTAGGTAATACCTCTTTTAAAAGTTGATTTAATAGATTGTCATTTAAGAGCATGGTAGATCTCAGTTACACTTTTGAAAACCTTATATTTGGCAGGTTATTTAATTTATTCAGTTATTTGGCCAGTTATTTTAGTATACCCTCTCCCTCCCCTTTATGGGACATCTGCCCATTCTCCTTAGAAGAGAATGATTCAGAACCATGATCGCCAGAGCAGAGGTTGCCAATGGCAACCCTGCACATTGATCTGCAGAGTCTTGTAAATAAGGCCTGAGCATAGGGTCTGATTTCCCAACAGGTAGAGTAGGCAACTGCCTAGAGTTCCAAATTTTGAGGGGCCCCTCAGCTGTGCAGGCCACATTCCAATCTTAATGCCCCTGGACCACTTATAAACCCCTTTACAGCCTATTATTTAACCACTTGGATGTTAGAGAGATCTCCAATGCATTGTGGAGCAGCTAATGTAATACAGTGTCATGGTCTGGAGCACAGGCTGCTTGTCCTCTATGCATCATTATATCTCATTTGTCTTATAGGGATAGTAATGGCAGAATAAAAATGCAGCTCAGCTTGATCCTCATATAATGAGGATTATGTAGTGCTGTATTTCAATAGTTTATGTTTTGTAGTTCAAGAATAAATCTATTCTAAAGGATCCCCCTCCCATTTTAATTACATCATGCTGCCTGTCTGAGCCTACCAGTTGGAGCGCAGCGAAGGACAGTCTTCACTAAGCATAAGGAAAATCCTGCCCTCCTTCGTCAAGGGGAGCAGGGTTTGTCCCTCTTTACGCGCTGTCCAGTCCCACGACCGGATTCCACATCTGAGGGGATGTGGATAAGAGTAGGTAAAAGGTGCAGGAGGGGGATCATTTAGAATTGATTTACTCTTGAACTACAAAACATAAACTATTGAAATGCAACGTTACATGATTCTCATTATATGAGGATCAATCGGAGATGCATTTTTATTCTGCCATTACTATCTGTTTAAGTAAACCTGGTACTTGCACAAATTCTAGGCTCAGCAAAATGTATGCATTTAAACTGACTGTAATTTGTGCTTTTTGTTTGGCCAACACATTTTCCTCAACTGCTCAATTTTGTTCTCCAAATTGGTCAGAAAATAAAATTACAAAATCACCTCTCTACCATCTTGGACTGATAAAACTTTAGGCATTGGTTCCACAGAATGACATACAACTTGGAGGACCATTTTTGCACCATTATCTTGCCCCTTTTTGGTCCATTTTTTGCTCCATTTTATTATTTGCTCTGTATTCCCTTGCTCCATTTTTTCTCCATTTTTTGCTCTATTTTTTGCTCTTTTTTTGATCCTTTTTTTTTTTTGCTTTGTTTTTTGTTTTACTCTAGGAAGCCAATGCATTAAGACCTCTGAAGTTGGAGAAATCGCTAGCATTGTTATACAGGACTTGGAGCACCATTTTTTGCACAATTTCTTGCTCTGTTTTTTGCTCCATTTTCTTGTTCCGTTTTTTTTTTTTTTGCTCCATTTTTTGCTCAGATTTCTTGCTTCTTTTTTGCTCCATTTTCTTGCTATCAACATGATAGTTGTTACACTTTTTACATCTAAAACCCAAACACTACAGCGTGCACTGGGAAAAGTAGTTCCTTTGTGCCTTATTAGTACCCCACATATTCCTCCACTGTCTTCCCCTTTAAGAAAGAGGAGCAATGGGAAGAATTTTTGGTGTACATAAGCTTTAGGAAGATGGACCAGTAAAACTACATACCTGAGCCTATTTTAGCCGGAAATCATATTAGTACATTGCACCCACTGTATTTAGTTCTAGACACTTTGAAATATAAAGAACCCTACTTTTTCTTATGGACAATATAAATGCATCTTTTTTTAAATGTGTAAAAGCAATCACAGCTAGATTGTAAATTTGTAAACAAAACAGACTATTTAGATTGTGCACTAAAATATGGCTGTCATTTCCTATCCCTCATATGACCCCTGGCATTTACAATGCATCATTACAAAAATGCTTTATTTTAACTCACAAAATAAAAGCAACAAATGCAAGCAGAGTATAGTAGCTGTGATACTCCAAGCTGTGGGTGTCACTCCCATCAGTGTAAATGGGAGGTCTGTCTGATGGTTACAATGGTCTGTTGGTTTCTGCATAGTTAGCAGAGGAGGGAATAGACAGTAGTTCTTCAATCTCAGCCAGGCAGAACAGATCTTTTGTGAGATCACACAATACACTGGCTTGCTCACTGATTTCCACCATGCCTCATTCATTGCATTTTATTTATTCATTGATATTTGCAACTTGCAGGTTTTTCTTAGTCTTAACCCTTGAGTGCCAGAAAAGATATACTAAGAGATGATAAAGATGACATTATTTTCCATTGTTCTAAACTCTCTAAATTCTGTGTTATTCTATGGAGCCAATACACTAAGAAATCTGTAATTTAAGATATTTTCGTACATAGAGCAGACCTCCCAAGTGTCCCTCTTTAGGAGGGACAGTCCCTCTTTTAGACCTAAATCCCTCTGTCCCTCTTTCCCAGAATTTGTTATGCATATATAAGTGTATAATGTTGCTTTACAGCAATAAAACTCATATTAATATTTGTTTAAACTTCAGTATATGTGTTTATAAAGTAGCCTGTGTAAATAAAATACTTTGGTCTTGTTATAAATCATTTATTACACACATAGGTGTCAATATGTCACTAAAGAGCCTAAAATCTCTCGGTAATTCCCTGCCCACCAGCCACACCCCTATGTAAACCATGTAAAATAAAAGTGTCCCTCTTTAGCCATTTGAAATGTTGGGATGTATGCATAGAGTCCATAGAATAACATAGGACTTGCAGAGTTTAGAATACTCTTATCGCCTCTCTATCATGCATTAGTGCATGTGTTTCATACCTCTCTGGCATGCAAAGGCTTTAAGCATCTCTCTGCCCAGTTATGTTAATTGCCTGCTACTAAGCCATTATATATTACCACACTTATCAAGTTCAGGCATCAATATTTATTTTCGCTTTTCAAGAAAGAATATAAAGCAAATTGTAGATTTAAAAAAACAAAAAACAAAGCTAGAAAATGATGTCTGCATAAATATATTATAATTTATTAATACAGGGCAATAACAATTGTCCCTATCAGAAAAAACACCTCAGTTCCCAGGGCCAGATTTCGCAGTAGACAGCGTAGGCAACTGCCTAGAGCTCCAAATTTTGAGGGCATATCAGCTGTGCTTTCCACACCCACAATCTCAATGTCTCTGCACCAGTTTTATACCCATATAACCCATTGTATGCTATACAGATCTTTAACTCATTGCTCCAAAATAGTAACATAGTAAAATAGCTGATGAGGCTGAAAAAAGACATGCGTCCATCAAGTCCAGCCCATGCCAAACCACTCCTGTTGATCCAGAGGAAGGAAAAAAAAACCCGAAGTCATTTAGAATTTAGCCCCAAGTGGGTAAAAAAATTCCTTACTGACTCCAAAAGGCAGTCAGATAGTTCCCTGGATCAACAACCTATCTGCATTGAAGCCATCTGTCATAATTTTCAATATTGTTCTTTGCTAGATAGGCATCCATTCCTTTTGAAAGCAGTTACATTATCTGCAAGTGCAACATCCCAAGGCAAAGATTCCATAGCTTTACCGCCCTTACTGTAAAAAAACCCCCTGCTTTTGTTTTAGTCAGTCGCCTTTCTTCTAGTCTTAATGGATGACCTCTCATTCTTAGCTCAGCTCTTTGCGTAAATAATTAATTGGATAGTTATTTGTATTGACCTTAAATGTATTTGTAAATGGTAATCATATCACTTCTTAGATGTCTCTTCTCTAATGTAAACAAACCCACTTTGGCTAGTCTCTCTTTATAACTCAGATCCTCCAATCCCTTTATCAGTTTTGTTGCACGTCTCTGCACTTTATCCAGTTCAACAATGTATTTTTTTAAGAACTGGTGCCCAAAATTGTACTCCACATTCTAGATGAGGTCTAACCAAGGATTTATATAGAGGTAGGAAATATTAGCATTTCTAGCCTTTTTATGCCGGCTAGTACTCTATTTGCTCTTGCAGCAGCTGAGTGACTCTGCATACTTGTCATGGTTTTGTAGAGAGGAGAGTACCGGAGGTAAAAGAGAACAGGCAAAGGTAGAGCACTAGTCGCAGATCGAACGCAACTGGGGGCAACAGTGTATGGGCCCAGGTAGAGCACTAGTCGCAGGTGGAACGCAACTGGAGGCAACAGTGCGTAGACCCAGGTAGAACACTAGTCTCAAGGGGAGCATAACCGGAGGCAACAGAATACAGGCACCGGTAGAGCACTAGTGTCTGGAGGTGAGCACGAGCGGAGACCACAGGTATAAGCGCTAGTAGAACACTAGTCTCAAGGACAGCGTAACTGGAGGCAACAGAAACAGGTACCGGTAGAACACTAGTGTCTATAGGTGAGCACGAGCGGAGACCACAGGTACCAGCGCTAGTAGAACACTAGTCTCAAGGGTAGCATAACTGGAGGCAACAGAATACAGGCAGCAGTAGAGCACTAGTGTCTGGAGGAGAGTGCAAGTGGAGACCACAAGAGTAGGCACTAGTAGAGCACTAGTCTCAAGGAGAGCGTAACCTTAGGCAATAGGGACAGGTACTGGTAGAGCACTAGTGTCTCGGGAAGAGTGTAACTGTAGGCAACTAATGCACACTGATGAAGCACAGTGACAGGAGGTAGCGTAACCGGAGGCAACACGACAGGCACTGGCAAGGTATAGTCTCAGAGGACTAGAGTATCGGAGGCAACACAGACAGGCTCAAGGAAAGCAGGGACTGCACGGCAATACTGACACGTATATAGGCAATGCTGACAGACTCAAGCAATGCAACTGTGGCAGATACTGGCAGGGCAAAGGCAACAACGGATCGAGTATAACCCCTGCCGGAGATGGTGCAAGGAGTGGAAATAACCGGACCAATAAGATATAGGTTAGGTAGTCTGCCACAGAATAAGACAAGAGCAGAGTCAGCCAAAACTTAGTTTGAGTTGGTGATATAGAGCTAAGGACCCTTCTTTACTACATTTGTGGTTTAACCCTTTGAGTGCCGGAGGGGTACTGAACGCATTGCTTTGCAATGCGGTCCGTACCCCCTGGCGCTCAAAGGGTTAAGGTTATTATCGTACTGTTAGTATTGTAATATTCAGAAGGCTAAAATGTGTTTATAAGAAACTTAATTATGAGTGTTGTTAAGAAGTATTAAATATTCATAATTTACATGGTAATTTAGTGAATATGCTGTGGCTTTTTTGTTCATGTCCCACCTCCATGTGGTTTATTAAAAGGGAATTTAGATCAATTACTTAAGGGCTTAACTCTGCCCTAGTCAAGTTTTTTCTTGAATCTTTGCCAGTCAAAGTTCCATTTTGGTGGAATGGAGTCTAGTCCTAATAAAGGAGATGAAGTAAATGGAACTCCAATGACGTAAAAGAAAGGCTGGAAGAGTGTCCATCCATTATTTTACGCCTGCCTTATTTTTATGGTGTACTTTCCTACAAAACTGCACATTGAAGGTACAACAGACTCTGACACAAATCCATCTCTTTTTATTTCCCTTTGTTTTTACAGAATACTTCTAGACTCAACTGAAAGGCTGATGAAATACAATATTCATTCCATCAAATGTCTTTTTATCTTCTATTGGAGAAGCTGAAACCAAAGAATTGGATGATTCACATGAGTGGTAACTGTACAGCGTTTCTATTCAGTTCATTACTGTTACCTATTGGAAGAGAATGAGGAAAAATGCAAATTGTCACAATATAAAATGCACAGACACAGTATATGTTACATTTCACAACCAAAAGGATTAATTTTCAGTCAGGTCACGCCAGGACCCACTACATTTTTATCTGGCATTACAGAGGACTAGTACAGCCCTACACCATTACATGACACCAGCAGGGCATTATACCATTACAGAATAATGGATGATTACAATTTATATACATATTTTCATTCGGAGCATCTTAGTTTTATTTTTTTATTATTATTTTTCATTATTTTTCATTTTTTATTTTCATCTTTTTAGTATTTTTGCTATTATTTTATATTTGTTCACTTCTTCACAAATAGAAGGGTTGAACCTGAGTGGAGACAGGTTTGTGATTTCCACAGGCATATTTGGTTGGGGGTAAAACTCCGACCAAAGGAGAATGTGAATATAGCCAGTTTTTATACCCATTGGAATATTGTGTTTGATAATATTACACTATTAGGCACCCTTCTGTGCTCTTTTTTGCTACATGTTTATACAAATGTGTCGTGCAGCCATATGATGTTAATCTCTAACATCAGCGTCTGCACCTAATGGTATACACTACCACATACCATCTCTATGGTACATACCAACAGACACACTCCACCAGCATAGACATTAATGCCAGCATACCCTGTACACCTACCCATGGCACATGCAAGGAAACAAGATGGATGGCCAAGTAACGTTAATACATGGTGCAGATCACTAAACTGTCTAAACGAACACCACAAAAATCCCCACAGATTGCTTCATTGCCCTCCCCATGGTGCAACTAGCTTTAAATGAAGACTTGTTAACATGCATCGCTTACTAATTGGTGTTAGGCAGAGGTAAGGACTTAACAAGGTTCACAACACCTGATTCTTACAGCTCCAGAATAGGAATTGTACATTTGCCCCGATGTGACCTGGAACTTTTTAGAAAATTAGCCTTGTCGTGCATTGATAGAATATAATAATGAGACTGATACACTAAGAAGATTCAGAGTAATTCTGGTGCAAACCAACTGCACCACATGGGACAAATAAACATTTTCATTGATTTAAATAGTGCAATGAATGCTAAATGTGATGCATTGTGATGCAATGCATTGGAGACATATCTAGTATTGAAATGGGATTAAAATGCCTAAAATGTTGGTAATATTTATTTGTCTTCTATGGTAGCATTACACCAGGTCTTCAGTAGCACATCAGGTTTAATGGGTCCTGTTTTTAGCAGTCTGATTAAAATTGTTCTCTTCATACAGCGTCTGTAACACAGCAGAATCCAACCTCCTCTACTCTAACAAGTTGATGAGGGAGATTCACTAAGCAGTGATAAAGAGGTGATAAAGCAGATATGACTTCTCCGGTTTATCACTTCTCCAGTTCCTATGTTATTCTATAGAACCTATACAGTAAGATCTGAAGAAATCTGAAGAAATCTTAGCGCATAGGCTCCATAGAATAGCAGGAATTGGAGAAGTTATAAACTGAAGAAGTCATCTTCACTAAATCACGGTCACCTCTTTATCACCGCTTAGTGACTTTCCCCCGAT
This sequence comes from Rhinophrynus dorsalis, assembly GCA_037306005.1. Lineage (NCBI taxonomy): Eukaryota > Metazoa > Chordata > Amphibia > Anura > Rhinophrynidae > Rhinophrynus > Rhinophrynus dorsalis. Next base: position 339,946,948 of record CM074723.1, on the reverse strand, counting down.
GTTTGGCAGTAGGCACAATTTAACCCTTTGAGTGCCAGAGAAATAACCAATGCATTGCAACACAGAGTTGTGAGGGTTTGGTCATCTGCTAAGCATCAGAAACTCACAGTGTAAGAGGTTATATTATATTGCATCTCAGATACAGATATCATAGAGGGTGACAGGAAGATAATCCTTACCCAGCTTGCTGGAGAAAACAATACACAAAATGTAATATATATATTAAAGGGATAGTAATACTTAAAATGTAAAAAAAAAAATATGTTGTAGGGTTTATTCCCCTGAGTAAAACAAGAGTACTCTCACCATTGAAAGGTGTTTCATTCAAAAGTTATTAATTTTCAAAGTTGAATTTTTTAGGTGCAATATCACAGTGGCCTGAAATTGTACAGTGGCGCTGTTGCTACACCATCCTATGGAGATTTATGGTCCTGGGACCAGAGCTGTCCATAGGATCATGTAGCAACAGTGCCACTGTACTCAGGGGGATAAACCCTACAACATATTTTTTTTTACATTTTAAGTATTACTATCCCTTTAAAGAAACAGTAACTCCTCATAATAATAATAATTATAACACTTCACTTACCTTTCTATGGCCATAAAATCATAATGACCACTATGAATTTTGTCCATGGTCCATGGTACAAGACTAAACATTTTCAATCCATACTGGATGTGATGCGCAAAGAGATGGAGATTACAGTTTCTGGCAGATTGTTTTCTCGTTAGTATATTTCCAATGGAATCAGAGAGAGGACATGAGTCAGTGCAACCATGTACATTGAGCAGAGTTTGAAGTTATGTGGACCTGCTAGCAACTGTCATTGTGAAGATCTGAAGCTCCAAGAATGGATGTACCACCTTATCCCTTTAAAATCCAGGAACAAGATGTCACTAATGTTACTCAGAAACCACTGAACTCCTACAGACTGGATCGGCTGCCTTTGGCCTTTTGGAATACAACTCACATCATTCTCATCAACAAAAAGACTTATGGTATCTAGGCTGGTTTAAGCCATCTGGTTTGGGTGGAGTTCTTCCTACTGTTCCATGGTTCCATCTGCAGTTAGACATAACAGACATTTTAAAGATATCAGGTTAGATGTTACACCACTACAATGGTAACTACCTGCCACTAACACCCCAGTGCCTTCTCCATAAACCTTGGTAGGTGGTTTAGGACTGCGTAACTCTTAGGCTTTTAGGTGTCCTAGTGACACATACCATGTTATATAAAGCGGCATTTTGTGATAATCCTCCCCAAAATTAATTGTAAGCTAACTCATTGTAAAATCAATTCACTGAAGACATTTCTTGCATCCAAGAGGTTCATTTGAAATGTATATGACATGATGGAAGGGTCTTGCTGTTTTATCTAATAATATTTTGAAGAACAAGAATTTTTAAAAACTACACCGTTGGTTTAATCCTGATGTTCACACAAGGACATAATATAGAACTGTTATGCTTTGACTGATAATCTGCTATATATGCAACAGAGGTCAAAGAATAGCTTATTGGTTGGATGGGCCAAACAAAGCCTGCTACTCAAGCTCCTATCTCAATACACCCAAGGCAGTTCCTTTGAGCAAGGGTTGGCAAACTGCAGATCCGTACCTGTTTATAGTCTTCATTCCCATCATGGGAATTATGGTCTAACAGCTAGTGGTCCAGGCTACTGACCCATGACTTAGAGATGAGATTGGCTCTAAAAGTCTAAAAGTGGGAGGGGACATTACCTTGGGAGTCCAACCATTTCTCATATATATATATATATATATATATATATATATAAAATACATATATATCCAAACAAACAAATATAGAAAAAAATGGCACCACTAATCGACCTCTCTAGTATCCAAAGATGTATCTTACTGATCCGTCGCTATTATCCCTTTAAAATCTGATAGTGCACAGAAATAAAATAAAATTAAAAAAAAATATATATATATATATATATATATATATTGCTTTGCGATGCATTCCGTACCACTCTGGCACTCAAAGGGTTAATTCAAGTTTGCATATTTGAAAACTGCATTAAAAACTGCCTGTATTTCATGTTAGCCAAAAGATCAGCCGATATACAAGTTGAGATCAGTGGTCGTGCTACAATACAAGCAGATTAAAGGAGCAGTAAACTAATTTTATGAAAAAATATATATTGTAGGGATTTTCCTATTGAGTAAAATAAGGGTATTCCCACTGCGGAGAGATTTATATTTCCAGAGTTATTACAGTTTAAACCCATTCTTTTTACATTAGCAGTGCCCTCTAGTGGTCAAATTCTAATTAGATTTCCTGGGCGATTATAATGGAAACGAAAGTCAGAAAAGTCAGAGACATACAGTTCTCCATAGAATGTGATAGAAACTGCCTGTCACTTCCTGTCAGTTAGATCTATCAGGAAGTAAACACAGTAAATTCACTTCCTGATTATTTAACCCCTTAACGACCCTTGACGGTCATAGTACGTCAAGGGTCGATTTAACTTAACGACCGATGACGTACTATGACCGTCATCGAGTTCCGGGCTCCCCCCGCGGCTGCACGCCGTTCGGGGAGTCCGGAACGCAACGGAGCAAAAAAAAAATTTTGCTCCGTGGTCGTTGAGTCGCGTCTGCGGCCGGATTCCCCGGTCGTTAAGGGGTTAAACTGCTATAATGTTTGAATAAAACACCTGACAGCAGTGGGAGTGACCTTGTTTTATTCAGCAGGAAAAGTTCTATAAAATATGTGTTTTCATAAAAAAAGTTTACTGCTCCTTTAAGTGGCTGCTTAGGGCCCCCACTTGGTCAGAGGGCCCTGCAGTGCTGATACATTACCGTCATAACATGTAAAGAAAATCAGATGGCAATGTCTTATTAAGCATATAAAATGTGAGAGGCTTCTGAGGACGAACAACTGCACAATGTCCTGTCCTACGGCTAGTCACCGCTCAGAAGCATCACATTTTAGCTCTCTAGTGCCATTAGAGAGGAAAAATCTCCACATACATATTAGACTAATCCAGTTCCAAAATGACAGGCAAGTCCCCTCTGCACGGGAACACCAGCTAACCCCCAACGTACGTTTAGGCCTTGTTTGGCCTTGTCAGGAGGGTGCAGCTGGATTCCCTATAATGTCTTATTAGAAACACCAACAGACGGGGAACCCATGTGAATCTTTTGCTTATGGCCCCCAAAAACCTACAGCCACCCCTGAAGGAGATAGTCACACTTGTTAGCCTATGCTAATGTATGCTGTACCAGTGACATTTTCATATGCTAATTAAGCCAATCAATGACATGTCATATGCTAATGAAGGTTTCAGTGATGTTACACATGATAATGAAGCTTTGTGATGTGCAGTCATCAACAGCTGAAGGGCCTCAGTTTGCAAATCAACTACAGTATAGCGGACAATTACACATTTCCGTTGTTTTAACTTGAATTTTTAACCCTTGAATGCTAGATAGGTCTCCAAGCCTCTGTAGCATTCCAATTTTAGTCAATGGGAATTTTTTATTATATTATTATTATCACCAGTGGTGAGATTAGTTTGTTCCAAAATTGCTCCAGGCTGCTTTTACCTATAAGGCTCACTGTATGTACCCAGTAACCACTCAGCGTTTGTCTCTCCCAATTCCTTAAGGTAACGGAAGTTGCTGTCTGTGCAGTTTCTCATGTAAGCTCTGTGCCCTGGATGCCTGCAGAAGAAGGTGGATTACTTCAATAACGTGGATTTATTCACCATAATACAACTATTACTTTGCCTATCACTATATTACTAATGTATTGGGGGCAATATTATAAAGCTGAAAATTCCACTTTAAATGGGGCTTTTAACCACTTGAATTCTAGATTGTTCTTCAATGCAAATGCTCTACCATACAGGGGTTAAAATTCCCAGTTAAATCAATGATTATTTTGGATATTTTATTTGTCTCCTATGGTGCAGCTGGATTGCTCCAGAACGATTCTAGTTCTTCTTAGTGCATAAGACTCACTGCCCGCAGTGCCTTGCAGCCATAGGTAGGAACTCTCCAGATTTGCCCCGGAGAATTCAGTTTTTGCTGTTGATTGCCAGGTCTCCCGGGTAGAGACTTGTATTTTAAGCACCATCCGCCACTCCTGATTAAGCCCCGCCCATTTTGATGCAGATCGCGTAATTTTTTACCCTCAACTGCACCACAGGACTCCCTTCCAGAGATCCACAAGAAAAAGTTCCCAGGTTTACTTGCAGCATATGTTGTGTTATTTAACCCCATGAATTCTTGAGGTCTCCAACTCATTGTAAAGCAAGGCCTTGGAGACCTAAGCCATTAAGTGAATAAAAAACATAAGCAGGCTTCCTAACCAGCATAAGGTAGGAGAAACATAGTAGACACTGCACAGTCCCTCTGGTACTCAAAAGGTTAAACTTACTAAAATATTTGATTTGAAGTGAGACCCTGTAGGCCGGATTTCATTCAGCATATCTGTAAGTCTTGATTTATAAAGGGTCAAGGTTGTTAACACTTGCAGCTTGAGCTGAGCCAACATATAGCCACCATATAGCGTCATTCAAACCACCCATTTTTATTCCAATTTGCCCTTATTCCCAGTGAGATCTCATCTCAGAGGGGCATGGCAGAGGTGTGGCTCACGGGCAGTCTACGTCAGTATCAGCCATATACCAGCTGATGCTCACGTGGGTTACCTAACCTAGTCGCCAGTGTTAACGGCTTGAACCATGGCTCATAGGCCACCATACAGATCAGCTCTGTTCAACTGAACTGCACTCACTGCAGCATGTCGCAATTCACTGTTTTCACAAGTGACAAAATCACCAATGTGAGCAGCCTCATATACAGCAATACATCCTATTTCTATGGGATTTGCATAGTGATGAAAGCAGGTGCTCTAACAGCACAAGTGTGAACAAGACCATAACCCTTTGAATGCCAGAGGGATACACAGGGAATTGCATATCCCTCTGGCACTCAAAGGGTTAAACTGGACACATGAAAACTGCCAGCTACAGAGTTATAACTACAGGGAGTGCTGACAGTGTATTTGCACTGGGCCCAGCATCCAAGGGGGCACCAACTTCCCAGTGATTTAATAGGTTCTATTTATGCCTCTATGAAAAGATTTTTGGGAGAGGAGGCTCAAAAAATGTTTGTAACGGTATCCTGGATTACGGGGTTAAAATTATGATTATGTCACTGGATTACAGGTTAAAAAGCCTCATTTAATTAATTGGGAATTCTGTGTATTTTTATTTGTACTATGTTTACTTCGGAATTTATTCTGAGCAGAGATGTACTAAAGTTCGATAAGGGGTCAGTATGGAGATCGTGTTGTATGTGTCCATGGCATATTGGCATATGCACCAACACATGGATCTCCAACAGTTCGCTTATGAGCTACTGGAAGCTCTTCAGCTACCAATGAGTAGCTCTCCAGTCCAATCAGATAAGAAGTTATGTGGCCTGCCAGAGACAGGTCCTATATTTGAAATGTGCTCCCCGATTGACTGCAGTCAATATGGGTACAGCTTTCATCTGTGGTGCCCAGAAGCAGCCAATCAGAGAGCTCACAGTAAAATGGATAGAGTGCCTCACAGCATTTTCATGTTTTTTCTGCCCCACTATCATAATAGCTGCTTACAGTATATTCTGCATGTTTTGTAAAGATTTTAGGTGTTTGTCTATGTTAACAATAGTAACATAGCACCATGTTTTAACAGTGCTCTTAGCACTAATAAATAGAGTATATTGCTGCCTATTAGGCTACTCACTGGCAATTTTGTGAAGAGTGAAACCTAAGGTTTAGCTCACACTGGTGAGATGTTCAATGGGCTGAAACAGCATATGAAAGAGCATACAAATATGTATACAATATGCAGGACATTATCAAATGTTTCTTAGTGCATTTTGAATCACATAAATCTCTACTTTTGTACCCATAATGCAGCTTCAAAATAGCACAATAATTGCCATAACATGCAATATTTTGTTGCAATGCCATTGAAATAAATGCAAATCATATGAACCTGTGTTAATGCACTGTTGGACCAAAAGTTGCAGCAAGATTCTTTACATGTGATATGCTTTTCAACTGTGTGAACTGTCCCATACAAAACAATGTTACCAACTTCATGCATTTTTTAATGCATTTAAATATTGCAATTCAGCCACCAATGTGAACTAGTTTTCATCACAACGTCCAATCAATGGCTGATCCATGTTAGTGTCTAGAAAATATACATGCTGATGTAGGCCAGGATTCAGTCATGTGCTGATGGGATTTCAGGTGAATGCAGGAACAGGGCAGATAAAATGGATGGACTGAAGAGAGCTACCGTATACAGCAGCTCAAGTCACCTGTGTGTATGAAGCCTTATGCTGCTACTGTGTGTATATTCTTCTAGAATGACATGTCTTGTGTTATGTTGATCCATAAATCTGGTTCTAGACTGCAGGCATCTTAGGAAAGAATGAAAAGAATGCTCAATCATGGTTCCTCCAAAACATAATTATCCCCAGTCATCTAAATTAATAAAGAAAGTACATGAATAATACAATTGGTAATAGATTACAAAAGAAAGGACATCACAGAGATGGGTGAGGGCTGATTTTCCATCGCCTTCAGGTCTGGCTGGCTGCACACATAGCAGTGCTATCATGGGGGAAACCCATTGCACCATAGGGGAGAAACTAAATGTTCAGTTGATTTAAATGGGGAATTTAACACGTTGAATGTTAACAATAAATAGTTTAAAGCCCCATTTAAATCAATAGGAATATGGGGAATTGTTACTGTTTATGGTGCTATTTGTCTGCTGCAAAAGTGGCACCATTTTAGCATGATAACTAATGTGCATTGTTTTACTCTTACAGTGCAGAGAGAGCCAGAATGTACAGATTATCTGTGGGCACAACCCTTAACCCTTTGAGCACCAGAGGGGTACGCAACGCATTGCAAAGCAATGCGTTGCCTATCCCTCTGGCACTCAAAGAGTTAATGCTGAATGTGATCAGATAGCCAGACATAACTCTCTGTCACTTTCACTCACAACACACATCTTTCTGCCTCTATCCCTCCTAAAGAAGGATATTGCTAATGGGGAAAGGGTATTAGGCAGGGATGCTACGTATATGTATTATATACATATGTAATATGATTTGGTCCATGGGCCAAAATAATTGCTCACTCCTGCTGTAGATGTAAAATCATTGTTTAATTTAATCACAGTTAACTATACACTACAGGCTCATTTAAAATTTATTAAAAGTGTCTCTATACAATTGTAACAAAGAACTCTGCTCTGTGAAATGTTGCTGTGTGTCTATACACAAACTACTATGGATACTGACAATGAATATTAAAAGATCAATAAAGTTTTATTATGAAAAAACTCCCCATATTTTATATATAAAGTTGTGGACCTGTTACTATTCATTGTAGCGAGTGATTCGTCTATGTCTATAAAATACAATAGAATTACTCTCTGGGGACTGTAACATACAGCTAAGCATGTCTCTCCCTTTAAGGAGAAAGGGCGGAAATCAGGAAGCAGGAAGTGGAGGAGGAGACAGTTGAAAAGGAACAGTTAGTGTGAGGTGATCTGAGGAGATGGAAGGAGTCAAATAAAAGAATTGCTATTAAATTTATCCTTGAGTGTCTGTATTTACGGAAACATTACAACTGGCAACAAGGAGAAAAATTGGATTAGAAATTAAGGCATGTGATGTGGATATTATCACATAGGAAGGCAATTACATCACAATTCTGGTCTGACAGCATATTACTGTGTGGAGCTGAGATGGCGGATTAGCTACATGTTTCCTAAATTTGATACCTCTGATACCAATAACTTGTCCCATGACTGGAGAAAATGGATAACTAGATTTGAAAACTTTCTGGAAGCAATGGACATAAAACATGATAAAAGAAAAAGTGCTTTCTTATTGCATTATGCTGGCACGGAAGCATATGATATATTCTGCACACTAACTGCCGCGGACACTGACACATACAATGGCTGCTCAAAAGCCTTAACTGATTACTTCAACCCAAAACAAAACATCAGATATGAGATATATATATCTATCCAGATGAATCCATGGATACATATGTCACACATTTAACCCCTTCCCGACAATGGACTTACCAGGTATGTCCCATAAAAACTGTCACTTAGTGACAGAGGACGTACCTGGTAAGTCCTGGAAGTAGTACCGGAAGTCCAGGTCTCTGTGCAGCTGCACCCCATTTGGGGACTCTGGAATCATTTGGCAATTTTTTTTTTTTGTATGACGGGCGTTAAGGTAACAGAGCTGGTCTACCAGAGTCTCAGGTCCATGAGAGTAGTCAGACAGAGCCACAAGTCAGCACCAGAGGGGGTAGTCAGACAAGCCATACACAGTTCAGGTAGTCAGCCAGAGTCACAGGTCAGCACCAGGTTGGATGTCCACTAATAGTAATACGCAAAAGAATAGTCAGACAAGGCCACAGGTCAGCAACAGGTTGAATGGAAGACTAGCCAGGTCATACACAGAGCCCAAGGTAAGAGAACTGCTAAGCAAAACAACGTAAGGGCAAATGAGTCAGGACTCAGTCTGCCTTTTAAACCCCTCCACAGGAAGTAGGTAGGAGGAGCAGCTCAGAGGGAGGAAGTAGGTAGGAGGAGACTACAGGAAGCAAGCACATATAACAGAGATCTGCTGCATACTTGAAGCCTCGCTCCTGTAGATGATGCTGAAACTAAGGTAAGCTGTAACACTTACAGACTATCAGGCTGCTAGGATGGAAAAAGGATATGATTTACATGTGAATAATGTCCAGAATAAACATACAACAGTTAATTACACAAAAACAAGAAGTAAAATATGTTACAGGTGTGGAATGGAGTTTCCTCACACAAACAAATGTCCAGCTTTAGGTCATACGTGTAATAAATGTGGTAAAGAAAACCATTTTGCTGCTGTATGCAAATCAACGAATATCAAATCAAACCCAGCAAAACAAGCAAATGTAAAACTTTTGCATCAAGATACACAAGAGACATCCTCTTTAATGGATGACTATGTTTTCATTACTTCGACAGATAAATTTACACAATCTCTTAGTGTTATACTCACTATATTTGATGCTGACATTGCATTTACGATTAACACTGGAGCATCAGTAGATATATTAGACGGTGATACATATGACCGATTGAAAATGAAGCCTGTCTTGGAAGATATTCACACTAAAATCTTTTCATATAGTTCAGACCTGGAAAATACAGCAATCCGGCTGACTACATTTCAAGACATCCCCCTGAAGTGAATCAACCTACTCATTGGTCCACTGAAGATTATATCAATTTTATTGCAACTCATGCAATACCAAAGGCACTTTGAGATGATCAGTTTGTCACAGCAACTACAAATGACAAAACACTTTGTGCTTTGATTTACATCATCCAAAATGGAAAATGGCATGAAATTCAACAAGCAAAATTTCCAGATCCTGAAATAGACCTCAGAGAACTAAAATCATTCTCTAGTGTAAGAGCAGAATTATCTATCACAGAAAAACACCTCATTCTACAAGGCACCAAGCTAGTAGTTCCTAAGGTTTTGCATCACTTAGTAATGCAGATAACTCATGAAGGCCATTTGAGAATTGCTGGTACAAAGAAACTTCTTTGGGAAAAGGTATGTTTCCAGGAATGGATCAGCTGGTAGAAAATGTATTAAAACATTGCTCTACATGTCAGCTTGTTACTTCTACATCAAAACCTGAGCCATTACTAATGTCTCCTCTCCCTACAACAGTATGGGAAGAAGTGGCGGTTGGTATCTATGACCCACTACCTAATGGTCAATACATTCTGGTAATAATTGATGAATATTCCAGATATCCAGCTATTGCATTATTTAATCGACTTCAGCTTCCAGTATCATACCAGAATTGGACAACATCTTCTCAACATTTGGCATTCCACCAGTTGTCAAAACAGATATTGGTCCTCCCTTTAATGGACATACATTTGTACAATTCTCTGAATATCTTTGATTTACTAATAGGAAGATAACACCCTGCTGGCCGCAAGCAAATGGAATTGTGGAAAGATTCATGCTCACTTTGGGGAAGAGAGTTAAAACAGCCCATTTGGAGCACATACCACTGAAACAAGCACTGTACAAATTTTTGCGCAACTACAGAAGTGTTCCACATTCAACAACCAATGCACAACTGTTGTTCAACAGAAATCCTCGCATTCGCATCCCTGATGTTGCTACTCATGCACTACCCAACAAAGTCACTCTAAGGTCAACAGACACAAACAACAAGGAGAAAATGAACCTACTCCTACTCAGCTCCATGGGTCTGCCTTCTCTCCTGTCAGTCAGCATGAATTTTGCATGTGTCATGACTATTGTCCCTGCATATTTATCAAAGAAAGTTCAAAACAGTGGATGTTACTGGAACAACATTCTTCACAAATCAAATTGCTTGATCAATAGTTGGATTCCATCACTGGCTCTCCTAAGTTTTGCAGGATAAAATTGTATGTCCTGTACCTAACAATACAACAGCTTCTCCTTCCTCTGTTTCACTACCCTCTGGCAAATCACATAAACTCCCTCTGCCAGAATGTTATGATAGAAATCCAATCCGGTTAAGATGTTAATGTTCAGGAATCAACCTTCATTTCTACTCTGCTTATGACTCAGACGCTAATGGTCAAACAAAGTGACTTCACTAGAACCTTGAGCAATTCCTGTGTTGTTATTGCAATCTACAAAAAGATTATCGAAAAGACTTACACCCCTTACGTCATAGTACCCACATAACACTTTGATCCAAGACTCTCTTGGGTGAGCCCCATTTTCTCTGCTTTGAGGTACAATCCACATACCTTTATTCTTGATTCCCATTTGAGTGGAATAACTGCAGCTAACGCTGAGCTACCTCCCTGACTGATCTCTGTCAAGGTATCTGTGCCACCCTGTTGGCTGCTCAAGCTCACCCAAAAAAAAGCTTCTAATAAACAATGCACCCCTGTACCCCAGTATGCACCCAGGCTTATGGTCTGGCTCTCTACGAAAAACATTAAAATAAGACAGCCAATGGATAAACCCAGCACTCACTATATTGGCACTACAAGGTTCTTCAGTCTGTTAAGAACCTCAGGCTCTCTACTACCTTCCATGTTTCTTTGTGATGTCCTATACTCACTGTCACCTCCTCCTGTGTTTGTGGAAGGGCATGAAAAATTTGTCAGAGACAAAATTCTGGACTCATGTTTTCTTCAAGGTAACTCTTTAGTATCTGTTGAAGTGTGGGTATCAGCTTCAGATGATCATTCGACCACCCTGAAGAGAGCATTTCACAGGAACTTCCCTTCTAAGCCATGTCTTGGACCCCTAGAAGGTATCAGTAGGGGGTTGGAGTGAGGGGGAGTGTGAAAACATGCTCCCAAAGATTTTGTTCTTGATTTGCTTTCTGAACACACCCATAAGACATTTATCTTGCTGCCTCATTCACACTACAAAGTGTTTACTCTGAATAATATCTCAGAGCTTTTGTTTCCTATTTTCAGTGTCCTTGGATGAATGTCTAGATTTGTATTCACTGCAACTTATGAAAGTCTTAACTAAATATAGGGAGAAACGATGAATAAATATAACTTCTGATATTTCTGGGGTGCAATCGGAACTGAAGGACTTCAAGGGTGACATTGATTGGCACAGTTTAGATGCCTCCATTCTGAAACACATCAAGAAATATCAGAGGTAAAAAAATTCTGAAACATTCCAAATGGAAAAAAGATGTAGAAGATTATAAATATACTCAGCAGTGAAACTGGAAACCTAATAAAACAAAGACTGGAGCTGGTAATAAGATTATTGTCTCTGGAGATAATAATACAAATAAGGCGTGTCCTTAGATGTTCTCAATTCAGGGGAATGTAAGGAGTTTGAAAGTCAGAACCATTATAAAGAAGAAACTAGATATAAACAAAGGGAACCATATAGATGAAACAAATGTAGTAGCCCCTTGTCTAAGCAACATTTAGGGCAGGACAAATACTGGAATTCAAGTAAAATGGAAAATCAAATGAACATTTCCAAATGAAGTATCAGTACAACAATTATCACAGACACTCCAAACAAATTACAAGAGATTTCCATACAACAACCATTATGGGAATTCAGTAGGGAGCAAAACTGTCGAGGAGAAAGGAAATTAGGGAGCCTCAAGAGAAGGCTTCACAGGAAACAATGAGAATTCCCATGTGAAGCCTGTTCTAAAAGAGAGTGCACTGCTTCCCTCTTCACCTCTGGAACATGCAACCATATCCCCCACAGAAAGGTGAAGTGGCTGTAAATCATCAAATAGAACCCACCCAAGATTTTAGAAACTAAAGATGGGTAAGAATATAGTATGGTTACACCTGAAAAGGAATATAGAATCAGATGAGGATGTAGAAGAGGTAGTAAACATCAGCCTCCCAAAAAACAAGATTCCGAGGATAGGATGAATGCTAAATTCCACCCGTTCCTGTCCCCAAAAAAACTACTAAAACGCTTGCAATGTCCTACTAACTGGCCTCCCATCTTTCCCCTATGCAATCTGTCCTAAGCTCAGCTGCAAGAATCACCACACTCTCCCCAAAAACTGAACCTCTCACATCACTCTTAGAAATCTGATATGGCTCCCTATTCAGAAAGTATCTTACTTTTAAAGCTCTCTACAAACTGCTATCCCCACCCCCCTTATATCTCTTCCCTCATCTCCGCTTTTGTTCCCGGCCGTCTCCTTTGCTCAGCACCCAACACCCATGTTGTTGCACCATCCACAACTTCTGCCCTCTCCCATCTCAAACCTATTTCACTTTCCACTCCTTACCTATGGTACTCCATATCTCTCCCCTAAGTCTAGAACCATCAACTACTGTCTTTAAGTCTACCCTGAAATCCTACCTTCTGGAGCACTAGCACCATGATCCACCTTTTGGCACACTCGGCACTTGAACCCTCAGCACTTGACACCCTCATACCCTGTTTTCTGTCTCCTACTACTCATTTAGAATGCTGCTTCAGTAAGATACACATTTGCCTGAATGATCTTAGAGATAGCCAGAACAACGTCATCTTTGTGTGTGTCCACATGGGCAGCCTCTAATAGCTGATACCTCCAAAGAAATGTGGCCCTAGCAGCCCCAGAGGTCACAAAATGTGCCTTCAATAGAAAATCCAAGTGATTATCTGCCTGGTCCACAAGTGCAAACAGTAAGCTTAGGAAGGCAAGAAATTGGAAGGTCTACTGCTGTGGGGTAGCCCTCTGTGCCAAAACATCAGTAGAAAAGGTATAAGAGAGAAATGTGTCTAGTATGGAAACAATTATTTTCGTGTGTCTTCCATTTCTTCAGGAGCAATGCATACCAAAGAGAAAAAGATAACCCTGCTGTACTAGCACTCAGGATATTACTTCATACAGATAACCTAAAGGCAGAGACCATCCATATTAAAACATAAATTTTATTAAAGTGAGAATAAAACCAAACTGACTCTACAAGAAGAGTCTCAATGTGGCCTAATAGGTATATTGAGAAACCATTCATCCTCAATCATTCTAATACAGTTATTACAGAGCTCAAAAAACTGGGTTCACAAACGGAGAAACAGGAGAAGCAAACATGCCTCTAACATGCCTGATGCGCGTCCTTTGATTGTCCATTGGTCTTGCTGCCAAGTAGCTATCTATTTGGTCAAGCCCTTATACACGGCCCAGCTGTCTGTTTACAGAATCAATGGTCCCCTAGTCTCTTCAGTGACCATAGCCACTGCTTTCACCTCCGTCAATTGGCTAGAAACGCCTTCACCGGTCTCATGTAGGATGGTGTCCGTTGGGGGGTGGTATGCAGCAGCTACCCAGACCCAGCCTTTAGCTGTGTCTGTTGCAGAGCCATCTGTTAACCAGGCATGACTCTTCTGTTCATCAGTCAGCTTCTCCCAAATGTCTGCCTCTTTATAGGGTCCACCACACACTTGAGTAGGTGGTAACTCTGTCTCCACAGATTAAAAATTAACAGCACCTGCCAAGTGTTTATTGATATCAGCAGTGTCTTGTTCAGTTAGGCTGCCTCTTTCCTCTAGATACCACTTCCATTTCTGTAGGGTCTGTTTCTGAGCAACTGCTATATCTTGACACACCCAGTTACTTATAGGCTGTGACTGGTTGTAATCCTGTGGTACCTTCAGTGTGCTGCAATGCTGTGTAAACTGCTAACTATTGTCTTTCAAAAGGACTGTACTTTCTTTGGGCTGGTGTGAACTGCTTGGACCAGATATGGTTCTTCCATACCCCAGCGGTTGCAGCCTTTTGTCATAGGCCCCATGACATGCCATGCTCAGTCATGGAAACATCCAACATGAAGGGTTGATCCGGTAGGATGGGATGCAATAACAATCCCATATGTGGCACTAAGGATCTCCAGAAGCTGAAAATGGCCAACAGGGCTTGTGCTTCCTTGAAATTGGTGGGATCCTTCAGACTGGCAATAGTATCCAGTACTGGTTGGGGAACGTTTTTTTGCTCTCCATACCACATCATCCCCAAGCACTTCACTTGTTGAGCTGGTCCTTGTATCTTCTTTTCATTTGTGGCCCACCCTCTCTGTTTCATCCAGGCCAACAAGGTCTTTAGCCACTTTCTCCTCCATGTCACCAGGCAGCATGGCATCATCAATGCAATGGTATACTTGATATTGGAGTGGCCCCATGGCCTGTAAGTCTCCGGCTATCAGACTATGACAAATAGTAGGTTAATGTAAATATCCTTGTGGCAGAACTAGCAGTGTGTATTGCTGTCCATCCCAGGTGAAGGCGAACTGGTCCGGGGACTCAGAGGCAACAGGTATGCAAAATAAAGCATTGTCCAAGTCTATGACAGCATGGCATTGCCCAGCAGTCTGTGCAATCCTTTCTACCAACTCTATCATATCTGGCACTGCGGCTGTTAGTGGGGGTGCCACTTTATTAAGCCCTCTGTAGTCCACAGTCATACTCCAGCTCCCATCAGGCTTCTTCACAGGCCTTGAATAGTCTCTGTCACTTCCTTGTGGCCTCCAGGAATCTGTTACTGCTTGAGACTGACTGGTTGTGCTGGCGGTGGGATGTACACTGGGTTCCATTTGGCATACCCCCGACTATTGGCTGAAGTGCTGAAAGGCACAAAGTACAGACTGCAGCACCGAAAGTATAACACCCTGCTTCAGTGTATATAGTCTGTCCCTTCAAAATATCCATTCCCAGGATTTTGTCTGGAAGTTCAGAGATCAAAATCTCTGCTGGGAATATAAGACCTTTCCCTATCTGCATTAGGCATTGCACTCGGTACGCAGGTGTCTTCCATCCTCCCAGTCCCTCAACCATAACACAACCCTTAGTGTACCTCGTATTGCCTGCATTGCTGTGAAACAAAGACAATTCTGGCCCAGTATCCAGAAAGGCCGTTACATATTGTGGTCTCCAATGCGATGTCACTCTTACATATGGGCGGCTGTCCTCTGGTTTTAGTACTGCTTTTTGCATAACAGTAGGGTCTGGGGACAGGGACCGGCCATTGTCTCATAAGGGCTCAGGAACTGTCCATGTCTGTTGGTGCTCATATAATGCATCGTATGCTTCCGTGTATGGGGATGTCGAGTCATGGGGTGGGGCAACAAAAATGCAGTGGGTGTCACCTCCACATCCCCATCCCCTTCCACGTCACTAGTTACGACCTTCTTTGGTTTGGCTGTTTGTAACTTCTCTTCTTGTTTCAGTTCCCTACCTGCTTCAGCCTGGTTTGTTGGTCTCTCAGGGTATATTGCAACATGGCACACTTCTCCTGGACTGCTTTAGCACCCTCATACTGTTCCTGTAGTGACTGTAGCACCTGCTGCATAATCCACCCCACAGTAGCAGAGGCTTTCTGCTCCCCCCTTTTGGAACGTGAGAGATCAAGGTGGACAGCAGCTGTGCAAGGGTTGGCCAGCTGCTGCTCAGCAACATATCTATTACATTCCTGTTCTATTGGTGCAAATGGCTATGAGCCAACCACTCAACTTGGGAGAGGACGGGATGTAGACCTTAACACACTCTATCCCCCCTGTTTTACTCTCTGGTACTTACTATGGAATCCTGTGGACTATGCCAAATGTTTTGAGGATTCTTTAGATTCCAAAGTAAATAAAAAGAGAGACGCAGTATTATAGGTAATCACAGATTTATTAGCAATAATCATAGCAATATAACAATAATACCAATATAGCAATAATACTTATCAGTCAATGATCTCAGTGCGTATGGGAGAGCCCCTAATGGACCTGACCACCGCTCATACAATCTTGCACATACACAGCAGGACACGGATGCCGTTCCAGTTGAAGCTCATAAAAATGCTATACCCTCTGTCACAGCCTGATCAGCACTTACTGCCCTAAAACCTGGCCTTGAAGCTGTTACATTAAATAACACAATGAAGGCAGAAGCTTATAATAAACATATTATGCACAGAAGACTTGTAAAAAACACATTAACCCTTATTAACTCCTGAGTAAGAAACATAATAACCCCTTATTCACCCTGATTAACCCCTTCTTGCTTGGAACAGGGCCATATTTTATACATCCACATACAGGGCGACATTCTTAATTTTTAATGCACTGTATTGATGGTCACCCAATAGATGGAGACATTTTAATAGTGAACCCAGCAGGGAAACCATGGTCTTCCTCAAAAGGGTCCTCAAGGGTGAAAGACGATTCAAAATTGTTCTCAGAATCCCCTTTCTCAACTGATGAATCTGCATGCAGGGGAGACCTCATCTTTCAAAACGGCTATAACGCCTCTTAAGGTATACAGCATTGTCCTGATTCCAAGATTCAAGGATTCTTTGAATGGAGTAATATATACTACTGATAGAAGAAATCAAGGCCTTAACCCAAGCAGGCTGCTGTTCAGTAGAAGAGGGCCTAGGAACATTTTTATGGGCCTTAGAAAGAGTGGCACATAAATGACCAGGGAAGTCCCTAGGAAGACTTCCATGACATGAGAGCAAAGGACTGAGGACCTGGTGGTCTTGGACTTGCCTTTGTCTCTCTTGTGAACAGACAAAGTCAGGACACCTCCTAATTTAGAATACAGAACAGAAATATAAATTGTGAGTAATAGCCCTTTGCTAATCTTCACATGCCCCTTTGTTTGCTCCAGTGGTTAACCATTGGGAAGCATAAAGGGGATGTGACAAACAAAGGAAATTATTAGTATAAGTAGATAGAGTACACTGAAATGCATCAGAGGTTTTTGTTCTCCCCATTATGTCCCTTACATTGTTGCCGGCAATAGAAAACATGCATCAGAGCTTTTGGTTACCTCTCCATTATGTCCCTTACATTCTTGCCAGCAATAGTAATCATGCATCAGAGCACTTTGCTCTCCCCATTATGTCTCTTACGTTATTGGCGGAAATAGTGAACATTGGCCTTAGATGTCCTGCAGGAAGGGGCTTACCCACCAGCTTCCTGCTTACTTGTGGTGGGCAGTTTGGAATGGGTTAGGTGTATTGCAAGATTCAAATGAGTAGGCGCCGTGGGCACTGCAAGGTCGAGAGAAGCGGAGGCAATGGAGGGGAGAGATTATCTTGATATACAAATTAATTTTATCTTCTTTGGAGGTAGATTTTATTGTATGTGTTATTTTTATATTGAATGTGGTTCATGAAGGGAGGCCCTACTCTTGTGTGTTTATTCTTTTAGTCTTATCACCCATTCACGTAAATTACTTTTTATGTCTCTTTCCCTGAGCATGCTTAGCTATCTATGCTATATACATCCTAGTTCTGAGTTATACTTACTCTCAGCATCTTCTTATTATGATTTAAAGTGCACATGACTTTTCCTGTTTTTTCCAGCTTACTCTGTCATTGTTTCTGGCCCATCTTATTTCAGAAACCATATCCACCTTGTTTGTGTGTGTCCGTGTGTGTGGATGTATGTATGTATGTATGAACATGTGTGTATGAACATGTGTGTATTTGTGTCTGTACCTGTTATATGTGTGTTTGTGTTTATTTGTGTGTGTGTTTGTGCTTGTATGTATTTGTATATATGTGTGTGTATATGTCTGAGTGCATGTTTGTTTGTGTCCATGTGTAATGTTTGTATTTGTATATGTATGTGTGTGTGTGTGTGTGTTAGTGGGTGTGTGTGGGTGTGTGTGTACGTGGATAAATTTACCACACTATTCTTCCTAGCTGTGAGAATACAAATTGCATCTACTGTAGGTGGTGACAGATGAGGTTGCTATGGTCTGATATCATCTTAAAGGTTGATTATATATGCATTAATGAATGTTTACGTGCTACTGAAAACAATTGTTGTGAAAAAGTTTTACTTGATTGGTCAACATGGTTAAACAGTAATTTTAGAAAAAAAAGAAAAAGTTCTGTTTTGTTATAGGCTCGACCACCATCTTCGTTGCTGTACTCCGATTCTTGTTATTGTAATTATTATGTTAGTTATGGTACTGGAAAACTGATAAAATTACTTGGTACAGAAAAATTTGTATGTGTTTGTGTGTGTATGGGTATGTATTTTGTGTGTGTTTGGGTATGTGTGTATATGGATATGTGTTTTGTGTGTGTGTGTGTTTGGGTATGTGTTTTGTCTGTGTGTGTATGGATAGTGTTTTGTGTGTGTGTGTGTGTGTGTATGAGTACGTGATTTGTGTGTGTTTATGGGTATGTGTTTTGTCTGTGTGTATGTACGGGTAGTGTTTTGTGTGTGTGTGTATATGTGTGTGTATGGGTATGTGTTATTTGTGTGTGTGTATGGGTATGTGTTTTTGTGTGTGTGTATGGATATGTGTTTTGTGTGTGAATGGGTATGTGTTTGTGTGTGTATAAGTATGTGTTTTGTGTGTGAATGTATGGATATGTGTTTGTGTTTGTGTGTGCATGGATATGTGTTTTGTATGTGTGTATGGGTATGTGTTTTATGTTTGAGTGTGTGTGGGTATGTGTTTTGTGTGAGTATGGGTATGTGTTTTTGTTTTGTTTGTGGGTTTGTACTTTGTGAGTTTTTATGTGCTAGTATGTGTGATGTGTTAGTGTGTTTGTGTGATATATAGGGTTGCCACCTTTTCTAAAAAAAAAATACCGGCCATGGCATTCCCTCCATAGACTTAACATTGGACAGAAGCCAATTTTTTACCGGCCTGCCGGTAAAATACCTGCCGGGTGGCAACACTAGTGATATATGTGTGAAAATGTCTTCCTGGTAGATTGTAAACTCTTCTGGGAAGGGACCTCACTACCTCTTATTTTGGTTTGTCACAACAATTGTGCACTTCAGAATATGCTGGAGCTCAATATATAGGCAACAATTTCTATACAAATAATAATAATAATAAATTATATACAAATCCAATCATATGCCATGTAAAACAAGATGTTCATTTATATTTATATTATTTACAATAAACAAAGAATGCAACACTTTAACCCATTGGATGCTTTACAATGCAGCAGATACATCACTAGAAACCAAGGTGTTAACCCTTTGAGTGTCAGAGATGTGCACCCCTCGGGCAATCAAAGGGTTAAATATTACAACAAAAGCACGCTATTAAACAGCACAGAGCTCTGTGGAAAATAGGCCGGTAAATGATAATATAAAGAGAATGAGGACACACTGCCCACAGACGCTTACAATTCAATTTCTGTTCAAACAATGTGTATTTCATTTAGTAGGGAACAAACAGCACGTTCTGTGCCAAGAGAAAGCATTACACTGGGGAGAGACTATATGAGACAAGCATGACTTCTGTATAGATGGGATTGGCCAGTGATGTCACTGGGCCTGCCCTATTTTAGCTTGTCACTAGTAGGCAGGGAGAGAGGCTGGTTTATTGTAATTAGAGCCCTGGATGAGAGCTTTGAGAACCAGTGAATGAGCTGTGGGTTTGGTTTGTGTTTTCATATGTCAGATGTAGGTGTAACTAATGGGAAGCCACTGAGAGGAGTCAGCCTATGTAACCACGAGATCGCAGGGCCTCATCTGCCTGCAAGGCAGGCCTGCTTTAGAGAGGCCTTACTACCTATTCCTTCCTCTTGCGTCTCTTTAATTCCTGCCTGGGTTAGAAGGGGGGATCCTGTCTTCCTGCATCTACCAATACATATCACCCACTTCTCAGGGGAAGTAAAGCCTTGGAAAGAAGAGTAATGCAGGTAAGAGAAATAAGGTGAATAATTTAATTCATTCTAAGAAATCTGTCTTTACCAGATAAGTGACTGACACAGAGTGACGAGCATTATTTTTGTAGGGTTTATATTGGCTGTCCACACAGAAATGTATAAGAATGTGTATGTCTTTCTATATAGCTTCCATTACTGCCACATAAATAAGGATGAGTATGTGAATTAGAAGAAGGCCCTTGTGTGTGCATTTAGTCTCAAGCACTGGTGCTGTCTGTCAAGGAGAAAGCAGATACTGATATGTGTTAGTTAACCTGTATGATGTATATAGTTTCTGGAGAGCCAATTTAAATAAACTTTATCCTTATTTGACTTATTTGCCTACGTACAATGAACATACCTGGGAACTCTCCAGATTTGCCCCGGAGACCCCGGTTTTGACAGAGCTTTACCGGGTCTCCGGGGCAGATTCCTCCGGATGTGGGGAGTTTCTATTTAAACTCTGCCCACATCTGCTGTTTCTCCCGGTGTTCCTCCTTGCCCAGCCTTCTGTGTGTCACCTTTAAGCCCTGCCCCCCCAACTCGCACCAAACCCCTCCCCTTTTTGACGCAATTCACATCATTATTGTGTCTCCCTGCTGCACCAGAGGACTCCTCTTAGGGTTGCCACCTTTTCTTCAAAAAAATACCGGCCATGGCATTCCCTCCATAGACTTAACATTGGACAAAAGCCAATTTTTTACCGGCCTGCTGGTAAAATACCGGCTGGGTGGCAACACTAACTCCCCTCCGGGCAGACCTCAATTGGAAGTTCCCAGGTATGACAATGAATGTAAACACAGTATTGGCAATTACATGGTTAAGACATAGGTGTTCTGTTTTTGGGAGGAGAAAAACAGTCTTTGTTTGTGGTATATGTGTAATGCGTGTGTGTATATATGTTTTTATATTTGTATGTATGTATGTGATTGGGTGTGCATGTGTGTGTTACAGTCATCAGGGGAATGTACAAGTATATAGACGTGTGTTTCTTAGAAAATTTTAATTTTATCGAAAATCATGAGATTCAGATTAAAACTACAAACGAATGGCAACTGTTCACAAAGTCTCAAAATAACTAACAGCATAAGGGGGGAGATTCACTAAGGTGTGATAAAGAGGTGATAAAGTGATGATGACTTCTTCCGTTAGAGCTGAAGAAATCTTACTACATAGTCTCCATAGAATAACATAGGGATTGGATATGTGCTAATCTGTCATCACCTCTTTATCACCGCTTAGTGAATCTCCCCATATGTATTTTTTGGGCAAATCCTTTTTTGTTCATTAACCCTTTGAGTGCCAGAGGGGTATGCAATGCATTGCTTTGCAATGCGTTGCGTACCCCTCTGGCACTCAAAGGGTTAACTTATTTGTGCACTTTCAGCAATTCCCCCTTATTGTAGTATGCTTACAGGAATAACACAATCTGAGATATCATTCAATCAAAATGTTTTCTAATATGGAAATAATTCCATGATATGCTCTCACCAGATGTCTTTGACATGAATTGCCCATCTACTGCTGCCAATATCCATCCACCAGTGTCTCTGTCTTTTAACCCTTTGAGTTCCAGAGAGGTATGCAGCGCATTGCTTTGCAATGGATTGCGTACCCCCTCTGGCACTTATAGGTTAACAGCTTACATGCTAGAGAGGTCTCCAAAACATTTCAAAGCAATTTGTTGGAGATAGGGCTGGGTTTACATCCCAGACACCCTTAGACAAGGCACCCTATGTGCTCTTAACTCCGCCCATGGTCCTGCCCTCAGTCCCATCCACTGTTGCCTGACAAAGAAAATGCTGTGAGCCTATAACAAGCACAAAAGAAAGGTTTTAACAGCTTGGTTGCTAGAGAGATCAAGACCATCCTAGCATCCAACAGGTTAAATAATAGCCAGAAAAAAGGTATATAAACTGGTTCAGGGACAATAAGATTGCTCTGTCCACACCCACAACTTTGAATGTGGGTGTGGCCCACACAGCTGAGGTGCCCCTCAAAATTTGGAGCGCTAGGCAGTTGCCTATTCTGTCTAATAGGAATTTTGATCTGACTGGCAACTTCTTTAGTATGTAAGGTTTTAAAATCCCCATTTAAATTGAGGGGGGATTTCACTTGCCCTTAACGGTGTTGATAGTTTGCTCCTGAGTTGCACATCTTTCTTCCTGTACGTGGCCCATAGAGTACTAGTGATAGTGTAGCCATTGATGATCTGGGGTGTTAGGGTAAAATAGTAAATGATTATTCTGTAGCGGATTGGTACTGATCAAGTGGTCAGGTGGAGTGACACTGAGCAGTTGTTCTTTGGGGAGTAAATTATAAATGAGTATTCCTTGTGATGGGATCATAATACTCTTTCTGAGAGTGTGTCTGGGGGGTTAGCCATGGACAGAAGTTCCTGAGAACAAAGACAAGCATAATGAAGTATTTGAAAGATCATAGAGCAGGTGTTACTGTGCTTGAAAATTAGGAATGAGCTTGATTTAATGATTTAGTATAAAGGGCTGAGTTTGGAAATATGGTGAATTGTAATGGAGAGAACCAGTATGGGATTAGCCCTTTGAGTTTCATATTGCAATGCTTTTGA
Organism: Rhinophrynus dorsalis; assembly: GCA_037306005.1. Taxonomy (NCBI): domain Eukaryota; kingdom Metazoa; phylum Chordata; class Amphibia; order Anura; family Rhinophrynidae; genus Rhinophrynus; species Rhinophrynus dorsalis. Next base: position 339,924,108 of record CM074723.1, on the reverse strand, counting down.
TACCTCCCTGGTACTCAAAATGGTTACCAGTTTGAGAAAACAGCTGGATTGTGAAGGTAGGAGTAAAATGATGTACACAGTTTTTGAATCATGATGGGTTGTGGAATGAAAGAACGCAGACTGGGAGAGGTTTTAGAGGACCAGTCATTAAAAGAGACAGATGTTCCTTCCATCCTTGTGCTAAAGTACCTATAATAACCTAGCTGGACTCTGTGTTGTTCCCAGTAGCGGACATAGTTTACTTCAGGTTTGGTTACTTTTACAATGAAGTTACATTCAACTGTGTGTTTTGCACTATGTCGTGTTTTGTCTTCGCTTGTATTTGTAAAATCTTTAATAAAATGTGAATTCCAAAAAAAAAAAAAAAAAGAGACAGAAGTTGATGTGTTAGTGATAAAGATGCAAGAGGATCACAAACCTTCCGAAGATCCTTTCTACTTTCTTAAACCCCCTTCCACAAATTGGCCCATGTGCAATGTCTTCCATGCATTGATGAGCATGGTAGCCAATGGATGATGTTCTCAGAAGTGACTATCACCTTGTTTAAACACATCACACGCATTATGCACAAACATAGTAAATTTAGATCATGGATGCACTATCTATGGGACCTCTGGCAGATCTTTCATGAAAGTTACATTGGTGGTTACAATCTTCTTCACAACATCCAATGTATGGCTGACACACATGGACATCAGCCAAACATGTTCAAGGGTTTAAAAGCCTTTATAAAAACCATTGGAAATTCTGGAAATATTTAACTGCCCTGTTTGGATCAGTTGGATTGTATCAAAATCACTTAAAGGAGCAGTAAACAACTGCTGTTAGTTGTTTTATTCAACATTTATAATGGATCGAATAAACAGGAAGTGAATTTACTGTATGTTTACTTCCTGGACGTTCTTACAGCTGGACTCACTATCACATTCTGTGGAGAACTGTAAGTCACTGAGTTTCCTCTCCATTAGAATCTAACAGACTAACTAATTGGAATTTGACCATTAGAGGGCATTGCTAATGTAAAAAAAAAACGTGTTTAAATTGTAATAGTAATAGGAAATATGCATCTCTCAGCAATGCGAGTATCCTTAATTTACTCAACAGTAGAAGCCCTACAATATATACAAACGCTAAAGAATTTAGCCTGAAATTGTGGGAGGGCTGCAGAGCTAATATAAAACCTACCAGTAGGGCCGCTGTAGGAAGTGGCTGAGGTAGGGAACGAGTGGCTTCTGTCTCGATCTTCAGCCACTTCCCGCGATATCGTGACATCATCGGCAAGCGACGGAGCACGAGTCTCGGCATAACAAGCAAGTCCTCACCTCTATAGGACTCAACAAACAACGCAGAGTTACCAATATGAAAAAAACAGGTAGAGGGAAGACTTTTATATTTATACATTTATTTTGCAATTTGCTGTTTAGCAAGTTCTGCACGTGACAAAGTACAGTTCACTTCTAAAAACTCCTCAACTACAATTACAAGTTAAAAACATTTCACAATAGCGGACAATGAAAATTACAAATCATTTTCAATTAGGCTTTTCCTGTTAGGAGCTGGGTACATAATAGGCATAATAGGATACTATAATCAGAAGGCAGACTGAAGGGAGATGTCTGATAAAAGGACATGCTCCCTATCCAAGCAATAAGTTGAAACCACTACTCTGCTTCTGGTCTGACAACACAGGGTGCGCATCTGATTAATTATTCAGGTCCCGGGGCACTGTTGATGCAGATTTGCACTAATTGTATCCTTGCTGGTTCTCTATTACCTCCCCCATTCACTTTCCTACATCACGTGAGATTTCCAGTTTATAGCATTTGTGCTGAGCCAGGTCCAGTATAATATGTGATTTATTTCACACAGGGGCTTCCTCCCCATGGCCTCATCTCCCCCCATCCTGCTGAGTGGACTCTCCCCGCACTGCTATTAATGGAGTCCCCCAGATCCGCTGCACTCCGAGGACACGAGTATAAATGTAATAGCACACCGGGGAACACGCATATAAAAGTAATATAATAATAGAATATAGTCGCTTCTTCTCCAGATCCCCGGGGACATGTGTATAAAGGTAATAGATTCATCCCCAGAGCCACGGAACACACACACATACAATAAGTATACACACAGTACTCACACACACTTATACTACATGTAGATGCTGTAAGACAACGTAATCTGCAGAAAGCTATACACACTATCAGCAAAATGCTCTGCGCAAACTCTAAATGCAATGTGCACAATGTTATATGTAAAATGCTCTGCACAATACGCAAATACTATACTACACACCAAATGATATCAATGCACTATGTATGCAATATGCCAAATGCTATACGTCATACGTCAAAGCAAAGCAATATATCACAAATGTTATGCAGGAAACACCAAACAAATGAAATACTCTAATGCTATACACCATATGCCAAACACTGTACCCATTATGCTATATGCCAAATAGGCAAATGTCTATAAGTCAAATGCTATATGCCATAGGCAAACTCCAAACGTTAAAAGATATACACAAACACTATACGCCAATTACCTTAAGCTACTCAGTAGGTACCAGAGGTGAATCTTCAGACATTACTAGCAATCATGTTCATGGAAGCCTGGCAGACCTGATGGCAGGGTTCGGTGTATGGATACTGAGTGCCTTTACACAGAATAGCGTCATTAGTATCAGTGTGTGAACACTCAGTGCTGTTGTACTGAGCAACGTGCTCAGGACCAGTGTGTAGATACTCATTACCATTATACAGAGCAGTGTGATCAGTATTACTCAGTTCCATTATACAGCAGTGTGATCTATGGTTTGGGACTTTATCCACCTTGCTGGAGACTTTGGGGTAAGGAGATTGGGAATCTAGGGTATTTATACATAAGCTAGGCATGGTTAAGTATGTTTTCATTTACTGATATTGGAGTATTGTTACGACCTGGTGTTAAACCACGTTATTCCTGTGAAGCATCACTACTTATACTATTATCTGATTATATTTTCATATATCTTCAGTTTAAAAAAAAAAAAAACAATATATATATATATATATATATATATATATATATATACTATCATTACGAAAGAAGCCTACAATAGTTATACTTCGGAATTGTTCCAGGTACCAGATCTATCATTTATTCCTTGTAGTTATCAATCATTTATCTATGTTAACCAATATAACTTTGTCTACGGTCATATCTCTTGGGTATACTTAATACAAGCAGAATAAGGGTAATTATTCATATGATATGTATCTTACTAAATCAGCAACTTAGTGGCATTGATTGCATTGTTATATATCACTACAGCTTTAGAATATTTAATTTCATTACAGAAGAAGACGATAAGAATTACACTTCGGAAATTCTCACAGGTATCAGATCTATCAACCTACTCCTCCTTGTCAACATTTTATATTCCACGTTAACCTACATAGCTTTGTCTACTGTCATATCACGTGTATAATATACAAGCAGATTATGGGTACTCATACATATGATATGTATTTATAGGCTGCTACTTCAGTGGTGGATTGGGTCATTGAGCTCTGAGAATCAATCCATCAGGTGCATAAATTTCCATCATACGTTATGTTCCAAATCTCACTTACGTTGAGGATAGTCAGAGATTCTACACGAAGACCGCCGGTCCTGTCTTTATAGTCAGACATAAGAGAAGTCAATAAATCCTAAACATACGTTGAGCACCCATCGTCCAAATCATAGTTAACAAACTTCTCTCATGACTATCACATAACATAGGGACTCCCCATCCCGGTCACTTATTAGATAGTATCTTTCTCTACAAGAATTAGGTGTCACCGCAAGGCCAACATCCCAGTCTAATGCGTAGAGTTTATACCCCATGGTCCAACTCATAGCAAGGGCCTTGCATAACCCGCTTGGCAATAGATAAGGGACTCACTACTGATCATTCAGGTAGTTTAGTTAAGTTCTTCCGCTATCCTACTAGCTAGATAGTTAGGTTCCAAGGACTGGCAGCAACAGCAGATCACATGTGTTTTTATACTATTCTCTTTGTTTTCCATAACTAAGAATCAGAAGAACATGCCCATTAGATCAGGGCAAGATGACTTACCCAGCCATCAAACAACCCCAAGACCTTAGCCCGAACGTGCCAGTCCATCTTCATATAAGACATGGACGGTGGCCAAAATTATGGCTGAACTTCAGCAGCGCAGCATGCCTTATCCAGCTACAGCCAGGAAAGCTGAGCTATTTAAATTACTAAATACTACCCTCCACTCCCCAAGTAATAGCCTTAGCCCGAACTTAGCACATACATCTTCACCCAGATCAGATTCGGTGGATGTACAGTCTACCTTAGCTACTTTGACAGCTTCAGTAGCAGCCATTCATGCACGCTTAGATACCATGCAAACCCACCCGCATATTTACCCTCAAGCCATTCAAGTATTAGGTCCAGAAGCAGGGCAGGGCCCCTTCTTCCCCCCTTCTCACTTCATTCCTAACCAACTCAGGAAGGATATCCTGGAAGGTAAAGATGTAAATTTAGTGTCTCTCTTAAATTCTTCCAAGGACGACATGGAGAATTAAGCATTCTCATGCGATCAAGTTTCTGTCGTGCTAACAGCTAGAGATCCTAGGCTGGGGAAAAAGCTTACAATATCAGAGTTTGTTCTGGCATTCAGTGTTTATCGAGATGTCATTTATTCAGAACATCCTAACCGTAGAGAGGAACTTGACCTGTGTCTTTATAGGGTGGTCGAGCTGGGACATAGATATGGAGGTTCCGCCTTCTACAATAACCACTGACAGCGGCATTGGCATGATTCAATTATATTACGGATTGGAGCCAGCCTGACACTGAATTGTTCTGCCAGCATTTCGCAGGTCTTTGGGCTCCGGTTTCTTCCTTGTTCCAATCCACTGAACACACCAATTCGATCACCACTGAGCCATCCACTAATCAGGCAAATCCTCAGACTATGCCACTTCCATCACCTAGTACATCACGTAAAACTACAGATAGTTTGGAGAGACCCATAGTATATGTAGGAAAAAAAATCAAGTTTGCAATAATTATAACTATACAAGATGTATGTACAGTGCTTGCCGCCTGCTGCATTTATGTGTCACATGTCAAGGAGCTCACCCCAAAACCATCTGTCCACATGAATTATTTCCTAATTCATGGCTAGGCGTCATAAATTTACTAAAACTCAAAGACGTCCTCACCACATATCCCTCGGTAGGCTTGGTAGATTTCCTAATTCAAGGGTTCACGGAGGGTTTCCATTTTGGCATAATTGCCACACCAATAGGGAAGTTGGAATGCTCAAATTTGCAATCCGCCTTAAAAAATCCTGGGGTAGTGGAAAGTCTTTTGAGAGTAGAACTTGACAAAGGGTATATTATTGGTCCTTTTGATTCCCCTCCTTTTGCAAATATCATTTAATTTATGATTTGTCCGCTCCTCATTCCTTCTTGATTCCTAGCTTAAATTCCCTGATCCCATCTGAAGAGTTTTCATTGGCATATACTTCAGTAGATGATGCCATACAGTTGATCATAAAAGCAGGTAGGGGTGCATGGTTATCAAAGGCAGACATTTCTGATGCTTTTAAATTGCTACCATTGCATCCCAACCTGTGGAGTCTACATGGTATTCAATGGGGAGGCATATACTATTTCGCTGCACGTCTTACTTTTGGGTCTAAAAGTAGCCCCAAATTGTTTGACTTATTCGCTGAGGCACTTTGTTGGATACACTCAAACATATGTCATTACCCCACAATTATACATTACCTAGATTATTTTCTCGCCATAGAGCCACCACAGTTCACACCTTTAGGACTTTCAAAAATCTCCAAGTTATTCCAAGATTTAAGCACATTTAAGTACATAAATCAGTCTGACCAGTCACTAATCTTTGTTTCCTGGGGATCCAATTAGATTCAGTTAGCATGGAAGCTAGCCTACCTATAGAAAGATTGGAAATTATTCAGAATGCAATTACTCATTTCACTTCTTTAAATACATGCAGGAGAGTGGAATTGCAGTCATTACTGGGTACCCTCAATTTTGTCATGAGGATTATTCCTCAAGATTGTTCTTTTATAGCACATCCATTGACATTGCTCAACAGAAGTCACGAGACAGGAGATATTATAAAATTGGATAAATCAATCCATTCTGATTTAGAAATGTGTTTCAGATTCCTTAGAACATGGAACAGACGTTCCATGTTCATTCCCAATACGACCTGTACATCCCCATCTATGCACACAGACGTGGCAGCTTCTAAAGGTTATGCAGCCATATATAATGACCATTGGTTGGTGGAAGCATGGCCTCAGGAAGCATTACAACTTCCAAAATTCGAATTAACCTCTTCATTGTTTGAGATAATTCACATGGTGGCTGCAGCTGAAGTCTGGGGACAGCTATGGACTGGGCAAACCTTGAGATTTATATCACATAATCAAGCCACTACAAATCTCGTAAAGAAAGGTAGATCACAGTCAGCGGTTATTATGCCTTTTCTCAGGAAGCTAAGTTGGCTTTCGTTATATCATAAATTCGCTATAATTTGTCAATACACACCATGAAAATCTAACCTCAAGGCTGATGCTCTCTCTCGGTTGAAATTGCAGGTCTTCCACAGTCTCCAACCATCGTCCAATCCAATCCCAACACCATCCCCAGCTATTCAAGACATGGTGATGGATTAAGACATCACTTACAGGGAGCTAGACTCTTGATGAACAGAGCTCTAGCTACAAATACCAGGAAAACTTATGATACAGCCTGGCAATTATTCCTTAGATTCCTTAACATTTACAAGCCATCATATCCCTACTCAGCAGATACCTTCTTAGCCTTCATCTCCTATAGTCACTTTACATTACACCTGGACTATAATACCATTCAGCATTTTTGTCTACTGAACAACTCAAATTTTAAGTCACTTTTTAATTGCCATTCAATCAAATTGGTGTTACGTGGCATAGAGAAGTCTTCATCAGACAGTCGTACTACCAGACGCCCAGTAGACGGGACTTTGTTTAAACCGATATGCACAATGTTAAATTCTGGGCCTTTCGAACATCAGACAAATTTATCGGTATTAGCAACCATTTTTCTGGCCTTTTACGGATTTCTGAGACCAGGTGAAATCATGGTCAAAACGGAATCAGATCCCGGATTACTTATATCAGACTTGATACGTCACCTAGACCATTATGTTCTTTTGCTCCATCGAACCAAAACCAATCAGGTAGGACCACCATCCGAGGTTCATTATTATCCATCTTATAACAATTGGTGTCCTGTGCTGTTTTTGGATACATATCTGAAATCATTGGCTGACAAACCTCCAAGTTATCCACTAATTCCATTCTTAAATAAATCACTGACTACAACCAAATTCATACATTGTGTCAGAATCATTTTAGGAAGATTAGGATTAGATACAAAATCCTTTTCTGGTCATTCCTTCATGATAGGGGCGGCCACATCAGCTTCTCGCAATAAAGTCCCAGGCCACACAATAAAAAAGTTGGGCAGATGGAAGTCAGGTAGCTATATGAATTATATTCCGCAACCAATTTCAGAGGTTGAACAGGCTTTTCAATTGCTATTGAATTAATTCAGCTTTAGATTGTTTCAGCTTGATTGTCATGTTATTAAGTCATAATAAAGGCATGAAGTCACAACGTCTATTCCTTTTTGCCCTCTCTTTGAGCCCACTCGATCATCGGATTAAAGCATATTTTCTCCGATATAACATTTATCTTACTATTCAGGTAAGCCCGACTACAAATACAAAGGCTAAAGAATTTAGCCTGAAATTGTGGGAGGGCTGCAGAGCTACTGGCTGACGTAGGGAACGAGTGTCCCTCCCAACCCATACCCTCAATATCAATAATATTTAATTCTTATACACAAGGTGGGTTCTCTCTTTGAGCCCACTCAATCATCGGATTAAAGTATATTTTCTCCTATATAACATTCATCTTACTATTCAGGTAAGCCCGACTACAAATTATATTTTTTATAAAAAAAAAGTTTACTGTTCCTTTAACTATTCTTTATATACAGTGCCTTGCAAAAGTACTCAGACACTTGACCAATTATCTCATATTACTGAATTACAAATGGCAAGCTGTAATTTTGTTCTGTGCGATATTTTATTTTAAAATTCTAAAACTCAAAATCAATTATTATTAGAAATAATTGGTTTTATATATATATATATATATATATATATATATATATATATATATATATATATATAAGAAATATATTGCTTGCATAAGTATTCATCCCCTGTACTGTGGAAGCTCCCAGTTTACACAGTAGAAAGATATTGCCCTACAAGGACAGTTACCTTACCATTACCCTGCACGGGTGAACCATTAAAGTTTCTGTCACATTTTCAGGATAAGAACCCCACTGTTGAAGGATTATTGGTAAGGCTGTGGATATGAAGGACAATTAAGACAAAAGAGCATACAATAGATTAGGAAAAGGGTAGAAAATAATATTCAAGTGTTTGGTTATCCCAGTGAGCACTGCTGGATCAATAATCAGAAAGTGCAAGCTGCATCACACCATCCAGACACTGGCAAGAGAACACTGTCTCTTAAAACTCAGCCCTCAGACAAGAAGCCAGAGAGAGGCCAATAATCATCTGAAGGAACTACAGAGTTCAGTGGCTGGGAGTGGAGCAATGGTGCGCCAGTCAACCAAATAACATTGGCCAGTATGGAAGTGTGGCAAGAAAAAAGCCATTAGTCAAAAAGTACCATCTGAAAGCACATCTTCAGCTTCTCATTAGCAGGTATTGGGCATATTTTTAAAATTGAATGAAGAATGGATGAAACAAAATACAGAGAAATACTGCAAGAAAATCTGTTTCAGTTTACTAAAAAAAAACAAAACTGAAGTTTGAGAGGAAATTCAGCTACAATGGATCCAAGCACAAGGCCAAAGTCAAGAACAAAAAATGTGAATGTCCTACAGCGGCCCAGTCAAAGAACCAATATCAATCCCACTGAGAATCTGTGGCACTATTTGAAAATTGCAGTACACAAGTGATGTCTAACAAATCTGAGCAACCTGGAACACATCCGCCAGGAAGAAGGGGGCAAAATCACAGTGGCACATCTGGTACATACTTCAAAACACATAAAGCTGTTATTGCAGCAAAAGGTGGCTCTACCAAATATTAATGTATGGGGGTTGAATACTTACACATGCATCATATTTCAGTGTTTTTTTTCTTAAAGGGACAGTAATGCTTGGTTATAACCAATTTTAATATTGTTCACATTAAAAATATTAGTACGATGAGCTATGTCCCATCTCTCAAACATGTATAGTTTGAGAGATTGACGTATCTAAAGTTCCCCCCTCCCACCCCTTTCATAGACATCAGGGCTCCAGCCCTAGACCATTCCAATGAAGTATTTATTTCTATATCGCACTATTTCGCCTCTGCTGAACAGCCGCAGGACAGTCCCAGGACCAGAATCTACTTCTCTCAGCTAGAGCCCTGATGTCTATAAAAGGGGAGGGGGGGGACTTTAGATGCTTCAATCTCTCGAACTATACATGTTTGAGAGATGGGACATAGCTCATTGTACTAATATTTTTAATGTGTACAATATTAAAATTGATTATAAAAAATCATTACAATCGCTTTAAAAATATTTTCCAACATCAAACCAATGCCATCTAACAATAATTGAATGTGAGTTTCAGTGTTTTAAAATAAAATATCATATAGAACAAAATGATCATGTCTGAATACTTTTACAAGGCACTGTATATGCCCCCAATTAATTATTTATTCAAAGGACTGAACTAAGAACGAGAGGTCGTCCATTAAAACTAGAGGAATGGAGCTTTTGACTAAAACAAAGACAATGATTTTTTTTCAGTAAGGACAGTAAAGTTATGGAATTCTTTGCCTCGGGATGCTATGCATGCAGGTACTATAACCGTTTTCAAAAAAGTAATAGATATCCATCTAGCACTGAACAGTATTGAGAGCTAGCAGAGCTGGCTTTAAAGCAGATGGGACATTGTTCCAGGGAAATAGCTGCCATTTGGAGTCAGGAAGGAATTTTTTTACCCGCTTGGGGCTAAATTGAAGTTGGCTTCAATTTGTTTTTTTGCCTTCCTCTGTATCAACAGGGGTGATTTGGCATGAGCTGGACTTGATGGATGTCTTTTTTCAGCTCATCAACTATGTTGCTATAATATCACCCATAAACACTGGCCTACCATCGTTTGGATAGTTCCCTATTTGATCCATATAGTGGCACTTTTTATATAGGGTTTTGGTTGTCCAAGTAAGTGATTGGTTTTGTGGAACCCTTTAAAGGGATAGTAATGTTTGTTATAAAGCCGATTTTCAAGTCTTCTTTATAGTAAATGTAACTGATTGCGCTATGTTTATCTATTTACTTTTGTGTAGTTCAAAAGTTATTAACCCCTTAAGGACCGGCGCGCGCACGCGCGGCCGGAACTTGCGGCCCACAGGGCATTTTTTTTTTATTAGTGCTTCCGGTTCAGTACTTCCGGAGCAGCGTGCAGCCGCGACGGAAGCCCTGAATTCCATGCCGTGCCAGGACCGTCATTGGTCCTTAAGTGCTGGACCGCCATGATGGTCCTGGCATGGCAATGGTCCTTAAGGGGTTAAGTGGAGAAATATCCCCTGCCTCTTCTGGCCTCCTCCCACTGAATCGTGGGACCGGATGGATGCAGCGAGGAAGAAACTTCAGTAAGTAAGAATAAAGAAAACCTGCCCTTTTTAATGAAGGAGGACAGGATTTCCATTTGCTGACTGAAGTTTGTCCCTCGCTGCATCCGTCCAGACAAGACTGCAGATTCAGCATGACGTGGCCAGAAAGGGCAGGGGATCTTTCTGCGTTTAACTTTTGAACTACACAAAAGTAAGTAGATAAACATAGCACAATCAGTTCCATTTACTATAACGAAGACTCTGCGAACGACTTTATAACAAACATTACTATCCCTTTAAAATCATGCAAAGTCATGGTACAGCCCTAACAAACTGATCACTTTAACCCCTTGGATAATACAGAGGTCTCCAATGCATTGCTTTGCAAACGCTTTGGAGACCTCCCTAGCATCAAAGGGGTTAACACAATAACAGTATCATCAGGAATAGTGTCTCATTGTATCACTGTTTAGGCAATTTCACTTTACATATTTTGCACTTGAAGAATATGTAAAGCCAAAAGAAAAGGTTACTATCCCTTTAAGACAATTACCAGGTACTGTATCTGATTTTTTTTCTTATAGAAACTAGTCAATAGTGCTTTTTATAAGACAAGTTTGATAAAAGACATTATGAAACTGTTTGAAATGCTTTTTCATTTTTCATGTGTTTACTTGTAGTCATGGCACAACCCTCTCCTCCACTACTGAAATTTAATTCATGGACCCTTTGTACTTTTTTCAGGGAACTTGTTTGATGTTCTCCAAAACACAGCCTGAGAACCACTGGTCCAAGTCAAAACATGGAGAAGTCTATACAGTTATCAGGGCCGGATTTCCCAATAGGCAGAGTAGGAAACTGCCTAGAGCTTCAAATTTTGAGGGGGTGCAGAAGCTGAGCTGGCCACACCCACATTCTAAATTATGGGTGTGGTCAGAGCAACCTCAATATCCCTGCAGCAGATTTATACACCTTTACAGGCTAAAATTTAACCCCTTAGCTGTTAGAGACATCTCCAATGCGAGATGTGTCTAGCAACCAAGGGAATAAAGTTGGGTTTTTGTCCTTGCCTGCTACAGCCTAAGGGTATTTTCTGTCCCAGGAAATACTGGGTGGGACTGGGACCATATGAGGAATCAGTGTGTGGCCAATGGTGGAGCTAAGGGTGCCTAGGGTCCCTTGCCTAGGGGCACCTGGGATGTAAATCCAACCCTGATAGTTGTCATGAGGTGGTTTTCTGATTCACCTATTTCCCAATGGTGTAGTTGTCAATATGGTCTGTATGTTCTGAAGAAACATAACGAATGATTTAGAAAATTACAAGACATGCAATCCCCACAACCATATGTGGGGCAAACACCCATACCTGGGAACTACATTCAGGGCTGGGTTTACATCCCAGGTACACCTAGGCAAGGCACTCTAGGCACCCTTAGCTCTACCCATGGCTAGGGTTGCCACCTTTTCTTACAAAAAATACCGGCCATGGCATTCTCTCCATAAACTTAACATTGGACAGAAGCCAATTTTTTTACCGGCCTGCCGGTAAAATACCGGCTGGGTGGTTACCCTACCCATGGCCACACCTCCACTCCTCACATGACTCCTCATCAATCCCTTCCTGGCAGAGAAAACACCCTTGGTCTATAAAAAACAAAGACAAAAGAACGCATTAAACCTCTTGGTTGATAGAGAGATCTCGCAAGGTGTTAGAGATCTCCTCAGCATTCAAGGGGTTAAATAATAGTCTGTAAATGGTGTATTGCTGTCCCAGTGATTTGTAATGGTATATTGTTGTCCCAGTGACATATAATGGTGTATTGCTGTCAAAGTGACTTGTAATAGTGTATTGCTGTCCCAGTGGCATGTAACGGCATATTGCTATCCCAGTGATATGTAATGGTGTATTGTTGTCCCAGTGACATGTAATGGTGTATTGCTGTCCAAGTGATATGTAATGGTGTGTTGTTGTCCCAGTGATATGTAATGGTGTATTGCTGTCCCAGTGGCATGTAATGGTATATTGCTATCCCAGTGAAATGCAATGGTGTATTCCTGTCCCAGAGGCATGTAATGGTGTATTGATCTTCCAGTGACACGTAATGGTGTATTTCTGTTCCAGTGACATGTAATGGTGTATTTCTGTTCCAGTGGTATGTAATGGTGTATTGCTGTTCCAGTGACATGTAATGGTGCATTTCTGTTCCAGTGGCATGTAATAGTGTATTGCTGTTCCGGTGACATGTAATGGTGTATTTCTGTTCCAGTGGCATGTAATGGTGTATTGCTGTCCCAGTAGCATGTAATGGTGTATTGCTGTTCCAGTGACATGAAATGGTGTATTGCTGTCCCAGTGGAATGTAATGGTGTAGTGCTGTCCCAGTAGCATGTAATGGTGTATTGCTGTTCCAGTGACATGTAATGGTGTATTGATGTCCCAGTGGAATGTAATGGTTTATTGCTGTCCCAGTGACGTGTAATGGTGTATTGCTGTCCCAGTGACATGTAATGGTGTATTCACACCTCCCAAGTGTCCCTCTTTAGGAGGGACAGCCTCCCTTTGAGACCTAAATCCCTCTGTCCCTCTTTCCCACCCTGTTGTCCCTCTTTTTAGGATATCAGATTGTGTGGTGTGTATAAGAGAATCACATTGCTCCACAGCAATAAAACTCACATTAATGTTTGTTTAAACTTCAGTACATGTGATTATACATTAGTCTGTGTAAATAAAGTCATCTGGTCTTGTTCTGAATAATTTATTCAGTTATACAAAGAGATATCAGTAGGTCATAAAATAACCTAAAAATTCTCAATAATGACTCGCCCACCAGCCACGGCCCCCAGCAACAGCCCCTAAAACAAAAGTGTCCCTCTTTGGTCATATGAAATGTTGGGCGGTATAGTGTATTGCTCTCCCAGTGGCAAGTAATGGTGTATTGGTATCCCAGTGAAATGCAATGGTGTATTCCTGTCCCAGAGGCATGTAATGATGTACTGCCGTTCCAGTGGTATGTAATGGTATATTGCTGTCCCAGTGACATGTAATGGTGTATTTCTGTTCCAGTGGTATGTAATGGCGTATTGATGTTCCAGTGACATGTAATGCTGTATTTCTGTTCCAGTGGCATGTAATAATGTATTGCTGTTCCAGTGGCATGTAATGGTGTCTTTCTGTTCCAGTGGCATGTAATGGTGTATTGCTGTACCAGTGGCATGTAATGGTGAATTGCTGTCCCAGTAGCATGTAATGGTGTATTGCTGTTCCAGTGACATGTAACGGTATATTGCTGTCCAAGTGGAATGTAATGGTGTATTGCTGTCCCAGTAGCATGTAATGGTGTATTGCTGTTTCAGTGACATGTAATGGTGTATTTCTGTTTCAGTGGCATGTAATGGTGTATTGCTGTACCAGTGGCATATAATGGTGTATTGCTGTACCAGTGGCATGTAATGGTGAATTACTGTCCCAGTAGCATATTATGGTTTATTGCTGTTCCAGTGACATGTAATGGCGTATTGCTGTCCCAGTGGAATGTAATGGTGTATTGCCGTTCCAGTGACGTGTAATGATGTATTACTGTCCCAGTGGTATGTAATGGTGTATTGCTGTTCCAGTGACATGTAATGGTGTATTGCTGTTCCAGTGGAATGTAATGGTGTATTGCTGTCCCAGTGACGTGTAATGGTGTATTGCTGTCCCAGTGGAATGTAATGGTGTATTGCTGTCCCAGTAGCATGTAATGGTGTATTGCTGTTCCAGTGACATGTAATGGTGTATTGCTGTCCCAGTGGAATGTAATGGTGTATTGCTGTCCCAGTGATGTGTAATGGTGTATTGCTGTCCCAGTGACATGTAATGGTGTATTCACACCTCCCAAGTGTTCCTCTTTAGGAGGGATAGCCCCCCTTTGAGACCTAAATCCCTCTGTCCCTCTTTTCCACCCTGTTGTCTCTCTTTTTAGGATGTCAGATTTTGTGGTGTGTATAAGAGAATCACATTGCTCCACAGCAATAAAACCCACATTAATGTTTGTTTAAACTTCAGTAAATGTGATTATAAATTAGCCTGTGTAACTAAAGTACTCTGGTCTTGTCTGAATAATTTATTCAGTTATACAAAGAGATATCAATAGGTCATAAAATAACCTAAAAATTCTCAATAATGTCTCGCCCACCAGCCACGCCCCCCAGCAACAGCCCCTAAAACAAAAGTGTCCCTCTTTGGTCATATGAAATGTTGGGCGGTATGGTGTATTGCTCTCCCAGTGGCAAGTAATGGTGTATTGGTGTCCCAGTGAAATGCAATGGTGTATTCCTATCCCAGAGGCATGTAATGATGTATTGCTGTCCCAGTTGTATGTAATGGTGTATTGCTGTCCCAGTGGCATGCAATGGTGTATTGGTGTTCTAGTAGCATGTAACGGTGTATTGCTGTCCCATTGACATGTAATGGTGAATTGCTGTTGTAGGGGTATGTAATGGTGTATTGCTGTCCCAGTGATATGTAATGGTGTATTGCTGTATCAGTGGCATGTAATGGTGTATTGCTGTACCAGTGACATGTAATGGTGTATTGCTGTCCCAGTGATATTTAATGGTGAATTGCTGTTGTAGGGGTATGTAATGGTGTATCGCTGTCCAAGTGACATGTAATGGTGTATTGCTGTCCCAGTGGCAAATAATGGTGTCTTTCTGTCCCAGTAGCATGTAATGGTGCATTGCTGTCCAAGTGACATGTAATGTTGCATTGCTGTCCCAGTGGCATGTAATGGTGTATTACTGTCCCAGCGATATGTAATGGTGTATGCTGTTCCAGTGACGTGTAATGGTGCAATGCTGTCCCAGTGGCATGTAATGGTGTATTGCTGTTCCAGTGACATGTAATGGTGTATTGCTGTTTCAGTTGCATGTAATTGTGTATTGCTATCCCAGTGATATGTAATGGTGTATTTCTGTTCCAATGACATGTAATGGTGTATTGGAATTCCAGTGTCAAGTAACAATGTTTTGCTCTGCTGGTCTTGTGTAACAACAACAGGAACAAAAAGTTACCCAGACCTCGACCTGGCATGACCTGGTCGAAAATCAGCCTTGACTTTGCATATTAAGTGGAAAGAACAACTACACCTTGGGCTCCTTTAACCATTTGAGTGGCAGAGTGGAAGAAAGAAGGTGATTTAACCCTCTGAGTGCTAGAGAGTTAGCCAGAACATTGCATCCCAATGATTTGGATAACTCTCTGGCACTCAAAGGGTTAAATTACCTTATTTATTAGTCACAGGCCAATGTGATTTTTATAACATTCTCTTTACTATGTCTTTTTTTAATCAAATGGCGCATGTATTTCTTTCCTTCTTGCTTTGCCATGACAGCAACATATTGCCACTTGTACACACTTGGAAGGGCAATTTGTTTTTACCTTGTAATTCTCCTGTTCATGTATATGTTCCTGTCAGGTTATTTGCAATCATCGACATATTCTATCTCCAGTGCTGAGTGTCTCTGATTGCTCAGGTTCTGAGCAGGATCAAACTTCTTCCCTGCTCAAACCTTAAAGGAGCAGTAAACTTTTTTATGAAAAAATATATATTGTAGGGATTTTCCTATTGAGTAAAATAAAGGACACTCCCACTGCTGTAAGATTTATATTTCCAGAGTTATTACAGTTTAAACCCATGTTTTTTTTACATTAGCAGTGCCCTCTAGTGGTCAAATTCTAATTAGATTTCCTGTTAGCTTCTAATGAAGAGGCAAGTCAGAAAAGTCAAGACATACAGTTCTCCATAGAATGTGATAGAAACTGTCTGTCACTTCCTGTCAGTTAGAACTATCAGGAAGTAAACACAGTAAATTCACTTCCTGATTATTTAAACTGCTATACATTTTGAATAAAATTTCTGACAGCGATGGGAGTACCCTTGTTTTATTCAGCAGGAAATGTTCTATAAAACATATGTTTTCATAAAAAAAGTTTACTGCTTCTTTAAATTTAATCTGTGAATGCCCAAACATTGTGAATGAGTTGCTGCTGCTGCTCAATTACATATAATTCCCTTATTTAGGCAACCTGAAGTATACCATTTTATGTTGAACTGCAACTCACATCATCCTTGGTCAGAGCCTGGCTGGCTGGCATTGATGTGAGTTGTAGCCCAACAGCTGCTGGAGTGCCTCAGGATACCCTCCTCTGACCTAATTAGTACAGAGTATTTGGGGCATCGCTCATGGAGCAAATCTGTATTAATAAAAGGAGAAGACTGGCAAGGTGCCAGATTCTTCAATCACATACACACCCCTGGGCAGATGAACACACCCAGGGGCAGCAGTAAGGAGGTGATATTCATGTCTCCTCCAATACTGCCTTACCAGGGAGATACAATGTCTGCAAGGAATTTGCACGTCCCCACCATCCGGCTGAACAGAGGAAAAAACAGGACTGACAAATGCTGCTAAATCCTAAGACACATATACCCCACTTGCACACCACCAAAAAATACACATACATAATTACAAATGCACCACTCACTCACTCACACACACCACCTCTGTAACTGCCAGCCCCTACAGTCAGCCCTGCTCCCTGTACCCTGCATGTCTCTCATTACATTGACCCAGGTGTCTTGCTCTCAGCCCGCTCTGGCTGCTCTCACTGCTGCATGATTACTTAAGGACCCATACAGTACAGAGGGAAACAGAGGAAGGTAAGGGTCTCCTATCTCATCTCACCCTCCCACCATGGGCTCTACAATTGCTTAGCACACACTGTTACCCTTCCAGTAAGACTGTACATTTTAAACTGGGATCCACTATGCGATCTGTGTAAAACTATACTTTCTGTTGCACAGATGGGGCCCACAATGCACTGCAAACACACACACATTTGCTCCTAATACCACTCAGTTGGAACTCCAAATGACAACGGAATTCACACAGAGCGACACAAAGCCTGCCAGCACCAGATTTTACATTACTGTAGTGCTACCTGACTCTTGCGGAATCCCTGAACCCGCTTATACATTCCTCGCGGCTCCAGTTGAATCTCTCACTTCGGGAGTCAGTGTGAGTCTGTCACCCGGGGATAGTGTATTACCCATGAATCAGTGCAACACTAATGTAGAAGCTGGTGCTTCCAGGCAAGGTGTTATGGCCGATTGTCCTCACATAAACGATGGACTCACCGGGCTGCCCCATAATATATATCTAATTTCAGGGAAGTCCCTATTCCACTAGCTGCTAATGTATATGCACAGATCAACTATTGTGTTTGAGCAAGGAGGAGATTTGTCCCTGTTGAGACAATATGCCATTCAGATGATTAAAGAAAAAGTATACCTCTGATATTTCCCTGGGTCTTTGAAATATGGCAATGAACACGAAAATACCAGGGTACTGAAAAATGAATTAGTCGGATTCCTTAACAAAGTGTTTTAATTGATATAAGGACTTTAATTCATGGCCTTTTTTAATTTTTATTGAACTGCTTAAACACATATAATACATATAACATATAATATATTTTAATACATATAATATTTGATATATCTAAAGTTCTGTCAAGCTGTGGAAACATTTACATGAATCTGTGAATAACATGATTTTTCAAATAGGAGCAATTTGTTTTTTGCCATTACTTCTCTTTAATATCATTGGGGTTGGCAATATGATGCAAAGCAGTAGGACCATATTTCCCACTGGCCAGAGTAGACAACGAACTGGGGAAGCTTAATTAAAGGGATAGTAATGTTTTAAAATAAAAGCAGCTCCAATGAATCTTCATAGTATTTGGGCCATGGAGAGGGTTATTTCAATACTGTCAGAGTTGTAATTCAAGAGTAATTGAATGAAGAAGCATCCCCCTCCCGACACTTTTACCTAATGTAAGCCACCTCCCCTCAGATGTGGAATCTGATCTTAAGACCAGACAGCTCACAGCAAGGGACAGTACTTACTGTGAGTATAATGAAAACCCTGACCCCCTTGATAGGCTTTTCAGGTTTTTCCCTTATGCTAATTGAAGATTGTCCCTCTCTGCAAGCCATCTGGACACCACCTTGCTGCTCTGAGGTGAGCACTGTTACATCAGTAAAAGGGGTGGGAGTGGGATACTTTATCATTCAATTACTCTTGAACTACTACTCTGACAGTATTGAAATAACATTCTCCATGGCCCAAATACTATGAAGATTAAAGTGGAACTACCACCCAAAAAGTATATTGGCCCACATAATTGCACATCTGGTGACTAGCTGCTCAGTACCGCTAGTCGCCAGAATTCTTACCAGATTAAACTGAAATCTCTATTCTTCATGGACTGACAGCAGGACAGAGTGCGGACATCTTGCCATAGGGACGTCCGCGCGCCTGCGCTGTCAGTCCCAGCCGGGTCTAGGAGGCGTTGCTAGGAGCCGGCTAGCTCCAATAGGGACTGACAGCGCAGGCGTGCAGACGTCACTATGGCAAGATGCTCTCCGTCCTGCTGTCAGTCCATGAAGAATAGAGATTTCAGTTTAATCTGGAAAGAATTCTGTCGACTAGCGCTACTGATCAGCTAGTCGCCAGATGTGCAATTATGTGGCCCAATATACTTTTTGGGTGGTAGTTCTGCTTTAACTGGAGCTTCTTTTATTTTGAAACATTACTTTTTATATCCCTGACAAAGCTCCCTGAATCTCTTTCCAGAAAGCTTTCTGTCAGGGACAGTGGTACAATGTAAAGAAAAAAAAATACAGTGTTAAAGGGGAACTTTCACCTCAGAACATTTTTTTACCAGATGATTAAACAGTTAACCAGTGTTAGGAAAGGTGCTTCTTATTTTTTATTTTGACATACTTTGTAAGATATTTGATGTAGCCCTGTGATAGTATCTTCGGCACAGCTCTCAGGACAGTTTCATTCTCCTCCCACCTCCCTCCCAGCTGCAACCTAAGTATAATGCTAATCACTTCTTGCTGTAATGTTAGGAGCCGTTCACAGCACACCGAAGTGAAGCGTGAATGCGCTCCCTGGGGCAGCTGGGAGGGAGGTGGGAGGAGAATGAACTAGTGCTGGGAAGTCCCGAGAGCTGTGCTGAAGACACATTGTGCCACAGAATGCGGAAGTGCACGGCTTGGATATCAAATATCTTACAAAGGATGCAAAAAAAAAAAATAAATAAATAAGAAGCACCTTTCCTAACACTGTTTAACTGTTTAAACATCTGGTAAAAAAAATGTCTGAGGTGAAAGTTACCCTTTAAAAAGACAGCATACAGAGCAGTCACTGCTGCAGAGGGAATGTTAAATTGTATAAATGTCCTGCTGTGTTGGCCTATTGACCATAAAACAGAGATTCAGGGAGCTTACTGTCAGGACAAAGAAATTTAAACAAAAATAGGTGAAGATGATAGAAATAATAATAAAAGCATAATCAGTTTGACTTTCAATATTGTGCACTTATAGATCCATACCTCCCAACATTTCAAATTGCCAAAGAAGGACACTTGTGTTTTAGGGGGTGTTGCTGGGGGTGTGGCTGATGGGTGGGGCATTACCAAGAATTTTTAGGCTATTTCATGACCTAGTGATACCTCCTTGTGTAACCTAATAAATGACTTATAACAACACCAAAGTATTGTAATTACACAGACTAACTTATAAACACATATATTGATGTTTAAACAAACAATCATTTGAGTTTTATTGCTGCAGAGCAATGTGATACTCTTTTATACAACCCACATAGTCTGATCTCTTAAAAAGAGGGACATCAGGGTGGGAAAGAGGAACAGAGGAATTTGGGTCTAAAAGAGGGACTGCCCCTCCTAAAGAGGGACACTTGGGAGGTATGTAGATCATCTACAATTAAAATAAAGGGGTGCTGTCCTTTTAAGCAAAAGCAGTGCAATTCTAGAGAAAACCAGTTGCACAGAGGAAACAAAAATTCTCCACCTTCCCATTGATTTACCTTGTGCTTTTAACCTCTTTGAAAGCTCGAGAGCTCACAATAAATTGCAAACTGATGCAATGGAGACTTCTGTAGCATTCGCAGGGTTAACCCTTTGATTGCCAGAGGAGTACACAACACACTGTTTTGTGAAGCACTGCATATTCATTTGGCACTCAAAGGATTAAAAGCAGCTTCCGTTGAAATGTTTAGTTACCTCCAATGAGGGCCCCATTTAGCCCTTTGAGTGCCAAGGAGGTATCCAACACATTGCATTACAATGCGTTGGATACCTCTCTGGCACTCAGAGGGTTAAATTGATGGGAATTTTGTGATATTTTCTGTTTGTCTTCTATGGTGCAGTTTGTTTGCTCTAAAACTGGCCCAGTTTTCATAGTACATCAGCCTTTGCAACAGTTATATTCAGTAATAGTTTTCCTTTAAAGGGATAGTAATGTCACATAAAAAGTAACAGCTATATTGTAGCTATAATAAAAAGAGATTACTTGAAGTTATTTCTATCTCCCAAACCTTTATGGTTTGAGAGATATACGAAAATAAAGTTCACCACTCCCTCCCCTTTCTCATACGTCAGCTGTATAGCTGACGGCATGAGATCCTGGTCCCGGGACCAGACGGAGGTTCATCAGCAGAGCCGACATAGCGATATCTAAAAATAAATACTTAATTGGAACGGTCTACAACATGTGCCTGGTTTGCAAGCACACTTTGTAGACCAATCCAATGAAGTAGTTATTTTTAGATATCGCTATGTCGGCTCTGCTGAAGAGCCGCCATCTGGTCACGCGACCAGAATCTGCTTCTGACAGCTTAACAGCTCATCAAGCAAAAAGGGGAGGGAGAGGAAAACTTTATTTTTGTATATCTCTCAAACCATAAAGGTTTGAGAGACAGGAATAATCTCGAGTAAGCTCTTTTTATCATAGCTACAATATAGCTATTACTTTTTACGTGACATTACTATCCCTTTAACATAATAGTTAATTAACATCACATATTATCACAAGTGTTATTGCAATAGTATGCCGCGTGTCCAAACGGTCACTTACAAAGACCTGACCACAAAGCTACATGCCATTTAACCCTACAGGGCACTCAGAGGGTTAAAGAAATATTATAATGTTTTCCTAAGTCAGCTCCTATGGCATACCTCCCAACATTTCAAATGGCCAATGAGGGGCACTTTGGTTTTAGGTGGTATAACTGGGGACGTGGTTGGTGGGTGGGGCATTACAGACAGTTTTTAGGTTATTTCATGACCTGTTTGACACTCTTTTTGTAACTGAATACATGATTTAGATCAAGGCCAAATATTTTATTTACAAAGACTAATTTATAAACACAAATACTGATGTTTAAATGACCGCTAATGTGAGTTTATTGCTGGAGCAATGTGATACATTTCTATACACACCACATAGTCTGGTCTCCTAAAAAGAAGTACAGCTGGGGAAAGAGAGACCCAGGAATTTGGGTGTCAAAGAGGGACACCATGGAGGTATGGGACACTAAGGTGAGAAAGCGGAACAGAGAGATTTGTGTCTCAAAGAGGGACTGTCCCTAATAAAGAGGGACATTTGGGAGGTATGCTGTGGGATCAAACTTGGAAAAAAAGATGAGTCTGCACTGTGCATTCCCACTAGGGCTCCTCTCAACCGTTCTTTGCGTGTGAGAGAAAACTGACCCCATTGGCTGGAATGCAACCCGGAAATCTGTGGTTCTCAGGCTAGGGTGACCACATTTCCTTTCAGCCATTCCAGGACGCTGACATGATAGTGCCAAAGCACTTCTCAGCTCTAGTGTAGTCTCGATAGGAACCAACCGGCGTGTTGCATACTGCTGTATACTTCATTAATGGGCTATATTAACCCCTTAAGCACCCATGACAGTCCAGGACCGTCATGGCTTGATTTCCATTAAGGACCCATGGCGGTCCTGGACTACCATAGAATTCCGGACTTCCCACGCAGCTGCATGGTGTTCAGGGAGTCCAGAATTGGATCAGCTTAAAAAAAAAAAAAAATGGCCCGTGGTCCTTAAGTGACGGCCACATGCGTGCGCGGATGGTCCTTAAAGAGTTAACTAAAATGCCATACTGCCTATGATTGGGAAACATCTCTTTAAAACTTTTACCTGATGCTGGAGGGACTCGGAAGCCACCTTGCTGGTGTTGCTTCTGCTGCTCGGTCAAGTGACTGTGTGTGTGTGACTGTTTCCAGACTCACTCACATAGATAACATGCATCTCAGTGCCACCGTCCCTGCAGGCTCATGCACCAGCTAACCAATGAGTGAGGAGCATCATGACAATGCTCTCCTCTCTTATTGGCTGGCAGTACATGTTATTGAAAACAGTCACTGGAGTGTCTGTCCACAGTTCAGGCACGGGTGTCTGCTCTTTGCACTGCAGAGTAGGCACAATAAGGCACAAGTTGTTTATTCTTATGCAGCATTGCATACATAGTCTCACATGTATCATTTGTAGGAAGCTAGCTCTGTGTGTGTGTGGCTGGCAGAAGAGGCAGAGCATGATACAGTGGATTCTTCATTCCAGGACTGTTTATTGTCCCAGTCGGGGGGTGAGTCGGGACACGGGACTGAGACTTGAATTAAGGGACCGTCCCGGGCAGTCCTGGACATGTGGTCACCCCATTTCAGGCATCAACACATGTGGACTGTGTGCACAGCCTCCATACACCCTCTGCTGATTTTCAAGTCTAAGGGCTATTTCCCCTTGTCCAATCCCATCCAAATCACTGCCCTCCAGCCTGTCTGGGAAGTGGCTGGCACAAATGGGAATAATGAGGATAAGATGCGAGAATTAAAAACACAAATCACGTTCAGTCCTAGAATGCACGGCACATTTAAAGAAGTCTCCAGTAAAAACTTCTACAGATGAATTCCATTTTTCTTCTTCTATATTTTACTCTTTAAAGGGATAGCAATGTGTCACAATAAAAGAAGTTCTAATTAATCATTATAGTATTTGGACTTTGGAGAATGTTATTTCAATTCTGTCAGAGTTGTAGTTCAAGAGTAATTCAATGACAAAGTATCCCCCTCCCACCCCTTTTACTGATGTAACACTACTCAGCCAGAGCAGAATGGAGGCGCCCAGGTAGACTGCGGAGAGGGACAATCTTCAATTAAGATAAGGGAAAAACCTGAAAAACTTGTCAAGGGGGGGGAGGGCCTTCATTGTTCTAATAGAAAAAAGATTGTCCCCTTCTGTTATCTGTCTAGTCTTACAACCAGATTCCACATCTGAGAAGAGATGGCTTTCACTAGGTAAAAGGGACGGGAAGGGGAAGCTTTGTTGTGAATATCTCTTAAACCATAAAGGTTTGAGAGATAAGACTTATATCGTTCTTCATGTTTTTTTTATGCCTACAAAATAAAATAAAGATAAAACAAAGTATTACTATCCCTTTAAATGCATGTTTAACAGTAGAGCTGTGGCGAGCAACATCAGGCCCTGCATCTGCTGCTAGGCTACAACTCCCATCATTCCCTGCCTGCCAAATGATGGGAATTATAATCTGGCAGCAGCTGGAGGGCCTCACATTGCCTACAATTGCTTTAGAGTACCACAGAGGTGTGCAACACATTGCAGAGTAATGGTTTGACCTCCCCTCAGGCTCACAAAGATTTAAGATAAAGCTATCATAGCGCATATATATCTCTTAGTGACCTTGAAAGAAGAATTTTAAGCAGTAACTGAAAATGGTGCCTGTACAATATCTTTGTTTTGTTTATTTTTTTCTATCTGGCAATGATAACTATTCTATAATACAACAGGAAATATAGTTACAATCAGGTTCATCTGGATGCCAGCAAATGAAAAGCAGGCCACTAAGGCATTATATCTGTCACCACATAATTATTGTATTTCCCAGCAGTGACCTAGCGCTGTCATCACTGAAGGTGTGGTTTTGTGGTTAAGGCCCTGTTTAGGAATTAATTGAAAGCTTCTTCTGAGTATGTGCTGCTATGATAGATTCCCAGTGTAACAGAGTACCCCCTAAGTAGTTTATTTTCCATAGAATGTTCCCATTATTAATCCAACTATCCCTTCCTATGGTGGTTGCAAACTGGCTCCTTCAAAGGAATGTCACTTAATGGGAATGTTCTATGGACCTGTTATGGGGTCTCTCACCTAGAGGAGGAGGTTGTTGTGCAGCTCTGGATCTTGGGAATGAGCTGTGGAAGGGATACAGTGTCCAGCAGCAGCCCACCAGTCAGATGACCGGGGTCCACTCAAGGGTCTCCTATGGACTCTTGGTGCAAAATATAGGCCAAAACCTTTCTCTGGGAGTAGGGCAAGGAAAAAGGAATCTGTTGATGGGGAATTCTGGAACCAAGGTCCCAGACAGGGTTCTCCAGGAAAAGGAGGCACTTGTGATTTGGGACCTTATTCAGTAATCTAAAGTGGAGCAATTCTGGGGCACATTAACTGCACCATAGTGGGTAATAAAATTCCCATTAATGTAAATAAGACTTTTAACTCTCTGAATGCTACAGAGATCTCCAGCGCTTTGTTCGACGGAAGTCACTGATGCATTGTTTCACAATGCTTTGGAGACTTCACAGAGTTCAAAACTCCATTTAAATCGAAGGGAATTTGGGCATTTGACATCTGCCCCCTTTAAAACAGTTGGTAAGCTCCAGAATTTCTTTACAATATGAATTGTAGCATTAGTGCTCCTCAAAACTAACCATAGATCCAAGTCTATGACAAACCCCAGAATAAGAGCACACCCATATTTTCAATTGATTTAGTCATATAGTAATTAAGATTCTAAAGTCTGCCTGCCATGCATTTTATGCTCCTGTGTCTGACTATCACATCTGCACTGCTCATGTGAAGTTATATTTGGTAACTATGAGCACACCTTATTTCCTGTTATGTCAGCGGAACAGAGTATTCTGTGTTCAGAGTTTCCTTTTTATAGCAGGGTTAGGAAATGTTTGTTTAATTTGTAAGTACCAAAAACATGTACATGTCACACCCACTATGAAAAATTACCTCCGATCTGCTTCAGCTAATGTGGTCACTCTTATAGGTCCTTAAGCTTTTGGCCTAGAATCTGTTCTTCTGCAGTGCTTAGTTACAGACTTCCAGCAGTAGGGCATCTTAGGTGAAAATTTGCCTGAGTTGTAAGACAAAGTAACAGGCTGCTGTCCAGATCCAGGAACTAACCAGGAGACACCTTTTAAAGGAGCAGTAAACTTTTTTTTATGAAAAAATGTATATTGTCCTGTCGGTTAGAACTATCAGGAAGTAAACACAGTAAATTCACTTCCTGATTATCTGAACTGCTATAATTTTTGAATAAAACATTTAACAGCAGTGGGACTGATCTTGTTTTATTCAACAGGAAAAGCTCTATAAAACATGTGTTTTCATAAAAAAAAAGTTTACTGCTCCTTTAATCTGTGCTTGCAAGGGTGAACTGCAAATATACCTTATTGAAGTGGGGAAAATAACACTTTTCTTTTAAACACATCTTATACGTAGCATGGACAAATATCTAACAGTCTTTGAACATAATGCTGATTGGTTAAGCTTGAGGAAATATCTAAATCGGTTACTCCTTATAAGGAGAAACATAGATTTTGACAGAAAATAAGAGCCAATCTACCCATTTTCTGGTGCTGGTGAGATGGTCCAGTAGGTTAATGCACCAGCTGTAGAATTTGTTCAAACCTCAGAGTCTCAGGTTCTGCTCCCAGCAGGGTCCACTCATCCTTCCGCAGTACATAAAATTATACTACAAAAACATTTAAGAATGATCTGAGCTTCAGTTGTTCAGAAACATTACCAACACTTTAATGCTAGAATGTAATTTATCTAGAGTGCAACAAACTGTCAGCCAGGATGAGATCTTTAACCCCTTAAGGATCCATGAAGGTCCTGTTCCATCATGGGTTGTTATACCCTTAAGGACCCATGACGGAACTGGACCGTCATGGAATTCCGGGCTCCCCTCGCGGCTGCATGCCGTTCGGGGAGTCCGGAACCCAGCCGCGAAAAAAAAAATAAATCCGTGGTCCTTCACGGACCGCAAGGTGCGTGAACGGACGGTCGTTAAGGGGTTAAACACCTCAGAGGCCATTTCCATCAATCATCTTTAGATGGCACTTACAAAACCTAAAGAACCTACCTGTAGTAACATGCTTTCTATTGTACAAGTGCACCAATCACATTGCCATAATGTCTCTTTTTATTTGTATTTATTTATTTTTTACTTTAAATGCTAATGTCTCAGATTCTACTGATCTGATTTCTCAGCTTTAAATAAAAACACACACAGAACTCATCAGGTCCCTTCTCCTTCCAATATTAGTATGAATCCATAGGCCAGTTTGGGCTGTAGGTCTGACTAAAGATTCTCATAGCACCAAAATATATGTTTTAAGCAGTTTGATGCCTGTAAACTACACAACCAATTTTTATGAAACTTCCAGAGTTTGAAGGGACTGCCAATTAGAACTGGAATCCATACTTTTAGACAATTTTTTTTTGCTGCAATCAAAACTTATGACCAAAATAAATATGTTAAATAACAGAAAATTCATTCAGACATAACTATAAGTTTGTGCATTCCAGACTTATTGTGATGTCAGGTTTGGTGACTGTTGCCATCTCTCTCCCAAGCAACATCCCGTCCTGAGTAGTGAATACAGTGCTGCATTTACCATTATTAGGCAGTGCTGGCAACTGCTTAGAGTGCCACATTCTGAGGGGAGCTTCACCTTTGCTGGCCAAACCCACATTTATAGCTGTAAGAGGGGCCAGACAACAACATTCGCTTGAACAAGACATCCTGTCCTGGCTTATGATTGCTTGCTTATTTACATACCTCTTTTATGGTCAATATTTAACCTCTTAGATCAGTGGTTCCCAGCCCTGTCCTCAGGGGCCCCTAACAGGCCATGTCCTTAGGATTTCCCTGTGTGTGTTCACATGTGGAATATTTAAATGACTGAGCCTCTGATTAACTGACCTGAAGTCAAGCAGGAAAATCCTGAAGACATGGGGGTTATGCACTAAAGTGTGATAAAGAGGGGATAAAGTGGAGATGACCTCTCTAATGATATTACTTCTCCAATTCCTATGTTATTCTATGGAGCCTATGCACTAAGATCTCTCAAGTTGGAGAAATCTTACTGCATTGGCTCCATAGTATTAACATCTTAATGCCTAGTGACGTGTCAGGATGTCACGTTTTTTCCCTGAAGGACCAGTGACGGTCCTGTACGTCACGTATTTTGTGCTTACAGTGCTCCTGTGGGAAGCTGTAAGCACTAACGGGGGTCTGAAATTGACCTCTCCAAGACTGGAGCAGTCTCTCTCACACCCCAGTTTAACGTACCGGTACATGTCATCAGTAATGGGTGCCGAGGCGCCGACAATGATCAAAGCGGTCCTTAAGGGAAGGTAGCCTCTGCGGGCGCTGGTCGTTAAGGGGTTAAATAGGATTTGGAGAAGTGATATAACTGGAGAAGTTATTTCCATATTACCACCTTTCTTTCACACATTAGTGCATCTCCCCCATGGTCTGTTAGGGGTCCCACAAGATAGGGTTGGGAACCATTGCCTTAGATGATAGAGAAATCTCTAAACTGGAGACCCCTCCAGCATCCAATGGTTAAATGTTTTGTGTTATGTAGAATAAAGGTCCTCTGTTCAAAGAAAAACTGGAGAAAGTCTGAAGCAAACCAACTAGGCCAAAGGAGATAAATACAATTTCCCACTAATTTAAAGTGATAGTAATGGTTAATTTTAAGTTGATTTAATTTTGTAGACATTAAAAAAAGATTAACATCAATGCAAGTCTTATCTCTCAAACCTTTATGGTTTGAGAGATATAACTTGCTAAAATTACCTTTTCCTGGCTGTTTTACGCAAGTCTGCCATCTAGCTGACAGCTGCAGATTCCAGTCATTTGACCAGACAGAGGCTCTTCAGCAGAGCTGAAATCACGCTATTTAGAAATAAACGCTTAATTGGAATGGCCTACAAAGTGTGCTTGCAAAACAGGCACATTTTGTAGACTGTTCTAAATGAAGTATTTGTCTTTAGATATCATTATATTGGCGCTGCTGAAGAGCCACATCTGGTCAAGGGACCA
This sequence comes from Rhinophrynus dorsalis, assembly GCA_037306005.1. Classification (NCBI taxonomy): domain Eukaryota; kingdom Metazoa; phylum Chordata; class Amphibia; order Anura; family Rhinophrynidae; genus Rhinophrynus; species Rhinophrynus dorsalis. The sequence goes on along the minus strand of CM074723.1, from coordinate 339,895,291 downwards.
GAATCTGCTTCTGACAGCTTTACAACTCGTCAAGCAGAAAGGGGAGGGACCAGAGAACTTTATTTTCCTATATCTCTATACCTCTCAAACCATAACGGTTTGAGATATATGAATAAGTGCAAGTACTCTCTTTTAATTGTATCTACCATATAGTTAATACTTTTTTTCTGACATTACTATCCCTTTAAATGTTTTTTTTCAAACTGTGAGACTCCGGCACTCAAAGAGTTAAGTGACAGTAATAATGTAACAGTTCTTATGAACATTCCATGTTCTGGAATAGATTATACAGTCTGGAATAGATTATACAGTCTGCAGAGAGATCTCCCTTGACTATAAGAACATCGTCCCCATAAAATGGAATTGTCCAAATAAACATTAAATTCAAACTGTCAAAATGCAAGTCTGTAGTGTAATAACTCCTGAACAAAACATCTCTCAGCAGCTGGAGAACTCTTGTTTTACTCAACAGGAAAATCCTACATATCGCACATTTATAAATATTTATTTGGTTATCAGTATACTCATAACTGCTAGGTTATATGCACATGAACATAACTGCACAATTACATGCTTATTCACTATAACTGAGCTTAGTCTGTTACTGGAGCCCTTGTCTGGCCATAAGACTGTTTAGCCCTAGACACATAAGACTATGGACATTTATCCCTTATGGGGCCTGGTCGTACAACCAAAACCTGTGTTCATAGACTGTGGTTAATGTAATGTCGAACGGTATAGCTTGATGTACGTGGTGTATTCAAGGGTTTACACATTCACCGACTATGGGTCAGAGGTTCCCGGTTTGGGGGTCGACACCAAGTCGAGCACGAGGAGTCAAGGGCAGAGAGTCGATGCTGGATTGGTCGAATCCCTGAGCCGGAGGTTTAAAGGTCTCACATAGACCTAACATGGGGAAAAGTAGGCGGCTTGGGGATTGGTCGACCAGCAGACTCACTGTACGCTTTGATTGGCCAGGGTTGAAGCCAAATATTCAAACCAGTTGCATACGTGCTTCAACCCCTGGCCATTGTCCCTCGAATGTGTATTCCCGCCCTTCAAGTCTTTGTGTCTTTTGTCTGGAATTAATTAAACCCTTTTGTATCTGAAATGTAATCATGTCTGAGTCATTGTATTTGTTAGACCATCTGCCGTTGGCCTTTTGTCTACGGTTTTGTGATTGGATTATGTCCCTATTGCATCTGTTTGGTCGATGTATTCCAATGTAAGATTTGTGTATAAATATATGTGGTTTGTACCAATAAAGTGTCAGTCTTCTGAGTGAACAACGGAGTTCTGGTGTCTTATGTTCTTATGGTTAAAGCGGCCACTCTGACACTCATCTGAGCTGAGTATCCTGTATTGTCGACCATCTGCTGCCAGCTTCCTGAAACTGGACTTCATATGCTGTCAGGCGGCGACGTGGACTCCGTCTTCCCCTTCGTCCTGAGATCATCCGATTCGAGCTTGCAGCGTGCTTGAATCTGCTCGACAACAGCTACCTGGTTTCTGCGACATTTTCCCTGTTCGCCGTTCGACCGGGAGTCGAGGACTCACTCTCAACTGCCCGAAGGCCAGCCTGCGATACTCGACTGCTCGGGAGCTCTGTCGACCCCTCCTCGACCCGCATCCTTCTAGACAGCGTTGACTACACCAGGGTTCGACGCCTCTTTGAGTCGACAACCAGACCGTTTATCTGCTCGACTGGTGCATCCGACGGCACCAGTCCGGCGTCGAGAAGGAGAGACCCAGGAATGACGGCGGAAGGCGACGAGGTCCCTTCTTGCTTCCGTTACATTCACATTCTGTGAATTCTCAGGGGTTACCCGGAAACTCAGGGTTTTTACCCAAATCTCAGAGTCTCAGTGTATGGGCCAAAGTGTCATGGCGAGGACATTCAGTCCTACCTATTATATTTTGCTAGTGTTAATTGCTTCTTTAGTGTCTAAATTAGTTCCACTTGTACCAAGACGGCACATGGAGAAATCATGCTTGCCATGTGCATGTTATACAATGCTGTGTTTAAATTGCTGCATACTAATGGCTCCTTGAGAACTGATTGGAGCACTTCTCGATTACAGAGATCAGGGACATTTTGCATAGAATCTATATTATGGCAACTTTAAGGGTTAATACTTGCAAGATCTCAGGGTCAGTTAATTTGGAGGTTATCAGGTATGCTCACGTACATAACTTTACTACTTTGAATGTGATGATTATTCTATATAATAAGTATTAATTGTCCTACTATTTGTAATAGAATATTAAAATGATGTGATTATTACAGCCCTACTTTAAGATAGTAATGTTTCAAAATAAAAGCAGCTCCAATTAATCTTCATAGTATTTGGGCCATGGAGAGTGTTATTTCAATACTGTCAGAATTGCAGTTCAATAATAATTGAATGATAAAGTATCCCCCTCCCTCCCCTTTTACTGATGTAACACTGCTCACCTCAGAACAGAAAGGTGGTGTCCAGATCTTGCAGAGAGTGATAATCTTCAGTTAGCATAAGGGAAAAACCTGTCAGGGGGGGCAGGGTTTTCCTTGTTGTCACAGTAAGAAGATTGTTCCTTACTTGAGCTGTCTGGTCTTAAGACCAGATTCCACATCTGAGGGGAGGTGGCTTACACTAGGTAAAAGGGGGCGGGAGGGGGATAGTTTATCATTCAATTACGCTTGAACTACAACTCTGAAAGTATTGAAATAACATTCTCCATGGCCCAAATACTATGAAGATTACCTGGAACTTTTTTTTATTTTGAAACATTACTATCCCTTTAAAGAAATAGGTGTGTTCATAATGCAGTTTCCACTTGTGCTATTTAGTTTGTGTTTATATCATAGATTTTAGAAATTGTTTAACATCTATGATGCTAGCGTAACCTTCAGGTGCATTGCTTTGCAATTTGTTGGAGATCTCTATCATCCAGGGTATTAAAAAGCAATTATCAAATTGTATTAGGTCTGCTCCTATGGGGGTAGAATTAGTAAAAAGGATTGGGATGCACTGTACAGCCTCAAATTGGCTCCCTTCTGCTGTTTGGGGGGGTGGGGATCAGAAAACTGGATACTCCTCAGCTGGAATGCAACCAGTACATTTATGGCTCTCAGACAGTATGTTCAGGGGCTGTATGTGTAGCCTCCATAGTTCCTCTATGTCAGGCTTTGAAACCCATGAAGAGGGTCTATGGGAACCTACATCACATAGGACAAGAGACTGAACCTTGAGACTTCAGTATTACAGCTCAGCCTCTTCTCGTGGATTATCAGCTAGTCAAAAGTATGGCTTTTTTTTAGCAGTAATACTAAAGCAGAACAAAAACATTTAATCGGCGTTATTGGTACACAAGTACACAATTATAGGCCTATTGCTGGACATTGATCAGTTTTGATTAAGTCATTGGGAATATTGGAATTTAACCATTTAAGTGCCAGAAGCTGTGCAAGACATTGTGAAGCAATGTATTACACACCCTCTGGTATTTAAAGGGCTAAGAGACAACTGTTCTCCAGAACCAGACATTAGTACAAAGCAGGTGGACACCAGACAACTAAGTAGCTCATGTGTGTTGACTAATTAGGTAAAAAATGTTTTTGTTAAAAATATCAGTTGGGCCACATCCTGGAGTCAGCTGGGCTGCATTTAGAATTAAACCCTTTAAAAGCCAGAGGCTGTGCAACATATTCCCAGGCTGAGTGCACCATGGGGTGCTGTGGTGTAATTTCTACCAAAAAAAGCTGAGAGAGGAGATTTCAGCTCTGAGCAGGTGCACTCGTTCTATGGGGACTTAAGACTTTAGTCCCAGCTCCCATAGCTCACAGTCACCAATCAAAAGCAGACATCTTCAGCTGCTGTATTCTGGCCTTCATGATGAAGCATGGGATTGGCCATGAACAGAGTACTATCCCAAGAGCTACCAGAACATCAGACAGTAGCCAGGGGTACATAGCCAGTCTTCAAATTAGATTAGGATTTTGTTGTTTACTTTTCCTTTAATAATGAGATTTTCTTTATATGGCATGATAATTTTCTGTTGTGTAAATTAATTAGAATCACATAGAGTAAATACTTTGGCTCATTTTTTGAAAACTCTTAGGGTGTCTCCCTAAGAGTGAAGGGTAATCTAGACATGGGCCCCATGCTCTTGGTGCCTAAGGAAACCAGCTGCGCCTCACTGATGAGGCCCAGACAAGACTGAATAATGCATATGGGGTTAGCTGATATTTCCAGTGCAGAGGGGACTTGCTCATCATTTTGGGACTGGACAGTCTTTTTTGGGCTGGATTAATCTAATATGTACGTGGAAATTTAATCTCTGCAATGGCACTATAGAGCTAGGTGATGCTCTTGAGCGGTGACTAGCCATGGAACAAGAAACAATGATTCTATTTTTCCCAGAGCCTTTTACATGCTTTGGCTTGTTTTTGTTTTTTTTTTGTATATTTTTATGGGATCTCCTTAAGAGTTTTTTTTATTGTCTTAGGGGATCTCCCTCATTCTGTCCCGCTTAAACTATTGCAATGTCCTTCTAACTGGCCTCCCTGCTACTCATCTTTCCCCTGTGCAATCTGTTTTAAACTCGGCTGCACAAATCAACACACTCTCCCTAAAAACTGAACCTGCTCACATCATTCTTAGACATCTGACATGGCTCCCTATTGAGCAACGCATCACTTACAAAGTCCTTCTTCTCACCTTTAATGCTGTCCACACTGATACCCTCCTTACATCTCTTCCCTCGTTTCCTCTTATGATCCTGGCTGCCTCCTTCACTCAACACACAACAACCTTCTTGTTGTACTATCCACAATCCCTGCCCTCTACCGTCTCAAACTTTTCTCACTTTCCGCTCCCTACCTATGGAACTCCATACCCCTCTCCCTATGTCTTGAACAACCCCCTCTGTCTTTAAGTCTACCCTGAAATCTTATCTCCTGGACCATTAGGACCATGCACTACCTTTTAACAAACTCAGCAGTTGTAATCTCAGCTCTTGACCCCATCTTACCCTGTTGTCTATCTCCTAGTACCCATTTACACTGTAAGCTCCTTGGGGCAGGGACCTCTCTCCAATTGTTTCTATGAACTTGACACTTATTAGGGTTGCACCGATACCGATACTGGTATCGGTATCGGTGCCGATACCAGCATTTGCGCGAGTACTTGTACTCGCGCAAATGCGGCCGATGCCAGCACCGATACCCTGTGTCAGGGTCGGTGCTGCAGTGAGGGAACCGGGGAGCTGCTCACAATGCTCCCCGGTTGCCTCTCTCCCTCAAGTAGCGTCTGAGCGTTGCCGCGGGTTACCATGGCAACGCTCTGACGCTGACTTCTGCCGGGGCTCGCGAGAGAACAGCGAGCACCCGGCAGAGGAGAGTATGGGAGGCTGGATGGGAGCAGGTGGTGAGAGGCAAAGAGGGGTGCCAAGAGGGAGAAAAAAGGGACTAAGAAAAAGGGGAAAAAAAAAAAGGCAAAAGGAGTAAAGATCAGGAGGCAAAAGGAGGGGAACTAAGAAAAGGCAAAAAAGAGGGGGGATCAGGAGAGAGCAAGAGAGGCAAAAGAGTGGGATCAAGAGTCAAGGAGGGGGACAAAGGGGGATCAAAAGGAAGAGAAAAAGCCAAGGCAAAAGCTGAAGAGGGGGAGAATGAAGTAAAAGGTAGGAATCAAGAGGGGGAGAAAGAGGCAAAAGGGGACAGTCAAGAGGTGGTGTGTGTGTGTATATTATATATATATATATATATATATATATATATATATATATATATATATATATAATAAATATAATATTATATTTCAAGTACTCACCAATACTTTTTTGAGGTAATTTGCCAGTTTTCCAAGTACCTAAAGCATATATATTATATATATAATATATGCGCTTTAAGTACCTGGAAAACTGGCAAATGACCGCAAAAAAAGTATCGGTAATTGGTATCGGCGAGTACTTGAAAAAAGTATCGGTACTTGTACTCGGTCTTAAAAAAGTGGTATCGGTGCATCTCTAACACTTATTTTATCCCCTTTTATTTATTGTAACATACATCTGTAAGGTGCTGTATATGCTGTGTGGAGCCATATAAATATATACATATATAGAGTGAAGGGTAATCCAGATGTTGACCTCTTGCTCCATGTGCCTAAGGAAACCAGCTGCACATCACTGAAAAGGCCCAAACAAGGCAGAAATATATGCTTGAGGTTGTCTGATATTTCTTGTGCAGAAGGGACTTACCTGGCATTTTGGAACCTGACCTAAGTTTTTTCGGTGGTATTAGATTCATATGTATGTGGAAAGGTATCCTCTGTAACATACCTCCTAATATTTCTAATGGCCTAAGAGGAACAATGTTGTTTGACATTGTAATGCTAGGGACATGATGGTGGGTGAGGCATTACTGAGAATTGTTAGGTTATTTAATGTCCTAATTACACCTCTTTGTGTAACTGAATAAATGATTTAAACAAGAACAAAGTATTTTATTAACAAAGACTAATTTATAAACATGTATACTGACGTTTATACAAACATTAATATGAGTTTCATTACTGTGGAACAATTACACTTATCTACACAACACACAACTGGATCTCCTAAAAAGGTGACACCAGAGTGGGAAAGAGGGATTTGGGTCTCAAACAGGGACTGTCTTGAGTAAAGAGGGACACTTGGGAGGTATGCTGTAACAGTAGAGGACTAAAATATACATTTATTGAGCTGTGACTAGCTACAGAACAGGCAATAATGCTTATGTTGTATGTGATGACACCTGTGCCTAAGGTTCTCTTTGTTTTCTGTATAATTTCTACCTCCCTTAATTCTTACATTGGGAAAAAAAAATACAGGAACACAATAACGCACTATAGCTGCTAAAAAGGTACAGTTGGAGAGTGCGATATGACTGCTTGTGACTAACTGGAAGCGGATCTATTTTCCTGTTTCCTCTGCATGTCTTTGACTGGGAAATATGTGGCTCTCCACCTTTTGCCATCTTAATAAAAGCCAAATATCTCTCTATTAGTATAACATATAGTGTCTGTAGCTCTTCTCTGTTACCAAGGTATCTGCTTTGCGCTGTTTCCATAGAGACCGGTTATATGCTCGCTCTAATTGGCCACACTGCAAGAATTTAGAACACGCCTGTAATGTTACTAGAATCAACGTGATTTACATGACCACTCCCCTCCCTGCGAGCGTCTCTCACCCCATTTCCAACCTTTGCAGGAAGCGGTGGTTTTGCCGTAGGATTGACAGGCGGAAGTCCCTCCTCCCCTGACCTGGTCGCTATTGGCTTACTGTGTGAGGGAGTAGGGCGGGACTTCCGGCTCTCTCCGGGGGTTCCGTCTCCTGCGTCTACCGCCGAGAGCCAGGTGAGGGAGGGGGAGAGAAAGATGGCGGCGTCCTGGGGTTAGGGTAGGAGGCGGGACCCGGGTGTTGGTAACGGGAACGAGGGGGTTCTTATATAGTTATATGGTGTCATTGGCTCCCGGTCTATCCACAGATTGATGTACTAATTGTAACAGGCATTACGTGAAGGCTGCTCAGTGTATCTGCCATATTATCAGTGTGTATAATGCATATGGGCCTTATGTGTACTGTAAAGGCAAAGTAAGGACAGTTCCGGTGCAAGTCAACTGCGCTTTAGGGAACAATTAAACTGTCCATTGACTTAAATATGGTTTTGTATCCTTTTGACTGCTACAGCGGTCTGACTACCATGAGATGACTTAAAAGACCCATTTAAATCTGTGTGAGTTCATCTATTCCTGAGACGCAGTTGGTTTGCCAAAGAAGTGTTAATCTTTGCCTTTACACATATGCTTTGTGTGTAGTAATGTGGTTATAAATGTACACAGTCCTATATCATTGTTTTGAGTTTTATGTTGTACATTGTGTAAACCTTTCTGAACATATAAATGAAAATCTACTTTTTGTAATGCAAGATACGGTATTTTATGTTGGGATGTAAAGCTAGGGAGGAAAAAAACCTAAGAGCTTGGAAATACAGGCATCTAAAATGCTGCCTCTGACTCCTAAACACTGAGGATATTTTATATAAATGTGTGTGTTTGCATCCCTCTAGGATGCTAAACGTATTGTTGGTTGCGGAGTTATTACTTTATTGTTCGCTCCTGACTAAATAATATTGATACGTTTTGGGATTTGTAAACATTAGTGTCTACTTTTTATTTGCGCATCATGTGTATATATATATTTTTTATAAATGACCTGAATAGTACTGAGCAATTTACATGATATTACAAAGTAACAAACTATTTACAGGATAATTTCTACTTAACCCTTTGACTGCCAGAGGGATACGGAACGCATTGCTTTGCAATGCATTCCGTACCCCTCTTACACTCAAAGGGTTAAGTAGCTAAAGGGAAGCATGACTTGCTTCTCAAATTAACGACCCTTTGTCTACTTAGCTTTGTTGGGATCAAAACTTATTTACTCTGACATCTTTGTAGTGAGCTTAGATTTTTTTTTATGAGTTAAGATACAGTAACATAACCAATCATTATATGTTGTTTAAGATAGTAGCATACATAGTAATGACCATTTTTGGCACAAAGGATAATTGAATCTTCCAAATATTGGTGATCGATAATAAATTGGTATAAAAAGAGATTCCATCCTGAAGAAGTGATCTTAGTGTCCAGAAAGCTTGCACTTTCTATATTTTCAGTTAGCCATTAAAATGTATCACCTTCTACATAATTTTTGTAAACTGCTTTCTAAACAAAAATGCATTAAACAATTATTTTATTTGGCTTTAAATTCCGCTTTTAAGTAGATAAATTCAAGATCAGTTTGTATAGCATCACAAAGGATTGACAGGTGGAAGTCATTCTTCCACTGCCCTCTATTGTTATGAATATCCATTTTGTTAGGTCTCTTCTGTTTTTCCTTGTTTTCAGTTGATCTTAAAACAGAAACTTTGTATTATGCTTTCTGCCCTTTCTGAATCGGGTATGCTAACACCATAAATTAAATTGGATTTTATAATTTAAATAGTGTATTTCCATCTAGTATCAGTAAAGTATAGGTTCCTAAAATATAATCATAAACTTGAATTTTAATGCATATGTAGCCTGTCCTATATGGACACATTTTGGTTACTTGGTCCTGCTGAAAAAATACTGTTAATGTATTGAGATTAGCACACATCTTTCTACTCTGAAAGGTAGTTAACATTATCTAAGACCATTTAAAGAAAATGCACAAGTCACTTCGTAGACTTAGATTATCTATCAAGTTTGCTACTGATGGGGCTCTTGGGGGGGGGGGGAAGCAGAAATGGGAGCCCCCAACAAAGCATGTGCAAGAGTAGGCTTTAGAAAACAGAATTTTTACAGAGGCTAGAATGGAGTACAATGTATTTTTTTGTAAAGTCAGATCATTTGTAGCTGTTGGGATCCCTTTAAAGGGATAGTAATATTTCACAATAAAAACAACTCCAGTGAATCTTCATAGTATTTGGGCCATGGAGAGTTATTTCTGTACTGTCAGAGTTGTAGTTCGAGTAATTGAATGATGAAGTGTCCCCCTCCTGCCCCTTTTACTGATGTATATAATGATGTAACACTGCTCACCTCAGAGTAGCAAGACTGTACGGATGGATTGCAGAGAGGGACAATCTTCAGTAAGCATAAGGAAAAAACCTGTCAAGGGGGGCAGGGTTTTCCTCATGCTCACAGTAAGAAGTTTGTCCCTTTCTGTGAGCTGTCTGGTCCCAGGAGCAGATAACACATCTGATGGGAGGTGGCTTACACTAGGTAAAATGGGAAGGTGGAGGATACTTTAGCAATCAATTACTCTCGAACTACAGCTCTGACAGTATTGAAATTACACTCTTCATGGCCCAAATACCATGTAGATTAATTGGAGCTGCTGTTTTTATGAAACATTACTATCCCTTTAAAGGGATAGTAATGTTTCATAATAAAAGCATCTCTAATTAATCATCATAGTATTTGGAATTTGGAGAGTGTTATTTCAATTCTGTCAGAGTAGTAGTTGCAGAGTAATTCAACGACAAAGTGTCCCCCTCCCTCCCCTTTTACTGATGTCACACTGTTCAGCTAGAGCAGAAGGGAGGTGCCCAGGTAGACTGCAGAGAGGGACAATCTTCAATTAAGATAAGGGAAAAACCTGAAAAGCTTGTCAAGGGGGGCAGGGATTTCATTGTTTTCATAGGAATAAGAGTGTCCTCTGCTGTCATCTGTCTGGTCTATAGACTGCATTCCACATCTGAGAAGAGATTGCTTACACTAGGTAAAAGGGGCGGGAGGGGGAAACTTTGCTTGTGAATATCTCATAAACCATAAAGGTTTGAGAGATAAGACATATCATTCTTCATGTTTTAATGCCTACAAAATAAAATAAAGTTAAAACGAAGTATTACTATCCCTTTAAGTACTAAATGTATAACTGCAAACAGGCATTACTAGTCAACTATGTGTATAAACCCACTAAGACACACACACAATTGGCATTAGCAGTTCCTGATCTTGTCTCAGGGGGACTCCTCTGACCAAATACACCAAACCAACAGATTGTACTGCACTCGTTTATCCCTTTGAGTTCTAGAGGGGTATGCAAAGTAATGCGTTGCATACCTCTCTGGCACTCAAAGGGTTATTTGTCAGTTCTGTTATGTTTTTTTCATTTTTTTTTATTCCTGACCAAATATGGGTTGTTGGGATTGGGGAAACACAATGTTTGCTGTTCTATCAGATCTATCCAGTTGCCTAGTCCAGAAAGGCAGGCACATATTAATTTGTGGCAGGAGCCAATTTCCAATTGCTGCCATTCAGACAACTTTGATGCGATTGGTCACTGACATCCTAAGCCAGAGACCACTTGCCCATGTGGCTTCAGTGTATCTTCTCCAGCAGTTGTCCAACAATGCACTCAGATGCATCTATGAATGACTGTTGATGATACCAATAAGGGACATATGTCCGTGCCTTCTATGTAACTTAGCCATTCAATTCATTCTTAAAATATTACTGCATAAATCAAGCTTGTGTTGCTGAGCTTTTTGTTTGCTATACCAATAATGCTTTCAGAAGGATTCTGTCCATAGTATACTTGCATACTCCTCTATGTCTGCAAAGATGGGTCATGACTAATGATGCAAAAGATATAAATACACATCTGCTGGTACATCTGTCATCTGATTTAGTTATGAGTGCTTGCTCTGTTTTGACACATTACAGCATGGTCATGTAATACTCTGGGGGTAGATTTACCACAGGTTGACCACATGCACCTGACATCCAATAAACACACATATTTTGATGGCAGAAGATGACTGGCATATCCAGTCTTACCACTTCCATGTGTTATACATTTCTAAGTCATATAATTCTCAGAATAGACTTATGTCTGTCCCAGGCATGTTTGAATTCCCTAACAGTATTTGTCCCAACCACCCTTGCTGGGAGACTGTTCCATGAGTCTGTCATCCTTTCTTACACAAATTACTTCTGAAATGTTCACCCTTTAACTTTAGATCATAACCTTTTATTGTAGTTTCCTTTCTTTTGAGAAATGTCTTCCTCCTGAACTACATTAAAGTCTTATATTTAAAGGTTAGTAACATATCACCCCTCTCACTCCTTTCAAGCTGTACATATTAAGTTCTTTGAGACTGTTTTTTTTTTACCCTGTGTAATGAAGACACTTCACCATTTTGGTGACTCTTCTTTGAATTTCTCATAATTTATTAATGTCCTTCTGGATTTTTGGTCTCAGGAGCAGTACACAGTGCTCCAGGTGAGGTCTTAACCAGAGATCTATAGAGTGGTAGTACCTCTCTCTTCCTGCTGCTAATGCCTCTTCCTATATAACCAATAACCCGGTTTGCCTTTCTTAGGGCTTTACTGCATTGCTTGCCTACCTTCAAGTTTATCAAAGATAATAACTCCCAAGTCCCTTTCCACTGATGTTTTGTCAGCACAGTGCTATTTGGGTATTCTATTAGCATATAGGGAATTAGACTCCAAGTACCAGGGGAGCATGTTTGTATTTGTTATATTAGTATGTAAAATAGGGCATGCAGGACATGCAAAAACATCTAGTACAGGGGTAGTCAACCTTTATCTCTGTTGAAGGTTATAATTCCTATAATCCCCAGCCATGCTATGACTGGTGAGTATAGTGTGATTTGTAGTCCATGACAGATGAAGAGCCAAAGGTTGCTTACTCCTGATGCAGCCTCTGTCATTTAATAAAGGCTGTAAGAGCTGTATTAGTTTTTAATGACAATGTAACTGTTAACTTAGACTAGTGTGCTGTATTTTTTAAGCTTTTATTGCAAAGCATTGCATACCCCATTGTCCTTAACCCTTTCAATGGCAGAGTGTTTTGCAAAGCAAAGGGTTAAGGTGGATGTGTTCTGGAGGTCATTTTTGTATGTATTAGTATCTATATACTAATAAAAGTTGAAGGCTGGCAGGGTATCAGAATTCTACGTCTGTGCCACACACACACACCCTGGATGGACAAACACACCTAGGGGTGGCAGTAAGGAGGAAATATTTATATCTCCTCTATACTGCTTTTCCAGGAGATACGGGGGTGTTTGATTTTTGCAGGAGTGACTAGGCCTTTCTTTCAGTAAACTCGGCATGACTGTCCGCATAATGAGGCTCAATGCAACAGGAGCCTGAGCCATGTGTGCAAGTGCAGTACTGGTCCCATTGCCTCTGGTCATATGGGGTGGAGGTGAAATTGTACAGTATGCTACACCATGCATGTGACGTTACATGGCCTTGTTTTTGTATGCATATTGTAAAATAAATTTTACAATTAGGTGTTGGGTATATATTTTTGCTCCTATGTGTAACTTTTACAAACATTCTTCTCCTTTTCACTGTACTATTTCAAGCGCTGCAGTGTTAGGAGGACCAGTATCCTCGTGTATCTCGATCCGATATATTCCCAATAACTAATCACAGCGATTTGCTATACTATTACACAGGGCTCAAAATTTCCACTAGCCAATGGCGAGTGAAAATTTAGCCCTGGCGAGTAGAAATTCAGCCCTGGTGGGTATGTTATAGCTTGCAGTGGCGAGTAACTTTTCAGGTCTGGCTAGTAGCAGAGGACTTCATATTTTAAGCCCTACTATTACATATTCTATTGAATATTTTTATTTATTTATTTTTTTTTTGCATCTAACCGTTTGTTTTGTTTCTTCATTGTGCAGATTCAAATGCTTTGCAGTGTTAAGGAGACCCGCACTCCTGTTCCGTTTGCATCTCCTCATTGGAACATATGACATATACATAGTAAAAGTCCTTATGCTATGAATATGTCCCAATGAGGAGATGCAAACAGAAAAGGAGTGCGAGTCTCCTTAACACCGCAAAGGATTTTAATATGCACAATGAAGAAGGCGCACAATGATGAAACAAACAAATGGTTAGATGCAAAAAAAAATCTGTGCAGGAAAGAGATTTTCAAATTGATTGTCATATCTCAAATAAGAACCAGTCTGTCTGGTAATCAATATATTTTCCTACCTGCTTCTCATGACTTAAATTACTATGCCTCATTTGGATAGCATTAACCCTTTGTGAGTGCCAGGCAGGCATCCAACTAAATCTCTCTGGCACGCAAAGGGTTAAGGAGTATTCATAACTTGCTGCCTTGGTTCAGAAAGTTGTTGCCCTTACACTTACGTAGGTGTTATTATCTAGGTCAGAGATGAGTATCATGAGGTCCTCCAGCTCCTGACAGACTACAACTCCCATTATTCCTCGCCAGCCTTTGTAGACTGGCAACAGCTGGAGGGCCACATGTTGCCCACTATCAAGGTTGGTGCTTCTCAAAGTGGGTGCCGAGGCACTTTGGAGGTGCCCTGAGCACCAGCTTAGAGTGCCATTTGTTTCCAAGAAGAATTTTAGAAAAAAGTTGATTTAAAATTGTATACTTACAGATATTGCTGTGCATAATATGCTTGCTGTTCTCATTCTGATTGTGAGAACTAAGAATAACTTTATTTATATGTTCTCCCTTTGTTATTTCCTTGACAAATGCCTCTAGAAAATGTCAGGGAAGCACCAAAAATTAGCCTGCATGTTAGGAGTGAGTTGATCAAAAAAACATTGAGACTGTTCTATGCATTTTATAGTAAATACAGACAGTCCAAACTCTTTAAAACTAGTCAAAATATTCACTTCCAGTTTTTGTTCTGATGCTACCACGTGTTTCGTGAGTATTCCATTGAAAGGGATAGTAATATAAGAAAGTAAACGGAGCTCAGATTTACAGCTATAGTTTTTTAACCATGTAGAGCAGTATATCAGTGCTATTGGAGTTGTAGTTCAACAACAATTCAATTATAAATGAACCCCCCTCCCCACCCACCCCCTTTTACTTATGTAACCATGCCTCTCATGAATGTCCAGATGGAGCACAGCGAGGGACAGTCTTCACTGAGCATAAGGAAAACCTGCCCTCCTTCATCAAGAGGGGCAGGGTTTTCCTTATACTCAGTGGATGAAGATTGTCCCTAGCTGAGAGCTGTCTGGTCCCAGGACCGGGTTCCATTTCTGAGGGGAGGTGGCATGCTTGAGGTAAATGGGGCAGGAGGGGGATCGTTTATAATTGAATTGCTGTTGAACTACAACTCCAATACCATTGATATACCGCTCTACATTGGTAAATCAGGGCTCTTGCTAGTTGAAGAGCCCATTACATGGGCCGCAGTGCCACTGCCAGCCAGTTGCTGGGCAGTCATGCACAGTAGAGACTGCCCACACTGCGGCTGATACAGTGGCAGCCAGGAGCGGTGCAGTCATGCACAGTAGAGACTGCCCACACTGCGGCTGATACAGTGGCAGCCAGGAGCGGTGCAGTCATGCACAGTAGAGACTGCCCACGCTGCGGCTGATACAGTGGCAGCCAGGAGCGGTGCAGTCATGCACAGTAGAGACTGCCAGCGCCGTGGCTGATACAGAGTGGGCCGCTTCGGAGCATCAAGCTCTGTATCAGCCTTGTCATGGGCAGTCTCTACTGCGCATGACTGCAGCACGCACAACAGTCTTTACTGCGCATGACTGCGTCGTTTCAAACTTTGTAGTGAATTATTATATAGGATATAACAATCCCTTTTAACTCTGTAATGAATGAAAGAGAAAGCAGGAGTCTTACGAGTAGCTTGGTGACAAGTAATAAAGGTCAAAGGCACAGATAACCACAGGCTACAGTCCCCACACTTTACCTCCACCAGCTATCACATTTCACATCTTTGATAATGAAGTGCAAAAATAATTGACATGCAACTTGCATTTCTGAAACTGTTGCTGGACTACAACCACTATCATCCTCAGCAAACTGTCAACCCCTGATTTACTATATAAGAGTAGCACACTATCACTCTATATCTCCTCCAGCTATCACGTATACAATTATACATTCCATATTTTCTAATACTGATAAAATGGAAACAAACTATTACCTATGTTATCTTTGAGCACCAACACTTCTATCACCCAACAGCTGCTGCTAGCCTACATCTCCCATCATTCCCTGCCACCCAACAGCTGCCAGGGAATGATGGGAACTGTAGCGTGGTAGCAACTAGCAGGCTCTGCATTGCCCATCACTGACTTACTTGAATCCTGATTTGCTAGCTATTTTCTCGAACATAAATAGAATCAGTTTCCATGCTGAGCCTTCGTACGACGAAGTGTTTGCCCTGATAACCAGGATTTCTTTATTGGTAAGTAGCAAAAGGGGCCTGGCGTTGCCCATAGGGATGAAGTCCTTTTGAGTGCTTCAGGTGTAATCCACACATTTACTGACAATGGTTTGGTTCCATTTGATCAAGTGAAAGGGTTGTGTTTGACAGCCAAAGAGGTATCCATGCAGTGGAATGTGTTGAATATACTTCTTTGCCACTGAAGGAACCCAACACTTTGCACATTTTCTTTGGTTTCTTTAAACACCTACAGTGCCAAAGAGCTAGCCAACACATTTCACTGCATGTATACCTCTGACTCTCAAACACCCAATCCATTGTCATCAGTGCATTGAATACCCCTCAAGCACTCAAAGAACTCAATTTCCACAGGCAGTGCCGTACCCCTTTTGCTAGTGTTTATTTCCTATAATATAAAAGGCCAGAATGTTTGTCCGATGCAGTCATGCGCAGTAGAGACTGCCCGAACGCTCAGAATGCTCGGAGTGGCGGCTGTCCGCAGAACAGGACCGACCTCTTTACCTCACTATATATATATATATATATATATATATATATATATATATATATATATATATATATATAATATAGGGTCTGGGTTGATGGACACTTTTGTTGTTTAAGTTTCTTGTATTAAGTTTGTTCAGTTTTCTCTAATAACTTAAAGCGGAACCACCACCCCAACATGATTCAGTCTGTATCAATTCATCTTCCTAAGTGTAAAAGCTGTGTGTGTAAATTTTTTTTTTTTTTTTTTTTTTTAATGCGTTATAAAGGCTTAAACAGTATAATAATTATTTACCTGATGGTGTCTTTTTCCAAGTAGAATCATTTCTGCGCATGTTCACTATGGAACCTAAAGGCTCCATTGTTCCTCCCACCGTCTGGCCGATCCCTCCTGCATCATAGCCCTCAGCAGTGACTTTGTTGGTAAGTGACAGGCCCAGGGACAACTCGCGCATGCTCAGTGGAGAGAATTCGCCAAGATGGCCACGGTCTGCTCAGTCTTGCTGCTTGGAAAACGGGTCAGATTGTAATATAGATATATTTCAGGGATGCTTGGCATACGTATTCTTGTTGACTTAGGGGATATTTAGCTTCCAAGCTTATGTTATCCTAGAATGGTAGTTACGCTTTAATTATAAATAGCAGGAAATAAATGCCAAGGCCATTCAACACAAAATGGAAACTGCCTTGTGATGGGTTTAGCTTAGAATGAAAGTTATTTTTGTTTCACCATGAGGATACATTGTCACAAGACCATAAAATGCAAATATGTTGAAGTGGAATTGCCTTGCATGTGTAAGCCAAATGTGTTGGCATTGCTTTTGTATATGTTTGGATAAAGAGGTGTTATTAGTTGGTGTATTCCTGTCTTGTATGACCAGTGGATGACATCACACAGGTGAACATATCTTGTAGGCTCCAACTTTTAGTCATCATTGCTCTAGAAAGAGGAATGTGCTCTCCAGTTTGTAATGGACCAGCATATCCATATGTTTTGGATTTTAAGAAACTTCAAGACCTTACATACTTAACTTAGGCACTTTTCAATATATGGAAATATAATGCTACTAGTTGAACAGCCCGTGTGCCAGGCAGCAACGGCCGCGGTGCAGTCATATGCAGTACAGACTACGCACAGCGCGGCTGATAACAGAACGGGGCACCACGAATTCAGACCATAGTCCTCTCTGCGACTACGGTCTGAATTCAGAGCGCCCCGCTCCGTTATTAGCCACGGCGTGGGCAGTCTGTACTGTGCATGACTGCAGCGCGTGCAGCCGTCTGTACTGCACATGACAGCTTCTGACAAACATACATTAGCAAATTATTATATAGGATGGTTTGATGTAAAGCAGATCTACATGCCAAGCCAGGTTCTTGGTTTTTGAACAATTTACTTTACTGTAATTATGTGTGTAGAAATACGTTTTCTTTGTAAGAGGTATACTTCCTCTACCACTCCACATTCAACTACATCAAACTGTAGACATATTCAAGGCCAGTACAAATCTCTCTCTAGGGAATGCTTTATTCAGAGAGCTGAGGGAAAAAAAACAAGGGACCTCCATTAAGACTGACAGAAGAGATGCTTTTGAAAAAAATGATGGGTTTTTATATGGTCAAAGTGTAGAACTCTGCCTTGGGTGGGATGTGTTGGCAGTACTGTCCAAAATGTTATGTGTATCTTTTTAGCTCATAACAATGTAGAAAATTGACCATTGAAATGCAGATAAAATGTTGATATATGGAGACCTCTGATTTGACCTCCAGGGTGAGGTACGGAATATGGGTGAAAATTACCTCAGTGTTTTGCTTTTTTGACTTGATGAAGGAAGATTTGGCACAGGTTGAACTAATTTATAGAAGCATGTCTTTCCTCTCTCCCCCTCGTCCCATCAGCTGTTAATGTTAACACTATAAGGACCAGAGAGGTGCGAAGATTTCCAAATGCAGAGTAAACTACTGACAGAGCTCCACATTTTGAAGGGCACCACAGCTGTGATGGCCACACCCACATTCTGCATTGAGCAATCTTCATGTCTTTGTGCCAGTTTTATACCCGTTTACATGCTATTATTTAACCCCTTGTGTGCTAAAGAGCTCCAACACATTACTCCAAAGTGCTTTGGAGATCTCTCTAGCAACTAAGGGGTTAAAGCTTTTTTAATTCTTGCTTGTTGTAGGGTAAGTGTATTTTCTGTGCCAGAAAACAGTGAATGGGCTGGGGTGGTAGAGCATGTGAAGAGCTAGGGGCACCTGGGATGTAAATTCTTATCTGTGTGCAGTGCATTGCAAAGTAATGTTTAACACCTCTCTAGTTGTGTTAGTTAAGGTGATGTTTTCAAACAGGCCTTAACCCTTTTTTTTTTTTTTCTTGACATTCCTTTGACAACTTGAGAATAAACAATGTAATTCAACCAGTTCTTCCTTTTTTGTTTTGTACATACAACTGCATGATATTTGGAGCTCACCTTTCTTGTGCAGAGGTAGAAAAGCACTCTTCTTGAACTTTAACGACATGAAATTCTGAGATCAGAGTGGCTGCACACCACTCTACGATCCCAGAATGCAACTGTGGAGAGAGGAAAAAATTACTGTGGTCCTCTAGAGCGCCCCACCCCCAGACCTCTCTGGGTTAACAGAGTTTGATGATACGCATGTACATCCTTAAGCAGAATGCAAACCATTAACAATTCTGGAGCAAGCCAACTGCATTTTGGGTATTAACATTTGTCATTGTTTTAAATTAATCTTTTAAGCTCTTGAATGCTAGAGGTCTCCAATCCAATGTAAAGCAATGTGCCGAAAATCCCCTCGCATTCAAGAGGTTAAAACCCCTATTTCAATCAATTGCAATTTTATTCCTCCCATTTTGTGCAGTTGGTATACTCCAGAATTGCTCATGTAATCAGGGAGTGGTGGTGTGTCCCCCCTAAACACTCCTATAGTGTAGCATGTTTCTGCTAACTTAGCAAATGTCATCAGCTAAAACCAGGTTAGTTAAGTCTAAAGCAGGATTCAGAGTTAGAGAGATAGATATACGGTTTCATTGTGACTGTCCCTTTAAGCCCATCCTATATAATAATTTACTAGGATGTTTGTCAGAAGCCATCATGTGCAGTAGAGACTGCTCACGCTGCAGTCATGCTCGGTACAGAATGCCCGAACGTGCTGCTGCTGATACGGAGTGGGGCACTCCAAATTCGGACCTGAGTCCTCTCTGTGCACCTTCCTGGAACAGCTTGGTCCCAGGAAGGTGCGCAGAGAGGACTACGGTCTGAATTCGGAGCGTCCCATTCCGTATCAGCTGCAGCGCGTTCAGGCACTCTGTACTGCGCATGACTGCAGCGCATGCAGTGAGCAGAGAGGCTCCGGGCACCAGGCGAGGCTGCTTGGAGGCACTGTGGCCCGTGTACACGGGCTTTTAAACGAGTAGGGTTATGAAGCTGCGGATGGAAAGTGAATCAGTTTGATTTTTCTATCCTTGCTGTTTTTAATTGTTACTTTTTTGTTGCTGTATAATAGGGAGGTCATTGAGCTGAGTCTATATAAAAAACGGGAAAAAAAAACTTTTTTTGTTACTATTAGAACACATGTCAAAGTTGCATTAGGCATGTAAGATTGTTAGGCATCAGAAAACAAATATAGAATTTAATTTTAGAGAGGCTAGCAAAGGAGTAAGTACAGTGTGTTTTTGTATATAAATCTAGATACTTTTTAGGTGCTATTGTTCCTTTAAAAATAAAGGGTAACAGCATATAGCGTTGTTTTCTATTGGGTAGTTCACTTAGGTCTCATACCGGTGCGTTAATTTTCACTTGCAGCCTTGTGTTCCTCATCTTAAAACAAAGTCGCTACAACAAGGCACCTGTGTGAGTTTTTGGGCTTCATGTCCCATGTTTGAATTAGCCTATAGTGCTCATTACCTTGGGTGACTTCTTAAATCTAAATGCTTAGTGGACCTATCGCCTTACAATAAGTTCTTAATTATAACCATTTGCATGCAAGAGAGATATCCAACTCAGTGTTGTGATGCATTGGCTACCTTTCTGGCAATCAAAGGGTTAAAGAGAATTAAACTCTCCTATATGTTGTACTAGATTTCTGGGAATTAACCTTTGTTTGGTGTAGCACAAGGTGGCACTTTAGTATAATGTTTATCCCCCAGGGTGCCATAGCACTTCGGTGTGTGTGGACATACGCCTAAGATGCACTTTCTTTTCTGTATAGGCGTTTTACAAAAATTTGAATGTTAAAGGGGTAGTAAAACTTAAATGGATAGTAATACTTTGTTTTATCTTTATTTTATTCACAAGCAAAGTTTCCCTTCCCACCCCTTTTACCTAGTGTAAGCCATCTCTTCTCAGATGTGGAATCCAGTCCATAGACCAGACAGATAACAGCAGGGGACAATCTTCTTCCTATGAGAACAATGAAAGCCCTGCCCCTCTTGACAAGTTTTTCAGGTTTCTCCCTTATCTTAATTGAAGATTGTCCCTCTCTGCAGTCTACCTGGGCACCTCCCTTCTGATCTGGCTGAACAGTGTTACATCATTAAAAGGGGCGGGAGGGGGATACTTTGTCATTGAATTACTCTTGAACTACAACTCTGACAGAATTTAAATAACACTCTCCAAAGTCCAAATACTATGATGATTAATTAGAGCTGCTTTTATTATGAAACATTACTATCCCTTTAAGTGCTGCAATGTACAACTTTTTACATATTATCTTCCTGTGTAAAACGTGAGTTCTCCCAATGCTTAGAGGTATTCTTTTCAGTAGTTATAGTAGCTCAAAGTTTAATGTGTGTGTGTGTGTGTGTGTGTGTGTGTGTGTGTGTGTGTGTGTGTGTGTGTGTGTGTGTGTGTGTGTGTGTGTGTGTGTGTGTGTGTGTGTGTGTGTGTGTGTGTGTGTGTGTGTGTGTGTGTGTGTGTGTGTGTGTGTGGAATGCACTGGAATTTTACAGTGGTGCTTTTGCGACACCAAGCTATGGAGATTTAAGGTCAGCTGACCAGAGCCGCCCATAGGATGGCAAACTGTAAAATGTCAGGCCATTTGAAAGTTTGAGCTGCAATAAAGTTTGACTAAAACAACTCCAAGCAGTTAGAGTACCCTTGTTTTTATTTTACATATTGCGTTACTATCCCTATAAGTACCAAATATATATTTATGGAAATTGCTATACTGAGCTTGTTTTGGTTATTCTGAGACCAGAAATAACTATATTTTCGTATCTGTAACCTTCATTAAGTTAAACTATTTTAACTATTCAGAGGACCTTGGAGGAATTATCACCTTTCCTCAGTAGGAGTGTCCATCTTGAAATGATATGCAAGATTATTCATCCTTATTAAATTTTTTTCCCACTCCTTCTGGGGGAAACTATGTTCTAGCAGCCTATAGAAGTGGGGTTGTGTGATTTTTAATTTACGTGACTAATTCTGCAACTTTATCTGATCAAGTCAGAGAACAAAGCTCTGCTGAGATTAGATTCTCCCTCAAAAATCTTCAGACTACTAACCTGTTTGTAAAATAAAAGGCATAATGTATATGTAGTTTAAATAGATAACATTTGAGATTAAATCTGTTTAGGTAACAGGTACACTTTAATTCTATAAATATATTTTGCAGCTTTGCCTCAGAAATGTTCATAATTTTTTTTTTTACCTTTAGACATATGCCCAGTTGTGTACTGACCAATCGCAAACTGAAACAGGGGTGTGTCTGTGTAATTTGCCACCTGAAGTCTGAAGCCAAACTTGATACAGTATACAATTAAAAATGACGCACCTTTTAATATCTTGGTGTATTCGCCTCTGCCAAGAACCTTAATGTTTATACTCTGCCAAGTAACCCAACAACACCTATATCCTGGGTGGGCAAAACCATGAAACACCTTTGGAGCCAGGTAGATTAGTTAAGATTCAACTGAGTCAGAGAAGATAACTGTATATAGATTTATGTAAAATAACTCCCAATATTGCGGAAACCAGAAGTAAACTTTTCAGAGTCTGAAGTCAGACACCTGGGAGTTTTCGCACCCCTGTTCTATTTAACCCTTTAAGCACCAGAGGGTTGAGAAAAACATTGCAAAGCAATGTCTTACACACCACTCAGGTCCTTAAAGGCTTAACCCCTTAAAGTGGGACTACCACCTCAAAAAAACTTTAGCTTAAATAACTCCCCATCTGGCGACTAGCTGCTTAGTAGCACTAGTCGCCAGAATTCTTACCTTGTTAAATAGATGTACCCTTTCTTCCCGGACTGACAGCAGGACGTATCATGGACATCTTGCCATAGTGACGTCTGCGCACCTGTGCTGTCAGTCCCAGCGCCAGCTCTAGGAGGCATTGCTAGGAGCTGTTTGGTTCCGGAAGGGACTGACAGCGCAGGCGTCACTATGGCAAGATGTCTGCGCTCCATCCTGCTGTCAGCCCGGGAAGAAAGGGTTACATCTATTTAACAAGGTAAGAATTATGGCGACTAGCGCTACTAAACAGCTAGGCGCCAGATGGGGAGTTATTTAAGCTAAAGTGTTTTTCAGGTGGTAGTTCCGCTTTAAGGACCAGCTTTGCGGCTGGCACTTAAGGACCACGGGGCATTTTTTTATTTGAACCGCATGCAGCTGCGCGGGGACCCCCTAATTCTATGATGTACATATACATCATTGGTCGATAACGTACGCTTTCCCCATTACATATATATACGTCCTTAAAGGGTTAGCAATGTTTAGTTAAAAGTATTTCACAGAGTAGTCTTTATATTAAAATTAAGAGAGTGAGCTATATTTAAGTGCTTTTGTGTAGTTCAAAAGTTATACAGAGATAAACATGCCCCCGCCTGCCCCTTCTGGCCATGTCACTAGAAGCTGAAGCAAGAGCCAAACTTCAGTATGCAAAGGGAAATCCTGCCCTCCTTTACTTAAGTTTGTCCCTTGCACGACCTGATTACAGATTCAGAGGGAGGCAGCCAGAAGTGGCAGGCTGGGGAATCTTTATCTCTGCTAGGGTTGCACCGATACCGATACTGGTATCTGTATTGGTGCAGATACCGGCATTTGCGCGAGTACTCGTACTCACGCAAATGGGGCCGATGCCAGCACCGATACCCTGTGTCAGGGTCGGTGCTGCAGAGAGGGAGACCGGGGAGCTGCTCACAATGCTCCCCGGTCGCCTCTGTCCCTCCTGCAGCGTCGGAGCGTTGACGCGGGTTACCATGGCAACGCTCTGATGCTGACCTCTGCCGGGTGCTCGCTGTCAAAGGGGGATCAAGAGCGGGTGGTGAAAGAGGCAGAGAGGGGGGTCAAGAGGGAGAAAAAGAGGTAAAAGGGACTAAGGGAGAAAAAAGAGGCAAAAGGAGGAAGGATCAGGAGACAAAAGGAGGGGGCCCAGAAGAGGCAAAAGTAGGGGGGGGATCAGGAGAGAGAGAGAGGCAAAAGGGTGGGATCAAGAGTCAAGGAGGGGGAGAAAGGAGGATCAAAAGGGAGAGAAAAAGCCAAGGCAAAAGGAGGGGACTCGAGGGGGAGAATGAAGAAAAAGGTGGGAATAAAGAAGGGGAGAGAGGCAAAAGGGGAGAATCAAGAGGTGGTGGTGGTGGTGGTGGTGGTGGTGGTGGGTATATATAATTTCAAGTACTCACCAATACCAATTACCGATACTTTTTTTGCGGTCATTTGCCAGTTTTCCAAGTACATAAAGCATATATGCTTTAGGTACTTGGAAAACTGGCAAATGACTGCAAAAAAAAGTATCGGTAAGTACTCGTACTCTGTCTTAAAATATTGGTATCGGTGCATCTCTAATCTCTGCATAACTTTTGAACTACACAAAAGTAAGGACATAAATATAGTGCAATCTCTTAATTTTAAAGGGATAGTAATGTTTCAAAATAAAAGCAGCTCCGATTAATCTTCCTATTATTTGGACCATGGAGAGTGTTTCAGTACTGTCAGAGTTGTAGTTCAAGAGTAATTGAATGATAAAGTATCCCCCTCCTGCCCCTTTTACTGATGTAACACTGCTCACCTCAGAGCAGCAAGACTGTCCGGATGGATTGCAGAGAGGGACAATCTTCAGTGAGCATAAGGGAAAAATATGTCAAGGGTTTTCATTGTTCTCTCAGTAGGATTATTGTCCCTTGCTGTGAGCTGTCTGTTCTCAAGACCAGATTCCACATCTGAGGGGAGGAGGCTTATACTAGGTAAAAGTGTCGGAAGGGGGATACTTTATCATTCAGTTACACTTGAACTACAACTCTGACAGAATTGAAATAACACTCTCCATGGCCCAAATACTATGAAGATTCATTGGAGCTGCTTTTATTGTGAAATATTACTATCCCTTTAATATAAAGAAGACTCTATGAAATACTTTTAACTAGACATTGCTATCCCTTTAACGGGTTTAAGAGCAAGGAGCCTCTTATGTTTTGATTTACTTCCTGGTTGATCTTCTCTATACTAGATGGGAAAACAAATGTTCAGAATACGGAGTGAAATGTTTAGGGAAATGTTCAGGGTGTCTAGTAAATTATGACAGAAAACACTAATAAGAAATAGTTGAGTAGTTTTTACATTTCAAAATGAATGCACCTGTATAATTAACGTAACAATTCTGTTTTATTAAGAAGAAATCCTGGCACAAACTTCACCGTAACCACTTAAGGACCCTTGAGGGTCCTGGCACATCATGGGTTGGGGAGTGATAAAGACCCATGACGTGCCAGGACAGTCATGGAATTCAGGGCTCCCCGTGCGGCTATATGCCGTTTGGGGAGTCCTGACGCAAAAAAAAAAAAAAAAAAAAAATGGCCCGTGGTCCTTAAAGGCATAGTAATACTTAAGTATTACTAATCCCTATAGTAAAGTCCTTTTTTAAAAATACATGTATTGTCCCCAGTTTAATCTCTCAAACCTTTATGGTTTGAGAGATGATCGCTCCTAAAGTTGCCCTCTCCCTCCCCCTTCCCCAAAGTCAGCGTTGTAGCTGACTGAAGGGAAATCCAGTCTTAGATCATCAGGCGGCTCTGCAGCAGAGCCGTGATCGAGTTAATTTAAAAAATCTTTCACTAAAATGGCTTTCTACGTGTGCTTGCAAACCAAGCACATGTAGAAGACCATTTCAGTGAATGTTTTCTTTTTTATTAACGCGATCTCAGCTATGCTGGAGAGCCGCCTGAAAGTTGTACGACTTGCTTCCCTGCAGTCAGCTAGAACGCTGAGTACGGGGAAGGGGGAGGGAGAGGACAACTTTAGATGCGATCATCTCTCAAACCATAAAGGTTTGAGAGATGAAACTTGGGGCAATACATGTATTTTTAAAAAGACTTTACTATAAGGATTAGTAATACTTAAGTATTACTATCCCTTTAAGAGCTGGCTGGGTGTGCGATGGGACAGTCCTCAAGGGGTTAAGGGAGAAAATATTTCCTTTGATTTAATGCATTCCGTACCACTCTGGCACGCAAAGGGTTAACCTGTGGAAAGAAAATGGAAAGGTGTCTAATGCATTGCAATGTGGGAGACCAGTTTAGCACTCCAGTAGTTAAAAAGCACCAATTAAATCAAAGGGAATTTCTTCTTCCATACAGTGCAGTTGGTTTGAGGCAGGATTCCTCAATTTCTTCTTAAAGGTATAGTAATTCACAAAAAAAGCAGCTCTGATTAATCTTCATAGTATCTGGGCATTGGATAGTGTTTCAATTCTGTCAGAGTTGTAGTTCAAGAGTAATTTAATGATAAACTATCCCCCTCCCACTCCTTTTACTGATGTAACACTGTTCAGCTTAGAGCAGCAAGACTGTCCAAATGGATTGCAGAAGAGGGACAATCTTCAATGAGCATAAGGGAAAAACCTAAAAAACCTGTCAAGGGGTCAGGGTTTTCTTTATGCTCACAGTAATGAGATTGTCCCTTGCTGTGAGCTGTCTGGTCTTAAGACCAGATTCCACATCTGAGGTGAACAGTGTTACACTAGGTAAAAGTGGTCGGAGGTGGATGTTATCATTCAGTTACTCTTGAACTACAACTCTGACCGCATTGAAATAACACTCTACATGCCCAAATACTATGAAGATTAATTGGAGCTGCTTGTATTGTGAAACATTACTATCCCTTTACTAAATCGGAATTGTTACATTAATTATACAGATGCATTTGATATTCTCTAGAATCGCTGCAGTTCTTAGTGTATCAACTTCACTGTGTTCTTGTCTGGAAGAT
This sequence comes from Rhinophrynus dorsalis, assembly GCA_037306005.1. Lineage (NCBI taxonomy): Eukaryota > Metazoa > Chordata > Amphibia > Anura > Rhinophrynidae > Rhinophrynus > Rhinophrynus dorsalis. The sequence continues at coordinate 339,868,838 of CM074723.1, read as the reverse complement.
ACACTGCCTTATTAGCTTTAACATTTTACAGGCTATTTGTAATTTTTGTTGATAGGTGTATAAACAAAACAGCATATTCACATATATACTTCTTCAAAATAAACAGTACAAATCTGTACTTCAGGTTACATGCTTGAGTACTACTTCATAGTATCTAATGGGATTACGTTCAGGCACTTAGACACCTTTGTTTGCCTCAGATGACCTTGTTTTTGTTTGTGAGATTTTCACACTCAGAGTGAAATGGGAGACATTGCAAATGTATGCTTTTTATGTTTTTACTAGGATTCTTTTGATTATGTAAGCATAAACGTGTTGCAGGCATTCTACTTGGTTTTGTGTGTTAACCTTTTGAGTGCCAGAGGGGTACGCAACGCATTGCTTTGCAATGCCCTTGCTGGTTAAGCGCATGTGCAATGGAAGAGAAATGTTAGTGGCATCTAATACATGTCAGTGTAATTTAAAAAGGTTTAAAGGGGATCTATGCCCTTAGATATAATTGGAGGTTATGTAGATGCTGAATAGTTGATTCTAATATCATATATATTTCAAATAATCAAATGAAATTAGTAAAATACATAAACTATCTAAAAATCTCCTCAGAGGCATATCGAACTGCATGTTGTCGGTTAAAACTTACAGTTGGTCCCTTTGGCTGCTTTGTGCTTTGATTTAGAAGGCACCAACTGTAAGTTTTAATTGACCAGGTGGAATTCAGTATATCACAAGCTGCAGAGTCTTTGAATAACCTTTTGAGAGTGCCAGAGGGGTATGCAGAGCCATGCATTGTGTACCCCTCTGGCACTCAAAGGGTTGAGGTTAGATCAGAAGTATAAAAATCCCAGGAGCTCAGGCTCCATAGGTTTGGAGGTTTTGCACAAGTCCTAGCTGGCCCCTGAACAATCCGTTTGGATGGTAAGTTTATAATTTATTATTTGAACTATATATTATAATTATCTGCGGTTATATTTTCCCTATAAACCTTTAAGTGTCGGCTCTACATGTGTTACAAAGCCCCCTGGAACGCAAAGGGTTTTTGTCCTAAAAGACAAATGTACAGGAAATAGCTCCACCATGTTTATAGAGCAAAACAGATCTCCACCATCCAAGGCGTTAGACGCACCACTTAAATAAATTGGTCTTTTTTTGCGTGGCATATATTGAATTTTGTTTTGGCACGTGCTTCTTTTCTTCTGTGTCTCCATCCACAGTGGTAGAGACAAGCGGGGTTATGTCACTTCCGTCTAGCTGGCGTAGGACCAATGAAAAAAGGTTTGAGGAAGTCCCAGAGTCCCAGACTCCCCCCAAGCAGGCAGTCATTTGGTCCTACGCAGCTGGAGTAGGTTACGGGCAGTAACGTAACTCAGTAGCATTAGAGGCTGCATTCTTGCCGCCCAATCCGGATCAGATTCCGAAGCCTTGACTCCGCTATCAGCCGGTCATAGGATGGGAACGCTGTAGCATGGCCATTGGGACTCCCTCCTTCATGGAGGTAGCAGTCAGGCGGTGAAGAAGATAACCTCTCTCCTCACATCCGGTGCGTGTCACCATGGGACACAGGAACCACCGGGTTGAGCTCTAACTCTGCAGCACCCAGGAAACAGAACAGCCGACAGGGAAAGGATAAGGGCCTTCTGGTCACGCTTTTATTACCTCTCAGACGGCTTGTTTCGGGCGGGCCTCTGTGTTCCAGCATGAAACGCACTCCAGAGGTCTACACTATATATATGAGCAATATGCCATGTTATTACATTGTCTATTGTGTGTTCTTTCCCTTGGCTTCTATTTAGCTTTTAATGCATATTTAGTAAATGTAAAGTTTTTAAGTGTGTGTTTTTTTTTTTGTTGTTTTTTTTTAAATGATCATTTATTCAAGTCTGGACAACCCAAGGATAAGGAAAAAGCTGACATTAATGAGGACAAATCTACTCAGAAAATGAAGTCCTGCTTGGGTTGTGACAATAAGATCTTGGCCTCTGACTCCTCTAAACTATGCCCAGACTGCCTAAAAAAGGCTGCCAATCCTGAAGTACCAACAGTTCCAGGGTTTCTTGTCCTGGATGAAGACATCGATCCAAGACACCTTTTCCTCATTGCAGGGATCCTCAAGCAGAAAGCGTCCCAGGATGGAGGATCCAGAGGAAGGTACTTCATCTAGACCTTTGCATATGGGAGAAAGTAGTTTTTTAGATAATGTATCAGACTGTACATCTGAGGAAGAAGGGGCAATTGCAGAAGAAGGAGCCTTTAGTATTGATAAAATGGATTCCTTTCTGAAGAATCTGCGCAAGACCCTAGGCTTGACTGAGGAACTTAAAGAGCAGGGTATCTTGGATACAGGCTTCTTAGGCAATAGAAGGGAAGTGCCTGTTTTTTCCAGTACATCACTCAGTATCAGAGCTGATTAACGGAGAATGGAAGAAGGGAAATAAGAGGAGCGCCATTACAAAAAGTTCCAGAAGATGTATCCTTTTAAAGAGGAAGAAGCTTCAGCTTGGATGATGCCACCGAAGATTGACGCACTCATTGCTCAGCTGACAAAAAAGACCACGATTCCTATGGAGGATGGGTCTTCACTCAGAGATCTTATGGATAGGAGAATTGAAAGCGCCCTTAAAAAGCAGTTCTCTATCCTAGGACAGAACTTAAAGGGATAGTAATACTTCGTTTTAACTTTATTTTATTTTGTAGGCATTAAAAAAACATGAAGAATGATATAAGTCTTATCTCTCAAACCTTTATGGTTTAAGAGATATTCACAAACAAAGTATCCCCCCCCTGTTCAACCAGATCAGAAGGAAGGTGCCCAGGTAGACTGCAGAGAGGGACAATCTTCAATTAAGATAATGGAAAAAGCTGAAAAACTTGTCAAGGGGGGAAGGGCTTTCATTGTTTTCATACAAAGAAAATTGTCCCCTTCTGTTATCTGTCCTGTCATACAACCTGATCCACATCTGAGAAGAGATGTCTTACACTAGGTAAAAGGGGCGGGAAGGGGAACTTTGCTTGTGAATATCTCCTAAACCATAAAGGATTGAGAGATAAGACTTATATCATTCTTAATGTTTTTTTAATGCCTACAAAATAAAATAAAGTTAAAACGAAGTATTACTATCCCTTTAAAGGCAGCCACAGCCCTTGCCTGCGTATCCAGGACAGTCAGAATTTGGCTATCTCAACTGGAGGAAAAAATCAAGTAATCTGTTTCAAGATCGAAATTGATAAAAGTATCTACTTTCAAAGAAGCTGTGACCTTTTCCTGTGACACCTCATGGGATTTGATTAGACTTAGCGCAAGGTCATCATCCCTTTCTGTAACTACCAGGAGAGCCTTATGGCTACAAAGTTGGGGTGACGATTCCTCATCCAAGAGTAAGCTGGTATCTCTCCCATTTGCTGGTTCCCTGCTATTTGGGAATCAACTGGATGAAATTATCAAGAAAGTCATAGGGGAAAAATTCCTTTCTCCCTCAGGATAGAAGAGGAAGGAATTTGCAGTTCAGAGCTCTGCTATTTGGGCTCTCTTCAGCCCCAAGGACTTTTTCAAAGGTCCTGGCAGCAGCCTTGGAACCTCTGAGGAGAAAGTCTATGTATGGTATAATTAGAATTCCCTTTCTCCTTCTGGTAGTGGCAACAGAGGAACAATCAGCTCATCACACGGAGTTAAAGGGATAGTAATACTTCATTTTAACTTTATTTTATTTTGTAGGCATTAAAAAAACATGAAGAATGATATAAGGCTTATCTCTGAAACCTTTATGGTTTAAGAGATATTCACAAACAAAGTATCCCCCCCTGTTCAACCAGATCAGAAGGGAGATGCCCAGGTAGACTGCAGAGAGGGACAATCTTCAATTAAGATAATGGAAAAAGCTGAAAAACTTGTCAAGGGGGGAAGGGCTTTCATTGTTTTCATACAAAGAAAACTGTCCCCTTCTGTTATCTGTACTGTCATACAACCAGACTCACATCTGAGAAGAGATGGCTTACACTAGGAAAAAGGGGCGGGGAGGGGAACTTTGCTTGTGAATATCTCATAAACCATAAAGGTTTGAGAGATAAGACTTATATCATTCTTCATGTTTTTTTAATGCCTACAAAATAAAATAAAGTTAAAACGAAGTATTACTATCCCTTTAACTTTGTCTCATCTTCAGAGTCTACGTTGCCTGATCATCAAAAGAGCCAGCTTGTTCCATCCCATCTTCTGACCTTCCTGGGTTTGATAATAGGTACAACCATCAACCTAATAACCCTCTCACCATACAGGGGATCATCACCAAGGTGAAACTATTCCAGAAGATGAACATCCAGACAGCTCAGGACTACGTGCAGCTGTTAGGAATCATGACATCATCTCTTCAAATACTGCCCTGGTCAAGATTTCACACGAGTCCCCTTCAGTCCCTGTTTCTGTCCCAGTGTAACAAGGACACCAGCAACTCGTCCCAAAGGATTCCTTTATCCTCAAGGGTAAAGAGAGCTGCTTTGGTGGACAGATCAAAGCAATCTAAAGAGGGGTGTCTCTCTGCTAGACTACCAGTGGCACAGAATTTCAAAAGACGCAAGTCTGACGGGTTGGGAAGGAGGTTACAACACCAACTCGATACAGGGAGTGTGGTCTCCCCTTGACGTGGCGAGCGGGCTTAAACATGTTTTGGCCAGTCTTTGCAACGAAGACCCCAAAATTGATTAAAGTGGTATGATATATGCTTTTACACAGGGTTCTCATTTTGGATAGTTTATATGCAGGAGCGCAGATTTGTTTTGCTCTGGATTTTTTACAGAAAGGCTATGAATCAGGCCTGAGCCCTTCTTCGTTAAGGGTTCAGCTATCGGCTATTTCTGCAGTTTTGGCCAAACAGTATGCTAAAGAAGATATAGTGAAAAAATATGAAAACAGCAACAAAGTCCAGGCCCAGACTGAGACAGGTGGTTCCCCCTTGGGACCTGAACTTGGTTATGAATCAGCTGTCTGCATCTTCTAGGTTTGAGCCTCTTGATTTGGTCCCTCTGAAGTTCCTTTTACTTAAAGGTTGTTTTCCTAACAGCCATTACCTCCGCAAGAAGAGTTTCAGAGCTCCAAGCCCTATTGGCAAAATCCCCTTACATCATTTTTCACCAGGACAAAGTGGTCCTGAGAACTAACGTGGAATTCAGATCAAAAGTTGTCTCGCAATTTCATTTGAACCAAGACATCATATTGCCATCTTTCTTTCCCAATCGTAAAGGAAAAAAGAAGAATTGCATAACTTAGATCTAGTCCGGTGCATGTCCATTTATCTTGAAAGGACAAGGAAATACAGAACTTCCAATTCCCTGTTTGTCCATTTTCAGGGAAAATTCAAAGGCTCTGCAGCTTCTAAAGCCTCTATCGCAAGGTGGATTACCCAATGTATATCAGCAGCCTACCTAGAAGCAGGCAAAGATCCACCAAAAAAGCTTAAAGCCCATTCTGAAAGAGTGGTTTCCACCTCATGGGCCTCAAAGGCTTCTGTTTCAGCAGAAGACATCTATAAAGCCGAAACATGGACATCCATTTCTACCTTTATCAAACATTACCATCTGGATGTCCAAGATTCCACAGGATCAAGATTCGGCAGGAAGGTGTTGCATGCCGCCTTACACACAGGAAAGGTAGGTACCCTTTGGCTATATCCTTCACTTACATCACAAGGGTCTCTCTCAATATACTCTATCTTAAAATCACGTAGTTGGGGCAGCAGCGTGGTTAAGGGAAAAGGTTCTTTTGCTTTCCTTTCTTCCCACCCTTCAGACACTGCTTTGGTATATCCCGCTTGTCTCTATCGCCGTGGATGGGGACACAGAAGAAAAGGAGAAATTTTTCTTACAGATATTTCCTTTTCTTCTGTGTCCCTCCACGGCACTCCCTGCCCATTAATGTTGTTTGCTTATGTTTTTTAGCCATGACAAAAGATGACTGCCTGGGGGAGTCTGGGACTTCCTCTTAAACCTTTTTTCATTGGTCCTACGCCAGCTGGATGGAAGTGACATAACCCTGTTTGTCTCTATCTCTGTGTAGGGACACAGAAGAAAAGGAAATATCTGTAAGAAAAATTTCTCCATTTAACTTGCATGCCAGAAGGGGTACACAACATATTGTGTTACAATGATGTGGCTGCTCCTCTAGCATTCCAAGAGTTAAAGCCTAAGAAGAAAAGAAAAACCCCAAATGCAGGGTAATCAAATTGGAAAGAAGCACAAATTCTCAAATCAAATCCGTACTTCTAAGCAAGCTACTGGGGGAGGCAAGAGTATTACCGAAATCAAATGCTAATCATTAAATTAGAAATGAGAACAAATGATTACTTACAATATCCTCCCTCCCCCCCCCCAAAAAAAAAAAAAAAAAAAAAACGTTTTATTTGGCTGTTAAAAACTACAGACAACATACATACTCTGTAAAACAATTGTGAGGGGTACTTCATGAGCCATCCTGAGCTACCAATATACAAATACTAATAACTGACTAAACACTATCCATATATAGGACACCCACCTCCAACCAGTCAAGGTAGTTGACACTGGACTGAGGCTATTTCCCAGTCAGAATCACCACCTCAGAATAGTTAAACCCGCTGCAAAGTTATATCCCCACTGCAGCACTGACCTGTCCTAAAAATATGTGCGCTAATAACCAAATCACATTCAAACAAATTTTCAGGGTGCAAAAATGACCAAACAGTGTTATGTTTAGGAAACAACTTCCCAGCCCAAATCACCAGCCAACAGTTGGAGAAAAGTCATTATTTCCTGCCCCTTTCCCCTTCCTCCAAGGCCAACACTAAAATAATACCACAGCCCACTTGCCATTCATACAAAGTGTCATGTCACGATTCTACTATATAAGTTTGTTTTATTGGTTGTGTACTGCTTAACATTATTTAAAGGGAAGCCACACCCTCTTGAAAAAGCTGATGAGGTCTGTGACATGCCGTTGGGAAGGTGATATCACAAATGTGGTTATCAAGTGGATGAGCTATACAGTTAAGAAACAAACCATGTGGTGAGACACATTGAGCAGTCAATCCGAATTTGTATGTGTGGAAGGATGCTACTAGCTGTTGGAGGCAGGAGTGGGCCATTATAGCTTCCATTAAGATCTGGAAGAGACAAGTGATACCATGAGAAGGCGTTGTTAACGTTTAGGTGGACAGAAAATTACCCGTGATTGATTCTTGATTTAACAGATCTTGGTTGAAAGTATGCACTCTACATATACTTTTACTAGCTAATTGGACACGGCTTTGCACTTCTGTATGTTTTAATCCTCCTTGTATATCCTCTCTCCTTTTTTTCTGATGGGTTCAGACTCCCCTTTGGCAGACGTTTGCATGAGAGTCCCCTTTGCCTCCCTTCTCTTGATCGGAAACCCCCCGACTTCCACTGATTGGCTCACACTCCATTGGCCAGATAGCCTTACACCCCCTCTTTACAAGATCAGCTGACATTCCCCTTCTCCTTTGTGTGTCCTCAACTTCCTTGTTCGCACAAAAAAAACAAAACACACAACACCCTTTTTGAATCCCATTCCCTCTGTCTGGTTTCCTTCTCACTGCAGGTAGAGAGTGTGGTTAAATTTGCAGTTTTGCAGCGTTCTGCTGTCCAACCAGCTTAATATATATATATATATATATATATATATATATATATATATATATATATATATATATATATATATATATATATATATATATATATATATAATTTTACATGTATTCTATGTCCGCTCTCGAAGTGGCCTATATAATTGCTATGGGGATGGGAAAAAAATGTAAATGGCAGTGTAAGCCACACAGTTATTAAACTTTGTAAGTCATGCTTTCTATGTGATTGGGACATCAGTGTTTGAAGTAATAAGGACTGAGTGTCAAGGACACATCAGTGTAAAAACTGCCAGTACTACTGAAAGGGTTAATAATATGGTGCACAGACATGGCCATATTAAGTGAGCATAATTAATAAGTGTTAATGTAGAAGTGAATGCAGTTGCAAAAGGATGTGTGGGGGCGTGTGTTGTTTTTGTGCATAAGGAAGTTGAGGGGTGGCCGAAGACAAAGGGGAGTATGAGGCAATCGGTGGAAGTGGAGAGGTAAACGATGAAGCGAAATGGAAGTGTGAGGTCAGAAGGCAAACGGTAGTGGTAGCTGATGAGCAGAAAGGGAGGGTGTGGAGGGTAGTAGAAATTGTGTTGGAGGGTAAAGTCCTTGCAGATATTTTCACAAGTGTACGCCCCTCTGCCCACGCCTGTTGAAATCACACCCCATTGTGTACCAGTGGGACAGGTAGTAGAGAAGTTTAGCACAACTCCTCCTTACTGCTTCCCCTGGATCTGTTTGTCTATTGAAGGAGACATAAATTAAGTCACATGATGCCTCTCTCTCTATCTTGCCTCATTTGTGTAGTAACTCCACAATATCTGGCTTGTATTGTCATATGTGATGAAAATGTTAAAGGGTTAGTAATGTCCACTAACAATGTGCCCTAGTTTGAATCAGTAAAGTTTTTAAGCAGTTATGGTGCTGTTTGTAAAGTCTGTACCTTTTACCGTTCGTTCTCAAATCTGTTCTGAAGTCTCCCCCTCCCGCCCCTTTCCATCAAAGTGCCTGTAAGTCTGTTGGAGCTGACTTCGTGTCGGCCGACACGATGGCTCCTATAGAGGCACAAACTTCAATGCAGGCTATATGAAAGCCTGCCCCCCTAGCAGTGATGTGTCATTCTTCTTTCTTATAAAGCCATCCACTCGTTCTGGAGCTTGGAGTGACGTCACCAGCACGCAAGGAGTACTCTCCCCCCTCCCATCGGGTATTTCATGAGAGCGTGCTTCCAGGACTGCAATATAACGGGCACACACTTGATCTTAAGATTTTTAAAGATGGCGCCTGGGCTTCACTTGCCAGTAAACTTTAACAGGTAATATCTTGTGAATGAATTTAGCCTCAACAAAACTATTAATAGCGATTGACTTTATATAGCATAGTGAATGCTCAATAGAGTTTTCAAAGTAGGACAATACTAACACTTTAAGTTATCTGTGAGCCTTATTTACTATTTCATTCAGGGTACTTACTAATACAAGGTTACATTTGATTGACTGAATTCATCACCATGATTCATTTACATTCTTGCGCGTGTGACCTAATGGATTGTGGTGGTTTCATTTTAGTGAATCTTTGGGGGGGGACGCAAGATCCCCATTGTTTTCTTCACAATTAAAGTGGTGACTCTGACTAGGACGTAGCCTCTGTCCGGCATGGACTGTATTGATTGGTGAATAGTTGATGTCCTGTTTTGGGGCTATATAATGGGGGGCGGGTTAGCAAAGTCCATTATTTGTTTGTCTATAGCTATAGGAGGATTTATAGGGTACCCCTTAAATTGTATTTGTTTATCTGTACCAGAGTTGTGTAGATAAGGAGTTCATTACCAAATGTTATTTTTTTCAGCAATCTTTTCTTTTAATGTGTAGTTTAATGATTAGTGTTTAATTCTGGTGGTACTTTCCCTTTCTTAGTTGATGATTTTACTCTTTCTCTCATGGATAGGCATGCACAACAATATTTCAAATTGCCTTTTGTCTTTAAAATTGCAAATTATATTAAAATTCAACTATAAAGTGAATCATCCAAACTATTCACACATTGAGCAGTTGTTCAGATCATTGCGTGATTTTCAAGTCCATTAAGCGCGCAAAGATCACAAACAGTTGAAGCGATGACTGATCTACTGTCTTCATTATTTGCATTTTTAAGAATAAAGAGAAAAGGAGTTCAAAAGCAAACATTTTCTGTTTGTTTTAGAATTACAGATGCTGCTATATTTTCCAGTTCATGTTTGCGGAAGGCTCATCATATAGAACAGTAGATTGGAATCACCCTGATTGAAGTCTGAGTCTTGAGAGTCTAGGATCATTAAAGCCCCCGAGCTAGACTTGATGGGTCTTTTTGATGTTTTAATATCTCTGATGCAGCCTTGCCTTGTTATCCAATTATTATTGACAAGAGTATAGTGGGGGGAGCGTCTTCAGGAACACGGCTACATTTGCAGTTGTATTTAGCTTTGGAGTAAACAGGCATTTTTTTGAGAGCGTCACTATCACCAACCCACGTCTATGGACAGGTACTCATACATTTCCCTTAACATCTTTGATTATGTGCCCTGGAATTTCCATCCCAGTCTGGTAGTCCACTTCCCGTCTTCTGGATCTCTAGATCTTCAGCCACCTCCCACATGGAGAATATTCCACCTACAGTCCTAGTTTTAACGCTGTCCTTCCACTCTACAGCACCCTTGAAATAAATGAGCTGGTAGCTTCGATTGGGTGATGGGATGTAGGAGGATAAACTGCTAGGGACAAATAATGCTGCCACTAGGTATGGCCGGGAACAACTTAAACCTTTCAAAAGCTGACTGTATCAGATTGATAAAAATCCTAAAAGTGTTATACAAAAAAAGTGTGTGTATATATAAATATGGCTCCTAATATACTTCCAACCTAAAAATACCAAGACTAGCCAGTCACCACTACAGCTGATAAAGCTGTGGCAAACCCTCTCACGCCAATGAGGGAGGCCTTCCATCGTTTACGTGAGAGGGTTTAGCAATCCCACCCGGTGCTCCAGTAGAATGGAAGCAGGAGAGCTCTCTTGCCTCTGAAACCTCCCATTTATTTATTTGTTCCAAATCCAATACCTTGACTTTTTTAACCCCTTTGCTCAACCCAGAATATAGCTAGACACAAAGTGAGCCAATTCATTTTTTTCTTCTTTGTTTCCCTGATTGGCCTAATGGTGCACCCTATATATTTAAGACCACAACCACCTAACTGCAAGTATACTACATGACTGGTACCACAGTTAATAAACTGACCTTATAAACTGAGATTTTTGATGCATTGATAAATTGTTGCATCATGTAGACAGTTTCTACTGCATCTCTAATCAGCAGCTGGTGTTTCTGCTCTAATCAAAGGATTATTATTCTTTTGAGAGAATCTAGACGACCATAATTCTGGGCTGCTCTGCACTACTCACATTTCTGACTTTTCTGAAAGTGACCAAAAGCTTGGTTACTAATATCATCTTTGAGAATTGTGTCCTGTTTAAGGACCTGCCAATGCCATTTGATTGTTAAGCTGTGAACCCTAAGAATTATATTGTTATAAAAGTTAACTTATTCAGAATATCCTCTCACTTACTGTGTTTTAGTGTATTTTCTCACTTTAGGTTATGTCCTCTCTCTATGGCCTTATCAACCTTTTGAGAACATTGTAAATTGTGGCTTCTTTACACATCCATATCGCATTCTGTGACCTTGTGTCCCCTGCCAGATACAACCAACGGAGGCTGTGAGGAGTTGTGCTAAATTGTCCCCACTGCTGACCCACTCTGTGTCCTGCGTGCTCCATTCTGCCTCTCCACTCGATGTTCTCCCCCCCCCCCGTCTTGCCTCTCCACTCTGTATCCTCCCCTCGCTGTGCCCTACTCCTGCCATGCGTCCTCATCCCCAGTCTGTGTCCCTCAGCTCTTGTGTCCCTTCCAGCAGACAATGGAACAATGAAACAATGTGTTTGTGGTTCTCTTCACCCTGCCTAGTCTCTCATGGGCAACACTGTACATTTATATTTTATTTATCTGTTTTGTTACTGTGTAGAATTACATAACCCCTGCCTGATGCACTTCTTCCACTAGTATTGCCCTTCCTGACAGGTAATAGAGTGACGGTAATAATGCATGTGTTTAAAGTTTTGTAGGGTAGGCGATGAATGCTGTGTCCAGGAAGGCAATCTCTACCTTCCCTCTACCTCCACTTAAACCCATTGTTCTATGAGCGTCCGGGTTGAGTAGGACAACCTTCAAGGCCCTCTTATTCAACCTGGACATTCCTAGAACAGGTAGATGAGAAGATGTAGAGGGATGATGGCGATCACCTTTCTGGTTGCAGCGGTTAATGCCGGGGGGGGGGGGGACATCAGGAGGAGTCCTAAGGCTCCCCCCCCCCCCCCCGCGCAACCCTACGAGGTCTGATGATTGTTCACTCAAATCACTGAGCAAATAATTGACGCCTATCCGAAAGCAGGGATATTCCTAAAACCTGCATTGTTTAGGAATACAGTTTGAAACTACTGGGTTAGGAATTGTTGGAACTACTGGTAACACTTGGCTGTTAGCGGTATGGGACTGTTTGGAGCTTTGGCTGCCACATATCCATTACCCACTCTGTTTTATAATAAAGATACTCCTAACTTTTTCATGAATCTTTGACTTTTTTTTTTTTTTTCTGCTGAACTTAATTGCAGTGGTCAGAGTTGGTAAAAATGGCAAAGATTACAGTACAAAAATACAAGATATGGGTAAAAGAATCAGCTTAGTGTGACATTGCATTATTAGCAAGGAATAAATTCAGCTAATTGGATCATATATTGGACAGGCAACATATCCCCAAAGAGCTTACAATCTAATTTGAGGCATGATAACGCATTCTCCTAGCTTTACATACTTTGACCAGCACTCAGTTTTCACCGTAAGAGAAAAGAAAAACAGGAAGGGGCCAATTCAAGTTCGTGTTCTAATAGGTGTCAGGTTAGTGCAGATGCTGGCATCTCTATCGTTTATAGAAAGGCTGAACTCACATAATTCTAGAAACATTAGAAGTGTGTTTTAAGCAGAGTAGTCAGTTTTTAATTTCTCCTTCAAGCTGTTAAAATTCACCTTTATTTGTTGATTAAAAGGCTAATTGTGTGCTGTTGTATGCTGTGAGTTCGATTCAGTTAACTGGGTTTTGTGTCGTATTTGGGGATTTTGCAAGGTAACTATTAATTTTCAATAGTTAGGATATTGAGCATTCCCTTCCCTAATACACCCACATTTATGGCCACTGATGTGCATCACCAGAATGGGATGTTCAGTGGAAACCTTTGCATTATACTTTTGTGAGCATATTTCAAGTGTTTTGGAAATAAAGTGCTGTTAAAGAAATTCTTTTTATATTTCTGACCGACCCCACCAGACCCTCTCTACAAATGAGATGGGAGTCTTAGGCCTTCTCATAAGTCCCATTAAAAAAAATGTTTAAAAAATTGGGGGTCATGTTCTGGGAGCTGCCATGCTCAGCTGTGCTCCCCTCCTGATTTGGCTAGGAGTAAAAACAAACACTGACGCACCTCTCCAGCTGATCTTAAAACAATTGCACATTATTGGTTAACGTGGCGTCTGCTGTAAAGTTTTATAAATTTCCTCTCTTGGCTGTTTTTTTTTTTTTTTTTTTTGGTCTGCACAGTCCATAAGTGCCTGTATTCTCGGTTTCCCTTTGGGAGGTATCCTCTATAGCAGTGGTTCTCAATCTTTTTTTGTTCGGGGCACCCCTAACACACAATCTAGAACATTCAGGGCACCCGTAACATATTTAATGTACTTTATCAAGGGCATAAGAATGGTACAATACATAAATGTACAGTTATTATTAGGTCTTATAATCTTAATAGCAAAACTAAACATATTGTGCATAACAATTTCTATGAATCTTTATTTAAAAGTCCATTTTTGTTAGTCTTCATAGAAAACATGGGGCACCCTAAGCTGATGTTTGTGGCACACCAAAGTGCCACGGCACCCTGGTTGAGAATCACTGCTCTATAGTAACATTATTCCCAAGAACACGCACTTCTATATTTTTAAAACCACTAATGTGCAATGAAATGTCTGATACTTGCATCAGATAAATATGGGGATAGTTGTTAGTATATTCGGGTTGTGATGCTTAGAAATGGCAAGGGGGGGGATCCTTGTTTTAAAAAAATAAATCTAGGATTATAATTTCTCTCTTCCAATACAGGTTACTGGTAACTTTGGGTAGGCGATTCGCCCCTTTTAAGTAGGCAGGAGCAATTCTAAAAATGACTGCAGGGGATGGAGCCTACCTTCCCTCCTTGGCTGCAGCTAGCCAACCAGCTCCAGAAATATTTCTTCCTTGGTGAAGATAACACAGGGAAGAGAACAGTTCTGCTATAGTTTTAGCAGATTTTTTTTATTTTTCTGTTCGATATGGAATACCACCATTAGTGGATTACCATAACTGATAATGCCCTTAGATGTGGCTAGCTCAGTATCCAGGTGCTTTTTGTGGTCCTTAAGCCCTGAGGGAGAAAATCTTGATTCCAAGTGCTTCCCCAGGAGTTACCCACTGAGGTTACTTCTTACTACATGGTAATCTGAAGATGGAAAGGTGAGAAACCCTTTGAGTGCTGCAGGTCCACTTGTCCCACAGTGCCCCTCCGCACAGGAGTTATTCCTGGGAGTTCTTATTGCACACGCCAGCACTCACTGGGTCTTTCTTTTGGAAAGTGTTTGGAGCAACTTTATTTGGTAAATGAACCCTTTAACTGCTGGTTGGCATATTTTGGGGTGGTTATTTGCACTTTCCCTACTGGGTTCAGTGTTTTCTGGGTCTGATTACATGTTCTAGTGATGATTCATGTGTTTTTATTTCTCTGTTCTAACTTTGACAAAATTGAGTTAAAGGTGCGCTTTACCACATAGACGCCATTGCTCCATTCACTTCTATGGGACTGTACAGTTTGGGACATAGCTCTGCAACCGATCAATGTAGCGACTTCAGAGATGGCTCATTTTAATTTCTGACCTTGCTCTATCATTCGGTTCACATCGCAAGTGTGTTGGGGGGCTCAGGGGGCTTCGGGCACTATTGGGGTACTTTTTCTGGGAAAACTACATTTCTCATGAGTGCTTGGTTCGCACGCTCATTTCTGATAGGCTCCCACTGTGGCAGCCATTTTGTGAGCTTTACAGAATGAGTATCCTACGCAGGGCTTAGACTCCTTCTCTCCTCTGCAGATTAAACCTTCGCCTGCCAGATAAGTGTATTTTAGTGATTTCTGGGGTGAAATTTTAATCTTACACACTGTAAATTGGGTGATTAATTATTCTGAACGCTGTTGACACTGTGAAAATGTTTACTCCATTGGAGCCAGGCCTAAGACTAAGGATGCTGGGGTCTTTGTATCCCCCATTGTGCATTGCTCCTCATGTCATACAGGCTTGCCTAGAGAATTCTCAGGTCATTTATGCCCAGCATGTTCTGATGTTCCTGAATCTATCCCAGGGACCTCCAGCCGTGCATTAGAGCCAGTTTGGGTGCAAGAGTTCAAGCCTGCTACCAGGGACCTTAGGTCTACGTTGCAGCTCTTTCCATCTCATTTACAGGGGGTCTTCCATTCCTGGCAGACCCCTTCCTCAGTCATATCTTCCCTGCCCAAACTGCAAGGAGTACCTGACGTTTCAGATTCCTCTGAAGAGGAACTTTTGGTGGATTCAGATGTTAACGAATGTTCTGCTGTGGGCTCCTCTCAGTTTTTTGGGGATCCTTTTGAGGTTGATCTAGAACCCTCGACTGAGGGCCTGATCAGGGCCATCTTAAACACGCTAAACATTCCCCCAGTCCAGGAGGTTTCCTCAGATTCATCTGATGTATTCCAGGAGCCTATAAAGCCCCATACTTGTTTTCCACCTAACCCCACTCTGGACCGCCTTGTGGCTGATGAGTGGAAATCTCCTGAAAGAAAGCCTTCTGTCTCCAAAAAGTTTGCTAAGCTTTACCCCTTTTCTGAGGCGGCGCTTGCTGAATGGGTTCATTCCCCTAAGGTGTAAGCTCCTGTCTGAAGGCTATCTAAGTCTACCACCTTGCCAGTTTCTGATGTGTCCCCTCTGAAGGACTGGACTGACAAGAAGCTTGAGGTTTACCTCAAGTCCATTTTTGCCACTGCTGGTGCTGCCATGCGTCCAGCATTCGCTGCGGCATGGGTTAACCGGGCCATTGCGGTCTGGACCGAACAACTCACCCTAGCTGTACCTCGGGGTGATTCATCTTCGGATATGTTGCGGCTTCTTGCCAACATATCTGAGGCCCGGCACTATGTTTCTGCTGCCTTATTTGATGCTATCTGTCTGATGGCAAGGGTTTCCACCATATCTGTGGTTGCCAGATGAGCTCTTTGGCTCAAGATCTGGGCTGGTGACACCGCTTCTAAGAGCCTTGCTGTCCTTGCCCTTTCAGGGTACAACCTTTTTTGGGCCAGATCTTAAGGATCTGATTAGTGAGGCCATTGGGCTATCACAGCATTTTGGAGAATTCAGTGGTGGACCCGTTGGTTTTACAAGTAGTGACGGAAGGGTACAGGATCCCTTTCGCCTCTCTTCCTCCCTTTCGCTTTTCCCCCTCTCATACGCCCCAGAGAGTGGAAAAATGCTGTCTCTTCTACGGCGCTATCCAGTCTCTTCTGGACAAGGATGTTTTGGAACCTGTTCCAGTTCAGGACAGAGGTATGGGTTTTTACTCAAACCTCTTCCTAGTGTCCAAGAAGGACGGCGGTTGTCATCCAATTTTGGACTTGAAGGATCTCAATTCCTCTGTGATCTGGTCTCATTATCACCAGGAGTCCCTGAGGACAGTGATTGCTTCTATGGTTCCGGGGGAATTTCTTGCTTCTCTGCACCTACAGGACGCGTATTTACATATCACCATTCATCCAG
The DNA here is from genome assembly GCA_037306005.1 of Rhinophrynus dorsalis. Taxonomy (NCBI): domain Eukaryota; kingdom Metazoa; phylum Chordata; class Amphibia; order Anura; family Rhinophrynidae; genus Rhinophrynus; species Rhinophrynus dorsalis. The sequence continues at coordinate 339,852,270 of CM074723.1, read as the reverse complement.
AGAGCTGGCAGTATCTCAGATTTGCTTGCACTCAAGGGCATTTTCAGTTCTCAGCTCTTCCCTTTGGTCTGACTACAGCTCCTCAGGTCTTCAACAGTGTCCTGGGAGCCTTAGTGTCTGTCCTTCACCGGGATTGCATCAGAGTTACTCCATACATAGACGACCTGCTTCTGAAAGCCCCCTCTGCGGAACTTCTTCGTCAGCAGGTTCAGGACTGCATTGACGCTCTCACCCATCATGGGTGGATCATCAACTTGGACAAGTTGGATCTTGTCCCGTCCCAGTGTCTGGTCTTCCTGGGCCTTCTATTCGACACTCAGAGCATGGTGTTTCTCACAAAGGAATTGGCTCACCAGATCACACACAGGGTTTCGGCTGTTCTAGCTCAAGATCCAGTTCCGGCCAAGAAGCTATCCTCTCTGGTGGGGAAATTCATCTCCACCATGGAAGCAGTTGCCTTTGCCGTGGCTCACACCAGGGAGCTCCAGCGGTTTGTGATCTTCCAGAAGATGAAGAATCTATTTGACCTCAATTTATAGAAAACTGTACATTTTCTGTTACAACCCGGGGACTTTCCCCATTTTGTCGATGTGACTAAAGAATAATGAACAAATAACTGGAAAAAAGTACAGTGAAGAGCAATAAAATTAAGGTAATAAAGGACTTGATGTACGAGAAACGACTAGAATAACTTTGTTTATTTACTCTAGAGAAAAGACAACCAAGAGGAGATCTTATCACAATGTACAAGTAAATGAGAGGTTAATACAGGGATATCTCTGGTGAGCTGTTCATTCCAAGGCCTAGTCAAATTTCCAGGAGCCATCCTTTGAAATTAGAGAAAAGGATGTTTTGACTTCAGCAGAGGAAGGTGTTTTTTACAGTCTTGTCTGTTAAATTGTGCAAATCCTTGCCAAAAGATATGGTTATGGCAGATACAATAGATACATTTAAGAGATGATTAGATACGTTTCTTTCAAAAGGGGACTTAAAGGGTTATACTGTGTATTAGTAGGCAAAAACAGGAAGTTCTGTTAAAAACCAAATTTCGAAGCAGGAAAGCTATATAATTCTCATTTCTCTGGTTTGAGGCAAGGGTTGAACTTGATGAGTTTGTGCCTTTTTTCAACTTAATTTACTATGTTAGGTGAAAATTTCAGCTATGGAAAGTAGGTTGTTTCACTTCTAGTAATAAGGCTGATGACTTCACACAGCTATGCTCCCAGTGTGAATGTGCAATGTGAACTGTGCGTAGACACGGTTGAATGTTTGTGTGCATCAGTGCCAGGGGAAGCTCATTGAAATCAATGGGCTTCATCTTTCTGCATGGGAACTTGCCTTGCTTTACCTTCCCATAGAAACTTTCACAGAAAAGAGGATTTGCTCTCTTGGGAAGAAAACTTTCATTTTTGCAGATCCCTATTTTTATAAGAATAAGGGTTAATTATAGTATTTGACTCATAACTGTGGAAAAACATTTGTTACAAAGAACAAACCATTAATTTAAATTGTTTGGAAACACAAAGGGTTCAAGGCCTTACTTGATTTTTTTTTTTTTTTTTTTTAGTGCTGCACCAGAGCTCAGAAGCTGGGGGCATGAACTGTATTTGTGTATGGGTTACCTTCTCCTGTATCTCTACAGTGATGTGAAATAAGTACCTCTTTAAATAATATACAAGCTATTCTGTAATTACTGTGCTTTCAGCCCTCTGCTACAATGATGCAGAGAGACTGCCCTTTCTTTGATGGTCTGTCTGCTCTCTGTTACTTGTGACATAATTGTTTCTAATGGATTTTTGTTACATACTTTTGATTGCTAAATGACCCTATAATGGTTTGGTAGCTTCTTGTTTTATCTGACATTAGCGATGAGCAGTTTTTTTTTTTTTTGTTTTTGTTTGTTTTTTAATGTATATCGCTTTAGGATATTGATGAATTGAATACCAGGGCTGAAAAAAATCCCAGGAGTTGGGGCTCCTATAATCCTAAAACAGCAGACCTCTTCAAAAATGTTAGTTTAATATGTTTACTGTACATGAGCGTAAGTATGTCATGTTGTGACATAATCTGTTAGTAAATCTAAAACTAATACAAAACATGGGTGATTTTAAAAGGTTTTTTTAAATTGTTTTTCTCTGTTGCCCAATACAGGTTACTGGTAACTTTGGGTAGGTGATCTGCCCCTTTAAGTAGGCAGGAACAATTCTAGAAGTGAATGCAGGGGGTGGAGCCTACCTTCCCTCCTTGGCTGCAGCTAGCCAAGCAGCTCCAGTAAGATTTGTTCCTTGGTGAAGACACAGGCAAGAGAACAGTTCTGCTATAGTTTTAGCTAATTTTTTATTTTTCTGTTAGAAATGGAATACCACCATTAGGCGGATTACCATAACTGACAATGCCCTTACATGTGGCTAGCTCAGTATCCAGGTGCTTTTTGTGGACCTTAAGCCCTGGGGGGAAAATCTTGGGTTCAAATTCTTTCCTCAGGTGTTACCCACTGAGGCTTGTTCTTAATACATGGTAATCTGAAGACAGAAGATCTGCAGGAAAGGTGAGCAACCCTTTGAGTGCTGCAGGTCCACGTGTCCCACAGTGCCCCTCCATACGGGTTTTCCTATGGAGTTCCTATTGCACACTTCTCCACTCATTGGGTTTATCTGTATGTCTGCTGGGCGTTTTTGGAGCAAGTTTCTGTGGTAACTTAACCCTTTGGCTGCTGGTTTTGATGATTTGGGGGGTTTATTGACACTTTAACTACTGGGTTCAGTGTTTTTTGGGTCTGCAAACATGTTCTAGTCATGTTTCATGTAATTTTAATTCACAGTTTCAACTTTGCAAAGTTTGTAAAGGTGCGCTTTTAATGCATAGACGCCATTGCTCCATTCACTTCTATGGGACTGTTCAGTTTGGGACATATCTCTGCAACCGCTCAACGTAGTGACATCAGAGATGGCTCATTTTAATGGCCTGCCCTTGTTCTGTCATCCGGTTAACATTTTATGTGTGTGTGGGGCTTAGGGGGCTTCGGGCACTGTTGGGGTAGCTTTTCTGGGAAAACTACATTTCCCATGAGCGCTTGCTTTGTGCACTCGTTTCTGATTGGCCCCTGCTGCGGCAGCCATTTTGTGCCTTTTCCTGAACGAGTATCCTACACAGGGCTTGGACTCTCCTTCTCTCCTCTCCTCTGCAGATTAACCCTTCGTCTGCCAGATAAGTGCATTTTAGCGATTTCTGTGGTAAAATTTTAATTTTACACACTATATTTGTGTGATTCCTTATACTTTAAACGTTTTGACACTGTGAGAATGTCTAATCCGTTAGAGCTGGGGCCAGGCCTAAAACTAAGGATGCTGGTGTCTCTGAGTCCCCTATTGGACGTTGCTTCTCATGTCATTCAGGGTTACCTAGAGAATTCTCAGGTCATTTATGCCCAGCATGTTCTGATGTCCCTGAGTCTCTCCCAGGGACCTTCAGCCATGCATTAGAGCTTGTTTGGGTGCAAGAGTTCAAGGCTGCTATTAGAGACCTCCGGTCTACATTACAACTCTTTCTATCCCAGTTACAGGGGGTCTTCCACTCCTGGCAGACCCCTTCTGCCGTCAGATCTTCCCTGCCGTAACTGCAGGGAGTACCTGATGTATCAGATTCCTCTGAGGAGGAACTGTTTGTGGATTCGGATGTTGAGGAATGTTCTGCTGGGACCCCTTTGAGGCTGATCCTGTCCCCTCGGCTGTGAGCTTAATCAGAGCTGTCTTAACTACCCTAAACATTCCCTTAGTTCAGGAGGTTTCTTCAGATCCCTCTTATGTGTTTCAGGAGCCTAAAAGGCCCTATACTTGTTTTCCACCTAACCCCACTCTTGACCGCCTTGTGTCTGAGTGGAAGTCTCCGGACTGAAAACCTTCCATTTCCAAGAAATTTGCCAAGCTTTACCCCTTTTCTGAGGTGGCGCTTACTCAGTGGGTTCATCCCCCCCCCAAAGTTGATGCTCCTATCTCCAGGCTATCTAAGTCCACTGTCTTGCCAGTTGCTGATGCTTCCTCTCTGAAAAACTGGACTGACAAGAAACTTGAGGTCTCCCTCAAGTCCATTTTTGCCACTGCTGGTACTGCCATGCGTCCAGCGTTCGCTGCGACATGGGTAAACCGTGCCATTGCGGTCTGGACTGAACAGCACACCCTGGCTTGTCCGTCAGGGTGCTCCTACTTCAGATATGTTGCGGCTTCTTGCCAACATTTCTGAGGCCTTATTTGATGCCATCCATTTGGTGGCAAGGGTTTCCACCATGTCTGTGGTTGCCAGACGTACTCTTTGGCTCAAGATCTGGTCTGTTGACACTGCTTCCTAGAAAGCTTTGCTCTCATTGCGTTTTTAAGGCACCTCTTTGTTTGGGCCATATTTTAAGGATCTGAATAGTGAGGCCACAGAGTACCCTTCTGCCTATGGTCTCCAGGAAGAAGACGCCTCTCAAGGGTAATCGGCTTTTTCGTTCCTTCCAGACTGAGACACATCCGGTGAACCAGGTGGTTCCCTCAGCTCCGTGTTCCTCCTCCAAGCCCAAACAGCAATGGAAGCCTGAGGTCTCCTCCAAGCCTCCTTTGGCATGACTCACCGAACCCAGGCCCCCACTCGGCTGTGGGTGGCCATCTGCGTCACTACCATACCTACGGTCCTGGCTTTCTTGCAGGATGGTGTGGATAAGGGCCTCAGTCTGAATTCCCTTAATGTTCAGACTTCTGCTCTCTCTGTTTTCTTTCAGAGGCGCATTGCTATTCTTCCTGATGTCAAGGTTTTCTTCCAGGACGTTGCTCATACTCATCTTTTTTTCAAGACTCCTGCTTCTCAGTGGGATCTTAACTTGGTTCAGCGCCCTCCCTTTGAGTCCTTGGCTACTATTCCTCTACTCCTGCTGATGTGGAAAATGACCTTTCTCCTGACGATCGTGTCTGTTCGCCGTGTCATGGAGTTGCATGCTTTGTCTTGTAGACCACCCTTTCTGGTGTTTCACAAGGACAAGGCGGTGCTTCGCACTTCGCAGGAGTTTCTCCCAAAGGTGGTTTCTGAGTTCCACATCAATCAGGAGATCGTGGTGCTCTCTTTCTGCCCAGACCCTACATCTGACAAGGAGAGGGATCTCCACTTGTTAGATGTAGTGCGTTGTCTCAAGTTTTATATACATCGCACCGAGTCCATTAGACAGTCTGACGCGCAGTTTGTCATTCCTGACCCTCAGGGTAGGGATATCTGCATCCATAGTGACTATTGCATCTTGGATCAAGTTCACTATTCATAAGGCTTATGAGATAAGGAAGAAGCCTGTTCCCTTTTGGGTCACTTTTCATTCTCCTAGATCTATTGGGGCTTCTTGGGCTTACAAAATCAGGCCTCCGCTGATCAGTTGTGCAATGCTTCCACTTGGTCGTCTGTGCACACCTTTTCGAAGCACTTCCGTGTTGATGTGCTGGACTCGGCAGAAGCCAGTTTTGGGAAGAAGATCCTAGAGGCAGTCTTGCCTGTCTAGGATCTTTTTTGTTTTTTTGGTGCTTCCTTCACTTTTGAGCCCCGTTGGCTCTAGTTCCTGGGGTGGTGTTACCCCTGTTCAGTGTCCATTGACACTTCATTTGTTTTTTTGAGCTATCTCTGATCTGATGGTTCATATCTTCTCTGGTGACTTTGGGAGCCTTGTGCCTGGTCCTTGCCTTACTTCCTTCCTCTGGGAAACTCAATGGTTGGACATCCCATAGTTACCAGTAAACTATATTGGACGACAGAGAAAAGAGGATTTTAGTCTTACCTGTTAAATCCTTTTCACTTAGTCCATACAGGTTACTGGTCTCCCACCCTGTCAAGGGACCATGCTTGGCTCTCCTGTGGCAGACCGTGGGGGTCCTTCGGGGTCATGCTCACAGGAGCCTTCTTTCCCTTCCACTATCTAGTCAATGGTTAGTGTCTCAAATGTTACTGGAGCTGATTGACTAGCTGTAGCCAAGGAGGGAAGGTAGGCTCCACCCCCTGCATTCACTTCTAGAATTGTTCCTGCCTACTTAAAGGGTTGGATCGCCTACCCAAAGTTACCAGTAACTTGTATGGACTAAGAGAAAAGGATTTAACAGGTAAGACTAAAATCCCATTTTAAATGACCTTGTCCCTTTAAGTGAGGAAATCATTACAGTTGACTTGTTGCCTTGATTCAACTTTGCATAACTGAAAACTTCATTAAAAACTGCCTGTCATGTTGCCCAAAAGACCAGCAAATGTACAGTTAACCTTGGCACTCTGTGTCTAGGAGATATTCTTTGATACAATATGCTTTTGTATTCTAATTGTGCTACCCGTGCGGTACCATTGTCTTTTCATATGCTAATGAAGCTTTTCAGTGGTGTGTTTTTAAGCTAAATAATCATTGTGCTGAACTAGGAGACTTTCACTTTTCTCAGAAATGCAAGTGTGAATATCTACAAAATTATTCATACGCTGAACATTTGGTTAACATTACATAGACCTTTTTGAATGGCCTCAAAGATGTGAAAAATAAATTCAGGGTAAATGGTCCACTTTAGAAAGGTACTATACTTAAAACGTAGATGATGTATTTAAAACAATTACTTATCTAGGCAGGAGTCTTTCATACAACAGTTTTATATTTATTGCATTTTTCTGAAGTTGAATAGCCAAAGACCTGTGAATAGTCTGCTTTTAGTGAGGCCTATTGTGAAAAGTATGATTGATGGAACCTAATGTATTTTTTTTTTCTTTTTCAGGTTTTTGACTGAAGCCAATAAGTAACCTAAAGTATCATTCAATCTCACCTGGAGTTTGGAATGCCCCATAACTTAATCTTATGGATGAGTAACTAATTCAAAAAGGAATCCGTTGTACAGAAAGACTTGTAACTGGGGAAAGAAAATCGGGAAACAAAAGTAAGAAAATGTCATCAAACAGGAGTCAAAATCCACATGGACTTAAACAAATTGGCTTGGACCAAATTTGGGATGACCTGCGGGCCGGGATCCAACATGTTTATACTAGACAGAGCATGGCAAAATCAAGATACATGGAACTCTACACGTATCCTTTACACTGTCCTTACAGTGTGTGGTATTTTTATTAAAAAGTCAGTGTAAAGTTTGGAGGAGGCTACAAAATATGGATGATTGGGTTAGGTCAGGGGATACCAACACGCTATAGTTGAGCTACAATCAGGTGGTACTTCATTTGAACCTCTCCCTTTATTCTTGTTTCAGATAGGGTGATTGTGTGTTCTGGGGAGTTAGTAATAAGGGTGTAGGATGTAAATAAACATAAGGTGGAATAAACTGATAGAACATCATCCATTTTGGGTGAAATCTTAAAGGGATAGTAATACTTAAAATGTAAACAAAATATGTTGTAGGGTTTATCCCCCTGAGTAAAACAAGAGTACACCCACTGCTGAAAGGTGTTTCATTCAAAAGTTATTAATTTTCAAAGTTGAATTTTTTTAGGTGCAATATCACAGTGGCCTGAAATTTTACAGTGGCACCGTTGCTACACCATCCTATGGAGATTTATGGTCCCGGGACCAGAGCTGTCCATAGGATCGTGTAGCAACAGCGCCACTGTACAATTTCAGGCCACTGTGATATTGCACCTAAAAAATTCAACTTTTAAAATTAATAACTTTTGAATGAAACAACTTTCAGCAGTGGGAGTACTCTTGTTTTACTCAGGGGGATAAACCCTACAACATATATTTATTTATTTTTATTTATTTATTTATTTATTTTTTTCATTTTAAGTATTACTATCCCTTTAACAAGAACAGCTCTTCTCTGTGAAGTGATGTCTGCAAATGCCAGTGCTGAAGTCCCAAGGACACTGGTGGGCATCCATTAGGAGCTCCAAGACTAAACATGAGAGCCAAAGCACTGGTTGAATCTGTGTCTTTGTTTTGCAGGTCTCTATTATGATATAGAATATTTATGGGTACTTTTTTCCCTGATGAAGGGGCAAAGTACCCCAAAATAATGTCAAACAAGACCTTTGCGTGATAAAAGCAGTTGTGCTGCCTTGACACTGCCCAGTATGCTATTCTCGTGTTTGTTCTTTGGGATCAGAAACCTATTGGCTTAGTTTAGAATGGATCAAACTTGGTGTAATGTTAACATTAACCCCTTAAGGACTGGCCGTGCACGTACTTTGCGGTCCCTCAAGGACCATGGAGCTTTTTGCGTGATCCGATTCCAGACTCCCCGAATGGCATTCAGCCCAGAATTCCATGACTGTCCAGAGCCGTCATTGGTCCTTAATGGTATAACAACCCATGATGGTCCAGGGCCATCATGGGTCCTTAAGGGGTTAACATTACTGTGAACATCAGTTATGACTCTCGAAATAAGAAGTGCAGTGGAAAAAATAGGGGTATAAGTATAAAGACAAAAGTGGATCAATTTTGGAGAAAACTAAATGCAACACAGAAAACAAATAAAAGAAGATTAGTTTTTTTAAAGGAACGGTAAAGCCGAATCCTGAATTAACTTAAAACTTTGGGCATATGTCCCTGACTACTGCTATCAGGGATCTATACTTGTCAAGCCACTCACACAGTTCAGAGCTTTTCCTTGAAGGGTAAGGTGCAGACGGTTTCATTTCCATCTTGATCAGCAAATGGCTGCTTTGGGTGATAAGACAATCTTCCTAACTTCTCAAACCCCATAGCACTAGTGCAATTTCTCAGGGCCAAGATCCCCTTTAAGAAACATGGGATGGAGTCAGTATTCAGTCCTAAGCTACTGGAGCATTTTAGCAGTTGTCAGAAACACATAGCCAAAGTTTTAAAGCAGAACTTTCATTCAAATTAAAGTGCTCCCAAATCACTATTCACATATTGATACGCATATCAATTCTTTCAATGAGTAATAATATTATGCTGAGTAAGTCCGGTGTTACTGAGAAATCTAACTTGTTTTGAGACTCACCGGCAGGCATTTTGCTGTAGAGGCATCTGTGCACCTCTGCCATCAGTCCCTTCCTGTACCTTAAGGTACAATACAACTCCCAATCACAGAGGAGACCAGGACGGACAGCGCAGGCGCACAGATGTCCCTTCGGCAAGATGTCTACTCTGATGCCTGCTGGTGAGTCTCCAAACAAGATGGACTTTTCAATAACGCCAGACTTGTTCAGGATAATACAAACATTGATATGCATATCGTTATGTGAATAATGATTTGAGGGCACTTTAATTTGAATGAAAGTTACGCTTTAACCCTTTGCACTGCAATACATTGGATACCTCGCTGGCACTCAAAGGGTTATATTAGTTTAGAATGGTGTTTACTGTTCCTATAACCCCTTGTTTGCTAGAGAGTTCTCCAGTGCATTGTGAAGCAATGTGCTGTATACATTACTAGCATTCAAAGGTTTAAAGGAGCAGTATAAATGCAATACAGGATCTTTTTCCACTGTCAGTGCCCTTAGAGCTATGAGAACAGAGTTCCCATAGAGTATAACTTTCTCTGCCAGTTTGCCATGCAGATCATTGATATCTGCACATGTGGGTGACATCAGCACCTTACTCATGGGAGTTTTTTCCTCTCTCCATAGAAGCCCCTTGGTCCAGGGCTACTAAGGGGAGAGGAAAAAGCTTCAGCGAGAGTAAATAAAGTCACTGACACGCCCAGCTGCTCAGATGTCTGTGATCTACAGCAAAACTGACAGACAATGGATGTATTATGAAATGAGGGGACTAAGATCACACAGCGCAGAGAAAACTGGCAGTGGGTTAAAAGCAGCTTGTGTTGGCCCTCCCCATGTTGCACAGGGTGTTACGGAAATGGAGACTGGAGCTCAGTCCACTCATTCTGATTGCTCTGTACTGGCCTCGACAGGCTTGGTTTCTGGAGCTTCTGGATCTGTCCGTGGTGGAGCCATTCCGGCTCCCTTGCCATCTGGATTTTCTTCTACAGGGTTATCTGTGGAAGGAGGATGTGCATCGTCTAGCTTTGATGGCTTGGAAATTGAATCCTTCATACTGAAGAAATGTTTTTCTTCTGGTGTGGTGGCTACTGTGCTTAGTGCCTGCAAACATGTTTCTTCTAAGGCCTGCCATCGTGTCTAGTTGACCTTTCTCTCTTGGTGTGATAATAGGGACCTTTCTCAGGATTTTGATCTGCCTACGGTCCTGGCTTTCTTGCAGGACGATGTGGATTAGGGCCTCAGTTTGAGTTCCCTTAAGGTCCAGACTTCTGCTCTCTGTTTTCTTTCAAAGGCGCATTTCTAATCTTCCTGATGTCAAGGTTTTCTTCCAGGGCGTTGCTCATACTCGTCCTGTTTTCAAGACTCCTGCTCCTCAGTGGAATATTAACTTGGTTTTGGGTGTCCTTCAGCACCCTCCCTTTGTTCTTGGCTACTATTCCTCTAAGCCTGTTGACGTGGAAAATGTCCATTCTCCTGGCGATCATGTCTGTTCACCATGTCACAGAGTTATATGCTCTGTCTTGTAGACCACCCTTTTTAGTGTTTCACAAGGACAAGGCGGTACTTCGCAGGAGTTTCTCCCAAAGGTGGTTTCTGAGTTCCACATTAATCAGGAGATTGTGGTGCCTTCTTTCTGCCTGACCCTACCTCTGACAAGGAGAGGGATCTCCACTTGTTAGATGTGTAGCGTTGTCTCAAGTTTTATGTACACCGCACTGAGTACATTAGATAGTCTGACGTGCTGTTCTTCATTCCCGAGGGCCCCAGGGTAGGGAGACCTGCATCTAAAGTGACTATTGTATCTCAGATCAAGTCCGCTATTCGTAAGGCTTATGAGCTAAGGAAGAAGCCTGTTCCCTTTCGGGTCACGGCTCATTCTACTAGATCTATTGGGGCTTCTTGGGCTTACAAGAATCAGGCCCCAGTTGATCAGTTTTGAAGGTGGCCACTTGGTCTTCTGTGCACACCTTTTCAAAGCACTACTGTGTTGATTTGCTGGCATCGGCTGACGCCAGTTTTGGGAGGAAGATCCTAGAGGCAGTCTTGCCTGTCTAGGATCTTCTTCGATTCTTGGTGCTTCCTTCACTTTTGAGCCCTGTTGGTTCTAGTTCAGTGTGCTGTGTAACAGTTCCTGGGCTGTTACCCTTGTTCAGTGTCCGTTGACACTTCATTTGTTTTGCTGGGCTATCTCTGATCTGATGGTTCATATCTGCTCTGGTGACTTTGGGGGCCTTGCGCCTGGTCCTTGCCTTACTTCCTGCCTCTGGGAAACTCAATGGTTGGACATCCCAAAGTTACCAGTAACCTGTATTGGACGACAGAGAAAAGAGGATTTTAGTCTGACCTGTTAAATCCTTTTCTCTTGGTAAAGCGTTGCATACCCCTCTGGCATTCCTAGGCTTAAAATATTACTTTTTAATTTTTAATGTGTTTTCTATATGACCTTAATTCTGATAACAATATTGGTACATGGTACATCTGCTTGGGGTTGGTGTGAGTTGTAGTCAATAGTAGGTTGCCTACTATTGAATTGCTTACTTCAGAATTAGCACACAAAATGTGAGAGGCTTCTGTGGATTAATAACAGCACACCTGAGAGCTAAAACGTGATACTTCTGAGCGGTGATTAGCCGTAGAACAGACCATTGTTCTGTAGTTCGTCCTTGGAAGCCTCTCACATTTTGTATGCTTAGTTTGAATACTCTTTGGGGGTTCCCCTAAGGGTGAAGGGTAATCCAGACGTGGACACCTTGCTCTCAGTGCTTAGGGAATCCAGCTGCACCTCCCTGACGAGGCCCAACAAGACTGAAACTTACATCGGGGGTTTGCTGGTGTTCCTGTGTAGAGGGGACTTGCCTGTCATTTTGGAACTGGACCACCCTTTTGGGTGGGATTAGTCTAATATGCATGTGGAAATTTCTCCTCTGTAATGGCACTTAAGAGCTAAAACGTGATGCTTCTTAGCGGTGACTAGCCGTAGAACAGGCCATTGTGCTGTTGTTCGTCCTTAGAAGCCTCTCATTTTGTATGCTCTCTTCTGTATTACACAGTACTTTCAGGCATGCCCACAAGACTCCAACATTCCACACTACTCTCCGTCCCAGCAGCCCCTGCCTGGCAACTAGTAATAGATAATTTGCATATACTGATATTGATGCAGAGCTTATCCAGATGCTTGCTTCCACTGTGGTTAGAATGTGAACAGGTGATATTTTCATTTAACCCCTTGGTGACGAGTTTTTGTTTTGTTTTTTACACCAGAGAACAAGTGCAATTTTGGCCTTTTTTTTGTTTTTTGTGTGTGTCATTGTTCAAGCATTTTTTTCCTCACTAATTAATTTAGGACACCCACACACCTTGATGAACGCAAGTCTTTTTTCAACCTAAACTACTATGTAAGTTATATACAGTATTTTTTAAGGATAGTAGGGCTTTTTGTTGCCACATTTTATATGTGTAACCCATCATTTAATTTGATGATATAAAAAAGTGGGGAAAATGATCTGTAATTTGTGTTCTATTAGTGCATTTTTAACAGGGATTGGATAAAAGGTGAGAACATTCGTTCATAACTCCCAAGTGTCCCTTTTTATGGGGGTATTATACCTCTGAGACGAAAATCTCTCTCCCTTTTTCCCACCCTAGTGTCCCTCTTTTTAGGAGATCAGACTGTGTAGTGTGTAGAGAAGTGTGTCACATTGCTTCACAGCAATACAACTCACATTAATGTTTGTTTTAAACTTCAGTATATAGGTTTATGAAGTAGTCTGTGTAAATGGGCTTGCACTAAATCATTTATTCATGTACACAATGAAGGGTCCAAAGGTAATGATCACAGATGAGGCACATTTAATACAGTGGGACCTGGACTGGTGGGGAGATCTTACATACATTGCCTTTGTCATGTGGCTCCACCGGCACATGATCGCTTTAGCAGCTACCATGGAACAGCTGAAACTGACTGCTCTGGTCCTGGAGCAGTCCATTACAGCCTCCTTGCAATGACTGCATAGAGCCTTATGGTGTGCTGTGATTAACCCATGATGTGCCAGGACTCATCTGTACTCAAAAGACCGATTTCTTTGACGGTCTTGGCACATCGCTTATCCTCAGGGAGTTAAATAAAATTATTTCCTTGTTCTTCTTGTGCTCACCTGCCTAGTTTGCAGTGCTTGTTGAAGTCACTAATAATGCTTTTTATTCTACGGAGACTCTTTCAGAAACAATTTTCCTGTTTGCCAAACCTGGGGTGTTGATCTGCTCTTCCTCATACATATTTTCATGATGATGTCATATCATGCACAATTCTCCAAATACAGAAAAAATGAAAGCATTCTGCTGATGTAATAGCCATTGACAGTGAATGTGTGTCCATGTACAGTTATTTTCCTGGGTTTGTGCTGGCAGGAAGTTTATTCTTGCTCACACCCTGTAAAATCAGTGTAGTAACCAGAATTCCCAGTGATGTCACACAGACCTGAAAATAAGTCAAAGGGCAATTATCAATTTTTATTAAGTCTGCTCTTATAGGTAAAAAAAAAAAGCCAGTATTGTGCAGCATTGAAAAATCTCATATTTGGATGATTATGTTTTTTTTTTTTTTTTTTTTTGGGGGGGGGGGGTTCAGGGGGGCAAAAACAGATTTTCATCAGCTGGAACACAAACCAGAAGTATGTGTCTCTCAACAACAGACGCCACTGTTGTGTGACCAGGCCATGTGGACCTTCTGTTTCATGTTTCAAAGCCCCAGCTTAATCGGCAGATGTTGTCTCTTATGATAATTTCCTTTTAAAGGGATAGTAATGCTTAAATATTAAGAAATCAGTGATTTATTTATTATACTTTTTTTTTTTTATATCGAAATGTACCAGTTGAAATGTCCCTTAACGATGGTGACTGTTCTGACATGTCACTGATGTCCATGCCTTAAAGACAGGTGAGGGTCGTGGCACCTTATGGGTTTTGTGTTCACACGCTCTTGTGGGAGCTCCATAAACTGACTGCTTCAAGACCAGAGCGGTCAGTTTCAGACTCTCATTCGGCGAACCGGTAAGCATGATTTGTCAAATGTGCCGGCTCGCGAATGACATCTATGCGGTCCTTAAGGTGGTATCCAACCTCAGGGCCAGTGGTCGTTGAGGGGATAAACGTATTCCTAATTTAATTTTATTTTAAAATGTTCCACTCCTGCCACTTTTCCCCATGTCATACATTCTGCACAGAAGGAAACTGGTCAGGATGGATTATGATGAGGGACATTCTTCTGTTAGCATAAGAAAAAAACCCTGCACGCTTCATCAAGGGGGTGGGCTTTCCTTGTACTGATAGACAGATTGTCCCTAATTTTGATCCGTCTGGTCCCCTGACGTGATTCTAGATATGAGGGGAGACACCATGAGGTATGGTAAAGAGGCGTGAGGTGGACACTTTAAAATAAAACTAAATGAAGAATACAACATTAACCCTTTGAGTGCCAGAATGGTACGCAAAAGGTTAAGGACACTTAGGCTGGTATGTTTTGCTATGAAAAAAAATATAATGAATAATCAAGGATGAATTAATATTAAGACATTACTATCCCTTTAGAAGGAAAAGAATATGGCAGCTACTTCATTTTATTCACTTAATATATCAAAATCTCACACATCCTTTAAGTGGCAGAGGTGTACGCAACGCTTTGCAATGCGTTGCTTACCCCTCTGGCACTCAAAGGGTTAACATTTTATTGCAAGTGTGGCCTTGTGCTCAAAAGATAATTAAAGCCATTCCAGAGCAAACAATCTGCACCATAGGGGACTAATAATAATAATAATTAAAAAAAAAAAAATCCCTTTGATTTAACCCTGTGAGTGCCAGAGAGAGATGCAATGCATTACAGGTGTGGATACCTCTGTGGCACCCACAGGGTTTGGGCTTTTAATACACTGAATCCTAGAGAGGTCTCCAGCGCCATGCACTGGAGGCCTAAAGCACGTAAGAGGTTAATATCTAGATTTAAATCAATGGAGACGTTGAGAATTTTTTCTTTTCCTCCAGATTTGCTACAGAATTGCTCCTGTCTGCCTTTGTACATAAGGCCCCCTGCCATACTTATAAGGATGTCCCACATGCAGTGTTAATGTCATGTTCTGAGACCAGCAGCCGTGCAGACATAAACTGAGCTGCACCGTTCCGTTCTTTTTTACGGGGCTGCGTTCTTACGTATCTGGAACGTGTACACGGCATATGCTTTTACCCCAGTTGTTGTTCTTGCTGTGTGGCTGTATAAGCTCTATTAAACACTCTTCCTCCCTCTCTCCATGTAAATAGCTATGCTATTGTGTATAGATTGGCACTCTGTAGTGACTTTACATTAGTTTCGCTGCACTGTGTTGTCCTTAGAGGACCTTTATCCTTCCACAACGGTTTTATTTCTTCAGTTTGTATAAATATTTAGATTTTATGTGTAAAAACTGGCTGAGGATGGTGAGAATTTTAGCCCATCGGTGTCTGGAGTGTCACATGTTGCTGTCACCTGTCCTGAACCGACTGCCTATTTGTTTTCCTCGTATATAAACAGACTTGTTCCTGTTGTGTTATCTAGTATTAACCCTTTGAGTTCCAGAAGGGTGTGCAATGCATTGATGACCACCCCTCTGGTATTTAAAGAGTTAAAGCAGTACAGTAAGGTATTGGGAAGAACTGACGCAACTGTAGTGTATACCAACTGTGCCATAGAGAACAAATAAAATTGTCCATTGATTTAAATGGGGATTTTAACCTATTGAATGCTAGAGGTCTAGAGACCTCTAACATTCACAGGGTTAAATTACCAATTCCTCTTATGTTTGTTGTTGGACATGTCTGTTGGTTTTACTTGGCACCCACTGAAAAGTGGTGTTTTTGCCTGTCCGGGACTCAACCCTTCTCTTTTCTCATGCATTTTATGTTTCCAAAAGTGGCTGCCTCAGTAGTATGGGTTTGTCTGAGTGCCATAGAGGAATGAAACACTGCAATGCATTGCGTGCCCACTGGAAGTCAAAGGGTTGAACCTTTCTGTACTGCATTGAAATAAACCAGTTTACAGGCTTTATCTTTACTTTTGACTCCTTTTTCTAGTCTTAATTTCATTTTGTTATATATACTTTTTTTGTTTTTATTTTTAATTCCATCTTATTTAATTTTAATAATGTGTGGACCCTTTAACCCCTTAGTGACCGGCCACCACTTAACGCCTGGCTAGGAATTTTTTTTTTTTCCACCAAAGTAATCCATTGTCCCCGAACATGTACGTCCTCCGTCACTAAGTGACAGTTTCTGTGGGATGTACATGTATGTCCATTGTCGGGAAGTGGTTAAGAACAGAAGCTAGTGTAGCAGACATCTTTGTTCCATAGAAGTGCACAGTGAATCTTTACAGGGATGTATCTCTGCACCGTTTTCACCTACAAGGGTCAGAGTGGGCTACAAATGAATCACTGGACCTGCTCTATTCTATGGTCAGCATGTGGAACAATGTTCACACCACTTAATTTTGCCATTTAAAACAGCTGGAAAATCGCTGTTTGCTTGACTTGTGCAATGGAAAACTACATTATCCGGTACATCCTTCTTCCCAGGCATTCTGCGTACAACAAGGTGTTGCCTTGGCAGCCATCTTTCTACTCACATTGCAAATGCTACTCAGAGGTGGGGCTCTCTCTTCTCTCTTTCTCTCTCTCTCGTTTAACCCTTTGTAGTCATAAATATTTGGGGTTTTCGGTGTATTTACTCATGCTTTCTAATTCACTGGACTACTTGTCCTACTTTTGAATGGTCTTTCTCTGAACAAGTCTGATCCCAAGGGACATATGGAGAAATCCAAGCCTAAGGATTATGGGTACACTTTAATCCCATTAGTTAATGATCCTCAAGCCAAATTGGGCATTCATAGGATTATTCAGGCACCCCGTGTTCTTCTTGCTCTTGGCCCCTACTACTTTCTTGGGGCCATCCACTGCAGAGCAAGAACCAGTTTGGGTTAAGATTCTAATGTCATTATTTTCTGCTATCCTTTTCTCTTCGAGGAGTTCTCAATTCTTGGCACCCAGTGCCCCTTATCAGACACACTGACCCTGTTTTTTAGGTGCCAGTCTCAGTTGGTACAAGGGGAAGCCCTTTTTGATTCCAGAATGGACTCTGGTCAAGGCGGATGCTTGTCTGAGCAGCAGGGGCGGCGTTCTCTGTCACCTGGGAGTCCAGGGTAAGTGCACTGTGGCGGAATCTCTTCAGTTCATCAGTGTTCTGGAACTCAGGGCAATTAGTCTGGCACTTGTGTGTACTGGACCTCCCACTTGAAGGGGAAGCTGGTGAGGGCTCAGTCGGACAATGTCACTTCTGTAGCATACATCAACAGTCAACGGGGCACTCGAAGTGCTGCCACCTGGTTTGAGGTAAAGTACACCCTCAGTTGGGTGGAAGCCCACGTTCCATCCATCTCCGCCGAGCACATTCCAGGGGTAGAAAACATGCTGTCCGACATCTTAAGCGGCCAGGATCTGCATCCCAGAGAGTAAGAACTCAATCCGGAGGTGTTCTACTTAATTGTCTTCCGTGGGGTGTGCCCACCGTTTGGGTTCTGATGTGCAGAAAGGAGTTTACACTTCCCTGGAGAGATGGCCCGCCGTTCATTAATATGTAGGGAATACTACATCTCCCATGAGGCCTCTTAATTTCACTTACCTCAGGGATTAGGAAGTTACTATACCTCTCCACTTCCTTTCTCCCTCCTAATGTTGTGACTTTAACCTCTTACAGGCAGGTAAGTATTGTTTCTTTAACGTTTGCTCTGCATTCTCCAGGTCATGTCTAATCTCATGGGAGACCTGGACAAGTCTTAGACCACCAGGGTATCAAGGATTTTCCCTATTAAGGATCTAAGGGACTTTGCTGTTACATTGTCACTCTTGTTCTGTTGCCCCTACAGGGCTACTCTTGGACCCACCATCTGAATAGGTACCTACATGGATTACAGCCGTTATGTCTTCTATGGATAATGTCCATTCCTCTGATAAGCGGGTCCTTGAATTCTGGATCCCTTTCCGTCCTGAGGTAATGGCTGATTTTTGATTCCTCATTTTACTCCTGGGGATTATTTCGATGATGTTTGGAGGCCCTTAACGGGTCTATCTGGCTTGAATTCTTTTTCCCAGATATTTTTTTATGTATCTAGAACCATGCTGCATTTCTGAAGGAAGGGAAGTCACCTGTTAAGATCTTTTCACTGTCGTCCAATACAGGTCACTGGTACCATGGGATGTGTAGTCCCCTTTAATAGGCAGGAACAATTATGCAAATAATTTGCAAGGGGCGGAGCCTCCCCTCTTACTTAAGCCACCTTCTGGCCAGAGCCACCCATATTGATTTGTTCCTGGTGTGCTTGCACACCAGGCAGAGAACAGCTATGCTTCTTAGAGTTTTATTATTTTTTCTTCAAATATGGAATACCACCATTAGGAGGGTGACCATGGCTGTGAATGCCCTCACCCGAAGTGGCTAGTGCAGCTTCCAGGGATTTCTGTGGACCTATACCTGATGAGGGGACAGCTTGTGTTTAGCAGCTCCCCTGTTGGGGAAATTACCTCTGGTTCTTTCCCTCCCTATCATGGTCACCTGAAGACAGAAGTCTGCGAGAAAGGTGAGTCACCCATTGAGTGCTGAAGGTCCACTTGTCCCCACAGTGTCCCTTTGATGGGCTTGTATTTGGGAGTTTTAATACACTCCAGCACTCATAGGGTGTTTTTATTGCATTATCACTATTTATGCAATTTCTGTGTTATTCTCTGAGTTTTGGAGCATTGGGTATTCATTTATTTATGTTTCTCATGTATTTCATGCTTGTTTGGGCACTTTTTAATGTTTTACTAAACTTTATTAAAAATGGTGTTCCGCGCCTTTAAGCGCGGCTTTTTCCCGCTCAGCAGCAGAGCTCCTTTACTCTCTATGGGAATTCACAGTTTGGGACATATCTCTGAAACCGCTTGTCACAGCAACTTCAGAGTGGGCTCATTTTAATGCTAGGCTCCTGCTCTATCATCCGGTTGGTGTTTTATTACTGTAGGGGGTTCAGGGGGGCTTCGGGCACTGTTGGGGTACTTGCATAGGGAAAACTACATTTCCCATGAGCGCTTAGCTCGCGCTCGTTTCTGATTGGCTGTCATGACGGCCGCCATTTTGTGGTACTTTTCCAAGGCGAGTACACTACGCAGGGACCGAGCCTTCTCTCTCCTCACCAGATTAACCCTTCGCTGGCCAGATAAGTCCGTTTTTAGACCTTTTCTGGGGTGAAACTTTAATCTTTAACACTTTTCTGGGTGATAGTGTTTGTTGTGGGGTATATTGACGCTGTGAGCATGTCTACTTCACTGGAGCTAGGGGCTAGACCCAAGACTAAGGAGGCTGGGGGGTCTTCTACCCCCATGGCGTTTTGCTCCTCTTGCCACATTGGGCTGGATTGCGATAATGTGGGGGATCTATGCCCTAATTGTACTGATAAAGATAGCAACCCTGGGCTTCCCAGCCACGCTATTGAGCCATCTTGGGTGAGGGAGTTTAAAGCTGCCACTAGGGATCTCAGATCCACGCTTCAACTCTTTCCCTCTCAGGTACAGGGGGCTCTCCAGGTCTGGCAGACCCCCTCTACTATCAGGACCTCCCTGCCTAAGCCACAAGGAGCTCCTGATATCACTGATTCTTCTGAAGAAGAACTTTTACAGGATTCTGATGCTGAGGAACGTACTGTTATTGAATCTAACAGGTCCATTGGGGACCCCTATGAGTGTGACCCTGAAGTTTCGGCTGAGGGTCTGATCAGAGCGGTTCTGAATACGCTCAACCTTCCTCTGACTCAGGAATCCACTTATGATCCTACTGATGTTTTTCAGAAAAAGCCATCTAAACCTGTTGTTTGTTTTCCAACTAACCCTACTCTTGCCCGTCTGGTTTCTGAGGCATGGAAGAATCCTGATAGATCTTCCTCTGTCTCCAAAAAGTTTGCCAAACTTTACCCTTTTCCCGAAGCGGAGCTGGCAAAATGGGTTCATCCTCCCAAGGTGGATGCTCCTGTGTCTAGACTATCCAAATCTACTGCTTTGGCTGTCTCAGATGCCTCTGCCTTGCAGGACTGGACGGATAAGAAATTAGAGCTCTCTCTTAAATCTATTTTTGCCTCTATTGGCACTGCCATGCGCCCCACCTTTGCTGTGGCATGGGTTAATAGGGCTATTGCAGCCTGGACTGAACGACTGACTGAAGCGGTTCGCCAGGATGCGCCTGTATCTGAACAGTTGCAGCTTCTTGCTAATATCACTGAAGCTCAGAACTATGTTGCTGATGCTGCTTTTGATGCTGTGCGCATGATGGCGAGGGCCTCCACTTCTTCTGTGGTGGCTAGACGCGCTCTTTGGCTGAAAATTTGGTCTGCTGATACAGCCTCTAAGAAAGCCTTGCTTTCCTTGCCCTTTCAGGGGAATTTGCTCTTTGGCTCTGAGCTCAAAGAAATGATCAGTGAGGCTACTGGCGGTAAAAGTACTCTTCTACCCTCAGTCTTTAAGAAAAAGTTTCCAGCCAAACGCAATCGGTCCTTTCGTTCCTTTCAGACTGAGACACGCTCCTCGGCCCAAACGGGTCCTCCCACTACGCGCTCCTCCTCCAAGCCCAAACAGTCCTGGAGGCCCAAAGTTGCCTCCAAGGCCAAGACCTCCAAGACTGCTTCGGCATGACTCGCCGAACCCGGGTCCGCATCCGGCTGTAGGCGGTCGTCTCCGCATCTTTCGCCGGTCTTGGGAGGAGTCAGTGGCGGACCCATGGGTTCTTCAGGTGGTGTCAGAGGGATACAGGATCCCTTTCTCTTCCCTTCCTCCTTTTCGGTTCCATTTTACTCGTCCTTCTCAGGAACCCTCAAAAAGGCGTCTGTTCGACGACGCTATTCAGGATCTCTTGGACAAAGAGGTCCTGGAGGCGGTTCCGCAGGGGGACACAGGTTCAGGATTTTATTCCAACCTGTTTGTGGTAGCCAAAAAGGACGGAGGAGCCCGTCCCATCTTGGATCTCAAAGATCTCAATGCCTATGTGGTGACTTCTCACTTCCGCCAGGAGTCCCTGCGCTCTGTGATTGCAGCAATGTCTCCAGGGGAGTTTCTTGCCTCCCTGGACCTTCAGGATGCTTATCTTCACATCCCTATTCATCCAGAGAGCAGGAAGTATCTCAGGATTGCCTGCCACAGGGGACACTTTCAATTTACAGCGCTCCCCTTTGGACTGACTACAGCTCCTCAAGTCTTCCAGCGGGTGCTGGGCTCCTTGATAGCGGTGCTCCATCAGGATGGGATCAGAGTGACACCCTACATGGACGATCTCCTACTGAAGGCCTCCTCAGCGGAGCTTCTCCACCAGCAGTTGCAGAGGTGCATGCACACCCTGAACCGTCACGGATGGATCCTGAATCTGGACAAGTCGGACTTGATTCCTTCTCAGAGGCTTCTGTTCCTGGGTCTCCTGTTCGACACTCGCCAATGCATGGTGTTTCTTCCAGAGGACGTGGCTCACCAGATAGCCGTCAGAGTGGCTGGGATTCTGGACATGGTCGAAATTCCAGTTCCGAAGTTGTCGTCCTTAGTGGGGAAGTTCATTTCCACGATCGAAGCAGTACCATTTGCCATGGCCCACTCCAGGGATCTTCAGAGATTTGTGATCCAGACGTGCAGGAATCATCCAGATCATCAACATCTGTCTGTTTCTCTTCCTCCTCATGTCGAGTCGAGTCTGCACTGGTGGTTAGATCTCTCTCATCTCTTGAAAGGGAAATCCTTTCTAGTTCCTCATTGGACCACAGTCACAACGGATGCCAGCCTTCGGGGCTGGGGTGCAGTCTGGGGTCGCTTCAGTGCTCAGGGGAAATGGGGTCTGGAGGAATCCATGCTCTCCATCAATGTTCTGGAACTTCGAGCTGTCCGGCTGGCCCTGAGGCACTGGGAGTCTCAATTGATCGGTCTTCCAGTCAGAGTAGAGTCCGACAACGCCACGGCGGTGGCTTACATCAACAGACAAGGCGGCACAAGAAGCGGTTCCGCCTGGTGGGAAGTCAAGGATATTTTGTCTTGGGCAGAAGATCACGTCCCTGTCATCTCTGCAGTTCATATTCCAGGCGTGGACAACGTCATGGCAGACTTCCTCAGTCGTCACACCGTCGACAGCGGAGAATGGGCTCTTCACCCAGAGGTGTTTCACATGCTCACTCAACGGTGGGGGATGCCAGTGGTGGATCTGATGGCTACCAGACACAACAGGAAGGTTCCGGTGTTTTGCTCCCGTCTGAGGGACTCCCTTGCTCTAGCGGTGGATGCCTTGTCGATCCCTTGGGACTTCTCCCTGGCTTACATCTTCCCCCCTCTTCCTCTATTGATCAGAGTTATTCAGAAGTTGAAGAGAGAACGTTGTCCTGTCATCCTGATTGCTCCAAACTGGCCTCGCCAGTCCTGGTTTCCGGAATTGATGGCCATGTCAGTGAAGGATCCAATCCCACTTCCAGCCCGTCCGGACCTGCTTCTTCAGGGGTATCTGTGGAAAGAGGATGTTCACTCTCTCCGTTTGATGGCATGGCGGTTGAATCCTCGATTCTAGCTAAGAAAGGCTTTTCTCCTTCTGTGGTGTCGACGATGCTCAGTGCTCGTAAGCCTGTGTCTTCCAAGATCTATCATCGCATTTGGTCAACTTTCGTGACATGGTGCTCTGTCAAGCAGTTGTCTCTTGACTTCCATCTTCCCACTGTCCTGGCCTTCTTGCAGGACGGTGTGGACAAGGGGCTCAGTCTGAGTTCCCTCAAAGTTCAGACCTCTGCCTTGTCTGTGTTTTTCCAGGAACGGATTGCCATCCTTCCTGATGTGAAAGTCTTCTTCCAAGGTGTGACTCATGTTCGACCTGCCTTCAAGAGTCCTGCTCCCCAGTGGGATCTCAATTTGGTGCTGGGAGTTCTTCAGCGACCACCGTTTGAATCCTTGGCTTCCATTCCATTACGTCTTGTGACTTGGAAGATGGCCTTCCTTTTGGCTATTGTGTCAGTACGCCGGGTGGCAGAGTTACAGGCATTGTCTTGTAAACCTCCTTACCTGGTGTTCCACAAGGATAAGGCTGTGCTTCGCACTACCAAGGAATTCTTACCCAAGGTTGTGTCTGAGTTTCACATCAATCAGGAGATTGTGGTTCCCTCTTTCTGCCCTAATCCTTCATCTGACAAGGAAAGAGATCTCCATTTGTTGGATGTGGTGCGTTGCCTCAAGTTTTATGTTCACCGCACCGAATCTATCAGGAAGTCTGACGCTCTATTCGTCATTCCTGAGGGGCCTAGGGCAGGAAGACCGGCTTCCAAAGTTACCATTGCCTCTTGGATTAAGGCTACCATCCGTGAAGCCTATAAGTTGAGGAATAAGCATGTTCCCTTCAGGGTGACTGCCCATTCCACCAGATCTATTGGGGCCTCCTGGGCCTACAAGAATCAAGCTTCTGCTGATCAACTGTGCAGAGCGGCCACTTGGTCCTCGTTGCACACCTTTTCTAAGCACTACCGAGTTGATGTACTGGCATCGGCTGATGCCAGCTTTGGAAGGAAGGTCCTGGAGGCGGTCTTGCCTGTGTAGGTCTTCCGCTCTGTGATCCTTAGTGCTTCCTTACTGTTGAGCCCGGTTGGCTCGTGTTCCGTGTGCTGTGTTAAGTTCAGGGTTTGTTCCCTTGATTGGTGTCCGTTGACACTTACAGTTTGGGCTATGTTATTATCTGGTTAACAGTTCTAGTGACTTGGGCCTTGCGCCTGGTCCTTGCCTTACTTCCCGCCTCTGGATCAGCTCAATGTTTGTACATCCCATGGTACCAGTGACCTGTATTGGACGACAGTGAAAATAGGATTTTAGTCTTACCTGTTAAATCCTTTTCACTTAGTCCATACAGGTCACTGGTCTCCCACCCTGTCAAGGGACCAGTCTTGGCTCTCCTGTGGCATTCAGTGGGAGACCGTTCGGGCATGCTCACAGGAGTCTTTCCTTTTGCTTACCTGGGGTCAGTTTAGGGTCTCAAATCAATATGGGTGGCTCTGGCCAGAAGGTGGCTTAAGTAAGAGGGGAGGCTCCGCCCCTTGCAAATTATTTGCATAATTGTTCCTGCCTATTAAAGGGGACTACACATCCCATGGTACCAGTGACCTGTATGGACTAAGTGAAAAGGATTTAACAGGTAAGACTAAAATCCTATTATTTATTCCCAGAAGATTTTTACAGATTCTAGATTCTCTCCTTAAGGATTCTAGATTCTCTCCTTAAGGTGAGTGTTGTGGTTTCTGATGCTGCTGTATGTCCCACCTTCGTGGTTGCTTGGGCATCGAGGGCCATGAGTGTCTTTGGGGGGGGGGGGGGGGGACAAGTCTTAGAGCTTGTTCATGCAGACTTTTCTAAAGCGGAGGAACTGAATTTTCCTAAGGTCCCTGGGGCTATGCGTATCTTACTGAAGTGGCTTTTGATTTTGCTAGGCTTACTGGGAATGCCTTAGCACTCTGTAGCTGAGCATTGTACCCTGTGACTAAAAATCTGGTAGGCAAGCCAGTCTTGCCAGAAGCCCTTGGTCTCTCCCATTAGTGGGCAAGCAGTTGTTTGGCCCTGTACTGGAGTAGGTTATTAGCCATTCTGCTTTGGGGGAGAGTTCACTATTACCTCAGGTTACCTCCAATTATCCTTTCACTGTCGTCCAATACAGGTCACTGGTACTCTGGGAGGCGTAAGTCCCCTTTAATAGGCCGGAACAATTATGCAAATAATTTGCAAGGGGCGGAGCCTCCCCTCTTACTTAAGCCACCTTCTGGCCAGAGCCACTCATATTGATTTGTTCCTGGTGTGCTTCCACACCAGGTAGAGAACATCTATGCATCTTAGTATTTTATTATTTTTTATTCAAATATGGAATACCACCATTAGGAGGGTGACCATGGCTGTGAATTGCCCTCTTTAAAGTGGCTGGTGCAGCTTCCAGGGATTTTCTGTGGACCTATACCCTGAAGAGGGGACAGCTTGTGTTAAGCAGCTCCCCTGTTGGGGAATTTACCTCTGGTTCTTTCCCTCCCTATCATGGTCACCTGAAGACAGAAGTCAGCAAGGAAGGTGAGTCACCCATTGAGTGCTGAAGGTCCACTTGTCCCCACAGTGTCCCTTTGATGGGCTTGTATTTGGGAGTTTTAATACACTCCAGCACTCATAGGGTGTTTTTATTGCATTATTACTGTTTATGCAATTTCTGTGTTATTCTCTGAGTTTTGGAGCATTGGGTATTCATTTATTTATGTTTCTCATGTGTTTCATGCTTGTTTGGGCACTTTTTAATGTTTTCTTAAACTTTATTAAAAATGGTGTTCCGCGCCTTTAAGCGCGGCTTTTTCCCGCTCAGACGCAAGGGCTCCTTTACTCTCTATGGGAATTCACAGTATGGGACATATCTCTGGAACCGCTTGTCACAGCAACTTCAGAGAGGGCTCATTTTAATTCTAGGCTCCTGCTCTATCATCCGGAATGTGTTTTATTTATGTGGGGTGTTCAGGGGGGCTTCGGGCACTGTTTGGGGTACTTGTAGGGAAAAACTACATTTCCCATGAGCGCTTGGTTCGCGCTCGTTTCTGATTGGCTGTCACGACGGCCGCCATTTTGTGGTACTTTTCCTAGGCGAGTACACTACGCAGGGACCGAGCCTTCTCTCTCCTCAACAGATTAACCCTTCGCTGGCCAGATAAGTCCGTTTTTAGAACATTTCTGGGGTGAAACTTTAATCTTATCACTTTTTCTGGGTGATAGTGTTATTAGTGGGGTATATTGACGCTGTGAGCATGTCTACTTCACTGGAGCTAGGGGCTAGACCCAAGTCTAAGGAGGATGGGGGGTCCGCTACCCCCATGGCGTTTTGCTCCTCTTGCCACATTGGGCTGGATGGCGATAATGTGGGGGATCTATGCCCTAATTGTACTGGTCAAGATAGCAACCCTGGGCTTCCCAGCCACGCTATTGAGCCATCTTGGGTGAAGGAGTTTAAAGCTGCCACTAGGGATCTCAGATCCACGCTTCAACTCTTTCCCTCTCAGGTACAGGGGGCTCTCCAGGTCTGGCAGACCCCCTCTACTATCAGGACCTCCCTGCCTAAGCCACAGGGAGCTCCTGATATCACTGATTCTTCTGAAGAAGAACTTTTACAGGATTCTGATGCTGAGGAACGTACTGTTATTGAATCTAACAGGTCCATTGGGGACCCCTATGAGTGTGACCCTGAAGTTTCGGCTGAGGGTCTGATCAGAGCGGTTCTGAATACGCTCAACCTTCCTCTGACTCAGGAATCCACTTATGATCCTACTGATGTTTTTCAGAAAAAGCCATCTAAGCCTGTTGTTTGTTTTCCAACTAACCCTACTCTTGCCCGTCTGGTCTCTGAGGCATGGAAGAATCCTGATAGATCTTCCTCTGTCTCCAAAAAGTTTGCCAAACTTTACCCTTTTCCTGAGGCGGAGCTGGCAAAATGGGTTCATCCTCCCAAAGTGGATGCTCCTGTGTCTAGACTATCCAAATCTACTGCTTTGGCTGTCTCAGATGCCTCTGCCTTGCAGGACTGGACGGATAAAAAGCTAGAGCTTTCTCTTAAACCTATTTTTGCCTCCATTGGCACAGCCATGCGCCCCACTTTTGCTGTGGCATGGGTTAATAGAGCTATTGCGGCCTGGACTGAACGACTGACTGAAGCGGTTCGCCAGGATGCGCCTGTATCTGAACAGTTGCAGCTTCTTGCTAATATCACTGAAGCTCAGAACTATGTTGCTGATGCTGCTTTTGATGCTGTGCGCATGATGGCGAGGGCCTCCACTTCTTCTGTGGTGGCTAGACGTGCTCTTTGGCTGAAAATTTGGTCTGCTGATACAGCCTCTAAGAAGGCTTTGCTTTCCTTGCCCTTTCAGGGGAATTTGCTTTTTGGGTCTGAACTCAAAGAAATGATCAGTGAGGCTACTGGCGGTAAAAGTACTCTTCTACCCTCAGTCTTTAAGAAAAAGTTTCCAGCCAAACGCAATCGGTCCTTTCGTTCCTTTCAGACTGAGACACGCTCCTCGGCCCAAACGGGTCCTCCCACTACGCGCTCCTCCTCCAAGCCCAAACAGTCCTGGAGGCCCAAAGTTGCCTCCAAGGCCAAGACCTCCAAGACTGCTTCGGCATGACTCGCCGAACCCGGGTCCGCATCCGGCTGTAGGCGGTCGTCTCCGCATCTTTCGCCGGACTTGGGAGGAGTCAGTGGCGGACCCATGGGTTCTTCAGGTGGTGTCAGAGGGATACAGGATCCCTTTCTCTTCCCTTCCTCCTTTTCGGTTCCATTTTACTCGTCCTTCTCAGGAACCCACAAAAAGGCGTCTGTTCGACGACGCTATTCAGGATCTCTTGGACAAAGAGGTCCTGGAGGCGGTTCCTCAGGGGGACACAGGTTCAGGATTTTATTCCAACCTGTTTGTGGTAGCCAAAAAGGACGGAGGAGCCCGTCCCATCTTGGATCTCAAAGATCTCAATGCCTATGTGGTGACTTCCCACTTCCGCCAGGAGTCCCTGCGCTCTGTGATTGCAGCAATGTCTCCAGGGGAGTTTCTTGCCTCCCTGGACCTTCAGGATGCTTATCTTCACATCCCTATTCATCCAGAGAGCAGGCGGTATCTCAGGATTGCCTGCCACAGGGGACACTTTCAGTTTGCAGCGCTCCCCTTTGGGCTGACTTCAGCCCCTCAGGTCTTCCAGAGGGTGTTGGGCTCCTTGATAGCGGTGCTCCATCAGGATGGGATCAGAGTGACCCCCTACATGGACGATCTCCTACTGAAGGCCTCCTCAGCGTAGCTTCTCCACCAGCAATTACAGATGTGCATGCACACCCTGAACCGTCATGGCTGGATCCTGAATCTGGACAAGTCGGACTTGATTCCATCTCAGAGGCTTCTGTTCCTGGGTCTCCTGTTCGACACTCGCCAATGCATGGTGTTTCTTCCAGAGGACGTGGCTCACCAGATAGCTGTCAGAGTGGCTGGAATTCTGGACCTGGACGTGATTCCAGTTCCGAAGTTGTCGTCCTTAGTGGGGAAGTTCATTTCCACAATCGAAGCAGTACCATTTGCCATGGCCCACTCCAGGGATCTTCAGAGATTCGTGATCCAGACGTGCAAGAATCATCCAGATCATCAACATCTGTCTGTTTCTCTTCCTCCTCATGTCGAGTCGAGTCTGCACTGGTGGTTAGATCTCTCTCATCTCCTGAAAGGGAAATCCTTTCTAGTTCCTCCTTGGACCACAGTCACTACGGATGCCAGCCTTCGGGGCTGGGGTGCAGTCTGGGGTCGCTTCAGTGCTCAGGGGAAATGGGGTCTGGAGGAATCCATGCTCTCCATCAATGTTCTGGAACTTCGAGCTGTCCGGCTGGCCCTGAGGCACTGGGAGTCTCAATTGACCGGTCTTCCAGTCAGAGTGGAGTCCGACAACGCCACGGCGGTGGCTTACATCAACAGGCAAGGCGGCACAAGAAGCGGTTCCGCCTGGTGGGAGGTCAAAGATATTTTGTCTTGGGCAGATGATCACGTGCCTGTCATCTCTGCGGTTCATATTCCAGGCGTGGACAACGTCATGGCAGACTTCCTCAGTCGTCATACCGTCGACAGCGGAGAATGGGCTCTGCACCCAGAGGTGTTTCACATGCTCACTCAACGGTGGGGGATGCATGTGGTGGATCTGATGGCTACCAGACACAACAGGAAGGTTCCGGTGTTTTGCTCCCGGTTGAGGGACTCCCTTGCTCTAGCAGTGGATGCCTTGTCGATCCCTTGGGACTTCTCCCTGGCTTACATCTTCCCTCCTCTTCCTCTATTGGTCAGAGTTATCCAGAAGTTGAAGAGGGAACGTTGTCCTGTCATCCTGATTGCTCCAAACTGGCCTCGCCAGTCCTGGTTTCCGGAATTGATGGCCATGTCAGTGAAGGATCCGATCCCACTTCCAGCCCGTCCGGACCTGCTTCTTCAGGGGTATCTGTGGAAAGAGGATGTTCACTCTCTCCATTTGATGGCATGGCGGTTGAATCCTCGATTCTAGCAAAGAAAGGCTTTTCTCCTTCTGTGGTATCGACGATGCTCAGTGCTCGTAAGCCTGTGTCTTCCAAGATCTATCATCGCATATGGTCAACTTTCGTGACATGGTGCTCTGACAAGAAGTTGTCGCTTGACTTCCATCTTCCCACTGTCCTGGCCTTCTTGCAGGACGGTGTGGATAAGGGGCTCAGTCTGAGTTCCCTCAAAGTTCAGACTTCTGCCTTGTCTGTGTTTTTCCAGGAACGGATTGCTGTCCTTCCTGATGTGAAAGTCTTCTTCCAGGGTGTGACTCATGTTCGACCTGCCTTTAAGAGTCTTGCTCCCCAGTGGGATCTCAATTTGGTGCTGGGAGTTCTTCAGCGACCACCGTTTGAATCCTTGGCTTCCATTCCGTTACGTCTTGTGACTTGGAAGATGGCCTTCCTCTTGGCTGTTGTGTCAGTGCGCCGGGTAGCAGAGTTACAGGCCTTGTCTTGTAAACCTCCTTACCTGGTGTTCCACAAGGATAAGGCTGTGCTTCGCACTACCAAGGAATTCTTACCCAAGGTTGTGTCTGAGTTTCACATCAATCAGGAGATTGTGGTTCCCTCTTTCTGCCCTAATCCTTCATCCGACAAGGAAAGAGATCTCCATCTGTTGGATGTGGTGCGTTGCCTTAAATTTTATGTTCATCGCACCGAGTCTATCAGGAAGTCTGACGCTCTATTCGTCATTCCTGAGGGGCCTAGGGCAGGAAGACCGGCTTCCAAAGTTACCATTGCCTCTTGGATTAAGGCTACCATCCGTGAAGCCTATAAGTTGAGGAATAAGCATGTTCCCTTCCGGGTGACTGCCCATTCCACCAGATCTATTGGGGCCTCTTGGGCCTACAAGAATCAAGCTTCTGCTGATCAACTGTGCAGAGCGGCCACTTGGTCCTCTGTGCACACCTTTTCTAAGCACTATCGAGTTGATGTACTGGCTTCGGCTGATGCCAGTTTTGGAAGGAAGGTCCTGGAGGCAGTCTTGCCTGTGTAGGTCTTCCGCTCTGTGATCCTTAGTGCTTCTTTACTGTTGAGCCCGGTTGGCTCTGGTTCTGTGTGCTGTGTTAGTTCAGGGATTGTTCCCTTGGTTGGTGTCCGTTGACACTTACAGTTTGGGCTATGTTATCAACTGGTCATAACAGTTCTGGTGACTTGGGCCTTGCGCTTGGTCCTTGCCTTACTTCCCGCCTCTGGATCAGCTCAATGTTTGTACATCCCAGAGTACCAGTGACCTGTATTGGACGACAGTGAAAATAGGATTTTAGTCTTACCTGTTAAATCCTTTTCACTTAGTCCATACAGGTCACTGGTCTCCCACCCTGTCAAGGGACCAGTCTTGGCTCTCCTGTGGCATTCAGTGGGAGACCGTTCGGGCATGCTCACAGGAGTCTTTCTTTTTGCTTACCTGAGGTCAGTTCTTGGGGTCTCAAATCAATATGAGTGGCTCTGGCCAGAAGGTGGCTTAAGTAAGAGGGGAGGCTCCGCCCCTTGCAAATTATTTGCATAATTGTTCCTGCCTATTAAAGGGGACTTACGCCTCCCAGAGTACCAGTGACCTGTATGGACTAAGTGAAAAGGATTTAACAGGTAAGACTAAAATCCTATTTTTTCCAACAGAAGATGCATGGTTTGTTACACCCCCCTCCAAGCAGGCTTGGTCAGGTAAGAAGCCTCTCCTGAAGCCCCCAGCTGACAAGTCTGCCACTGTATGACTTGAATGATCTGGTCCACCTCAGGCAATTCAAGTTCATTTGCCTTTATTTTTCAATATGTCGACTTTCTTTGTGGTGGATCAGTGGGTTTTGAGGGTGCCCATGGAAGGATGCCATGTAGATTTCAAATCCCCTTTTCCCATATCTCCACGTTTAAAGTGTCTTGCATTCCGGTGATGGACCGTATACTCTTAAACTCTTTCTTTCATAGTGGGCATGGAGATGTTGGTACCTGTCCCTTCTCAAGAAAGATTCATGGGATTCTATTACAACCTTTTCATAGTCTGCAAAATAGATGGCGGATGCCATCCTATTCTGGACTTGAGGCATCTGAAGTGTTTTGTTCTTAACCCTGTTTCAAGAAGGATTCTTTCTGCTCTGTCATCACTGTTGTGTCCGGGTGCGTTTTTAGCCTCCCTAGACATGTATCTTCATATTCCCATCCATGCAGATCATCAGTGATTTCTTTGGTTTGTCTTCTAGTTCATCATGATTCCTTTTGCGCTTCTCTGGATTTTGGCTGACTTGGCTGATCTCTAGTGATTTATCTACTCCCTATATGAGTGCCCTTTTTTAAAGACTCCTTCAACTGAAACTTTGTGCCTTTAGATTCAGATTTGTGTTTCTATTCTGACAAACTTCTGGATAAGGGGGAGGGATCTGCGAAAGCCTTTCATGTTTTGTTGCAGTTAACGAGGAAGGCTTTCTCCTGTTCCACCCACTCCTACCTGGTGGGCCATGCTTCTACCCTGTGCCTTCTCTATTCAGCCTGGATATCAGTAACTGGGGTGGACATCAGGAGGGAGCACTGCATTGGACTGAACACATCTCTGGCACACAAATGTTAAAAAATACTTTAAATAATATAATAAATTAAAAGAAAATGTACCAAAGGGGACACTTTGTCCATCCTCTCTCATGAAGCAATGCATTTTAGACCTCTTCAGCATAAGTGGTTAAACTTTCATTTAAATTTTATTGGACTTTTTATTTGTGAAAAGAGGGCTGGTGTTATTACATGCATATCAGTTATGTGTAAAGTAAGTCTGAGGCCTCAAAACTCGTGAGGCAGGGCAAATCTGGGACCGATGGCAACTGGACTTTCAGATTGGCATCAAATAAGGCAAGGAGCAGGACTACAATGTCATCAGACTGTTCACTAACTCCTACATTAACTCCTTGGTGAAGTGTAACACAGACATTCATAATTTGGAGGTCAGATTAGTACATTTTTCCATTGTTTCAGAATAATCAATTTGTAAAGTGGGTCTTCTGATTCCTTTATTTCTGGATTAACCCATTGAGTGTTATATAGGTATCCAACACATTGTGTTGCATTGCGTTGGATACCTCTCTGGCACTCAAAGGCTTCTACCATTTCCAGGACTTTTCAGCATCAGCTGTTCAGAAATTAATCAGAGGCCTGAAAAAAGAATCATTCCAGGACAGTGAGTCTGCATTGTCTTCAGTGCGGAGGTTTTTTTATACTTCCCTCGCTCGTGATGCCTTCATAGCGAACATTTCTTTTCTACATATTATATACAGTCTATTTTGGATGATGTTTTGGACTCCTCAGTCCTGACTCACAGAAACATGAATTGGAAACATCCTTTATAAAACCAATGCAGTATCATTTACGGGACTTTGTCTAGCAAGACTTGGCATAGACTCAGACACAGCAGGGTATTGTTGCTATTCTAAAAATGTTATTTACAGTTTGACAGTGTACTTGGCCATATTAATTTGGCCTGACAAGCTCACTAATAAAATTGCTATTGGGTTATAAATACACCCTTGAGAGCACTATTCCTTACACCAAGGGCCTTGTGCAGAAAGTATTTTTTGAGCAATTCAGATTACCCTTCAGGTGAATAATGCTTTTATCCCCTCCTTGCAGGATGGAGATGTCTCCAAAGCAATTCATTGGCAACCTTTCTGTCATTCCAGGGGTAAAAATGACACTTAAATTAATAGAAAACCCTCTATGGTGCTTCTGTACTTCCTGCTAATTGTCAGGTAATACAAATGTTCCAGTCTACAACCAGATATAGGTTGGGTGAAACAGAATTGCATGTCCATTACCCTAATATGAAAGAACAAGTAAACATTTGTTATAAAAATGAATGTTTTCGGGATTGTTCTGCTGAGTAAAACAAGGGTACTCCTGCTACTGTCATTTGCTATGTGTTCAAAAGTTCTAACCATTGCAACTGTCACAGAATTATGCAGTTGTTAAAGGGATAGTAATGTTTCATAATAAAAGCAGCTCTAATTAATCATCATAGTATTTGGACTTTGGAGAGTGTTATTTCAGTTCTGCCAGAGTTGTAGTTCAAGAGTAACTCAATGACAAAGTATCCCCCTCCCGCCCCTTTTACTGATGTAACACTGCTCAGCCAGATCAGAAGGGAGGTGCCCAGGTAGATTGCAGAGAGGGACAATCTTCAATTAAGATAAGAGAAAAAGCTGAAAAACCTGTCAAGGGGGGCAGGGCTTTCATTGTTCTCATAGGAAGAAGATTGTCCCCTTCTGTTATCTGTCTGGTCTATGGACTGGATTCCACATCTGAGAAGAGATGGCTTACATTAGGTAAAAGGGGCGGGAGGGGAAACTTTGCTTGTGAATATCTCATAAACCATAAAGGTTTGAGATATAAGACTTATATCGTTCTTCATGCGCTTTTAATGCCTACAAAATAAAATAAAGGTAAAACGAAGTATCACTATCCCATTTAATGTTATATTCTGTGGGGAACTGCAGTCTGTGATTCATCTCTCCCATAGACTGTGACAATAACGGTCTTCCATACATGAACTGCCTGTGCACCAACAGCACTGTTACTGTAACAAAAAAATAGTTTAAACTTTAATAACTTTTAAACTACAAATCCCCCAGTAGCGGGGAGTGTCCTTGTTTTATTCAGCAGGCAAATACCTCTAACATATAGATTTTAATTAAATATTTACTTGTTCTCTAAGCATGTTTTAAAGTTCTAATAGTATTTTGTTCTTTAACCCTTTGATAGCCAGAGAGCTGCGCAACACATGGCTTTGCAATGTTTTGCAAAGATCTCTGGCACGCTAAGGGTTAACATGTAAATGGAGCTTGAACGATTATTTGACAGGATTTTGCATTGTGCATAAAATATCCACTCCTGTGCATATATATATTGGTTACACTGGGAACTGGAACTGAGAATAAGGGCACCAATTCTGGACCATTAAAAGTCATCTGGGAAATGTTAAATTCTTTTTTTTTTTTTTTTTTTTTTTTTTTCTTTTGTAGCTTAAACTATTTTCTCCTTGGTGCACTCAGTAAAGAGGTCATATTTTTTTTATTTTTTTTTTTATTTTTTTTTTTACTGAAGTAGCCTATTAAATAAGCGTTGGGCAGTCACAGCACAAAACAAGTTTCCAGTGCCTATTTTAGCAAAGAAATCTTTTAGGAAAGAAATCCTCCTGTTGTTCTTTTGACATTACTTTTTCCTCAGTCTTGTACCCAGTATATCTGTATTGCATAACCCGTTTTCTGTTACCTTTTGATTAACTCAGGGACACCAAAAATGCTTAAAATTGTATTTGGCTGTTTAAAGCAGAGAATAGTGGGCACAAAGCAGTAGAGGTGAAATTCTGAGGCAAAGAAGCTGCACCATAGGGGACAAATAAGTTAATCTAACCCCTTAATGTTCAGTGACGTGTCTGGACTGTTACTGCTATTTTTCCATTAAGGACCAGTGACGGTCCTGGCACGTCACATATTTTTTTTTTTTTTACTCACAGAGCTCCTGCAGGAGCGTTGTGAGTAGTAGCAGGGACTGAAATTGACTGCTCCAAGACCGTATCAATCACGATCAATCCCCTGCTCAGCGTGCCAGTACACGTGATCAGTCACTTGGGCCGGCACATCAGACTTTGCTATCTGGTCCTTAAAGGACCACACACTCTGGGACCGCTGGTCCTTGAGGGGTTAAACACTACAGAGGGCTCCAACTCAATGCTTCAAAATGCAGTGGAGACCTCTCTAGCACGGTTTATAAGCCCCATTTAAATCTATAGAAATGTAAATTTTTGGGCTATGCAATTGGTTTGCTGCAAAATTGCTGTTTGTGCACATGGCCCTGACCGTGTGGATTGTTGTAGTATCTACTCTTCCCACTTTACCAGAGATGATGTAGGTTGCTGCAGAAGATCCAGTGCTCAGCATGTAGCCCCAGTGAAGTAACTACCCACCACAGTTAATTTGTCCATCACCAGAAAACATGGTGAATATTTATTGCAGCTGTCGTGTATGGTAAATGGTTAAAAATGGGATTTTCCTCTTTCTAAAGCAGGGTTAAGCCATGTGTCTTCTGTATTCCTTAACATATTGTCAGTCATGTTTATAACTACTGTACCAGTGTACACCAGTCAAACCAAGCACGAGGAGCTGGGGTACCACCTTCAAAATCAAAAAAAGGCCAGTCCCCTGGAGGAGCCCAGTTTGTTGGCCTGGAACTGTATAAAAGGCTAAAAGAGTTCTTGAAGAACTACTTGACAAATCTCCTAAAGGTACGTCATTCTCGTTCTGTCATCATTGTGGCGCTGTTACTGCGGGATGTAGCTGGCCACAGCTTGGGGCATTTGAACTGTCAGCCAGTAGGAAGCCATAATATTCTACATCATGCTCTTTGTCTATTACAGTTTTACATACTGACTTGGAATAATCTAAAAAGGCATGGTGCATCATTGCAATACTCCTTAACCCCGTCAGCACGGGGCATTTCTTTCCTCCGCGTTTTATTCAGAGCTCCCTGAGCGGCATGTAGTCGCGTGGGGACCCCTGAATTCAATGACGTGCCAGGACCATCACTGGTCCTTGATTGCAGTACAGCCATGATGGTCTTGGCAAGTCATTGGTCCTTAAAAGGTCAAGTTATAAGGATGGTGTTTATTTTCTTTGAGCCTCTGTTTACACATAGGGAATCGTCACAAATAGCTTCTTCACCATGTGTATATTATATTACATGTAAATAGGAGTATGTAATGTTGTTGCAACCCTTTTTGGCCTATTTCAGGCTGAATTGCCACTGTCTTAGACAGTAGGAGAAGTAGTAACACAGATGTCTGCCTCCTTTTGGACAACTACCTATGGGTGCCACTGCCATTTGTATGTATCTTCTATCTATGCATGAAGTCCCTTCAGCCTTGTACATCATATAATCTTGATTGTGAACAGCAGGGAGTTAATGGGGCTTCAGTATCCACCCCCTGGATGCTAGAGAGAGCTGCATTGTGGTAATGAATTGCATATCCTTCTAACATCCAAGGGGTTAGAACATTGGTGTGTTCTCTGTATTTGTAGATGTATAACATATGACTAAATGCTTGTATGTAAACATCAGCTTGTAGCAGTAACAGAAAATGGAAGAGAGGGCCACTTGAACTGCACTGACCAATTCTTTGTGGACGACAGAAAATCAGTGCAGTGCTTGAAGTGGTTTGAGAACTTGCATATAACTGTTTGCTGTCTTCAGGATGGAGAAGATTTGATGGATGAGAGTGTATTGAAGTTTTACACACAGCAGTGGGAAGATTATCGGTTCTCAAGCAAAGTATTGAATGGCATCTGTGCATACCTCAATCGACACTGGGTTCGGCGTGAGTGTGATGAAGGGCGTAAAGGAATCTATGAAATTTACTCAGTAAGTTTTTTTATTATTATACTACTAAGTGTGTTTTTTTTTTTTTTTGTTTGTGTTTTTTTGGGCAAAAATTACATTGTTGAATTGTATGTTTGTGTGTGTATATATGCATGTGTGTGTATATATGCATATGTATGTATATATGCATATGTATGTATATGTATATAGAAGTAGGAGAAGGACTCACTCTCGACAATTCGACAAATGTCTTGGTGCCCGGTTAGAGTTCAAATGCCAAAAGAAGAAATCAACACTCACCTCACAGGACTTCATAATGTGCTAATCAGTGTTGTATTTATTTTGTGGTCAACGTTTCGATCCTCGCATGGATCTTTCTCAAGACCAAGTCTTGAGAAAGATCCATGTGAGGATCGAAATGTTGACCACAAAATCAATACAACACTGATTAGCACATTATGAAGTCCTGTGAGTGCTGATTTCTTCTTTTGGTGTGTGTATGTATGTATGTATGGTGTATATGTGTATATGTGTGTGTGTGTGTGTGTGTATATATATATATATATATATATATATATATATATATATATATATATATATATATATATATATATATAGTGCTGACCACAGATGTCACACTGCCATTACTACACTTTTGTCCTGCTAGGGGCAGATACACAAACATATCACTGCCG
This sequence comes from Rhinophrynus dorsalis, assembly GCA_037306005.1. Taxonomy (NCBI): domain Eukaryota; kingdom Metazoa; phylum Chordata; class Amphibia; order Anura; family Rhinophrynidae; genus Rhinophrynus; species Rhinophrynus dorsalis. The sequence goes on along the minus strand of CM074723.1, from coordinate 339,815,110 downwards.
TTGGTACGGACACTGGTGGAGGGATGAAAAAGCTGTAAATATGGAGGTATGGGAGAAGCTAAAAAGTTGAGAGGGAGAGAGTAGCTGGACAATTAATTGGCAAATCCTAAACACTCCCAAATGACCCAATAAGGTTTAACATATACAGTTAGTTTTGGGATTTTCATCCTTTTCTGAAATTCTGTGGCTCTTATAAATTGAACTCCTCTTCTCTTTTTTCCCTTTTTTCCTCTAAACTTCCCACTAATAAGAGGCAAGCCCCATATATTTGAAGAAGAAAAAAAATGAGAGAAAACACTCTCCCTATTGCCATAGATCAGGAAACTGGTAGAGTAAAAGTGATACCTTTTATTGGCTGACTGCGTAACTTTAGAATGCAAGCTTTCTACTTACGTCTTTTTGTTAGGTATGTTTAGTTGGAAGGCTGAATACAAAATACATAACATAGGTTGTTCATTCATGCAAACTGAATGCTACTGGAGGTGTCTGTTAATTATCCATAAAGGCTTCTCTTTGTAGCTGGCCAAGTAGTTCATGATTTAATATGTGAATATCTCCAGTATATTTAGTGTATAGAGAGATGGCTACGTATATGGAATTTATGGGTTAACCCTCCGAGTGCAAGAGAGGTTTGCAGTTCGTTGAGTACCCTTCTTGTGCTCCCAAAGGGCCAAAATGTATGTTTGTAATAATATGACATAAAATCCTTGTTACGGTTCAGGCCACAGTTCAGTGTGTTAAACGTAAGTGAACAGAAATGCCATTCCTCATCCTGCAAATAGAAATTGCACATACATTATCATCTAGCTTAGTTTCTCTTGTGTATGTGTACAAGTGTGAATGTTACTCAACACTTATTTAAAAGCAATTTGTGTTTTAGCTTTAAAGTTCTTTTAAAGGAGATATAGACCCTAATAATAACCCCCACTTCTATTTCTATGGCTAGAAGATCCTGATGGCCAAATAGTAACCCCCGCTTCTCTTTCTCTGGTTAGATGATCCTGATGGCCAAATAATAACAACCCCCACTTCTCTTTTTATGGCTAGAAGATCCTCACGGCCAAAAGAATATTGTCCTTGTGCCTTCATCTGGGGAGAAGCTCTTCAGTCGGTACTGGATGTTACGTCTCTATAAGGAGGACTGGACAGTTGCGGCCTGTTTTTGTTTTGTTTTTTAACTGATAGAGGATGAATGCATGAGTCTTATTAATCCTTCAAAGAACAGACGGATATGCTACACATTGCAAAGCAATTAGTTGCATATCCCTCTAGTCCTGAAAGAGTTAAAATTACCATGAGCAGGCAGCAAAGTTAGTGTCCTGTATTCCTGTTCGTAACGGTCATGTCCACCTCCATGGATGTGACATCCAGGACTGATTGAGGACGCCATCTCTTAAACAGTGGCACAAGGGCAATTCAGGACCATAGTAAATTAAGTGGAGAGCTATTATAAGGGAGTGCTACATCTCCTGTAAATAGAGATGCACCGATACCGATTTTTTTTTAAGACCGAGTACGAGTACCGATACTTTTTTCAAGTACTCACTGATACCAATTACCGATACTTTTTTTTGCGGTCATTTGCCAGTTTTCCAAGTACCTATATGCTTTAGGTACTTGTAAAACTGGCAAATGACCGCAAAAAAAAAGTATTGGTAACTGGCATCAGTGAGTACTTGAAATATATATACACACACCCCCCACCACTTGATTCTCCGCTTTTGACTCTTTCTCCCCCTCTTGATTCCCACCTTTTACTTCATTCTCCCCCTATTGAGCCCCCTTCTTTTGCCTTGGCTTTTTCTCTCCCTTTTGATCCCCCTTTCTCCCCCTCCTTCTCCTTGACTCTTGATCCCACCCTTTTGCCTCTCTCTCTCTCTCCTGATCCTCCCTCCTTTTGCCTCTTCTTGGCCCCCCTCCTTTTGTCTCCTGATCCTTCCTCCCCTCTTTTTCTCCCTCTTGACCCCATTCTCTTCCTCTTCCACCACCCGCTGCCCCATCTTGCCTCCCTTACCCTCCTCTGCCGGGTGCTCGCTGTTCTCTCGCGAGCCCCGGCAGAGGTCAGCGTCGGAGCATTGCCATGGTAACCCGCGGCAACGCTCCAACGCTGGGGAGCATTGTGAGCAGCTCCCCGGGCTCCCTCTCTGCAGCACCGACCCTGTCACAGGGTATCGGTGCTGGCATCGGCCGCATTTGCGAGAGTACAAGTACTCGCGCAAATGCTGGTATCGGCACCGGTGCAACCCTACCTGTAAGTCATATATTTGTGGATTCAGTCAGTGGATGATTAAGTTATTGATGAATGTTAATGGTTTCTTTGTGTTCTCTTCCTAGCTTGCCTTAGTGACCTGGAGGGATTGCCTCTTTAGGCCTTTAAATAAGCAGGTAAAACCATTTACTTTTTCACACACGTACTGTGAGGCGCAGAGGGTAGTAAACACGTTTGAAGCTTTATCCTAAGTGATTAGAAATAAATGTACTATGGCAGAAGTTGTGAAGTTATTGGATCTCCACCTGGTTGGGGATAATGAGGACTCTAGTCACCAACAGTGGGAGATCCAACAATTTACCCTGCAATATGATATTAGTATTATAAACTATTTTTTAGAGGGGTCAGGGGCTACAATTAGTTTGCGTCCACTTTTCCACCGAAGGAATGTATATGTCCTTACAGGTGTTTATATATTTTTATTGGGTACCGTGGCCTGTATTATAAAAGTAGCTATTCTGGAGTAAACCAACTGCACAATAGGTGACAAATTAAGATAACTGTTAAATTAAAGGAGCAGTAAACTTTTTTTTATGAAAAAATATATGTTGTAGGGATTTTCCTATTGAGTAAAATAAGGGTACTCCCACTGCCAAACGATTTACAGTTCCAGAGTTATTACAGTTTAAACCAATGTTTTTTTTTGTTTTTTTTTTTTACATTAGCAGTGCCCTCTAGTGGTCAAATTCTAATTAGTTTTCCTGTTAGATTCTAATGGAGAGGAAAGTCAGAAAAGTCAGAGACATACAGTTCTCAAAAGAATGTGATAGAAACTGCCTGTCACTTCACGTCAGTTAGAACTATCAGGAAGTAAACACAGTAAATTCACTTCATGATTATTTATACTGCTATAATTTTTGAATAAAACATCTGACAGCGATGGGAGTGACCTTGTTTTATTCAACAAGAAATCCTCTGTAAAATGTGTTTTCATAAAAAAAGTTTACTGCTCCTTTAAATTAGGCTTTTCACCCCTTGACTTGCAAAGCAATGCAATAGAGACCTCTCTAGCATTCAATTACTTAAAAAGCTCTGTTCAAGTGCCTAAGAATTTAGGAATTCTTGTGGGCCCATGTGCCTTGCATGTAAATTCAAACTGGAGCAATTATGTGTAATCTAAGTAAATGATAAGGAGCGCTGAAGGTATGGGCAGACACTTCAGTGTCACAAGAGTTAAAGGGATAGTATTCCAAGTGTGTTAATTTATTAATTTATTTATTTATTTTTTATAAGTGAATCTTGTAGACATTAAAAAAAATAAACTAAATGCCCCCAGTCCCATCTCTCTAACCTTTATGGTTTGAGAGGTATTCTGCACTAAAGTTCCCCCCTCCCTCCCCTTTCCCTGACACCAGCGCTCTTGGCTCTGCTGAAGAGCCTCCGCTTGTCCAGGGACCAGATTCCCCTGCAGTCAGCTTGAGAGCGGGCATCAGGGAAAGGGGAGGGAGGGGGAACTTCAGTGCGGAATACCTCTCAAACCATAAAGGTTTGAGAGATGGGACTGGGGGGGGCATTCAGTTTAATTTTTTAATGTCTACAAGATTTTTTTTTTTTTTTTTTTTGTAAAACTTGGCAATACTATCCCTTTAAATAACTGAAAAATTAAAAAAAATACTCATAAAAAGGTACTAATATATACAAATATAAACTCTTGAAAGAAAAATAATAATTAAAACCTGCCCAATGCAGTCTTACACAAGATCACAAACGGATCTACATAATAGTCAAATGATGAAAGGTTTAATGGAATAATGGAGATGAAATGGTAAGCCCAATATGAATATTCGTGATACAGCCACTCCCACTTAGGTTTGAAGCAGTGTTCAACAATGGTCTTGGTCCACTATTAATTCGACACTTGAAAACAGTAAGAAGAGCAACAAAACAGGGAGCACTACTAAGTATAGTAATTTAAAGAGGAACTCACCTCTATATAAGTTTGCCTCTGTGTAATGTTCCTATAGTGATAACATGTAATTTGTGTGGGTTTTTTTTTAATATAATGCAGGCTATGGCGAAATTTACCATTTTTAAAACTAGCCGGTGACATCCCTTCAGGACATGTGCGGGTACAGCTCTGTCCTGCAGCCTGTCTATCTTCGTCTGTTCCCTGCTTAACACCTTAACGACCAGCGGTCGCGGGGTGTGTGGTCCTTTAAGGACCCGATAGAGAATTTCGGCGTGCCGCCCCACGTGACTGATCACGTGGGGCGGCACGCCGAACTGAGGGACTGAAAGAGATCTCTCCGGTCTTGGAGCGATCAAATTCAGTCCCCAGTATTACTCATCGCGCTCCTGCAGGAGTGCGGTGAGTAAAAGTACGTGACGTACCAGGACCGTCACTGGTCCTTAAGTGCCGGACCAGCGTGACGGTCCGGGTACGTCACCGGACGCTAAGGGGTTAAGTATTGCCTCGTTCCACCCTCCTCTGATGATGGAGGATTTCTCTATGTAAGCTGGAGTGCTCTCTAGCCAGTGAGAGCACTGTAGTTCACATGGAGAAATCCTCCATCATCGGAGGAGATTGGAACGAGGCAATACTTGGAGAGGGAACAGATGAGGATTGACAGGGTGCATGACAGAGCTGTGACCTTAGCCTGTCCTGAACCTTTTTAAAATGGTAAATTTTGCCATAGCCTGCATTATATTAACACAGATTACACGTTTGCTATAGCAACATTACACAGAGGCAAACTTGTGTAGTGGTGAGAGTTCCCCTTTAATATACATCGGCACAATAAAGACAGTAACACACATGCATGAACATGGCCCTCCTCTTGGGCATAATGCACCTCAAAGGTCCCAGCTTCTTCTGTCAAAATGTTGTGTGTCTCTGGAGCAATTATGTGGGAACCCTTCTGCACCCTAGAGAACTGTCAAGTTCCCAAGGATCGAAATGGGGATTTTAACCCTGTGAATGCTAGTGAGGTCTCCAACTTGCAACCTCTGTAGCATTCAATGGCTTAAAAACCCCATTTAAATAAATGGAAATTTTGGAAATGCTTATTTATCCTCTTTGGTTTAGTTTGTTTGCCCCAGTTTACTTTTTAACATATGGCCCCATGAACCCACAGCAGAAGTTGCTTTGATCCTTTGAATGCCTCTGACACTCAAAGGATTAGAATTTATAGGGATATTTAAAAAAAAACAAAAAAACACCACACACACAACACAGCAAACATGTCTTGCTTAAAAAAACATACTGTGTTTCGTATTGATATAATGCAAGCCAGGTGCTGAATTGGTATTATCATAATGGATATATATATATATATTCGTGTGTGTGCTTATGTGTAGGGCTTTTGTAGTTGTTGTTGTTCGAGGGGATTCCCAATTTCTGAGAGATGTTGTTCAAAAGTTAATACAACTAAAACTTTAATTTTAATCCAAATTAAATGAAAAATCACCAAATGGGGACACACTTTTCTACAGGTAACCACATTTGGGGATCAGATGTTCTCTAATGGCTGCATAAAAAGAAATAATTTGTTGTCACATTTGGTCTGTAACAACATTTGAATTCTCCATCTCCCTGTTACTCTGCACAGAAAAAAAATCTTATTTAATTTTTTTTGTTTTCCATTAAAAAAGTTTGCAGTTTAGTTACTGACAAAAATGGCATGACTCTTCTATTTGTTCTGTTATTTATGGGTTATATTGGTGCATAGTTTTCCATGTAAACAGCTTCTATTTCCACAAAATGCTAAGTTACAGTTCCTAATCGCTTAAAATACTATGTTAATATTGCCTTTTCTATCGTAATTTGACACAGGAAATTGTTAGTAATGAATCACTAGGCATAGTCTCTTATTAAGTATGAGTCTGCAAATCTGCCTCTGGCAAAAGCTTACCCCATGGATATTCATTGCACTATGCACATGGTTTGTGCTGCATCTGCTCTTCCATTAAATGCGTAAAAAAAAAATTGGTACTCTGGAAAAGGAGTGAATACAACTAAATATAAACTTGAATGTTCTATTTTAACAGATTTGTATTAAACACAGAAATCTTAATTACACTTTTTTTACCTTTTTTATGTCTTGTGCAGTGTTTTCTTCGTTGAAATAAACTATGTGTATGTAGGTGTGTGTGTGTGTATATAAATATATATAATTAGTAATTTTTTTTTTTTTTTTTTTTTTTTTTTTTTGCTGCCTTGATAGGTGACAAATGCTGTGCTAAAATTGATTGAGAAGGAACGAAATGGTGAAACAATCAACACAAGGCTCATCAGTGGAGTTGTACAGTCCTATGGTAAGGTCTCCATTTTGCTGTTTCCACAAGTGGAAGCCTTTCCAGCTATTTTTTCACATTAACAATATGTAACTGAGATGCACAAACTAGTACAATTGAGCATCCAAATGTCCTCCCACAATGTCTGCAGATACCACTTGTTCTTTTCATCCATTCGGCATTGACAGTTTGCAGGCTTGGGGAGTGGTGTTCACTGGTGGCTGATATTTGAAGGATTAAAATCATAATTTTAGGTTTTTCCTGCTGAGTGAAACTAGGGTACTCTCATTGCAGTGGGATTTTTCGTGTAAAAGACATTACAGCTCAAACTTATTATTTAAGCCTTTAAGGACCGGATTGGTGTGCAACTCATTGCTTCACAGTCTCTTGTGCACCCCTGTAGCCTAAAAGGAGTAATAAACAGTGCCAAATAGTGTACAGAAGTTTGGAGGTTTTTTTTATTTGTGTAATGCACTTTGAGAGAGCTTGAGTCACAGACAACTTATCTCCCTAAGTAATGATGGGAACAGATCACCTAGTGACCAGAATGGAAGAATGCAAATCTTCCAGTAGTTGCAAGCCCTTTTATTATTCACCAAGAAAAGCAGTAGAATCCATTTTTTTTCTGTAAAAAATGTACTGCTCCTTTAAGTAGAGAGTTGTGGGGGTGGGGGGGTTGTTTAAATTCCCAACAAATTATCACACCATAATATATTTACAAAAGGTCAGCTCTGCGTCTTCCTTTTTGAACAGAGGACATAACTGTATGTTTTATATAATAAAAAATTCTTATTAATGTAAATAATGTAACAATGCGACTCCTAGACACTGTCGGGAAAGTCGCTAAATTCCTACTCGCGTAGAAAATATCAGTATATCAAACTGCTCAATTTCTAGTGTCATATAAAAACTTATTAACACAGAATCTAACTTCAGCACCAGTGCCCATGGGCGCCAAACTCCTGGGCAATTACAATGTCACACTGCAAGACAGGCACCCTGTATAATAGGCTTAATCCGAAAGAGAGACCATAACCAAACCACCCCTCCGCATAATACGGTAGTTGGTTAGATGTTAGTGAATTGGATCAATACCCCAACAAATACCTTGAGAGCCTTCCTGCAACTAGAATACCCCAAGTCAGTCACCCAACAGCATCGGTGTCAAGGGAAACAAGAAAATTTAATACAGTGCACGTCATCCTGTAGTGGATACCACAACCTGACCGCGTACAATATATCCAAACTATTGGAGGCTAATGTTGCAATCAAAGAATGCTACTTAGTCTCTTCTCCAGTAAAGCCCAAAACTACTTTCTGACGTAATACCTCCTGAAAACATTATATATTGACCCTGGAAATAGTCACATGGCATCATACCTTAAACCGATATACAATATAAAATAGGATGATCATCCAAAAAACAATAGTTTTAACTATCTATTTCACATAGAATTTAAAAAAAAAAGAGAGAAAATCACACAAAAAAAATCTTAATCACCAGATTTTCATGGAAAGGAAAGACTTCAGTAGAATGGAAGTGTATGAAGACTTGCAATCTTTTGCCGCAGATCAAAAACCCAGATCCCTTTAAGGGACTATATATTCTAAAGAATCACGCACCAACTTCTCTATTTCATAGCTCTTTATCCATCCATTTATTCCTTCATAATCTTACATAATGAAAGTCTCGACACCTTATACCTTCATATACTCAATATACGCCTATATTTTGATATAGTTCAGTTTATTCAGGTTTACTCACAAGACATCTGCATTTGTTTTCCTCGTGTGTAGACCGTGTTTATCACACCTGTTTTTGTCGGCATCTTTCTTGTTTGTCTTCTGGTATGGTGTCTGCTTAATTTTGCCTCGTGTTGGTCTTCATAATCCCCTTTTCTTGGGTATTTTTAACCTTATTCCTCCACCGGTGATGTCTTCATATATTCCTTCCTTCTACTTTTCAATGCGTTTCGAAGAGCTAATCTGGCTTCTTCTAACTTATAAACAAGCCAATAAATGATGTGAGAGGCTCTGAGAATGAACAAAAGCACAATGGCCTGTTCTTCGGCTAGTCACCGCTCAAGAGCATCACATTTTAGCTCTCACATCATTTTTGGCTTGCTTCTTCTTCTAACATATAACAACTACTGTATTATGGGAAGAGTTGGTTTGGTTATGGTGTCTCTTTCGGACTAAGCCTATTTATTTATACCGGGTGCCTGTCTTGCAGTATCACAGTGGACGTGCCCTGGAGTTTGGTGCCCATGGACATTGGCGCTAAAGTTAGATTCTGTGGTAATGCGTTTTTATATGACACTAGAAATTGATATAGTGATATTTTCTATGCCAGTAGAACTTTAGTGACTTTCCCGACAGTGTCTAGGAGTTGCATTGTTGCAACATTTACAATAAATAAGTCTTTTTAATTATATAAAACATATAGTTATGTCCTCTGTTTAAAAAGGAAGATGTAGCACTGACCTTTTGTAAATACATTATTTTGTAGCTTTTTACACTCCAGATTTAGGTCTGGCTGCTTGTCTTCTTCCAGATATAGATATCCAAAACCATTGCTCCACAAACAAACTTTTTCTTCTATTTTGTTAATTCCCAAATGATCATAATTTACTTTACAGGAGAACACAGGGCTGCATTCAGTAAGCTAAAGAGGAGCAGTTCTGGGGAAGGGCAACAGTGAAAATTCCACAAGTTCAGTTTATATAAATGGGGCTTTTAATACTTTCACCACTAGTAGTGATGGTTTGGAGACCTTTCTAGTATTCAAGTCATTAAAAGCCCTATTTAAATAATTGTAAACTTTAATTTGTTCCCTATGGTGCAGTTCTAGAATTACACCTCTTTAGCTTAATATCGCCCATAGTTCTCACTTATCGTTGTTCTTTAGAAAATTGCTTAAAAGTTTTAGAATTAATACTTTGAATATCCCAAATATCTTGGGTGCTTTTCTATGGGGAGTGGCCTGCAAGTACGTATGATCGTTGTATAATGTTGAAGCAGCTATTTTGAAATGAAAGATAAGCATTATGAGTGGAAAAATTAGAGTTTCATTGGGAAATGCATGATAATTACACTTTTCTGAATGCGATTTCAGTTCATCCAACATATTATCAGCCTATTAAAGTATGTGGCCTGCAGTTTTAAACCTGGTGATGTACTCTCCCATACACATTGGAGGAGCCTGCCCAATTAGGGTTCACAGTGGGGTGTAAATCACCAAAGTATGTAGGAAAGTGAATGTGAATCTCCTCTACTACCTGTGTTTCAAGTGAAGTTAATTATTTAGGTGAATGAGAGCTTCATGAAGACCCTAGCTGCTTCACAGTACCATTCTAACAGAGGTGAAAACAATGCAGTAACTTCAGCCATTTTTTTTTTCTCTTTTCCAGTCGAGCTTGGCTTGAATGAAGATGATGCTTTTGCCAAAGGCCCAACGTTGACTGTGTATAAAGAGTCCTTTGAGTCACAGTTTTTAGCAGACACAGAGCGTTTTTACACACGAGAGAGCACAGAGTTTTTACAACAAAACCCCGTAACAGAGTATATGAAAAAGGTGAGTTTCTTCTTAGCAGTGTTAATTGGCATGCTTACAGGGATAGTAATGTTTCACAAAAACAGCAGCTCCAATTAATCTTCATATTATTTGAGCCATAGAAAGTGTTATTTCAATACTGTGAGAGTTGTGCTTCAAGAGTAATTGAAGGATAAAGTTTCCCCCTCCCGCCCATTTTTCCTAGTGTAAGCCATATCTTTTCAGATGTGGAATCTGGTTGTAAGACCAGACAGATAACAGAAGGGGACAGTCTTCTTCCTATGAGAACAATAAAAACCCTGCCCCCCTTGACAAGTTTTTCAGGTTTTCCCCCTTATCTTAATTGAAGATTGTCCCTCTCTGCAATATACATGGGCACCTCCCTTCTGCTCTGGCTGAGCAGTATTATATCAGTAAAAGGGGCGGGAGGGGGATAATTTATAATTCAGTTACTCTTGAACTACAGCTCTGACAGAATTGAAATAACACTCTCCATGGCCCAAATACTATGAAGATTAATTGGAGCTGCTTTTATTATAAAACATTACTATCCCTTTAATTAACCCCATGGCGACAATGGACGTACATGTACGTCCCGCAGAAACTGTCACTTAGTGACAGAGGGCATACATGTACATCCAGGAAGTCATTCGGCAGAATGGCGAAAAAACAAAACAAAAAACCTGTCGTTAAGTGCTGGCCGCGGGTGCGTGCGGCCAGTCACTAAGGGGTTAAGGTTGCATGGTATAGGAGAGTACATTGAATGCTAATCAGCATCAAAGAAATCACCACAAAGCACCTGATGTATAAAAAAAAGGAACTGGATAAACTGCTACAATAAATCCCTGTTGATTTAAATGGTGCTTTAACTCCTTGAATGCTTGAGAGATGTTTACCACATTGCATTTGGATACCTCTAGCATTTAAGGGGTTAAAAGCTCAATGTAATTCAAAGGCTATTCTTGTCCTCTATGGTGCAGTTGGCTTGCTCCAGTTCTTAGTGCATGTCTTTGACTCCTCCTACTTCAGTATTGTCATATAAATATTTTATCTTTACGTGGTTATCATAGCAGTGGATTTCTCTGATATTGAGACTGTTTAAAAATGGCTTACATTTACATTTATCGAAACTAAAATCATTGACGTAATCACAGTATGCGCAAATGCACTGACTAATCATTTTTTTTTTTACTTATATTTTTTTTTTTACATTCTATACTAAACTTTTAATTTTTGAAGTAAGAAAATCAGCATTTGTAACCATAAAACTGCTAGTGGACCTGGTGGTTGAATTTTATGGTGTTGCTCCATAATTTCAGTGGTTTATTGTGCTAGACCACTAGATAACCAAAAGGTTCTAATAATTCATTGATGTATACAACTTGGTCCTCCCCATGTGCACCAAGCCAATCAAAAAGTTGATTTCAATTTGAAACGGACAACAAATATAGATGGAGGATTCTGACTGCCTCCACTCAGTCGGTGACACCTCCTTCACTGCTCCCCAGATCAAAAAGCCTTCCAAGGGTCCTCAATGAAACAGAAATACAGCAGCAAGATTGGGGTGCTGATATGTGAAATGACAGTAATCTAAAGTAGTATAAACAAGCTCTAGACATTTGGCTCATATAGTAGGTTCAACATGTTTCTGGGCTTATCACTCTTTCTTCAGGAACCCTCAAATCTCCAAACTAACAAACATTCAAAATTGGCTAATTTGCCGCCTTATATTAACTACAAAGGATTTCCTTTAATCAGTCTTAATCCCCCAATTAACCCGATTTGTTAATGGTCTTAATCAAATCTATGTTAATGATAGGCAAAACATTGCAATATTCATCAAATACAAATAGCTTAAACTCTATATCATCCCTAAAACAGGAAAATGATATATAAAAATATAAAATAACACAATAGTGAATACTGGAGAGATGAAAAAACATAAATTCAAAGTCAAAATATCTTATAATCAAAGCACTTGTAAGTGACAGTTATATTCCTCAAGGCTAAAGCTGCCTACTAAATTTAATATCCCAGTTTAACAAATTACAATAATACATTTAAATTCTAGAGGGAAATATTTCTTATATAAAAGCTAGCATAAATATACCAATCTCTTATATACCAATGTTAAGATTATTCTAGTTGCAATAAATCCTACCAAAATAACAGATTCAAATAATTAAAAAAAAATATAGATCGTGCAATATAGATTGGTATCATAATCTTGGTAGAACATAAATTCAATATGTATGAATGGACAGTGTTGTTGAACCCCTGTTTCTAGGTATAAAATAACTCTAAAAAAGTAACCTAATTCTTCTAGGTGCTATAGAAACACATATCACACTCCTCCAAAATACTCCTACTTTACTAGCAGTCACCCTTTATCTAAAATGAACATAAAGAAACACCTATATAAACTAACAGTAATCTTCCATGTGCTTTATAAAAATACATTACACAATGCTCCTCCATAACTGTGTTCAAAGATCCAATTATAAAGTATCTATACAAAAGAACATACAAATTATATAACTATCTTAAATACAGCCCTAAATTCATGGAGTCTATTGATATGGCCTCACCTACATAGAAATCAAAACTCATTGACATACCTCAGTAGCCCACAAGATATCAAACTCATCGGTCCTCAGATCGCCCCGTCGCACCGCCTGTACTTAAGGCCAACAATAACTTGTCAACCTAGGTACCACAAGGCGCAGCATCATGGTCAAACGCCAACAGGTCCAAAGAAACTATCTAGTTACCACTAAGATGCCCAAATGTACAATTTATAAACCTATACCATGAATCCAAAAGTGATAAGTAATTGGAATACCAACTACTTTATATTACTGCTATTTTAATTGTCGATGCCCCCATCTTGCCGTTGTATTTCTGGAGCACTGGATAGCTGTGCAACTCGTTGCTCTGCAATCTAGTGGATACCCGGCTGGTGCTCAAAGGACGAAGTCACTCTTTATTGAAACTCAAGTGCCAAAATGAGAAAAGATAAGTAATTTAAAGAACCTAGTATTATTAAATATTGTCATTACAGAAAAAATGTACAAAAAGTGTATACCGACTGGTGTAAGTAATCCATAGCTAGGCCTATTGGCTACCTTACATTTTGCTATGTAAATGTACATACTAACCATTAAAAGTCTGCTGGTTACTAAGGATAAAGTAAGTGTTATTATGTTTTGAACCAGCTCACATTTTTGTTAATTGCATTTGCAGGAAGAGTCAGATGACCCATATCAGAGGACATCAAATATGACCCAAGTCACCTGTGTCTTAGATTAAGTATTTTGCAGGGTATTCATTCTTTGGATGGGTTCCCACCTTTCATGGTAGAGGAAATCTATTTCTGTAGTAACCAATTTGTGGAGCACCACTATGTTTGCTGAGCCATTAATAATTGTACCCTTTGGTGCTAGGGCTAAACATTTGCATTGCTTTAATACTTAACCCCTTAACGACCGGCTGCGCAGGCACGTTGCAGTCACTAAAGGACCACTGAGCATTTTTTTATTTTTTTTTATATTTATTTATTTATTTTTTTTTTTTGCGATTCGGATCCCAGACTCCCCGAACAGTGTGCAGTCGCTGGGGGAGCCTGGAATTCCATGACGGTCATAGCACGTCATGGGTCGTTAAGGGTATAACAACCCATGACGTGCTATGACCGTCAAGGGTCGTTAAGGGGTTGTCTTAGGAGCCAGTCATGTGTTTTTGGAGAACCGACTTCTAGAATGTTTCCACTCTAGCTATAGAAATTAAAGTGGACCTGTCACTTTAAGAGGGTTAGTTCATTTTAACCTGCCTCTGTGTTGTCCTAGCCATTTGCTTATACCATTTTGTATATACTATATGGGACGTGCACCTTAATATTTTATATGATTGCTTTAAAATGAGTGCCACTGCCACGTCCTGCTGAGAGAGATTATAGAATAGTGGATGGCAAGCACTTGCAGAATTTTTCGTAAATAAAGCAAAGAATTTATTCTGACTTTTCCGTCCAGTAGGGACAGTTATCAAGACCAAACAAAGAATGAAAAATACAGAATACATCCCTAACCATGAGCATATACAGCGCGACCAACGTGAAAGACTTGATGACCGTGACCAAGTAACATCATGCTGAAGAGTGTAAAATTAATGCAACATGCAAAAATTAACTAAAAGAATACACACTTAACCTCTATAATAATAATGATGTATTAATCATAAAAAGAGATCCCAAATAAAAAAAAAAAAAAAAAAAAATCCCAATATATGAGTAAGTGCAATTCTATGCGAGAAAATTATGGATCTATTTATGCAACTAATAGAGCATTAGAGGGTTGTTGCGTGTTTGTTTATTGTATGTTGCTTTAGTTTTAAACTCTCTTGCATGACGTCATTTGGTCACATTCATCACGGCAGTCAAGCAGAACACGCTGTATGCCGGCATGCTCGCGATTAGGTGTGTTTTTCATCATTTGTTTGTTTTTGATAAAGGTTCTTACTGGACCAAAACGTCATTAAATTCTTTGTTTTAGTTTCAAAAAGTCCTGTTGAGTGCTTTCTGTTTGTTCTGTCGATTGCTTAGCACTGCACCCGAAAACTGATCGCCTGACTGGGACGGATCACAACAACAGACAATATTGTGTCTCGTATAAGGAAATAGGGTTTTCCCTATACTAACACGATATTGTGCCTCGTTGCAATCCGTCCGGACCGAGTTTTGGATCTTGGGGAATATCAGCATGAGGTGAAAGAGGCAGGAGGGGGAAACCTTTAACTCTATTTTCAAGAAGAATATGAAGGTAAAGGATTTTCAAAGGCTATGTTTTGCTTTATAAAAAAACGTAATTGAACAACCATATACAGGTATATTTGTTGATCCCTTTAAATTCATTATGAAACATTTCTACTCTGCTACTTGAAATATGCTTTTAAAGTAGGTTTAACTCCTTGAGGACCAGAGGGGTGAGCGACCACATTGACTTCAAGGAATTGTTGCTTCTCAAAACTAAGATAAATGAAATATTAGGGCAAACCAGCTGCACCATAGAGGAGAAAGAAGTTCTCCAAATTCCTATTGATTTAATGAGGTTTTTAACACCTTGAATGATAGGAAAGCCTCTAAAGCATTAAGATGCAATGTGTTGGGTAACTCATCATAC
Source organism: Rhinophrynus dorsalis (assembly GCA_037306005.1). Classification (NCBI taxonomy): domain Eukaryota; kingdom Metazoa; phylum Chordata; class Amphibia; order Anura; family Rhinophrynidae; genus Rhinophrynus; species Rhinophrynus dorsalis. Next base: position 339,799,881 of record CM074723.1, on the reverse strand, counting down.
AATCTGTTAAAGGCGCCATTTAAATTAATTATATTTTTTTCTGCCCCATTATGCAGTTTCTCCTTTTCTTTTGACCATAAGAGCCTTAGAGCAGGGATTTTGAACATCACTTGTCCTCCCTTTGTGGCTTTATGTACAAACCCTGTGTTTTTCTGCATCCTCCAGGCAGAGGCTCGTCTTCTAGAAGAACAGCGCAGGGTTCAGGTATACCTTCATGAGAGCACACAGGACGAGCTGGCAAGGAAATGTGAACAAGTGCTAATCGAGAAACACCTAGAGATTTTCCACACCGAATTTCAGAATTTATTAGACGCTGATAAAAATGAAGGTAACATTCTGTCCAACTCCAAAATTAAAATGGTCTACAAAGCAAAAGCACGTGCTCCACTAAATCCCATTAACACACTGGTTCCCAGCCTCGTCTCAGGAGCGTCTAGCAGGCCATATCTTGCACAGTTCAGTTAAATGGCTGAGTCCCTGTTTAACACTCCTGTGTATAAGCAGGAAAATCCTGAAGACATGATCTTTTATGCAAGCCAATGGGGGTGGGCTGGGAACCACTGTATTAACAAATTGCTGGCTGGACCTGATGGGAGTTGTCGTTTAACCCTTTGAGTGCCAGAGGGGTATGGAATGCATTGCATTGCAATGCATTCCGTACCCCTCTGGCACTCAAAGGGTTAAGACCGCTAGTGATCCACATGTTGCTCACCAATAAGTATCTGGCCAGTTATTTTGTATGTCAGCACTGAGATTGCTGAATTTGTATTTACCATAACCCAGTATTGGGCAACATGAAGCTCCAAGGCTGCATATAGCCCTCAAAGGTGTTTGTTTGGGCTCCCAGTCTGTTTTCCGGCACAGTGTGAAGAGAGGATAATTTTTGTGAGGAAAAAAAAAATAGTGTAATTCAATAAGCTAAATTGGTGCAATTCAAGAACAAACCTTCTGCATTATCGGAGACAAAAAGTCCCCAAGTTCACATTGATTTAAATGGGATTTTAAACTTTTGAAAGCTCGTGTCTCCAGTGCATTTGCATTGCAATTCATTGGAGACCTGTCTAGCTTCCAAGGACTTAATAGCCATTGAATCATTAAAAGTTTTCATTTCTCTCCTATGTTGCAGTTGTTTTGCTCCAAGTTTGCTGCTGTTTTGCTTATTGAATTCCACTTAGTCTTTCACTTCACAGCATACATCCTTTCACACGCTTAAAGAGATAGTAATGTTTCTTGGTAAATTAAGCTTTGATAATTCATCATAGTTTTTCAACAATGCAGAGTGTTATTACAATACTGTAAGTGGTCTAGTTCATGTGGGATTGTTATAAATTGTCCCCCTCCTGCCCCTTTTACAGGTGTAACTCTGCCTCCCTTCAGATCTGGAATCCGGTCATCGGACTGGACTGATCGCTATGAGGGACAATCTTCTGACTGTCAGTATAAGGGAAAACCCTGCCTCCCTTGACAAAAGAGGGCAGGTTTTTCCTTCTGCTGATAGAAGATTGCCCCTTATCGTGATCCATCTGGGCCGTGTGAAGGGAGGCAGTATTACATATGTAAAAGGGGTAGGAGTGGGACACTTTATATATAACTAGTGTAATAGCCCATGTACATGGGCCAAGGTCTGGGTAATGTTAACCCCTTGAGTGCCAGAGGGGTACACAATGCGTTGCTTTGCAATGCGTTGCGTACCCCTCTAGCACTGAAAGGGTTAAGCGGCTGCTACCTCACTGCTCCACGCGATGCAATCATGCGCAGTAGACTGCCCGAATTCACGCAGTCTCTACTGCGCATGACGGCTTCTGACAAACATATAGGATTACACATGAACTAGACCATTTACAGCACTGTAATAACACTCTTCAATGTTGAATGTTCGAAGCTTAATTTATCGAGAAACATCACTATACCTTTAATGTTCCCTTTTAAATATTTGAGTGCTACTTAGGTGTTTAAATCATTGACAAGCAATGCACTGAAGACCTCTCCAGCATCCACGGGGTTAACTTGTGTTTTCAACCTTTGTTTAGAATTTAAAACCACAGTGTGGGTGTGGCTTTTATTAAGAGACTTAGGCCACAAATGAGACCTTTGTCAAATGTCTGGGTACCGGTCACTATCATAACCCCTTGAATGAGAGAGCTGACTCCAAAGCATTAATCTAGCATCAAAGAGTTTATTTTTATCCTGTTTCGTTTGGTATGATGTTGCCTAAATTATGCTTACCAGAGATTTGCTGTCCTATTACAGACTTGGGGCGGATGTACAATCTTGTATCTCGAATCCAGGACGGCCTGGGAGAACTGAAAAAACTGTTAGAAACACATATCCACAATCAGGGACTTGCTGCCATAGAAAAATGTGGAGAAGCTGCTCAAAATGTAAGACATCTTTATTTAATGTTGAATTTCACTCTGTGCTGTAAGTCTGATTAGTTGACACTGCAAATATTGACTGCCCAAAGACCGGCTTTATTCATTTTCCACACAATTCACCTCAAGGTTGGGGCTATATATTAGTGATTCTTGCATTTCGCACATTAACCATCTTTCTCCTAGGAGGAGATGCTTCAAGGCTAGATAAATTCTTCAGTGAGGTCTCTTTCCAGTCCATGTGTTATTCTGTGACCCCATACACTAAAATCTCGCCAACCTAAAAAAAAAAGCTCCATAGAATAGCATAGTGATTCAAGAGTTTCTCTCCCTAGAGCAATGATTCTCCGCTCCTATCCCCTAGGTACATCCAAAGGTCAGATTTTCATGATATCTCTAATTAACCACAGGCAACATAATCATAATGACTGAACCCCTCAATACTCATCTGTGATTAAGCATGGACATCCTGAAAAGCACCAGAGAAGTGGTTGTCAATCTTTTTGCTCAAGGCATCCCTAACACGAAATTACAGGGCACCTCTAATACATGTAATTTGCGAAGGGCATTTTGAAGCTTACATCAAAATTATAAAAACAAGTCTATTATGCATAACAATTTCTATATATTTATATCTAAAACGCAACATTCACATTTTTATCAATGTTTTTATAGAAGAAAGGAGATACCCTAAGTTCATATCCATTATGTAATATATGTACCTTTTAAGCTTTACTACTGCACAGCAGACAGCTGATGTTTCCTCAATGTTTTATTCCAGGATCCCAAAATGTATGTACAGACTGTTTTAGATGTCCACAAGAAATATAATGCACTAGTCATGTCTGCATTTAACAATGATGCTGGGTTTGTGGCTGCACTGGACAAGGTAAGTACAAATCCATTCAGCCTTGTAGCACCTGGTTCATAGAAGATTATGCTTTAATACCTTTTCATCTATTTTCTATCTCAGGCTTGTGGTCGATTTATTAATAACAATGCAGTGACAAAAATGGCTCAGTCTTCCAGCAAATCTCCAGAGTTACTCGCTCGGTACTGTGACTCTCTCCTGAAAAAGAGGTAAGTGGATTTGGGTGGATACATTTAAGGTTTTGCTCATCAAGCTGTACCCTAACTCAGACCCCCCCCATGCATCTTTTATGTACCATTGGTCTGGCATTATGATGGCTACTGCTGTCCTTGGGATCCTTCTTGGCCAATATCAGATCCTCCTCCTGAGTTCTTTGCCTGTATATGTGTAGTATTTCCAGTTCAACAAACAGAATGTACTAAGTGCATGCAAAAGGTCATGTTCCTGTTTGAAGGACAAGAAGTTCCTGTAAATGGCAACTTCCATTGAAGATCTTTAAGGCCCCATGAGACTCGAGAAGCAGATCTGTTTGTGGCCAAGAGTGGTCCAGCAGGGCTTCCTGAAATGCCATGCCTGTTGCATATAAAGTAGTATTGGGTAGGGGAGCACTGTGAGGGAATAGTTCCCATTAATAAGCTAATCTTCTGTGGGCTTTTGTGTGTTACAACATGCAAACAATGTTGCTTTGTCTTATTTAGCTCAAAGAATCCAGAAGAAGCAGAGCTGGAAGATACACTTAATCAGGTGGTAAGTAGTGAGGTGTCATGAGAAGTTAATCCTAAAAAAAACAGTGTATTCCATTATATTAATTTTTTTAAACCATTTAACTGAGCACCAGAGGTGTGTACAACTCATTGTGAAGGAATATGTTGGCCACCCACTGGTACTTAAAGGATAATATTAAAACAATTTTAATATATAACTCACTCATTATGTAAAATAAAACTATATAAAATGTAACCAAGAAATTACAAAGTAAGTGTTAAATATATTTGTGTTCTTTATGTGGAAGCTACTATTTTATACAGTAGAAACACTAATATGTAAATGTATTATACTGTATTTAATTTGTGCACTTTCAAATACCAATATCTCTCAGAAAAACCTATTGTCACATAACAGCACATCATACAGTCTTATGCTGCTGAAAGGGAGTCTGGGTAATGACATAGAAATGAGGAGGACATGGTGTTAGATTTGGCTTGGATTCCTTTGCATTTTCACCTCTTGAGTACTCCCTTAAACATTATTAGAAGTAGGGACCCGAGGGTTGGACATAGCATTGCTTTACAATATGTTGCACGTCCCTCTGGTCCTTTAAAGGGTTAAAACAATTTTAAAATAGCACAGTTTTGTCCATTCCATGCATGTTTCAGGTGCTTTTATGGTTTAATACTCAAACAGCATTAGCATAAGAAGCAGTCAGTCATGAGTCTCAGTATGGCATGAAATTTTCAGTATAGAACAGTTTGCTAGAACATTACCTTGGTCCAGTGAAGTGTAACTTCAAAATACATTGGGTTAGATTCCATTGTCAATGATAAATGTGATCCCGGGGTTTACCCACCACATACATACTGATGTATAGAATGTGCCCCAGCTTCAAATTAATCAGGTGGGTAGTGTTTTGGGGACCCTTTATGTTTAACCCTTTTGACATGGGTGACATTGATGCAGTGATGCTGCAACAGTGTACTTTCCTGTGGTGAAAGGTAATATGCTGGACTATGGTGCCCTCCACATGGCGGTTATCAGTTTGTGTCAGCACACCAATGTTCATCATACTGCAACTTTACCGAGTTCACTCGGGAACACAGTAAAGTTGCAGTAGGGAATGATTGGACTGAGGCTTATGGAGCTACCAGCAGACTTTTTCCACAAACTTGTTAATGGAGTTTGTGTGGCTCATCACAACTTGCAATAAATGGGCAATTCCTGAGCCAATCATATTTGCTGGTGTTCACATGGGCTGCCATCAAAATGCCTCTTCTACGTCCAGACTGGTGTTGAAATGCAGTAGTTGAATGAAACAGCATGGGTAGCAGAACTGTTGCGGAGGGCTGCAACAATTATGTTGCTAATGTGAAAAAGGCCTGATCTTTGGTCCTTAAAAGACTGAAAAGTAATGTAGTTCTATTTCAGTCTGAGTGACCTATTCATACATTTTCTTATTTTTCTCCTACAGATGGTGGTCTTTAAGTACATAGAGGATAAAGATGTGTTTCAGAAATTCTATGCAAAGATGCTTGCAAAGCGTCTCGTTCACCAGAACAGTGCCAGTGATGATGCAGAAGCAAGCATGATCTCCAAACTTAAGGTAAGGCCTACTCACTGAATTGAAGTGTCTGAAGTGCTTGCATTTTATCTCACGCCACTGCTGTGTTTCAAGAAAATAGATCATTGTTCGCTGTTTAATGCTGCTCTAAATTGTATAAGGCAATGTTTACATGGGCATTACTGCAGCTGCAATACCATTTCATTCCACCGTCACTTAATAATGCACTTCTTAATTGTACTTCTTTGAGCCATTTACATGAGTAATACCATTGATAAACTTGTTTGGCTTGCTACAACGTGTCAACGACTGATGTTTTGCAATGTGTTGCACACTCCTCTGGTCCCCGTGTGTTAACTTGAAGTGAGCAAATCTTTACTTTCCTCTGACACTGCATTTTTAAGGCAAGTCACCTTCAAAACAGAATTGTCTCCCCGTTTATTATTTACTTAAGCAGCTGTGCAGGAAGTCATAATGGATACAGTCACCTCCTAGAGGATGGTATAATTCCCCAGGTAATAACTACGCTGGTGATTGCATTTCAGTTGTGCATATAAGACTAGACATCTGGTCACAGATGACACCTCAGTCAACTGCAGGCCCCACACAGGCTTGGTATAAGTACTTCACTAGAGGCTGCTGGGATGATTTGTAACCCTTTTTACCACCAGTGGTTGCATAATAGTTTCTCCTCGATCTCTTTGGAAATATGGTAATTTTAACCTTTTTATTTAGCCAATAACATCTTAAAGCAAAATATTATATATTTTAGCAGATAAAAGTGTACATTTAGAGGGTGTCCATTGCTAAAATGCAGCTTGATACAGTAGGAAGGAGCGTGATGTGGGGGTGGAATAAATATATATTTCAGGTGCGTCCAAGTATTTTTTCATGAGCCACTTCATTAGAAATCCGTATGTGTGAAGGCCACGTTCATTTTTTTGATGCTAATGGTGAATTATAGCCTGTTAGATATTTATACTTTTTAATCCGCTTTATTTGTATAAAAGTAAACCGTTACAGGCCTAATGTTAGTCATTGTTCAATTTCAGTCAAATCAATGAAAATATTGTTTAACCCTTTGCATGCCAGTGGGGTACACAACACATTGCAAAGCAGTGTTACATGCCCCTCTGGCACGCAAAAGGTTAACAAACTGATTACACAACTGTAGTGTTGGTCAGCTGGCCTACTGGTTCATGTATGCTCGCTAATTAAAGGGGATCTATCACCCCTTTACAAAGAAGAAATATAGCCCCGTACCTACTTCCAGGCCGACTGCAGTCTGTCTGTAAGCTGGAGTGCTCTCATTGGCCACAAATCTATCAGTGAGCACTCCAGCTCACAGGCAGCCTCCATCATTAGAGGGAGGCATGATCGAGGGAGGGGAGCGGAGGCAGAGTGGTGGACTGTGGTACAGATCATTTAACCACAGTCTGCCCGGAAGTAGGTACAGAGCTGTGTTTATTCCTTTAATCTTTTTTTTTTTTTTTTTTTTTTTTACAAAATGTATACACTTCATTATATACGATGTATAACCAAATGATTTAGGCAAAGTTGTAGAGGGGTGATAGATCCCCTTTAAGTCTGTGATAGAATCTTCCCTCAGGAGCTAGAGGTTTTTTTGTGTAGCAATGTGTCTAGCATGTAAGGGTTTAGAATTCTCACTTCCTGCTGTCTAACACATTAGATTTCAACCTCCTGACCAGGAAGTGAAGAGTGCCAAAGAAAATGCTTTCTCTCCACTTGCTGAAAAGCAACAAATGTAATATCAAATATCTTGGTCATATTAATATATGGAGATATTTCAAAATGCTACTTATGGTGATGCTGGTTTATTATGAAGAAATGTAGTTATTTTGGGTTAATCCATATATACCATAAGCTGCAAATACAATTTCCCAAACTCTTTTTGTTGTAACCTCTTGAATGCTCGGGAAGGTCTTTCACAATGTGTTAGAGATCAGCTTAGCATTCATTTGGTTGAAAGTTTAATTTCTCTGTTGTCCAATATAGGTTACTGGTAACTTTGGGTAGGTGACCTGCCCCTTTAAGACAGGAAAATTTCTTGAATAAGAAGTGCTGGGTGGAGCCTACCTTCCCTCTCAGCCTGCAGTAGTCAGTACTCTGCAGTTTGATCATTTCCTTTGAAGAAGAAAGACAGAGAAGCTGTTCTGCTTTAGTTTTAGTGGTGTTTTCTGTTAGATATGGAATGCCACCATTAGGCGGATTACCATAACTGGCAATGCCCTTAGATGTGGATAGCTCAGTTTCCAGGTGCTATGGTGGACCTTTTAGCCCCGAGGGTAAAATATTGCTGGACAAGTTCTTTCCCAGGAGTGGCCCACAGAGGCTTCTTCTTAAATACATGGTAATCTGAAGAGAATGTGAGTAACCCCTTGAGTTCTGAGGTCCACTTGTCTCACATTTACTATCCGCACAGAGTTCTCCATTGGAACTCCTATTACATACTCCTGCATTCATTGGGTTTGTCTCTGTCTGCTGGGGGGCTTGGAGCAGTGTTTCTGTGGTATTTAACCCTTTGTATGCTATTTTGAAATGTTTTGGGTACTTTTCAACACTTTCCCGGTTGGGGGCAGTGTTTATTTCACTTTCACTATGTTTTCTGGTGTATTTGCTAATATTTTTACCTCAGTGTAAATTTTGTAAAAGGCACGTTTTTACCGCATAGACACCATTGCTCCATTCACCTCTATGAGACTTTACTGTTTGGGACATATCTCTGCAACTGCTCATCGTAGCGACTTCAGAAATGGCTCATTTTGTTTGTCTGCCCTTTTTCTATGATCCGGTTCATGCTCTGAGTGTGTTGGGGGGCTCGGGGGGGGGGGGCTTCAGGCACTGTTTGGGGTACTTGTACAGGGAAACTACATTTCCCATGAGCGCTTGCTTTGTGCACTTGCTTGGCTTCCGTTCCGGTCACCATTTTCTTTCATCCCTTCATGAGTATTCTACGCAGGGCTGGAGCTTTCCTTCTCTCCTCAGCTGATTAACCCTTCGCCTGCCAGATAATTGCATTTTAGCGATTTTGGGGGTTGAAATTTTAATCTTAAACACTATTTAGAGTATACCAGATATATTGAGATGTTTGTGACACTGTGAGAATGTCTAATCCGTCTGAACTTGGGGCTAGGCCTAATACTAAGGACCCTGGGACGTGTGTGACCCCCATTGTGCATTGTTCCTTATGTCAGTCAGGGTTACCTAGAGAAGACTCAGGTCATTTATGCCCTACATGCGCTGCTGCCCCTGAGTCACCTCCAGGGACCTCCAGCCATGTATTAGAGCCAACCTGGTTACAGGAGTTTAAGGCTACTACTAAAGATTTAAAGTCTACCTTACAGCTGTTAGCATCTCAATTGTGTGGTGTCTTCCAGGTTTGGCAACCCCCTGTATCCATCAGATCATCTCTGCCTAAACCGCAGGGGATACCTGATGTGTCTGATTCATCTGAAGAGGAACTCTTAATGGATTCAGATGATGAGGGTAATTCTGTGGAGATGTCTTCCCAGTTTTTTGGGGACCCGTTTTTAGGCTGACCCTGACCCCCCCTCTGCTGAGGGCCTGATCAGGGCCATCCTCACTACTTTGAATATTCCCTTGGCATCTGAAGATCCCAATGACCCTCCTAATGTGTTTCAGGAGCCTAAGACGCAGTCTCTACCTGCTTTCCTTCCAATCCCACTCTTGACCGTCTGGTCTTGGATGAGTGGAAGCTTCCTGACAAGAAACCTTCTGTGTCTAGAAAATTTGCTAAATTGTATGCCTTCTCTGAAGCGGCTTTGGTACAGTGGGCTCAACCTCCTAAGGTGGATGCCCCAGTTTCTAGACTCTCCAAGTCCACTACTCGGCCAGTGGCAGATGCATCTATTCTCAAGGATTGGACAAATGGGTAGATTGAGGCCTAGTTGAAGTCCATCTTTTCTGCTGCTGGTACTTCCTTGCGTCCTGCTTTTGCGGCCGCTTGAGTAAATAGAGCCATTGCAGTTTGGACTTAGCAGCCAACAGTGGCTGTTTATCAAGGCGCTCAAACTTCTGACTTGTGGCTCTTAGCTAATATTTCTGAAGCCCAGCATTGTGTCTGCAGGGATTTTTGATTACATACGTTTGGTAGGAAGTGTTTCCACCATGTCTGTGATGGCCAGACGTGCTCTTTGGCTTAAGATCTGGTCTGCTGACACTACCTCCAAGAAGACTCTTCTTTCCTTGCCTTTCTTGGGAACCTCTCTGTTTGGGCCTGAGCTGAAACACATCATCAGTGAGGCTACTGGGGGGAAGAGCACCCTGTTGCCTTTCCTCCCCAAGAAGAAGCCACAGTCCAGGCGGAATCGGCATTTTCGTCCCTTTCAGACTGAGGTGCGCCCAGCGACCCAGGCGGTTCCCCAGGCGCCTCGTGTCTCCTCCAAGCCTAAACAGCAGTGGAGACCCAAGCAGTATTCGGCTAAGCCCAAAACTGCCAAATATCCTTCGGCATGACTTGTTGCACCCCGGTTCCCACGAATCATTGGGTGGCCGCCTGCGCTTTTACCACTCTGTCGGGACAGACTCTGTGGCGGATCCGTGGGTCCTTCGTCATGACAGAGATGTACAGGATCCCCTTTACCTCTCTTCCTCTTCCCAGGTTTCGTCTTTCACACACTCCTCAGGCGACAGAGAAGCTTCGGCTTTTCCCCGGGTGGTTCAGACCCTTTTGGACAAAGAGGTTTTGGAGCTGGTTCCCGAACAGAACAGGGTTTCGGTTTCTATTGCAACCTGTTTGTGGTCAACAAGAAGAATGGCGGATGGACCCCAAGAATCTCAATTCTGTCGTTGTCAAGTCTCATCATCAGGAGTCTTTGCAGACAGTGATCGCCGCCATGTCTTCTGGAGAGTTTCTCGCCTCCCTGGATCTTCAGGATGCATACCTGCATATTGCCATTCATCCAGAGAGCTGGCAATACCTCCGGTTTGCCTGCTACCAAGGGCACATTGTTTTCTGTTCTTCCCTTTGGTCTGTCTACTGCTCCATAGGTCTTCAGTCGGGTCCTAGGTGCCTTAATATCGCTTTTGCACAGGACCGGGGTCCGAGTTACTCCTTACATGGACAGTCTCCTGCTGAAGACCTCATCTCCAGAGCTTCTGCATCACCAGGTCCAGGAATGCATTCACATTCTCTCCCATCATGGGTGGATCTTGAACATGGACAAGTCGGATCTGATTCCATCTCAGCATCTCGTTTACCTGCGACTTCTCTTTAACACAGTGAAGGGGATGGTGTTCCTCAAGGACGAGGTAGCTCACGAGATCGCACGCAAAGTATCCACTGTCCTAGAGTTGGATCCAGTGCCAGCCAAGAAGTTGACGTCTCTGGTAGGGAAGTTCATTTCCATCATGGATGCAGTCCTGTTCGCCATGGCTCATGTGAGGGAACTTCAACGGTTTGTGATTCGCCTGACCCTTGCAGGCCTGGATCTCTTGAAGATATCAGTCTCTCTCACCCTACATGTGGAACAGAGTCTATCATGGTGGCTCGACCTCTCGCATCTCTTGAAAGGCAGGGCCTTCCTGATTCCCTTCTGGATGACTAACCACAGATGCCAGTCTTTGGTCACCTGAATGTCCAGGGCCGGTGGACTCAGGAGGAGTCTCCTTCCCATCAACGTATTGGAGCTTCGAGCAATCTTCCATGCTCTCTGGTATTGGACAGTCCAGTTGAAGAGTTGTCCTGTTTGATTCCAATCAGACAACACCACGGCTGTGGCTTACATCAACAAGCAAGACAGCACTAGAAGTTTTGCAGATTGGTTGGAGGTTAAGGCTATTTTGACCTGGGCAGAAAATCATGTTCCTGCTATTTCCGCAGTTCACATTCCAGGCGTGGACAACATCCTGGCAGACTTCTTAAGTCGACACACTATCAACAGCGGAGAATGGGAACTGAATCAGGAGGTGTTCCATCTCATTGTCCAGAATTGGGGTCTTCCTCAGATCGACCTGGTGGCGACGAGACACAACAGGTTCTGCTGTTTTGCTCCAGTTGGAACGACCCTCAGGCTCTAGCAGTGAATGCCATGTCCAGTCCATGGAGTTTTCTTCTGACATACATATTTCCCCCTCTTCCCATGTTGCACAGGGTATTGAGGAAGCTTCGTCTGGAGTAATCTCCAGTCATTCTGATCGCTCCTTATTAGCCTCGCCAGTCTTGGTTTCCGGAGCTACTGGATCTGTCGGTGGAGGAACAGTTTCGACTTTCCCACTGTCCGGATCTTCTTCTACAGGGATACCTGTGGAAGGAAGACGTTGAACTTTTGGTTTGATGGCTCAGAGGCTGAATCCTCAATTTTGAAGAAGGGCTTTTCTTCTGAAGTTGTTGCTACTATGCTTCGTGCTCGTAAGCCTGTTTCTTCTAAGGCATACCATCGGGTCTGGTCTACCTTTCTCTCTTGGTGTGCAGATAGGGATCTTTCCCATGATGTTGATCTCCATACGGTCCTGTCTTTTTTGCAGGATGGGGTTGATGAGGGTCTCAGTTTGAGTTACTTGAAGGTTCAGACTTCTGCGCTGTCTGTTTTCTTTCAGAGACGTCTTGCCATTATCCCTGATGTCAAGGTTTTCTTCCAGGGTGTTGCTCATGCTTGCGCTGCTTTTAAGAGTCCCACTCCTCACTGGGATCTCAATTTAGTCTTAATTGTTCTCCAGCATCCACTTTTGAGTCGTTGGCTACCATTCCTTTACGTCTCCTTACTTGGAAGATGGCTTTTCCCCTGGCGATTGTGTCTGTTTGCCGTGTTGTGGAGTTACATGCTTTGTCCTGTAAACCCCCCTTTTTGGTTTTTCTTAAGGACAAGGCGGTTCTTTGCACTTTTTAGGAATTTCTCCCAAAGGTGGTTTCTGAGTTCCACATTAACCAGGATATAGTGGTGCCTTCTTTTTGTCCTGACCCTACATCTGAAAAGGAAAGTAATCTTCACTTGTTGGATGTTGTGCGCTGCCTTAAGTTTTATGTGCATCGTACAGTCCATCCGCCAGTCTGACGCGTTGTTCATCTTTCCTGAGGGTCCTAGGGCTGGTAAGCCGGCTTCTAAGGTTACCATTGCTTCCTAGATTAAGTCCACCATTCGTAAGGCTTACAAATTGAGGAAGAAGCCTGTGCCCTTTCGGGTTACAGCTCATTCTACCAGGTCAATTGGAGCCTCTTGGGCATACAAGAATCAGGCCTCGGCTGTTCAGATGTGCAAGGCGGCTGCTTGGTTGTTAGTGCACACCTTTTCCAAACACTACCATGTTGATGTGCTGGCATCGGCTGATGCCAGTTTTGGCAGGAATATCCCAGAGGCTGTATTGCCTGTACCAGGGTCTTTCTAGGTACCTTTAGTACTCCTTAACAGTTGAGCCCTGTTGACTCTAGTTCAGTGTGCTGTGTTCTAGTTTCTGGTGTGTTTACAACGGTTTTCGTGTCCGATGGCACTTTATTTTTAGAGGGCTGTGTTTGATCTGTTTAGCTCATGTATGCGCTGGTGACTTTGGGGGCACTGCGCCTGGTCCTTGCCTTACTTCCCACGTCAGGGAACTCAGTGGTTGGACATCCCAAAGTTACCAGTAACGTATATTGGATCACAGAGAAAGTAGGATTTTAGTCTTACCTGTTAAATCCTTTTCTCTTAGTCAATATAGGTTACTGGTCTCCCACCCTGTCAAGGGACCATGCTTGGCTCTCCTGAGAGTGAGAGTGCTTTCAGGTTCACCCTCACAGGAGTCGTCTTTTCCCTTAGGCTATCTAGTCAATAGTTAGCGTCATAGATCTAAATGGAGAGTATTGGTTACTGCAGGCTGAGAGGGAAGGTAGGCTCCAACCAGCACTTCTTATTCAAGAAAGTTTCCTGTCTTAAAGGGGCAAGTCGCCTACCCAAAGAGAAAAGGATTTAACAGGTAAGACTAAAATCCTATTTTAAATCAGTGGGAATTTTAATCTATTCGTACATCATATCTGTCAAGAAATTAACCCCTTTTGAATGCTACGCTTCCAGTATCCATAGAGTTCACATAGGATTTGTAAAGCGGTTATTTCTACGGCTTATTTGTGACAGATCTATATGTAAAACGCTATAGTGTTTCTTGCATATCGCTCACCAACCCATCTGACTCAGTAGCATGGTCACTTGTGTTACAGAGGTGCCTTCATCTGGTATAAGATGTGGGTATATATCAGGGCCATATCGCTCTCACCTCACTGTGTGTATTACTGTTGTTACAGCAAGCCTGTGGCTTTGAGTATACCTCCAAACTGCAGAGAATGTTCCAAGACATAGGTGTCAGCAAGGACTTGAATGAGCAGTTCAAAAAGCACTTGACAAACTCCGAGCCCCTTGATTGTAAGTACTGCTTATGTTATTTGTATGACTTCAGTGCAGATGGATTGTTGATCCAGGAAACTATCTGACTGTCTGCCATTTGGACTCGGGAAGGAGTTTTTTTTTTTACCCACTTGGGCTAAATTGGAAGTGACGTCAGTGGGGATTTTTTTTGTTTTTTTTGTTATCCTTCCTTTGTATCAACAGGGATTTTTTGGCATGGGATGGACTTGATGGACACATGCCTTTTTTTCAGCCTCGTCCACTATGTTACTATGATGCAATGCATGCATTGAGTCTGTAGTGTACTGCACTGGGGAGGGAAACCTGAGGCCCTTCAGCTATGACGACTACAGTTTCCATCCTCCCCAGCAAGCCATAGGCTGTTTGGAAATTATGGGAATTTTAGTCCTTCACAGACTGAGTGCCTCAGGTTGCCAGTCTCTGTTCTATACAGTTTTTTTCTTGAAAATGGTTAGTATGGCCGTTTGTTTTTACTTTTTTAAAACTGTCCCATTTACTTGTAGTTTCACTTCTTCAGTAAATTCCTTATCTTATATCACTGCAAGTCTACGCTATATCTACTTAACCTCTTGCTAGAGACGTCTTCAGTTCATTGCTCAGCAATACATCTATGGCATCCAAGGGCTTAATGCAGTGTTTCAAAATGGTAGTCCTTGTGGTTCATCTTTTCAAGATATCCCTTTTTAATCACAGATGAGTAATCAATTGGTGACTGTCATTATGATGGCGCTACCTCTTTTTAATTGGAGATATCCTGAAAACCTGACCTGTTGGTGTGTCTTGAGACTGGAGCAGAGAATCAAGTGGTTTAATGGAATAGCTTTAGAAAAATATGTTGGGTGTTTCCTGCTGTGAAAAACTAATGCACTTCTGCTGCTGGGTTTTTTTTATTCAAAATGTAGTAACAACTCAAGGTAATGACTGTTTCAGTGTTTGGAGATCTTTACAGTCGATGACTGAAATTCTCCATAGAGACCAAGTATATGACACCATCTAGTGGTCACTGATAATTTGTTTTGATTAACCCTTTGAGTGCCAGAGGAGCAAAGCAATGTGTTCCGTACCCCTCTGGCACTCAAAGGGTTAAAGAAAAAAAACACAAACGTTTTTTAATTTTGAGCTATTATAATTTTGGAATGATCTCCCATTAGTGGAAGTGACCTTGTATTTCTCAACAGGATATATTATTTTTCATAATAAACTATTACTGTAGCATTAATAGGATTTATACAAGCCATCTTGAGTGCGATGCAACAGACACTCTCTTGTACTCAAAAGAAAAGGGGAGTAAATGTGGGGAAATGAACTGCACAAACGGGCGGAGAGGGGTTGAAAATCCCCATCCTATATAATAATTCGCCAAGTTGTGTGTAACGCCCGACATGCGCAGTAGACACTGCTGCGCGTGCGGCAGTCATGCGCAGTAGAGACTGCACGCGCCGCAGCTGATACAGAGTTGGGCGCTCCGAAGGAGCGTCCAGCTCTGTATCCGCTGAGGCGCGGGCAGTCCACTGCGTGTGACTGCCCCGCGACCGGCTGCCAGAGGCTCTGTATCAGCCGAGGAGCGGGAGACCCGCGACCGGCTGCCAGAGGCACTGTGGCCAGTGAAACGGGCTGTTCAACTAGTTTATTTATATTGGGCGTTTAAACAGTTGACTGTAGAGAGATCTTCAAGGCATTGACCTCTCTAGCATTCAAGGGGTTAAACCCCCATTTAAATTAATGAGAATTTGGGAGATTTTAATCACTCCAGTGTTCTTATGAAAATACAGCTCAGAGTTGGAGGCAGTAAGCCCTAATTATTTTGTAGATATTTTCCGATTGTAGGAAAGTTTGAGTCCTAGACTACAACTCTTCACAGTAAGTTTTAGGAACACCACCACCTGGGTATGTCAACAGAAAATTGCAGCTCAATGTAACAAAAAAAAGTAAAATAAATATATTTTTACATGGTAGGCATTCCTGGTGGACGAAGGTAGATTGCTGATGATTTAGGTAAAATGTAAGAATAGACGAGATGGTGGCAGCCACAATTTAATTTAATGATATATGTTAAAAAAAAAAATCCAAAGGCAACATATAGTGTTGCCAATGACAACAGAGGAAAGTGATTTGGGAGCAATTATATCTGATGACTTAAAGGTATGCTTGCAATGTAACAAAACATCGGGGAATGCAAGCAGGGTGCTGGCTTCTATAACTAGAGGCATTAGTAGGCGAAAGAGAGAGGCAGTCATGCCACTTTACAGCTCTTTGGTTAGACCTCTCCTAAAGAATTGTGCACAGTAGTGGAGACCCCATCTCAAGAAAGATTATAGATATTCTGGAGAGCGCTCTGAATGGTGGACTGTTTTACAGGATAAGAAATATCAGGATATACTAAAGGATCTGAACATGTATAGCTTGGAGGAGAGAAGAGAGAGAGGGAATATTATAGAAATATTCAAATACATGAAGGGATTCAACAAAGTGCAGGAGGGAAGTATATTTAGGAGGAGTAGAAATGTTAGGACAAGAGGGCATAGCCTAAAACTAGACAGACAGAGTCTTGGATGTAATGTAAGAAAACGCTACAGGTTAATACAATGAGGGAATTTAAGCATGCATGGGATAGGTATATTGCTATCCTGAACCTAATAAAAGTCCAAGGTCCAAATAAGGATTGGAGTTTTTACAGTAGGAAAAATGTTCAGACTAGACTGGCCAAATGGTTCTGATCTGCAGTCATTCTATGTTTCTATAAGAACGTTAGACAAAATTAGATCAATTGAGAATACATTAGTAGAAAAAAGTAGTATACAAACTGGCATAGCTTTTGCAATGGCAAGTTACACAACAATAGATGGTTTAAAGGTAAATACTGTTATACAATGTATTTTTAACCCTCATCAGTGCCAGAGGCATGTACAATGGATTGCATTTCAATGAACTTGGATAGTCCTGGCTTTTAAAGGGTATTGATAGTAGCCCTTTAAGTATAAGAGCACTTTGCTTCACATGCGCAGGCATACAGTTATCCAGCATATTGATATTTAATATTATAGATGTCTGATGTCATACCTCAAAGAACCAAAGGTGTGTGTTCTTAAGCACCTGATGCATCCTGTATTTAATTGGTAAAAAAAAATAGTATTCCATTAAAGAAAAACTAATGCCTCTATAGCCATAAAATCCTAACTGCCCCTATGGATTTTTCTTCTTGTGCCTTTAAGAGATAACATCCTCCGTAAAACCTGGATGTTAAGTCCCTGGAGGCACACATGACTGAAGAAAGTACAGTATATGAGCCTACTTAACGATATAGATTCAGAGGGTGTGCAGCGTATTGCTCAGAAATGTGTTGGACTCCACTGGTGCCTAAAGGGTTAAGATTACCATGTGCAGTGAGAGTTTGAGGCCCTGCAGTACTGCTAGAAACTGTCATGTCTGCCTCCATGGACATCTCTTCACTCAGTCGAGCATGTCATTTCTTGAACAAAGGCACAAGGGCAAAATTCATAGCAGACACTAGGGTTTCTTGACCATAGCCAGGTGTAAGTGTTGGTTATTATGAGGTTTGTTCTTCAGCAGGGTGCGTTTCATTTAAATGAAGTAGATTTAAATCACTAGTCAGTAAGACTCTATTTAAATCATGATTTTTAAATGCAAAAACTCATTCTTGCTGGTAGTTAAAACCATCAATGTTTGCAACCAGGTGAAGAAGTCATACTTAGAATATAACCTGTCAGATTAGTAAAGCGGCAATATCAGAACTGATTTTAGTTTAATAGATTAATCACTCATATTTGGAACACATAATAAAATATAACATAAACTATAATTGCATGACTACACAGCCTCAGATACATAACTAAGCTCTATTTCATGCTGAATAACCTTTAAACTATAATGTATCTTAAATAGAAAACTATCTTTAGACAGATTTTTCCTCCAAAAGCATTTCATTAAAATAAATTTGACTTGAGTCAAAAAAATTCAATTTACAGCAAAAACATCAATTTTTTTTTTTTTTTTTTTTTTTTTTTTTTTTATCATCTATTTTTATCCAACCTGTTCTTCGGTCTCTTACAATTTACAGTAGTGATTGGTTGTATGCTATTCTCCAAGCCTGCCACTCGGCAGAGCACTTTCATTTGTCCATTGACCTCTTAGTCAGTTAGTTAGCAGCATGAGGCTAACTTTCTGATTCATGTAGTGACCAAACGAGCTGAAAACACATTGGCCTGTAATTGACAACAGGCGATAATGGTTTAATGCTCACATTTACCAGTTGGATAAACATTAACCAAAATGTATTAGAAGATTTTCTATTTCCTATTGGCTGCCTTTATATTTGTTCACTATTTTTAAAGCGAATGGAGTCCAACTATTTTACCAGTCATCACATTTGCTGCAAGTAATTACAATGGTGAAACTTGGTGGTAAAAGCAGAGCAATTACTGTTTGAACCAAACTCGCCATACAAACCAGAATTCACAACTGAAGTGGGTTTTCTGTCCCCTTGAACTATAGAGAGGTCTATTCCTCTACTGTAAAGTTGGTTTGAACCAGAATGTTTCAACTTTTAATGCATGCTACATTGAGCCTTATTCATAATGGCAAAATAGAGAGATATAAATGGGGCTTTATAACCGCTTGAATGCTAGAGAGGTCTCCATCGCATTGCTTAACAATGGGTTGGAGGCATGTCTAGCATTCAGGGCAGAGGCGTAACTAGAAGCCACCGGGTCCTGGTGCAAGAATTGCAATGCCCCCCCCCCCCCCGACCACATTGACCCCCTCATCCACAATGCCCCTTCCACAATGCCCCCATCATTTCCACATTGCCCCTACCTCCAGTCCCTGGTGGTCTAGCGTCGTGGCTTAACAGATCTGTGCCTCCTTCGGCACAGATCTCTTGAACTGAAGATCCCACGCGCCGCTCTAGTAATGCAGAGGCTGGGAGATGATGTCATCTCCCAGCGCTCTGTATTACTAGAGCGGCGCGCCGAGTGGGAGATCACCTAAGTGACTGCTGCGGGCGAGGGGGTAGCAGGCGGTGGCCGGGCCCCTGGAGTGACGTGCCCGGTCGCAGGTGCGACCGCTGCGACCCCTATTGTTACGCCACTGATTCAGGGAGATAAAAGCCCACTTTAAAGGAGCAGTAAATTTTTTTTATGAAAAAATATTTATTGTAGGGCTTTTCCCATTGAGTAAAATAAGGGTGCTCCCGTTCCTGAGATGCATATTTCCAGTGTTGTTGCAGTTTAACCCCTTGAAAGTTACCTTCCCTTAAGGACCGTTTTGATCCCTTCCGACGCCCTGGTACACGTGACCTGTTACACATGCCGGCAGTCCGCTTTGGGGTCTAAGAGAGACCGCTCCAGTTTTGGAATGGTCAATTTCAGACCCAGTTTTCCATTGTAAGTAAAATGTATGTGACTTGCTATGACCGTCACCAGTCCTTAAGGGGTATAAACCATGTGATGATCATAACACGTCACATGGTCCTTAACCCTGTAAGGACCCATAAACTTCCTGGCAAATTATGGGTCCAACATGCAGTAAGGACCCATGGTGTGTCAGGACCATCTTGGATTTCAGGGCTCCCCACGCAGGTGCATGCTGTTCAGGGAGCCCTGATTCGGATTTGCTTTTACAAAAAAAAAAAAAAAAAAAAAAAAAAAAAAAAAAAAAAAAAAAAAGTCCCTGATTCTTAAGTGCCGTCCGCGTGGGCATGTGACTGGTTGTTATGGAGTGAAACCAGTTTTTTTGTTTGTGGGGTAGGTTTTTTTTTTTTTTTTTAAATTATTATTATTGTTATTATTATTATTATTATTATTATTATTATTATTATTATTATTATTAACAGTGCTCTCTAGTGGTCAAATTCCAATTAGTTATCCTGTTTCATTCTAACTGAGAGGAAAGTGACATACATTACTACATATGTGACAGAAACAACCAGGTCACTTCCTTTCAGAACTTTCAGGAAGTAAGCATACAGTAAATTCACTTCCTGATTATTTGAACTGTTATACATTTGAATAAACAATTGACAGCAGTGAGAGTTACCGTGTTTTACTCAGCAGGAAAAGTTCTATATTAACCCCTTAACGACCCATGATGTACATGTTACATCATGAGGTTGAGGTCCCTAAAGGACCAAGGACATACATGTACGTCATGGAATTCCCTCCCAGCGCGGCTGCACGCCATTCGGGGAGTTCAGAATTGGTGGAGCTAGAGAAAAAGAAAAAATGCTCTGTGGTCCTTAAGTGACCGCTGCGTGCGTGGCTGGTCCTTAAGGGGTTAAATAGGTTTTCATAAATAAAAGTTTACTGCTCCTTTAACCCTTTGAGTGCCAGAGGGGTACAATGCCTTGCGTGCCCCTCTGGCACTCAAAGGGTTAATTAATGCAAATTTGAGGAATGATTATTTGTCCCATTTGGCGGTTCCACATATGGCTCATTGTGATGGAAGAGATGACTGATAACCTGGTCTTACAGTATGTGTTCTTTCTCCGTGCAGTGGACTTCAGCATCCAGGTCCTCAGCTCTGGATCGTGGCCCTTCCAGCAGTTCTGCACATTTGCGCTACCCTCCGAGGTAAATCTTGTTTATTTTGCTTTTTTCCTCTACTCATACATTGCATATTCCTTTATACTCTTTTCAGTATGCCAGATGAAGTTGCTGCTTAAATACTTAGTTTTGATGCTATCAATGCACAGATTTTCAAGATGTTGTTCAGTTTCTCTTACTACATATGCTTGAGGTGCTACCAAAGTATGCTATAGGTTCAGTGGGCCCAAAAAGGCACCAGTTCAGTGGCAAATGTAAATATAATTTCCCAGAATGCTCTCTGACGAAATGGTGATTTTAACCTCTTAATTGCCCAATGCATTAGGAACCTCTCTGGCATTCAAGAGGTTAAAAGTCCTATTTAAAGGGATAGTATTACTTCAAAATTACTATCCCTCATATTGTAGCCCTTAATAAACTGAGTTAAATGACACCAGCGGTATCTCTCAAACCTTTATGGTTTAAGAGATATATACTTTCAAAGTTTCCTCTCCCCTGCTGTCAGCGTTCTGCTGCCAGCAGGAGAATCCGGTCTCTGAATCAAGCGGAGGCTCTTCAGCAGAGCCGATATCTTGTTATGGAAGGAAAAATGATTAATTGAAACAGTCTTCTACATGTGCTTGGTAACCAAGCACACGTAGAAGACTGTTTCAATGAATCATTTTTCCTTCCATAACGAGATATCAGCTCTGCTGAAGAGCCTCTGCCTGTCCCGGGACCGGATTCCCCTGCTGGCAGCAGAACGCTGACAGCAGGGGAGAGGAAACTTTGAAAGCGGCTATCTCTTAAACCATAAAGGTTTGAGAGAAGTTTATTAAGGGCTACAATATGACGGATAGTAATTTTGAAGTAATACTATCCCTTTAAATCCATGAGAATTGCTGTTTGTACTCTGTGCAGATAAGTTGCCCCAGAATCTCTCCACTTCTGTCAGGTGAATTGTACTTGAAAACAGCAGTGAGAGAGAAATGTGCACATAAAACCATACAGACTTTGTGAAGAAATTCTGCATCGTAGGAAACAACAAATATTTTTCTAATTTTCAGTGGGGTTTTAAACATGTGAATGTTAGCGAGGTCGCTTGTATTCAGAGAGTTAAAAGCCACATTTCAGTCAATGGAATTTTTTTATGAATGTATCTCCTATGGTGTATTTGGTTTGTTGTAGAATTGCTCCACTTGTTCTTGTGCATATCTCCCTTATGTAGTTTTCAATGGTGCGTATTGTGTTAGCGGTGAACAGCGATGCCTACTTCTACAGTTCACCCCAGTGTCATTACACACTTTAACTCTTTGATTGCCAGAGTATCCAAATCCCTTTGGCATTCAAAGGGTTAGCTACTGTTTTTAAGACTTTGTAAGGTTGGAGAGCTTTCCAGCATACAAAGTGTTAAATACATTGTGTGCACTTTTTATGTTTTGAAGACAGGAGATGCACATAGGGACTGAATTTCTTTTTTTACCATAAAACATTATGAAATTATGTACTGTAGTACATACATGTTCACTGCTGGGAACGGTTTCTTTCTGAAGTTATTATAGAACAATCTTGTATTTTTGTGTTGATTTGAATTTTACATTTCATTTATGGAGAGGTGGTGTCTGCCATCAAAAGCTCACCATATGTTTTCAGCACTAACAGACTTCTGAAACCTTAAGCTAATAGCTACTAGGATGACAGCCACTCAGAATTTACTACTAACCCCCCAGTGAGGTGTTGAGTGTAAAAGTATTGCCAGGCTATTTCAATATCTCTTCATATCAAACTAGTGTAAAAGCCAGTGTACACGGGCCAAAGTCTGTGCGTTCGGCGGTGTCTATTAAGCATGACTACATTGGACAAAGCCTGCGTTCCTGGCAGTGTCTGCTGCGCGGGACTGCGTTCCTGGCAGTGTCTGCTGCGCGGGACTGCATGACTTTATCGGACAAACATACATCTGGCCTTATATTAGTGATGATACATGTTTCCTGCAAAATCCCTCTAGTTATGTTGGAATGATGTTCTCTTGATAAGGGACATATTGGACTATTTTGTCACAGCAAGGTAGTTGAGATAACTGCATGCGGGTTAAAAATACTATTTACCCACACATACACGCGCACACTTATTTCTTGTTAGATCCTTCTAGCTTTAGAGGAGTTAATGGAATAATATCACTTATTATGAAAATATATAATGAAAGCTTGTAGAGCAGTGTACTTCTGCCAGGGGATGCCTTATTGAAATGTTATTAGAGTGCAAATATTTCTATGAGCATCAGTGCAGCAGTTTTTGATGTACTGTTGCTATTGTAGTCTGTGGGGAGGTTGTAACAATAACCAGATCTCTCCATAGACAGAAATGGCAACAGCACCACCATAAAATGGAAAGGTTGCAATAAAAACACTGCACTGATTCCCAGAAGATTTGATTGACTTGACTGTATAATCTCCCAGCAGTTTGATTAACCCTCTGAGTCCCAAAAGGAGTTTCCACGCATTGACTTACAATGCATTGGATAGTTCTCTGGCTCTCAGGGAGTTAAGCCAGCAGATCCTCTCACACAAATGCACCTTTTGTCAGCAAAAGCCCTACAGCAGGGATAAGTCAATATTTTGTATCCCCAGCTATTGGAGACTACAACTCCCATCATCCCCTACCATCCACTGGCTTGTTGTTCCAATGATTGACTGTCCCTGCCCTGCAGAACGTATTTTTCACAATAAACCTTACTGTCCCTTTAATGAAAAGGCCCACAACAGTTTACAGTCATTTAGGGACACACTTGTCACACAATGTTCATATTCTTGCATAATTTACACATTTATCTCTTAACTCTTTTAAAAGAGATACATTGCTAAAAGTCACACTGAATATTTTATGTGCTGAGCTTTGTTACATTTTACAGCCATTTCCACAAAATTGCCATTTATAATTAACTAGCTATAGGCATCATTTGCTGCAATAACCAATGCAGTTTGTTTTACAAGTAACAAGGGCACTTGGCCTGTGCAGTCCATGCTAGTCATGTTAGAATCCTGTACTTGTCCGTTTACCTATAGAAGACCAGAGGCGTGTGAAGAGTACTTTTTTGTAATTTTACACATCTCTCTGGTTCTCAAGGGTTTAAAGGGATAGTAATACTTCGTTTTAACTTTATTTTATTTTGTAGGCATTAAAAAAACTTGAACGATATAAGTCTTATCTCTCAAACCTTTACGATTTAAGAGATATTCACAAGCAAAGTTTCCCCTCCCGCCCCTTTTACCTAGTGTAAGCCATCTCTTCTCAGATGTGGAATGCAGTCCATAGACCAGACAGATAACAGAATGGGACAATCTTCTTCCTATGAGAACAATTAAGTCCCTGTCCCCCTTGACAAGTTTTTCAGGTTTTTCCCTTATCTTAATTGAAGATTGTTCCTCTCTGCAATCTACCTGGGCACCTCCCTTCTGATCTGGCTAAACAGTGTTACATCAGTAAAAGAAGCAAGGGGGGATACTTTGTCATTGAATTACTCTTGAACTACAACTCTGACAGAATTGAAATAACTCTCTCCAAAGTCCAAATACTATGATGATTAATTAGAGCTGCTTTTATTATGCAACATTGCTATCCCTTTAAGGTTCATGGGCCTAATTCATCCAGCAGAAGTGGAGCTATTATACAGCAAACAAATTCCACTATAGGGACCAATGAAAATCCAACAAATTCCTAATGATTTAAATGCAAAGCAATGCCTAGCATTCAAGGGGGTAACCCTTTGAGTGGTGGACAGGTACGCAACGTATTGCTCTGCAATGCGTTGCATACCTCTGCAGCACTCAAGGGGTTAAAAGCCCATTTTAGTCAAAGGGAGTTTTCATTTGTCCCCTACAGTGAAGTTGGTTTGCTACAGAGATGCACAGCTTTTCCTATTGACTATGACCCCAAGTGCCTTTGTTAGGTTGTTTTCTGTTTCAGTGTAAGCAAATGTAATTTTGTATGGATTTCACTTTTCAACTTTCCATAGTGTACTTTATAGTCTACCATAATAATATGAATAATGCAGACATAATAAAGTGGTGTTGTGTTTTTTTTTTTTTTTTTTTTCCTTGGGGGTGGGGGGGTTGAAAAATATGTTCAAGGAATGTTCTTCATAAGTAGGACTGCTGGGATATTTTTCTACTGTTCAATGTTATATTTTATTCAGCCTGCAGTAGCACCTCCACCTGGTGAAAATACAGGGTGGTTTTTTTTTGGGGGGGGGCGTGGTGGTGGTTCCCCTTTAATAATGCTCTCTATGGAAGAAACCATCATGGACTACTGCTCACCATAATCATAAGATCTAATATGCATGTAGATTTTTGTGTCTTTGTATAAATATAGTAACTTAATCTTTATCCATTGCTAGCAATAGAAAAGCACAGTGATTCCTGTGGACAGATTTAGTTTAAAAATGCTTAATTTGAATTCTAGAGATGTGCATGAATAGCAATAAGAGGGTGGCCAGACGTTATGCTTTGGAGGCATGTGCCCCCACTGTGTGGGCTCTGCCTAAACACCTTCAGAGTACGGAGTGGATAATGTTGGCCAGTAAACAAACTAGCTAGCGTAACATTGCAGACTGTGCTAACAGCAAAGGCTCATTTCACAAAAACTACTTATAATATAAACAAGTGACTAGTACAACATATAGTCTTTAATTCTTTCTAAAATTAATTAAACTTAAGGTGACAGGTCCGCTGTAATGGCTGGTAATTACGAAGAGGAGAGAGCGAAAATAAGCAAGGAAAATCTCACTCACTTTTGCTTGATTTTCCAGGGGTGTCCTTCAGTCCAGGAAGCGCACCACTACCTCCTCTGAGGAGGACATTTTAGATGGAGAGGATGAGGAAGGGGAATATTCTCCTCTACAGATGTCTTCCAGGAGCGTAGGAAATCTTGTACAGTCTAATGCCACTCTGGATCAGATTCTTCTGTATGAGTGGAAGATCCCAGATAAGCATATGTCTATCACAAAAATACCCCTTTTCAGAGGCAGCATTGGTGCTGTGGACCACCTCTTCTACTGTGGATTCCCCAGTCTCCAGGCTAGCCAAGTCTACTGCCCTGCCGTTGGCGGGGTAGAAAACGTTCTGGCTGACTTTCTATTTTCGATTGTATGCTCTCATAGAGCCAAGAAAGTTATACGCTCAGTCACTATAAAGATACATATAATAGAATCAAAAAGGAGATATAGAAAATACACTTACTCTGGTGTGGGGTGCTGCTGCTTGTGGTAGGACTTCACAGACCGTGATCCTAATCACCAAAAAGTATTCTGCAAAAAATAGTATGTACAAGAAGCGCAACCACAACACCTCTAAGTGCAGTAGTTCAACAGTAAATGTGCTTTTCTTTATTCCCCCCCAAATGGATGTACTCACAGTTCAGAGGGGTTTAACCTGCCTCTCAGTTTTCAGTGCTGGCTCTGGAAGTTGGAGCGTCACTCCAGGCTAATGATGTCATTAAATGTTGTTCCCATAGTAATATCCCACATCAGTATTTTATATGCAAACATCAATGGGAACTATTTAATATTGTAAAGTATGTGAGCATACAAACCCTCACATATTATGGGGGTTGGGGATAAAAATGAATTATATATTTATTAAATCTCTTATAAAAAAAGACACAAAAACAAGAAGTATAACGTTTTAAAAATCTTCTGAAGCCCAAAAGGATCCAGTAACGTGGGGCCAATAACTATGGCTAATCCACCTCACCACTTGGATCTGGAAGCTACAAATTGGATCTAATTGGACTAATATATTTAATAAAATCTCGTTACGTACAAGGAATCCCTTCATTGGAATGGTCTAAAACGTGTGTCTGAACACAAGGCACACGTTTTAGACCATTCCAATGAAGGGATTCCGTGTAAGTAACGAGATCTCGGCACTTCTCAAGCGCCTCCGTGTCGACCGACATGAATCTCCTGCTGACTGCTTTACAGCTGTCAGCAGCAAACAGCGAACTTTAAACGCCTGTATCTCTTAAACCATAGTGGTTTGAGAGATACGTTTTTTTGCATGTAGCTCCGCTTTTTAAGCTCTTCTAAATGCAAAAAACTTTTTTTTTGGACATTATTAACAGTTTAAAGATGAGACTCCCACTCTGTAAAGTCACTTTAGACCCCCCACCAAGTAATGCCATGTGTGTGTTTTTCAGTTGGAGCGCAGTTATCAGAGGTTTACAGCATTTTATGCCAGTCGTCACAGTGGGAGGAAACTTACCTGGTTATACCAGTTATCCAAAGGAGAATTGGTTACCAACTGCTTTAAAAATAGATATACCTTGCAGGTAAGTGGCAAAAAAAGAAAATATTTATTACTTCCATATAACCACTGCTATCAACAATATAAAACCACTTTACTGCTACATATGTCCTTAGCAGTTTGGAGGGTGTATACTTAGGCCATCTCCCAGGCATATTCAGTTAGGGGAGTGGAAACCAGGAAGTATTTGGAAGCAGACGAAGCCTCGTCTGAAGAAGATCAATATCACTAGAAATGGGAGAATGTCCCTTTCCAATGATATTCAACATGTGTATTCATGCAGCCAATGGCACGAGTACCCACATGTTGTATATCATGGAATAAAGTGAAAGTTAAAGGGGGTTAGGCTCTCACAGCCCCTATGCGATTAGATCATGATGGAGACACAGTCACTGTAAAGGGAAGAGTATCCCCTTTCCAGTGATGGTACTCATCATGGTGTTTCTGCTTTTATTACCCCCACATTACATGTATGGGGAAACAAAGATTCAACAATGCTGGGTGGAGGTACAGCCTGGACGCTCAGTCTTTAGCTTTCCCACCACCGATTTGCACAGGTGTACCCTCATGGGAAAGGAAAAAGTCTCCTCTTTCCCTTGGTGGTACTCCTGAGGGTTTATGATAAATTTAATATATTTGGAGTTCTACTTTATTGGAATTAAACAATTTGCTGGCATTTCTTTGGCCATGTTAGGGCCTATCCAGAAACAAATTATATTTCTTGACAAAACCGGGTATACCGAAAAAACAATCTGACACATGTTCAAGGAAAAATTACCGAAACAGTTACTCGATTGAGCACAGCACAAACAGTTCTAAAAAATGGTTAGCACGGGGGAGAAATATATTCGCAGCAAAGTGGTTAATCCAAGCTAGGATCTTAAGCCTTTGAATGCCAGAGGGGTACGCTCTCTCAAAATTACCAAAATTATTTTTACATGATTTCGTTCATTTATGGGGCAGTGCCTTTTAAATAAATATGTATGTAATCTAAATACACAGGGGGTGGACAAGGTAATGTAAACAGCCATGAAATCCCATCCAGTTAGTTTAGGATTTCAGGCACTATTCCTCTGAACAGATGTCTTCCTATAATTTGTGTATGCAGTTATAACCTTGGACACAGTTGCTTTGGATGCACCTAACAAACTGTCAGTTTCTTCTACAGATGCTCAAGCTAAACAAACGCCAACAATCTGTCCTCTTTTAAAGCGGAACTATCACCTAAAACCAGAGTTTTACCATGCGTTTTAATGTTTAACCCGACATTAGTGCTGTGTGTGTATTCTTCAAGTCGCCTGCTAGTGGAGATATTTGACCTGCAAAAACGGGCACTTCAGCTTTCTACGGTACCCTGTAAAGTCTCAAGACTTCCCAGCTGCCCCAGGGAGTGCATTCACGCTCCCTTTCGAAGCTGGATTTCTGTGATGTAGCGTTACAGCAAACTCCATTCACAATGCTACTGAGGTTGCAACCTCAGTAGCGTTGTAAACGAAGTTGCTGTAACGCTACATCACAGAAATCCAGTTTCGAAAGGGCGTGTGAACGCGCTCCTTGGGGCAGCTGGGAAGTACTGAGATGTCATGGAGTCCAGCAGAATGTGGAAGTGCCCGATTTTGCAGGACAAATATCTCCACTAGCAGGCGACTTGAACACACACATAGCATTAAAACGCATGGTAAAACTTTGGTTTTTGGTGATAGTTCCACTTTAATCTTTAGTGACAGAGGGATAGCTAACACATTGCAAAGCAATGCGTTGGTTACCCCCTCCGGTACTCAAAGGGTTAGACTCAGACAAGTCTTTTTTATTTTAAATTGTTTTTTACAGTTTTACACTCCAGAACTATAATCCATTGAAACTAGCTCTATAACACATAACATGAACAGAACAAAAAGATAATAATTAGAAGTGTTATTTCAGTGTTGCCAACAAAAAACATGTTTCTAAATTCCCTAGTGCTTCCATTTTTTTTGTCCACCCCATGCTTTTGTCTGTATGTATTATTATTTAAAATATAGCAGAGCTGATCCCTAACACCCTTAAACATTTCAAGCTGGATATTTTCACCCTTCTCTGGATTTCACCTTACATGGTAAGTTTAGCTGGAGGTGGTCCCTCCTACTGCCCTTTTCTTCCACCAAACATCACACTACTGATCAAAGGCAGCCCCACTGAAGAAAATTTGAAGGAGCTGCATGAGGTGAAGAGGCTGGTCTGGATCTGAACTGCTGACACCCCTAAAGTAGGGACATTTAAGGGCAAGCACTTCCCTTAACAAGCTACTGCACGTGTCTGTATTCTAGGAAGCACTGTCCTTGTAAACCATTAAAGGGATAGTAATACTTTGTTTTATCTTTATTTTATTTTGTAGGCATTAAAAAAACATGAAGAACAATATAAGTCTTATCTCTCAAACAAGCAGTTTCCCCTCCCACCCCTTTTACCTAGTGTAAGCCATCTCTTCTCAGATGTGGAATGCAGTCCATAGACCAGACACATAACAGAAGAGGACAATCTTCTTCCTATGAGAACAATGAAAACCATGCCCCCCTTGACAAGTTTTTCAGGTTTTTCCCTTTATCTTAATTGAAGATTGTCCCTCTCTGCAGTCTACCTGGGCACTTCCCTTCTGCTCTGGCTGAACAGTGTTACATCAGTAAAAGCGGCGGGAGGGGGATACTTTGTTATTGAATTACTCTTGAACTACAACTCTGACAGAATTGAAATAACACTATCAGAGGTCCAAATACTATGATGGTTAATTACAGCTGATTTTATTATGAAACATTACTATCCCTTTAAGGACCAGAGAGGAGTGCAATGCATTTCGCACCCCTCTGGTTCTTAAATAATAATACAGTGTTATAACTTGCCTTATATTTGAATTATTAAAAGTATACATGGCTACACGTACTATAATGTTTATCCAGCCAAAGACTGGCTGAGAATAAAGAGACTTGCAGCCCTATAGCAGCTGGAAAGGGCTGTAAGTAATGACTACAGATTTGGAGATTAAAGTGTAAAGCAAAATGTTCATTATCCCTGTTTGATATTCCAGGCTTCCACATTCCAGATGGCAATCCTGCTGCAGTATAACACAGAAGATGCCTACACAGTACAGCAGCTGACAGACAGCACACAGATAAAAATGGTACACTTTGTGGTTTAGTTAAGCCTCCTACTGGCCATTTCATGTAACAAAAGGCATGGGATTGTTGATTGAGCTACCCACAATAATACATAATGCTCATACCTGGGATCCTTTGAAATTGACTCACTCTGAGATCTTTGAAATATTAACTCTTCATACGCCCAAGAAAGCAGATTGTAGTTGCAATGTCAATGTCTGCTGTAACCCAGAGATGATCCAGTCAGTCCCCAATGAATCTTAACCATGCTACAATTATGAGTTCTCATTTATTATACGCCCAGAAGACCAGCAACTGTCTTTCTGGTAGAAATATCACAAATTTGGACATTAAAGGGGAACTTTCACCCCCAAGACACGCTCTTATTTTATTATTGTACCCCAGTGGTGTATGGATTGGCATTTTGTTTTGTAAAAAATAAATACTTCAAGCGATTTTACATGTTAAAGTTGGATTACTTGCAAGCACTTCCTCCTGAGACACAAGGCTGCTTAATTACAGCTCTGCTGGGCGTCCCCACGTCTCAGATTCTCCTCCACCTCCCTTCCAGCTCTCCCTGTGAGCATGTTCACACGCCTCTTCGTAGCATATTGGAACCAGCAAGCTCCTGTCAATGTACTGAATAAGTAGCCTACAATTCAGCGTTTGAATTGTAGGCTACTTATTCAGTGCATTAACAGGAGCTTACTGGTTCCAATATGCTATGAAGAGGCGTGTGAACATGCTCACAAGGTGAGCTGGGAGGAGAATTTAGGACATCGGAACGTCCAGCAGAGCTGTGCCAAAGCATGCTTGTGTCACAGAAGGCGGAAGTGCTTGCGAGAAAGGAAGCACGGACAGCTTGCCATAGTGACGTCCGTGCGCCTTCTAGAAAGGAAGCACAGACAGCTTGCCATAGTGACGTCCGTGCGCCTATGCTGTCAGTCCCTTTTGGAGCCAGCCGGCTCCAAAAGGGACTGACAGCACAGGCTCACGGGCGTCACTATGGCAAGCTGCCCGTGCTTCCTGCTACTGTCAGCCTCGTAATAAGCGGTAAAGCAGTTAAACCAGGTAATAATTCTTGCAACTAGCACTACTAAGCAGCTAGTCGCCAGATGGGGACTGAATTAAGATAAAGATTTTGTGGTGTGGTAGTTCCCCTTTAAGTTAATTGTATGTCTTATCTATAGACCTTAACGAGCTAAGCTTTCAGTTATTCGTTCATTTTTCCAGCCATGATGTGAATCTGTGGGAATTTTTATTTGTCCATGATTACCACATTATTACTCCAGTTTTTTTTTTTTGTTTTTTTTGGGACGGGCGTTTTTTTTTTTTTTTTGTTTGTTTGTTTTTTGGGGGGGGGGGGGGGATCCGTCATTATCATTCACCGTTTCTGGAAGCCTAGGTGATAAAATAGCTGCCCCCTTTTATTACTGCTAATCTCTGATGAGCTGCTATTTCCTAATCTTGTAGGGAAAAACCTGGTGATTTAGGGCCCTGATGCAAAAGGACCCTCGACGTGCCAGGATTGTCACACTGGTCCCGTCACTTAAGGACAGGTGACAGTCCTGGCACGTCAAGATTTCTGGTATGGCATCTCTGCCAAAAAAAACCTCTGTGGTCCTTAACGTCCACCCATGCTCTGCATTGGGAGGTCATTAAGGGGTTAAACTATTGAAAAAATCCTAAATATTTCCTGTTATCGGCTTTCTAAACTGGCCCCAGAAGTTGTCTGGGCCTCATTGCTTCGTACTTGCTACACCAGTGGTATTTTAGCCCCTGATTAACCCCTTGAGCACTAGGGGTGTTGTGCTACATATTACAAAGGGGTTAAAATCTACTTTTATGATTTCTGTATTGCTGTGTTTGGTAATCTCTTGATTTCATGTTTTGGCATCTGAATACCGTTCCTGTGAGCCATCCTGTGTAGCAAGATGGTACAATAGAAACTACCTTCTAATTCTGCTGTCTCTTACTGGTTGGGAAATCCATATACATGAAATGTTTTGTCACTATTAAAGGGATAGTAATGTCTATATTGAAGTTTAGCTCCGGCTCTTCTGTATGTTTTGTTTTAGAATATGTAGCGCTATGTTTAATTAAAATTCAGTCGTTTAAAAGATATTCAAGCTGAAAGGATCCCCCTCTCACCGTTTCTGGCCGCCTCCCCTTAGAGCTGCAATCCTGTTGTGGGACCGGATAGATGCAGTGAGGGGCAATCTTCACTCTGTAAGTATAAGGAAAACCCTCCTCAAGGAGGAGGGCAGGATTTTCCTTTTGCTTACTGAAGATTGTCCCTCGCCGTTCTCCATCCAGGCCACGAATAAAGGAAGCGTGACGCAGGATAAGGAGTGGGAGTGGGATTCTTTCAGCTTAATTATCTTTTGACCTAGAGGACTGTAAGGGATTAAACATAGCGCTACGTGTTATAAAAAAACATATAGAAGACTCGGGGCTAAACTTTAATATAGACATTACTGTCCCTTTAAGTGCTAAATCTGAAACACTTTTTCTCTGTTCTTTGCCAGTTAGGCTGATGCACGTAATTTATTGAAAGTATTTCAGTACATAATTGTAATAAAAAGTAATTACAGATATATTGATTTGAGTTTGGCTCTATTACAGGACATACTTGTGCAAGTTCTTCAAATTTTACTGAAGTCAAAGTTATTGGTAAGATTTTTTTTTTTTTTTTTTTTTTTTTTTTTTTTTTTTTTTACCCATTAACACCATATTTATACATTCCTCTCCTATCTGCTAATATTACTTTAAATTGGCTTCTAAAAAGTTTAAACCACTTTTGTTTTGTCTAGGGAAAATATGACTGAACTTAGATGTCAGCTAAATTTTTTTCTTGCAAGTACCTTCCAATATGAGGGTAGATTAAAATATGAACACTTTTTAGACTGCTTTTTTATGGTGACAACCAAATTGAATGCAAAAAAATTAAGGTCATACATCTGAAATTGGAGGGACCATGGCAAAATATCTTTCTCTGTCGTCCAATACAGGTTATTTGTTACTTTGGGTAGGCAATCAGCCTCTTTAATAGGCAGGAACAATTCTGAGAAGTGACTGCTGGGTGGAGCCTATCTCCTCTCCTTAGCTTGCAGCTAGCCAATCCCCAACCAGTAAGATTTGTTCCTTGGTCAAGACACAGGCAAGAGAACAGCTCTGCTATAGTTTTAGCTTTTTTATTATTTTTCTGTTAGATATGGAATACCACCATTAGGCGGATTACCATAACTGACAATTCCCATCACCCACATGTGGATAGCTCCATTTACCAGGTGCTTTTGTGGACCTAAGCTCTGGGGGTAAAATCTTGGCTGCAGGTTCTTTCCCTAGGAGTTGCCCACTGAGGCTTCTTCTTGACATATTGTAATATGAAGACAGAAGACCTGCTAAAGGGTGAGCACCCTTTGAGTGCTGAGGTCCAGATGTCCCATGCTTCCCCTCCGCACAGGGGTCTCATTTGGAGTTCCTATTACATACCCATACATTCACTGGGTTTATTCTGTATGTCTGTGAGGTGTTTGGAGCAAGTTTCTGTGGTAACTTAACCCTTTTGCTGCTGGTTAGCACCTTTTAGGAGGTTTTGGGGCACTTTCCCTACTGGGACTAGTGTTTATTGGGTCTACTGTTTTATTCTAGTGGGCTTTTGAGTGGTTTATGTTTGGTATTCACCTCGTTAACTTTGTTCCACGCCTTTAAGGTGTGCGTTTAACGCATTGCCATTGCTCCATTCACTTGTTTGGGACTTTACAGTTTGGGACATATCTCTGCTACCGATCCACGTAGCGTGGTCAGAGATGGCTCATTTTGTGGGTTTTACCTTGCTCTGTCATCTGATCAGCGTTCTGGGGATGTTGGGGGCTTTAGGGGCCTTCGGGCACTGTTGCGGTACTCTGTCAGCAAAACTACTTTTCCCATGAGCGCCCGCTTCGCTCGCTCATTTCCGATTGGCTCCCATTGCGGCAGCCATTTTGTGTATTCGCAGATCGAGTATCCTCTGCAGTTTAACCCTTCACCTACCAGATAAGTCTTGTTTTAGTGTTTCTGGGGCACATTAATTATCATACAAACTTTATTGGTGTGGGTGTTTTGATACTTTGACCGTTTGACTCTGTGAGAATGTCTACTCCGTTAGACCTTGGGGCTAAACATAAAACTAAGGATACTGGGGTGCCTGTGTTCCCCATTGCTCCTCATGTCAATCAGGTTTACCTAAAGCACGCTCAGGTCATATTTGCCCAGCATGCGCTGCTGCCCCTGAATCCCCTGCTGGGGCCTCCAGCCATGCACTAGAGCCAATATGGATGCAAGAGTTTAAGGCTACTACCAGGGGCCTCCGATCCACCTAACAACCCCTTCCATTCACTTTATAGGGGGTCTTCCACTTGTTGCATCAGATCTTCCCAGCCCAAACAGCCAGGTGTACCTGATATGTCTGATTCCTCTGAGGAGGAATTTTTGGTGGACTCTGACGAAGATGATAACTGTTCATCTGTTCCTTTGTCTGTTTTTTGGGGACCCCATTCCCTCGGCTGAGGGCCTGATCAGGGCTGTGTTGTCCACCCTGAACATATTCCCTTGGTGCAGGAGGCGTCTTCTGACCCTTCTGATGTTTTCCAGGAGCCTGTTGGGCCCCATGCTTGCTTTCCACCCTTGACTACTTGGTACCAGAGGAGTGGAAATTTCCAGACAAGAAACCATATGTGTCTAAGACATTTGCTAAACTTTACCCATTTTCTGAAACGGCCCTCACTCAGTGGGTTCATCCCCTCAAAGTGGATGCCCCAGTTTCCAGGCTTTCTAAACTGACTGCCTTGCCAGTGGCTGATGCCTCTGCTCTCAAAGACTGGACTGACAAGAAACTTGAGACTTCTCTCAAGGCTATTTTTGCGACAGTGGGCTCTGCCCTTCGCCCTACTTTTGCTGCTGCATGGGTAAATAGGGATGTGGCTGTTTGGACTGAACAGCTCAATTCTGCTGTCCTTCAAGCAGCCCTACATCTGACATGTTGTAACTTCTCACTAACATTGCTGAGGCTCAGCATTATGTCTCTGCCGCTCTGTTTGATGCTGTGCGTATGGTAGCCAGGGCATCTACCATGTCTTTGGTATCCAGAAGGGCTCTTTGGCTTAAGATCTTGTCAGCTGACACTGCCTCTAAGAAGGCTCTGCTGTCTTTGCCTTTTCAGGGCTCCTCTCTGTTCAGGCCTGAGCTCAAGGATCTTATTAACGAGGCCACTGGAGGGAAAAGTTCTCACCTGCCAGTGATCCTGAGGAAGAAGGCGCCTGTCAAAAGGAATCTGCTTTTTCGTCCCTTTACAGGCAGGCTTGCGCCAAGTGTTCCAGACGGTCCCTCAGGCTTACGCACTCCTCAGCCAAGCCTAAGCAGCAATGGAGAGCCAAGTCCTCCACGGAACCCAAAGCTTACAAAACTACTTCTGCATGACTCAACGAACCCAGGTCCCCATCAGCAGGTAGGTGGCCACCTACGCCACTACCTTTCAGCCTGGCAGGCCTCTGTGGCTGACACATGGGTTTTACAAGTGGTGGCCTCTGGATACAGGATTCCCTTCACCTCTCTTCCTCCTCCAAGGACCTTTGTTTCTTGTTCTCCCTTGTGAGCAGAAAAGAGATGCCTTTTCGAGTACGCTATTCAGGCCCTTCTAGACAAGGCGGTCCTGGAGCCAGTTCCCCCTCAGGAGAGGGGCTTGGGATTCTACTCCAACCTCTTTGTGGTTTCCAAGAAGGATGGGGGCTGTCACCCCATTTTGGATCTGAAGGATCTCAACTCCTTTGTGGTCAGGTCCCAGTACCACCAGAAGTCTCTAAGCACAGTGATAGCGGCCATGTCTCCTGGGGAGTTTCTTGCCTCTCTGGATCTTCAAGATGCCTATCTGCACATCACCATTCATCCAGAGAGTCGGCAGTATCTCCGCTTTGCCTACGACCGAGAGCACTTCCAGTTCTCTGCCCTCCCCTTTGGCAGAGGAGCATTCATATTCCTGGAGCAGACAACATTCTGGCTGACTCTGTACAGGTTACTGGTCTCCCACCCTGTCAAGGGACCATGCTTGGCTCTCCTGTGGCAGAACGTGGGAGTCCTTTCAGGTTCATGCTCACAGGAGTCTTCCTTTACCTTCTTACTACCTAATCAATAGTCTGCAAATCATACTGGTTGGGGATTGGCTAGCTGCAAGCTAAAGAGAGGAGGTAGGCTCCACCCAGCAGTCACTTCTCAGAATTGTTCCTGCCTATTAAGGGGACTGATCGCCTACCCAAAGTTACCAGTAACCTGTATGGACTAAGAGAAAAGGATTTAACAGGTAAGACTAAAATCCTATTTTCACTGTCGTCCAATACAGGTCACTGGTACTCTGGGAGGCTATCCGCCCCTTTAATAGGCGGGAACAATTATGCAAATGACTGCAGTGGGCGGAGCCTCCCCTCCTACTTAAGCTGCCTTCAGGCCAGAGCCACCAGATTGATTTGTTCCTGTGTGCTGTGCACACCAGGTGGAGAACATCTTTGCAATTCATCTTAGTGTTTTGTTATTTTTACTCAAATATGGAATACCACCATTAGGAGGGTGACCATGGCTGTGAATTGCCCTCCTTAAAGTGTGGCTGGTGCAGCTTCCAGGGATTTTCTGTGGACCTTATGCCCTGAAGAGGGAACAGCTTGAGTCAAGCAGCTTCCCTGCTGAGGAATTTACCTCTGGTCTATTCCCACTTTATCATGGTCACCTGAAGACAGAAGTCCTGCAGAAAGGTGAGCCACCCCTTGAGTGCTGAAGGTCCACTTGTCCCCACAGTGTCCCTTTGATGGGCTTGTATTTGGGAGTTTGCATTGCACTCCAGCACTCATAGGGTGTTTTATTTGCATTTATCATGTTTATGCAATTTCTGTGGTATTCTCTGGGTTTTGGAGCTTTGGGTACAGTTTTACTTATGTTTCTCATGTATTGGGTAACTGTTTTGCACTTTTTAATGTTCAGTGGGACTTTATTAAAATTTAGTGTTCCGCGCCTTTAAGCGCGTCTTTTCCCGCTTAGACGCCATTGCTCCTTTACTCTCTATGGGATTTCACAGTGTGGGACATATCTCTGCAACCGCTTGTCACAGCAACTTCAGAGATGGCTCATTTTACTTCTAAGCTCCTGCTCTATCATCCGGTGTATGTTTACAGGGTGTGGGGAGTTCAGGGGAGCTTCGGGCACTGTTTGGGGTACTTCTGAGAGAAAACTACATTTCCCATGAGTGCCCGGTTCGCGCTCGTTTCTGATTGGCTGACCTGACGGCCCCCATTTTGTGGTGTTCTTTCTCAGCGAGTATACTACGCAGGGACCGAGCCTTCTCTCCTCTCAGCAGATTACCCTTCGCTGGCCAGATAAGTCCGTTTTTAGGCATTTCTGGGGTGAAACTTTAATCTTTCACACTTTTACTGGGTGATATTGTTTAGTGGTGTATATTGACGCTGTGAGCATGTCTACTCCACTGGAGCCAGGGGTGAGACCCAAGACTAAAGAGGCTGGGGTGTCTGTTCCCCCCATTGCGCTTTGCTCCTCTTGTCACTCTGGGCTGCCTAGAGATTGTTCTGGTGATTTATTCCCTAAAAATGCACTGATTGTCATTATAGCAACCCTGGGTTTCCCAGCCATGCTATTGAGCCAACTTGGGTGAAAGAGTTTAAAGCTGCCACTAGGGATCTCAGATCCACACTCCAACTCTTTCCCTCTCAGGTACAGGGGGCTCTCCAGGTTTGGCAGACCCCCTCCACTATCAGGACTTCCCTGCCTAAGCCACAGGGAGCTCCTGATGTGTCTGATTCTTCTGAGGAAGAACTATTGCAGGATTCTGATGCTGAGGAAGGCACTGTTATTGAGTCTACCAGGTCCATTGGGGACCCTTATGAATGTGACCCTGAGGTTTCGGCTGAGGGACTGATTAGAGCTGTGATAACTACGCTCAACCTTCCTCTGACTCAGGAATCTACTCATGATCCAACTGACGTTTTCCAAAAACCATCTAAGGCGGTTGTATGTTTTCCAACTAACCCTACCCTTGCCCGTCTAGTCTCTGAGGCGTGGAGGAATCCTGACAAATCCTCCTCTGTGTCTAAAAAGTTTGCCAAACTTTACCCTTTTCCTGAGACTGAACTGGCAAAATGGGTTCATCCTCCCAAGGTGGATGCTCCTGTTTCCAGGCTGTCCAAATCTACTGCTTTAGCTGTCTCTGATGCCTCTGCCCTGCAAGATTGGACGGACAAAAAGCTAGAACTTTCTCTTAAGTCTATTTTTGCCTCCATTGGCACTGCCATGCGTCCAACCTTTGCAGTGGCGTGGGTTAATAGAGCTATTGCGGCCTGGACTGAACGACTGACTGAGGCAGTCCGCCAGGATGCACCGGTATCTGAGCAGTTGCAGCTACTTGCTAACATTACTGAAGCACAAAATTATGTTGCTGATGCTGCCTTTGATGCTGTGCGCATGATGGCGAGGGCCTCCACTTCTTCTGTGGTGGCCAGACGTGCCCTTTGGCTGAAAATTTGGTCTGCTGATACAGCCTCTAAGAAAGCCTTGCTTTCCTTACCCTTTCAGGGGAACTTGCTATTTGGTTCTGAACTTAAGGAAATGATCAGCGAGGCTACTGGTGGTAAAAGTACTCTTCTACCCTCAGTCTTCAAGAAGAAGTTTCCAGCCAAACGCAATCGGTCCTTTCGTTCCTTTCAGACTGAGACACGCTCCACGTCCCAGACGGGTCCGTCC
The DNA here is from genome assembly GCA_037306005.1 of Rhinophrynus dorsalis. Classification (NCBI taxonomy): domain Eukaryota; kingdom Metazoa; phylum Chordata; class Amphibia; order Anura; family Rhinophrynidae; genus Rhinophrynus; species Rhinophrynus dorsalis. Next base: position 339,761,241 of record CM074723.1, on the reverse strand, counting down.
TCTGCGCGCTCCTCCTCCAAGCCCAAGCAGTCCTGGAAGCCCAAAGTTGCCCCCAAGGCCAAAACCTCCAAGACTGCTTCGGCATGACTCACCGAACCCGGGTCCGCATCCGGCAGTGGGTGGACGTCTCCGCATCTTTCGCCAGACTTGGGAGGAGTCAGTGGCGGACCCATGGGTCATTCAGGTGGTATCAGAGGGATACAGGATGCCTTTCTCTTCCCTTCCTCCTTTTCGGTTCCATTTTACTCGTCCTTCTCAGGAACCTACAAAAAGACGTCTGTTCGACGACGCTATTCAGGATCACTTGGACAAGGAGGTCCTGGAGTTGGTTCCTCCAGAGGACACAGGTTCGGGATTTTATTCCAACCTGTTCGTGGTGGCCAAAAAGGACGGAAGTGCTCGTCCCATTTTGGATCTCAAAGATCTCAATTCCTATGTTGTGAGTTCCCACTTCCGCCAGGAGTGCCTGCGCTCTGTGATTGCAGCAATGTCTCCAGGGGAGTTCCTTGCCTCCCTGGACCTTCAGGATGCTTATCTTCACATCCCTATTCATCCAGAGAGCAGGCGGTATCTCAGGATTGCCTGCCACAGGGGACACTTTCAGTTTTCAGCTCTTCTCTTTGGGCTGACTTCGGCCCCTCAGGTTTTTCGGAGAGTGTTGGGTTCCTTGATAGCGGTACTTCATCAAGAAGGTGTCAGGGTGACCCCCTACATGGACGATCTCCTCCTGAAAGCCTCCTCAGCGGAGCTTCTCCAACGACAACTGCAGCTGTGTATTCACACTCTGAACCGTCACGGCTGGATCCTGAATCTGGACAAGTCAGACTTGGTCCCATCTCAGAGGCTTGTTTTCCTGGGTCTCCTGTTCGACACTCGCCAATGCATGGTGTTTCTACCGGAGGAAGTGGCTCATCAGATAGCCATCCGAGTGGCTGGGATCCTGGAGCTGGACAGAGTTCCAGTGCCGAAGTTGACGTCTCTGGTGGGGAAGTTCATTTCCACGATCGAAGCGGTCCCATTTGCCATGGCTCACTCCAGGGAACTTCAGAGGTTTTTGATCCAGACGTGCAAGAATCATCCAGATCATCAGCATCTGTCAGCTTCTCTACCTCCTCATGTGGAATCGAGTCTGCACTGGTGGTTGGATCTCTCCCATCTCCTGAAAGGGGGATCCTTTCAGGTTCCCTGTTGGACCACGGTTACAACGGATGCCAGCATCCGGGGATGGGGTGCTGTGTTGGGTCGTTTCAGTGCTCAGGGGAAATGGGGACTGGAGGAATCTCTTCTCTCCATCAATATTCTGGAACTGCGTGCCATCCGGCTTGCCCTGAGACACTGGGAGTCTCAGCTGGAAGGTTGTCCAGTCAGAGTGGAGTCCGACAACGCCACCGCAGTGGCCTACATCAACAGGCAAGGCGGCACAAGAAGTTGCACCGCCTGGTTGGAGGTCAAGGATATTTTATCTTGGGCAGAAGATCACGTGCCTGTCATTTCTGCAGTTCACATTCCAGGCGTAGACAACGTCATGGCAGACTTTCTCAGTCGTCACACAGTCGACAGCGGAGAATGGGCTCTTCATCCAGAGGTGTTTCACCTACTCACCCAGAGGTGGGGGGTGCCTGTAGTGGACCTGATGGCTACCAGACACAACAGGAAGGTGCCGGTGTTTTGCTCCCGGTGGAGGGACCCTCTTGCTCTAGCAGTGGATGCCTTGTCGATCCCTTGGGACTTCTCCCTGGCTTACATCTTCCCTCCTCTTCCTCTATTGATCAGAGTTATCCAGAAGTTGAAGCAGGAGCGTTGTCCTGTCATCCTGATCGCTCCAAACTGGCCTCGCCAGTCCTGGTATCCGGAGTTGATGGCCATGTCAGTGGCGGAACCGTTTCCACTCCCTGCCCGTCCGGATTTTCTTCTTCAAGGATATCTGTGGAAGGAGGATGTTCAGCATCTCCATTTGATGGCATGGCGGTTGAATCCTCGATTCTAGAGAAGAAGGGATTTTCTCCTTCAGTGGTGTCGACGATGCTCAGTGCTCGTAAGCCTGTGTCCTCCAAGATCTATCATCGTATCTGGGCCACCTTTGTGGCTTGGTGTACTGATCGGAAGGTGTCCCTAGACTTCCATCCTCCCACTGTCCTGGCTTTTTTGCAGGATGGTGTTGAAAAAGGGCTCAGTCTGAGTTCCCTCAAAGTCCAGACTTCTGCTTTGTCTGTGTTTTTCCAGGAAAGGCTTGCTATCCTTCCTGATGTGAAAGTTTTCTTCCAAGGTGTGACTCATGTTCGGCCTGCCTTTAAGAGTCCTGCTCCCCAGTGGGACCTCAATTTGGTGCTGGGAGTTCTCCAGCGACCCCCATTTGAATCCTTGGCTTCCATTCCATTACGTCTCTTGACTTGGAAGATGGCCTTCCTCTTGGCTATTGTTTCTGTTCGCCGGGTGGCAGAGTTACAAGCGCTGTCTTGTAAACCTCCTTACCTGGTGTTCCACAAGGATAAGGCTGTGCTTCGCACTACCAAGGAATTCTTGCCCAAGGTTGTGTCCGAGTTTCACATCAATCAAGAGATTGTGGTTCCCTCTTTCTGCCCTAACCCTTCATCTGACAAGGAACAAGATCTCCATTTGTTGGATGTGGTGCGTTGTCTCAAGTTTTATGTTCATCGCACCGAGTCTATCAGGAAGTCTGACGCTCTATTCGTCATTCCTGAGGGGCCCAGGGCAGGGAGACCGGCTTCTATTACTATTGCCTCTTGGATTAAGGCTACCATTCGTGAAGCCTATAAGTTGCGGAATAAGCACGTTCCCTTCCAGGTAACTGCCCATTCCACCAGATCTATTGGGGCCTCTTGGGCCTACAAGAATCAGGCATCTGCTGATCAACTGTGCAGAGCGGCCACTTGGTCCTCTGTGCACACATTTTCAAAGCACTACCGAGTTGATGTACTGGCCTCGGTTGATGCCAGTTTTGGAAGGAAGGTCCTAGAGGCAGTTTTGCCTGTCTAGGCCTTCTACTCTGTGGTTCTTAGTGCTTCTTTACTGTTGAGCCCGGTTGGCTCTGGTTCCGTGTGCTGTGTTAGTTCAGGGGTTGTTTTCCCCTGGTTGGTGTCCGTTGACACTTACATTTTGGGCTATGTAATTAACTGGTTCATAGCAGTTCTAGTGACTTGGGTCTTGCGCCTGGTCCTTGCCTTACTTCCCGCCTCTGGGTCAGCTCAATGTTTGTACATCCCAGAGTACCAGTGACCTGTATTGGACGACAGTGAAAATAGGATTTTAGTCTTACCTGTTAAATCCTTTACACTTAGTCCATACAGGTCACTGGTCTCCCACCCTGTCAAGGGACCATGCTTGGCTCTCCTGTGGCATTCAGTGGGAGACCTTCGGGGCATGCTCACAGGAGTCTTCCTTCTTGCTTACCTATGGTCAGTTTTAGTGTCTCAAATCAATCTAGTGGCTCTGGCCTGAAGGCAGCTTAAGTAGGAGGGGAGGCTCCGCCCACTGCAGTCATTTGCATAATTGTTCCTGCCTATTAAAGGGGCGGATCGCCTCCCAGAGTACCAGTGACCTGTATGGACTAAGTGAAAAGGATTTAACAGGTAAGACTAAAATCCTATTTTTTCAGACTTATTACCACTAGTTCAGTTTCCACAACTTTTTGAACATCGTGCCCTTGGTCTTGCAAAACAAGATGCAAAAATTTTTACCCTTTTGGAAGATTAGCCAGAAGTATTAGATCTATAAATGTGTTATCAATTATAGTAAGTTGATAAATGTTAAAATAAACCTAAACAGTGTATATTTTGCTCTTGGACATTTGTACATATTTATATTCATTGTTTGGTTGACTGGTTTTGATACTCCCAAAAGCATGTATAACAGACACATGGTTAGCTGCTTCTCTGAATTGTGTTGGTCTTTATCCTCTAGGTATTAGAAGATGAAAATGCAAATGTGGATGACATAGAGTTGAAGCCTGATACCTTAATAAAGCTATACCTTGGCTATAAGAAGTAAGTGGCCTTTCTTTCCCTCGCCATAAGATCAAAGGGCCTTTTGTATTCAGCAAGCATTCAGGAGCAAACCAGCTGGATCTCAGGGGGGAAATCCCCATTAATGCAAATGGGAAGAGATCTCCAATGTATTGGAGACCTCTAGCATTCAATGGGAATCTATGGGAATTTCCCCCATGGCATAGTCTGTTTCGCTTTGAAATGCGCCTCTTTAGCTTGCTGCATATGGTCCGTAGTCTTTATTTGGAGACCATTTAGAAATATTTAGAGAGAGAGCTTCTCCAGGGTTTAAAATAAATGAGAAATATAGAAACAAATAGCTAAGCACAGCAAGCCAATGTACAATCTAATTTGCATCATCTTTAATGTGCACATTGTTTTAGAGGAGAACCATCTTCTCACAGTTCCCCTTCCGTTCCTTCCAAGCTAGCCTGGGCTTCAATGTGCATCCTGGATGGTCAGCTAGACAGCTGATTCATGGGTCAGTAGACTGATTCACTAGGTCAGGGTGCCCATGTTCAGTCCTCAAGTACTAGCATCAGGCCAGGATTCCTGCTTGATCAGATATGTCATGCAAAATGATAAAATCACCTATGATTAATCAAGGATATCCTTAAAATCTCGCTTGTTTGTAGCCCACGCACGCACGCACGCACACGCACACGCACACGCACACACACACACACACACACACACACACACACTAGACTATATGGTAGATCCTGTGATGGACTTAAAATGAGTCCCATCAAGTGTTTTAAGCCCAGGTTACTTACCCATCCCATGCCAAACCTGTTTACAGAAAATGACTGACCAAAGTCTTTTGTGGCTGCAGTGCCAGGGCCACCGCTTTTGCCTATTTTTGGTTTAGTTATTGGCATTTATTCTTGTAGTTACTTGCTAATTATTAAATAACATTCCAATAGTAATGAATAATTGAATACTGATTTCTATTTTAATTTGCTGCTATGGTATTTAATGTTTTAACCCTTTTAATGCCAGAGGGATATGCAAAACCATTTAACGCAAGCTGCTACAAACCTCTATGGCACAAAAAAGGGTAAAGACAAAAGGGGTGTACAACTCGTACTTTCTCAAAGCATTGCACTACCCTTTTGGCCTTAAGACAGGCCATTCATTGCTTTGGTGACCTTTCTAACACTCAATTTAAATAGATGGGAATTTTTATTTGTCCCCTATGATGCAATTGGTGTATCCCAGAATTTTTACATCCGTCTTTTTTGCCACACCCATTACCGCAAGTAGATTCATTCATGTCTCTTGCATTTCAGTAAGAAGTTAAGAGTGAATATCAATGTGCCCATGAAGACAGAACAGAAGCAGGAACAAGAGACCACGCACAAGAACATAGAGGAAGATCGGAAACTACTCATTCAGGTAAAACGTTTCCTGAATAAGAGAAGTTGGTTATATTTACTTTATTCTTAAAGGGACAGTAATGTCTCATAAAAAATTATTCTTGTTTTGTATACGTTTAAAAAAAATAATTATTTGGCACCAATCCTATCACTCAAACCTTTATGGTTTGAGAGATATTAGCCACTAAAGTTCCCTCTCTCCTGCTGTCAGCTGTAAAGCTGACAGCAGGAGATTCAAGTCATGTGACTCGAGGAGGCTCTTCAGCAGAGCCAAAATTGCATTATTGAAAAAGAACTACTTCATGGGAATGGTCTACAAAGTGTGCTTGCACACCAGGCACACTTTGTAGACCTTTCCAACAAAGAAATTCTTTTTAAATAATGTGAATTCGGCTCTGCTGCAGAGCCGCAGGCTGGTACCCGGACTGGGATCGCCTGCTGTCAGCTAGATGCTGATGTCAGGAGAAGGGGAGGGTGGGGGGAACTTTAGAACCATAAAAGTAATACATACTGGAATACTCATTAATTTGACCTCTACACCACTGATCTAATATGGCTAACCCAAATTATATATATTATAGCCAAAAGCAATATTCCAAACGTTATACGCTATATAGGAAAACTGCTTTATGCAGTAGGAGAAATGCTATAGTCAGTGGGCAAGACGCAATATGCTGTATGCTATACACAAAGCAAAATGCAATACACCCAGTGCTATTCGATAATAAGCTACATGAAATACTGTTAGCAAAACGTTGTACACAATGCACACAAATCACATAAGCCCTCACATGCTGTTGCTCAGTCATGCTCACACGCACATATACATGTGTTCACTGATGGAGAATTGTGTAGAAAGGGCTAATCACTGAAAATTCAACAGGCCAGTCATTAAAGCAATCATTGCTTTATTAATCGCACTGGCAACACCATGCCAATATTGCTAATATTTTTTATTTATTAATTTTTATTATTTAGTAATTACTGTTAACAGCATTACCGGGTGCCCAGAAGTTAACTTTTATATTTAATTCACTCTATGGATGCTAATAACATTTTAATTAAATGGAAGTGCCATTGTTTTAATCAAAAAGTAAAAAAAAAAAAAATATATAAATAAAAATTCATGAAAGGTTATACTTCCATTTTGCACAATGAAATGACCGAGATCCTGATAGTGAAATGATAGCACAAATCGGGAGTCATGTATCTGTTCTCTTTATGGATGAAATTGTTGTTTTTCCTAATTTTCCTGCCCTGGTGATATTAACCTAACCCTTCAGTGTTTTTTTTTTTTTTGTTTTTTTTCCCAATTATTGGTGGTAAGAGAGTGACAACTCTTTCCCTTGACTTTTAGGCTGCAATAGTTAGAATTATGAAGATGAGAAAAGTTCTGAAACACCAGCAGCTTCTCGGGGAAGTTTTGACCCAGCTCTCATCGAGATTCAAACCACGTGTCCCTGTTATCAAGGTAAATTCATCAGTCACTGTTGAAAGGGCCAATGTTTAATCTGTTAATATATGACTTAATTGTGTTTGTCATATTATATGACCGCTGTCCTTGTTTGCATGGGTTTCCTTAAAATGATACTTTAAGGTGCTAAAGGACACATAGACCAGAGTCGAAATTAGAAATATTCTCCCAGGATTGTAGCAGTGCTTTTGACACTGCATCACATAAAAAGTTAATTCAGAAGTTGAGTTGTTATGGATTGGGTACAAAGGTGGTTAGTTGATTGGATGAGGTATTGACTGAAGGATAAGTGACCGCCAAGGGGTCAGGAATACATTCAAAGGAAGAATCGGTTTCTAGTGTATTTGGGAATTGACAACAGAAAAAAACAAACAAACCAGTATTCTAGGTTGTATAAGATGCATTAACAACAAGAAAAGAGGTACTAATGTCTCATTTGTGTAGAGTAAAAATGATAACTTTATTAGCAGAGTGGCTTTGCATGCAAGCTTTCAAGACAGCTAGGTGTCTACATCAAGCATAATAGGAATGAAAACTTTTAGCCAGTAAAGGTATCATTTTTACTCTACTAGTCTGAATTTTCTGTGGTTACCATGTTACCACACTTTACCCATATTAGTGTAAGGAGTCACCTAAGTTTGACCTAAGGTGCGAAACATGAGATGGACTCTCCAGTGTAATACATTCTCTAATTCCAATCTAAATATATAGTTTATGCAGTGAGACCTTTCCAATGTGAGTACTTTTAGTTCATACACTCCATAGAATAACAGGAAATGAAGAATTCATCACACTGGACAATATCTCTTTAAAGGGTTATATTACTACATTCCTTAGTACCTCATAAATGCAGAAATTATGTTGCATTAGAATGAAATGAAACCACCAACCATGTTGAATGAATAATTATTTGAAATTTAATTAAAACCATTGTTTGTGGGTATTCTAGAGCATGGACAGTATTTCCTCATTGTAATCTCTACACAATCTGGGATTTAAAGGAATGCTAATGTCCAATAATAATTTTATGTTGTATTGTAGATTTAAAATAAAATATATGTGCGGCAAATCCAAAGGTTTGAGAGATATTCGCATCTAAAGTTCCCCTCTCCCTACCCTTCTCCTGATGTCAGCGCTCTACTGACAGAAGGAGACCCCAGTCCTGGGACCAGCCAGAGGCTCTTCAGCAGAGCCAAAATAGCGATATTTGAAAATAATTACTTCATTGGAACAGTCTACAAAGTGTGCCTGTTTTGCAAGCACACTTTGTAGACCATTCCAGTGAAGTAGTTATTTTTAAAGCAGAACTACTACCTGAACTAAAGTCGCCCTGCCATACTTAGGCAGGTGGCGACTAGCTTAATAATCCCTATTTTACCTGTCAAAAGTGCCCAGGAGTAAGGTTATCGCTGATCGTCCGAGACCGGAAGCCAGACATCAACGCAGACATCTTGTCTAGCACCTGCTCTTTCAGTCTCCTTCATCCTTCACAAGCCTTGCACTGGCCTGAATGGCTCAGGAAGAGACTGACGGCACAGGCATGCAAGCTGCACTAACCTGGCCGTCAGTCTTGGAAGATCAGCAATCACTTTACTCCTGGGCACTTTTGACAGGTAAAATAAGGATTATTAAGCTAGTTGCCACCTGCCTAAGTATGGCAGGGCGACTTTAGTTCAGGTGGTAGTTCCTCTTTAAATATCGCTATTTCAGCTCTGCTGAAGAGCCTCCTCAAGTCAGCTTTACAGCGGCCATCAGAAAAAGGGGATGGAGGGGGAACTTTAGATGCAAATATCTCTCAAAATTTGGGATTTGCGCCACATAATTTTTTTTTTTTTTTTTTTTAAATCTACAGTACAACATAAAATTATTATTGGACGTTAGTGTTCCTTTAAATGCAGTCCTCCCTCAGAATGTCTCATCTCAGACATCAAAGGAACCTGAACATCTAACAACCCTCTACTTTCCTTAATCTGGGCAGCAAATCCTCCTGGCAACACAAATTCTGCTAATGTATATTTAATTAACACTGAATATAATGTCCACGGAGATGGATTTGATTCTTTGTATTTGTATGCCAGGATCCCAAACTCCTCCTCCTGAAAGCTTCATAGGAAGAAAGGATTCTGTGGGAGGAGTTTGGCATTCCAGAGTCTTGCAACATAGTTAGGTTCACCTTCATAGACAGGATATTCAGTGCTAATTAAAGATTAAAATTAGGGAATCGATTCACACAGATAGTAGTCATTAGAATATTCGGCCCAGATTACGGTAAACATGTATTTATTATTAGGTAGTGATATTGTTCATATAACTCTTTGAGTGCTAGAGAGGTAAGTAAAGTTGTGCACCCCTTTGGCACTCAAAGGATTAAGCAAACAGTCTCAGACCATTTCTACAGTAATTTTGTGAACATTAACTCTTTGCGTGCCAGAGGGGTATGCAACGCGTTATGTACCCCTCTGGCACGCAAAGGGTTAATGGGCCACTTTGTGTATGTTGTTCTTGGACAAACCAGCTGCACTATAGGAACCAATAAAAATCCCCATAGGATTAAATTGGGGCTTTTAAGATCTCCAGTGCATTGCTTAGCAATGTTTTGACTACCTTCAAGAGAATTCAAGATGTTAACCCTTTGAGTGCCAGAGGGGTACAAAACGCATTGCTTTTCAATGCGTTCCGTACCCCTCTGACACTCAAAGGGTTAAAACCTAACTTTATATCAGCTGGGAATTTGCAGGAATTCATATTTTTTTCCCTATGGTGTCGTTTATTCCACTTTTATTTTGAAAATTAACCCTTTAAGGACCATGGACATGCCAGGTCTATCACAACTTTCAGTCGGCTAAGGACCAGTGACCGCCCTGGCACGTTAATAATTACAGTGCACCTAAGGGAGCTAGGAGGCTGAAACTGACTGTTCCAAGACAGGAGCAGTCCGTTTCATCCTCTTTCTGAGAGCCGGTATGTGTGATTGCTCACATGTCGGCTCTGCAAAGAAAATGGACCTGGTCCTGCGGTGCACAAAACCCCTGGTTCTTAAGGGCCAGTGTGTTTCTTCTTCTTAACAACAACAACACACAGTAATTTGAACTCTGTTAAATTGGACCATTATTATTGGTATAGAAATCTCGTGTGTTAATTTATTGTTCTGTTATTTCCAGAAATGCATTGATATCCTCATAGAAAAAGAGTATCTGGAGCGTGTGGATGGAGAAAAAGATACCTACAGTTACCTGGCTTAAATAACATTTTTATACATATATTTAGCGATTGCTTGAGTGGTAAACTTCATTTGTGTGACACTCAGCAGATAGTAAAAGTTATGTGACGGAACGAATGGAGACACAAATGAACTTCATAGGAGCTGATTTGCTGCCGCCTGGTCCTTCTCTTTTTAACAACACAAGGAACAGGACTCCCAAAAAGCCAGCCTCAGAGACTTGCATCTGAACTGCTCAGGACTGATAACATTTCAAGCATGTAAATATGGAAATACGGACATCATCACCCTTTAACTTAAGAACAGAGGGGAGCCTGTATCCAGACAGAAGTTTGCATGCTACCACCTCCCTCCTTTAAATCAATACACTTTTTGGCTGTACAAGAAGCAGCTGTCAATGAAGGCAGTCCCTAGGTACATTGGCGGCACATTGAAAGCGAGTTTGACTGGACCTAATGTAACCCGCTATAAGAACCCATTTGTATAGTGTGTTTAATTTTTTTTAATGTGTGGAAAAAAAATCAAACAATTTCTGTACAAGTTGCATTGGGGTTTTTTGTGTTCATTTTTTTTCTTCCTAAATGTAAATAAAAAGATACAATTATGAAAACGTTTTTACATTGTACAGTCAAGGAATCTAATTGTCCTAAATAACATCTATGAATGTGTGCGTAACTTTATTTAAAAATTTTAATTTAGATGGTTTCACTGAGATTTGTGGACAAACCTATTTTGTCTTTAGCCTCTTAAGTGCCAGAGGGGTGTGCAACACATTGCGAAGCGATGCATTGCACACCCCTATAGAACTTAAAGGGGTAGTATTACTTGATTTTAAGAAAGTTTAATATTGTACATATTAGAAAAAAAAAAAAAATGAAATGATATAAGTTCCGTTGTTCAAATTTGTATAGTTTAAGAGTTATAAGCTTCTAAAAATCTCCGCTCCCACCCCTTTTACTCACATCAGTGCTCTAGGTGACAGACTGAGATCTTGGTCCCGGGACAAGATGGCTCATCTGCAGATCCGAAATAGCATTGTCTACAAAGAAATATTTCATAGGAATGGTTTGAGGCAGGCACACTTTGTAGACCTTTTTAATTAAGTATTTCTTTGTAGACAATGCTATTTCGGCTCTGCAGAAGAGCCGTCCGGTCCTGGGTACCAGGATCTCAGTCTGTCAGCTAGAGCGCTGACGTGAGTAAAAGGGGTGGTAGGGGGGAACTTTAGAAGCTTATAACTCTTACACTATACAAGTCTGATCGACTGGACTTCATTTCATTTATTTTTTTAATATGTATGATCTTAAAATTACAATCCCTTTAAGGGGTTAAAATGTTGAATTCTTGTGGTTTCTCTATTGCCTTGATTGGCAGCGAGTTAGAGACCTTTCAGGCATCCAAGAGCATAATGACCACTGATGTTTACACAATTTAATCTTTCATAATTGCGGGGGTATCATGTCCGTTGAGGCAGACATGATTATTTGTGGCTGGGCTTGATGCCAGAGTCTTCCAATTAAAGGCTTCCTTTCTTTTCTAAGGTCTCCTTCTGTGGACAGAATATAAAATAATAATTAAATAGTCATTTTGGGGAACCAATCCATACAGAATTTATTTATAGAGGTTACTAGGATTTACTGATTAGTTGAAGGTAAATGGGGGTTTAGTATTTGGTTTTAGTGTCCTTTAAGTCCAATTTAGTTAAAGGAACACTAAAACCTAATAATAAACCACCATTTAATTAATTTAAATTAAACCACCCATTTAAGTAACGGAGGCGGGGGGGTTGGAAATCATCACACATCAAGTTCACATCTGTTTTGAGCAGCCTATACCCTTGAACATGTAAAAGGTATGAAAGTGCTGCGCCTCTGTTATAATTCTCTATATTACTGATGTTTATGCTTGGTGGGAGTAGGGGAGTAATTTGCCCCCAACGCCAGATGAAATATTGTCTGGCAGTGTATGGAAAGACACTCCTCTAATTATGCCCTATGATGTAAAAATATAAACATGTAAACATGTAACAATTGTATTTGCGCTTGGATCGTAATGTGTCCGCGCTATATTAACATATAATACTTCTATATGTAACACTCAATTGATTCCAATAGGAACTAATATTCAGTGACTCACAGTAATATTCTATCCCTATTACAATAGTTTTTTAGGGCCCCACAGCATAAGTTTTGATTGCAGCGTGTCTTTAAAACTCTGGTCCCAATACGATCTCCAAAGGTGATTGATTCGCATGAATACCGAATAAAAGAAGGATAGGGCAAGACAACGCACAAAACACATCTAACTGTAGTATTTTAATTATAGCAAGCAAAATATCATATAAAATAAAATAATGCAGATCATAATATAAACACAAAAAACAAATTATTAAAAATCAAACCTTTCAATCATATATAGAAATGGTATCTAAAATGCAATAAAAATAGAATAGTCAATAGATGAGAGGGTGGTTTCAAAAACAAAATGTCCGTGCAGCCTGATAGTTCAAAACCCTTACGTATGAGGGTATTGGCGGGCTGGTTATTAAGAGAATGCTAGGAGTGGTGGTCTAAGGACAGAACTAATGTAAGTGTGACTATATTAGCAGGTTGGCCCCTTGTACTAGAATAGTCAATAAAGTATCAATAAGGGTTTGTGAACCGAGTACCCGGTCAATTTGAGCTCAATTGAAGTATGCAATCCGGGTGGCCGTTTACTTGATATCCATGATGGGTCTCCGCTTATCACACTTATAGAAACTCTGTCCTTATAGGTCGTACCGCTTCTGTTATTCTCACGATTCTTCTCCGGTTTCCCCGCCTCTCTAGTTGCATGGTTCAATATGTCCTCTCCTTCAGTCTCAGCATTATTTTTTTGTGCCGATTGATCAGCTTCTCTATTTCAATGCATTTCGGCGCAGTTATCGCACCGTCGTCTGGAAGTGCTGTATGGGGCCTGCTTAGCTTTGCCTAATTTGTTAATTCTATAGCCAATCAGGGTCATTTTAACGGGGTCAAAGTGTAGTTATAATGTTTCTTTCAAACGTGCTGAAATTGTATTTGAATTCAATTTTTAAATAAAAATAAGATAAAACCTAAGAGCAAGTGATAAATGGATATATACAGATTTTAAATATTCTTAATTATTTTTAATAAAGATAGAATAAGGATTATAATAAGATCCCTATGTAGGTTCGATATAGCATCATTTATTCTTTTTTTTCTCTCCCTTGATCATGTGTAAGCAACACCAGTCAAGTGCTACTAACAGGGCATGTTTTATGTAGAACACTGCTTGAGTACAGGCGGACCAGTAAGTGGTTCAGCTGCTTTGATTCTCCTGCAATCAAGCATAGAGATCCAGTGAACAGACACATTTGTGGCACTCAATGATGCATGTGCCCCCTGCCTTAGGGCTTTGTGATCGGTTGTCACTTTTGTTCCTTCAATCAAGAGCTGGAAAAAAAAAATACTAATGCTTTTCTAATGTCATTTATGTGAAGTTACACTGTCCGTTCAAAGGTAAGTAAAGATAAGATGAAGTTTCCACTGCAAGGAACTTACCAATTCTGTGGAGCCTTATTTTCAAGTTAGAGAGATCTAGGTGCATATCACACTGGAGAAGTTATATATCGTAGTGCATTTCTCCTATAATCGTTTCATGGACCTATGTTGTTTCTAAAAATCCAAAAGTGGGAGAATGCATCATAATGTATCACTTTAAAAGAACATGTAAGAAGCAGAGGAAAAGACTATTACTCCCATTCCTCTGTTGCTACGTTTGCATATTTAGTAGCATGCTTGCCTGTGGAGGATATTATAACTGCCAACACACAGATAAACGCTCGATCAGTCCTTCACAAAACGTCCACAGGAAACGCTGGAGAACGACAAAAAAAAAAAAAAAAAATCCACGCACAGGAGGAGAGCCCAAACAGACAATGTATGGGATAATGTATACACTCTAACAGTATGTGTCAAATCAGACTTGCCTTCTAGAATCCCACGAGCGCGTATGAGTGGGGACCGGTTTAGTGGCTAGTGGGGAAATGTTGCCAGTCCTCCCCGTAATTGGACAATACAATCGATAGTAGCACTCCAGGAGTTAAATTCACTGTAAAAGAAACAACTCCAAACCAGATGCAGATGGACTAATAAAATTTATAAAATTGTTTATTAAAACAATATAGATTAAAAAGCTAATACTTCGAAAATCTGACCTGTTTCGTGATCTGCTGACCACTTCTTCAGAGGAAATATAAGGTCTGCATTGCTATGGGCTGTTTAAATAGCCTGCTTATATGTATTGTCATTGGTTATTCACAATTTTAGTTGACCAATCAAGAAAACTGGTTCAAATCTTGTTGCAATTATATATATATATATATATATATATATATATGTATATATATATGTATGACAACCTTAAAGCATCAATGTGCGTGTTTTGTCCACTGGATACATCATAGCTTAATTTATTCTCAGACGCTTTATCAAAGAACAATTCTTCCTGTACCATTTCACTCCCTTTTTCACTCAACTTTCCACGACCTATAGCAATACATTTTGCGTTTATTTGTGTATTCCATCTCTACATGTCTCTTTGGAGATTTACAATGGATTTTAAAAAATTTTTCACAATTCCAGAACACTAGTTCCCTTTGTTTTTTTGACACCAACATTTTTTGTTTGTTTGTTTTTTATATGTTTTATGCATTTGGGTTTGCAATTATTCATTTTTTATATGTTAATATTTTGGTATCGATGGTATATTTTCAGAGGTCATGCGTATTTTGATGCTTTAAGGTTGTCTGTATAGTTTGCAACCAATTCAGTATTTTGTTACATATGAGCAGTGCACACCTCCCAAGTGTCCCTCTTTAAGAGGGACAATCCCTCTTTTAGACCCAAATCCTTCTATCCCTGTTTCCCACCCCTATGTCCCTCTTTTGAGGACATCAGATTGTGTGGTGTGTATATAAGTGCATCATATTGCTCTGCAGCAATAAAACTCACATTGTTTGTTTAAACTTCAGTATATGCGTTTAGAAATTAGTGTGTGTAAATAAAATACTATGGTCTTGTTATTAGTCATGTATTAGGTTACACAATAAGTATTCAATAGGTCATGAAATAACCTAAAGATTCATGGAAATGCCCCTCCCATCAGCCACGCCCCCAGCAACACCCCCTAAAATACGAATGTCCCTCTTTGGAAATTTGAAATGTTGGGAGGTATGGCAGCGGGCTATTTAACCCCTTAAGGGACCGATCATGCACGGTGCAGTCACTTAAGGACCAGGGACCATTTTTTTTCTTTCTTTCTTTTTCAGAATCTGATTCCAGACTCCCAGAACAGCATGCAGCCGCACAGGGAGCCCGGAATTCTATGACGGTCCAGGACCGTCATCGGTCCTTAAGTGAAAACAAGCCATAACAGTCCTGGACTGTCATGGGTCCTTAAGGGGTTAAGCAGCCCATAGCAGTGCGGACCTTATATTTTCCCTGAAGAAGTGGTCAACAGATCACGAAATGTGTCAGGAGATTTGTGAAGTATTGGCTTTATAATCCATATTGTTTTAATAAACAATTTTTTAGATTCTATTGGTCCATCTGCGTCCGGTTTTAACTTGTTCCTTTTACTGTGAGATTAACCACTGGAGTGCCACTGCCAATTGTGTTGTTCGATTGCGGGGAGGACTGGCAACATTTCTCCCTAGCCAATACACTGGTTCCCACTTACAGATGCTGATGGGATTCTATAATGTAAGTTTGGTTTGACACTTGCTATTAGAGTGTATACTTTATCCCATATATTATCTGTTTGGACTCTCCTCATGTGTATTTCTATGCTATTTCTGTTCTTTGACAGTCAGGGGAAAACTTCCCTACAGGACCAGTTACAGGCCTGGCAAGTCATCGATTTCAGGGCTTCCCATGCAGCTGCATGCCATTCAGGGATCCCTGAATCGGATCGCATAAAAAAAATTATACCTGGTCCTCAAGGGACAGCCGTGTGTGTGTGGCCTTTCCTTAAAGGAGCAGTAAACTTTTTTTATGAAAAAATATATATTGAAGGGATTTTCCTGTTGAGTAAAATAAGGGTACTCCCAATGCGGAGAGATTTATATTTCCAGAGTTATTACAGTTTAAACCCATGTTTTTTTTAAATTAGCAGTGCCCTCTAGTGGTCAAATTCTAATTAGATTTCGTGTTAGATTGTAATGGAGAGGAAAGTCAGAAAAGTCAGACACATACAGTCCTCCATAGAATGTGATAATTCTGACAGGAAGTTTCTATCAGGAAGTAAACACAGTAAATTCACTTCATGATTATTTAAACTGCTATAATTTTTGAATAAAACATCTGACAGCGATGGGAGTGACCTTGTTTTAGTCAGCAGGAAAAGCTCTATAAAATGTGTTTTCATAAAAAAAAGTTTACTGCTCCTTTAAGGGGTTAATCACCAATCCCAATAGAGAATTAAGGCTTTTATCGTCCTGAATCTGATGTGTATATGAGCAGTTCTTAGCTGTGTGGAATTTTATTACTGGACTATGGCGCAGCTGGTTTGCCTTAGAACTGCTTCAGGTTTGACTTTGTACCGATAGCTCCAAGGGCCATTTCAGGAGAAAAGAGGTACAGTTCTGCAGCCCAACAAATTGTACCACTCTGGAACAAATGAAAATGTACAGTGATTTAACTGGGTCTTTTATTCCTTTGAAAGGTGGATAGAACTCCAACACAGTATTTTACAATGCGATGGAGACCTTTCTAGCATTCAAGGGGTAAATCAATATTTAAATAAAAGGGAATTTGGGGAATTTTCATTTGTCACCTACAGTGCAGTTGGTTTGCTCCAGTAAATTGCATGTTTATCTTTTTGAATGTGGCTTTATAACCTTTTGAGTGCCAGAGGGGTATGCAGTGCATTGCTCTGAAATACATTGTGTACCCCTCTGGCACTCAAAGGGTTAAAGTGCTTTAGACGGGTGATTCTCAGGTCAGATTTTTTGGGATAACCCTAATTATGCACAGGCAGCTCAATCAAAACAAATGAGCCACTAATTACCTGTCTGTGATTAAACAGTGATATCTTGAAAAGCTAAGTTGAGGAACTCTGCTTTATACAAAGGGCATCCCCTTCCCATAAAGTGAGCCTCAGTGGGGATATTTCCACAAGGACAGCATGGCTAATAGACTTACAGAAGCCATATGTGCCTAGTGGTATGTAGTCATTCACTGCAAAACCAAGTCGGGTGGGATTAAGCTCCAGTGTGTGACTTTGATCATCCACTTTACAGTGAGGTCTAATGTTTGCAGTCGTGATGTGATACTAGGACTGCACATTATGATTTGTTGTGCTATTGTGCCGAGTCAGATGGTGGCGCTGTGTGTTTTTATACCATGTAATACAATTAACATCACCTTAATGCTTTAAGTGCCAGAGAGGTATCCAACGTATTGTTGCAATGCATTGGGTACCCTCTGGCACTCAAGGGGTTAAAAGAGAAGTAACAAGTAATAATAACCTCTCTCCCCTTAGTATGAAGCCTGTGAATTTTGCTTTTGTGCCTTTTATTTTTTTTGTCAAGATTTACCCTCTGCAGTCAGATCTGTGTGTCGTGTCCATGGATACTGACATGATGGTTGCTGACAGTGTTTTGATACTGATGCAGGCAAAGTGCCTACTTAACTCTTTAAGGACCACAATGGTGTGCAGTGTGTTGTGAAGCCACCGATTGCACACCACTCTGGTCTGTAAAGAGTTAAAGGGATAGTAATGTTTCAAAATAAAAGCAGCTCTGATTAATCTTCATAGTATTTGGCCCATGGAGATTGTTATTTCAATACTGTCAGAGCTGCATTTCAAGAGTAAATGAATGATAAAGTATTCCACTCCCGCCCCTTTTACTGATGTAACACTGCTCACCTCAGAACAGAAAGGTGGTGTCCAGATGGCTTGCAGAGAGGGACAATCTTCAATTCGCATAAGGGAAAAAAAAACTGTCAAGGGGGCAGGGTTTTCATTGTTCTGACAGTAAGAAGATTGTCCCTCAGTGCGAGCTGTCTGTTCTTAAGACCAGATTCCACATCTGAGGGGAGGTAGCTTACACTAGGTAAAAGGGGTGGGAGGGATATACTTTCAATTACTCTTAAACTACAACTCTGATAGTATTGAGATAACACTCTCCATAGGCCAAATAGTATGAAGATTAATCAGAGCTGTTTTTTTGTGAAACATTACTATCTCTTTAAGATCACAATTTACAGTGAGCAGAGTTTGAGGTCCTGTGGTCCATTAAGTGTCATGTTTCACCTCCATAGATATAACATCCACGACTGACTGACATCTCAAAGATACATGGGGAAACTTCATAGGGGCCATTAGACTTACAATATATGATCAAGTCTATACACCATTCAGCACAATTCCATGAATGATGTTACTGGGTTAGAGGGGGAAGTAAGTATTGTCCAAATCACACAATAACATGGTGTATCTGTGTGCATCGGTTGTTGGGGATGCAGTTGTATTTTCACTTTGACACACACCAATTCATCTTGCACTGATACATTTGGGTGTGAAACAGACATTAAAGGAAAATGGAGCACTAACACCAAAAAATTAGTTTGCTATAACTTTAAATATCGCACAAACCTAGCATATGTAACAAATAATTGTTACATCCTTAAGCGGAACTACCACCATAAGTAAAGTCGCCCTGCAATAATTAGGCAGGTGGCGACTAGCTTAATAAGTTCTTCGGCACTACACCATTCTACAGAAATCCTTACTCTTCCGAGACTGACTGCCATGTTAGTGTAGTCTGTGTGCCTGCACCGTCAGTCCCTTCCGGTGATGTTCGGGCCAGTGCAATGCTTATGAAGGGAGACTGGGACTGACAGTGCAGGCGCACTGATGCCTGGCTTCCAGTCTTGGAAGATTAAGGATTTCTGTAGAATGGTTTAGTGCTGAGAGGTAATATAACTATTATTAAGCTAGTTGCTATTTGCCTGATTATTGCAGTGGGACTTTACTTATGGTGGTAGTTCCGCTTTAAAATACACTAAACATGCCTTCTAACACGTGTGCAGTTTGCTTCCTGGATTCATCATGTAGTGGATTATTGTCACCAGACATTTCACAGGAGGTTCAGAGTAGGGATAAGTGAAATGTATCTGTATGTTTGGAATTTATATGAAAATAAGATGCTTGTTTTTCACCAAACTGCAGTAAAAGTGATTAAGTGATGTATAAAGTTTGCTAGCGGACAGACTTCTGTCTTGGTCAAGATTCTAAATGAAGGTAGGAGAATTTCTCCAGTAGGTTATCTCTACTACTCTGCTTTATCTTTCCCAATCTCCTTCTGTTCCTAGCCATCCCCCTCCTTCCTGCACATAAAAGATTTTGCCCCTCTGTCTCCCCTTCTCTTGCGCCCCCCCCCCCCCTGTATTTATGCAGATTGTTCAGAATTGATTTGATAGATTGAAATGTTTCTCTAGGTCCTCAAAGTTGATTAGTAAATTACTGATGTTTTCACTCCACAGTTTTTCTCCACCAGTCTATCCTTAACCCGAGTGCCAGAGGGGTACGGAACGCATTGCACCGTACCCCTCTGGCACTCAAAGGGTTAATACAGCTGCTAGAATAATGATCCTTGCTTCCAGATACCTTCCTTCATCTACCCCTGAAATCCCTCTTAGTACCTATAAGGTATATAACAAAAATCTTGCTCTCTTTCAGTCTTTTTTTTTTTGTTTGTCTTCTGCACTCTCCTAAATTTTTTGCTCTGGTCTCTCTCTGCATTCTATTCAAGGTTTCCTTCTGTCTGCTCCCTACACAAATCAAGCCATCTCAGCTGCAATCATTTTTTACTGGTTGCTCCCTCCACCTTGGCATGCCCTCCTTGTCACCATTTGCCAACAGTCCACACATCCCTTTCAAGCATCTCCTAAAATCCACCTGCTCAAGTAGTCATCTCTGTACCAAGATTCCCCTTGTGCACACTGTCAGTCACAAAATCCCTTCTATACTTTTCTTAAGTACAGAAGAATTTTCTGTTTCTTCAAAATCCTTGTGTCAGCATGTCTCTTCTTCCTACTGTGTCTAATTAGATGGCAAGGTTTTTTTTTTGGGGGGGGGCGCGCAGGGTTTTCTTCCCAATGTATTTGTTTAGCTGCATTTATCCCTGCTAATAATGAAATGATCACACCTTAGCCTGATGCTCTTGTCCCTGTCATATTCCTTGAATTGTGCTGTTATTACTGTTTGGTAAAGCTGTGCTGTGTACATGTATGGTACCATACAAATAAAGATACATATATACTGTACATGGTGCAGTTGGTAACTCTAGAACTGCATCCTTATTCAATAAACATCAGTAGTGAGTCGGAACATGGCTAAATTGGATCAATTCTGGGGCAAACCAACTGAACCCCACAGGGGGCAAATAAATTCCCTTTCATTTAAATGGGGTGTTTAACCCATTAAATACTAGCAATAGCTTCAACACATTGCAAATATATAATTTTGAGACATTTCTAGCACTCAATTTAAATCCAATAGAGATTTGGCAAATTTGTATTTTCTCCGTGGAGCATTTGGTTTGCTCCAGATTTGTGCCAGTCATATTACATCCACCTCAATGAGAAGAAGCCAAGGGAAATTGCACAAGGTAAGTAACAGGGATGGGGTGGGGGGTATTGTCGGGAACACTGGGGCATTTGGATAAAGATTAAAATGGAGAAATTCTGGGGCAATGCAACTTCACTGCAGGGAACAAATACAATTGTTCTAAATTCCAGTTGATTTAAGTGACAGATGACTTACCTGGTAAGTCCAGGAAGTCATTCGCTATAATGGAAAGAAAGAAAAAAAAACCCTGTCCTTAAGGGGTTAAATGGGACATTTAACCCCATGAATACAAGACAGGTAATCAACACATTGCAACATTGTATACATCGGATTCCAAGAAACAGACTGGAGTAGCAACAATTGGGATCATAGATTGCTTCACGGAGAGCATATAACTGAAATCAGTGGCATCTATCAGCGGTATTACTAGTTATTAGAGGGCCTCCTAACACAAACACATTCTCCCAGGGGCATAACTACAACCTATTGGACCTTGACTAATGGGCCCCATTACAACTGCACCTTCTGCACCCTTGTAGTTCTGATCCCTGGCACCTGTGAGGTCAAATGTTTGGGTGCCAGAGGGGTGATATCACTTCTCCAGTTCCTATGTTATCCTATACAGACTATGCACTAAGATCTCCAGAGTTGGAGAAATAAATATTAGTTCATAGGCTCCACAGAATAACATAGGAACTGGAGAAGTGATATGACTGGAAAAGTCATATCTGCTTTTTTTCACCTCTTTATCACGTCTTAGTTCATAACCCCCCTTGATATGTTAAGATACATTTGTTAGGCATTTCCCACAGTTGTGAAGTAACAGGTTTTTCATTGTTAACATAGATACATCATTGGTGGACAAGTCTCCACCCTCATTGGAATAAGATGAGGTAATATCGGGTTGTTCTAGGAAAATATTTACTGTTGTACAGTAAAAATACCATCTTGAAAAAGCCAGTTGCATAACAAAAAAATGCTGGGCCCCCTGCAAACGCTCCTGAGGCTCGAATCCCAGCCACCATAAGAAGAAGGGGAACAAGCACTCATGCCTCTGTGTATCCTCTGAGCTCTAAGAGGTGTCTCCTGCCTTCTCGTACCTTACACTTACACTACTCTGATGCCTCTCTGAGTAAAAGAGTGTTCTAAAGTGCTGCTAGACACAAAGAATCAGGAGGGTACATTGACTCATGATGTCACAATTGGGTGCTCCATGATGAACTAGAGAAAGAAGTAAGTCCCAGAAGTAGCTTCCCTAAATAAAATGGAGACGCTTGCTACATAAAAGACAGGGGGTTGTGTATCGCCCACCATTCAGATCCTTGAAGGGCTAATAATACCAGCAAGGGAAACATCTTTGTGAGCTAGCCTTATTGGATCAGCAAAGCATAGGAAAATAGTTAAGGGTCCAATAGTGTTCAATTAACTGTCCCTGCTGCACACCTAATAATAGACCCCCTATTTACCATAATCTGGACAGCATTCTGACTGATCCCATGACATACTTTAAGTGGATGACATGATCTGACCCATGGTATCCCATTCCCTATTTCATTGATTTATTGCATTGACTGTCATTGCAGCATAAATCTTTGAGTGACCACATTCATTGTGTACTATTGGATTTCAGACATCGTTTTCAAGCTGATTATGTCTGAGAGAAACACCACTCTGGCATTCAAAGGGTTAAACTATTTTGAGAAATGTCAAACATGAATTTCAGTGTATAGAAACATATATAATCTCCTCCTATACTCATTATTAGAATTTCTCCATTCTGCATCTGTGTATATCAATGAGACAGATGTTCTAAGAAACATGGAGAATTCAAGGGCAAACCAACTGCACGAAAGGGAACAAATTCAATTCTCCAAAATGCCTATGGATATATAAAAGGAGCTTTTATTCCTTTGAATGTGAGAAATGTCTCATACATATTTTTCACTGTCGTCCAATACAGGTCACTGGTACTCTGGGAGGCGTAAGTCCCCTTTAATAGGCAGGAACAACTATGCAAATGATTTGCAAGGGGCAGAGCCTCCCCTCTTACTTAAGCCACCTTCTGGCCAGAGCCACTTAGATTGATTTGTTCCTGGAGTGCTTTGCACACCAGGTAGAGAACATCTATGCATCTTAGTGTTTTATTATTTTTTATTCAAATATGGAATACCACCATTAGGAGGGTGACCATGGCTGTGAATTGCCCTCTTTAAAGTGGCTGGTGCAGCTTCCAGGGATTTTCTGTGGACCTTATGCCCTGAAGAGGGGACAGCTTGTTTTAAGCAGCTTCCCTACTGGGGAATTTACCTCTGGTTCTTTCCCACTTCATCATGGTCACCTGAAGACAGAAGTCCTTCAGGAAAGGTGAGTCACCCATTGAGTGCTGAAGGTCCACTTGTCCCCACAGTGTCCCTTTGATGGGCTTGTATTTGGGAGTTTTAATACACTCCAGTACTCATAGGGTGTTTTTATTGCATTATTACTGTTTTATGCAATTTCTGTGGTATTCTCTGGGTTTTGGAGCTTTGGGTATTCATTTATTTATGTTTCTCATGTGTTTCATGCTTGTTTGGGCATTTTTTAATGTTTTCTTAAACTTTATTAAAAATGGTGTTCCGCGCCTTTAAGCGCTGCATTTTCCCGCTCAGACGCAAGGGCTCCTTTACTCTCTATGAGAATTCACAGTGTGGGACATATCTCTGGAACCGCTTGTCACTGCAACTTCAGAGAGGGCTCATTTTAATGTTAGGCTCCTGCTCTATCATCCGGAATGTGTTTTATTTATGTGGGGTGTTCAGGGGGGCTTCGGGCACTGTTTGGGGTACTTGTAAGGGAAAACTACATTTCCCATGAGCGCTTGGTTCGCTCTCGTTTCTGATTGGCTGTCATGACGGCCGCCATTTTGTGGTACTTTTCCTAAGCGAGTACACTACGCAGGGACAGAGCCTTCTCTCTCCTCAACAGATTAACCCTTTGCTGGCCAGATAAGTCCGAATTTAGACATTTCTGGGGTGAAACTTTAATCATTTACACTTTTTCTGGGTGATAGTGTTATTAGTGGGGTATATTGACGCTGTGAGCATGTCTACTTCACTGGAGCTAGGGGCTAGACCCAAGTCTAAGGAGGATGGGGGGTCTGCTACCCCCATGGCGTTTTGCTCCTCTTGCCACATTGGGCTGGCTAGCGATAATGTGGGGGATCTATGCCCTAATTGTACTGGTCAAGATAGCAACCCTGGGCTTCCCAGCCACGCTATTGAGCCATCTTGGGTGAGGGAGTTCAAAGCTGCCACTAGGGATCTCAGATCCACGCTTCAACTCTTTCCCTCTCAGATTCAGGGGGCTCTCCAGGTCTGGCAGACCCCCTCTACCATCAGGACCTCCCTGCCTAAGCCACAGGGAGCTCCTGATGTCACTGATTCTTCTGAAGAAGAACTCTTACAGGATTCTGATGCTGAGGAACGTACTGTTATTGAATCTAACAGGTCCATTGGGGACCCCTATGAGTGTGACCCTGAAGTCTCGGCTGAGGGTCTGATCAGAGCGGTTCTGAATACGCTCAACCTTCCTCTGACTCAGGAATCCACTTATGATCCTACTGATGTTTTTCAGAAAAAGCCATCTAAGCCAGTTGTTTGTTTTCCAACTAACCTTACTCTTGCCCGTCTGGTCTCTGAGGCATGGAAGAATCCTGATAGATCTTCCTCTGTCTCTAAAAAGTTTGCTAAACTATACCCTTTTCCTGAGGCTGAGCTGGCAAAATGGGTTCATCCTCCCAAGGTGGATGCTCCTGTTTCTAGACTATCCAAGTCTACCGCTTTGGCTGTCTCTGATGCCTCTGCCCTGCAGGATTGGACGGATAAAAAGCTAGAGCTTTCTCTTAAACCTATTTTTGCCTCCATTGGCACTGCCATGCGCCCAACCTTTGCTGTGGCATGGGTTAATAGAGCCATTGCGGCCTGGACTGAACGACTGACTGAAGCAGTTCGCCAGGATGCGCCAGTATCTGAACAGTTGCAGCTACTTGCTAATATCACTGAAGCTCAGAACTATGTTGCTGACGCTACTTTTGATGCTGTGCGCATGATGGCGAGGGCCTCCACTTCTTCTGTGGTGGCTAGACGCGCTCTTTGGCTGAAAATTTGGTCTGCTGATACAGCCTCTAAGAAAGCCTTGCTTTCCTTGCCCTTTCAGGGGAATTTGCTTTTTGGGTCTGAACTCAAAGAAATGATCAGTGAGGCTACTGGCGGTAAAAGTACTCTTCTACCCTCAGTCTTTAAGAAAAAGTTTCCAGCCAAACGCAATCGGTCCTTTCGTTCCTTTCAGACTGAGACGCGCTCCTCGGCCCAAACGGGTCCTCCCACTACTCGTTCCTCCTCCAAGCCCAAACAGTCCTGGAAGCCCAAAGTTGCCCCCAAGGCCAAGACCTCCAAGACTGCTTCGGCATGACTCGCCGAACCCGGGTCCGCATCCGGCGGTAGGCGGTCGTCTCCGCATCTTTCGCCGGACTTGGGAGGAGTCAGTGGCGGACCCATGGGTTCTTCAGGTGGTGTCAGAGGGATACAGGATCCCTTTCTCTTCCCTTCCTCCTTTTCGGTTCCATTTTACTCGTCCTTCTCAGGAACCCACAAAAAGGCGTCTGTTCGACGACGCTATTCAGGATCTCTTGGACAAAGAGGTCCTGGAGGTGGTTCCTCAAGGGGACACAGGTTCAGGATTCTATTCCAACCTGTTTGTGGTAGCCAAAAAGGACAGAGGAGCTCGTCCCATTTTGGATCTCAAAGATCTCAATGCCTATGTGGTGACTTCCCACTTCCGCCAGGAATCTCTGCGTTCTGTGATTGCAGCAATGTCTCCAGGGGAGTTTATTGCCTCCCTGGACCTTCAGGATGCTTATCTTCACATCCCTATTCATCCAGAAAGCAGGCGGTATCTCAGGATTGCCTGCCACAGGGGACACTTTCAGTTTGCAGCGCTCCCCTTTGGGCTGACTTCAGCCCCTCAGGTCTGCCAGAGGGTGTTGGAGCACCGCTATCAAGGAGCCTATCAGGATGGGATCAGAGTGACCCCCTACATGGACGATCTCCTACTGAAGGCCTCCTCAGCGGAGCTTCTCCGTCAGCAATTACAGAAGTGCATGCACACCCTGAACCGTCATGGCTGGATCCTGAATCTGGAAAAGTCGGACTTGATTCCATCTCAGAGGCTTCTGTTCCTGGGTCTCCTGTTCGACACTCGCCAATGCATGGTGTTTCTTCCAGAGGACGTGGCTCACCAGATAGCCGTCAGAGTGGCTGGGATTCTGGACATGGACGAAATTCCAGTACCGAAGTTGTCGTCTTTAGTGGGGAAGTTCATTTCCACGATCGAAGCAGTCCCATTTGCCATGGCCCACTCCAGGGAACTTCAGAGATTTGTGATCCAGACGTGCAAGAATCATCCAGATCATCAACATCTGTCTGTTTCTCTTCCTCCTCATGTCGAGTCGAGTCTGCACTGGTGGTTAGATCTCTCTCATCTCCTGAAAGGGAGATCCTTTCTAGTTCCTCATTGGACCACAGTCACAACGGATGCCAGTCTTCGGGGCTGGGGTGCAGTCTGGGGTCGCTTCAGTGCTCAGGGGAAATGGGGTCCGGAGGAATCCATGCTCTCCATCAATGTTCTGGAACTTCGAGCTGTCCGGCTTGCCCTGAGGCACTGGGAGTCTCAATTGACCGGTCTTCCGATCAGAGTGGAGTCCGACAACGCCACGGCGGTGGCTTACATCAACAGGCAAGGCGGCACAAGAAGCGGTTCCGCCTGGTGGGAGGTCAAGGATATTTTGTCTTGGGCAGAAGATCACGTGCCTGTCATCTCTGCAGTTCATATTCCAGGCGTGGACAACGTCATGGCAGACTTCCTCAGTCGTCACACCGTCGACAGCGGAGAATGGGCTCTTCATCCAGAGGTGTTTCACATGCTCACTCAACGGTGGGGGATGCCTGTGGTGGACCTGATGGCTACCAGACACAACAGGAAGGTTCCGGTGTTTTGCTCCCGGTTGAGGGACTCCCTTGCTCTAGCAGTGGATGCCTTGTCGATCCCTTGGGACTTCTCCCTGGCTTACATCTTCCCTCCTCTTCCTCTATTGATCAGAGTTATCCAGAAGTTGAAGAGGGAGCGTTGTCCTGTCATCCTGATCGCTCCAAACTGGCCTCGCCAGTCCTGGTATCCGGAGTTGATGGCCATGTCAGTGACGGATCCGATCCCGCTTCCTGCCCGTCCGGACCTACTTCTTCAGGGGTATCTGTGGAAGGAGGATGTTCACTCTCTCCATTTGATGGCATGCCGGTTGAATCCTCGATTCTAGCAAAGAAAGGATTTTCTCCTTCTGTGGTGTCGACTATGCTCAGTGCTCGTAAGCCTGAGTCTTCCAAGATCTATCATCGCATATGGTCAACTTTTGTGACATGGTGTTCTGATAAGAAGTTATCCCTTGAGTTCCATCTTCCCACTGTCCTGGCCTTCTTGCAGGACGGTGTGGATAAGGGGATCAGTCTGAGTTCCCTCAAAGTTCAGACTTCTGCCTTGTCTGTGTTTTTCCAGGAAAGGATTGCTATCCTTCCTGATGTGAAAGTTTTCTTCCAAGGTGTGACTCATGTTCGACCTGCCTTCAAGAGTCCTGCTCCCCAGTGGGACCTCAATTTGGTGCTGGGAGTTCTCCAGCGACCACCGTTTGAATCCTTGGCTTCCATTCCATTACGTCTCTTGACTTGGAAGATGGCCTTCCTTTTGGCTATTGTTTCAGTTCGCCGGGTAACAGAGTTACAGGCCTTGTCTTGTAAACCTCCTTACCTGGTGTTCCACAAGGATAAGGCTGTGCTTCGCACTACCAAGGAATTCTTACCCAAGGTTGTGTCCGAGTTTCACATCAATCAGGAGATTGTGGTTCCCTCTTTCTGCCCTAATCCTTCATCTGACAAGGAAAGAGATCTCCATCTGTTGGATGTGGTGCGTTGCCTCAAGTTTTATGTTCATCGCACCGAGTCTATCAGGAAGTCTGACGCTCTATTCGTCATTCCTGAGGGGCCTAGGGCAGGAAGACCGGCTTCCAAAGTTACCATTGCCTCTTGGATTAAGGCTACTATTCGTGAAGTCTACAAGTTGAGGAATAAGCATGTTCCCTTCCGGGTGACTGCCCATTCCACCAGATCTATTGGGGCCTCTTGGGCCTACAAGATTCAAGCTTCTGCTGATCAACTGTGCAGAGCGGCCACTTGGTCCTCTGTGCACACTTTTTCTAAGCACTATCGAGTTGATGTACTGGCTTCGGCTGATGCCAGTTTTGGAAGGAAGGTCCTGGAGGCAGTCTTGCCTGTGTAGGTCTTCCTCTCTGTGATCCTTAGTGCTTCCTTACTGTTGAGCCCGGTTGGCTCTGGTTTCGTGTGCTGTGTTAGTTCAGGGATTGTTCCCTTGGTTGGTGTCCGTTGACACTTACAGTTTGGGCTATGTTATTAACTGGGTCATAGCAGTTCTAGTGACTAGGGCCTCGCGCCTGGTCCTTGCCTTACTTCCCGCCTCTGGATCAGCTCAATGTTTGTACATCCCAGAGTACCAGTGACCTGTATTGGACGACAGTGAAAATAGGATTTTAGTCTTACCTGTTAAATCCTTTCCACTTAGTCCATACAGGTCACTGGTCTCCCACCCTGTCAAGGGACCAGTCTTGGCTCTCCTGTGGCATCCAGTGGGAGACCGTTCGGGCATGCTCACAGGAGTCTTTCTTTTTGCTTACCTGAGGTCAGTTTTAGGGTCTCAAATCAATCTAAGTGGCTCTGGCCAGAAGGTGGCTTAAGTAAGAGGGGAGGCTCCGCCCCTTGCAAATCATTTGCATAGTTGTTCCTGCCTATTAAAGGGGACTTACGCCTCCCAGAGTACCAGTGACCTGTATAGACTAAGTGAAAAGGATTTAACAGGTAAGACTAAAATCCTATTATTTGCAATGTGTTTGAGACCTCTGGCATTCATGGGGTAAACCCTTGGAGTGCAAGTTAAAACAATCATTTAACCTCTTAAGGACCCATGACAGTCCTGGACCATCATGGAATTCCTGGCTTCTCACACAGCTACACGCCGTTCAGGGAGTCTGGAATCGGCTGGTCTTTAAGGGTTTAAACCAATCAATGTGAATTCTTCTAACCTGTGGAACATTTGTTTTGCCCCAGAATTGATCCACTTCTTTTTAAGTACATCTGTCTGTATGTTTATTAGGGGTTGTTACTCAATGCCATTAGTGTAGTGTGATCATTATTCATGTATAACTTTGCATAGTCCATATACAGTGTGTGCATCTGCTCTCCTCCACACCCACAAACAGCCTCACTGCACAGACACAGGCCCACAATGAGTGTGTCAGCCTATCCCCATCCTGATGGAACAGTATTGTGTCCAGTGTGAGATGACAAGCAGACACACTAGGCCTTATGTATAAATGAAAAAAGGCACAATTCTGATGCAAACCAACTGCACCATAGGAAAGAAAACAAAATCTCTTACGCTTAAATGGACCTTTTCACGCATTGAATGCTAGATGTCTTTACAATGCACTGGGGATCTCTTTCTAGCATTCAAGGAGTTAAAAGACCCATTTAAATGTAGGGATTGAAATTATGTCTCCGGCATGGTACATACACTTGATTTGTTCCTTTTATCTTGTCTATTGCGTCAGCAGAGTGGGGATGGCGCACAGTCATGTTATTTGCCTCATACTCAGTGTAGGTTGTCCCCCAGAATGTGGGATCACTTTCTACCACCATGTGTTTTCTTACACATATTTAACCCAGCAGTCAGCACTGGGTCAAATGTGCTCTCTGCATTATACCCTTACCCTTTCCTTTCCTCACCCCCCCCCCCCTTTGCACTCCTCTTGACCCAGCTGAAATATAGGTACACCAGTAATACCACAGAGCTTGCAATTCTATGACTTTCCCTTGCTAGTCATAGAAGTGTAAGCTCTGTGGTATTACTAGTGTAGCTTTATCTCAAATGCAAGCTCTTTCCTATCACTGACATACCTTAATTTCAGTTGTAAATTCTGAAGTATCACTAGTATATCTCAATTCTATGGTAAGCTCTGTGGTATTACTAGAGTAGCTCAATTTCTATTGTAAATTATGTGGTATCACTCGTGTAGGTACATTTCAATTGTAAGCTCTGTGGTATCATCAATTTAGCACCATTTCAGTTGTAATCTTTGTGGTAGCACTGGTTTCGCTCCATTTCAGTTGTAAGATTAGTGGTATATCTAATCTTACTTCAAAACATTAATGCCAGTTCTAAGAAATTTGTGTAATGTGTTTTAGTCTTAGACATATGTAACCTGTGTTTTTTTTTTCCTCTGATATGCCAGGAAGCATGCAATTGTCAAAAGCTGTCTTTTAACATAAGTATTTACAAAAAAAAACCAAACAATATATATATATTATATGCACACACACTTCTTTCCATGGTAACTTTTCAGTACTAGCACTTTGATATCTCTAATGTAGTTACCCCTCAGAAAGTTGGGAACTCAGGCACAACAAATGTTTACCATCGCTGTTCTAGGCAATGTATCCCTGCTTACTGTAACCCATAGGTGATGCAAAACTTCGTGTTAAGGTTACTTGAAGACAGAGTACAACCAGGACTTCTCCCTCTAACTTTCTGGTACAAATTCGCAGCAGTTAAAGGGATAGTAATACTTAAAATGTAAAATAAAATATGTTGTAGGGTTTATCCCCCTGAGTAAAACAAGAGTACTCCCATTGCTGAGAGGTGTTTTATTCAAAAGTTATTAATTTTCAAAGTTGAATTTTTTAGGTGCAATATCACAGTGGCCTGAAATTGTACAGTGGCGCTGTTGCTACACCATCCTATGGAGATTTATGGTCAACTGACCAGAGTTGTCCATAGGATCGTGTAGCAACAGTTCCACTCTACAATTTCAGGCCACTGTGATATTGCACCTAAAAAATTCAACTTTGAAAATTAATAACTTTTGAATAAAACACCTCTCAGCAGTGGGAGTACTCTTGTTTTACTCAGGGGGATAAACCCTACAACATATATTTTTTTACATTTTAAGTATTACTATCCCTTTAAGTCTAAAGAAGCAGTTAATTGGCATTAGTCATGTTGCAGATGATACTGGAATATCTCATCCTCAGAATATGGCCCTTCACCCAGAGACATAGGTCAAAACCCCAGAGTCTCCTGGTCAAACTATGAGAGTTACATGTATGTGCATTTTCTTCCACAGTTAAGCATAATCAGCAAATATTGAATCACTTCAAGGCCATTAATAAATAAATTAAAAGAACAATGGACCCAGGTCTGAACCTCTGAAGGCCTGCCCTTACAATTTTAAATGAACTTGAAAATACTCCATTTGCAACAACTCTCAGCATGCATAGAGCACTGATTAAATGATAGGATGCACAGATACAATCTTCTAAGCTGAACCCTTCATTTTCCTTCCAACGCAACTGATTCTAATTAAAGTAAACCTAACGCCCAAACAAGTAAAGGCAATCAATCGAAAAAGAATCAAAAACATTATGGCAAACATTTAGTCAATTATTGAAGTCAGTTATGTTTTCATGATTGTCAATGTCAGAGAGGAAGACTACAGGAGAGTCACAGATTCATTACTGGTTTTAAGGAGAGATGGAGACTTGACTGGTTGGTCAGAGACACAAGGAACTTACGACTCCAGGAGAGTTGTCGAGTAGGATGGTTAGTTGGAGACAAAGGAGACTGTTGATTCCAGAAGAGTTGTCGAGTAGGCTGGTTAGTCGGAGACACAAGAGACTGTCGACTCCAGAAGAGCTGTCAAGTGGGCTGATTAGTCGACTCCACTATCCTCAACCAGTCAGGCGTTAGGAGGTGTCAACAGGACGCCAAACACAACATCCTCGACTGGTTGGACAGGCTAGAGGTAGGGAGCAATCGACCATCTACACCCTCCACTGGCCAGGGTGGTCACCTGTGGAACCGGTAATGGCACCAGACTCAATCGAAGAGCCTGAGGTGTGGAGTTGAGACAACGAGGAATCAGATAGTCGAGGAATCAGATAGTCAAGAAAGCAGGACTCACAAGAAGGAAGGTCTCAGTGGCAGCTGAAGCCTAGTCGAATAGCAGTAGCAGGAAAATATATGTATCTTTGCAAATCCTTTCTTCAAACACTGGTCTCCGTCAGTCCCAATACAGTTTCGGATCCACGCTGCACACCTCCTATAGGTTGGGTTCCCACATGAAGACAAAACTAGAACAAGAAGAAAACACAGAAGTGGCGCAGAAGATCCTCTAAGTGTAGTATGAGCTGGAAAGGGATCCTTCACCAACACCACAACAATAGAAAAACTACTCACATTCTTAAGAGGCGGTAACCTGCCTCTTAGTATAAGCACATATACTGGCTTTCACACCAGTGTGGTATAATAGTTCCTCGGTCTGCTCCTCTTTTTTTATATTTTCTACTCAGGGATTCAGTATATATGTGGAAACTGCCACCACTCCAATAACGGGCAAGAAATCGCCCAGTATTATATCTGGCAATACCTAATTGTTCTGAAGAAACCCCTATATCATCCGGAGGAATAGTAGACCAGAGGCTGGATCTCAATAGTACAAATATTCTCTAAATTTATTAAAAAAAACAATAATTAAAAGCAAAGGGGTTTCTTCAGAACAATTAGGTGCTGCCAGATATAATACTGGGCGATTTCTTGCCCTGTATTGGAGTGGCAGTTTCCACATATATACTGTATACCCGACAAAATAGAAAAAAGAGGAGCAGACCGAGGAACGATTATACCACACCGTGGTGAAAGCTAGTATTTGTGCTTATACTAAGAGGCAGGTTACCGCCTCTTAAGAATGTGAGTAGTTTTTCTATTGTTGTGGTGTTGGTGAAGGATCCCTTTCCAGTTCATACTACACTTAGAGGATCTTCTGCGCCACTTCTGTGATTTCTTCTTGTTCTAGTTTTGTCTTCATGTGGGAACCCAACCCATAGGAGGTGTGCAGCGTGGATCCGAAACTGTATTGGGACTGACGGAGACCAGTGTTTGAAGAAAGGATTTGCACAGTTACATATATTTTACTGCTACTCGACTAGGCTTCAGCTGCCTCTGAGACCTTCCTTCATGTGAGTCCTGCTGTCTCGACTATCTGATTCCTCGTTGTCTCAACTCCACACCTCAGACTCTTCGATTGAGTCTGATGCCATTATCGGTTCCACAGGTGACCACTCCGGCCAGTGGAGGGTGTAGATGGTCGATTGCTCCCTACCTCTAGCCTGTCCAACCAGTCGAGGGTGTCGTGTTTGGCGTCCTGTCGACACCTTCTAATGCCCGACTGAGGAATTTCTGCACCGCTTCTGTGTTTTCTTTTTGTTCTATGTGTGCCAGTCTGCCTCACTGTTATTTACCAGAGGGAACTATACACCATATGTATGTGTTCAGGTACTGAAATACAAACACTGTATATTGCATTAAGAGATACTAGTCAATTATAATGGCATTTTTGTGTACTTACTGATAAAACCTTTTAGGTTCCAAGTGACACACAAGAACCACAGGGTTAAGTCTTCTCCTGAAGAAGGGAAGGGTACTCTATCAAGAAAATTTATTTTGTAACAGTTATAAAACTTTAAAATAAAGTGTGAAAAACAAAAACAGAGCATATCAAGGTGGAAGTAAAGTGGATTGGGGCAGTCTCCCCCTGAACCACTTTCCCACCTTAACATGCTCAGTTTTTTTATTTATTTTAAAGTTTCATAACCAGTACAAAAGAAATAAAGGAACAGGGAAGCAAGAGACCAAGAGTAAGCCAAGAGACAATTTTTTTTTCTGAGTACCCATAATAGAGGACGTTAATTTGTCCATTTCATAATTAACCCTGATTTTCTGTCTTACTTGCTGAAAATTCTGAAAAAAAGGATGATTCCAGTGTTCAGCTAGGGCTCCCTGGGATACCAAAGTGAGCTGGGAAACCATTTTATTTTGAACATAAGTAAGAACAGTAAGGGGTTTAGATTAAAAGGTTCCATGGATCTGTAAGGATGGAGATTTGTAGATATTCTGAAATAAGTCCAAAAAGGAGTCAGTTTGAGGCAAGACCACCAAGTATGAATATAGGAACTTTTTTTTTATAACCCTTCCAGCGATCATGACAGTCTTTCCTAGAAGCAAATAGTCTGTCCATCTCAAAAGAGTTTTAGGGGTTTGTTCTCTAAAAGTAATGAGTGTGGAAATGGTTTCCCATATATCTTTACATTCCTTAGTGGGAAATTGGACACCTAGATCATTCCCCCAAAGCAATCACAAATAAGGAAATTTAGTTTTAGATATAATGCTAGTGAGGGTGGAATAAATGTTTGAGATAATGCCTTTGGAAGAATGACGTTCTAGACAAGCCTTTTTGAAGCAAATATACTTGGTAGTATCACCCTATCTGAACTCGGTGAGGCAAGCAAAACTCTGATTCTAGAGGAAACAGAAATAGGTATGAGGAGGTAGAGGTCTACCTATACTTATATTGCCAAAAGTCTTGAGGCATCAGCCCTGGCTAAAAAAGAGTATATCATACATAGGGAGGCGTTAGAAACAAGATTCTTCTTAATAGCCAGTTTATCTCAAACATTGAAGGAATTAACAACTGAGGGACAAGATGTGTTAAGGGAAAGTCTGATCCATATGAAAAAAAGGAGTAAGGTTGGGAAGTGTGTCTCTATATCCGTGGTTCTCAACATATGCCCTCAGGGCTGCCTAAGAAGCCAGGACTCACACATTTCTCTCCTAGAACACAGATGTGTTAATCAGAGGCACAATCGATTTGATTAACTCACCTGTTCTTTAACAAGAAAATCCTCAAATCCTGGGCTGTTAGTGGGCCCTGACCGCACATGTTGAGAACCACTGCTCTATCATCAACCCAGCTCTTCAAACCAATATAAACATGCTGTGCCTGGCTCTAAGCAAGTTGGGCAGCATGATAATAGCCTAAAAGATTGATAAGACCCAATCCACCCTGAAGAACCGAGGTATAAGATACTTTCTTAGAAATTCGGTGGTGCTTATCATTCCAAATAAAATTATCTATAGGTTTGTGCAAACGATTGATATCAAGGTAATCTATGGGAATTGGAAATGCCTGTAAAAGGTAGAGCTGTTAATTTTTATAGAGCTAATTTGCTAATTTCAGGAGATTCTATATCTCTAATATCTATATCTAATTTGAACATAGTCTGTAGAAGAGGATTATAATTAAAATTATACAGCTGAGAGGTGTCCCTAGTCACGTATCCCTAGACAACTCAAGGAAGGCTTGCCGAGTTTTAAGTTAAAGGATTCTTCAATAACAATCTCAGAAGGGGGAAAGGGTTTTAAGAGCATGGCCTCAGATTTATTCAAATTAATTTTAAAATTAGAGAGATAATGAATAACATTTGGGAGAGAGTGGAGTGTATGTAAAATATCAGCATAATAAGACAGTACCTTATATTCCTTATCCCTAATCTTATCATTGATCAATTGAGTAGAATATTATTAATAAATGGATCCAGGCAAAAAGCAAGTGGGGAGATAGAGCAGCCTTTACGAGTAAGAGTAACATTAGATATTTTAAAAGGAGTAGAGAGAGAAACTGGGACTACGATAGTAGCCGAAGGTTAGTTGTATAATTCTTTAAGAGCATAACAAAATGGATGGAAACCTTTTTAATCTAGAGTAAGGAAAAGGAATTGCCAAAGGATCTAATTGAACACCTTTTCTGCATCAGTACAGAGAAGAAAAAAAAACAGATGATATACCTTTATCTTTAACCCCTTAATGACAGGGTTTTTGTGTTTTTCATTATAGCGAATAACTTCCTGGATTTACCAGCTAAGTCGTCTGTCACTAAGGGGTTAAATATACCACAGCAAATAAACACAATTCCTCTTATTAGCTATTGCTTGGAGATGGAGGGGGGATGAAGTCAACATGTATCCTATTGAAATGTCACCCTCTGTTTGGCAACCAACAAAACATTGTGTTAAAAATGTCACCAGCATGAAAAGGGGACATCAGAAGGGCAACATTCTGATGTCGCAGGCTTAAGTTTCACCAAGTAGCCTCCATCTTAACCCTTTGAGTGCCAGAGGGGTCGGCACTCTGGCACTCAAAGGGTAAATGTAAAGTTGTACCTCTTCTTACGTTTTCCAATAAGCAGATCTCACAAGTGTTGCAAATATGCAGTGATATATAGCTGCAAAAGACACACCAGATGAAGTGAAGCAAAGACACCTCTCTGCTGCTCAAAGGGGTAAGATGCACACCCTCCCTCCTTAATGCATATCTGACATTATACCCTTAAGATGCTCTCTTCCACTCACAAGCCTACCATTTATGCGGCATATATGCAACATTTATGAGATCAGCTTACTGGAGGACATAAGAAGAGGTACAACTTTACATTTACCCTTTGATCACCAAAGAGGTATACAACGCATTGCTTTGCAATGCGTTGTGGACCCCTCTGGCTCTCAAGGGGTTAAGATGGAGGCTACTCAGCGACATTTAAGCCTGCAAAATCAGAATGCCACCATTTTGATGCGGGCAGCATTCTGATGTCGTGCTTTTTAAGTAGATGACATTTTTTGTTGGTCTCCAAATAGTGGGCTACATTTCAATAGTGAATCAAGCCAACCTGGTCTTGATCAATAATATGCGGGAGCACCTGATTGTCCGGATACTAATAAAGAGAATTTTCATATTAGAATTTAAGAGGGAAATGGGCCTATAACTACTAGTTAATTGGACAGCTTTGCCAGGTTTAAGGATTTCAATACGAGCTCTAAGCATGTCTTGGTTAAAGGTGGCTCCTAGAAGGATATCATTAAAATAGGATTATAGTCTTACCTGTTAAATCCTTTTCACTTAGTCCATACAGGTCACTGGTACTCTGGGAGGCGATTCGCCCCTTTAATAGGCAGGAACAATTATGCAAATGATTGCAGGGGGCGGAGCCTCCCCTCCTACTTAAGCCACCTTCAGGCCAGAGCCACTAGATTGATTTGAGACCCTAAAACTGACCCCAGGTAAGAAAGAAGAAAGACTCCTGTGAGCATGCCCCAAAGGTCTCACACTGAATGCCACAGGAGAGCCAGGTCTGGTCCCTTGACAGGGTGGGAGACCAGTGACCTGTATGGACTAAGAGAAAAGGATTTAACAGGTAAGACTAAAATCCTATTTTCACTGTCGTCCAATACAGGTCACTGGTACTCTGGGATGTACAAACATTGAGCTGACCCAGAGGCGGGAAATAAGGCAAGGACCAGAACAAGGCCCAAGTCACTAAAACTGCTATGAACCAGTTAATTACATAGCCCAAACTGTAAGTGTCAACGGACACCAACCAAGGGAACAACCCCTGAACTAACACAGCACACGGAAGTAGAGCCAACCGGGCTCAACAGTAAGGAAGCACTAAGGATCACAGAGCGGAAGACCTACACAGGCAAAACTGCCTCCAGGACCTTCCTTCCAAAACTGGCATCAGCCGAAGCCAGTACATCAACTCGATAGTGCTTAGAAAAAGTGTGCACAGAGGACCAAGTGACCGCTCTGCACAGTTGATCAGCAGAAGCCTGATTCTTGTAGGCCCAAGAGGCCCCAATAGATCTGGTGGAATGGGCAGTCACCCGGAAGGGAACATGCTTATTCCGCAACTTATAGGCTTCACGGATAGTAGCCTTAATCCAAGAGGCAATGGTAACTTTGGAAGCCGGTCTCCCTGCCCTAGGTCCCTCAGGAATGACGAATAGAGCGTCAGACTTCCTGATAGACTCGGTGAGATGAACATAAAACTTGAGGCAATGCACCACATCCAACAAATGGAGATCTCGTTCCTTGTCAGATGAAGGATTAGGGCAGAAAGAGGGAACCACAATCTCCTGATTGATGTGAAACTCGGACACAACCTTGGGTAAGAATTCCTTGGTAGTGCGAAGCACAGCCTTTTCCTTGTGGAACACCAGGTAAGGAGGTTTACAAGACAGAGCTTGTAACTCTGCTACCCGGCGAACTGAAACAATAGCCAAAAGGAAGGCCATCTTCCAAGTCAAGAGACGTAATGGAATGGAAGCCAAGGATTCAAACGGGGGTCGCTGGAGAACTCCCAGCACCAAATTGAGGTCCCATTGGGGAGCAGGACTCTTGAAGGCAGGCCAAACATGAGTCACACCTTGGAAGAAAACTTTCACATCAGGAAGGATAGCAATCCGTTCCTGGAAAAACACAGACAAGGCAGAAGTCTGAACTTTGAGGGAACTCAGACTGAGCCCCTTATCAACACCGTCCTGCAAGAAGGCCAGGACAGTGGGAAGATGAAAATCAAGGGATAATTTCTTATCAGAGCACCATGCAGCGAAGGTTGACCATATGCGATGATAGATCTTGGAGGACACAGGCTTACAAGCACTGAGCATAGTCGACACCACAGAAGGAGAAAATCCTTTCTTTGCTAGAATCGAGGATTCAACCGCCATGCCATCAAATGGAGAGAGTGAACATCCTCCTTCCACAGATATCCCTGAAGAAGTAGGTCCGGACGGGCAGGAAGTGGGAACGGATCCGCCACTGACATGGCCATCAACTCCGGATACCAGGACTGGCGAGGCCAGATTGGAGCGATCAGGATAACAGGACAACGCTCCTGCTTCAGTTTCTGGATGACTCTGATCAATAGAGGAAGAGGAGGAAAGATGTAAGCCAGAGAAAATTCCCAAGGAATCGATAAGGCATCCACTGCCAGAGCAAGGGAGTCCCTCCGCCGGGAGCAAAACACCGGAACCTTCCTGTTGTGTCTGGAGGCCATCAGGTCCACCACCAGCATCCCCCACCTCTGGGTGAGCAAGTGAAACACCTCTGGATGAAGAGCCCATTCTCCGCTGTCGACGGTATGACGACTGAGAAAGTCCGCCATGACGTTGTCCACGCCTGGAATATGAACTGCAGAGATGACAGGCACGTGATCTTCTGCCCAAGACAAAATATCCTTGACCTCCAACCAGGCGGTGCCGCTTCTTGTGCCGCCTTGCCTGTTGATGTAAGCCACCACAGTGGCGTTGTCGGATTCCACTCTGATCGGACGACCGGTCAGATGAGATTCCCAGTGTCTCAGGGCAAGCCGGATGGCACGTAGTTCCAGAACATTGATGGAGAGAAGAGATTCCTCCAGACCCCATTTCCCCTGAGCACTGAAGCGACCCAACACAGCACCCCAGCCCCAAAGGCTGGCATCCGTTGTGATCGTGGTCCAACAAGGAACTTGAAAGGATCTCCCTTTCAGGAGATGTGAGAGATCCAACCACCAGTGCAGACTCTATTCCACATGAGGAAACATAGAAACATAGAAGATTGACGGCAGAAAAAGACCACCTGGTCCATCTAGTCTGCCCTTTAGTATTCCTTTATTGTTATCTTAGGATAGATACATGTTTATCCCAGGCATGTTTAAACTGTGTTACTGTGGATTTTTCAACCACCTCTGCTGGAAGTTTGTTCCAAGTTTCTACTACTCTTTCAGTGAAATAATATTTTCTAATGTTTTTCTTGATTTTTCCTCCAACTAGCCTCAGATTGTGCCCCCTTGTTCTTGTATTCAGATTCTTATTAATCACACTTCCCTCCTGAACCTTGTTCAGTCCTTTAACATACTTAAAGGTTTCAATCATGTCCCCCCTTTCTCTTCTCTCCTCCAGACTATACATATTTAGATCTCTGAGTCGTTCTTGATAAGTTCTATGCTTTAGACCTTCCACCATTTTTGTAGCTCTTCTTTGAACCCGCTCAATTTTAGTTATATCCTTTTGCAGATGAGGCCTCCAGAACTGTACACAGTATTCCAGATGTGGTCTCACTAGAGCTCTATACAGAGGGATCACAATCTCCCTCTTCCTGCTTGTTATACCTCTAGCTATGCAGCCAAGCATACGATTTGCTTTCCCCACCGCCTGGTTGCATTGGTTACTCATCTTGAGGCTGTCAGAGATGACCACCCCCAAATCCTTCTCTTCTGAAGTCTTTGCTACCACAGAACTGCCAATACGATAGTCAGATTGAGGGTTTCTTGTCCCCAAGTGCATTATTTTACATTTGGAAACATTGAACTGAAGTTTCCATTGTTTTGACCACTTATCTAATAGTGCCAAATCATTCTCCATA
Source organism: Rhinophrynus dorsalis (assembly GCA_037306005.1). Taxonomy (NCBI): domain Eukaryota; kingdom Metazoa; phylum Chordata; class Amphibia; order Anura; family Rhinophrynidae; genus Rhinophrynus; species Rhinophrynus dorsalis. The sequence goes on along the minus strand of CM074723.1, from coordinate 339,721,296 downwards.
TTACAGACACCTCCTGGAACATCAACCCTATTACACACTTTTGTGTCATCAGCAAACAAGCAAACTTTCCCTGCCAAGCCTTCCCTTATGTCACTTACAAACATGTTGAACAGAACAGGGCCCAGAACAGATCCTTGTGGCACTCCACTTGTAACCAGTCTCTGCTCAGAATACACTCCATTAACAACAACCCTCTGGTTTCTGTCCTTCAGCCAACTGCAGATCCACTGAACTATCCAGGGGTTAAGTCCAATTCTTGATAATTTATCTATCAGCTCTTTATGGGGAACTGTATCGAAAGCTTTACTGAAATCCAGGTAGGCGATATCCACAGCACCACCTTCATCCAGCACTTTAGTTACATAGTCAAAGAAATCAATGAGATTAGTCTGACAGGATCGGCCCTCAGTGAAGCCATGCTGGTTTGGGTCCATCAGGTTGTTTTTTGTTAGATGGTCAATTATCTTCTTCTTTAGAAGAGTCTCCATCATTTTTACCACTACAGATGTCAGGCTGACTGGCCTGTAGTTACTAGCTTCTTCTTTACTACCCTTCTTGTGAATGGGTACAACATTGGCCATTCTCCAATCATCAGGAACTTCTCCCGTAAGAAGGGACTGGTTATACAGATTAGTCAGGGGGCCAACTATGACAGATCGGAGTTCTTTAAGAACTCTAGGGTGGATTCCATCCGGACCCATCGCTTTATTTGACTTTAGCCGGACAAGTTCCTCTAGAACATCGGCCTCTGAAAACACTGGGGCTAAAATTATACAACTAGAGGCAATGCTGTGTTCAGCCATTTTCTGATTATGAGGGCCGCCGTCTGAAAAAACTGAGCAGAAGTAGTTATTCAGATGGTCAGCGACCGCCTTTTCCTCTTCTATATACTGATTTTTTCCGTTGTTAATTTTTGTAATCCCGCAGTTTTTCTTCTTCCTGTCACTGATATATCTGAAGAAGGTTTTATTCCCCTTCTTAACAGATTTGGCCATTTCTTCCTCTTTTGAGGCTTTAGCAGCATTTATCATCTGTTTAGTCTTCTTCTGTATAGTTTTATATCCTTCTCTGTCCGCTTCACTTCCAGTCTCTTTATATCTCTTATAGGCAGACTTTTTATCTTTCACTATAGCTCTTACCTCTCTAGTAAACCATAGTGGATTTCTCTTTCTTTTCCTCTTGCTAATTTGTCTAACATGTAATCTTGTTGCCTTTAAGAGGACTTCTTTGAGTGTCTTCCACTGAGTACTCACTCTCGGTGTTTTATCCCACCCTTTTAATTCTTTCTTTACATATTCTCCCATATCCTCAAACTTCGTCTTCCTAAAGTCCAATACTTTGGTTGCAGAATGGGATTTCTCGTAGTCAGTCTGGATTCCGAACCACAAACATTGGTGGTCACTGGAACCTAGATTTTCTCCCACCTTCACCTCAGATACCAGGTCTCCATTTGTGAATACTAAGTCTAGGATATTGTCCCCTCTAGTTGGCGCCTTCACCAGCTGTTTTAGGGACATCCCCGTCAGGGCTTCTACGATGCTCCTACTTCTACATGTGGACGCACAAGGGATATTCCAATCAACATCAGGCATGTTGAAGTCTCCCATAACTACTATATCTCCCTTTACTGCCATTTGGGTAATCTCGTCCACTAGCATGTTGTCTTGCTCTTCAGATTGCCCCGGAGGCCTGTAGACTGCACCTATTCTTGTAACTGATCCCTTTTTATTCTGCAGACAGATCCAGAGAGTCTCCAACTCTTTACATGAATTCTGGATCGCTGTGGATTTTATGCTATCTTTAACATAAATGGCTACCCCACCCCCTCTTCTCTCAGCCCTATCTTTCCTATACAACGTGTATCCCGGAATGGCTATTTCCCAGTCATTACAGTCCCTGAACCATGTCTCTGTTATTACAATCAAGTCCAAGTCATCTCTACAAACTATTGATATTAGTTCGCTGAGCTTGTTGCCTAAGCTGCGAGCATTAGTACACATTACACGAAGAACATTACATTTATCACCAACAACAACTCTATCTACCGCACCATCATCTACCTCACCAACATCTGTATGTAAAGCACCAGCAACTTCCTGTGCACCAACATCTGTATCTATCACACTAACAAACTCAGAACCCTGGTTCACCAAAACTGTTCGGGGACAGAAATCAATCTTCTCAATGAAATTCCTGCCCCCTCCATCTAGTTTAAATGCCTCTTCAAGAAACACCTGAACTCTTCTCTAAGTACCTCAGTTCCTCTGTGTGACGGGTGCAGACCATCTCTCTTGAACATTTCTTTACAACTCCACCTTCTAACACTGTGACTGACGAATCCAAAACCTTCTTCTTTACACCACTGTCTTAGCCAACCATTGAACTCCAGGATACGAAGTCTCTTACTATTTTCAGAGCGGACTGGCAAAATCTCTGAAAAAGTGATAGAGTCTGTCATTCTGCTCAGCTCCAGGCTGAGACTTTGAAATTCCATTTTCACCTCTTCAACACTTTTCTGGGACAAATCGTTTGTACCGAGATGAATGATCAGATCAACTTCAGTCTCCTTTGTTGCAGCCTTGACAATATTTGAGATGCGTCTTTTATCCCTGCTTGCAGTAGCACCAGGAAGACATCTCACCTCCTTCAGTCCATCCTCATTCTGCCCTAAAGCAACACCTTTAACAATCGAGTCACCAACAAGGAGATGCTTTCTCTTCTTTTTAAGTCCATTTTCTGCTCCTGACTGCTTGTTACAATTCTCTCCTTTGGGACTCACAACATCCCGTACCTGAGTATCTGTGCTTTTATCTTCTGAAATCTCACTTTCCAATTCAGACAGGACACCAAAGGGATTACACACCGAAATACCAACAGTGTTGTGCTTCTGCTCCACAACTCTCAACCTCCCGGAACCAACTGTCTTCCACACAGCCCTTCTCTTCATGGGCCGTTGGGGCTGCGGTGGTGGATTACATGGTTGCTTGACTTCACACTCTAGCTGGGAAAGATTCACTTCTTTTGATTGCAGATAACACACCAAAGACTGCAGCCTGGAAAAATCACCATACAATGTGGACAGATGCAAACATACTGGACAACACCCCAAACTCCAGAGAGTACTGCGGAACACAACAGCCAGACAAGTGTTACACTGCACCAAATCAGACATCTTAGAATTAAAGCAGTTACTCACCAAACTGACAAAACCAGTGCCTTCACCAAACTCCTGCCGTTTTCAAACTACTGCAGTTTTTGAAACTACACACTTCTGTCTGTCTGCTGCACTTGTGTCTGGCTGCAAACTACTTACAGAGTAAACTCACAGAGTTGAAACCTCCTATCAATACACCTACTGCAGTTGATACGCTAACGAAGCGAGCCAAGCCTTTTCTTATGCTAATCTAATGAAACCAGTTACCAGCTACACCCAAATAGACACCTATGCACACTATGCAGAAACCAAAACAAGCCAAATACATATAACTTAAGCACTAATGATCCAAATTAACCAAAGTAAATAAACACACAATTCAAACTAAATACTAAATGCAACACAATTCCAAGTACTACAACATAAGCAGTATTAAAGAATGATAGTAAGATTTTTTTTTATTTTTTATTTTTTTTATTAAGTTTTTTGTCTACAATAGAAAAGAAGAGAGAAGTAAGAGTGAAGTAATAGTAATAGCCTGAGCTTACCTCAAGCTTGACTTAAGTACTGCAGTTTTTGAAACTACACACTTCTGTCTGTCTGCTGCACTTGTGTCTGGCTGCAAACTACTTACAGAGGTAGAGAGACTGACAGATGCTGATGATCTGGATGACTCTTGCACGTCTGGATCACAAATCTCTGAAGTTCCCTGGAGTGGGCCATGGCAAATGGTACCGCTTTGATCGTGGAAATGAACTTCCCCACCAGAGACGTCAACTTCGTTACCGGCACTAAGTCCAGTTCCAGAATCCCCGCCACTCGGATGGCTATCTGATGAGCCACATCCTCCAGCAGAAACACCATGCATTGGCGAGTGTCGAACAGGAGACCCAGGAACAGAAGCCTCTGAGATGGGACCAAGTCCGACTTGTCCAGATTCAGGATCCAGCCATGGCGGGTCAGAGTGTGTATACACCTCTGCAGTTGCTGGTGAAGAAGCTCCGCCGAGGAGGAGATCGTCCATGTAGGGGGTCACCCTGACCCCGTCCTGATAAAGCACAGCTTTCAAGGAACCCAACATCCTCTGGAAGACCTGAGGAGCTGAAGTCAGCCCAAAGGGAAGAGCTGAAAACTGAAAGTGTCCCCTGTGGCAGGCAATCCGGAGATACCGCCTGCTCTCTGGATGGATAGGGATGTGAAGGTATGCATCCTGAAGGTCCAGGGAGGCCAGAAATTCCCCTGGAGACATAGCGGCAATCACAGAGCGAAGGGACTCCTGGCGGAAGTGGGAAGTCACCACATAGGCATTGAGATCTTTGAGATCCAAAATAGGACGAGCCCCTCCGTCCTTTTTGGCCACCACAAACAGGCTGGAATAAAATCCTGAACCTGTGTCCTCCGGAGGAACCACTTCCAGGACCTCTTTGTCCAAGAGATCCTGAATAGCGTCGAACAGATGTCTTTTTGTGGGTTCCTGAGAAGGACGAGTAAAATGGAACCAAAAAGGAGGAAGGGAGGAGAAAGGGATCCTGTATCCCTCTGACACCACCTGAAGAACCCGTGGGTCCGCCACTGACTCCTCCCAAGTCCGGCGAAAGATGCGGAGACGTCCACCTACAGCCGGATGCGGACCCGGGTTCGGCGAGTCATGCCGAAGCAGTCTTGGAGGTCTTGGCCTTGGGGGCCACTTTGGGCTTCCAGGACTGTTTGGGCTTGGAGGAGGAGCGCGTAGTGGGAGGACCCGTTTGGGCCAAGGAGCGTGTCTCAGTCTGAAAGGAACGAAAGGACCGATTGCGTTTGGCTGGAAACTTTTTCTTAAAGACTGAGGGTAGAAGAGTACTTTTACCGCCAGTAGCCTCACTGATCATTTCTTTGAGTTCAGACCCAAATAGCAAATTCCCCTGAAAGGGCAAGGAAAGCAAGGCTTTCTTAGAGGCTGTATCAGCAGACCAAATTTTCAGCCAAAGGGCACGTCTAGCCACCACAGAAGCAGTGGAGGCCCTCGCCATCATGCGCACAGCATCAAAGGCAGCGTCAGCAACATAATTCTGAGCTTCAGTGATATTAGCAAGAAGCTGCAACTGTTCAGATACTGGTGCATCCTGGCGAACTGCGTCAGTCAGTCGTTCAGTCCAGGCCACAATGGCTCTATTAACCCACGCCACTGCAAAGGTTGGACGCATGGAGGTGCCAATGGAGGCAAAAATAGACTTAAGAGAAAGTTCTAGCTTTTTATCCGTCCAATCCTGCAGGGCAGAGGCATCAGAGACAGCCAAGGCGGTAGACTTCGATAGCCTGGAAACAGGAGCATCCACCTTGGGGAGATGAACCCATTTTGCCAGCTCAGTCTCAGGAAAAGGGTACAGTTTAGCAAACTTTTTGGAGACAGAGGAGGATCTATCAGGATTCTTCCACGCCTCAGAGACTAGACGGGCAAGGGTAGGGTTAGTTGGAAAACAAACAACAGGCTTAGATGGTTTCTTTTGAAAAACGTCAGGAGGATCATAAGTAGATTCCTGAGTCAGAGGAAGGTTGAGCGTATTCAGTACAGCTCTAATCAGACCCTCAGACGAGACTTCAGGGTCACATTCATAAGGGTCCCCAATGGACCTGTTAGACTCAATAACAGTGCGTTCCTCAGCATCAGAATCCTGCAAGAGTTCTTCCTCAGAAGAATCAGACACATCAGGAGCACCCTGTGGCTTAGGCAGGGAGGTCCTGATTGTAGAGGGGGTCTGCCAGACCTGGAGAGCCCCCTGTACCTGAGAGGGAAAGAGTTGAAGAGTGGATCTGAGATCCCTAGTGGCAGCTTTAAACTCCCTCACCCAAGATGGCTCAATAGCATGGCTGGGAAGCCCAGGGTTGCTATCTTGACCAGTGCAGTTAGGGCATAGATCCCCCACATTATCACTAGATAGCCCAGTGTGACAAGAGGAGCAAAACGCCATGGGGGGAGCAGACCCCCCATCCTCCTTTGACTTGGGTCTAGCCCCTAGCTCCAGTGAAGTAGACATGCTCACAGCGTCAATATACCCCACTTTAAACTCTATCGCCCAGTAAAAGTGTGGAAGATTAAAGTTTCACCCCAGAAATGCCTAAATTTGGACTTATCTGGCCAGCGAAGGGTTAATCTGTTGAGGGGAGAGAAGGCTCGGTTCCTGCATAGTGTACTCGCTGAGGAAGAGCACCACAAAATGGTGGCCGTCAGGATAGCCAATCAGAAACGAGCGCGAACCGGGCGCTCATGGGAAATGTAGTTTTCCCCATACAAGTACCCCAAACAGTGCCCTAAGCCCCCCTGAACACCCCACACTAATAAAACATACACCGGATGATAGAGCAAGAGCCTAGCATTAAAATGAGCCCTCTCTGAAGTTGCTGTGACAAGCGGTTCCAGAGATATGTCCCACACTGTGAAATCTCATAGAGAGTAAAGGAGCCATAGCGTCTGAGTGGGAAAAGCCGCGCTTAAAGACGCGGAACACCAATTTTAATAAAGTTTAACAAAACATTAAAAAGTGCCCAAACATACATTAAACACATAAATAAACACTATTCAAGGCTCCAAAACCCAGAGAATACCACAGAAACGGCATTAAAACATTGAATGCAAATAAAAACACCCTATGAGTGCTGGAGTGCAAAGCAAACTCCCAAATACAAGCCCAGCAAAGGGACACTGTGGGGACAAGTGGACCTTCAGCACTCAATGGGTGGCTCACCTTTCCTGCAGGACTTCAGTCTTCAGGTGACCATGATGAAGAAGGAATAAACCAGAGGTAAATTCCCCAGTAGGGAAGCTGCTTAACTCAAGCTGTTCCCTCTTCAGGGCATAAGGTCCACAGAAAATCCCTGGAAGCTGCACCAGCCACTTTAAAGAGGGCAATTCACAGCCATGGTCACCCTCCTAATGGTGGTATTCCATATTTGAATAAAAAAATAACAAAATACTAAGTTGAATGCATAGATGTTCTCTAGCTGGTGTGCACAGCACCCAGGAACAAATCAATCTAGTGGCTCTGGCCTGAAGGTGGCTTAAGTAGGAGGGGAGGCTCCGCCCCCTGCAATCATTTGCATAATTGTTCCTGCCTATTAAAGGGGCGAATCGCCTCCCAGAGTACCAGTGACCTGTATTGGACGACAGTGAAACAATGTTAGTGAATGTGGTAGAAGTGTTAAGGTGAATTTCTTATAGTAATAATTACTAAAGCTGTCAGGGCCGAGAGTCTTGGACAGTCTCTACTGTGCATGATTGCATCACGTGAGGCAGTGCAATCCCGTGGAGCAGTGAGGTAACGGCAGGTCTGGGTAATGTTAACCCTTTGAGTGCCAGTGGGTATAAAGCAATGCATTGAGTACCCCTCTGCCATTCAGAGAGTTAAGAGGCTGGTCCCGCTCTGCATACTGACGTTACCTCACTGCTCCACGACCCGTGCACACGAGCTTTTACACTAGTAAAATATAATTGCCCTGAAGAATTTTTATTGAGGTGATGATGTTACTATTAACATGAGCTCTCAATTTAGCTGCTAACATTTTACAGCTGTATCAGATTTTTCATAGCAGCACTGCCTTGTCAATTTCACAACTTTTTTGAAGATTGGTCTTAGTTTACTTCTAATTTGGCCAAGATTGGCTGAGAGGTGCAATTTATTTATGCTTTCCATTCCTGCTAATCTGGCTTGTAGGTCAAGAGTCTGCAACGCCAATTTCATGTGGCAGATATGATCAGTTTTAATGTGCAGCAAAGATGAAAGAAGAGAAACAGACGTAGAACCAGAAAGGGAATCCCCTGAATTAGTGAACCCAAGAGGACCCCCCACCTGGGATTCAAACCATTTTTTTTTCCCCTCGGGAAGAGTAGTTCTGTGTTCCACATGGATTAAAAGAAAAAAAATCTATCATTATATGCACAGATCCCCTTTTCTGTTATGTCCTAAGTGGAATACAGGAACCACGGGGATATACCAAAGTATCCACCAATATTCCAGGGAGGGAAGGAGAAACAAGCCTCCATACACTACCAGGTCTAAGGGAAATTAACTGGTACAACATGAACCTCAGGTGTCAATGGAGACCACACATCCCAAAGAACAGGAACTAACAAGCTACTGGCTAAACTGTCATCAGCTGAAGAAAACACATTAACACATTTTTTCTGGATACGGCCTCTAGTAGGCCCTAAAAATCCTGCCCGGCTCTAAAGGTTTTGTATCTTTTGTTTATCCCTGAATTACATGCAGTTGACGACTTGTATCCAGTTCAGAAGAACGTACTTACTGTGGCCCATCTGTTTATTGTTTCAGGGTATATTAGAACACAAGTGTTTTTAAAAACCATGAGGGAGATGCAGTAAAGTAAGGTGGGATAAAGTGGAGACAACATCTCCAGGGCCAAGCTCTTCATTACCTATGTTATCTTATGGAGTTTATGCACTAAGATTTATCAAGTTGGAGGGAGCTTAAATGTTGTAGCTGAATGGGCTACATAGAATAACATGGGAATTGGATAGATTACACTAGAAAAGTTATCACCTCTTTATCCCTACTTTATCACACATTAATGCATAACCCCCTTGAAGTGCTTATTCAGCAAATCATTCGCTCCATAGTGGACAAATAAAAATCTCCAATGAGTGCATGGGGCTTTTAACTCCCTAAATTATAAGAGCGGTCTCAAACATATTGTGAAGCCAAAAAGAAGAAAAAACTTCTCCAGTGTGATAAACTCGCCAATCCTTATGTTATTCTATGGAGTCTCTGCACTAAGATCTATCAAGTTTGAGCAATTTTAAATGCTGCATCTGAATAGGCTCCATCCTATATAATAAAAAGCTAGAATGTTTGCCCGATGCAGTTATGCACTGTAGAGACTGCCTGAATGCACAGAATGCTGGGAGTTCTGTGCTGGGAGCATTCTGTGCATTTGGGCAGTCTCTACAGTGCATGACTGCATTCCATGCTTCGCCAGTGAGGCGGCGGCAGTATGCAGAGCAGGACCGGCCTCTTAACCCTTTGAGTGCCAGAGGGGCATGCAACGCATTGCAAAGCAATGCGGTGCTTACCCCTCTGGAACTCAAAGGGTTAACATCACCCAGACCTTGGCCCATGTACACGGGCTTTTACACTAGTAGAATGATAAAGGTATTGTAGAGTTTCACACTGGAGAAGTCATCTCCTATTATCACACATTAGGTTATAACCCCACTAGGATAAATTATTTAGCAAATCAATAGTACCATAGGGGACAAATTAGAAGACACCCCTACCCCCTGAGTGAAATGGGACTAGCATTCAAGGTGTTAAGAGCCCTATTTCATTCAGTATATTTGGGATGTTTAATTTGTCGTCTCCACTACAGTTTGTTTACTCCAGGGACATTATTCACTAAGGTGTGATAAAAATGAAATAACTTCTCCAATTTATATTATTCTATGTAGCCTATGCACCAAGAATTCTCCAACATGAAAAATTTTAGCACATGGGCTCCATAGAGTAATAGGAACTGGAGAGTTCATCACACATTTGTGCATATCGCCTCTTTTCTCAAGGGAGATGCCCATACCTGGGAACTCTCCGGTTTTGTCCGGCAATGTGTGGATCACCGGGTGGGCAGAGTTTAAATAGAAACTCTGCCCACTTGTGCTCTGTCCCGCCTGGTTCCTCCCACTCCCCGCCCTCTTAGATACATTTTGCAGGGCTTTTTTTTTTTTGTCCCGCCCCCCTCCGTGACTAAGCCCCGCCCCTTTTATGATGCAAATCACGTCATTTTCTTCACAGGTCGGCACTGACAGGGTTACCCTCCGGGTAGCCCTGTCTCAAAAGTTCCCAGGTATGGAGATGCCTACCTTTATTTAACCCCTTAAGGACCAGCAGCGAAACGCACGTTGCGGTCACTTAAGGTCCAGGAACCATCCCCCCCCCAGAATCTGATTCCAGATTCCCCGAATGTCGTGCAGTCGCGCAGGGAGCTCGGAATTCCATGATGGTACAGGACCGTCATGGGTCCTTAAGGGGTTAAGAAAAAAAAAAAAAAAAAAAACGAATAAATCGGTTAGACAATATAGGAAATGTGACAATACAAATCTTCATTATCTCAATATCTAAAGATAAAATAGATGAAACACCTAAATGCACAAAAAGTACATTAAATATAGAAGTTCAAGTATATTTTATTTGAGGTGGAAAATGTACCTGAATACATTATTGCCAAACGTTTATAGGTACAAAAAAATGCTGCAGCTGGCAAAAGGTAAGAATGTTTTTGTTTTTTTTTCTTCTTCTTGTCATTGTTATAAATAACTTGTACAGTACATGGTAAATTCAGAACTTCATCTTGTGTTTTTTCTTTTCTTTGTATCTAAAATTGCGTCATCAATATTAGAAATTCCTGAAGTAGGTAAGGCATGGGTTTATTACAAGAGGTAGCTGGAATCATGGTATTTCCATTTCTCTCTCAATACCCACATATTTCAGAGCATCGGCTTGGCTATATCTGGAATAAAAAGGGAAGCAGAAAGAATATTAAGCGGCAGTTTTCACAATGGATACAGCTCGTTCTCAACACTTCACACGGAAAATAAGAGAAGACAAAATTATGGGCCTTATGTAGCAAGCAAGAGATGATCAATTCTGGAACAAGCCAACTGCTACATAATGGGGGGGGGTTGGTGCTTTTTATTATTAGAGCTGCTTTTATTATGAAACATTACTATCCCTTTAAATCATTGGTAATTCTGATGTCCCCTATGGTGCTATTGGTTTACCACAGACTTTATAAGACCTTAAAGGGATAGTAAGGTTTCATAATAAAAACAGCTCTAATTAATCATCATAGTATTTGGACTTTGGAGAGTGTTATTTCAATTCTGTCAGAGTTGTAGTTCAAGAGTAATTCAATGACAAAGTGTCCCCCTCCCGCCCCTTTTACTGATGTAACACTGCTCAGCCAGAGCAGAAGGGAGGTGCCCAGATAGACTGCAGAGAGGGACAATCTTCAATTAAGATAAGGGAAAAACCTGAAAAGCTTGTCAAGGGGGGCAGGGCCTTCATTGTTTTCATATAAAGAAGACTGTCCCCTGCTGTTATCTGTCTGGTCTTACAACCAGATCCCCATCTGAGAAGAGATGGCTTACACTAGGTAAAAGGGGCGGGAGGGGAAACTTTGCTTGTGAATATCTCTTAAACCATAAAGGTTTGAGAAATAAGACTTATATCATTCCTCATGTTTTTTTAATGCCTACAAAATAAAATAAAGTTAAAACAAAGGATTACTATCCCTTTAAAGAGATAGTAATGTTTCACAATAAAAGCAGCTCCAATTATTCTTTATAGTTTTTGGGCCACAGAGTGTTATCACTCTGTACAATGTGTAGTTCCAGAGTAATTGAATCAAAGTGTCCCCCTCCCGCTCCTTTTAGCTATGTAAAGCTGCACAGCAGGACTGTCTGGATGGATAACAGCAAGGGAGAATTTTCTGCTAGCATAAGGAGAAACCTGCCCTCCTCCTCAGAAGATTGTCCCTCACTGAGAGCGAGAGGTGGCGGCTTACACTAGAGGGGGGATACTTTGTAATTCAATTACTCTGGAACTACACATTGTAGAGAATGATAATACAGATCTACATGGCCCAAAAACTAGAATGAATAATTGGATCTGCATTTATTTTAAAACATTTCTATCCCTTTAAATAGATAAGAATACTGTCAGATTAGACAGGATAATTGGTTATCTGTTCTCAAAGTCTATGAGCCTGAAGTATAAAGACAAAGTGAAACAATGCTGTCCTTGTGTTCCTACATTATGAGTTCTAAAATTATATGTATTGCACACCAACATCAACCAAAGAATAAAAACAGCCATAACGATTTGAATGACATTACACAATATAATCAAATCAAAAAATATAATATTTTCATGTAAACCATCTTTGTAACCCCTGACTGAACTCTTCTCTGCATTCTTATTACTCGGTTCATTACACATGCTTGTAAATTGAATGAATGCAAGACTTAATTATTTGACTTTGCAATAAAAATGTTAGTTACATGGTCCAAGGCACTGGATATTAGAAAAACAGTAAAGTAATCCAGTCCTGTTTTGTACTCATTCTTTAAAGGGATAGTAATGTTTCACAATAAAAGCAGCTCAAATTAATCATCATAGTATTTGGGCCATGGAGAGTGTTATTTCAATACTGTCAGAGTTGTAGTTCAAGAGTAATTGAATGATAAAGTATCCCCCTCCCTCCCGTTTTACTGATGTAACACTGCTCACCTCAGAACAGAAAGGTGGTGTCCAGGTGGATCGCAGAGAGGGACAATCTTCAATTAACATAAGGGAAAAACCTGTCAGGGGGGCAGGGTTTTCATTGTTCTCACAGTAAGAAGACTGTCCCTTGCTGTGGAATCTGGTCTTGATAAAAGACAGCTCACATCTGAGCTGAGCAGTGTTACACTAGGTAAAAGGGGCAGGAGGGGGATACTTTATCATTCAATTACTCTTGAACTACAACTCTGACAGTATTCAAATAACACGCTCTATGGCTCACATAATACGAAGATTAATTGGGGCTGCTAAAGAAGAACTGCTAGTCAATATCATGGAGGCCAATGCATGCCTTACTGAGGCAGCCTTTAAAGGGACAGTAATGTCCCATAAAAAATTCTTAGAGTTTTGTGGAGATTAAAAAAATTATCTAAATGCCACAACTCCTATCTCTCAAACCACTATGGTTTGAGAGATGTCCTCCGCTAAAGTTCCTCTTCTCCTGATGTCAAGCTGTAAAGCTGACAGAAGGAGATCCATGTCAGCTGACACGAGGAGGATCTTCAGCAGAGCCGCAATAGCGCAAATTAAAAAGAATTATTCTTTGGAGTGGTCTAAAAAATATGATTTTAGTCTTACCTGTTAAATCCTTTTCTCTTAGTCCATACAGGTTACTGGTAACTTTGGGTAGGCGATCAGCCCCTTTAATAGGCAGGAACAATTCTGAGAAGTGACTGCTGGTTGAAGCCTACCTCCCCTCCTTAGCTTGCAGCTAGCCAATCCCCAACCAGTAAGAGTTGCAGACTAACTATTGACTAGGTAGTAAGAAGGTAAAGGAAGACTCCTGTGAGCATGAACCCAAAAGGACCCCCATGGTCTGCCACAGGAGAGCCAAGCATGGTCTCTTGACAGGGTGGAAGACCAGTAACCAGTATGGATTAAGAGAAAAGGATTTAATAGGTAAGACCAAAATCCTATATTCTCTGTCATCCAATACAGGTTACTGGTAACTTTGGGATATCCAACCACTAAGCTCCCCAGGGCGGGAAGAAAGGCAAGGACCAGGATCAGGCCCCCAAAGTCACCAGAGCACCAATGAACATACAGATCATGAATAGCTCAACACTAACCGCAAAGTGTTAACGGACACTGAACAGGGGTAAAACAAACCCCATGAACTGTTGCACAGCACAATGAACTAGAGCCAACAGGGCTCTAGAGACTAAAGAGATCTTAGACAGGCAAGGCTGCATCTAGGATCTTCCTCCCAAAACTGCCATCAGCCCATGCCAGCACATCCACACAACTGTGTTTAGAAAAAGTGTGCACAGATGACCAAGTGGCTGCCTTGCACAACTGATCAACTGAGCCCTGGTTCTTGCAGGCCCAAGAAGCACCAATAGACCTCGCAGAATGAGCCGCAGAAGTCTGAACCTTAAGAAAACTCAGACTGAGACCCTTATCCACACCATCCTGGAGGAAGGAAAGATCTATAGGAAAGTCAAAATCCTGAAACAGGTCTTTGTCAGCACACCATGACAAAAAAAGTAGACCATACTCGATGGTAGGCTTTAGAGGAAACAGGCTTATGGGCACTAAGAATAGTAGCCACCATACCAGAAGAAAAACCTCTCTTCTTCAAAATTGAAGATTCAGTCTCCATGCAGTCAAATCCAGACGATAAACGTCTTCCTTCCAGAGGTAACCCTGTAGAAGAAGGTCCGGACGGGGGTGAAGTCAAAGAGGTTCCGCCACTGAGAGGTCCAGAAGCTCCGGAAACCAAGCCTGACGGGGCCAGTACAGGGCAATCAGAATGACTGGGCAGTGCTCCAGTCTTCAGCTTCCGAAGTACTCTTTTCAACAGGGGAACAGTAGGAAAGATGTATGCCTGAGGAAACATCCATGGGATCGACAAGGCATCCACTGCCAGAGCCAGGGGATCCGCCCAGAGAGAGTAGAACATTGGCACCTTCCTGTTGTGCCTCGTTGCCATCAGGTCTATGCAAGGAGGACCCCACTGCTGGATGATGAGGTTGAACACCTCTAGATGTAGCTCCCACTCTCCACCAACTGAGGAAGTCTGCCAGAACGTTGTCTACCCCAGGAATATGAACTGCTGAAATGGCAGGGACATGCACCTCTGCCAGTGACAAAATAGCCTTGACCTCTAGCCAAGCTGCGAGACTTCTTGTGCCGCCTTGCTTGTTGATGTAGGCTACCGATGGCGTTTTCTGATTGTACCCTGACTGGGCAATCCTCCAGTTGTGGTCTCCAGCAGGGCATGAAATATCGCCCGAAGCTTCAAGACATTGATGGGAAGGAGAGATAACTCCTGAGACCACCGGCCCTGAACACTCAAGTGCCCCAGCTGGCTCCCCATCTGGAGAGGCTGGCATCCGTCGTCACTGTGGTCCAGAAGGGCACCAGGAAGGGTCTGCCTTTCAGGAGATTGTTCAGGTTGAGCCACCACGAGAGGCTCTGCTCCACTTGAAGAGAGAGAGATAGGGATCATTCCAGGAGATCTGGACCGCCCCTGCATCCCAGGATTAGAAACCTCTGAAGTTCCCTGGTGTGAGCCATGGCAAACGGGACTGTTTCTGCGGTGGAAATGAACTTCCCCACCAAGGATGACAACTTCTTGGCTGGAAATGGATCCTGAGACAGGACAGTCTGGACCTTCAGTGCTATCTGCTGAGTCACTTTGTTAGTGAGAAACACCATCCCCCTCTGAGTGTCGAAGAGGATGCCCAGAAAGACCATCCTCTGGGAAGGAACAAGGTCTAACTTGTCCAAGTTGATGATCCACCAATGATGGGAGAGAGCATGAATGCAGTCCTGCACCTGCTGGTGAAGTAGTTCCGTAGAAGAGGCCTTCAGAAGGAGGTCGTCCATGTATGGAGTGACCCTGATGCCGTTCCGATGTAGGACGGAGATCAATGCTCCTAGGACTCTGTTGAAGACTTGAGGAGCTGTGGTCAAGGCAAAGGGGAGGGCAGAAAACTCTAAATGTCCCCGGTCGCACACAAAGCAGAGATACTGCCAACTCTCTGGATGAATGGTGATGTGCAGATAGGCATCTTGAAGATCCAGAGAGGCCAGAAATTCCCCAGGAGACATGGCCGATATCCCTGTGCGTAGAGACTCCTGGTTGTATTGGGACCTGACCACAAAGGAGTTGAGATCCTTCAGATCCAAAATTGGACAACAGCCGCTGTTCTTCTTGGAAACCACAAAGAGGTTGGAGTAGAATCCCAAGCCCCTCTCCTGAGAGGGGACTGGCTCCAGGACCGCCTTGTTCGGAAGGTCCTGTATAGCTTCCTTGAAAAGGCTACACTTTTCTGCTCCCAAGGGAGAATGAGAAACAAAGGTCCTGGAAGGAGGAAGAGAGGAGAAGGGAATCCTGTATCCCGAGGCCACCACTTGCAAAACCCAGGGGTCCGCAACAGAGGCCTGCCTAGCCGAAAGGTAGTGGTATAGGTGGCCACCTATCTGCAGGTGGGGACCCGGGTTAGGTAAGTCATGCAGAAGGAGGTTTGGAAGCCTTGGGTTTCGTGTAAGACTTGGATCTCCATTGCTGCTTAGGCTTGGATGAAGAGCGTGGAGCCTGAGGGACTGTCTGGGTTGCTTGGCGGAAATCTGCCTGAAAGGGACGAAAAAGCCCATTCCTTTTGACAGGTCAGAAGATGCCTCCTGCACCAAGGGAATGTTCAGAGTGGACAACACAGCCCTGATCAGGCCCTCAGCTGAGGGGATGGCGTCTGCCTCAAAGGGGTCCCCCCAAAAAACGGAGATGAAGAAATAGCTGAACAGTCATCCTCATCATCAGAGTCCACCAACAATTCCTCCTCAGAGGAGTCAGACACATCAGGTACACCCAATGGTTTAGGCAGGGAATATCTGATAGGGGTGGGGGTCTGCCTTGAGTGGAAGAACCCCTGTAAAGTGGATGGAAGGAGTTGTAAGGTGGACCGGCAGTCCCTGGTAGTAGCCTTAAACTCTTGCATCCATACTGGCTCTAGTGCATGGCTGGAGGCCCCTGCAGGGGATTCAGGGGCAGCAGTGCATGCTGGTCAAACATGACCTGAGTATTCTCTAGGTAACCCTGATTGACATGAGGAGCAATGAGCAATGGGGAACAAAGACACCCCAGTATCCTTAGTCTTAGGTTTAGCCCCAGAGTCTAACGGAGTAGACATTCTCACAGAATCAAGTGGTCAAAGTATCAAAACACCCACAAAATAGTGTGTATTATAAATAAATGCACCCCAGAAACGCTAAATTAAACGAATCTGGTAGGCAAAGGGTTTAACTGTGTCGGAGAAAAGGAGAGTCCAAGCCCTGCGTAGGATACTCGATCTGCGAATACACAAAACGGGAGCCAATCCAAAACGAGTGCACGAACGGGAAACCGTTTCACTAACGGAGTACCCCAAACAGTGCCCAAAGCTGCCTAAAGCCCCCAACATTCCCAGAATGTTGACCGGACGACAGAGCAAGGGCAAACCCACAAAATGAGCCATCTTTGACCTCGGTACCTGGAGCGGTTGCAGAGATATGTCCCAAACTGTAAAGGCCCATAGAAGTGAATGAAGCAATTGCATCTATGCGGTTGAGGCGCACCTTAAAGGCACGGAACATAAAGTTAACAAGATGAATACCAAAACTTAAAACCACTCAAAAGCCCACTAGAATTAAGCAGTAGACCCAATAAACACTGGTCCCTGTAGGGAAAGTGCTCAAAGCCCCTCAAAAACATGCTAACCAGAAACAAAATGGTTAAGTTACCACAGAAACTTGCACCAAATACCTCACAGACATACAGAATAAACCCAATGAGTGCATGTAAAAGGAACTCCAAATGAGACCCCTGTGCAGAGGGGAAGCATGGGACATGTGGACCTCACCACTCAAAGGGTGCTCACCTTTTTCAGCAGGTCTTCTCTCTTCAGATTACCATATATAAAGAAGAAGCCTCAGTGGGCAACTCCTGGGAAAAGAACTTGCTGCCAAGATTTTCCCCCCAGGGCTTAGGTCCACAAAGCACCTGGTAAACTGAGCTATCCACATTTGGGTGATGGGAATTTTCAGTGATGGTAATTCCATATCTAACAGAAAAATATTAAAAAAGCTAAAACTATAGCAGAATTATTCTCTTGCTTGTGTCTCAACCAAGAAACAAATCTTACAGATTGGGGATTGGCTAGCTGCAAGCTAGCTTCTCAGAATTGTTCCTGCCTATTAAAGGGGCTGATCGCCTACCCAAAGTTACCAGTAACGTGTATTGGATGACAGAGAAAGTGTGCTTGCAAACCAGGTATGCTTTGTAGACCATCCCAAAGCAGTATTTTGTTTTAAATAGCACTATTTTGGCTCTGCAGAAGAGCCGCTTGTCGATCCCCGGACCAGGAACTCCTGCTGTCAGCTTACAGCTGTTGTCAGGAGAATAGGAGGGAGAGGGGAACTTTAACAGAGCGGTTTGAGAGATAGGATTTGTGGCATATTGTTTATTTATTTATTTATTTTTTTTTAACTCCACAAAACTCTAATCAATTTTATGGGACATTACTGTCCTTTTAATGCTGCAAGGTTTTTTTTTTTTTTGGAAAGGCATAGACACCGTATCCTCCCTGGAGACATACACGCTGGTCCCTGTTCCAGCTCAGGAACGTTTCAAAGGATTTTACTCCAATCTTTTTGTGGTTCCCAAAAAGGGACTTGAAGTGTCTTAACTAATATGTGCTTGCATCGCTCTTCAAGATGGAATCCCTGCATTCTGTTATCACTGCCATGTGTCTAGTAGAATCTCGCTCTCAAAAGTAGCTGATTACAGGAGATTCCTAGGTTGGCTGGTTTCCGCTTCAGAATCCATTCGCTATGCTCAATTCCAAATGAGGGAGTTACAGATGGACATCCTCATATTTTTTATGCTTTTAGGTTTATTGGATGTGGTATAATGCTCACATAATCGGTCATATAGAAGTTGCATGATTCATCTGAAATGGCTGTGTTATAGGGGGGTCCCGGGTTCCCTTTATTTGGTCATATTTTGCTGGTTTGTGTGTTTTGCTCTTGGCTACTTTTAGGTGGGCTAAACTGAACACGTGCATGGAACTGATCATATAGGGTGAGGGGACATTTTTCCGTTGCATATGCCTTTTTCATGCTTGTAACGGAAGCTGCGAAGGGTCCGCGTCACCTTCCGCCGTCGTTCCTGGGTCTCTCCTTCTCAACGCCAGATAAGCGCCGTCAGGTGCACCGGTTGGAGTATGAACAGTCACTGGAAACAGCCACAAGATCGCTGGAAGCAGGGAAGAGTCCACGTCGCCGCCTGACAGTCCACGAAGTTAGGTCGCAGGAAACTGGCAGCAGGCGGTCGGCGATTCAGGATACTTGGCGCAGATGGGTATCAGAGTGGATACTTTAGACCATAAGCAATACAAGACTCCAGGACTCCTTGTTCACTCCAAAACAGAACTCTTTTTATTACAACAAACCACAGCATATTTATACAGTTTCAAACCACACTAACTTGGAGCACAGTACAGGAGACTTAATTCAATCACAGTTCATCAATAGGACACAGCAAATGGTAGGGCAGAATACAATGGGGTAGTCACAGGGATAATTCAGTCACCACAAAGGGTCCAAGAACCAACAACAAATGATTCAGGAAAACATAATAGGGCAGACATGATTGGATTAATCACACAGCAGGGGGTCACAGGACAGTGCTCAATACAATGACTTGAGTAATTAAGCAAAAGGCTTGGGGGACTACAATACATATTGAAAGTAAATATGCTCAAACTCAAATGATTAACCCTTTGCAGGTCAGAAGAGTTTGCAGCACCCAAGCCTTGAATTGTTCTTTCCTCTGGTACAGCTGCCTATCCACATAAGGCTAGCCAAAGTCTCTTAGTCCAGGATAAGGGCTTGAGAGATCGCATGCCAGGGCACAAAGGAGTGTCCAATATCCATAATCCTTGGGCCCAGTGGTGAATAAATGCCATGCCCAGACAAGAGCTCCCAGTAACGGGTAGGATCCGTTACATTTCTCCCCCTTTTTTGTACCAAGCCAGCGGTTGCAATAGTAAATGCTGGCTTGGAGTTGTAAGAGAGCATTGCTGCTGTGAGCCCCTTGTCTGGACAGTTCATTAGTCTGGAGGCCTTGGTCCTAGGCCAGTCACAAGTGTGGAGCCCCTTGTCCTGGGCCAGGGAAACAACAAGCAAGCCCCTTGGTCCTTAATCCTGGGCCATAGGTTGGAACAGTCTTTTTGTCCTGGGCCCGGAGAAAACATGAGCCCCTTGTCCGGGCCAGGGGAACAGCGCACAGTTCTTTTGTCCTTACTTCTGGGCCAGGGAAATTGTTGCTTGGTTGCCCTGACCAACATCAAATTAGGTGGCCTCTCCTGGGCCCCTCTCCAGGCAGTGCTGAGGACAAATCCTTCTGGGTCTGGGGCCAGTGGCTCCGGGTCAAGAGCCAGTCTATAAGGGGGATCTCCCTGGGGCAATTGTGACTCTGGCTTCTGGACGTCAGAGTTTGGGGAGAGAGGCACATCTCCCCCTTTTAGTTGGGCCAGGGCCCCAGAGGCACAGGAGCGGATGCAGTTCCCACGCTCCTGAGTCAAATCAGGTATGGGCCTGATGGGGAATACATTCCCACCCATCAAGCTGGGGTCAACAGGGGACAGGGCAACACAAATATCCTTGGTGAGGATCGCGGTCTCACTCACCAAGGTGGGGATCTCCAGTGCAGGGGTACAAACAGGCTCCTTCAGGATGACCGTGGCCCCACTTACTAGGCCAGGGGTCTCAGGGAAAGGCAGAACAACTGCTGGGCTGGGAATGAGGACGGCTGTCCCACTCATCCCAGCCAGGCCTTCACATGACCTGGTGCGCTTGTTCCCACGCACCAAGTCAGGGGTTACAGGGGGACTGATGGGGCACTCTTCCCCACCCATCAGGTCATACAACATATCCAGGGAAGTTCCAGCAGCCCTACTTTCTTCCAGTCCGCTGGGGTCCTCCTCTGGTAGGGCATCACACCCAGGCCTTTCTTTTCCCTTGAGGGAGACCGCAGTCCCATCCCTCAAGGCCGCATTACTTGTAATCCTGGGGAGCACGCACGGCTCCGCTCCCAGGCCATCTTCCACCCCCACCAGGGGCAACATTTTGGGGCTGCTGCTGGGTTCTCTCACACCCATTACAGCAGGGGTCTCAGGGGAACTGATGGGCTCGCTCCCACCCATCAGTTCACAGTCCATATTTGTAGGAGGGCCAGCGGCACTATTTTCTCCCATCCCACTGGGGTCCTCCTCCTGTAAGCCATTACACATTGGCCTTTCTTCTGCCTTGAGGGAGACCGCAGTCCCATCCCTCAAGGTGGCATTACTTGTAATCCTGGGGAACACGCACGGCTCTGCTCCCAGGGCATCTTCCACCCCCACCAGGGGCAACATCTTGAGGCTGCTGCTGGGTTCTCTCCCACCCACTACAGCAGGGGCCTCAGGGGGACTGATGGGCTTGCTCCCACCCATCAGTTCACAGTCCATATCTTTAGGAGGGCCAGCGGCACTGTTTTCTCCCAGCCCACTGGGGTCCTCCTCCTGTAGGCCATTACACATAGGCCTTTCTTCTGCCTTGAGGGAGACCGCAGTCCCATCCCTCAAGGCGGCATCATCCATGGCCCTAGGGGGCACACACTGCTCCTCTCCCAGGGCATTCTCCAATAGAACAGGGGGCATCTTTCTGGGGCTGCTGGTGAGCTCTTCTCCCCTCACCACAGCAGAGGGTTCACAGGGACTGATGGGCTCTCTCCCACCCATCAGTTGGGGCATACAATTGCTGCTGTGGGGACCTGCGTCTCGTCCACCGCAGCTGGGAAAACACGGGAAGGGGCAATATGCCTATCAGGGGAGACGTCCGTCCCATCCCCTGATGCAGAGGCATTCTCTTCACTGAGGGGGAACGAATTCCCACCCCTCAGCTCAGGCAACAAACAGTCCAGGGGCAAAGGGGTATCAGGAAGGATGATTTT
Organism: Rhinophrynus dorsalis; assembly: GCA_037306005.1. Classification (NCBI taxonomy): domain Eukaryota; kingdom Metazoa; phylum Chordata; class Amphibia; order Anura; family Rhinophrynidae; genus Rhinophrynus; species Rhinophrynus dorsalis. The sequence continues at coordinate 339,699,839 of CM074723.1, read as the reverse complement.
CCCACTTCCTGATGCAGGGGCAACAACAGGGGCACTGGTGAGGAACGCATTCCCACTCACCAGTGTGGAGTGAACAGGGGCAGCTCCATCTAAGTCCTCAGCTCCACTGAAGTCCTCCTCAGATGCGTAACCCCCCCAGTCTTTTTCCTCTCTTTGTATCTCCTGGGCTTCCTCTATCCAGCCCATGTACATTAGCTCCAAGTTCCATTCCTGCTCGACTAAACGGTCTAGGTTCCCCTCCAGGTCTGGAGGAAAGTAACTTCCAAACATGGCCTTTCTTTTCTCCCAAATCTCCCGGTAGCGGCTGTACTTCCTCTGGCCGAAAGTAGCATCCTCCTGAAAGGCCATCCATACCAGTTGTTGGAGTTTCAGGCGCAAGTTGAATGGGAAAAAGTTGACCATAACTCCTGTATACTCCTTGTGAAGGCACTTGATCATTTCCCAGTATCCGTCCTGGACTCGGAGCTCCTCTGTGATGCAGGTGGTGACCTCCCGGTAAAACTCCTCGGCTAAATCACCTAGGAAGGTCTCCCATTGACATCCGATGTAGTGGTACCGCATGTCATACACTCCTATGGCCTCCGGTAGCCGCGCTTTCGCCGCCATCTCTTAGCTGGTACACCCAATAAAAGAAGGAGAAATCCCACCGCTATGCCACCAATGTAACGGAAGCTGCGAAGGGTCCGCGTCACCTTCCGCCGTCGTTCCTGGGTCTCTCCTTCTCAACGCCAGATAAGCGCCGTCAGGTGCACCGGTTGGAGTATGAACAGTCACTGGAAACAGCCACAAGATCGCTGGAAGCAGGGAAGCAGGGAAGAGTCCACGTCGCCGCCTGACAGTCCACGAAGTTAGGTCGCAGGAAACTGGCAGCAGGCGGTCAGCGATTCAGGATACTTGGCGCAGATGGGTATCAGAGTGGATACTTTAGACCATAAGCAATACAAGACTCCAGGACTCCTTGTTCACTCCAAAACAGAACTCTTTTTATTACAACAAACCACAGCATATTTATACAGTTTCAAACCACACTAACTTGGAGCACAGTACAGGAGACTTAATTCAATCACAGTTCATCAATAGGACACAGCAAATGGTAGGGCAGAATACAATGGGGTAGTCACAGGGATAATTCAGTCACCACAAAGGGTCCAAGAACCAACAACAAATGATTCAGGGAAACATAATAGGGCAGACATGATTGGATTAATCACACAGCAGGGGGTCACAGGACAGTGCTCAATACAATGACTTGAGTAATTAAGCAAAAGGCTTGGGGGACTACAATACATATTGAAAGTAAATATGCTCAAACTCAAATGATTAACCCTTTGCAGGTCAGAAGAGTTTGCAGCACCCAAGCCTTGAATTGTTCTTTCCTCTGGTACAGCTGCCTATCCACATAAGGCTAGCCAAAGTCTCTTAGTCCAGGATAAGGGCTTGAGAGATCGCATGCCAGGGCACAAAGGAGTGTCCAATATCCATAATCCTTGGGCCCAGTGGTGAATAAATGCCATGCCCAGACAAGAGCTCCCAGTAACGGGTAGGATCCGTTACAATGCTCATCACTGCGTCATTTTTTCATATCATAAGAGTGGAAAGTTCTTTTTGGAATTTTATGAATATCTTAATAAATTAGATGCTGAGTGAATTGATATTTTGCTTTCAAGCTGTTGCTCTAAATGCTCTGATATATTACAATATTTGTCTTTTTGGCCTTTGTAGTTGGGGGTAACTAGAGCTGCTGTAGCGCTTCTTTTTGTTGTAATCTCTCCCAATTTTATTTTTAGTTTTTTGTTTAACTGAGTGATACATCTGTGAAAGTGTAGGGAAAAAAAATGGAGGAATTCCGGAACAACTTAACTGCACTATAGGGAAGAACAAATAATGTACAATAATTTAAATGTCTTAACCCAGTGAATGTTAGAGTGGTCTCCAACGTATTCCTTCTCAATGTATTGGAAACTTCTCTATCATTCAAGGGTCTTAAAGACATGTTTAAATCAATTACGTTTTTAAATGTTTATTTTCCCTTATGGTTTAATTGGTTTCCCTCGCTTTTCTTTTAATCACAAGATCCTAAGTCATTACTGTGATGAACACATCGAACAAGTCCTCTTCTCGAGTAGTGTTTATTAGGTATGGAGTTGTTGATAAACAGTACAGAAAATATGAAATAAAGAACAGTTGGCACCAATACCAACATTTATGGAGCATTAGTCAGATACTATATTTAGAATTATTATTGTAATAATCAGCAGAAATGTCTGTACTTCTGTTTGTGGAGATGCTCCACCCCAAGCTACTCCCTTCCTGTGCCACATGGACAGTGTGTATAAGGAGCAGCCAGATAGGTAAATATGAAGCTACAGATAGCTAAAACAAAAAGAGAAAGCTCTTCGTATTTTGCTTGAGCAACCAATGCCAGTACCTTTAATTAAATCCCAACCAAAACAAGATCTAGATCTTCTAACTGACAAATCAGGCCAACTAAACATACCAGACTGACTCATACCCCGGTGTTCTGCCTAATAGGATATTTCCTAATCGATTCTCTTTTTAATTGATGCTAGAAAAATCTCCAGTGCATGTCAGAGCAATGAGTTAAAGATATCTCTAGCATCCAAGGGATTAAATAGAATGCGGGCAGACATGTTTTCCATACTGTAACTTCCTCTTGCAGGACATTTTCTGGAGCACTTATAATTTTACTGGCTTCCCCATCTCGGACGCAAAATGAACTGAATGCCCCCATGCCACAAAGGAATTTGATCTAGTACATATAGTAAAGGAACAGCTAAAAGACATTATTCAGGAATAAGTTAAACACATTTTAAAATGCCATGATTACAGAGTACAATACACTAGAGCAGGGAAAGTCTGTTAACCCTCTGAGTGCCAGAGTGGTACGGAATGCATTGCTTTGCAATGCATTCCGTACCACTCTGGCACTCAAAGGGTTAATGGAACTCCAGTTGTTCAGGACTATAACGCCATTCAGTTGAAAGTGCAGCAACTGACTACACCTGCACTAGAGTCCAACTTCCTGTCTCCACTACTAGAGTGGAGGAGCCATTCTGGTGGAGACCACAGTTGCTGCAGGTTAATTGTCACTTTACCCAGTCACAGTATTGTTATTCATCTTTTGTTCGTCAGCAAAATTACCATGAGTTATGGATTTCTGGAAATGTTTCTTAAAATAATGTATAGCCATTTTATAAAAAGTATCTGTAAAAAAGACTATTGCATATAAAGCATAAAATATTTGATAATGCATCCAAATTTTTTAATATTCTGTTTTAAACTATCCTAGGAGTACAAATGCACTGGAGATCTCATTGGCATTAACCCTTTGAGTGCCTGGCACTCAAAGGGTTAAAGGACTTAAAAGCCTCATTAATAATGTAGAAATTTGTGACCCCATTATGTGGCAGTTTTTTCCAGAATTGCTCCAGTTCTTCTCAATACATCACTCATTTCTATAACAGCACTCAGTAGGTAGTGCGCCCTCTAGAGTACAGAGCTATGATTTTTTTTTTTTTTTTGCTCAAACATTTCCCTTAACATTATGGATGGGTGGCTGGAGGCCTTCCAGCTGTTGTGCACTACAATTCCTATCATTCCTGATGGGAATTTTAGTCCACAACAGCTGGAGGGCCTCAGGTTCCCCAGCCAAACTTTACATCATAGTTATAAAATATTCCTTCAATGCAAAAAAATTACTTTTACCCACCCCATTCTTTCCTTTCCTCTTTAGCAGTACTTTAAAACCAGCATAATGAAAACAAGACTGATAAGTTCAACTCACCTGTAATCGAAGAACAGTTCTTCACCTGTCTGGATGGCTCGCTTTGCAAAAATGCCTATTCTATGATCTCCATTAACCATCATTACTAAAGATAAAAAAGTACAATGCAATTCTTAGTAAAGGAATTTTTCATGATTTTGAAGCAATTTAACTCAATAGAAACATAAAAAACACAATTTTAACTGCAATTGTTGAAACAGATAACACTTTGTAGAAGGAATGGGCAATCCTTAGATTTTCCAACTGTTGTGCACTACATCTCCCATCATCCCCAGCCAGCAATTAGGAGCTATAGTCCACAACAGCTTTATGGGAAAAAGACCATTACATTTGTATTCATCTGTTCGTCTTGGGAAACAGCACTAAGTGGCATAGCGTGATTTTAAACATTTTTAACTTGTCTTAATGGAACTTTACCACCACCTGATAATCTCGCAATACCTTACCATGGATGCTGTGAATTTTGCCCTTGTACCTTTGTTTAAGAGAGAACATCTTCCATCAGTCGTAGATGTCATGTCCATGGAGGTGAACATGATTGCCTAGCTCTAGCAGGATCACAGAATCTTAAACTCTGCTGAATGGAGGTGAGAATTTTAACCCTATAAAGGAGCAGATTTGTACATGACACATTGCTTTGCACTGTCTGTTTCAGTTTGGGGAGACAAAAACAGCCAGCAATGATCATGTCCGCCTGCATGGACCTGTCACTAAGGACTAATTGAAGAGCTTATCTTTTCAGCAAAAGCACAAGGGATACATTCATAAGGCCATTAAGAGTTTTTGGCAATATTAAGGTAAGTGGTGGGAAGTGTTCGTTCTCCTTTAACATGCTTGTGTTAGAGTTGTAATCCTCAACACCTGGAATAACAAATGTTGCCTCTCCACCCCACCAATGGCAGACTATTTCATATGGTTTAGCAGCATATATTGGGCCACATGACCATAAGCAAAAGTGAAGCAAGCAAAGGACAAACCAACTGTACCATAGAGAGTAAATAATATGTCCATGATTTAACCATCTGAGTGTCAAATGGTGCAATGCACTGCAAAGCAATGTGTACTCTGGCACTCAAAGGGTTAACTGTTTTTTTTTTTTGTTTTGTTTTTTTTTTAAAGCAATATTAAGACCACAAAAATGTGCTTAATCTAAAGGGTAAAATCCCCTGACTCTACATATATTATTAATATTTAAAACCAAGGGCTATATGTTCAAAATAAGAGTGTGTGTGGGAGGGGGGGATTCTGGTGCAAAACCAGCTGCACTTAAGAACTAAAACTTCTGATCTCTCTAGCATTCAAGGGGTTAAAATTATAGTAATTTTTCACAGTAAAAGCAGCTCCAATTAATCTTCATAGCATTTGGGCCATGGAGAGTGTTATTTCAATACTGTCAGAGTTGTAGTTCATGAGTAATTCAATGATAAAGTGTCCCCCTCCCGCCTCTTTTACTGATGTAACACTGCTCACCTCAGAGACGCAAGACTGTCCTGATGGATCTCAAAGAGGAACAATCTTCAATTAGCATAAGGGAAAAACCTGAAAAACCTGTTACGGTAAGAAGATTGCTGTGAACTGTCTGGTCTGTGGACCAGATTCCACATCTGAGGGGAGGTGTCTTACACTAGGTAAAAGGGGCAGGAGGGGGAAACTTTATCATTCAATTACTCTTAAACTACAACTATGACAGTACTGAAATTACACTTTCTATGGTTCAAATACTATGAAGATTAATTGGAGCTGCTGTTTTTGTGGAACGTTACTATCCCTTTAAAAGGAGCTTTTAACTCCTTGAATTCTGGAAAGGTTTCCAACGCATTGATTTACAATGTATTTGAAATCTCTAGCATTCAAGGGGTTAAAATCCCATCAGCGGTGTTACGAGGGGTGTGCGGCAGGTGCGGACTGCACCAGGTGACACCCTCAATGGGGATGACACCCGTGCTGTCTCCAGAGGCGTAGTGGAGGCCCCGCAGCCTGCCTGCCTCGGGGACCACCATAAAAGTTTAACCCCCTTAAATGTACTGACATGAGGCCCCCAAAAGAACTTCAACAAGGCTCCCAAGTGAGAAGCGCCGGACAGTGTACCGGGCGGCTTCACTTCTCACTTCTTCACTCAGTCACTCCTGAGTCCTGGATGGAGGATGGTAATAGCCGGGTCACGTCCTGCTGAGCAGCCATGCGCTACATCACCACGTAGATAGCGCGGGCTACTTAAAATGTTCAGACACCAGTGGAGTGCGTAGCAAACACCAGTGCAGTGCGTAGCTGGTGTCTGTACTCCAGTCAGAACCTGCAGGTTTCCTTTGTGCCACACAGGCTCCTCCAGACCAGAGCTATCTTCTACTGTTGCTTGCTGCAGTGCCAGTGGCATTCAGATGCCTTCTCAAGTCCCAACAGAAGCTCAGGTATTATGTACCACCAAAACTGCATATAGGGTATCTACTTCTGGCATACTGGAGTGTGCTGGGTTTATAAATAAATACAAAATTGAATAAAGAAAAATCCAGTGTCAGCACAAAGCCTAATCTGTAAGAGATCCAAAATGGGACTAATGCTATAAGTGGTGTCTAAGCGATACCAAAGGTACCTAATTGATTAAAACCTAACTTTTATTGTGTCTATTAAAAAAAACTGATGAATTTAAGGGATGAGGTTTGGTGCAGACACTGGATATTCCTTTGTTCAATTTTGTATTAAGGTATTAGATAAGAGTGAAGAGCATAATAAAAATGAACCCCCCACCTCAAAGTACTTGCTTAAAGACTTGATAAATACACAAGACTCCGGTCAGGTGCTAAGGAGGCAGCGGACAGTGGGGGGGCAATGTGGAGTTGGACGATGGGGGACAGAGTGGGGCTGAACATTTGTGGAGGTGAACAGACTGTGTGGAGGTGGTGAACAATGTGGAGGCGGACAATGGAGGCCAGTGTGCAGCTGATGGACAATGGGGGGCAATGTGGAGGTGGTAGACAATGAGGTACAATGTGGAGGTGGACAGTGTAGTGTGTGGAGGTTGACAATAATTTGCTACTATATTTTCCTGCTGTATGCCCATTTAGTGCCCAGTTCAGATAAATATAATGTGATATGGATGTTGATATTTAGAATAACTTGGGCCAAATTATTCCAAATACCATCATCCACACCATAGTGTAGTGACAAATCAGTTACACAAGGTGGCGCTCTGCCATTGCCAAATGTACCAGTATGTGTATAAAATGTTCCACTTTGGCATATGTTGTGAATTATAATGCTTTTGTGGGAGGCTTATGATGTATTGCTCTGTTGGTGGCATATAATGACATATTGCAGTGCTGGTGGTGGCATATAATGGGGTATTACACTGGTGGTGGCATATAACTATTGCTGTGCTGGTGGCATATATGTATTGCTATGGTTGTGACATATAAAACTGCATTTCTCTTGTTATTGCATAACTGTAATGCTGTGTTGGTAGCATAATGACAGATGGCTTCAAAGCAAATAGGATATTGATCCGGGGAACTACTTGACTACCAGTTGGAGTCAGGAAGGAAAAATCCCCCCCCCCCACACACACACACACTTGGGACTACATTGGAAATTGCTCCAGAGGGCTTTTTTTGTTTGCCTTCCTCTGGATCAACAGGGGTGTTATTGCCATGGGCTGGACTTGATGGACGCATGTCTTTTTTCAGCATTATCTACTATGTAACTCTGTATAGATGTTCTGGTGACATAACTGTATTGCTCTAGTGGTTGCATATAACTCTGCATTGAGATGCTGGTAACATATAACTATTGCTGTGGTGACATATAACTCTGTATTGCTGTGGTGGTGGCAAATTACTCTATAGTACTATTTTAATTGTCTATATTGACCTTAATGAACTGAAGATGAATTTTAACATTACTACAAAAAATATTACTAAGGATTCTGTATGGCATGGTATGGGAGGAGATCCAGGGGGGTGACACCATGAGTTACCGCATCGGGTAACACCAACCCTAGTGATGCCTGTGCCATCAATTACAATTTTGGAAAGTTATTTGTACCCAGTACAGTTGGTTTGCTCTAGAGCTGTATCAATTTTCTTTACATGAGGCCATTGGGTGAGCTGCAAAAATCTGTTAAGGATTGGGCCTTACATTGTATGGCAAAATAACTGGAATAGTGGTTACTAGACCTGTTTCTTTCATGGTATGCTATGCTAAGTCAAGTGATGGGCAGTCCTTTTGTTCTGACAAGTCTGTAAGAATACAGAAGCTATCTAGCAAGCCTGACAGAGGGTTCAAAATTTCCACTCGCCACTAGCCAATGGCGAGTAGAAATTCAGCCCTGGTGGGTATGTTTTGGCTTGCAGTGGCGAGTAACTTTTCAGGTCTGGCTAGTAGCAAAGGACTTAAAATTATAAGCCCTGTATGTATATTTATATATATATAATTTTTATGTCGTTATGCAGTTTTTCCTTCAACAACCATCTCTCTCTGATGCAATGTGTTGAATAACCCTCTGGTCCTTAAAGGGTTAATAAAATTAATTTACCATACCAACCCTTGTTGGAATTCTGCATTTATGAGAAAGTTCATTAACATCTGTAACTTATATGCCTACATATTACAAGTATTAAAAAATATACATCTCATCAGACAGTAACCTCTTGGATGCTAGCGGAGTCTCCAATCCATTTAGGGGTTGTTTAAGTGTGCAGTACTTGCAGAATTTAGTGCCACTTCCCAGTTTATTGTCTATAATTACATGACCTCGTTTTACATCTATGTCTGCTACGTACATTTTCTGACAGATCATCAGCAGGAATATATTGATATATTCTTGTTAAGTCTTTCAGCAAGAATGTAAATGACAGGACAGATTCAGGATGCTAAAGAGAAGCAGTTCTGGAGCAAACCAGCTATGCCGTAGGAGACAAAAAAAAATCTCATTGATTTAAAAGGAGGTATTAGCCTTTTGCATTACAATTCACTGCGTACCTATATCACTGAAACGGAATGTTTGTACCATAGCATACAGGATTCCAGCAGTTAACCCTTTCAATGCCAGAGGGGTAAGCAACACATTGAATACCTCTCTGGTGCTCAAAGGGATAAGCTTAAAAAGTATAACATGTAAACGGTGCAGTGCTGGACTATGGTACTTTTCCAACAGGCAACTACAACCTTGAGTAAGTTCACCAAAATCTAACAAGCTGCATCTTTACGGTGTTCTTGTGTGAATGCAGTAAAGATGAAGCAAGAAAGGTTTGCATGGTGGCCCCACCCCACCTGCAAAAGGATTGGTGGAGGGATGCAGGAGAAAGGTGAATTCAAACTATGGGCAACAGAATTCTAACAGGGGGCTTCTACAGTTCTCCCACCAATGTTATTAAATATGTTTAACTAATTGTTATTTTAAGCAAGACAACATTGCTCTATTATTTACTTCCAAACATTACAGAAGGCAAAAAACATTTTAGCCGTGTATTACTGAAACATGCAACATACATAATAAGCTTGGAAACGAAGGTTAAAGCTCACATAGGCTTCACTTAATGCCCAAAATTACATAATATTTCAATGTATAAAGCTGCTGACTGACATTTTCGCCACGAGTCATGCAGCTTAAAGAAGCTTTCCTGTGTCCGATGAAAAAAATATTCCCCAGAATGGATCTGCACACAGTCTATGGGGCTGCCCTGGAGAGCATTCACACACCCAATTAGACTGTTGAGGCTGCACAAAGCCAATCAGTGGCCAGCCAACATACTGTAAGTGTCAATCATGTTTGCAGGGGAGGGTGGCCTAGGGGGCAATTGCCTCCTGGGCCTGTCTTTTTCTGGGCTGGTGGGCCACTGCCTCACTCAATCTCCTGCTTGCTTCTGTAAATTGAGTTGCATTAGTGACACCACAGAGCTTACAACTGAAACTGAGCTACACAAATGATACCACAGAGCTACAATCCAAATGAAGCTGCACTAGCAACATAATCCATTTCATATCACTTGTGTAGCTTTACTTCAATTGTATGCTCTGTAGTATCAGTAGTGAAGCCCAATTTCAACAGTAAGCTACGTGGTATCAGTTGCCTTACTTCACAACATTAATGCCAATTTTAAAATTAACAAAAGGTGGTGGGCTGGGAGAAAAGTAGAAATGGGCCGCTTGATTGTATTTGCCCCCAAGCCATTTGTTGGCAGCCCTCTCATGTGTGTTTGGTTGATGACAATGGCTAGCCATTAATCAGCCGCACTGACTGAAGATGGAATTGTGCAGGAATATTATAGGTAAGTAAAACAGGCCTCGTCAGCAGAGCTACAGCACATCTCCCGCTAATGTGCCAGTTTCAATGTAGCCTAATTTACAAACCAAACTTTTTTGCAAAAATTACTTTCACAGAATTACTATTGTTTTCCATTGGACAATTCACATGGGTGACTCACAGCTACATTATTTTTCAAACCTGCAACTGTCATCTATGTAAATTAGGCCTAAAGATGTCTAGTATAATGTGTTTAGCCAAAAGCATAGCGACCTTGTTATCCACACCACATAGTCCATAATTCAAAGTGTTATTTACCTTTTGCATAGCAATTCGGATTCACAGAATGATTAGCAAAACGAATTTTGTTGCCTTTACGCGTTGCATCCACTACAAAATCTAGGACAGGATAAGAGAAATTATAACAACGTTAGATTGTAATACTGTGATCTTCTGGTTTTCTATGAGCAAGTTTATATAAGCCTATTAGATACTAGACAAATTTCCAGCGCTATGCTTCACAATGCATTCGAGAAGTATCAAAGTTTCTGTCAGAACAGTGTAAAACAGTGTATCCATGCAGCAGAAAATACTACAGAGCTTTCAGTGCTTCAGGGACAGTTACTTTTTTTTCTTCTCTCATTCTGAGTAAGTACATTGAATCACCCCTTTTACCCTTTAAAGGGACAATCATGTCCCTTAAACATGTTTCGTAGAGGAAAAAAAAAAAAAAAATATAGCGAAAATCCTCTACCAAACATTTACGGTTTGAGAGATATATGGCGTTAAAGTTCCCCCTCCCGCCCCTTCTCCTGATGTCAGCGCTGCGCTGACAGCAGGAGATCCGAGTCCGGGGACCAGCCGGCAGCTCTTCAGCAGAGCCGCCGTAGCGATATTAGAAAATAATTACTTTGTCGGAATGGTCTAAAAAGTGTGCCTGATTTGCAACCACACTTTGTAGACCATTTCTGCTGAAGAGCTGCTTCCTGTTGGCCAACACAGATCTCCTGCTGTCAGCTTTACAGCTGACGTCAGGGAGCCGGGAACTTTAGCTGAGGATCTCTCTCAAACCATAAACGTTTGAGAGATAGGATTTTCGCCACATAATTTATTTTTTTTTACTCTACGAAACAACAAAACATGTTTAAGGGACATTACTGTTCCTTTGAGGACCAGCAGGGTGTGAATGCATTGTTTGCAACGCAACTGTACTTATGGATCTTGCATTCTATTTCATTGAACTGGCAGCAAACATGGACAGAGTGAAATGCACGGAGCTTTTATGCCCCTTTAAGACAAAAAAAGAAGCAATGATATTCAAAATTCACGGCATATAGACATATTTAAAGAAAAAGAATGGCAGCAAGCAAAACAAAGTATACACTACTAAAATAAGAAGTGTCAATAAATCCGTACTATTACATTAAAATGTGTGAGTCAATACAGTGCTGCACTCATATTTATCAAACATAAGCACAAAACAGGATAAAGCACATTCAGAGTTTCGTTATTACCCAGTGCTGCAGTCAAAAATGGCTGTATTCCTGGGTGTGTCTGGGCCTTTCCTCCATGTTTTCAGATTATGACCAGTGGCCAAAATCATTTTGGTCTAAAATATTCACTTTCTAAAGTGATGAGCTGGACTTCCTTTACATAGCTGACCCTTCAGTTACCCCTACGGGACTAGAGGATGAAGTGACTCATAGCGAGGGTCAAAGGACCATCTTAGAATTCTTCTATTTTATGCCCACAAAGCTAATATTAGTTGTAGGTGTCCTCAACCCCCCCTCCCCTCCCCACCCACCACCACCACCACCACTTCCCAGTGGCTTGGGCTGGAGGAATGTGGTAATCACCCTATGTAAGATGACATACCTCAATTTAGGCTGCCAAGACAAATTTTATAAAATCTGGTCCAAGTGGCTTGATTGTCCCCTTACCACTCCCCCCTCCATAAATAACAGCTGCTCAAATACAATTTGCCTTTGGTTTCTAGTGCAGGATGGTGGCTTCCAAGCAGTTGGGCTAGTTACCAGATCTTTGGGCCTAGCCAAGCAGAAAATTCTCCCTGCTAGCACTAAAAGCGCCATCTAGTCATAAAAATACTCAGGAATCTGTCCTATATCAAATTCAGATTTTCCGAATACTTACCATTGTTCAAGTTGAAAAGAAAGCTGCACATGTATTTATCATATACTTTCCCCCTTCTATCTGCTTCATCCTGAGATATGATCTAAAATGAAAGAGGAAATACAGGTTTTCATTATGGGTTGTGTTCTCACAATGTCAGATACTGGGAATAAATAAAAAAATAAGGTATTTAAAGTATAACTAACACCTCCTAGTAACACCCACTTACTTTACTATGGCTAGAAAATACTAATGGCCCCTAAGAAGTTTGTATTTGTGCAAAAAATTACATCATCAACTAGCTGTAAATATCTCCATGGAGGCAGACATGACAGATGCTGGCAGCTTTCACAAACTGAAGTAGGCAGAGTGCACAACCCTACAACATCCTTTAAAGGACCAGGGGTGTGGGCAATGCTCTGTGAAAGAATGTGTTGCACACCACACTGTTTTTTTAAGGGTTTATGATTATCGTGTACAGTGAGCACAACTTGAGGTCCTGTGAGACATATTTGACTCCATGAATATGACCTTCAAGACTGATGAAAGACTTTCAATCCTGAGCAAAGGTAAAATCCAAATGGGCCTATTAGTCTGGCTTAGCAGCAACAAAATCACCTGAAACTGAGAACAGTTCTCCATTTAGAATGTCATGCATTCTTAGCTAGAGTTTGCAAAAATTATCTTTCATGACTGAGCACCAAAATGGGTGATAAATATGATAGAGAGAAGTGTAATGGAGGCAACCAGATAAATAGGAGAGTCTATGTCAGAGGTGGGCAAGTTGAGGCTCTCCAGCTGCTGTGCAATACAATGTTCTTATCCCTAGCCAGTCAGTGGCTGGTTGTTGAATGATGGGGGTTGTAGGGCACAACAGCTAGAACCCCAAAAGTTCCCCACCAGTGTCTACATAAAAGAGAATTTTAGTCTTACCTGTTAAATCCTTTTCTCTTAGTCCCTACAGGTTACTGGTAACTTTGGGTAGGCAATCCTCCCCTTTAAGTAGGCAGGAACAATTCTAGAAATGACTGCAGGGGATGGAGCCTACCTTCCCTCCTTGGCTGCAGCTAGCCAGCCAGCTCCAGAAAGATTTGAGACACTATGACTAGATAGTGGAAGGAAAGAAGACTCATGTGAGCGTGACCCTGAAGGACCCCCACGGTCTGCCACAGGAGAGCAAAGCAGTTGGAGACCAGTAACCTGTATGGACTAAGAGAAAAGGATTTAACAAGTAATACTAAAATCCTCTTTTCTCTGTGGTCCAATACAGGTTACTGGTAACTTTGGGATGTCCAACCATTGAGTTTCCCAGAGGTGGGAAGGCAAGGACCAGGCGCAAGGCCCCCAAAGTCACCAGCGCTTGTATGAACCATCAGATCAGAGATAGTCCAACAACAAAAAAGTGTCAACAGACACTGAAGAGGAGTAACAACATCACAAACTGTTACACAGCACACTCAAGTAGAGCCAACAGGACTCAAACTGAAGGAAGCACCAGGAAAGAAAAGAAAATTCTAGATAGGCAAAACTGCCTCCAGGATTTTCCTCCCAAAGCTGGCATCAGTCGATGCCAACACATCAACACGGTAGTGCTTCGAAAAGGTGTGCACAGATGACCAGGTGGCAGCCTTGCACAACTGATCAGCAGAGGCCTGATTCTTGTAAGCCAGAGAGGCCCAATAGATCGAGTAGAATGAGCCATGACCCTGAAAGGGACAGGCTTCTTCCTCAGCTCATAAGCCTTACGAATAGTGGACTTGATCCAAGAAGCAATAGTCACTTTGGATGCAGGTCTCCCTGCTCTGGGACCCTCAGGAATGACGAACAGAGCGTCTGATTGCCCGATAGACTCAGTGTGATGTACATAAAGCTTGAGACAAAACACCACATCTAACAAATGGAGATCCCTCTCCTTGTCTGAGGTGGGGTCAGGGCAGAAAGAGGGCACCACAATCTCCTGATTGTTGTGGAACTCCGAAACCACCTTGGGAAGGAACTCCTGGGAGGTGCGAAGCACCACCTTGTCCTTGTGAAACACCAAAAATGGTGGTCTACAGGACAGAGCATGCAACTCCGCAACACGGCGAACAAACCCGATCGCCAGGAGAAAGTCCATTTTCCACGTCAGAAGGCATAGAGGAATAGTAGCCAAGGACTCAAAGGGAGGGCGCTGAAGGACACCCAGAACCAGATTAACATCCCACTGAGGAGCATGAGCCTTAAAGACAGGGCGAGTATGGGCAACGCCCTGGAAAAACACCTTGACATTAGGAAGGATAGCAATGCGCCTCTGAAAGAAACCAGAGAGAGCTTAAGTCTGAACCTTAAGGGAACTCAAACTGAGGCCCTTATCAACACCGTCCTGCAAGAAGGCCAGGAGTGTGGGCAGATCAAATTCAAAAGACAAGTCCCTATCGGCACACGAAGATAGAAAGGTCGATCAGACACGATGGTAGGCCTTTGAGGAAACTGGTTTGCGAGCACAAAGCATGGTAGCCACCACACCAGAAGAAAAACCTTTCTTCAATATTGAGGATTCAATTTCCAAGACATTAAAGCTAGATGATGAACATCCTCCTTCCACAGGTAACCCTGGAGGAGAAGATCTGGACGGGAGGGGAGTTGGAACGGCTCCACCACTGACAAATCCAGAAGTGCCGTGAAACCAAACTTGTCGAGGCCAGGACGGAGCAACCAGAATGACTGGAGATCGCTCCAGTCTCAATTTCCGTAACACCATGTGCAACATTGGAAGGGGAGGGAAGATGTAAGCCAGAGGAAATAACCAAGGAATGGACATGGCATCCACTGCCAAAGCTAGAGGATCCCTCCAGCGAAAGCAGAACCTTGGAACGTTCCAGTTGTGTCTTGTCGCCATCAGGTCGATGCAAGGAAGACACCACTTCTGAACAATGAGGGTGAAAACATCTAGATGCAGTTCCCACTCTCCGCTGTCCACTGTGTGTTGGCTGAGGAAGTCCCCCATGACGTTGTCTATGCCTGGAATGTGCACTGCAGATATGGCAGGATCGTGTTCTTCTGCCCAGGACAATATAGCCTTAACCTCTAACCAAGCGGAGAGAATTCTTGTTCCACCCTGCTTCTTGATGTAAGCCACTGCCGTGGTGTTGTCGGACTGAACCTGGACTTGGCATTCTTCCAGCTGGGGCATCCAGTGACGAAGGGCATGAAATATCGCCTGAAGTTCCAATACATTGATGGGAAGGAGAGATTCCTCTGGACAGGGATTAAAATTGGAAGTTCTTTGCTGCTAGCCAGACCTGAAAAGTTACTCGCCTCTGCAAGCCATAACATACCCACCAGGGCTGAATTTCTACCCAGGGTTAAATTTTCACTCGCCATTGGCTAGTGGAAATTTTGAGCCCTGTCTCCAGAAAACACCATTCCTGAGCACTCAGGTGACCCAGGACCGCTCCTCAGCCAAAGAGGCTGGCATGCGTCGACACCGTGGTCCAGAAGGATATCAGGAAGGACTTGCCCTTCAGGAGATTGAAGAGGTCGATCCACCACGACAAACTCCGTTCCACATGAAGAGGGAGGGATACTGATGTTTGCAGAAGGTCCGGCTGACCCTTGCATACCTGGATCACAAACTGCTGGAGCTCCCTGGTGTGAGCCACGGCAAAGGGGACTACTTCCATGGTGGAGCTAAATTTACCCACCACAGAGGATAGTTTCTTGGCTGGAACTGGATCTTGAGCTACAACAGCCTAAAACCCTGCGTGCGATCTGGTGAGCAACATCCTCCTTGAGAAACACCATGCTCTGCTGAGTGTCGAAGAGAAGGCCCAGGAAGACCAAACACTGGGACAGAACAAGATCCGAGTTGATGATCCAACCATGATGGGTGAGAGCGTGAATGCAGTCCTGAACATGCTGACGAAGAAGTTCCGCAGAGGGGGAGTTGAAGCAGGTTGTCCATGTATGGAGTAAATCTGATGCCGTCCTGGGGGAGGACGGACACTAAGGCTCCCAGGACATGGTTGAAGACCTAAAGCGCTGTAGTCAGACCAAAGAAGAGCGGAGAACTGAAAATGCCCTTGGTCGCAGGGAAATCTGAGATACTGCCGGCTCTCTGGATGAATGGAGATATGTAAATACGCATCCTGAAGGTCCAGAGAATCAATTCCCCGGAATCGTAGCAGCAATCACCGTCCTCAGGGACTCCTGGTGATAATGAGACCGGATCACAAAGGAATTGAGATCCTTCAAGTCCAAAATTGGACAACAACCGCCATCCTTCTTGGACACTATAAGAGGTTTGAGTAAAAACCCGTACCTCTGTCCTTAACTGGAACAGGTTCCAGAACATCCTTGTCCAGAAGAGACTGGATAGCGCCGTTGAAGAGACTGCGTTTTTCCACTCCCTCAGGTGTATGAGAGGGAAAAAGCGAAAAGGAGGGAGAGAGACGAAAGGGATCCTGTACCCTTCTGCCACTACTTGTAAAACTCAAGGGTCCACTACTGAATCCTCCCAAATGTTGTGATAGTGAAGAAGACGGCCACCCACAACTGAATGTGGCCCCCGGGTTTGGCGAGTCATGCAGGAGAAGTCTTGGAAGCCTCAGGCTTGAAGGAGACCTTGGGCTTCCATTGCTGTTTGGGCTTGGAGGAGGCACGTGGAGCTGAGGGAACTGCCTGGTTCGCCCGACGTGTCTCAGTCTGAAAGGGATGAAAATACCTGTTACGCTTGAAAGAAGGTTTCTTCCTAGGGACCAAGGGTAGATGAGTACTCTTACCCCCAGTGGTCTCACTGATCAGATCCTTAAGATCTGGCCCAAACAAGGATGTACCCTGAAAAGGAAAGGACAGCAAGGCTTTCTTAGAAGCAGTGTCAGCAGCCCAGATTTTGAGCCAAACAGCTCATCTGGCAAACACAGACATGGTGGAATCCCTTGCCACCAGACGAATAGCATCAAATAAGGCAGCAGAAACATAGTGCTGGGCCTCAGATATGCTGGGAAGAAGCCGAAACATATCCGAAGATGAATCACCCCAACGTATCACTAGGGTGAGTTGTTCAGTCCACACCGCAATGGCCCTTTTAACCCATGCCACAGCGAATGCCGGACGCATGGCAGTACCAGCAGTGGCAAAAATGGACTTGAGGGAAACCTCAAGCTTCTTGTCAGTCCAGTCCTTCAGAGAGGGCACATCAGAAACTGGTAAGGCATTAGACTTAGATAGTCTGGAGACAGGAGCGTCCACCTTAGGGGGATGAACCCATTGAGCAAACTCCTCCTCTGAAAAGGGGTAAAGCTTAGCAAACTTCTTGGATACAGAAGGCTTTCTGTCCGTAGATTTCCACTCATCAGACACTAGGCGGTCCAGAGTGGGGTTAGGTGGAAAACAATTATGGGGCTTTATATGCTCCTGGAATACATCAGAGGGATCGGAGGAAACCTCCTGAACTGGGGGATTGTTTAGCGTGGTTAAGACAGTCCTGATCAGGCCCTCAGCCGAGGGTTCTGGATCAACCTCAAAAGGATCCCCAAAAAATTGCGAGGAGCCCACAGCAGAACATTCCTCAACATCTGAATCCACCAACAGTTCCTCTTCAGAGGAACCTGAAATGTCAGGTACTCCTTGCGGTTTGGGCAGGGAAGATCTCATTGAGGAAGGGGACTGCCAGGAATGGAAGACCCTCTGTAAATGGGATGGAAAGAGTTGCAACGTAGACCTGAGGTCCCCGATAGCAGTCTTGAACTCTTGCCCTCAAAATGGCTCTAATGCATGGCTGGAGGTCCCTGGGATAGACTCAGGGACATCAGAACATGCTGGGCATAACTGACCTGAGAATTCTCTAGGCAACCCTGTATAACATGAGAAGCAGTGCGCAATACAGAGACCCCAGCGTCCTTAGTCTTAGGCCTGGCCCCAAGCTCCAACGGACTACACATTCTCACAACGTCAACAACTTTCAGAATAATTAATCACCCAATTTACAGTGTGTAAGATTAAAATTTCACCCCAGAAATCGCTAAAATACACTTATCTGGCAGGTGAAGGGTTAATCTTCAAAGGAGAGAAGGAGAGTCTCCAAGCCCTGCGTAGGATACTCGTTCTGTAAAAGCTCACAAAATGGCTGCCGTGGGAGCCAATCAGAAACGAGTGTGCGGACCAAGCTCCCATGTGAAATGTAGTTTTCCCAGAAAAAGTACCCCAACAGTGCCCGAAGCCCCCCAACACACTTGCAATGTGAACCGGATGATAGAGCAAGGTCAGACAATTGAAATGAGCCACCTTTGAAGTCGCTAGGTTGAGTGGTTGCAGAGATATGTCCCAAACTGTACAGTCCCATAAAAGTGAATGGAGCAATGGCGTCTATGCGGTAAAGCAACTCAGTTTTATCAAAGTTAGAACTGAGAAATAAAAATACATGAAACATCACTAGAACATGTAATCAGACCCAGAAAACACTGAACCCAGTAGGGAAAGTGCCAACAACACCCCACAAGATGCCAACCAGCAGTTAAAGGGTTAATTTACCACATAAAGTTGCTCCAAACACTGACAGAGTGAGTGAGTGCAGGAGTGTGCAATAAGAACTCCCAGGAATAACCCCTGTGCGGAGGGGCACTGTGGGACAAGTCGACCTGCAGCACTCAAAGGGTTGCTCACCTTTCCTGCAGATCTTCGGTCTTCAGATTACCATGTAGTAAGAACTAACCTCAAAGGGTAACTCCTGTGGAAGCACTTGGAATCAAGATTTTCCCCCTCAGGGCTTAAGGTCCACAAAAAGCACCTGGATACTGAGCTAGCCACATCTAAGGGCATTTGTCAGTTATGGTAATCCGCCTAATGGTGATATTCCATATCTAACAGAAAAATAAAAAAGTTTCTAAAACTATAGCAGAACTGTTCTGTTGCCTGTTTTATCTTCACCAAGGAACAAATCTTTCTGGACCTGGTTGGCTAGCTGCAGCCAAGGAGGGAAGGTAGGCTCCACCCCTGCAGTCATTTCTAGACTTGTTCCTACCTACTTAAAGGGTTGGATCGCCTACCCAAAGCTACCAGTAACCTGTATTGAACGACAGAGAAACTTTTTTTACCATCAGATTTCTAATAAGTTTGATAATGAAATATGGGCACATGGTCGCTTGTGGCCATACATATACTTGGGAAAAACATGTTTCAAACAGATTTTAACACTGAGTGCCAGAGGGGTATCCTACACAATGCATTGCGTTGGATACCACTCTGGTACTAAAAGGGTTAAGGCTCTTTAGTCAATGAAAATTTGGTTCTGAATATTGAATAGGAGTACATTTTAATTATTAATCCAGTGTGAATCCTTTTCATTTTTAGGTGATACCATCCCCTTTAAGTATCGGCTTCTTTATAAGGGAAATTTGTGTTCAAAGTTTTTTATAATGAAAAACACAAAAGAAAAAAAAAAAAAAAAAAAACAACAACATTGTAATGCTTTTCCTGCTGAGTAAAAATAAGGATTCTCCCCACTGCTAAGATACTTTGTTATCATAGCTCAAACTGGCTTGATTGTATTTAGCATTAGGTGGACATGTTGCTATTCTTTCAACTCCAGTCAGGGAGAGAAAATATGAGTTTTGTGGTCAGGTTAGAATTAAATATTTTAAATAAAAGTGACTATTCAACTACTACATCCTTACACAGTTAATTGAAACAAATACAATGTGATATGCCCCGCTCACCTCTCCGCAGTATTCAGAGATGAACTCATTCTTCTGCACAGGGTCTTTGATGAAGATCCCCCAGCCAGCAACATCTGAAGGAGCCAAAAGCAAGTGCTAAGGAAATAAAAAGGTACTTGTTGTCACAATTTAAACAACTATTAAGGATGTTTGAAAAGAGAAATAATATCTCCCAAAAACCCCACTCTTAACTTACTATGATCAAAAAATCCTAATGGTCCGCAGGTTCAAAAGATAATATCTTCAATCGGTCCTGATGTTGTGTCCATAAAGGAGGACATGGTATTTGCTAGCAGTACAGCAAAACAAACTCTGGCCACTGCACATGGCAATATTAAACCTCGAAGAGCCAGTAGAATGTGCAACGCATTAATCCTCAATGGTCTGCACACCCCTCTGGTAGGTTTATACACTCACACTGCCTGCTTCAGTTTAAAAAAATGCCAGAAACGGTCATGTCTGCCTCCATGGATATCATCCAGGACGGACTGAAAATGTTCTCCTGTGAACAAAAAAACAAGAGCAAAAATCCCAGGGTCATTAGGATTTTCTGGTCTTGGTACAGTAAGTGGAGGGGCTATAATTAGGAGGTGTCACTTATCCTATAAATGCAATGGCAGGAATCACAAGAACAACAAATGAAATCTCCCCATGGAAGTTGGTGGGAGCCATCACGAGATGTTTGCGTAATGCATGGTATCACACTTTACAAAACCCATCCTGTTTTTGCACTTGAAATATTTCAAGACAGATGTTTGAATTTGTGAACAAGGCAAACGGAAGCCACAAAACTGCACCTATTGCAAGGCAGACATTCAATGGGATTTCCCTTCTGTTTCGAAGAAACAAAATGAAGCAAATGAACACCAACAAGGTAATGAGGCCTGATCTCGCATGACTGTGGGTCTCATGGTAGTAGAAGAAAGGATGCGGTTTGAAATGGCCTGCTCATGTTCTGCACAGTTCTTAATGTCAAGGCAGAATTCTGCCCCATTCACGTGCATCTATTATCAAAAATTTGGGAGGCCTTACCTAGTGTTCTGCCCCTTTGCCAAATTTGGATGAAACCAGCCTGTGGGATCAAAAGTTATTTAAAAAATGACAGGGTATTTTCATCTATACCCTTAATTTATGTTAAATGTTTGCATTTGTTAAGATGTCCAAAATATAACCTATATTATGTTTTGTCTCCTTTTAATAAATGAAAACATAGGGCTTTTCCTGTTGAATAAAACAAGGGTGGTACCAATGGCAGGAGAGGATTCTTTCAGAGGTTATTACAGTTCAGACTATCATGAAGTAGTGGTGCAATTACTATCAGATTATATTAAGAACTGTAGCATGAGGCTCACCTTGCCCACAGAATGCAACTTGAATAACCTGGACAACAAGTTAATAACAGTTTAACAAAGAGGAGTGTGCAACACAATGACAGAGACAATCTGAGCTTTAATAACTTAAGAAGCTCCCAGCAGAGGCAGCACCACTGCAGGAAAAGCCCCACAATAATGCTTATTCTTAATAAATTTTATTGCCAGAAAGGTGTGCAGTGCTTGGCAGACCAATGCACAACCTGCTGGACTATCAAACGATCCATCCAATTATAGCATAGTAGCAAGAGGATAATAAAAAATAAACTGCAGTTATTTACAAACAATTATAGATTTTAACTGGTAAGTTTCACTGTTATGTGATGCACAAAGCCCTTTTTTGTACATATATCACACACCTTTTTGGATCCCCGCTGAATGCTACAGTTCTTGCAGGACACATTCTTGCTGTCCCAGTGATCTGCTGCCCCACAGGTTAGACACAGGTCTGGATCACACTCCCGCACTGCCAGGTAACAAGGACACTGCTTGGTGTTGCACTGCGCTTTGCAGCGACAGCCAGGAAATCTGTTTTGGCCTTTAATAAAATGTGCTTTTGGTTAGTATGGATGCCATGCTACTATGTATAATAATCTGCATTCACAACAGAGAAACTTTAAAGGGCAGCTAACGTGTTTACAAAGTCTGCTCTGAGAGCCCAGCTGGATCAGGATATGCCCTCTGCTCTTATCCAGTCACATAAGTGTTGTTCTAGCCATTTTTCGTTGTGAGTACCTTCCTTACACTGTTGGTGGTTTAGTGATCTGATTTTTTTTTTTTTTTGCACCTGGAACCCCTCCATTTGTTTTTCCTGCAGGGTTTGAAATATGTAGTTAGAAAGTAATGCATATTAGCCATTTTAGGGATCAGAAGACTGAGCCCTTATGTGCCAGGAAGCCTGATCTAAAACACATTAAGTCCACAGGCTTCACTGCTGCAAAGATGTTCCTGTAAGCTACAAGTATCAACACATGCTACTTATGGGGTATTTGAATATGCAAGATTTTCAAATACTCCTGATCAAGTTAATCATGAGGTCTGTCAGATGTTAGCTAATCATCATGAGCACAATATAGTCTAGGCTAGATCAGCAGGTCAACTGCCACAAGAGACCCATCAAAAGATATTTTTTTTTTGTGAGAATAATCCTGTTTGCTTGGTCTGTTCCAAATTTATGTTTACAATTTAAAGGAATTGTAATTCTTACTATGGAAAAAATATAAATATTGTAGGGTTCATCCTACGGAGTATAACAAGGGTACTATTCTGCTGAATGTTGTTTTATTCAAAAGTTATTGAAGCTCAAACTTGAATCTTTTAAGTGCAATATCTCAATGGCCTGAACAGTTGCAGTGGTGGTTTGTCTGCAGTATGGTGTAGCAACACCACCACTGTAAAGTTTCAGGCAAATTAGATATTGCACCTATAAAAATTAACGTTTGAGCTGCAATGACTTGTGAGTAAAACACCTCTCAGCAGCAGAAGTGCCCTTGTTTTACTCAAGGAGATAAAGCCTACTACATATATACACATATATATATTTACATATTAAGAGGGGTGTGTAACATTTGCAAAGACATGCGTTGCACACACGCCTGGTCCTTCAAGAGTGAAACTGAAAAAACTGCCAGCTGGTGTCCAGTTATTATACTGCATTCTTTGGGAAAAGGGAGCTATGGGTTGTGTCACAGGATGTGATGGTAAAAACTCTGCCACTTTGTGTGTAGATAAACAACTCTTGAACACAGCTACTGTGGGCTGTAAAGGAATAAGGTGTGGTTAAGAAGAGTGAGATAAATTCTCCAGTTACTATGTTATGATATGGAGCGTATGCACCAAGACTTCTCCATCTCGTGAGATCTTCGTGCAGAAGCTCCAAAGAATAACATATTGGATAGTTTAATACACCGGAGATGTCATCTTTATCTCAACTTTGTGCATCTCCCCCTGGTGTATTATAATTGTATCATGAAATCTAGGGTGTTTTCAATAAAACATGAAAAAAAAAAAAAACCAAACAGATAGGAAAAAGTATACTTGATTATGAAAATGTCAGAATAAATCACCTCAAACACAAATAAATGCTCAATCTTTCTGTTTTGGAACGCAAGTATGATTGAATATGTAATGAACTTGCTGTTCGGTTCAATTAAAATATGGCATCTCAACGACAAACATGGATTTTACTGCACATTAAGGTTGTTTGCTAACTATGTAAAGAAAGACAGTGGTACACTGTGCAACTAAGTAGTAGTTAGGGCTAGGCAACACATGGAGTGAGCAAAAATATAGGATTTAGTAGAGGCAGAACCCAGCTAAATTTTAGGAGCCAGTGTTGTAAGTACATATATGTATATAAAACAGGTCCAACATTTGGGAGCCAGAAGTAACATTTTAGGAGATTCCCTGCCCCTTTGAGGCACACAATAACCAGCTGAAGCATAAAGAGAAAATCATTGACTTAATCCTGCAATTGTAGAGAACAATTTAGACAGACAGGGGACATCAGTTAATATGCCGATCCCCCAATTCTGATACTTAAGCTATTTTATTGGACTGATTGATAGCTAAAAGGTAATGAACTCAGAGAGGAAGAGTGAGTGAGAGAATGTTTGAGATCTCTCTCTGACTGACCAATAACTTTTTAGATTACTTGACATGTTCTATAGCAGGGATGGTCAATGGGAGGTCCTCGCTGCTGCAAGACGACAGCTCCCATCATTCGGCTGATGGGGAATGATTGGAGTTGTAGTCTGGCAGCAGCTGGAGGGACCAACATTGCCCAATGCTATTCTTAGCATTGTTAGTTATCATACAAATCGCATACAAATGCTATACCATACTGGTGATTCATATATCATGTCATCAGACATTCTATAGCATTAGGTCTAGTTCATAATATCTACGATTTAAAGGAGAACATCTAATAAAATATTCCCACTTACCAGTGGACCTATGAAATGTTCCCTTTGCTCCTTGGTTCAAACCCATGATGTTATGCCCATGGAAGCGGAAATGACAGTTGCTAGCAGGTCCACAATTGTGTTGTGGAATGCATTGTTTCACAGTGTGTTGCCTACCCCTGTGGTCCTTTAAGTATTAAGCAGGTTCATGTATCCTGCCTACTTCAGTCTGAAGAAGCTGCCAGCAACTGTCAAGTCTGTCTGTCTCCATAGACATGATATATGATAGACTGATTGAATAGGTTCTCTCTTGAACAAAGAAACAAGGACAAAATCCATAGGGGCCTATTAAGAATTTCTGGCTATAGTTGATAAGTGGGATCTTATCTGTAGGTATTAATTCTCCTTAAATAACAAATAGAAAGGGACAAGCAAATAGAATCCTATGACTTACACTCAGAGCTGCACTGACAGAATTTCTCACAGAAGTTCTGAGCAATGACACAAGGGCAGGAGCTGTCACAAGGCTGGCGGGGGTGATCACATGGCTGGTAATTGTAAACATGGTTGGATGAGCCATCTAGAAACAAAAGAATGAGGTTAAAATGGCCACGTGGAAAAACTAATCTACTAAGAGCCGATAATAGGGTACCTAGGGCATTAAGCACAAACCAAAGAGGAGAAATTCAAGGACAAATCAACCGGACCATTGAGGAGATATAAACACTTGCATTTTAATAATGTCACTTTTAACCTCTTCAGTACTAGACAGTTCTTGAACACATTCCAAATCAATGGGAGTTTTTACATTTTTATTTGGTGAAGCTGGTTTGCTACAGATTTTTTCCTTTTTTGGTTTGTACATATAGTCCTAAATGCGAAATCTACTGCTTAAAGGAACACCAACTCCTAAAAAATGATATTATTTAATATACCTTTAAATATTAAGTACTTCCAGCTATCATCTGTAAAAACTGTTTTTTGTTAAGATTCCTAAAATATAATGCTAAAGCTTTCTTTTTTAATACATGTGCACTGTAATAGTCGGACACTCATTAATTTTGTTTGCACTGTTTGTAATTAAAGATAAATGCTAAGGTAGATAGACAATTTATTGAGATTAGTACCCACAGCTCTTGTATTCAGCAAAAGGTCACTGCCTTAATATCATGCCATTTAAATACAATACTACACTGACAATTGTGAGCTATGGTAATGGAGTCAGAAAGTCCTACAAAGCGCATGAATGCATACCCTAGAAATGGACAAAATCTTATAGTGATATTAATGTTTCACAAAAACAATAGATCCAGTTAATCTTCATAGTATCTGGGCCATGGAGAGTGTTATTTCAGTACTATCAGAGTTGTAGTTCAAGAGTAATTTAATGATATAGTATCCCCCTCCTGCCCCTTTTACCTAGGTATAAGCCACGACCCTCAGATATGGAATCTAGTCACTTGACCGGACAGCTCACAGCAAGGGACAATCTTCTTACTGTGAGCATAAGGAAAACCTTGCCCCCCTTGACAAAGTCCCTCTCTGCGATCCATCCAGACAGTCTTGCTGCTCTGAGGTAAGCAGTGTTACATCAGTAAAAGGAGTGGGAGGGGGATACTTTATCATGCAATTACTCTTGAACTACAACTCTGAAAGTATTGAGATAATCCTCTCCATGGCCCAAAAACTATGAATGTTAATTGGAGCTGCTTTTAATGCGAAACATTTCTATCCCTTTAAGGCCTCTTTCATACAAATGACAGAACTGTTGCAGTCCCTTCAACAGTTGTCTCACTAGCTTTGTTCCACTCACCTCTCCTGTGTTCAACAGGTGATCTATATGCAGAAGATGTCTGAGTATGTGATGGCCGTCCCACATGAGCCTAAGCCAACATTACTGGCTGGCGCCTGTGTGGGGCAACCATTCATTGAAGGTTGTGATGAATATTGCAACCTGCACTAACGCTCGTGTGTAAGGTCTGCAGAACCAACACAGCATCAATATGTTGGTGACATTCATGTGAAAGAAGCCTAAGCCTCAGAAAACAGATTTTATGTATATGGTATTTAACTGTATATATCTCCAGCTCATTTTAGGTAATTTTCTTTAATCCAGGGGCATGAAACTCCTAGATTTAGGCTCCTAACCTTTTTTGGGTTACTTAATATACATATATGTACATGAACTCCTGCACTGGCTCCAAATGTCATATTTTGCTCATTTTTGACCCAGTACTGAAGTGTGAGAGATGCCACAATAATAGCTAGAAATCACAAAAAATAGAAGCGCAAACTAGTGGACAGTTCTGGACTATAAGAGGGCTGATGGAATCGGTGGCTGCAAACAGCTCCGGCACCCAACCGGTTAATAAAACACAATCGAAAACACTCCAGCTGTTTAACCACCACTCTCCATGTTACTCATGAGGATTTTGTAGTTCAACAGCCTGGGGCGTCATCAGTTGGCCACACTTGTAAACTGACAAAACCAATTTAGAAAATACGTTGAGTAAAACTATATAAGCAATGCAGAACTTTGCACAGAGTTGTTAAACCAGGGTGCCATATGTACAACGTGGATAAATTGTGGGGCAAATCAACTGAAACAAATCAAGGTCTCCAGATTACTTAAAAAGGGCATTTAACTTCTTGAATGCTAGAGCATTCAAGGGGATAATTTATGCCTATCCCCTATGGTGCAGTTGGTTTGCCAACAAATGAATCCACGATTCCTTGTAGACACGGTCACAAATCCTCTAATGGTCTGAGGTGTAGGCCAGCTAAACAAATCTCCAAATTTAAAGGGTCAGCAATGTCCCTTAAAAAATATTTAGAGTTAGGTAGTGATTAAAAAAAGAAACTAACTGCCACAACCCCTATCTCTCAAACCGCTATGGTTTGAGAGATATAGGAATTCAAAGTTCCCCCCTCCCTCCCCCTTCTCCTGATGTCAGCGTCTAGCTGATAGCAGGAGATCCCGGTCCGGTTCCAACATTTTCATTCATTGGAAATGTTTACAAATTGTGCTTGCAAACCAGGAACACTTTTTGCAGACCTTTCCAATGAATGAATTATTGTTAAAGTGTTAGTAATGTCTAAAAAAAACTTTTTTGCATTTAGAAGAGCTCAAAAAGCTGATCTAAATGCAAAAAAACGTATCTCTCAAACCGCTATGGTTTAAGAGATACAGGCATTTGAAGTTTGATTTCTCCTACTGACAGCTGTAAAGCTGTCAGCAGGAGATTCGTGTCGGTCGACACGCTGGAGCTTGAGAAGTGCCGGGATCTCGTTACTTACACAGAATCCCTTCATTGGAATGGTCTAAAACATGTGCCTAGTGTTCAGGCACACGTTTTAGACCATTCCAATAAAGGGATTCTGTGTAAGTAACGAGATCCCGGCACTTCTCAAGCGCCACAGTGTCGACCGACACGGATCTCCTGCTGACAGCTTTACAGCTGTCAGTAGGAGAAATAAAACTTCAAACGCCCGTATCTCTTAAACCATAGCGGTTTGAGAGATACGTTTTTTTGCATTTAGATCAGCTTTTTGAGCTCTTCTAAATGCAAAAAAGTTTTTTTAGACATTACTATCACTTTAAGTATCGCGATTCCGGCTCTGCTGCAGAGCCTCCTCGAGTCGTACGACTCGAATCTCCTGCTGGCAGATTTACAGCTGGCATCAGGAAAAGGGGAGGGAGGGGGGAAACTTTGAATCCCTATATCTCTCAAGCCATAGAGTTTTGAGAGATAGGGCTTGTTGCAATTAGTTTCTTTTTTTAATCACTACCTAAGTCTGAACCAAAGAAATAAAATAACCAACTGAACACTAGAAGGGCTATAGACATTGCTCACCGCATTGCACTTAAAAGGTTATATATATGCACAATCTACAACTTGAAACAATGAAAGAAGAACAAACCTTTTTTGAGTTGTATCTTCCTGCAATGTGCAGCCCATAGCCTGTTAGAACATTGAAAGCATTAATTTTCCAAAAAAAAAAACACAAGAAAACAATAGATTAAAAAATGCAATCGTAATTTTGTGAAACAAACAAGTTATTTGTTGTAGATATGGCAACATTTTACATTTAGCATGAGCAAAAATTATATGTTGGCAAAATGTTTTCAAGGATTTGCACGTAATTAACAAAAATACAAGCTAGTTATGAACGGCTATAGGTTAAAAAACTTCATAAATATACACTAAACTGAAGTGGGAAAAAGTAATGGAATCACTGATAGAGTAGTATTATTCAACAGGCCTGTCTTAGCAGGTGTGTGTCAGCGCCATATGTAAAATGTCCCGCCTTCCTAAATGAACTTAGAACATCCAGTTACACGCAAACACATAGTCAGTGGCCACTTTATTAGATACACCTGCGTGTTAACACAAATAGCCCAACAGCGAATCATGTGGCTGCAACTCAACATATAAAGTATGCAGACATGGTTAAGAGGTTTGCTTGTTGTTCGACCAAACATTAGAATGGGGAAGAAGTGAGCTAAGTGACTTTGACCACGATTTGATTGTTGATTCCAGATGTGGTAGTTCCTGCATCTCAGAAATGGCTCACCTTCTGGGATTTTCATGCACTACAGTCTCTGGAGTTTACAGAGAAATGGTATGGTAAACTAAAAGCAATCAGTGAGTGGAAGTTCTGCAGGAGAAGAACGAGTAGATTTGTGGCCTCTCAATTTGAACAAGTGCTCAAATAATCACTCTTTATAAACACAGTGGTGTGCAGAAGGGTGTCTCTGAACACACACACTACTTTGAGTCTTGCAGTTAATGGACTACAACAGCAAAATACTACTCCAGGTTCCAATCCTGTCAGCTAAGAACAGGAAGATAGCCTCAGTGGGCACATCAAAAAAAAAAAAAGAAAAAAGAACAGAAGATTGGAAAATGTTGCCTTGTCTGACCAATATCAATTCTTGCTATGACATGCAGATAGTAGGGTCAAAATTTGGCATAAACCACATAAATCCATCCTGGTTTGTCTCAAGGGTATAGGCTGCTGGTGGTATAATGGTGTGGAAAATGCTTTCTTGACACACATTAGGTCCCTTAATACCAACTGACCATTATTTGAATGCCATGGTGTACCTAAGCACTGTGGCTGACCATGTTCATCTCTTTATAGCCATTCTACCCATTTTCAAATGGATCCTTCCAGCACGATAATGTGCCATTTCACAAAGTAAGCACTGTCTCAATATGGTTCAACAAACATAATAGAGACTTCAGTTTACATCAATGGTCTGCAAAGACCTCAGATCTCAATCCAACAGTGCACCTTTGTGATGAGGTGGTACAGGAGATTCGCAGCATGAATTTGTGGCTTACAAATCTGCAGGAGTCATCACTGACCAAGATCGCTAAAGAATTCAGGTTGTTCTAGAGGCAAAATGGGATCCTACCCAGAACTAAAGAGATGTACCTAATAAAGTAGCCACTGAGTGTAATACACTATATGACAAGTCTTTTTACTAGTTTATTATCACTAACAACACTTTTGGTAGCAGCAGCAGCAGCATTACAAACTTAAAGGGATAGTATTGCTTGAAAATAATTTTATTTTATATTGTAGCCCTTAACAAAACATTAAAAATTATAAAAGTCTTATCTCCCAAACCTTTATGGTTTGGGAGATATTAGCAAGTAAAGTTAAGTTCCCTTTTCCTGGCTGTTTTAGACAAGTCTGCCATCCAGTGGACAGATTTGGAATCTGGTCCACAGATCAGCCTGCAGCTCTTTAGCAGTGCCGAGATCACGATCTTTAAAAAGAACTACTTCATGGGAACGGTCTACAAAGTGTGTCTGGCTTGCAAGCACACTTTGTAGACAATTCCAATGAAGAAATTCTTTTTAAAGATAGTGATCTCGGCACTGCTGAAAAGCAGCGATCGGTCTGCGGACCGGATTCCAAATCTGAAGGCATGAGCAGTGATGTCACTCCAGGGGAAACTTTACTTGCTAATATCTCCTAAACCATAAAGGTTTGGGAGAGAAGACTTATACCATTTTTAATGTTGTTTTCTTTGTTTTGTTTTTTTATTTTCAAGCAATACTATTCCTTTAAAGTCTCAATTGTTGTTATCTCAAACTTCTTCCTGCAAGACTTGAACCTATCATTGCTTTTTCGTATTGGCTGTGGAGGTGGTTGTGACTTCACAACAGACAATAGGGATCACCAACAGCCTCTCCAGATCTCAGATCACCTGTGTACTACTGAGGACTTTAGAAAGTGAGAGTAGCAGAGATAACTAGTAAAAGATTGGGATTTAAACATATCTAATTGTTGTCACGTTAGTTATCTGTGAAAAATGCACTGTGCACCATGATGTTGAACAGAACCTGCAAAGTAGGTGCTTTACAGAAAACTAAAGTGATGTAATTCTGGAGTGTACCAAGCTCACGACTGAGGGACAGAATTACCAATGACGTAAATGTGGCTTTTGTGCTCTCGATTGCTAGAGACGTATCTAGCATTCAAGATGTTACAAATCTCATTTAAATCAATGAGAATTTTTGTAATTTTTCTTTGCCCCATAGTACTGTTAATTTGCTCCAGAACTGCTCAACTTTTGCTTTCTGTAATTCCTTAAGGTCTCTAACTTGACATGGCAGCTCCTCGGAATAACAGTGATTTTAACCACTTTTTTCTAAAGTCATTAAGTAGTAAAAAATCCATTAACCTTCCTATGGCCATAAATTTATAATGGTATCTAGGAATCTGGGTTCAAGAGATCACATCTGCAATCAAACTTGGATATCATGTCCAAGGAGGTGGATATGACAGTTGCAAGCAGGACCAAAAGACTTCAGACTTAGTTCAATGTGTATTGAAATCTTAAACTTTTAAAGACCAGAGTGGTGTGCAACGTATTGCCCCACAAAACACGGAACACCCTCTAGTCCTAAAAGATTTTAGTAGGTTCAGGCACTTTGCCCACTTCAGTTTGAAAAACCTGCCAATAACCATCATGTCTGCCTCCATGGACATGACATTCAGGACTGATTAAAGATTTCATCTATAGAACAAAGGCACAATTCAGAAGGCTCTTTGGGATTACCTAGCCATAGTGTAGTAAGTTAATGGTTGTTATTAGAGGTTAGTTTATGTTTAATGCATATCTGGTGTAGTACTGCCCACAAAGTTTAAACAGGACTTCTATAATCTCTCCGTTTATATATGCAAAAATGTCAGACCTGTGTTTTCGTTTTTTCTTTCTTGGAGGTGTGTCAACATCCTCTGCAATAACTGGCGCAATGATACTGGATTCTTTTACTCTGAACTCATACACCTGCAACAGATGTCAATGCATAGTTCAATAAGGGTCTCAGACCCACTGCCCATATTTCCTGGATAGATTTAATTGAAAAAAATTTTTATTTTTATGGACCTGTCACCTTAGCACAATTTCTGCATGTTTTACAAATAATACAAATCTGCCTATAAATTGTACTAGCCATTTTTCTGTAAACAAATGTTTTGGAGAAAAATAGGACTTTAGTGTTCTAACCTGTTAAATCCTTCTCTCCTTAGTCCATATGGAACACAGGAGCCATGGGATGGAATCTCTCCTCCAGAAGGACAGGGCACATCAGAAAAAAAAAGGATCTTTGGGGTGGAGACAACCCCCAATAAACTTCCAGATTCATGTATGACAATAGCCACAGCAACAAAGAATCTAAGAGGGTAAGAAGAAAGAAAAGCTCAGGAGACTAAGACTCCAGGTTGGGAGTCCATTGTTCCATATGGACTAAAGAGAAAATGATTTAACAGGCAAGAAAGCTAACATCCTATTTTCTCTTACGTCCAGTATGAAACACAGGAACCTTGGGGATATACCAAAGCATCAAAGATTCCAGAGAGGAAAAGAAGAAAATCAAACCACAGTTCCCTCATTATACCAGTGTTCCCTAGGATTAAACCGGATCTGTATAACCATAGGTGTCAAAAGACACCAAATAAGCACAGCACAGCACACCACAGCAAACAGGGCTCAAACTACTGAATGACAAACTGGTAGTAGAAGAAAATTAAGAGTGGTCCCTAAACATGCAAAACTACCTGAAGGCCCTTCTGGCCAAAGCTGACCTAAGCTGAGACCAAGACATTGAAGGGGTAGTGAAAGCTAACATCCTATTTTCTCTTACGTCCAGTATGAAACACAGGAACCTTGGGGATATACCAAAGCATCAAAGATTCCAGAGAGGAAAAGAAGAAAATCAAACCACAGTTCCCTCATTATACCAGTGTTCCCTAGGATTAAACCGGATCTGTATAACCATAGGTGTCAAAAGACACCAAATAAGCACAGCACAGCACACCACAGCAAACAGGGCTCAAACTACTGAATGACAAACTGGTAGTAGAAGAAAATTAAGAGTGGTCCCTAAACATGCAAAACTACCTGAAGGCCCTTCTGGCCAAAGCTGACCTAAGCTGAGACCAAGACATTGAAGGGGTAGTGTTTGGTGAATGTGTGCACAGAGGAGCAAGTTGCAGCATTGCACAGCCTTATAGCCAGGGCCAGCACCCACCAATCCGGTGGAGATTGCAGTGACAGGCTTCTTCCTGATCACGTAAACCTGGTGTACAGTAGCCTTTATCCAAGAGACAATGGTAACCTTGGATGCCGCTTGACCTGCCCTAGTATCCTCAAGAATCTTCTGATTGAGGTGAAAATTAGAGACAGCCTTAAAGGGATAGTAATGTTTCATAATAAAAGCAGCTCTAATTAATCATCATAGTATTTGGACCTTGGAGAGTTTTATTTCAATTCTGTCAGAGTTGTAGTACAAGAGTAAGTCAATGACAAAGTATCCCCCTACCACCCCTTTTACTGATGTAACACTGCTCAGCCAGAGCAGAAGGGAGGTGCCCAGGTAGATTGCAGAGAGGGACAATCTTCAATTAAGATAAGGGAAAAAAAACCTGAAAAACTTGTCAATGGGGGCAGGGCCTTCGTTGTTCTCATAAGAAGATTGTCCTCTCCTGTTATCTGTCTAGTCTTACAACCAGATTCCACATCTGAGAAGAGATGGCTTACACTAGGTAAAAGGGGCAGGAGGGGGAAACTCTGATGAAGTATTACTATCCCTTTAAGAATAAACTTTTGAGAGGTATTACGTGCAGCCTTGTCTTAGTGAAACGCCAGGAATGGGAGTTTGCAAGACAATGCAAATGGATAAACAACTGCCAGGAGAAAGCCATCTCTGGCTTCAGCTGACGCAAGGTGATAGAAGCCAAAGGCTTAAAAGGGGGGGCCTCGGAAGAACGCCACATTCAGATCCCACGGAGGTGTGGAATC
Source organism: Rhinophrynus dorsalis (assembly GCA_037306005.1). NCBI lineage: Eukaryota > Metazoa > Chordata > Amphibia > Anura > Rhinophrynidae > Rhinophrynus > Rhinophrynus dorsalis. Next base: position 339,666,377 of record CM074723.1, on the reverse strand, counting down.
TTGAAAAACGGGAAAGGAACGAGTGACTCCCTGTAGAAAGGTCTTCACGTCCGGGATAATGGCAATACATCTCTGAAAGGGAAAAGATAGAGAGCTGAGATCTGTACCTTGAGAGAACTCAAAGTTAGACCCTTGCTGACTCAGTCCTGAAGAAAGGACAACACCATAGGAAGATCAAAGACACATGCAGACACATTTTTGTCTGCACACCACCACTGAAAAGTGGACCAGACCCTATGGCACTCTCTAGAGGAGACCAATTTCCAAGCCTGGATCATGGTGGAGATTACTTCATCGGAGAATCCTTTACATTTCAGAATAAGTAATGCGATAAAGCATGAAGAGACAAGAAGAAAGAGCCATCTGTGACCACTGTAGCCCAAACAGTTGCAGAGGTATGTCCCAAAGAAATTTCTCCCATATAAGTAAATGGATCAAAGATTGCCACAGCCAGGCACCAGTTCTTTAAGGAGCCGCTACCATTAAAATTAAAATCAGGCAAACTAGAAATCAAAAAAAATCCCAAAACCCACTGGGGACACCAGGGGAGTGAAAAAAAAAAAAAGACATAATAATGGAGTGGGGGAGCAGAAATAAGCCATCCCCCCCAAGCACCCTATACCAGTCGTACTCCCCCTAAGAATCTACACTGCAGAACAGTGAGAAAAGTGTTAAACTACCAATAGATAGAGTTTAGCCATATGTACTCCCAGCCAAATGAAAAGAAAAAGAGCTGTGAGTGCGCAGTCTAACAAGGATAGATCAGAATGGGACATACAGTGGGACCAACAAACTCAGAATTTCTCACCGACTGTCTGTCTTCAAGCTTCCATTCTGTAGAAAGGGCAGACTCAGCCATGAGGAACAGACTTGTCATAAAGTCAACCTCCACAGGGCAAAGCGTCAACAAGGCACCCTTGAACTGGGCAGTACAACTCCAGCAAAGCAATTGATGAGAGCCTGCCCAATGGGGGGACTATACAATACCATAGCTAAAGATTTTTAAAAAAAAAAATAATAAGAGGGTGGCTACTACACTCCATTCTGCTTTGCAGAACACATGAATCTGGAAGTTGATTAAGGGGGGAGGGGGGATTCGAGGTTGAGGAAGAGGAAGTAGTCTGAACTCCAAAGAACCTGTCTTTTGTGATGTTCTCTGTCCTCCTTAAGGAAGGTCTCCACTTCATGGTTCCTGTGTTCCATATTGGACGTAAGAGAAATTAACTTTCATGTTTTGACACATTTGCAAACTCCCTGCACAGTATGGCAACTAGCTTTGCTCAAAGCCAATCTTCCTGTTTGCCTGTGCTATTAGGAAGTCTGTCGTGTGCTGGCTCTGCCTACATTCAGTAATAACAGTGTGTAGTAATATACACCCAGTACAAACATGAATTAGCATAAATAAAGGTTAATGTTACAAAAACTATTTATATTGAAAATCGCTAGCACAACATAAAGAATTTTTTAAATTCTATTTAAAGTTGACAAACTCAAGTCCACTGTAACACACTTTTTTGCATGTAATCAAACTGGACACGTGAAGTAATCAGAAATGATCTTCCCTGGAACAGAATGGGCAGACCTCGCCCCAGCTCCTAGTTTCTGTATGTCAGTTTATCAGGAAGGAAAAATTCTGCAGGTGGGTGCATGGGGCTTACATTTACCCTTTTGAGTGCCAGTGAGGGTGTGTAATGCACTGCAGAGGAATGCGCTGCACACCCCTCTGGCACTCAAAAGGTTAATAATTTAGTATGCTAAACAGGAAGCAAAACATGAGCAGTTTCTAGAACAAACCAACTGTACCACAGAAGGCAGGAATAAAAGTCCCCACTGATGAAAAATGGGTTTATAACCACTCGAACACTAGACAGTTCTTCAACATATTACAAAACAATATGCTGAAGACCTATCATTCAGGGGGTTAAACACCCCATTTCAGTCCATGGGAATTTTTTGAATTTTTATTTGCCCCTTAACGACCGCCCGACCCGGCAGTGGGTGACCTTTAAAGGGATAGTAATACTTCGTTTTAACTTTATTTTATTTTGTAGGCATTAAAAAAACATGATGAATGATATAAGTCTTATCTCTCAAACCTTTATGGTTTAAGAGCTATTCACAAGCAAAGTTTCCCCCTCCTGCCCCTTTTACCTAGTGTAAGCCATCTCTTCTCAGATGTGGAATCTGGTTGTAAGACCACACAGATAACAGAAGGGGACATTCTTCTTACAACGAAAACAATGAAAGTCCTTCCCCCCTTGACAAGTTTTTCAGCTTTTTCCCTTATCTTAATTGAAGATTGTCCCTCTCTGCAGTCTACCTGGGCACCTCCCTTCTGATCTGGCTGAACGGGGGGGGGGATACTTTGCTTGTGAATATCTCTTAAACCATAAAGGTTTGAGAGATAAGACTTATATCGTTCTTCATGTTTTTTTAATGCCTACAAAATAAAATAAAGATAAAATAGGATTTTAGTCTTACCTGTTAAATCCTTTTCACTTAGTCCATACAGGTCACTAGTACTCTGGGAGGCGTAAGTCCCCTTTAATAGGCAGGAACAACTATGCAAATTATTTGCAAGGGGCGGAGCCTCCCCTCTTACTTAAGCCACCTTCTGGCCAGAGCCACTTAGATTGATTTGAGACCCTAAAACTGACCTCAGGTAAGCAAAAAGAAAGACTCCTGTGAGCATGCCCGAACGGTCTCCCACTGAATGCCACAGGAGAGCCAAGACTGGTCCCTTAACAGGGTGGGAGACCAGTGACCTGTATGGACTAAGTGAAAAGGATTTAACAGGTAAGACTAAAATCCTATTTTCACTGTCGTCCAATACAGGTCACTGGTACTCTGGGATGTACAAACATTGAGCTGATCCAGAGGCGGGAAGTAAGGCAAGGACCAGGCGCAAGGCCCAAGTCACTAGAACTGCTATGACCCAGTTAATAACATAGCCCAAACTGTAAGTGTCAACGGACACCAACCAAGGGAACAATCCCTGAACTAACACAGCACACGAAACCAGAGCCAACAGGGCTCAACAGTAAGGAAGCACTAAGGATCACAGAGCGGAAGACCTACACAGGCAAGACTGCCTCCAGGACCTTCCTTCCAAAACTGGCATCAGCCGAAGCCAGTACATCAACTCGATAGTGCTTAGAAAAAGTGTGCACAGAGGACCAAGTGGCCGCTCTGCACAGTTGATCAGCAGAAGCTTGATTCTTGTAGGTTCAAGAGGCCCCAATAGATCTGGTGGAATGGGCAATTATCCCGGAAGGGAACATGCTTATTCCTCAACTTATAGGCTTCACGGATAGTAGCCTTAATCCAAGAGGCAATGGTAACTTTGGAAGCCGGTCTCCCTGCCCTAGGCCCCTCAGGAATGACGAATAGAGCGTCAGACTTCCTGATAGACTCGGTGCGATGAACATAAAACTTGAGGCAACGCACCACATCCAACAGATGGAGATCTCTTTCCTTGTCAGATGAAGGATTAGGGCAGAAAGAGGGAACCACAATCTCCTGATTGATGTGAAACTCGGACACAACCTTGGGTAAGAATTCCTTGGTAGTGCGAAGCACAGCCTTATCCTTGTGGAACACCAGGTAAGGAGGTTTACAAGACAAGGCCTGTAACTCTGCTACCCGGCGCACTGAAACAACAGTCAAAAGGAAGGCCATCTTCCAAGTCACGAGACGTAATGGAATGGAAGCCAAGGATTCAAACGGTGGTCGCTGGAGAACTCCCAGCACCAAATTGAGGTCCCACTGGGGAGCAGGACTCTTGAAGGCAGGTCGAACATGAGTCACACCTTGGAAGAAAACTTTCCCATCAGGAAGGATAGCAATCCTTTCCTGGAAAAACACAGACAAGGCAGAAGTCTGAACTTTGAGGGAACTCAGACTGAGCCTCTTATCCACACCGTCCTGCAAGAAGGCCAAGACAGTGGGAAGATGGAATTCAAGGGATAACTTCTTATCAGAACACCATGTCACAAAAGTTGACCATATGCGATGATAGATCTTGGAAGACACAGGCTTACGAGCACTGAGCATAGTCGACACCACAGAAGGAGAAAATCCTTTCTTTGCTAGAATCGAGGATTCAACCGCCATGCCATCAAATGGAGAGAGTGAACATCCTCCTTCCACAGATACCCCTGAAGAAGTAGGTCCGGACGGGCAGAAAGCGGGATCGGATCCGTCACTGACATGGCCATCAACTCCGGATACCAGGACTGGCGAGGCCAGTTTGGAGCGATCAGGATGACAGGACAACGCTCCCTCTTCAACTTCTGGATAACTCTGATCAATAGAGGAAGAGGAGGGAAGATGTAAGCCAGGGGGAAGTCCCAAGGGATCGACAAGGCATCCACTGCTAGAGCAAGGGAGTCCCTCAACCGGGAGCAAAACACCGGAACCTTCCTGTTGTGTCTGGTAGCCATCAGGTCCACCACAGGCATCCCCCACCGTTGAGTGAGCATGTGAAACACCTCTGGATGAAGAGCCCATTCTCCGCTGTCGACGGTGTGACGACTGAGGAAGTCTGCCATGACGTTGTCCACGCCTGGAATATGAACTGCAGATATGACAGGCACGTGATCTTCTGCCCAAGACAAAATATCCTTGACCTCCCACCAGGCGGAACCGCTTCTTGTGCCGCCTTGCCTGTTGATGTAAGCCACCGCCGTGGCGTTGTCGGACTCCACTCTGATCGGAAGACCGGTCAATTGAGACTCCCAGTGCCTCAGGGCAAGCCGGACAGCTCGAAGTTCCAGAACATTGATGGAGAGCATGGATTCCTCCAGACCCCATTTCCCCTGAGCACTGAAGCGACCCCAGACTGAACCCCAGCCCCGAAGACTGGCATCCGTTGTGACTGTGGTCCAATGAGGAACTAGAAAGGATCTCCCTTTCAGGAGATGAGAGAGATCTAACCACCAGTGCAGACTCGACTCGACATGAGGAGGAAGAGAAACAGACAGATGTTGATGATCTGGATGATTCTTGCACGTCTGGATCACAAATCTCTGAAGTTCCCTGGAGTGGGCCATGGCAAATGGGACTGCTTCGATCGTGGAAATGAACTTCCCCACTAAAGACGACAACTTCGGTACTGGAATTTCGTCCATGTCCAGAATCCCAGCCACTCTGACGGCTATCTGGTGAGCCACGTCCTCTGGAAGAAACACCATGCATTGGCGAGTGTCGAACAGGAGACCCAGGAACAGACGCCTCTGAGATGGAATCAAGTCCGACTTGTCCAAATTCAGGATCCAGCCATGACGGTTCAGGGTGTGCATGCACATCTGTAATTGCTGACGGAGAAGCTCCGCTGAGGAGGCCTTCAGTAGGAGATCGTCCATGTAGGGGGTCACTCTGATCCCATCCTGATGGAGCATCGCTATCAAGGAGCCTAACACCCTCTGGAAGACCTGAGGGGCTGAAGTCAGCCCAAAGGGGAGCGCTGCAAACTGAAAGTGTCCCCTGTGGCAGGCAATCCTGAGATACCGCCTGCTTTCTGGATGAATAGGGATGTGAAGATAAGCATCCTGAAGGTCCAGGGAGGCAAGAAACTCCCCTGGAGACATTGCTGCAATCACAGAATGCAGGGACTCCTGGCGGAAGTGGGAAGTCACCACATAGGCATTGAGATCTTTGAGATCCAAAATGGGACGAGCTCTTCCGTCCTTTTTGGCTACCACAAACAGGTTGGAATAAAATCCTGAACCTGTGTCCCCTTGAGGAACCGCCTCCAGGACCTCTTTGTCCAAGAGATCCTGAATAGCGTCGTCGAACAGACGCCTTTTTGTGGGTTCCTGAGAAGGACGAGTAAAATGGAACCGAAAAGGAGGAAGGGAAGAGAAAGGGATCCTGTATCCCTCTGACACCACCTGAAGAACCCATGGGTCCGCCACTGACTCCTCCCAAGTCCGGCGAAAGATGCGGAGACGACCGCCTACAGCCGGATGCGGACCCGGGTTCGGCGAGTCATGCCGAAGCAGTCTTGGAGGTCTTGGCCTTGGGGGCAACTTTGGGCTTCCAGGACTGTTTGGGCTTGGAGGAGGAGCGCGTAGTGGGAGGACCCGTTTGGGCCGAGGAGCGTGTCTCAGTCTGAAAGGAACGAAAGGACCGATTGCGTTTGGCTGGAAACTTTTTCTTAAAGACTGAGGGTAGAAGAGTACTTTTACCGCCAGTAGCCTCACTGATCGTTTCTTTGAGTTCAGACCCAAAAAGCAAATTCCCCTGAAAGGGCAAGGAAAGCAAGGCTTTCTTAGAGGCTGTATCAGCAGACCAAATTTTCAGCCAAAGAGCGCGTCTAGCCACCACAGAAGAAGTGGAGGCCCTCGCCATCATGCGCACAGCATCAAAAGCAGCGTCAGCAACATAGTTCTGAGCTTCAGTGATATTAGCAAGTAGTTGCAACTGTTCAGATACTGGCGCATCCTGGCGAACTGCTTCAGTCAGTCGTTCAGTCCAGGCCGCAATGGCTCTATTAACCCATGCCACAGCAAAGGTTGGGCGCATGGCAGTGCCAATGGAGGCAAAAATAGATTTAAGAGAAAGCTCTAGCTTTTTATCCGTCCAATCCTGCAGGGCAGAGGCATCAGAGACAGCCAAAGCGGTAGACTTGGATAGTCTAGAAACAGGAGCATCCACCTTGGGAGGATGAACCCATTTTGCCAGCTCAGCCTCAGGAAAAGGGTATAGTTTAGCAAACTTTTTAGAGACAGAGGAAGATCTATCAGGATTCTTCCATGCCTCAGAGACCAGACGGGCAAGAGTAGGGTTAGTTGGAAAACAAACAACTGGCTTAGATGGCTTTTTCTGAAAAACATCAGTAGGATCATAAGTGGATTCCTGAGTCAGAGGAAGGTTGAGCGTATTCAGAACCGCTCTGATCAGATCCTCAGCCGAAACTTCAGGGTCACACTCATAGGGGTCCCCAATGGACCTGTTAGATTCAATAACAGTACATTCCTCAGCATCAGAATCCTGCAAGAGTTCTTCTTCAGAAGAATCAATGACATCAGGAGCTCCCTGTGGCTTAGGCAGGGAGGTCCTGATGGTAGAGGGGGTCTGCCAGACCTGGAGAGCCCCCTGAACCTGAGAGGGAAAGAGTTGAAGCGTGGATCTGAGATCCCTAGTGGCAGCTTTAAACTCCCTCACCCAAGATGGCTCAATAGCGTGGCTGGGAAGCCCAGGGTTGCTATCTTGACCAGTACAATTAGGGCATAGATCCCCCACATTATCGCTAGCCAGCCCAATGTGGCAAGAGGAGCAAAACGCCATGGGGGTAGCAGACCCCCCATCCTCCTTAGACTTGGGTCTAGCCCCTAGCTCCAGTGAAGTAGACATGCTCACAGCGTCAATATACCCCACTAATAACACTATCACCCAGAAAAAGTGTAAATGATTAAAGTTTCACCCCAGAAATGTCTAAATTCGGACTTATCTGGCCAGCGAAGGGTTAATCTGTTGAGGAGAGAGAAGGCTCGGTCCCTGCGTAGTGTACTCGCTTAGGAAAAGTACCACAAAATGGCGGCCGTCATGACAGCCAATCAGAAACGAGCGCGAACCAAGCGCTCATGGGAAATGTAGTTTTCCCTTACAAGTACCCCAAACAGTGCCCGAAGCCCCCCTGAACACCCCACATAAATAAAACACATTCCGGATGATAGAGCAGGAGCCTAGCATTAAAATGAGCCCTCTCTGGAGTTGCTGTGACAAGCGGTTCCAGAGATATGTCCCACACTGTGAATTCTCATAGAGAGTAAAGGAGCCTTGCGTCTGAGCGGGAAAAAGCCGCGCTTAAAGGCGCGGAACACCATTTTTAATAAAGTTTAAGAAAACATTAAAAAGTGCCCAAACAAGCATGAAACACATGAGAAACATAAATAAATGAATACCCAAAGCTCCAAAACCCAGAGAATACCACAGAAATTGCATAAAACAGTAATAATGCAATAAAAACACCCTATGAGTGCTGGAGTGTATTAAAACTCCCAAATACAAGCCCATCAAAGGGACACTGTGGGGACAAGTGGACCTTCAGCACTCAATGGGTGACTCACCTTTCCTGCAGGACTTCTGTCTTCAGGTGACCATGATGAAGTGGGAAAGAACCAGAGGTAAATTCCCCAGTAGGGAAGCTGCTTAACACAAGCTGTCCCCTCTTCAGGGCATAAGGTCCACAGAAAATCCCTGGAAGCTGCACCAGCCACTTTAAAGAGGGCAATTCACAGCCATGGTCACCCTCCTAATGGTGGTATTCCATATTTGAATAAAAAATAATAAAACACTAAGATGCATAGATGTTCTCTACCTGGTGTGCAAAGCACACCAGGAACAAATCAATCTGAAGTGGCTCTGGCCAGAAGGTGGCTTAAGTAAGAGGGGAGGCTCCGCCCCTTGCAAATCATTTGCATAGTTGTTCCTGCCTATTAAAGGGGACTTACGCCTCCCAGAGTACCAGTGACCTGTATTGGACGACAGTGAAAATGAAGTATTACTATCCCTTTAAGGACCACGGCACTTTTTTCTTCTACCTCTCTGCACTGAATTCTGGGATGGTAGAGTAGCGCGCAGCAGCGCTGCCCTCCCAGAATTCCAAGACATGCCCGGACCATCACAAGTCCTTAAAGTCTGTACAACTATGACATTCTTGCCAAGTCAAAGGGGTTAAGGTGAAGCTAATCTGTTCCAGAACTGCTTATCTTTTGCTTTCTGCATAAAGACCTTGAATGTTAGTGTTGTTTCCAACATTCAAGGTGTTAAAATTATAGAAAGGTCATTATATCAGTCATATTTAAATACTATTTTCTTATTTAAAAGGTTTGGGTTAATTTCATTTATTCTAAGTGTCATGTTATATTAGAAAATATGTAACTAGATCTGCCAAACAACGTATTCAATTCAGATGATTAGAGTGGTATTATCCTTTAGATCAGGGGCAGGTAATTAATTTGGCCTGAGAATTACATTGCTTTTCAAAATGTTGAGGGCTGAATTTGTGTGGCAGCTCCAAACAGAACATAGTGCACAGTGTGTGTGCATCTGTATGCTGCATATAACCACATGACTAATACCCCGACCCATTAGCATACACCCTTCATGACAAACATGTGAGGGTTATAGCTGGTTCTTGCTTCTTCAAATCATACCCTAACAAAGTGGTTCTCAATCTTTTTTCCCCTCAAGGAACCCCTAAAATGTATTCTTGAATTTTCAGGACACGCCTAATATTTTGTGTTTTGTCAGGAACTTAATGAAAATAATTCATAGGCCACAAAAATCAGAAACAAAAATGAATTGAGCATAACTTTCTATAAAGAAGCAGAACTTAAAATTTACAATTTTGTCAAAGGCTTTATAGAAAACAAGGGCACCCTAAGCAGATGTATGTGACACCAAAATGCTGCTGCACCCTGGTTGAGAACCACTGCCATAAAACAGAATGTATTGATTTTCTCTTGATTTTTGCAGTGGTAGAATGATTCATTGTAACACATTTGTGCTTTGCAAAAAACGTATCCTTCCTCTACAAAGAAAGCCAGAAGAGACATTTCTCTGTATAGCAACACTTTGTTGCCTCAGTAAATACAGTCAAATCCAAGAAGCCTTCAGCTCTCCGTCTGGTGCTGCTGTGAGGAGGGACGAGAGCGAGTGTTTCACTAAACATGGTTACTTCCTATGAGCTCACACAGCAGCACCAGTGAGAGAGCTGACAGCAGTGAGAAGAAAAGTTAAGCCAACAGGAAGTGGAGCTACAGTATCAAAGAGAAGGACGGCCAGCTTCACCATGCTAGGACCAGACCACGGGAGAGAAGCCAGGGGGAGGGTATAGAAGACAACTGAGACTGTTCTTGTTTGACCCTTTAGGTGCAAGGTGTCCACCTCTTTGCTTCACTTTGCTTGTCGTGCAGCAATTTTGCCATCTCTTTACTGAGCTATGGATAAAGAATGGGTCCTGCAGAAGAATTTACATAACTCCTCCACACTGCCACCCCAGGGGATCTCAGCCAGGGATGTAGGGTCCAACTAGTGCTATTGCAATTTACTGTTCATTTAACCTCACAGACATGTCTCCAGCTCACTGCAAAGTAACGTGCTAGAGATGTATCTATTAAACACAAACATACATTTGAAATGTATTAACGTGGCGGTACAGTTGCCCATTAAAACCCCAATGTTACATTTTAACCCTTTAAGGACCAGAGGTGTGGGCAATGCACTGAAGACCAATGCATTACACTCTCATTAGGTTCGTAAAGGGTATGAAAACAAATTTTAAAACAATCACATATTTTAATTTCCGGTAATCAAGTAATTTTAGTCACTATAAAATAGAAGTGTATAACTTACTTGTCGACATGTCTTGGTGCCAATCAGTCTTGCAATTGCACAGAAGTTGTCGTAATAAGTTCCAATAAGGACCCTAAACATGGAGGCCTCTGCTCCACTCCATTCCACATTTTCAGGAGGTTCAATGTTTGGCTTCATTTTTATTGGCGTCTGGCACCTGGAGTTTGCCTCTGTAGACAAAAATGCAGTGAGACCCATGAACAAAAGACCTGGAGAAATCATCAAGACAACTTTTCCACAAGGGACACAAACTTCCCATTGATCTATATGTGGCTTTTTAGCCACCAGGAAGCACTACTCCTTAAAATCTGTGGGAATTAGGTGAATTTTTATCTGTCCCCTATGGTATAATTGGTTTGCTCCAGAATTGCTCAATTTATGAATAGTATTTCAGTCAGTCTGACAAACAGATAACACACATTACTTATTAGTGGCTGGTCTCTCTGTGAGGCTGATCTACACCTCCCATTAACAGGGCAAAAAATAAATGAAGAGTAACCTGATCTGCAGGGGCAGAAAACAAAGAAAGCTTGCATGGTTTTAATCCAGTTCCAATGTGCACTATACATTCCAGTAGCCTTGAGGTGTGGTGATGTCACTACTCTGCCTGGCACTATGTAAATCAGCTAGATAGTACTCTCCCTCTCTTGCAATCACCGAGCAATCAAGACCAGGGTCTGGGAAGGAGACTCCTCTAACTCAACCCCACCTTAATCTTGCACATTGATGTGTAGCAAAGTGACACAGAAGAGTACCAAAAGCAGGCAGAAAAGAAGGACACCCCCTGAACAAAGACCCCAAGGGGACTCCTCTGCCCAGGGAAGAAAACACATTTTATTTATTTTCTCTGGTGGGAGTCCTATTTTCCATGAGAAAAGGAATTAATGTACAGTTCACTAAAATTCTATTTCCTCTTACATCCAGTATGGAACATAGGAACCATGGGGATGTGCCAAAGCAACCATAAGATTCCAGGGAAGGAAAAACAGAGAAAAAAAAATATTCCCATAGGACACCAGTATTCAACAGGACTAAAACTCGTGTCACGTAAAGGACACCAAACTATCACAGCAAACAAGAGCCAGCTGAGCTCACACTACTGAACAGAGCGTGACAGTAGAAAAGAAAGAGACCTTACACAGGCACTAATGCCTAAAGGACCTTCCGGCCAAAGCTGGCCTCGGTAGAGGCCAAAACATTGACACGGTAGTGTTTGGTTAATGTGTGCAAGGAGGCCCACATTGCTGCCTTGTACAGCTTCAGCAGTGGCCTGATTCTTGTAGGACCACTAAGCACAGAAACCACAGACAAGGTGGAATGTGCTGCAACTCTGAAAGGAACAGGTTTCTTCCTGATAACATACACCTTTGCATTTAGTAACCTTGATCTAAGAAGCAATAGTGACTTTGGATGCTGCCTGGCATGCTCTATAGCACTCAGGAATGACAAAAAGAGAATCTGCCTTTCTAATACGCTACATATGATGCACAGAATACCCTTCAGGCATCACACCACATACAATATGTGAAGGTCTTTCTCCTGTTGGAGGAAGGCTCAGTAAAACTGAAGGAAGAACAAATTCCTTGTTGATGTGAAAGTCAGAAATACCTTCAGGAAAAAAACCCTGAGGAGTACGAAGTACCACCTTATCCTGGTGAAACACCAGGAAAGGAGGCTTACAAAACGAGGGCTGTAACTAATCCAGCCTTCGTACAGAAACAATGGTAAAACAAGCGCGCCATTTTTAGATTAAAAAAATCAAAGACACCAATGAAAGAGTTTTAAAGGGAGGTCTCTGAAGAACACCCAAGACAGAGTTACTCTGCACTGGAGGTGTGGGATCCTTAAAGGAGAAGGCATGAGAGACTCCTTTACATTTGGTAAAATAGCAATACACTCCTGGAAAAGGACTGAAAGGGCTGAGAGATCTGTACTTTGGTAGCTCTCCAACGCAGACCTTTATTCACACTATTCTGTGAAAAAGTCCAGACTGTAGGGAGCAGACACATCCTTAATAGCACACCACTGATAAAAGATGGACCAGATTCTATTGTACGCTTTGGAAGAAATAGGCTTCCTAGCCCAGATCATGGTGGAAATTATATCCACCGAGAAACCCTTTCATCTCAGGATTGCCTCAGGAGCCAAGCCGTCAAGGCTAACCTTTCCACTTGCTGGTACCGTATGGGACCCTGAGTCAGGAGATTCAGTCTCAGAGGAAGGTGAAATCTTTCCTCGATGGAGGAAGATCTACAAACCAGGCTTCCCCAGGCCAGAAGGCAGCAATTAGATGATCAACTTTCTTCATCTTGATTTCCCTTTTCACCCTGGGGATTAGAGGAAGCACATCCATCGCAAAGCTTTGTGCAGAACAGAAAGACATTCCTGTTCTTGTGAGAGGTCATTAAATCCACCGCTGGGAGACAAAGGTTGGGCTATCTGTTTGAACACTTGCTGATGTAGTTCCCAGGTACCAAGATCTAGGTCTTGATGACTAAAGCTTGCAACCACATTTTCTACCCCTGGAACGTGGATTTCAGAAATGGCTGGAACAAGAGTTTACGCCCAATGAAGCAGTTCTCACACTTCTGTCCAAATGGACTTGGCAGTTGATACAAGTTACTGTCTGACTGAATTCATACTGGTATTTCCTGGTATTTCCTTCAGTACTTCAAACCAGCGAAGGAGTGCTAGGCGGATGGCTCGAATCTCTGGTCCTCTGTCCCTGGGCTGTCAGGGAACTAGGATTTCTCTCCAGTCCCTCAGGCTGGCTTCTGTTGTAATCAGATTTAATTCTGGTAAAACAAAAGGATGTTCTTGAGTCAGAGGATGACAATGTAGCTACCAACATAAATCCTTCTCTTTTCTGCAGGGACAGGGTCATGGAGTGAGACAAGTGAAAGTGCTATCAAAACCAGCTTCTGAGAAGGACCAGCTGGAATTCTTTTGTGTGAAACTGGAGAGGGAATAGATGCCACAGAAGACATCAAGGCTTTAACCCAAGCCAGCTCTTAATCGATGCTGGTGGGCCCAGGGGTTCACAGTACATCAAAGGACATAGGGACCCAGAGGAACAATGAGTCAGGGAAGCCCCTGAATCCTTGGGTTTGGTTTTTCCCATGTGTCCCTTGGGATCATACATGTCCAGAGGAAGAGTTTGAACCAGGGAAAAACTAACTCAAAAGCAGTGTCCTAAACCACCCAGAAATACTTATCTGACATGCAGAGGGTTAAACTGGTGAGAGAGCAGGAGAGCCAGTAGTAATGTAGGAGTAAGATGGCAGCCAAAAATGACACCCAACCAATCAGAAAAAAGACTGGGAACCAGAATATTCTGGGCAATGTGCTTTTCCCCCCCCTTTACTTTATACTAAGAATATTGAGGCTCCTTGGGCACAAAACGCAGCTAAATGCGTTTCACTGGATGTTAACACCACTGATTATGCAATGATGCATGATCAGAGAAGTGCCCACTTTGACCCTTGTAGCATAAACGGGTACAGAGATATTTCCAACACAAACTACTGTGAACTGGGAAATTAAACTCCAGGGAAGCCAGTGATGGAAGCCCACCTAATGGGGATAACAGAGCCCCATATCTAAAGGAAAAATAAAAAAGTAAACCTAAAAACTAAAAGTAGTGCTGTAGGAGAGGCCACATGAATCTGGGAGATTAAGGTGTAGTACTTCCAAGGCATGGCATTTTGTGGTGGTGATGTTTCTACAACAATCTATGGACACTGCCATTATCATTAACTACTGCTTTACAGGGATAGTAATGTTTCACAAAAACAGCAGCTCCAATTAATCTTCATGGTATTTGGGCCATGGAGAGTGTTATTTCAATACTCTCAGAGTTGTAGTTCAAGAGTAATTTAGTGATAACGTATCCCCCTCCCTCCCCTTTTACCTAGTGTAAGCCATCTCCCCTCAGATGTGGAATCTGGTCCACAGACCAGACAGGTCACAGCAAGTGACAATCTTATTGTGAGAACAATGAAAGCCCTGCCCTCACTGACAGGTTTTTCAGGTTTTCGCTTATGTTAATTGAAGATTGTCCCTCTGCAATCCACTTGGACACCATCCTGCTGCTCTGAAGTGAGCAGTGTTACATAAGTAAAAGTGGCGGGAGGGGGAAACTATCATACAATTGCTCTTGAACTACAACTCTGACAGTATTGAAATAACACTCTCCATGGCCCAAATACTATGAAGATTAATTGGAGCTGCTTTTATTATGAAACATTACTATCCCTTTAATATTTGAGGCAATAGGAGTGTGCTTTTAACCCCTTAGTGGTGAGGGCTTTTTTTTTGTTTGTTTGTTTTTTTTTTAAAAACACCAGACGTCAAAAGCAATTTTGACCACCTTGTTCAACCTTATTTTCCACTAATTCATTTAGTCCACCCACACAAATTATAACACCTTTTCTTAAAGGAGAAGTATGGCTTTCCTTTTGATGCCATATTTATATGGATAAACCTCCATTTAATTTGAGAATATAACAACTGGAAATGTTGGGGAAAAAAACAGAACAATTTTATGCTCATTTGGTTAATTGTAACAGGAACTGGATAAAACATATATAGTGATCATACCTCCCGAGCATCCCTTTTTAGAGGGGGAACTGTCCCTCTGAGGGGAAAAGGTCTATGTCCCACTTTCCCAACCTGGTGTCCCCAGACCATATGGTGTGTGTGTGTATATAAGTATCACATTGATTCAAAGCAATAAAACTCACATTATTGCATTTTTAAACTTCAGCATATGGATTTATAAATTAGTCTGGGTAAAAAAAAAATATTTTGGGCTTGAGCTAAACTATTTATCCAGTAATACTTTTTTTTTTTTTTTTTTTTTAATGTTATGGTCCCCCCTTCCCCTCCAGTTCTGCTTCCAGTACCTGAAAAGTGCTTCATTTTTAATCATTTGAGGCACTGGGAACTCTGTCCACTGTGTGTTTCTTCTTCACAATCTCAGTGAGGAAGCTAAAAACCAGAGAACACTGACAAAGGCAATGAATACTATAGATTGCCTTTGTCATTGGTTCCACAGGCACATGTACCAAAACACTGGGGAAAGGCTGAAACTGACTGCTCTGGTCCTGGAGCGGTCAGTTACAGCCTCCCCGGCAAAATCACAGGCGTGCTGTGATCATTTTAATTGTGACATGCCAGGACTGTCACCTGTCCTTAAAGGGATAGTAATGTTTCATAATAAAAGCAGCTCTAATTAATCATCATAGTATTTGGACTTTGGAGAGTGTTATTTCAATTCTGTCAGAGTTGTAGTTCAAGAGTAATTCAATGACAGTGTCCCCCTTTCACCCCTTTTACTGATGTCACACTGTTCAGCTAGATCAGAAGGGAGGTGCCCAGGTAGACTGCAGAGAGGGACAATCTTCAATTAAGATAAGGGAAAAACCTGAAAAACTTGTCAAGGGGGGCAGGGCTTTCATTGTTCTCATAGGAAGAAGATTGTCCCCTTTGGTTATCGGTCTGGTCTTACAACCAGATTCCACATCTGAGAAGAGATGGCTTACACTAGGTAAAAGGTGCGGGAGGGGAAACTTTGCTTGTGAGTATCTCTCAAACCATAAAGGTTTGAAAGATAAGACTTATATCGTTCATGTTTTTTAATGCCTACAAAATAAAATAAAGATAAAACGAAGTATTACTATCCCTTTAAAGGACAGAAATGCATGACAGTCGTAACATATCACTTGTGATTAAGGGGTTAACTTTGCAGGATAAATTTCACAATGTATATTTTTTCCATATTACTATACTATCCCTTTAAGGGCCTTATGCACAAAAACAAAAGCGGAGTAATTCTATAGCAAAACCAACTGCACAGTAAGGGATGAATAAAACTTCTGAAAGCTCCCTCTGATTTAAACACAGCTTTTAACCACTTGAACGCACGACAGTTCTCCAGTGTAATGCTGTGCAATACAGTGGAGACATATCTAGCATTCAAGGCATTATATGGCCCATTTAAACTGGGTCTGCCACTCTGAGACAAGTTTAGTTTGTTTTGCAGCAAATTAAAATCTGCCTGTATGTTGTACTTGTAAGTTTTCTGTAAAATAATTTGTTTGAGAAAATAACCTACAGTGGCACACAATGTGAAACTTTATTCAGATTTCCTACACAATTTGCTAATTAATTCCACGTGAGACCAAAGAATGTTTCACATCACAATTACAAATGTCCCAGTGCATGGGTTGTGCTTAGGTTCATTCACAGTATAGTATGTTTTAATATTTGGTCAGCACAAACTAATTAGCCTAATGTGCCAGCCTGGGCCAAAATAAAAACTTTTCTGAAAGGTGGCAGGTCCACTTTAATAGGGCGTTGTAATTATCCCTGGTCGTGCAGTTGGTTTGCTCCAGAAATACTACAATTAATTTTTTTGCATAAGGTCCTATATAACAAGATTTCTAAAACTAAACCTTTTGGTTACTGCAAATTGAAAGGTGACAATGCAGACTGCAATTGAGAATTGAACAACCACAGAAGTCAGGTAAAAAGGACTAGCACTGTACACACCAAGGCTAATGTACTAAGAAACAGGAGTAATTCTGGTGTTAACCAGCTGCACCATGGGTGACAAATAAAAACTCACATGGCTAAAATGGGGCTTTTTAATGCCTTGAATGCTATAGAGGTAGCCAAAGTGTTGCCAAGCAATATTTTGTAGACCTCTCAAACATGCAAAAGGTTCAACACCCAATTTAAATCAACTGAAATTTAGTATTTTTATGTATTCTCCTTCCCATATGTCATATACCAGAGGAGCTTGATGTCTCGTCTTTCTTCTCTTCTTCCTCCTTATCATTGCTCTCTCCTCCGGTTTCAGTGCCAGCTTCCCTATCACTATCTGTGTCCTTGGCTTCTGACACATTTACAGTAGGCGTGCTGGGTCTGCTGGTGTTGTTGGGAAGTCTACCTCTCCGGCGACCACTAGGGCGCTTAGGTGGGGTCTTTATCCTCTCTGCTGTCAAAGCTGCAGCAAACTCCCTTGCTCCTTCCTACAAAAGAGCTCTGTCACTGAATTTGGCTTGAGAAGCAGATGACAAGACCAATGTAACAAGGGGACAATTTCAAGGTCATTAAAGTGGATCTGCCGCATAAACACTTTTAGGGCAGAATGCAAGAAACATGAGCAGTTGCCATTTACGGTTTGCTTTTGATGGAAAAATTATAAGTGCACAAATGTTACTGAATTGTGTATTTATTTAATGAATTAGAGAGTGAAAATGCATTTCAAATAGTGGGTGTGGATAAAAGGTCTGCAGTTTTCTGACAGGATTAGTGATTACACCTAATTAACACTCATTTTCATGTCTGGCTAACTTAGCCATTAATTTAGAAACATGTACTATTCAGAATCACTGCATCAGTATTTTTTCTTTCACCAAAACATAAGCAAAATAGAGCACACATTTATGGCTTGCAAACTAATAATAATTTTCCACTTTCTTGCATTCCACCCTTAGGCTTATAAAGGGTTTCTAAACTGTTCATATCTTTTATACTTTGATTCTCCACCAGTGTAACAGCTTTAGAGATGTTTGGTTTAGTAGTTACACACTTTAACCTCAGCTGAACTGAACAGCCTGCATAATCAATGACTCACCTGTCCTACAACTGTCTCACGCCTCCTTCCATGCCTGCCAGAACATAACCGCTTACAACAATGGGGTGGAACAAATTAATAGACAAGCCTAATCAGGCAAATTCTGTCAAGATGATGCTCCCATCGAGAAGAAGATTTAGAAATATGAGTTTTTCTTGAAATATTAGCAAGGAAATCATATGGAAATTGTTTATTCTATATACAGAAAAAAGAAAGGAAAACATTTATTCCTTAAGTAATTTCTGAAAAGAAGCTGTGTGAGGACACACAAAGACTGGAGTGAGAAACTTCTGGACCTCCATATGTTGTTGGACTAGAACTCTGATCACTCAGCTGGCCATTATAGTGTTCTCATGAAGAACTGTATGACTTCAGTACTCTGCACAATTAACTGAAGAGGTCTGGAGTGTATAAAGCACGTATACTAGAATACATAGTAAAGCTGACATACTGGTCCAAAAACATTTCCATTCCAAAATCTTAATGTGAGCGTGGGAAAAGTCCTCCAGATTTATCATTTTGAGGCTCAATAATACATCATTATCCATCCATCCACCTATCCATCTATCAAAACAGTAATTATTTTCCATCCGAGTAAAACAAGGGTACTACATCTGCTAGGAGAGATTTTTCATGCATTAATTTTTGTAGCTCAAAGTTTGTTTTATAATTAAACTGCTGTTCTGATCACTTGTTATGGAGAGCTGCAGTCTACAATTCAATATCTTCCACTGTGTACACTTAAATAAATAAAAAATCTACTTTAGACACCAGACACTGTTGCTGAATATTTACTGATCTTTTAACCTTCAGTTCTCCCGAGACCTCTCCTCTGAAGCATTTATATTATATTTATTGTATAAAATATACAAGCAGTAAACCAAATCAGCATATGGTTATGATTTTAACATATGCTCTTTTTTTGTGTTTATAAATCACTGGAATATAAAGAAATGTTTTCAGAAAGCCTGGATCGTCTTTAAAGGAGCAGTAAACTTTTTTTTATGAAAACACATATTTTATAGAGCATTTCCTGCTGAATAAAACAAGGATACTCCCATCTCTGTCAGACGTTTTATTCAAAAATGACAGCAGTGTAAATAATCAGGAAGTGAATTTACTGTGTTTACTTCCTGATAGTTCTAACTGACAGGCAGTTTCTATCACATTCTATGGAGAGCTGTATGTCTTCGACTTTTCTGACTTTCCTCTCCATTAGAATCTAACAGGAAATCTAATTAGAATTTGACCACTAGAGGGCACTGCTAATGTAAAAAAACATGGGTTTAAACTGTAATAACTCTGGAAATATAAATCTCTCGGCAGTGGGAGTACCCTTTTTTTACTCAACAGGAAAATCCCTACAATATATATTTTTTCATAAAAAAAAGTTTACTGCTCCTTTAAGAGAAAAGTGTAACCCAGTGAATGCAAGAGAAGTCTCCAACGGATGTTTCTTCAGCATCCAATAGGTTTATTTGGAGAACAAAATAAATAAATAAATAAAAATTTCACAGTCTGTGGGCTCTAATTATTGATTTGTCATTAGGACTAGAAGAATAGCTCGCCTACAGACAAATCCAGTTTTTACTACAGATTTTGACTCTGGTGAGTCTACTGGCCTAATGTATAAAGGCGCAAATCTAGCGTAAACCAACTGCATCACACAGGATGCAAAAAATACTTTTTGATTTAAATGGGGGTTTTAACACTATCCAATGCATTGCAAAGCAATGGGATGGAGACCTCTTTAGCATTCAAGGCATTAAAAGTCACATTTAAATCTTTGAGAATATTTATTTTCCAGCTGCAGTGACAATGGCTTGCCACAGAATTGCTTAACTTTGCCTTTATACATAAGGACCAATGAGAGTCAAATAATTTTAATTCCTGGGGGACCTAATTCCTAGAATAGCATTGTTTCCCATTTTGCACAACCCCAAGAAAAGATTAGTCAATTGAGGAATTTCCTAATTTCACGAAGGAAAGTCATGGGGGTGAATATCATGCTTTAATTCCCTTTACTGTCCCTCAGAGGAAAAGCAATAGGAACATGTTTAATAGAGAATATGACATAACCAAACTTGCTAGTCCCACTGAAACCCCATCCACCAATCAGGGAGCAGCAACCCCTTAAAAACTGGAGGTCTCATCATTATTACTTCCTCTTTCGTTGATGACTGAGCTCAAATACTGGATCGGCACTGACTGAAAGAATACTTAGTAACAGTCAGTTCTGCAGAAAGTTGCTTCAACAAAAGAAGATCAGGATCAGGCAATGAGTGAAGCAGTAGTAACATTACAGTCCCATCTCAAAAACTAGAATACCTGGAAAGTGGTTTACATAATCTGATACCCTTTATTAGTTTATAGAGCAATGAATCTTGTCCAACCAGTATTCCCTCTATTTGCAGATGTCCACAGAAATAGCCGAACTGTATCAAATATTAGTTCTATATGTTTTACCAGATTGGAAGCATGAAGAAAGAAAATTAATGATTTGAGCCTAATCTGTAGAAATGGGATTTGTATTCTGTTCCAGCATCAACAAGACCAGGTTGTCAAAGAGCATCTATAGCATTCACGGGTACCTCGAGTACAAGCTTCAGCAATGAGCAATTGAGCGGACTCCAGAAGTCCGTTGACAAATGATGAACCCCTGAAATTAGGCAAGCCATGAGATTTAACTTATCTGACAAAAGAAACTTGCGAGATTTCCTCGATTGGTCCGATAATAAAAGAGGGAACTGAAGAAGTTAGCACAGGTAATAGATCAAGAATTCCAAGAGAGGAGGAAACCATGGTTGAACCGGCCAAAAAGAAGTGATCTGAATGGTTGCAGCCTATTGTTTCCTGACCTGAAGAATGGACCCAGGGGATCATGGCGAAGAGAGGAAAAAACAAATTCCTACCTTTTGTTCAAGACCGGAGAAATGCCCCTAAGGCTCGGGTTTCTGGATTCAGACGTCTGCTGAAAAAAAACTGTGCGACTGTTTGTTCAACCTTGAGGCAAACAGATCTCTCTCTAAAAGATCCCAGATCTGATGAATTTTGTTGAAAATTGTTACATGTAGTTTTCACTTGTAATCTGTGAGATGTTTGGAATGACAGTCTGCTAAAGAGTCGGAAAGTCCTGGAAGGTCTCCCGCTTGAACTCATATGCTTCTGTCTAAGACAGAAATTCCTTAAATCTTTGGCTGGTTTGGATAAAGTTTTCAATTTCTCCCAAGTGGTTGATATATCAGACTGCTGACACGCTGTCCATTATTAGAAGGCTGCAGCAATTTGTTGTATCTTTCATTAGTTTTTGCAGCAAAAGAGATGGCCAATAATTCCAAGCAACTGGCGAGCATATCTTTTTCTGCCTGAGACTATTTGCCTTCGGTGGTGAAGCCTCTGCTACAAGAACCCCCCCAACCTAAGTGGTTGGCGTCTGACTCTATTACATGCCAAAAATAACTTTGCTGTTGCAGGCTTCCATGTGCATCAACCACCAAATGAATGCTTCCTTTGCCTCTATGGAAAGAGGAACTAGATCTGTGTACCCTAAGACCTTGTGAAGATGAAGGGCCTTGAGTTTTTGAAGGGCTCAATGTAATGGACCTGGAAAGATAGCTTGAATAGATGTTGCCAACAGGCCCACCATTTGGGCAATTGCCCACAATTATATGAGTCTTATCATAAAAGAACCTGTATTTCCAAGAAAATTAATTTTAACTTCATTGTGGGTAGCTGGAGTGATGCAGTCTGAAAACGGACCATAAATTCCCAGAAGGAATTTGGACGCAGAACCATTTTTTCCCCAGTTTATGGTTAAACAGAGTTGGGTTAATTATTGGATTGTCCATACTTTATGAGTTTTGATGGTTGTCAAATTCTGCAACATGATCAGCATGTTGACCAAACAGATGATCATCCAAACCTCTCAAAACCACTGGTTTCATTATTATAAAGCACCAAAGGGCCGTGGAAAGACAGAAGGGTAGGAATGTAAACTGCCATTTTTACCAAGACTGCTTATAAGCACAGAAGTCTGAATAAGAACCTTCATGATGGCTCCATTTCATTCTAATTTGTGGACCTCTAAATCCACTAAATAACTTTCCTCCTCTGAGAACTGGAAAGAACTAGGAGTCTGTTTGAATGGGGAAAGAATAAAATTATGTTTGATATCCTTTGACTATGTGCAAAACCAACTGATCAGGTCAGGATGGATTTTGACCACTTAAAGGCCTTGATCGCTATGAACCCTCCAACACCCCAGAATGAAAATAAGAAGGAATTTTGTTTGACTTAAGAGGGGTCAAAGATGAATTAATGTGCTTATCATAGGACATTTTAAGTGGAAATAAAAACGTACTAATCCCAAGACATTGCCAATAAAATGAGCACAGTATTTTAAATTATATATATATTTTTTTTTCTATATATAAAATCATCAGCAACTGTTGATCCACTGCATGATGAAGTCCTCCTCCGCAATCCTCCAACAATTTCAGTCCTGTGCCTTTTGTTGCCACTGTTTACCAACAAATTTACTAATTTCATCTACCCATCTTCTCTTTGGTCTTCTTTTTCGGTGTTTAGAATAGAGTGGAATCCATTCCAAAATTTGTTTGGTCCATCTACCATCAAGGACTCCTTGCTATGTGGCCTGCCCATTTCCATTTCAGCCGCTTTACTCTTTCAGTGATGTCATGGACCTTTGTTTGCTGATCAATCATTGCACGTGTTTTTCAGTCTCTTTTTCACCACCTTTAAAATTTGCCGCTCCATACTTCTCTGTGTAACCTTGCTTTCTGTATGGCTTTGGCATTCAATGTCTATGTTTCACAGCCATAAGTAAGGATTGGGAGGACACAGTTGTCAAAAACCTTTCACTTGAGGCAGAGTAGTAAATTTAAAGGGATAGTAATACTTCATTTTAACTTTATTTTATTTTGTAGGCATTAAAAAAACATGAAGAATGATATAAGTCTCATCTCTGAAACCTTTATGGTTTAAGAGATATTCACAAACAAAGTATCCCCCCCCCGTTCAACCAGATCAGAAGGGAGATGCCCAGGTAGACTGCAAAGAGGGACAATCTTCAATTAAGATAATGGAAAAAGCTGAAAAACTTGTCAAGGGGGGAAGGGCTTTCATTGTTTTCATACAAAGAAAATTGTCCCCTTCTGTTATCTGTACTGTCATACAACCAGACTCACATCTGAGAAGAGATGGCTTACACTAGGAAAAAGGGGCGGGGAGGGGAACTTTGCTTGTGAATATCTCATAAACCATAAAGGTTTGAGAGATAAGACTTATATCATTCTTCATGTTTTTTTAATGCCTACAAAATAAAATAAAGTTAAAACGAAGTATTACTATCCCTTTAAAGACAGTACTACAATATTTTCCAAACACTTGACATTCTGACACTCAATTTCCATCATGGTGTTTCCATTTCTTGTCCAAGGTAAACATACTTGTCCACTTCTATTAGTTCTTGTCCATCTATTTTGATTTTATCCTTGTTATGTGTTCTTGCAGTTCTTCAGGACTACTGGCAAGTGATGTAGGTAGTCTCCAATGAACTTAAGTGCTTTATTGTACCAATTTAGTTTGCTGAAAATACCTTATAAACAAACAGAAGCTAGTTTTAGGGAGATTGCATCGCCTTGTCTCACCCCTTTTTCTATGTTGATCTGGAAATACAGGCACGTCTTTGCCCGTGTCATTAATAAAACAAATTAAAAGTCCCATGCAGTTATATGTGTGGCTAAATAGACACTGAATGTTCTATAAAGTGAACTATACTGAAGACATCCTAAAAAGGAGCAGACATTATGCATTGCAATACAATGCATTTAAATGTGTGCCTGGCACTAAAAGGTTTAAAATATAATAAAAGTGACTTTAGGTGTAGGGTTATTTTCCCTGACTTCCAGGTGAATCCAGAAAGAAGGCAATGCTTTTAATAACAGACTTGTTGAATTTTCACTGCTTAGCCCTTTCACCTCCATTAGTAATATATGGCCATGAAGAGAATGTCAAAAGAAAACATTACAGACATTCATAAACTCTACAGAACAATAGGCAAAATAGAAATAAAACAAACAGGAACCAGAATAAAAGCCAGATAGTATAAATATAAATAAATTAAAAAGGGTAAGTGGAACAAATAACATCAGGAAACTGAATAAAACAGTAACAATAATGAAACAAAACAATCACGTTGTCACAGGAAAAAAACTTTTACTTATCTAAGGGAGCAACAAAGAAAGAGGAAGTGTAATGGAGGCTTGCAGTTTTATAAGGTGTTGCTGTTTCTTGACAGGTGGATGTGGTACCAGTGGGGCTAGCACATCTGGTTATTTTCTGTTAAACATGTTTGTATTACTTTGCAGCTCAGGGACAGTAAAGAGAGTTAAAGTATAATATGAAGCCTCAGGTCTCCCAGTTCTTCCTGTACCTTTCAAAATCACCATAAAGAGGCAGTAAACCCCAATATATAAAATATACTATATATATTATAAGGATTTTAGTCCCCACTGTCTCATTTAAAAGATTATTCAAATCAAAACACATTTTTGAGAGTTTGACTTTTCACACCACTGCACCAATCTTCACAGGATTGTATGATTATTCCTACCAATCAGTTCATCTCATCCCACCCCTGTGATAGGAGCGGATAGTTTCTGGCAGGCACAGAAGCGAGGCATAGTATGGCAATTTCAGGACAGGAAGGTAATTCATTATGTAGGCTGTGCCACACAAGTCTAAGACATCAGCTCTACGAAGCTTAGAGTGTCCATAAACTGAAGCAACCTTATGTTATGAAAACTATATATTGTTGGGTTCCTGTTGTGTAAAACAACAGTACTCCCACTGCTGAAAGATGCATATTTTCAGAGTTGTTGCCATTTAAACCTTTTTTTTTTTTTTTTTTAATTGATTAACAGTGTCTTCTAATGGTCAGATTTAAATGAGTAATTCCGTTGCATTTTCTGGGAGAGGTGACTCACTGACAAACATAGAATGTGATAGAAACTGCGAAGTCACTTCCTGTCAGTCTGACTTTTCTGACTTAATGACACTAATTTACTTCTTGCCAACCTGAACTGTTATAAGATTTAACCCTTTGAGTGCCAGGGGGCCTGAAATTGTACAGTGGCGCTGTTGCTACACCATCCTATGGAGATTTATGGTCCCGGGACCAGAGCTGTCCATAGGATGGTGTAACAGCGCCACTGTACAATTTCAGGCCACTGTGATATTGCACCTAAAAAATTCAACTTTGAAAATAACTTTTGAATGAAACATCTTTCAGCAGTGGGAGTAGTCTTGTTTTAATCAGGGGGATAAACCCTACAACATATTTTTTTTTACATTTTAAGTATTATTACCCCTTTAACAACAACGAAAGCAAAAGGAATAGAGAATTTAAATGGAGTCTAAAAGCTGTGTACTAACAGATCCAATGTAAAGGAGAAATAACATCTCATAATACCACACCACCACCCTACGGTCAGAAAATCGTAATGGCCCCTATAAATTTTGCCCTTATGCCTTTGTTCAAGAAATAAACTTTTCAATCAGATTGAAAGTCAGACATGACATTTGCTGGCAATTGTAAGCCTGCTTAATCCTTTAAGGACCAGACAGGTGAAAAATGCATTGCTTTGGGTCATATAAGGTTAAAATTACCAAGTGTAGCAAGTAGAATTTGTATTGTGTGGCCCAGCTAGCAACTGTCATGGCCACCTCTATTGATGTGACATACAGGACAGATTGAAACTTTCATCTCTTGAACATAGGCACAACGACAAAATTCATAGGGCCATTATAATTTTTTGGTCATAGCGAGGTAACTGGGGTTATTATGTCATGATAGCTCACCCTTAAGCAGCTATAGAGACAGAGACACTACACATTCTAAGACCTTTACAAACCTCCTTTACCCTAGCAGCACTCCGGCTTTCAATCGAGTGCCTAGGGTAACTTTTCTAATGTTAACAACTGCAAACCTACAGAAGGAGAAGGAAGATACATAGATAATGCATTTAGAATTCCTCTTGGACATCTTACCAATAGTTGGTAGCAGTGTGGTCCGCAAGGTTTCCCATCATTTGCAGCTTCATTGTTTTTCCTCTTGTAAGTATTAGGTGTAGCATGAAATGCTGCTTAAAGAAATAATTATTTGTTTAAAAATAAGTGAAATAACAATGGACCAAATTCAATAAGCTAAACAGATGCAGTTCTGGATGAAACCAAATGCTACAAAAATCCCTATTGTTTTAAATGGAGCTTTTAACCATCTGAATGCTAGATGTCTTCAGAACACATTGGGGGTTATGCACTAAGGTGGGATAAAGAGGTGATAAAGCAGAGATGACGTCTCCAGTTCCTATGTTATTCTATAGAGGCTATGCACTAAGAGCTTATAATATAGAATAACATACAAACTGCAATAATGATATCACTGGAGAAGTCATCTCTGCTTTATCACCACTATCATTCCTTAGTGCATAACCCCCATTCTTTCTTAAAGGGATAGTAATACTTCATTTTAACTTTATTTTGTAGGCATTAAAAAACACGAAGAATGATATATGTCTTATCTCTCAAACCTTTATGGTTTAAGAGATATTCAAAAGCAAAGTTTCCCCTCCCGCCCCTTTTACCTAGTATAAGCCATCTCTTCTCAGATGTGGAATCTAGTTGTAAGACCAGACAGATAACAGCAGGGGACAATCTTCTTCCTATGAGAACAATGAAAGCCCTGCCCCACTTGACAGGTTTCTCAGGTTATTCCCTTATCTTAACTGAAGATTGTCCATCTCTGCAATCTACCTGGGCACCTCCCTTGTGCTCTGGCTGAACAGTGTTACATCAGTAAAAGGGGCGGGAGGGGGACATTTTGTCATTGAATTACTCTTGAACTACAACTCTGACAGAATTGAAATAACACTCTCCAAGGTCAAAATAGTATGATGATTAATTACAGCTGCTTTTATTATGAAACATTACTATCCCTTTAAGGCAATGACGATTTCTCTAGCATTAAAGCAGTTAAATGTTCTATATAAATGTATTTCCACTGTGGTACAGTAGTCTTTTTACCAAATTATCCTATACTCTGCCAGGATCTATAAAATAGTATTTTAGTGCCACTTAAATCCTTTTTCTTAGTCTATGAGGAACACCGGAACCGTGGGGTAAAAGCTCTCCTCTTCCAGAAGGAAAGGCACTTCAAAAAAGGCAGGGCTTTTGAGGCAGAGACTCCCTTCTCTTCCACCAGATTTATCACCCAGCCCCCAGTTTCACATATAGCAAAGTGGCACAAGAAACAAGACGTGGAAAGAAAGGAATAAAAGCCCCTGAATAAAGCACAACATTTTTTTATCCAGGTGGGATATATGGACTAAGTAAAAAGGATTTAAACAGTGAGTGCCACAAAATATTTTCTCTTATATCCAGTATGGAACACAGGAACCATGGGGATATACCAAAGCACCCATTAAGATTCCTGGAAGGGAAAAAGAGGGGGGGGAGACTCTTGCCACAAAATACCAGTATTCCACAGGACTAAGCAGCATCATGTAAACATCTGGTGCAACACAAAAGAAAAAAAAAAAACACACAAGAGTCAAAAGTGTTCAATAGTCCTGAATAGGCTAGAAAAAAACAAAAGGGTCTTTAGGAACAACAGTCTGAAGGACCTCAGCCGAGGTGAGGACACTAACACTGTATTGTTTGGGAAATGTTTGCAAAGGAGACCATGTCGCTGCCTTGCATAGCTGTTTCGCAGAAGCCTGGATTTTGTAGACCCAGGAAGCTCCCATAGATCTGGTGGAATGTGTAGTGACTCGAAAAAGAATAGCTTTCTTTCGGATCACATATGCTTGTCATATAGCAGCCTTGATCCAAGATGCATAAGTAACTTGGGAAGCAGTCTGACCCACTCTAGGGCCTTTAGGAATGACAAAAAGAGAATCCACCTTTCCAAAAGGCTGTGTGCGATGTACATATTACTTAAGACATTGAACCACATCCAACAGGTGAAGATCCTGCTCCTGCTTAGTAGAAGAATCAGGGCAAAAGGAAAGAAGGACAATTTCCTTGTTGACGTGAAAATCAGATATGACCGTTGACAAGTAACCTCTACACCTACGAAGGACTAACTTTTCTAGGAAAAAAACAGAAAAGACCAGGCTTGTAAGCTCAGCAACTCTTCTCACAGAAACAATGGACAAAATGAAGGGCATCTTAAGGAAATAGTCAAAACAGCCTTGACTTCTAGCCAAGCTGTGAGACTTCTTTTACTGCCTTGCTTGTTGATGTAGGCTACCACTGTGGAGTTGTCCAACTGTACCAGCTGTCTTTTCCAATGTCGCAGGGCATGAAAAAAAATCGCCCAACGCTCCAGGACATTGATGGGAAGAAGTGATTCCTCCTGGAACCCCCGGCCCTGAGCATTCAAGTGCCCCAGGACCAATCCCCCTCCTGAGAGGCTGGCGTCTGTCGTCATTGTTGTCCAGAATGGCACCAGGAAGGGCCTGCCTTTCAGGAGATTGTTCAGGTTGAGCCACCACAAGAGGCTCAGCTCCACATGAAGAGGCCACTCCAGGAGATCCGGTCGACTCCTGCATGCCAGGATTAAAAACCTCTGAAGTTCCCTAGTATGAGACATGGCAAACGGAACCACTTCTATGGTGGAAATGAACTTCCCCACCAGGCATGACAACTTCTTCGCTGGAACTGGATCCTGAGACAGGACAGATTGGACCTTCAGTGCTATCTGATGAGCCACTTCATCCATGAGAAACACCATCCCTTTCTGGGTGTAGAAAAGAAGGCCCAGAAACACCATCCTCTGTGAGGGAACAAGGTCTGATTTTTCCAGATTGATGATCCACCCGTGACGGGACTGAGCATGAATGCAATCCTGCACCTGCTGATGAAGGAGTGCCGAAGAGGATGCCTTCAGAAGGAGATCGTCCATGTATGGGGTAACTCTGATGCCGTCCCAGTGGAGGACGGAAATAAACACTCTCAGGACTCTGTTGAAGTCTTGGGGAGCCGTGGTCAGGACAAAGGGGAGGGCTGAAAACTGGAAATACCCTCGGTCGCAAGCAAAACAAAGAAATTGATGACTCTGGATGAATGGTGATGTGCAAATAAGCATCCTGAAGATCCAGCGAGGCCAGAAATTCCCCAGGGGACATGGCAGCTATCACCGTGTGGAGTGACTCCTGACGAAATTGGGACCTGACCACAAAGGAGTTTAGATCCTTCAAATCCAAAATGGGATGGCAGCCACCATCCTCCTTGGAAACCACAAAGAGGTTGGAGTAAAACCCCAACCCCCATTCCTAAGGGGAAACAGGTTCCAAGACCACCTTGTGCAGAAGGGCCTGAATGGCTCCCTCGAAAAGGCGGCGCTTTTCTGCTCCCAGAGGAAAGCGAGAAGAGAAGGTCAAAGAAGGAGGAAGGGAGGTGAAGGGGATCCTGTACCCAGTAGCCACCACCTGCAAAACCCATGGGTCCGCCACAGAGGCCTCCCAAGCCGAGAGGTCGTGGCGTAAGCGGCCACCTACCTGCGGGTGGGGAGTAGGATTCAGGGAGTCATGCAGGAGGAGGTTTGGAAGCCTTGGGCTTAGCAGAGGACTTGGACCTCCATTTCTGCTTAGGCTTGGATGAGGAGTGCGGAGTGTGAGGCACCGCTTGGGTCGCCTGGCGCGAGTAAGCCTGAAAGGGACGAAAAAGCCCACTGGCAAGTAAGTACTCTTCCCTCCAGTGGCTTCACTGATCAAATCCTTGAGATCAGGCCCAAACAGTGAGATGCCATGAAAGGGCAAGGACAGGAGAGCCCTCTTGTAAGCCATGTCAGCAGACCAGATCTTGACCCAAAGAGCCCGTCTGGCTACCACAGACATAGTTGATGCCCTGGCTACCATGTGCACAGCATGAAACAGGACAGCAGAAACATAATGCTGAGCCTCAGAGATGTTGTCGAGAAGCTGCAACATGTCAGTAGTAGGAGCTCCCTGAAGGACAGCTGAAGTGAGCTGCTCAGTCCAAACAGCCACAGCTCTATTCACCCACGCCACAGCAATGCGGGGCATAGGGCAGAACCAGCCGTCGCAAAAATGGCCTTGAGAGAGGTCAAGCTTTTTGTCAGTCCAGTCTTTCATAGCAGATGCATCAGCCACAGGCAAGGCCGTGGACTTAGAAAGCCTGGCAATAGAGGCATCCACTTTGGGGGGATGAACCCACTGAGCTAGGGCCGCTTCAGAGAACAGATAAAGTTTAGCAAATTTCCTAGAGATAGACTGTTTCCTGTCTGGAAACTTCCACTCCTCAGACACCAAGCAGTCAAGGGTGGGGTTAGGTGGAAAACAAGTATGGGGCCTAACAGGCTCCTGATACACATCGGAGGGATCAGAAGAAACCTCCTGTACCAAGCCCTGATCAGGCCCTAAGCTGAGGGAACAGGATCAGCCGCAAAGGGATCCCCAAAAAACTGAGAGGAAGGGGAAATGTCTTCATCATCAGAATCCACGAATAATTCCTTGTCAGAGGAATCAAATACATCAGTTACACCCAGCGGTTTAGGCAGGGTAGATCCGATAGTGTTGGGGGACTGCCACAAATGGAAGACCCCCTGCAAAGCAGATGGAAGGTGTTGTAAGGTGGACTGGAGGTCCCTGGTAGTAGCCTTAAACTCTTGCATCCAAACTGGCTCTACTGCATGGCTGGAGCCCCCTGCAGGGGATTCGGGGGCAGCAGCACATGCTGGGCAAACATGACCTGAGTATTCTCTAGGAAACCCTGAGTGACATGAGGAGCAATGGGGGAACAACACAGTCACCCCAGTATCCTTAGTCTTAGGCCTAGCCTCAAGGTCTAACGGAGTAGACATTCTCACAGAGTCAAACGGTCAAAGTATCAGAAACACCCACAAAGAAATGTGTATGATAAATAAAATCACCCCAGAAACGCTAATTTAGACTTATCTGGTAGGTGAAGGGTTAAACTGCTGAGGAGAGAAGGAGAGTCCAAGCCCTGCGAAGGATACTCGATCAGTGAAGGCACAAAATAGCTGCCGTGGCGAGAGCCAATCAGAAGTGAGCACGCAAAGCGAGCGCTCATGGGAATTGTAGTTTCACTGAAAAAGTATCCCAACAGTGCCCAAAGCCCCCCCAACATGCCCAGAACGTTGACCGGATAACAGAGCAAGGGCAGACCAACCATATGAGCCATCTCTGACCTCGCTATGTGGAGCGGTTGCAGAGATATATCCCAAACTGTAAAGTCACATAGAAGTGAATGGAGCAACAGCGTCTTTGCGGTAAACACGTGCCTAAAAGGCGCGGAACACAAAATTAACAAGGTGAATACCAAAATTTATAACCACTCAAAAGCCCACTAGAACAAGTCAGTATACCCAATAAACACTGGTCCCAGTAGGGAAACTGCCCACAACTCCCCCAAAAGATGCTAACCACCAGCAAAAGGGTTACATTACCACAGAAACTTGCTCTAAACACCCCACAGACATACAGATAAACCCAATGAGTACATGAGTATGTAATAGGAACTCCAAATGAGACCCCTGTATGGAGGGGAAGTGTAGGACATGTGGACCTCAGCACTCAAAGGGTGCTCACCTTTTTCTGCAGATCTTCTGCCTTCAGATTACCATATATCAAGAAGAAGCCTCAGTGGGCAACTTCTGGGGAAAGAACTTGCAGCCAAGATTTTCCCCCCAGGGCTCAGGTCCACAAAAGCACCTGGTAAACGGAGCTATCCACATTTTGGTGATAGGAATGGTCAGTGATGGTAATCCGCCTAATGGTGGTATCCCATATCTAACAGAAGAATAATAAAAAAGCTAAAACTATCTTTTGCTTTGTGTCTTGACCAAGGAACAAATCTTACTGGATGGGGATTGGCTACCTGCAAGCTAAGGAGAGGAGGTAAGCTCCACCCAGCAGTCACTTCTCAGAATTGTTCCTGCCTACTTAAAGGGGCTGATCGCCTACCAAAGTTACCAGTAACCTGTATTGGACGACAGAGAAAGGGTACTTACCTGACTGCAAGAGGTTAAAACTGGTAAAGAAGAGAAAAAAGCCAGCCTTTGCGTACCCTATGAAATGAGTAGACTAAGAGGGCTGTCAAGGCACCACTCCCTCCAATCAGAAAACCTGGTGGAAAGGGGATTCTGGGAAATGCAGTTTTTCTGCATTACCCATTCTCAGCAAAGAGTGGCTCTCCATCCACAAAAAAAGCAGCAAAATTAAAAGGGTCTGAAAATGATCCAATTTTACCATGCAATAGAGCATGTCCAGCTAATTAATTTGTGCCCAAGACCAATTCAGATAGGATAAGTCAGTAAAGGCAGATTAGCACTGAAAGGGTTATTAAAACCTAATCAGAAGGGCAGCCACCTTTATATCATGGGATACAATGAGAGAAAGAAGGACAGAGTGCAACGTTCGCAGAGACTCCACTTCAAGTAGGTGCCAAGAACTAAACGGGACATACAGACAGTGCAGAAGCTCTGAAGTAAACCTCCACAAAGAAATAGTCCAGAATTACAACTGTGAACTGGACAATCCAACTCCACGGAAGCCAGTTAATGGAAGCTCGCCTTGGGCAGAAAAGATTGAGGAAGAGAAGAGAGTTTCCACCTCAAAGGTCCTGCACTCTAAAGGAGGGGAGCTTTGCCACATTTCCTGTGTTCCATATAGCAGGGCTTAAAATTTGAAGTTCTTTGCTACTAGCCAGACCTGAAAAGTTACTCGCCACTGCAAGCCATAACACACCCACCAGGGCTGAATTTCTACTCGCCAGGGCTAAATTTTCACTCGCCATTGGCTAGTGGCAAGTGGAAATTTTGAGCCCTGCCATATAGGACATAAGAGGAAATCAATTTACACTCAATTTATTGTTAATTTAAGTTGCTTCTAAATTATCTCAAGCACGCAGAATTTTATTGCAAGGAAAAATTAACTGGAACTGTACTTACGATGTAAAAAGCAGTCGTATTTAAAACATCGCCTACAAAATAGTGTATGGAATGAATGAAGACTTTGCTCTCGCTGTACAGATTTTGCATTTGGTCCATCTATGTTTGGGGTACACTCAGGAGGCAAGGCCCCTGGAAGTTGCTGTTCTGTTAGTTCCTTGTATCTAAAACAAATAGAAAAATTAGGGTTTTCTTTTTTTAAGGGACAGTATCACCCAAAAATGAATAGGATCCATTCCATTTTAACCCTTTAAGGACCAGAGGGGAATGCTACATAATTCACCTTGTGCCACTCTGGTTATGGTTATGCATAACTACTTGAATTTTTGTCTATTCTCGTAAAGGGACACTTTGGAACAGCTATAATAAAGTGGTGCTTGGTTCCAACAGTGTTTTTTACATGGGAAAGCAGAATGCCGCAACTTGGGTGCACTCGTGCATTGGGCACATCCAGGTTGCAGCATGCTGATATGCATGGCAGTTTACTGGGCAACAAGCAGATGGTTCATACAGGCAATTTTAGAGGATGCAATGCCATTCACCATGCAATGCTATAATATACAAGCGTCAATCATATGGGCTGGCCTTGCGACACACCTCCATCATGTCCATCCTATGAGAGAGAATCAATCGGGGAATGCAGCACATTGCAGGTATGTAGGCAACAGCAGCTTGCCATGCAACAAAATGGTATGTGTCCTAGATGCCCATACAAATATACCCTTACGCAAGTTCCTGATAAATGTAATGTATGTCATATGTAAAGAAAACTTAAAGACAAAAAATGAGTCTCTGTGACCAGAAAAGGGAAGTGTTCTAACCTCACAGCAACTATGCTGCAAAATGTTGCATCAACATAGGATTATTGCTGAAAAAGTCACCTATACGAACTGCTCCATAGAAAACAAAGGGTACAGTTCCCCTTTAAAAATGTAATTTTTTTTTCATTTTGCATCTTTCTGTAGGTATTTCAATAGAAGATTACGATTTTCTTTTAGGTCAAAGTGGAGCTATTTCTACCGATCTCTACCAGAAGCATGGTTTTTATGCACTAAGGTGAGAAAAGTCAATCAAGTGACAAACGCTCCAATTTACGGGTTATTCTATGAAGCTTCCCTTTAAAGATGGGGAGATCTTGGTAACGACGATGCCCCATGGAATAACCAAAGGATTAGAGTGTATCTCTCATTGTAGATACTACTTTCATCTTAGTGCATCTTCCCCCAAAGATACAAGACTACTGCTCTGCCACAAAGAATTATATATATTTTTTTTTAAACCGCCCTCTGGATCCAGTTAGTGATGTTAGTGCTTTTATTAACAGCCTGAAAAAAGTTTTGAGATGTAATAACATTTACATGAAGTATCTAGCAGTCGTCATACCACCATTTTACTAAGCAGGATAAGTACTACAACACAATATTTAACATAATCTTTAAAGAAGCAGTAAACTTTTTTTATGAAAAAAATATATATTGTACGTATTTTCCTGATGAGTAAAATAAGTGCACTCCCACTACTAAGAGATGCATATTTCCAGAGGTATTACAGTTTAAACCTGTGCTGTTGTTTTTTTTTTTTTTTTTTTTTTTTTTTTAGATTAGTAATGCCTAGTGGTCAAATTCCAATTAGTCATTTTGTAATATTCTAATGGAGAAGGAAGTCAGTGACTTATAGTTCTCCACAGAATAAGGTAGAAACTGCTGAGTCATGCTGTCAGTTAGAACTTCAAGGAAGCAGATGCACAGTAAATTAACTTCCTGATTACTTGAATGGTTATAAATGTTGAATGAAACAACTGACAGCGGTGGGAGTGCCCTTGTTTTACTTAGCCGAATAAGCTCTATTTACCTTACTTTGGTAAAAAAAAAATAATTATAATGACTGCTATGAATTTTGCCTTGTGTCTTTGTTCAAGAGATAATATGTCCATAGAGGCAAAAATGACACTTCATATTAGATTATTTCAAGCTGAAGCAGGAAACTGCATTGGCTTCCCTTATCCTTTAAAGGAATACAAACATAAAAATGATCTAGGGTTATACACATTTAAATACCTTGTACTCGATGCTGGCATCTGTAGAAATGCTCAATTTATCTTCCCAAGGATTAACATCTAGTTTTACATAACCTATATTTTTTGTGAGGGCTCCCATTTCTAAAACCATCTTGATAGAATTGATAGGGTTTTATTGTGTACTAGCTGAAGAGCCCGTTACATGGGCCACAGTGCCACTGCCAACCGGTCGCGGGGCAGTCATGTACAGTAGAGAATGCTTGAGACGTGGCTGATACAGAGCTGGACGCTCCTTCGGAGCGGAGCGCCCCATTCTGTATCAGCCTTGTTACGGGAATGAATGAGCCATTTTGAATAGAAAAACAGTGTACTAATCTCAAACACAGTTTAGCGCTACACAAACACAAGGAACCAAATTGTGTTTATATAGGATAATCTATGCATGCATAAAAAGGAAAGTATAAGATTAGATTTCAAGGATATAACAAAAGAGAGGATCTTAGTCTTACCTGTTAAATCCTCTCCTCTTAGTCCATACAGGTTACTGGTAACTTTGGGTAGGCGATCAGCCCCTTTAAGTAGACAGAAACAATTCTGAGAAGTGAATGCAGGGGGGTGGAGCCTACCTTCCCTCCTTGGCTGCAGCTGGCCAATAAGCTCCGGTAAAATTTGAGACACTAACTATTGACTAGGTAGCAAGAAGGAAAAGAAGACTCCTGTGAGCATGAACTCAAAAGGACCCCCACGGTCTGCCACAGGAGAGCCAAGCATGGTCCCTTGACAGGGTGGGAGACAAGTAACCTGTATGGACAAAGAGAAAAGGATTTAACAGGTAAGACTAAAATCATCTTTTCTCTGTCGTCCAATACAGGTTACTGGTAACTTTGGGATGTCCAACCATTGAGTTTCCCAGAGGCGGGAAGGCAAGGACAAAGCGCCAGGCCCCCAAAGTCACCAGAGCATATATGAACTATCAGATCAGAGATAGCCCAACAAAAACAAATGAAGTGGCAACAGACACTGAACAGGGGTACCACCACCCCATGAACTGTCACACAGCACACTGAACCAGAGCCAGCAGGGCTCAAAAGAGAAAGAAGCACAAAATAACCAAAGATCCTAGACAGGAAAAACTGCCTCCAGGATCTTCCTCCCAAAACTAGCATCAGCCGATGCCAGCACATCAACAAGGTAGTGCTTCGAAAAGGTGTGCACAGACGACCAAGCTGCAGGCTTGCACAACTGATCAGAGAAGGCCTGATTCTTGTAAGCCCAAGAAGCCCCAATAGATCTAGTAGAAGGAGCAGTGACCCCGAAAGGGAACAGCCTTCTTCCTTCGCTTGTAAGCCTTACGAATAGTGGACTTGATCCAAGATGCATTAATCACTTGGATGCAGGTCTCCCTGCCCTGGGGCCCTCAGGAATGACGAACAGCGCATCAGATTGTTGAATGGACTCAGTGCGATGGACATAAAATTTGAGACAACGCCCCACATCTAACAAGTGAGATCAGTCTCCTTGTCATAGTAAGGGTCAGGGTAGAAAGAAGCAGCCACTATGTCCTGATTAAGGAGGAACTCAGGAACCACCATCGGGAGAAACTCCTGTGAAGTGCGAGGCACCGCCATGTCTTAGTGAAAAACCAAAAAGGTTGGTTTACAAGACAGCATGCAACTCCGTGACATGGCAAACAGACACAATCGCCAGGAGAAAGACCAATATACCACACCAAAAGAAAACCCTTTCTACCACAGTGGTGAGGATTCAATGTCCAAGCCGTCAAAGCTAGACAATGGACATCCTCCTTCCACAAGTAACCCTGTAGAAGAAAATCTGGACGGCAAGGGAGCCGGAAAGGATCCATCACCAATAGATCCAGAAGCTCCAGAAACCAAGCCTGGCGAGGCCAGAACGGAGTAATCAGAAACACTGGACAGCACTCCAGTCTCAGTTCCCTTATCACCCTGTGAAACATGGGAATGGGAGGAAAGATGGAAGCCAGAGGAAATATCCAAGGAATGGACATGAAATCCACTGCTAAGCTAGAGGATCCCTCCAGCGAGAGCAGAATGTCAGAGTCTTCCGGTTGTGTCTTGTAGCCATCAGGTCCATGCGTGGAAGACCCCACCTATGAACAATGAGGTAGAAAACCTCAGGATGCAGTTTCCACTCTCCACTGTCCACTGTGTGTCGACAGAGGAAATCTGCCAGGACATTGTCTACGCTGGGAATGAGAACTGCGGATATGGCAGGAACATATTCCACTGCCCAGGACAAAACAGTCTTGACCTCTAACCAACCTGTGAGACTTCTTGTTCCACCTTGCTTGTTGATGTAAGCCACTACCAAGGCGTTGTTGGACTGAACCCAGACCGGGCAGTCCTCCAGCTGGAGCGTCCAGAGGCAAAGGGCATGTAATATTACCCGAAGCTCCAAGACCTTGATGGGAAGGAGATATTCCTCCAGAGACCACCGTCCTTGAGCACTCAGGTGACCCAAGACTGCTCCCCAGCTGGACAGGCTGGTATCCTTCGTCAACGTGGTCCAGAAGAAAATCAGATTGGAGAGGTTGAGCCACCACGACAGAGTCAGTTCCACATGAAGAGGAAGGGACACTGACATCTTCAGGAGGTCCAAGCCGACCCCTGCACACCTGGGTCACAAACCTCTGGAGTTGCCTGGTGTGAGCCATGCCGCTATGGTGGAAATGAACTTCTCCACTAGAGAGGACAACTTCTTGGCTGGAACTGTATCATGAGCCAGAACATGCCAGAGTGATCCGGTGAGCCACCTCGTCTGTGAGAAACACCATGCCCTGCTGAGCATCGAAGAGAAAGCCCAGGAAGGCCATTCGCTGGGATGGTACAAGATCCGACTCGTCCATGTTGAGGATCCACCCATGACGGGCGAGTGCATGAATGCAGTCCTGAACCTGCCGCTGAAGGAATTTCAAGAAGGGGCTTTCAGAATCAGGTTGCCCACATGTGGAGTGACTCTGATGCCATTCCGATGGAGGATGGACACAAAGGCTCCCAAGACACGATTGAAGACTTGAGAAGCTGTAGGCAGCCCAAAGGGAAGAGCAGAAAACTCAAAATGCCCGTGGTCGAAGGCAAATCTGAGGTACTGACGGCTCTCTGGATGAATGGCGAGGTGCAGATATGCGTCCTGAAGATCCAGAGAAGCAAGGAATTCCCCAGGGGACATGGCAGCAATCACTGTCCTTAGGGACTCCTGGTGATAATGAGTCTTGACCACAAAGGAATTGAAATCCTTCAAATCCAAAATGCGACGACAGCCGCCATCCTTCTTGGAAACTACAAACAGGTTTGAGTAAAAACTCAAACCCCTGTCCTGAACAGGAAACGGATCCAGAACCGCCTTGTCCAGAAGGGCCTGATGGCGCCATTGAACAGACAGCATTTCTCTACACCTTGAGGGGTGCGAGAAGGGAAAAAACCCGAAGGAAGGAAGAGAGGTGAAAGGGACCCTGTACCCCTCTGCCACTACCTGTATGACCCAAGGGTCCACCACGGAGTCCTCCCAGACGCTGAGGTAGGGGGGCAGACGGCCACCCACAACAGAGTGGTGAGTCATGCCACTGAAAGTGTGGAAGCCTTGGGCTTGGTGGAGACCTTAGGCTTCCATTGTGGAAGGAAATACCCAAATACAGTGTGTATGATTAAAATTTCACCCCAGAAATCACTAAAATACACTTATCTGGCAGGCGAATGGTTAATCTGCTGACAAGAGAAGGAAGGAAGGACCAAGCCCTGCATAGGATACTCATTCTGGGAAGGCACAAAAAGGCTGCCGCAATGGAAGCCAATCAGGAACGAGCGTGCGATGCAAGCGCTCATGGGAAATGTAGTTTTCCCAGAAAAAGTACCCCAACAGTGCCCGAAGCCTTAGCCCCCCCCAACACACAAACGCTGACCGGATAGTAGAGCAAGGGCAGACAATTAAAATGAGCTGTCTCTGAAGTCGCTACATTGAGCGGTTGCAGAGAAATGTCCCAAACTATACAGTCCTATAGAAGTGAATGGAGCAATGACGTCTATGCGGTAAAAGCGCGCCGGAAAAGACAATTTTTGCAAAGTTATAACTATTAAGTAAATTTGGACCAAACATCACTAAAACATGTCACTAGACCCAATAAACACTGAACCCAGTAGGGAAAGTGCTCAAAAGCCCCCCCCCCCTACCAAAGGGTTAAGTTGCTCCAAAACATCCAACAGACATACAGATAAACCCAATGAGTGCAGGAGTGTGCAGCAGTAAGTCCAAAGGAAAACCCCTGTGAGGAGGGGCATTGTGGGACATGTGGACCTCAGCACTCAAAGGGTTGCTGCAGATCTTCTGTCTTCAGATTACCATATATCAAGAAGAAGCCTCAGTGGGCAACTCCTGGAGAAAGAACTTGCAACCAAGATATTCCCCCCAGGACTTAACCCTTTGAGTGCCAGAGAAGTACAGAATGCATTGAAAAGCAATGCATTCCTTACCCTTCTGGCACTTAAAGGGTTAAGGTCCACAAAAGCATCTGGTAAACCAAGCTATCTACATTTGGATGATTGGAATTGTCAGTGATGGTAATCCGCCTTAATGGTGGTATCCCATATCGAACAGAAAATAATAAAATGCTAAAACTATAGCCGAACTGTTCTCTTGTCTTGTGTCTTCACCAAGGAACAAATCTTACTGGAGCGGATTGGCTAGCTGCAGCCAAGGAGGGATGGTAGGCTCCACTCCCCTGCATTCACATCTCAGAATTGTTCCTGCCTACATAAAGGGGCTGATCACCTACTCAAAGTTACCAGTAACCTGTATTGATGACAGAGAAATAACTGTACTCAGAGTTCAGGATATTTAAAATGATATAACCCAATTTTATTGTAGGCGGTGGTGTTCCCTTAAGCTTTTAAGCCTGGGGCTTCAGCCATTTCTTAGACCCTGAAGGTCAGATACATGTTCAACATTTTGACTACTGATCTGTTTAGGTTCGATTCCTGGAGGCAATTTCGAGTTAGATATGGAAAACTGTATTATCTTTATATATCTATCTATATGCACAAACACATTATATATATATTTTTTTTTTCTATTTTTAATTACATTTTTTTCTGACCAATTTTTTTTTCATGTCATGAATACAAAAAAGGTAAATGTTTACTTATTTTGCTAAACTCATACAGTATTTATAAAAAATATTTATGTTGATTGCGACTCCAGCCACGTGTGGGACGCAGTCTTGGCCGTGCAGATGCACATGGTCAAGGCAGTGTCCCACATGTGACTGTATCAAAAAGTCGTGCAAAACGAGTTATTGCACACCTATCTGATTCTTATGTGCAGTGGGCAGAATGTGCTTCCTGTGGGTCTTCTAGCAACTGTCATGCCTGCCTCCATGGAAAAGATATCCAGGACTGATTGACAAGGCTCTCTCTAGAATCACGATAAAATTCATAGTAACCATTAGGATCTTCTGACCTTAGTAAGGTGTGTGTGTATATAAAATATATATAAAATTTATAATTATATACAATGAGGTGTTTATCCTGCAGAGTCAAAAAAAGGCTTCCAGAGATGTTTTATTCAAAAGTTATTGCAGCTCGAACTTACACATGTTATTATGGTGTACTATGTCCAAGGCCTGAAAATTTGCAGTGGAGTTGTTGCTAAGTCATCCTATGAAGATTTATGGTCAGCTGACAAGAGTTGTCCATAGACTGCTGTAGCAACAGAGTCAAACAATTTAGGGCCATAGAAGTAAAAGTTTGAGTCACAATAATGTTTGAAAAATCATGAAGCATTCTCATCATTTAAAAATGGAAAAATTTAGCGTCAGAATATAATTTATACAATCATTAATATAACTAACTTTAAATTAATATAAGAAGACGTTAAAACATACACATGACATGTCTTACTTCTCTTTCAGTTCTTCAGAGGTACCCTTGTCTGGAAACATGGAGGATATTGCTTCAAAAATTTTATCTGAGGGGAACTTCCGTAAGGGCCTTGTCTCATTATCTGTCAAGCCAACCAGAGCAAATATTTAGATAGTTGTGGGCACTTTGAAGTGAAAGTGAACCCCAATGTAAAGGAGGTTTTTACTCACCATCCATTCCATCATCATGATCTTTCGTCTGGTCACCTCCTTCATCATCTTGATTGCCATCTCCATCTTCATCGTCATCATAATCACTGTACTGGCCCAATGCATTGACCAGCTCCACAAATATCTCATCGTTAATAAAACCGCATTCTGCAATACAACAAATCCCTGCCATTGAGAATTCAAACAAAAATAATCAGTTTCATGCCCAGATTCCTGGGTATAAAATATTATACATGTATTGCTTTGATAAAATGACAATGTAGATTGTGCCCACACACACACTTTACTATGGCCAGAACATCCTGATGGAATTTTTTCCCTTTCTCCTTGATTCAAGAAATAACATTGATACATCAGTCTTCAGCCCTGATGTCTTTAACAATACCACAAGACAAAAACTCCATCCACTATACATGGTAATCTTACATAAGCTCATGCTCTCTGTGTTATTCAGTTTGGAAAAACTGCCAGTAATAGTCATATCCACCAAAGTGGACATGACATGAAAGACGGATTAACGATATATCTTGAACAAAAGGTACAAGAGCAAAATTAATTGTGACCATTCAGATTTTCTGGCCATAGGAGGTTAAGGGGGGGGGGGATATTATTAGAAGTGCTACTTCCCCTTAAGTACAGAAGCTATTGGACGTATTCAAGAGAAATCCAAGTGTTCCAGAGAACAAATGAAAACTCAAATGTGCCCGTTAATCCGTTGAATGCTACAGAGGTCACCTAACATTG
This sequence comes from Rhinophrynus dorsalis, assembly GCA_037306005.1. NCBI lineage: Eukaryota > Metazoa > Chordata > Amphibia > Anura > Rhinophrynidae > Rhinophrynus > Rhinophrynus dorsalis. The sequence goes on along the minus strand of CM074723.1, from coordinate 339,624,475 downwards.
TTTTGCAATGTACTGGAGCTCTATCTAGCATTCAAGGGGAAAAAGACTTAATTCAATGTTTGGCACTTTTCGTTTCTTCTCTATAATACAGTTGGCTTAACTCCATAATTGCCGATCTTCGCTTTCTTTATACAGCCCTATACCTGTAGAATATGTGAATATCAGAAAACATTACCCAGTTAGGTCTCCTTCATACAAGAGTGTGTATATCTGTATATTACTGCTTCTCTGTGCACAAAGCCTCCCCCAATACTCAGTCTGAAATTTTTATGGTACCACTATCATCATTTAGGTAATTTGCCAAAAGAATAATGAAGTATTCAAATACATAAAAACATACAGAAATTCGAGTTACAACTAGAATAAAAAAAATAAATGTGCAAATCGTGCATAACAAGTTCAGTAAATATTTGCTTGACAAAAATGTGAAAGTTTAGTTTAAAAGTCTTCATGGAAAAAATTGGCATCCTACTCTGAAGCTCAAGTGCACCCTGGCTGCAAACCTCTGATCTCTACAAGTTTTGTTCATTGCAATTTTGTAGAATGGCAACATTTTACAAGGTGCAGGTGTGAACTAAGCACAGACTTTGACAAAAAAAGCCAAGTAATTAAATTTGACTGCAACATATATTATATACACACTCTACTGTGCAAAAGTCTTAAGCAGGTGTGAAAAAAATGCTGTAAAATAAGAGGATTTTAGTCTTACCTGTTAAATCCTTTTCTCTTAGTCCATACAGGTTACAGGTAACTCTGGTTAGGCGATCTGCCCCTTTAATTGTAGGCAGGAACAATTCTAGAATTGTATGCAGGGGGTGGAGCCTACCTTCCCTCCTTGACTGCAGCCAGCCAACTAGTTCCAGAAAGATTTGAGACACTAACTATGACTAGATAGTAAAAGGGAAGAAGACTCCTGTGAGCATGACCCCGAAGGACCCCAACGGTCTGCCACAAGAGAACCAAGCATGGTCCCTTGACAGGGTGGGAGACCAGTAACCTGTATGGACTAAAAGAAAAGGATTTAACAGCTCATAAACCTTACGAATAGTGGACTGATCCAAGAAGCAATAGTCACTTTGGGTGCAGGTTTTCCTGCCCTGGGACGCTCAGGACGTCAGATTGCCTGATAGACTCAGGGCGATGCACATAAAACTTGAGACAACGCACCACGTCTAACAAGTGGAGATCCCTCTCCTTGTCAGAGGTAGGGTCAGGGCAGAAAGAGGGCACCACAATCTCCTGACTGATGTGGAACTCCGAAAACACCTTCAGGAGAAACTCCTGAGAGGTGCGAAGCACCGCCTTGTCCTTGGGAAACACCAAATAGGGTGGTTTACTGGACAGAGCATGTAACTCCGTGACACGGCGGACAGACAATTGCCTGGAGAAAAAGCCATGGGAATAGTAGCCAAACACTCAAATGGAGGGCGCTGAAGAACGCCAAAAACCAAGTTAAGATCCCACGAAGGAGCAGGAATCTTGAAGGCAGGACCAATATGAGTAACGCCCTGCAAGAAAACCTTGACATCAGGAATAATGGCAATGCGCCTCTGAAAGAAAACAGAGAGAGCAGAAGTATGAACCTTAAGGGAACTCAAACTGAGGCCCTTATCCACACTGTCATGCAAAAAAGCTAGGACCGTAGGCAGATCAAATTCGTGAGACAGGTCCTGTCAGCACACCAAGATAAGAAGGTCGACCAGACACCATGGTAGATCTTGGAAGAAACAGGTTTGCGGGCACTGAGCATAGTATCCACCACACCAGAAGAAAACCCTTTCTTTCTCAATATTGAGGATTCAATTTCCAAGCTGTCAAGGCTAGACGATGAACATCCTCCTTCCACAGGTAACCCTGTAGAAGAAGATCCGGACGGCAAGGGAGCCGGAATGGCTCCGCCACTGACAGATCCAGAAGCTCCGGAAACCAAGCTTGGCAAGGCCAGTATGGAGCAATCAGAAGGACTGGACAACGCTCCAGTCGTACTTTTCGTACCACCCTGTGCAACATTGGGAGGGGAGGAAAGATGTAGGCCAGAGGGAATAACCAAGGAATGGACATTGCATCCAATACCAGAGCTAGAGGGTCCCTCCATTGAGAGCAGAACCTCGGAACCTTCCTGTTGTGTCTTGTCACCATCAGGTAGATGTAAGGAAGACCCCATTTCTGAACAATGAGGGTGAACACCTCTTGGTGAAGCTCCCACTCTCCACTGTGTGTCGACTGTGGAAGTCCGCCATGACGTTGTCTACGCCAGGAATGTGCACTGCAGATATGGAAGGAACGTGTTCTTCTGCCAAAGACAAAATAGCCTTGACCTCTAACCAAGCAGCAAGACATCTTGTTCCGCACCTGCTTGTTGATGTAAGCCACGGCCGTGGCGTTGTCGGACTCTACCCGGACTGGACAGTCTTCCAGCTGAGAAGTCCAATGATGAAGGGCATGAAATATTGCCCAAACCTCCAATATACTGATGGAAGAACAGATTCCTCCGGAGACCACCGACCCTGAGCACTCAGGCAACCCAGGACCGCTCCCCAGCCAGAGAGGCTGGCATCCGTCATCACCGTGGTCCAGAAGGATATCAGTAAGGACCTGCCCTTCAGCAGATTGGAGAGGTCGAGCTACCATGACAAACTCGGATCCACATAAAGACGGAGGGACACTGATATCTTCAGAAGGTCCAGCTGACCCCTGCACACCTGGATCACAAACCACTGGAGTTTCCTGGTGTGCGCCATGGCAAATGGTATGGCTTCTATGGTGGAAATTACTTTCCCCACTAGAGATGATAGCTTCTTGGCTAGAACTGGATCTTGAGCCAGGATCGCAGAAACCCTGTGGGCGATCTGGTGAGCCACCACGTCCGTGATAAACACCATGTTCTTCTGGGTATCAAAGAGGAGGCCCAGGAAGACCAGACACTGGGATGGGACAAGATCCGATTTGTCCAAGTTGATGATCCACCCGTGATGGGTGAGAGCATGAATGCATTGCTGAACCTGCTGATGAAGAAGTTCCGCAGAAGGGGCTTTCAGAAGCAGGTCATCCATGTATGGAGTAACTCTGATGCCGTCTCGGTGGAGGATGGACACTAAGGCTCCCAGAACACGGTAGAAGACTTGAGGAGCTGTCGTCAGACCAAAGGGATGGATGAACGGCAATGTGTAAGTACGCATCCTGAAGATCCAGAGATGCAAGGAATTTCCCCAGGGACATGGCAGCAATCACCATACCTACAGACTCCTGGTGATAGTGAGTCCGGATCACAAAGGGATTGAGATCCTTTAAATCCAAAATGGGACGACAAAGGCTCTAGAACAGCCTGAACAGAGCCAAAGAGACGGCGTTTCTCTGCGCCCTGAGGCATATGAGAAGGAAAGAAGCGAAAAAGAGGAAGAGAGATGAAAAGGATCCTGTACCCTTCCATCACAACATGCAAAACCTATGGGTCCGACACTGAATTCTCCCAAATGCTGTAATAGTGACGCAGACGACCACCCACAGCAGAGTGTGGACCCGGGTTCAGCGAGTCATGCTGAAGAAGGCTGTTTGGGCTTGGAGGAGGGAGCTGAGGGAACCGTCTGGTTCACCAGGCACGTCTCATTCTGAAAGGAACAAAAATATTGGTTACTCTTAAGCTGTGTTTTCTTCCTAGGAACTAAGGGTAAAAGTGTACTTTTACCCCCTGTGGCCTCACCGATCAGATCCTTAAGATCTGGCCCAAACAAAAAAAGTGCCTTGAAAAGGCAAGGAGAGGAATGCTTTCTTAGAAGCAGTGTCAGCAGACCAGATCTTGAGCCAAAGAGCCCGTCTGGCAAACACAGACATGGTGGAAGCCCTAGCCACCAAACAGATGGCATCAAATAAGGCAGCAGAAACAAAGTGCTGTGCCTCAAAAATATTGGCAAGGAGGCGCAATATATCCAAAGTAGGAGTCCAGACCACAATCGCCTGGTTCAACAATTTTACTGCGAATGCTGGACACATGGCAGAACCAGCAGTGGCAAAGATGGATTTGAGGGAGACCTCAAAGACCTCAGAGGAATCTGACACTTCAGGTACACCCTGAGGCTTTGGCATGGAAGACTTGACAGAGGAGGGGGTCTGCCAAGAATGAAAGACCCCCTGTAACTGGGATGAACTCTGGCACCCAAACTGGCTCTACTGCACGGCTGGAGGTCCCTGGGAGACTCTCAGGGACATCAGAACATGCTGGGCATAAAGGACCTGAGAATTCTCTAGGTAACCCTGAATGACAGGAAGAGCAATGTGCAATAGGGGATACAGAGACCCCAGCATCCTTAGTCTTAGGTCTGGCCCAACGGTATAGACATTCTCACAGTGTCAATAACCTTACTGCATAAGAAATCACCCAATTACAGTGTAGGATTAAAGTTTCACCCCAGAAACCACTAAAATAGACTTATTTGGCAGACAAAGGGTTAATCAGCAGGAAGGAGAGTCCAAGCCCTGCGTAGGATACTCGTTCTGGAAATAGCACAAAATGGCTGCCGTGGCAGGAGCCAATCATAAACGAGCGTGTGAAGCAAGCGCTCATGGGAAATGTAGTTGTCCCATAAAAGTACCCCAAACAGTGCCCAAAGACCCCTGAGCCCACCAACACACTAGAAACATGAACTGTATGACAGAGCAAGGGCAGACAAGTAAAATGAGCCATATCTGAAGTTGCTAGGTTAAACGGTTGCAGAGATATGTCCCAAACTGTACAGTCCCATAGGAGTGAATGGAGCAATGGAGCATATACGGTAAAGCGAGCCTTAACCCTTTGAGTGCCAGAAGGGTTAGGAACACATTGCTTTGCAATGCGTTCGTACCCCTCTGGCACTCAAAGGGATAAATGCACGGAACTCAAATGTTACAAAACTGAAAGTGTAAAACTAAAAGACATGAAACATCATTAGAACATGTTACAATACCCAAAAAACACTGAACCAGTAGGAAAAGTGTTCGAAACCCCCCCAAAACCAGTAGCTAAAGGGTTAAGTTACAGCATAAACCTGCTCCAAACACCCAACAGACACACAGATAGACCCAATGAGTGCAGAAATGTGCAATGGGAACTCCAAATGAAAACCCCTGTGCGGAGGGGCACTGTGAGACATGTGGACCTGCAGCACTCAAAGGGTTGCTCACCTTTCCTGCAGACCTTCTGTCTTCAGATTACCATGTTTAAAGAAGAAGCCTCGGTGGGCAACTCCTGAGGAAAGAACTTGTAGCCAAGATTTTCCCCCCAGGAATTAAGGTCCACAAAAAATACCGGGTCACTGAGCTAGCCACATCTAAGGGCATTGTCAATTATGGTAATCCACCTAATAGTGGTATTACATTTCTAACAGAAAAATAAAAAACTTCTAAAGCTATAGCAGAACTGTTCTCTTGCCTGTGTTATCTTCACCAAGGAACAAATCTTTCTGGATCTGGTTTGCTAGCTGCAGCCAAGGAGGGAAGGTAGGCTCCACCCACCCCCTGTGTACAATTTTAGAATTGTTCCTGCCTACTATTAAAGGAGAGGATAACCTACCCAGAGTTACCAGTAGCCTGTATGGGACGGCAGAGAAAAGAATGCTTTCAAACAGACATGTTAATAGTTTATTTTTATCAATTATCAAAATGCATCGTGAGTGAACATAAGAAAAATCTAAATCAAAATCAATATTTGGTGTGACCACCCTTTTCAAAACAGCATCAATTCTTCTAGGTACACTTGCACACAGTTTGTTAAGGAACTCAGCAGAAAGTTTGTTCCAAACATCTTGGAGAACCAACCACTGCTCTTCTGTGGATTTAGACAGCTTCAGTTGCTTCTCTATCTTCATTTAATCCCAGACAGACTCAATGATGTTGAGATCAGTGCTCTGTGGGGGGCATAACATCACTTCCAGGACTCCTTGGCTGTATGTTTGGCCCCAAATTTATTCTGCAGCATGACAATGACCCCAATCAGATGCACCCTTCATGGTATTGCATGATGGATAAGATTCTGCCTGTACTTCTCAGCACTGAGATGACCATTCATTCTGACCAATTCCCCAACTCCATTTGAAATGCAGCCCCAAATTTGCAGGTAACCTCCACCATGCTTCACTGTTGCCTGCAGATGCTCATTTTTGTATCACTCTCCAGCCCTTCGGCAAACAAACTGCCTTCTGTTATAGCCAAATATTTCAAATTTTGACTCATCAGTCCAGAGCACCTGCTGACATTTTTCTGCACCCAGTTCCTGTGTTTTCGTGCATAGCTGAGTCACTTGGCCTTGTTTTCACGTCGGAGGTATGGCTTTTTTGGCAGGAAGTCTTCCTTGAAGACCATTTCTGACCAGACAGTAGATGGGTGTGTACCAGGATGCCACTATTTTCTGCCAATTCTGATTGTAAAGGGAAGTAAGCATGATGTGTCTTTCTTCTGCTGCACTACTGTTGCCTGTTTCTTTGTGCTTATTCAAAAGAGCTTGGACAGCACATCTGGAAACCCCAGTCTATTTGTGTGTCTTCAAAAGATCTTGGAGAGCACATCTGGAAATCCAAGTCTGCCTTGAAATTTCTGCCTGGAAGAGACCTTGCTGATGTAGCATAACTACTTTGTGTCTTGTTACAGTGCTTAGACTTGCCATTGTGTATGACTTTTGACATTAAGCAGTCTTCAGAAACCTCACCTTGTTAGCAAAGTTTGACTGTTCCTCACCCACTTTTATTCCTCCTACACAGCTGTTTCTGTTTATGATTGTGTTTCAATCTACATCTTATATTATAATTCGCTAAGTATGTTTGTCAGAAGCCATCATGCATAGTACAGACTGCTGCACTCATGCACAGCACAGACTGCCCGCGCCGCGGCTGATATAGAGCGAGGCGCTCCGAATTCAGACGGGAGTCCTCTCTGTGGCGCCGCCAGTGTTGGCCAGTGTATACAGACTTTAAAACTAGTATTAAATAGATGATTATTAGCACCTGTTTGGTAGAATTGTTTAATCATACAAATGACTATTTGCCTACAAAATCCCTGACTTTGTTCAAGTGTACCTAGAAGAATTGATGCTGTTTTGAAGGCAAAGGGTGGTCACTCTAAATATTGATTTGATTTAGATTTTTCTTCTGTGCTATCATTTTGTTAACTGATAAATATAAACTATAGCCTATTTTTGAAAGTATTCTTACTTTACAGCATTTTTTCACACCTGCCCAAGACTTTTGCACAGTACTGTATATATGAAAAATGTCAGACTGCTGCATGAAAGACTCCCTCGCATATAAAGTGTCCCCTCACCTTTTTGCCCAACCAAATAAGTAAATTCTGTTAAACAGATGAATAGATTACCTTTAGTGCATGAATATATAAAATGCTTCAAAAATTAGTCAGCACCTGTCCTGTATTTATGCTTCAACACAAACAATACTGGAATACACTGAAGACAGGCTGACTACACTCAAGATGGGATGAAGATCCCTAAAGCTGGGGCGAAGAATCTGACTAGTGGAACAAAACTGCATTCATCCTCAGCCTGCTGAGTGTGACGAGTTGTAAAGGGACAACGGTTTGAGTGTTAGATTACCAATTCACTTGTTAAAGGGAGAAGCAGTTACAATAGTTTTCATTGGATAACACCAAGTTTTCTACAGCCGTCATGTTTCAAAAGAAACAGACCTGGATGTGGCTCATTTTAAAGGGGCCATATCTACTTAATGAAAATAAAATATACGTTTCTTACTAGATACAGCATTGGGGAAACTATCCCTGACACTTTTAAAATGAAAGCAGAGTTGAATATTAATTTCCTCCAGACATGCCAATTAGTAATTACTGTTGCACGTAAACTGACAAATAAATAAAGCAGAGTATCTTGTAAGCTATTGTTTTGAGTAAAATGGCTACCACAAATATATGTGCTTTTGAAATGTTTCAAAATCACCTACTTATTACTCAGTGACAGTTCCACTTTAAGTGGCCTTACAAACCTTAAATGTACAATTCGATTTTCACTATTATCTGAATTTCTCAAGGGCATCTAAATACAGCTGGGTGAGATACACTAAGATGTGATAACGAAGAGAAAGCGGAGATCAATTCTCCAGTGTTCTAAACTATAAAATCCTATGTTATTCTATGAAGCAAGTGCACTAAGATTTCTCGATCTTTACAGATCTTAATGAACTGGCTTCATAGAACAACAAATTAACTGGAGAAGTCATCTCCACCTTATCACATCTAAGTACATAATCCCCTGGTCTCCTCTACTCCTCCTCCTTCCCCTTTCTTCTTTTAAATCACCACTGATGGACAAAGGCAACGCATTGATGGAAATTTGAAGGAGCAGCATGAGCCAAGATGGCTGTTTTGGATTTGAGCAAATTACCTCACTGAAGTGTAAGAGCAAGAGTAAAGATTTCTCCCACTGCCACAGCAGCACAATAATATAGTTAAACTGCTCTTTTTTCAATTATATGCGAAGAAGCAGCCAAGACATTCTACCATACCCATCTCACTTAAGTCCAAGGAGGAACTGACCCTTTAAAGGCAGATCGTATTGCAAATTGGGTGAGAACTCCACATTATATACTATTATGTAGACAGCATACCCCAATATCATGAAGAGTATTTTACAGCCTCTGTGCCAGGAATAGGAAATCTCTGGCGTTCCAGCAGTTTGAAACTACAACAGCTGGTTGGGAATAATGTGAGTTGTAGTCCAACAAATGTAGAGCAAAAAAGACTGCCAACACTGCCAATTTTAAACTGTAAAATGTTGTCATAAATGTTGCAGTGATACAAAAAAATAAGTATACAGTGATCTATACATATTGTGTCAAGTCACTGAAAATTGACAATTAGAGAGATAGGATTGTCTGAATTTGGACACTTTTCTGGAGCCATTCACACTGAAGCAGGAAGAGTCCACACAATTAAAATGTGCAGTGAGCAGTGTTCAATGTCAAAACACTACCCCTCTGAATTCTGCCCTTGTGCAAGAGATAACATCTTTCATTAGTTGTGAATAGCATGTCCATGGAGGCAATGTGACAGTTGGTGGTGGTTTTCTCAAAATGAAGCAGGCAGAGTGCACAAGCATATTAATCCTTTAACCCTTTCAGTGTCAGAGAAGTATTCAACTCAAGGTATGCAATGCATTGGATACTTCTCTGGGACTCAGGGGTTAAGGATCAGGAGGGGTCTGACCTGCACACACATATGGTCCTTAAAGGGATAGTAATACTTCGTTTTAACTTTATTTTATTTTGTAGGCATTAAAAAAACATGAAGAATGATATAAGTCTTATCTCTCAAACCTTTATGGTTTATGAGATATTCACAAGCAAAGTTTCCCCCTCCCGCCCCTTTTACCTACTGTAAACAATCTCTTCTCAGATGTGGAATGCAGTCCATAGACTGGACAGATAACAGAAGGGGACACTCTTATTCCTATGAAAACAATGAGATCCCTGCCCCCCTTGACAAGCTTTTCAGGTTTTTCCCTTATCTTAATTGAAGATTGTCCCTCTCTGCAGTCTACCTGGGCAGCTCCCTTCTGCCCTGGCTGAGAAGTGTTACAACAGTAAAAGGGGCGGGAGGGGGACACTTTGCTTGTGAATATCTCTAAAACCATAAAGGTTTGAGAGATAAGACTTATATCATTCTTCATGTTTTTTTAATGCCTACAAAATAAAATAAAGTTAAAACGAAGTATTACTATCCCTTTAAAGTGTTAAGATTACAATGTACAATTAGCAGAATTTGCAGTCCTCTGGTCCCTCTTGCAACTGTTATGTCTGCCTCCACATACATGACATCCAGGACTGATTAAAGATGTTATCGCTTTATCAAATACACAAGAACTAAATTCATTGGGGCCATTAGGATTTTCTGGCCACTTTTAGGTAAATGGGGTCTGGGCTATTATTAGTAGATGTTGATTCTCCTTTAACCCCTTAAGGACCCATGACTGTCCTGCACAGTCATGGGTTGTTATACCCTTAACGACCCATGACGGTGCTGGACCGTCATGGCTTAAATGATAGCAGCGTGCCTCCGTGCACGCTGCTATCATTAATTCCAGGCTGAGACTGAGCGCTCCGAGACCGGGGCATTCAGTCTCAGCCCTTCTTGCTTCTGTCGGTTCATGCGATCGCTGTATCAGCGATCACATGTACCGGCATTCTGAGACAGAGGTAAGCACACAACGCATGCTTACCTCTGTGTGTCTCCTCTTTTTCTGTCTCCCTTGTTAGCAAAGTAAGGGAGAGAGGAGTAGAGAGGAGACACCTAGTGGTCAAATAAAATCCAGCAGCTGGGGGGTTTTAACCCCTTCACTGCTGGTGTTGGAGGCTGGCTAAATGCAGGTCAATTTCTTACCTGCAATAATACACTTTTTTTTTCTTTTTTTTCTTTTTTTTTTTAAACACAAAACACACTTTTTTTTTTTTCAAAAAAATATTTTATTTAAAAAAATATATATCTTAATAAACAAAACTGGGAGTGTGATTGTTGTGGAGCCATGTAATACACTTACACACACCGCCAAATGTCAGAGATAAAAAAGTGACAAAATAGGGTGGGAAAAAGGGACATGGGGATTTTCACCCAGGGGGGACAGTAGCCACTTTAAACTGCGCATTTTGTAGGTATGACTGACTGGTCATACCTTTCGTGCAGTCTCCATAAAAATTTAACCCTTTGCGCCCAATTGATCCCAAGAGAAAAAACAAAAATGGTGGGTTTTTTACATTTTTTTTTTTAATTTTAATAAAGTAAACGGTGGGTTATACATATAAGTGGGGTATCAAAAGAGAGCCCTATTTGTGCTTAAAAAAACAGTATATAATTTATGGGGGTGGAATAAAAGACTTAGAGGGAAAACGCTGTTGAACAAAGACATAGTCAAAAAGGTCAGAACTGCTCCGGTCCTTAAGGGAAAACAACCTCAGATTTTCCCGGTCCTTAAGGGGTTAAAGAACTGATTATGGTGCCATTTAATACCATATGTAAATCTATTAATTGGCCACTATCAAAAAAAGATTACAGATATTCATGTTCTATCTTAAAGGAGCAGAAATGTGTTATAATGGGGGAAAAATATTGTCCAACTTTTCCAGATAAGTAAAAAGATACTCCCACTCATCAGTAATTCTTTATGAAATAGTTATTATAGTGCAATAGGTCTTAATGACGTTACATTTTATTATTGTGGTCAACAGGTGGCACCGTTGCTATCACATTCTATGGCAATCTTTAGTCAGCAGTCTAAATAACCTCATTTTACTCAGCAGGAAAATTACTAAGTAAAACTTTACTTGTCCCTTAATGAACAGACTCGTGTAATCAGATTAGAGCAATCTTGTCAAGTAGCAGCATTTTTTTTATACACTTTAAAAATATTATAGCATATCAAAATGTTTTGAGAGGTACAACTTACCTCTGTCTCCATGAACCTTTCCATCATAATTTTTGATAAGCTCTTCAATAAATGTCCCATCTTGGTCCAGAACTTCATCACCCATATATGGAATATTGTGCAATACAGTCTCGTCTTCCACCTGAGTGGGAATAAAAACAGAGTAGGTACATTATTATTATTATTCTTTATTTATATAGCGCCAACTAATTCCGCAGCGCTGTACAATTGGGACATAATGGTGAACCAGTTCAACGCCTGCTTTCTCAGAGGAATTATGCCATAAGACACAATTATACAACCAGTCTAACAGCTTTCAGTTCAAAGAAATTGGAAAGGAAGAAAAGTCAACTCCTCTTAATTATATAATTACTACAAACTATCAAATATAATAATTTGCTAAAACGTGTGCAACTACGCAGTCACGTGCAATAGAGTCTGCTTTGCGTGCTGCACTCATGAGCGGCTGCCCGCGCTGCAGCTGACAGAGCGTCCAGCTCTATATCAGCTGTGGCGCGGGCAGTCTCTACTGCGCATGACTGCCCCGCGACCGACTGGCAGTGGCTCTGTGGCCAGTGTAACGGCCTCTTCAACTAGTTAAACTATAAAGCATTTTAATTCCTTGGTTAGTAGAAAAGTCGGCACATATTGCTTCTCAGTGAAACTGGGACATCATTAATATCCAAGGGGTTAGAGCATAGGTGGCCAATAAATGGATCCAATCTGTGAGATGATTTTCCCTGACCCTCAGGTCTAGATGGCTGTACAAAACAGCAGTACTGCTAGACCGAAAACTATCGCTTCTAGCTTTCTCTGCACAAAAAGAGTAATACATTTTATCACAAATTAAAATACGAATACAATATTTCACTATTCCAGAGAGCCGGAACTGATGCATTCACAGTAACACTGTTCAAACAGCATTACGTAATGCGCTTTTCACTCGCACATCTCACTATTTCCTGTCAGGTGGGTTCCAATGGCTCCTCTCAATTAAGCTGAGCACTCGCCTTCACATGATAAAACATCACTTTTGGTATTTATTATTTAGGCTCCTCCAATTGGCAGCTGAATGAAGTCTACCTGGGAATTCTCCCCCCAGCTCCCTTTCTTCCCTCGCTTTTCCCTTTCCTACTTTCTCTTCTTTACATCCTCTCCCTCATCTCTGCCTGTTTTCAGCACTTTCTGCTTGTAGTTTTTTCTCTCATTTTAGTCTTTACATAGCATATTTACAGTCACTATGTGCTGAGGTAAATAGGTTATCTCTGATACTGATGTACGAATAACGTTCTATGAATCAAATTGCTTTACGTATTCTGCCATGTCTTCATTTCCGGTTGTTACTTTGAAGATCTTTACTGTATTCCTTGAGTGGATATGGCTGTTTGGTTCCTGTATTTATATACTATGCAAATATGTCTATTTCTGTAATGTTTTACTTTATTACCAAATAAAAATCACTTAAAATGAAAAACACTTATTGTCTATCGTCTGTGGTTACTACGGTGAACACACACGTGTCTGACCAGTGCCACATTCAAAGATGGGACACTATAAACTCAGGGTGAGGAGGAGTCTGTAAGTTTGTGTTCATGATGAAAGTCCAGACATGAAGTGAAACGTCAGACATGACATTTTAATGTTACAATAAAAGTGATGTTTTATCATGTTAAGGGGTGTGCTTGGCTTAAACGAGATGAATCATGGGATTTTTTATTTCTTGTTGGATACCCCTCTGGCACTCACAGTTATTATACATCTTCCCCGTCAGCAAAAAAGACAATTATACTTTTACTGTGTGCCAAACGTCACAGTTTAAAAATGAAATCCTATATAATTCACTAGGATGTTTGTCAGAAGCCATCACGCACAGTAAAGACTCTATGGCACTCAAAGGGTTAACATTACCCAGACCTTGGCCAGTGTACGCAGGCTTTTACACTAGTTAAAGGGATAGTAACACTTCGTTTTAACTTTATTTTATTTTGTAGGCATTAGAAAAACATGAAGAATGATATAAGTCTTATCTCTCAAACCTTTATGGTTTATGAGATATTCACAAGCAAAGTTCCCCTCCCCGCCCCTTTTACCTAGTGTAAGCCATCTCTTCTCAGATGTGAGTCTGGTTGTATGACAGTACAGATAACAGAAGGGGACAATTTTCTTTGTATGAAAACAATGAAAGCCCTTCCCCCCTTGAAAAGTTTTTCAGCTTTTTCCGTTATCTTAATTGAAGATTGTCCCTCTCTGCAGTCTACCTGGGCATCTCCCTTCTTATCTGGTTGAACAGGGGGGGGGGATACTTTGTTTGTGAATATCTCTTAAACCATAAAGGTTTCAGAGATAAGACTTATATCATTCTTCATGTTTTTTTAATGCCTACAAAATAAAATAAAGTTAAAATGAAGTATTACTATCCCTTTAAGTATAAAAAGGGACGCTCTTTTCACCTGGAGCTCTGGTACTGTAAACCTTGTCTAGAATTAAACATTATTTCTGTATGCAAAAGGCTAATTTAATATTATAGATCTAAACTACTGCAAACTGCCAGTAAAAACGGTTCCACATAAGAAGGATGGATAAAAATGGCCGCACTTTGTCAGTGAAATTATTACACACATAGGGCTATATTTTCTTAAGAATTTTGGAGTAATTCTTAGGCAAATCAGCAGCACTATAGGGGAGTATAAAACAAACCCCAAAACATTGATTTCAATGGGGCTTTTAACCACAGGATGGCTAGAGAGGTCTCCAATGTATTAAATCAATGTATATTTGGGGAATTTTATTTGTCCCCTATAATGAAGTTGGTTTGCTCCAGAACTACCCACCCAATATACAGCCCTAAGGGTCTTATGCATAAAAGAAAAGCAGAGTATTTTGGGACAAAAAAAAAAATCTATACCATAAATGGGCAATAAATAAATACAAATCCCATTGATTTAAATGGGACTTTTAACCCTTTGAGTGCCCGAAAGGTATTCAATGCATTGGATACATCTGTGGCACTCAAAAGGTTAACCCACTGAATGCTGGAGAGCTCACCAACACAAAAACGTGCTGGGAGGCTTCTAGAATTCAAGGGCTTAAAAGCCTAATTTACAAATACAGAAATGTTTTGAATTTTTATTTCTTCCCTACTGCAGTTGACTCGTTCCAAAATTAATCCTTTTAGTTTGTGCATAAGGCCCTCTGTGAAGGAATGCATTGTAGACCCTCTAGATTTCATAGTGCTAAAATCACCATTTAAAGATCAATGGGAATATTCATTTGTCCCCCCTATGGCGAATCTGGTTTGCTATAGAATTGTATTTCTTTAGCTTCCTAAATATGGTGCTCTTGTACTAAGGCATAGCAGTTTTGTTCTATGGGGACTTGTGATGCACCCTCAATAAACAGCCCAGATGTTGCTAACTGATGAATTTGTGGCATGGAGGTGAAGACCTGTCTAGCATTAAAATGCCACATCTGAATAAATGTTAATTTGGAGAATTGTATTATTCCCCTATGGTGCAGTTGGTTTGCCCCAGAATTACCCAACTTTTCTTGAAAAGACAATGTCCTCAGGCAGTGGTTATCAAGTTTTTTTGCGGTGGTAGAAACGTTTGGTTGAAAATTAATCCTCTATTGCAGCCTAAAAATAAAACTTTCACTCTTTAAATGCTTATATGGCTCCACTCTCCAGCATTCAACAAGTTAACATAGTATCAGTATCAAATATAAGAGGATTTTAGTCTTACCTGTTCCTTTTCTCTTACCTGTTCCTTTTCTCTTAGTCCATATCGGTTACTGGTAACTCTGGGTAGGCGATCAGCCCCTTTAAGTAGGCAGGAACAATTCTGAGACGTGAATGCAGGGGTAGAGCCTAACTTCCCTCCTTGGCTGCAGCTAGCCAACCAGCTCCTTCTGACTAGGTAGTGAGAAGGAAGAGACGACTCTGGTGAGCATGAACCCGAAAGGACCCCCACGTTCTGCCACAGGAGAGCCTAGCATGGTCCCTTGACAGGGTGGGAGACCAGTAACCTATATGGACTAAGAGAAAAGGATTTAACAGGTAAGACTAAAATCCTCTTTTTTTCTGTCGACCAATATAGGTTACTGTCCAACAATTCAGTTTCCCAGGGCGGGAAGGAAGGCAAGGACCAGGTGCAGAGCCTCCAAAGTCACCAGAGCATATATGAACCAACAGATCAGAGATAGCCCAACAATAACAAATTAAGTGTCAATGGACACTGAACAGGGGTAACAACACCCCAAAAACAGTTACACAGCACGCTGAACTAGAGCCAACAGGGCTCAAAAGTCAGGGAGCACTGAAGAACCGAAAAGAAGATCCTAGACAGGCAAGACTGCCTCCAGGATCTGACTCCCAAAACTGGCATCAGCCGACACCAGCACAGCAACACTGTAGTGCTTCAAAGAGGAGTGCACAGACGACCAAGCTGCAGCCTTGCACAACCGATCAGCTAAGGGCTGATTCTTGGAAGCCCTACATGCCCCAATGGATCTAGTGGAAGGAGCCATGACCCGAAAGGAAACAGGCTCCTTCCTCAGTTCATGAACCTTCCGAACAGTGGACTGAATCCAAGACACAAGGGTCACTTGGATGCAGGTGTCCTTGCCCTGGGACCCTCAGGAATGAAGAACAGCACATCAGACCATCGAATGGACTCAGGGCAATGCATACAAAACCTGAGACAACGCACCACAGCTAACAAGTGAAGATCCTTCCCCTTGTCAGAGGAAGGGCCAGGGCAGAAGAAGGAACCACAATCTCCTGATTAAGTAAGAACTCAGAAACCACCTTTGGGAAAACTCCCGTGAAGTCAGAAGCACCGCCATGTCCTAGTGAAACACCAAAAAGGGGTGGTTTACAAGACAGAGAATGCAACTACTCGACACGGCGAACAGACACGATCGCCAGGAGAAAAGCTATGTACCACATCAGCAGACGTAGAGGAATAGTAGCCAAAGACTCAAAGGGAGGGCGCTAAAGGATGCCCTAAACCAAGTTAAGATTCCACTAAGGAGCGGGAGACTGAAATACAGGACGAGTCTGAGCAACACCCTGGACGAAAACCTAGACAACTGAACGAAAGACAGAGAGCAGAGTAAAGGTAGGGCGAAGAGCAGAGCCCGCTGTCGCAAAAATAGCCTTGAGAGAAGTTTCAAGCTTCTTGTCAGCCCAGTCTTCGTCAGCCACCGGCAAGGCAGTTGACTTAGAAAGACTGGAAACTGGGGCATCCACTTTGGGGGGATGAACTCACTGATAAAGGGCCGTTTCAGAAAACGGATAACGTTTAGCAAACGTTTAAGATGGTTTCTTGTCTGGAAATTTCCACTCCTCTGACACCAAGCGGTCAAGGGTGAGATTAGGTAGAAAGCAGGCATGTGGCCTAACAGGCTCCTGGAAAACATCAGAGGGGTCATAAGATGCCTCCTGCACCAAGGGAATTTTCAGGATGGACAACACAGCCCTGATCAGGCCCTCATCCTAGGAAATGGGGTCCACCTCGAAGGGGTCCCCAAAAAACGGAGATGAAGGAACATCTGACAAGTCATCTTCATCAGAGTCCTCCAATAATTCCTCCTCAGAGGAATCAGACACATCAGGTACACCCGGCGGTTAAGGCAGGGAAGATCTGATAGGGGCGGGGGTCTGCAACGAGTTGAAGACCCCTTGTAAAGTGAATGGAAGGAGTTGTAAGGTGGACCAGAGGTCCCTGGTAGTAGCCTTAAACTCTTGCATCCATATTGGCTCTAGTGCATGGCTGGAGGCCCCACTAAGGGATTCAGGGGCAGCAGCGCACGCTGGGCAAACATGACCTGAGTATTCTCTAGGTAACCCTGATTGACATGAGGAGCAATGAGCAATGGGGGGCACAGACACCCCAGTATGCTTAGTCTTAGGTTTACCCCAAGGTCTAACGAAGTAGACATTCTCACAGAGTCAAAACGGTCAAACTATCAAAACACCCACAATAAAGCGTGCATGATCATGAACGCACCCCAGAAATGCAAATTTAGACTTATCTGGTAGGTGAAGGGTTAAACTGCGGAGGCGAGAAGGAGAGTCCAAGCCCTGCATAGGATACTCGATCTGCAAATACACAAAATGGCTGCAGTGACAGGAGCCAATCGCAAACGAGCGCACGAAGAGGGCACACATGGGAAGCGTAGTTTCTCTGACAGAGTACCCCAACAGTGCCCAGAGCCCCCTAAAGCCCCCAACATCCCCAGAACATTGACCGGATGACAGAGAAAGGGAAAACCAACAACATGAGCCATCTCTGACCACGTTACGTGGAGCGGTTGCAGAGATACGTCCCAAACTGTAAAGCCCCATAGAAGTGAATGGAGCAATGGCGCCTACGCAGTACACAAAGTTAACGAGGTGAATACCAAACTTAAACCACCCAAAAGCCCACTAGAAATAAAGGCAGTAGACTCAATAAACACTAAACCCAATAGGGAAAGTGCCCAACCTCCCCCCCCCCCAAAAGGTGATAACCAGCAGCAAAAGGGTTAAGTTACCACAGAAACTTGCTCCAAACACCTCACAGACATACCGAATAAACCCAGTGAGTGCATGAGTATGTAATAGGAACTCCAAATGAGACCCCTGTGTGGAGGGGAAGCATGGGACATGTGGACCTCAGCACTCAAAGGGTGCTCATCTTTATCAGCAGGTCTTCTGTCTTCAGATTATCATATATCAAGAAGCCGCCTCAGTGGATAACTCCTGGGGAAAGAACTTGCAGCCAAGATTTCCCCCCCAGGGCTTAGGTCCACAAAAGCACCTGGTAAACTGAGCTATCCACATTTGGGATAATGGTGGTATTCCATATCTAACAGAAAAATAATAAAAATCTAAAACTATAGCAGAACTGTTCTCTTGCTTGTGTCTTGACCAAGGAACAAAAATCTTACTGGTTGGGGATTGGCTAGCTGCAAGCTAAGGAGAGGAGGTAGGCTCCACCCAGCAGTCACTTCTCAGAACTGTTCCTCCCTATTAAAGGGGCTAATAGCCTACCCAAAGTTACCAGTAACCTGTATTGGACAACAGAGAAATTGCTTTTTGCATAAAGCCCTTTGTTGTTTACACTGAAACTAGCATCACTTTAGCACAGGCAACATTGTGTTTTTGTAAAGTTTACTTTTCCTTTAATACCTCACATAGGAAAACATGGATGGATGGTATCAATGTAAGGTTTTAGTTTGGCATTCAGTCTTATTATCTTTGGTTATTATCTTTGGTTCCCCAGCTTTCAGGGACTACAACTCTGTGGCGGTCGTTAGACCCCAACATCTGGAGAATCAAAAGTGGCCTACCCTTACATTAAATTCTTTCTTCACCAAAGAAAATAGTGTAAATTAGATTAATGTCATACTTTTTTGGGGGATGAATCAAATAATAGTTTAGGTTAAATAGTTAAAACAGTATGAGACTTACCATGAAATTCTGTTGGAGGGGAGACCAAGAGTACATGATGGGTACAGAAGCAACAGCATTTAGGGTTTTTAGTGGGATGACTTGCTTTGGGAACTCTAAATCACTGGTCACAGAGCACTACAAGGAAAAAAAATATATTATATTATATATATATATTATCTGTTTAACATGCATTAGACAAATCACAATGGGCCTCTGCTGCACACTGCTCTTAGCACTTCACTTAAGCAGTTTGTACTGACTGCTCAGAGGGTCAACACAAGGGGAATTATTTGGAAGACTGTACTCGGCAGCTGTTATAGATGCAATCAATTTGCTTTAATTTGCCTGCCTTTAGCTCACACATCATATACAATAAATAACAAGCCTCAGTCTGAATGAGAATTCCTACAAAACACAAATCTCATCTTTGGTTCCTTAGACCATTAAGAGGATGATTTAAATACAAACAGAAGAATAATAGAGCAAACCAACTGCACAACAGAGGACAAATACAAATCTGTTCTGATTAATACAGGTATTTTAATCCCTTTAAAGTTAATGAGGACTCTAGTGTATTGCTCTACAAATTATCTGTTGCCTTTCTATCATTCAAGGGTTTAAAGGCCTCATTTAAAATAAGCAACATTTTTTATTTGTTACCTACGTGCGGCTGGTTTGCCCCAGAACCATTCTAGTTTTCTTTTGCGCATAAGAGCCAAAATGTATAACGATACACCTAACAGCTGCAAGAAAGGCACATACCAAAGCGGAGTCCTTTTGGTAAACAAACAGCCACATTTCTAGAATGGTTGATGCAGTAGAATCATAAACTGGGTAGTCAGTTGTGAGACTTCCAGCTGGTGGAGCCCACAATGCCCATCATGATGGAAGATGAAGTCTCCAATAGAAAAATGTCCAACAATTGACTAGCCCATAGAATGTAAACACCTAAAAATGAACTGGGCTTAGACACACACTCACATAAATATCATGTACTTCATGCTACCTATAAAAAAATGTATATTTTTCAAGGCCTAAAGTCTAGCCTTAGAGATATTCTGTGTAAGCAGCCATTCCTGCCTTTTCCAGTGCTCCCATTGATCATCCAGGATTATCTGTAGATGGACTGACACAACAGCCTTTCAGAATACAAGAGCAATGGGCACTTATCACAATCAATTAACTGACTTTAGCTCTCATCAATAAAACAGCATTAAATAAACATTCCCTGAAAATTACAATTTACACATGTTAAATCAAGTTTAGAATTATATTTTGGTGATGTAGCTAATATTTTTACATATGCTGTTAGAACACAATATTTTATCAACATATTTTGGTGTTCGTGTTTCTTTAATAAAATTACTGGCAATAGGAGCCATGCTGCCATCAAACGATGCTTCAGGCTGCTACCACATTAATATGTTGAACCCAAAGACAGAGCAAATTGCTTTGACAATTTTCATGCCCAGCACTTAAGATAGACATTCTCTCATTGTTATTATTTCCTTCCTACACAAAGTAATTAGGTATAGCTACTTCCTGATCATTCCTGCATTCCACCGAGAACCATTATAAAAGATATTGTCCTGCTGAACAACTGCACTGTAAAAGAGGTTAGCCAGGAGGCAACAGGAATAACTTCTCTCTATAAACGATCAGTTACACTCTGTGGCCAAATTTAACAGCCAAGAACTAAAACAAAAATGGATTATTTTGCATTTACTAATGTTCCTTTTACTAAACAAAAAAATGCATATAGCATCTAGACATAAAATGTTTTAGTTTAGATAATTTTAAAGAAAAAAGTATAACATTCTGAAAAATATGCTGCAGAGCTTGTACAGGTGTTTTACTTGTGTGCTACAGCGAGTTAACAGTGTGTGTGTGACTGTCTTAGTGGTGGGTGAGCAGATGTACGCGTGTGACTGCAAGACCCCGTCTTAGTGGTGTACATGCGACACTGCCCTTAGTGTGTGTGTGTGTGTGTGTGTGTGTGTGTGTGTGTGTGTGTGTGTGTGTGTGTTTTGTGTGTGGGTGTGTGTGTTTTGTGTGTGGTGTGGTGTGTGTTTTGTGTGTGGTGTGGTGTGTGTGTGGTGTGTGGTGTGGTGTGTGTGTGGTGTGGTGTGGTGTGGTGTGTGTGTGTGTGGGGTGTGTGTGTGGGTGTGGTGTGGTGTGTGGGTGTGGTGTGGTGTGTGGGTGTGGTGTGGTGTGGTGTGGTGTGGTGTGTGTGTGTGGGGTGTGTGTGTGTGTGTGTGTGTGTGTGTGTGTGTGTGTGTGTGTGTGTGTGTGTGTGTGTGTGTGTGTGTGTGTACACGAGTTACACATCAATGGGTCCGTGACAAAACAGTTGTGGCCATATTCAACTGTTGAGAGCCAAATGCAGTGCTTGTTCACATGGGAAACATTAGCATGGCATTACAGTACATGGAAAAAAATGCATGAATGTCATCACAGTGTACTATGAAGCAGTTCATAAATGTAATTAGTGCAGGCTAACGAGAGTAACTCCTGCAAGTAACCGTTTTCCACGCGAAGGAAAACAAAAAAATAGAATACAGCAAGAAAGAGAGGAAAGAGGGCAATCCCCTGAACAAGTGGAACCCTCTGCCAAGAGACTTACACCACATGATTTTTTTTCCCCCGGGTGTTAGTCCTTGGTTTCACATGTACTAAGAAAAAGGATTTAAAGTGGAGCGGTCACGTTCCAACTTCCCCTCCCAGACTGCTTTGTACTCTACCAAAAAGCTCTGAAAGCTTCATGAAAATCAAATAATTTGTCCCATTATGACAAAAAAGCGACCTTACTTCTTTGGTAGGGAGAGTGCTGCCATCTTGATGAGGATTGGCAGCACTCTCCCTCCACCCTCTACTCCAAGCCTGCCTATGGTGTCCTCAATCATAGCTGCTCACTGCATGCAATCTCCCCAGTCTCTCAGCCTTCAATGCCAGCACTTTCAGAATGGAGCAGTGGAAGCTATAGATCTTAATCCTATGAGTGCCAGAGCGGTATGAATTACATTGCAAGGCAATGCAGTGCATACCGCTCTGGCACTCAAAGTGTTAAAGGTGCAGGGCAGCTGGTCACTCAGACACATACCAGCTAGTAAGTACAAGCAGGAGTAAAACTGTGTGCTATCTCTGTCTTTCTTCTCCACGTGCCGGCTATCTCTGACGATATTCTTTAATGCATTGGGTGGATATGAAGGGAGGAGATTTTGTGAACAGGGGATGTCCTGCAGAGCTGTACGACACAGGTTATGCCGAAGTAATAGGCGCAGTGTGATGTGGCCAGAAGGGGTGGGAGGGGGACCCTTTTACATTGAATATCTTTTAAACTACTGAACAGCTAAGTGTTATAAAAACAACAGAGAAGACTCGGAGATTAACTTTATGGTATACATTACTATCCCTTTAAACAGGCAAGGCTACTTAAAGGACCTTGCACCCAGAGATGGCCTCAAGCAAAGCCAAGACATTGATGCAGTAGCGTTTGGTGAAAGCATGCAAGGAGGACCAAGTCACAGTCTTGCATAGCTTTTCAGCCGTGGTCTGGTTCTTGTAGGAGCAGGAGGCACCAACAGAATAAGTGAAATGCACTGCGATCTTGAAGGGAACCGGTTTCTTCCCGATCTCACACACTTGGTGAATGGTAGCCTTGACCCAAGAGGCAATAGTTATTTTAGCAGCCACTTGACTCTCTCTGGGACCCTCAGAGATGACAAATCCAGAGAGAGTATTCCTTACAAAAAGGCTTTGAACAGCGAGCTTAAACTTAAGGCAGAACTCCTCAACCACTTCATAAGCACCACCTTTACAAACATACGATGCAGCAGAAATGGGAAGGGTGAGCACCAAACGGGCAAGAACACCACATTTCAGTTGGTGCCAACTAACAATTCTTGGACAATCAAACTCCAGGGAAGCCAGTAAATGGGAGGTCACTGCGTAAAATGCCGGGGGGGGGGGGGGGGGGGGGTTGAAGTGCCCTGCTCTCTGGAGGAGGAATCTTTACTCCTCCTGGTTCCTGTGTTCCACATTGGATCTAAGAGAAAGAAGTCTAGCACAGCAGTGCCCAATTCTCCCCATCATGAGGCCAGGTCACTTAAAACTGAGGGGGCAGAGAGTAAAGCTGGAAGAGGGAAGTCTATGCCTCAGAGGCACTGCCTGTTTTGAAGTGTTCTTAGCCCATGATTCCTGTATATTGCATATAAGAGAAATGTCTATTGCAACCCACTGAATGCTAGATAGGTCTAGAATGCTGCACTTTGCAGTACACTTGATACCTTTAGCATTCAAGGGGTTAAAGGCCCCATATTCATTTAGAAATAAATAAATAAATCCGTTCCTTAGTTCCACAGTTGCTGCTCCTTGTGTAATTCTCAGCTCCAGGTATCAAGGCACACCAACAGGGCAGGTTTTCAAGACATCCCAAATTAAGCACAGGCAGATCAATCACAATGAGTGAGCAACAGATTACTGGAATTAAGTAGAGAGAATCCTGAAAAGATGACTTGACACCTAAAACAGCGGGTAATTTAAAGTGATCGTAATAGCGCTTTAAAAGTTGCTCCCCGAGTCTTCTGTATGTTAAAAGTAACCTATTGTGCTATGTCTCATACCTTACATGTTTGTAGTTCAGAAGTTATGAAGAGCTAAAGATCCCCCTCACATCCCTTTCTGTCCTCCTCCCACCAAATCTGTAATCAGGTTGTGCTACTCAACAGATGTAGCGAGGGACAAACTTCAGTAAGTAAAAGGGAAATCCTGCCCCCCCCCTTGATGAAGGAGGGCAAAATTTCCCTTTGCTTACTGAAGTTTGTCCATCACTGCAGCCGTCCTGACCAGACTGCATCTTCAGCGTGACGTATCCAGAAGGGGAGGGCGGTGGATCTTTATCTCGTCATAACTTTTGAATTACAAACATGTAAAGTATGAGACATAGCGTTATTGGTTACGTTTAACATACAGAAGACAGGGAGCAACTTTTAAAGAGCCATTACTATCACTTTAAATAAGTAACAGCAATATTGTACCACATAAGTAACTGCAAGCTAGAACTTAACAGAATGCATTTCTCCTGCCCTTTACTTACATATTTGAAATATTTTAAATTTAAGGCATTGTACATTATCATATTTTATGGTCTGTCTGAACAGGATTATGAACTTCACTAGACAAACTATTTTTAAGTCAGAACTGTCATAATTTATAGCTAATGGGTTTATGATGGGCTTGTTATAATATCTTATGAACTGCTAAAATTCTTGCTCTAAATGACAGCTTACATCTTTGGATTTGATATTACAAGATAGAAGAATACATAATGAGAAGTGACCGCCACGATTCACCACTTGATGTACCTTTTTTTAATGTACTACTGAAGCAATTCTAGGTCAAACCAGCTTCACCAGAGGGGACAAATCAAATGTCTCATTTGATTTAAAAGAGGAGTTTAGCCTTACCTTTTCTCTTAGTCCATACAGGTTACTGGTAACTCTGGGATGTCCAACCATTAAGTTTTCCAGAGGCGGGAAGAAGGCAAGAACCAGACGCAAAGTCACCAGAGCAGATATGAACCATCATATCAGAGATAGCCCAACAAACAATGAAGTGTCAACGGACACTGAACAAGGGTAACACCACCCCAGGAACTGTTACACAGCACATTGAACTAGGGCCAACAGGGCTCAAAAGTGAAGGAAGCACCAAGAACCAAAGAAAAATCGTAGACAGGCAAGACTGCCTCCAGGATCTTCCTCCCAAAGTTGGCATCAGCCAATGCCAACACATCAACACGGTAGTGCTTCGAAAAGGTGTGCACAGACTACCATGTGGCTACCTTGCACAACTGATCAGCAAAGGCCTGATTCTTGTAAGCCCAAAAGGCCCCAATGGATCTTGTAGAATGAGTCGTGAACTGAAAGTGGACAGGCTTCTTCCGTAGCTCTTAAGCCATACGAATGGTGGACCTGATCCAAGAAGCAATAGTCACTTTGGATGCAGGTCTTCCTGCCCTAGGACCCTCAGGAATGACGAACAGCGTGTCCGGTTTCCTGACAGACTCGATGTACATAAAACTTGAGACAACGCACCACGTCCAACAAGTGGAGGTAGGGTCTGGGCAGAAAGAGGGCACCACAATCTCTTGATTGATGTGCAACTCAGAGACCACCTTCGGTAGAAACTCCTTAGAAGTGCAAAGCACCGCCTTGTACTTGTGAAACACCAAATAGGGTGGTTTACAGGACAGAGCATGCAACTCCGCGACACGGCGGACAGACACAATCGCCAGGAGGAAGACAATTTTCCACAGGTAGGCCTGTAGAAGAAGATCTGGACAGTAAGGGAGCCGAAGGGGCTCCGCCACAGACAGATCCAAGAGCTCCGGAAACCAAGACTGATGAGGCCAGTATGGAGCAATCAGAATGACAGGACAACGCTCCAGTCATAATTTCCTTAACACCCTGTGCAACATACGGAGGGGAGGAAACATGTAGGAAAGAGAGAATAACCAAGAAATGGACATCACATCTACTGCCTGAGCCAGAGGGTCTCTCCACCGAGAGCAGAACCTCGGTACCTTCCTGTTGTGTCTTGTCGCCATCAGGTCGATGTAAGGAGGACCCCATTTCTGAACAATGAGGTTGAACACCTCTGGGTGAATGGCAATGTGCAAGTACGCGTTCTGAAGATCTAGAGACGCAAGAAACTCCCCTGGGGACATGGCAGCAATCACTGTCTGTAGAGACTCTTGGTGATGAGTCCGGGTCACAAAGGAATTGAGATCCTTCAAGTCCAAAATAGGGCAACAACCGCCGTCCTTTTTTGGCGACCACAAAGAGGTTTGAATAAAAACCCACACCCCTGTCCTGGACAGATATCGGCTCTAGAACATCCTTGTCCAGAAGAACCTGAACAGCACTGTTAGACTGCGTTTCTCTGCACCTTGAGGTGTGTAAGAAGGACGAAAACGAAAGCGAGGAACAGAAATGAAAGGGATCTTGTACCATTCCATCACCCACCTGTAAAACCCATGGGTCTGCCACTGAGTCCTCCCCAAATGCTGTGATAGTGCCGCAGACAACCACCCACAGCAGAATGAGAATCCTGGTTCGACAAGTCATGCCGAAGAAGGCTTGGAAGCCTTGGGCTTGGAGGAGACCTTGGTCTTCCATTGCTGTTTGGGCTTGGAGGAGGTAAGCGGAGCTGAGGGAACAGTCTGGTTTGCCGGACGTGTCTCATGCTGAAAGGAATGAAAATACTGGTTACGCTTAAGCGGCAATTTCTTCCTGGGAACCAAGGTCAGAAGAGTACTCTTACCCCCTGCGGCCTCACTGATCAGAAAATTAAGATCTGGCCCAAACAAGGAGGCACCCTGAGAAGGTAGGGAAAGTAAGGCTTTCTTAGAAGCAGTGTCAGATCTTGAGCCACAGAGCTCGTCTGGCTACCACAGACATTGTGGAAACCCTAGCCACCAAACGAACGGCATCAAATAAGGCAGCAGAAACATAGTGCTGTGCCTCAGAAATGTTGGCAAGAAGGCGCAACTTATCTGAAGTAGATACATCCCAATGGACAGCCCAGGTGAGCTGCTCAATCCAGACCACAATGGCCAGGTTCACCCATGCTGCGGCAAAAGCTGGAGGCATAGCAGAACCAGCAGTGGCAAAAATGGACTTGAGGGAAACCTCAAGTTTCTTGTCTGTTCAGTCCTTCAGAGCAGAGGGATCAGAGACTGGCAAGGCAGTAGATTTAGATAGCCTGGATATAGGGGCATCCACTATGGGAGGGGGGGGCCAACTGAGCAAGCGCAGTCTCAGAAAAGGGGTAAAGCTTGGTAAATTTCTTGGACACAGAAGCTTTCTTGTCCGGGGATTTCCACTCCTCAGACACAAGGCGGTCAAGAGTGGGGTTAGGTGGAAAGTAAGGTGCTTAGCAGGCTCCTGGAACACATCAGAGGGGTCAGACAGAACCTCCTGAACTAAGGGAGTGTTAAGAGCGGAGGGTTCAGGATCAGCCTCAAAGGGTTCCCTAAAAAACTGAGAGGACCCCAACATAGAACATTTCTCAACATCTGAATCCACCAGCAGTTCCTCCTCAGAGGAACCTGACATGTCAGGTACTCCTTGAGGTTTGGGCAGGGAAGACTGGACTGAGGAGGGGGCCTGCCAAGACTGAAAAGCCCCCTGCAATTGGGATGGAAAGAGTTGCAATGTGGACCTAAGGTCCCTAGTCGCAGCCTTGACCTCTTGCACCCAAGATGGCTCTATTACAGGGCTAGAGGTCCCTGGAATGCTGTCAGGAACATCAGCTAAAAGCAAATATACAAAGTACTGGTGCACATCCACATTTTCATCACCATTAACCCTTTACTCTGCGGCATTATGCCTGCATATCACTACTATATTAAAGATGAGGATTTAGTTACATTATATGGCCAAAGAATGCTAAGCTTGCCACCAACGCCAAGGTACCTCATTTTGGCAAGTACTTAACCTTAAAATGCTTTGTCTTATGAGCTGAATCTCTCCTACTTTAGGCAATTACTAACCTTAATTTACTTTATCCTGAGGGCGGAGCCTTGATCAGCTTTACTCATTAATGGAGAGAGACTCTCCGACAGGCATTATATAGTGTCCTAGAGACAATGAGCATTGCACCTGGGGGTGGGAGGGGTGCTTAAACCAATAGAAGCTGGTCAAAACTTCCAAAAGTACAATACCAGTCCAGGTTTTGGCAAGTACACCTTTGAGCAGGAGCGCGGTGAGTAATAATAAGTGACGTACCAGGACCGTCGTTGGTCCTTAAGTGCCGGACCAGCGTGACGGTCCGGGTACGTCACCGGACGCCAAGGGGTTAAAGGAGCAGTAAACTATTTTTTATGAAAAAAAATATATATTGTAGGGATTTTCCTATTAAGTAAAATAAGGGTACTCCCACTGCAGAGAGATTTATATTTCCAGAGTTAATACAGTTTAAAGGGATAGTAATGTTTCATAATAAAAGCAGCTCTAATTAATCATCATAGTATTTGGACTTTGGAGAGTGTTATTTCAATTCTGTCAGAGTTGTAGTTCCAGAGTAATTCAATGACAAAGTGTCCCCCTCCCTCCCCTTTTACTGATGTCACACTGTTCAGCCACAGGAGAAGGGAGGTGCCCAGGTAGACTGCAGAGAGGGACAATCTTCAATTAAGATAAGGGAAAAACCTGAAAAGCTTGTCAAGGGGGGCAGGGATTTCATTGTTTTCATAGGAATAAGAGTGTCCCCTTCTGTTATCTGTCTGGTCTATAGACTGCATTCCACATCTGAGAAGAGATTGTTTACAGTAGGTAAAAGGGGTGGGAGGGGAAACTTTGCTTGTGAATATCTCATAAACCATAAAGGTTTGAGAGATAAGACTTATATCATTCTTCACGTTTTTTTAATGCCTACAAAATAAAATAAAGTTAAAACGAAGTATTACTATCCCTTTAAACCCGTGTTTTTTTACATTAGCAGTACCCTCTAGTGGTCAAATTCTAATTAGATTTCCGGTTACATTCTAATGGAGAGGAAAGTCTGAAAAGTCAGAGACATACAGTTCTCCATAGAATGTGATAGAAACTGTCTGTCACTTCCTGTCAGTTAGAACTATCAGGAAGCAAACACTGTAAATTCACTTCCTGATTATTTGAACTGCTATAATTTTTGAATAAAACATCTGACAGCAGTGGGAGTACCCTTGTTTTATTAAAGAGAAAATGCTCTGTAAAATTTGTGTTTTCATAAAAAAAAAAAAAAAAAGTTTACTGCTACTTTAAGCTGTATCTGCAAAAGATCCCTCTGTCCCATCTTCCCTGCGGGTGGCATGCTTGCATTTGCCGCCTGCTTCCTTCACTGGGCTTTCAGGACCTTCTGCCTCCAGCCAATGGTAATGCCCTGTAAGGATCTCAAGGTCCTCACAGGGCAATACTGTAGGCGGACGGTCCTGACAGTGTATTGAAGGAAGCGGGCGGCAAATGCAAGCATACCGCCCGCAGGGAAGATGGGACAGAGGGATCTTTTTCAAATACAGCTTAACCATATTAAAGTGCAGCATCAGAAAGGAAGTATTATTTTGTCATTGGATTGCGCTGGGGGAGGGAGAGAGATGTAATGTACACAGTCATATCACACCTACAATAGATAGTTTGGCAACTATATGTACATCACCCCTGCAAACAATTTATGTATTCAACTTTTAGCACTAGTTCATACATTAAAAAGAGGATTTTATTCTTACCTGTTAAATCCTTTTCTCTTAGTCCATACAGGTTACTGGTAATTTTGGGTAGGCGATCAGCCCCTTTAATAGGCAGGAACAATTCTTAGAAGTGACTGCTGTGTGGAGCCTACCTCCTCGACTTAGCTTGCAGCTAGCAAATCCCCCAACCAGTAAGACTTGCAGACTATTGACTAGGTAGTAAGAAGGTAAAGGAAGACTCCTGTGAGCATGAACCTAAAAAGAACCCCACGTTCTGCGGCAGGAGCACCAAGCATGGTCCCTTGACAGGGTGGGAGACCAGTAACCTGTATGGACTAAGAGAAAAGGATTTAACAAGGTAAGACTAAAATCCTATTTTCGTTGTCGTCCAATACAGGTTACTGGTAACTTTGGGATGTCCAACCATTAAGTTCCCCAGGGCAAGAAGAAAGGCAAGCACCAGGAGCAGGCCCCCAAAGTCACCAGAGCACCAATGAACCTACAGATCATAAATAGCTCAACACTAACCGCAACATGTCAACGGACACTGAACAGAGGTAAAAACAAACCCCATGAACTGCTGCTCAGCATACTGAACTAAAGCCAACGGGGGTTAAAAGTGAAGGAGTACTGAGAGACTAAAGAGATCCTAGACAGGCAAGGCTGCCTCCAGGATCTTTCTCCCAAAGCTGGCATCAGTCGATGCCAGGACATCCACACGGCAGTGTTTAGAAAAGGTGTGCACAGATGACAAAGGGGCCGCCTTGCACAACTGATCAGCTGGGGCCTGGTTCTTGTAGGCCCAAAAAGCCCCAATAGATCTCGCAGAATGAGCCGTGACCCTGAAGGGAACAGTCAACTTCCGAAGTTCGTATGCTTAACAAATCGAGGACTTGATCCAAGAAGCTATGGTTACCTTGGAAGCAGGCTTCCCTGCCCTAGGACCTTCAGCAATGACAAACAGTGTGTCAGCCTGCCTCAAGGACTCCGTGCGATGCACACAGAACTTGAGACAACGCACAACATCCAACGGATGAAGATTCCTCTCTTTGTGTCAGATTTCCACATCAATCAGGAGATTGTGGTTCCTTCCTTCTGTCCTAATCCTACTTCGGGAGAAACTCTTGTGAGATGCTAATCACCGCCTTGTCCTTGTGAAAAACAAAAAAGGGAGATTTACAGGACAGGGCATGCAGCTCAGCAACTCGATGAACGGAAACAATATCCAAGAGAAAGGCCATCTTCCATGTCAGAATACGAAGAGGAATGGTAGCCAAAGACTCAAAGGGAGGACACTGGAGCACTTCCAAGACCAGGTTAAGATCCCACTGGGGAGCAGGGGACTTAAATACCGGACAGGTATGAGCAACACCCAGGAAGAAAACCTTGACATCAGGAATGATAGCAAGACGCCTCTGAAAGAAGACAGAGAGCGCAGAAGTCTGAACCTTGAGAGAACTCAGACTAAGACCCTTATCCACACCATCCTGGAGGAAGGAAAGAACTGTAGGAAGGTCAAAATCCTGAGATAGGTCTTTGTCAGCACACCAAGCCAGGAAGGTAGACTAAACTCAATGGTAGGCCTTAGACAAGACAGGCTTGCGGGCACTAAGCATAGTAGCCACAACACCAGAAGAAAATCCTTTCTTCCTCAAAACTGAGGATTCAATCTCCATGCCGTCAAAGCCAGAAGATGAAAGTCTTCTTTCCAGAGGTAACCCTGTAGAAGGAGGTCTGTACGGGAGGAAAGTCGAAAAGGCTCCTCTACTGAGAGGTCCATAAGCACCGGAAACCAAGCCTTCGAGGCCAGAATGGAGCAATCAGAATGACTGGGAAGCGCTTCAGTCTCAGTTTCCGAAGAACTCTGTTCAACAAGGTAACAGGAGGGAAGATGCAAGCCAGAGGAAATGTCCATGGGATCAACAAGGCGTCCACTGCCAGAGACATGGTATCCGCCCAGCGAGAGCAGAATCCTGGCACCATCCTGTTGTGTCTGGTTGCCATCAGGTCTATGCATGGAAGACCATGATCATGAGGTTGAACGCCTCTGGATGCGGCTCCCACTCCCCGCTGTCCACTGTGTGTCGACTGAGGAAGTCTGCCAGAACGTTGTCTACTCCAGGAATATGAACTGCGGAAACGGCAGGGACATGCTCCTCTGCCCAAGACAAAATGGCCTTGACCTCTAGCCAAGCTGCGAGACTTATTGCACCGCCTTGGTTGTTGACGTAGGCTACCGCTGTGGCGTTGTCCGACTGCACTCTTACCGGGCAATCCGCCAGTTGTAGTGTACAGTGATGTAGGGCATGAAATATCACCTGAAGCTCCAGGACATTGATGGGAAGGAGAGATTCCTCCTGAGATCACTTGCCCTGAAAACTCAAGTACCCCAACACAGCTCCTCACCCAGAAAGGCTGGCATCTATTGTCACTGTGGTCCAGAAGGGCACCAGGAAGGGTCAACCGTTCATGAGATTGGTCAGGTTGAGCCACCAAGATAGACTCTGCTCCACTTGAAGAGGGAGAGACAGGGACCTTTCCATGAGATCTGGATGGCCCTAGCCGGCCAGGATCAGAAACCTCTGAAGTTCCCTGGTGTGAGCCATGGCAAATGGAACTGCTTCTATGGTGGAAATTAACTTCCCCACCAAGGATGACAACTTCTTGGCTGGAACAGGATCCTGAGACAGGAAAGCCTGGACCTTTAGTGCAATCTGATGAGCCACTTCATCTGTCAGAAACACAATCCCCCTCTGAGTGTAGAAGAGGAGACCCAGAAAGACTATCTTCTGCGAAGGAACAAGGTCTGACTCATCCATATATGGAGTCACCCTGATGCCGTTCTGATATAGGACAGATATCAAGGCTCACAGGACTCTGTTGAAGACTTGAGGAGCCGTGATCAGGCCAAAGGGGAGGGCAGAGAACTGGAAGTGCCCTCGGTCGCAGGCAGAGCGGAGACACTGCAGACTCTCTGGATGAATGGTGATGTGCAGATAGACATCCTGAAGATCCAGAGAGGCCAGAAACTCCCCAGGAGACATGGCAGCTATCACTGTGCGCAGAGACTGCTGGAGGTATTGAGATCTGACCACAAAGGAGTTGTGCCAAGCTGAAAGGTAGTGGTGTAAGTGGGCACCTACTTGCGGGTGGAGACCCGGGTTCGGTGAGTCATGCAGAAGGTTTAGAAGCCTTGGGCTTCGTGGAGGATTGGATCTTCATCGGTGCTTAGGCTTGGATGAGGAGCACTGAGCAAGAGGGGCCGTCTGGGTTGTTTGGCGTGTCTGTCTGAAAGGGACGAAAAAGCAGATTCTGTTTAACAGGTGCCTTCCTCCTCAGGACCACTGGCAGGTGAGAACTTTTCCCTCCAGTGGCCTCGTTGATGAGATCCTTAAGTTCAGGCCCAAACAGGGAAGAACCCTGAAAAGGCAAAGACAGCAGAGCCTTCTTAGAGGCCGTGTCAGCTGACCAGATCTTAAGCCAAAGAGCACTCCTGGCTACCACAGATATGGTAGATGCCCTGGCTACCATACGCACAGCGTCAAACAGGGTGACAGAGACATAATGCGGAGCCTCAGCAATGTTAGCGAGAAGACACAACATGTCAGAAGTAGAGGCTCCTTGATGGACAGCAGAAATGAGCTGTTCGGTCCAAACAGCCACAGCCCTATTTACCCATGCAGCAGCAAAGGTAGGGCAAAGGGCAGAGCCCGCAGCCGCAAAAATAGCCTTGAGAGAAGTCTCAAGCTTCTGGTCCGTCCAGTCTTTAAGAGCAGAGGCGTCAACCAATGGCAAGGCAGTTGACTTAGAAAGCCTGGAAACTGGGGCATCCACTTTAGGAGGATGAACCAACTGAGTAAGGGCCGTTTCAGAAAAAGGATAAAGTTTAGCAAACTTTTTAGACACAGATGGTTTCTTGTCTGGAAATTTCCACTCCTCTGACACCAAGCTGTCAAGGGTGGGATTAGGTGGAAAGCAGGCATGGGGCCTAACAGGCTCCTGGAAAACATCAGAGGGGTCAGAAGACGCCTCCTGCACCAAGGGAGTGTTCAGGGTGGACAACACAGCCCTGATCAGGCCCTCAGCCGAGGGAATGGGGTCCGCCTCGAAGGGGTCCCCAAAAAACTGAGACGAAGGAACAGCTGAACGGTCATCATCATCAGAGTCCAGCAATAATTCATCCTCAGAGAAATCAGACACATCAGGTACACCCAGCGGTTTAGGCAGGGAAGATCTGATAGGGGTGGGGGTCTGCCATGAGTGGAAGATTCCCTGTAAAAGGGATGGAAGGAGTTGTAAGGTGGACCAGAGGTCCCTGGTAGTAGCCTTAAAGGGATAGTAACACTTCGTTTTAACTTTATTTTATTTTGTAGGCATTAAAAAAACATGAAGAATGATATAAGTCTTATCTCTCAAACCTTTATGGTTTATGAGATATTCACAAGCAAAGTTTCCCTCCCTGCCCCTTTTTCCTAGTGTAAGCTATCTCTTCTCAAATGTGAGTCTGGTTGTATGACAGTACAGATAACAGAAGGGGACAGTTTTCTTTGTATGAAAACAATGAAAGCCCTTCCCCCCTTGACAAGTTTTTCAGCTTTTTCCATTATCTTAATAGAAGATTGTCCCTCTCTGCAGTCTACCTGGGCATCTGCCTTCTCATCTGGTTGAACAGGGGGGGATACTTTGTTTGTGAATATCTCTTAAACCATAAAGGTTTCAGAGATAAGACTTATATCATTCTTCATGTTTTTTTAATGCCTACAAAATAAAATAAAGTTAAAACGAAGTATTACTATCCCTTTAAACTCTTGCATCCATACTGGTTCTGGTGCATGGATGGAGGTCCCTGCAGGGGATTCAGGGGAAGCAGTGCATGCTGGGCAAACACGACCTGAGTATTCTCTATGTAACCCTGAGTGACATGAGGAGCAATGAGCAATTGGGGACACAGACACCCCAGCATCCTTAGTCTTAGGTTTAGCCCCAGAGTCTAACGGAGTAGACATTCTCACAGAGTCAAGCGGTTAAAGCAGTGATTCTCAACCAGGGTGCCGTGGCACTTTGGTGTGCCACAAACATCAGCTTAGGGTGCCCCATGTTTTCTATGAAGACTAACAAAAATGGACTTTTAAATAAAGATTTATAAAAATTGTTATGCACAATATATTTAGTGTTGTTATTATGATTATAATACCTAATAATAATTGTATATTTATGTATTGTACCCTTATTATGCCCTTGATAAAGTACATTAAATATGTTTGGGGTGCCCCGAATGTTTTAGATTATGTGTTAGGGGTGCCCCGAATAAAAAAGCTTGAGAACCACTGGGTTAAAGTATCAAAACACCCACAAAATAGTGTGAATGACAAATAAATGTACCCCCAGAAACACTAAATAAGACGTATCTGGTAAGCGAAGGGTTAAACTGCGGAGACGAAAAGGAGTGTCCGAGCCTTGCGTAGGATACTCGATCTGCAAATACACAAAACGGCTGTGACGACGGGAGCCAATCAGAATCGAGTGCGCGAAGCGGGTGCTCATGGGAAACGTAGTTTTGCTAACGGAGTACCGCAAAAGTGCCCAAAGCTCCCTAAAGCCCCCAACATCCCCGGAACATTGACCGGATGACAGAGCAAGGGCAAACCCACAAAATGAGCCATCTCTGACCTTGCTACGTGAAGTGGTTGCAGAGATATGTCCCAAACTGTAAAGTCCCATAGAAGAGAATGGAGCAATTGCGTCTATGCGGAAAACGTACGCATTAAAGGCGCGCATCATAAAGTTAACGCAGTGAATACCAAAACTTAACACTATTCAAAAGCCCACTAGAATAAAACAGTAGACCCAATAAACACTGGTCCCTAGGGGTGCACCGAAATGAAAATTTTGAACCGAAACCGAAACGTCAGGATGCACTTGGCCGAAAACCGAAACCGAAAATGACTTTAATGCATATTTTAAAACCGTAACCCTGACTTTTAAAAAGTTTTCATAAACTTAGCCTGTTATATTATGTTTTTGTTTGTAAAAAGGAAAAAAAATATTTTGGCCAGGGTTGGGCAAACATAAGAATCTCATTTCTGGTAGTGGAGAAATGAGATTCTTATGACTGCCCAGCAATGGCCAAGATGTTTCTATTTTACAAACAAAAACAAGTTTTAAAAGATAATTTTGTCAAAACCGGTTCAAAGTCAGAGATAGGGTTTTAAAATATGCATTATGAATGTATTTAAACCTTGACTTTGAAAAAGGTTTTTATGAAATTATCCTTTTACATCTAGTGTGGCTTTTTATTATTATTATTTATTTTTTCTATAGCTTTTAGTTCTTCTAAACATTTTTGGTATTTTGGATGTGTATTACCAATACCTCTTCTATGGTCCAGCAGAGGAATGCAGGCTGGGCATCAACAGCAGCCACTCAGGGTCTCCTGTCACTCTCGGCACGGAAAATGTCCAAAAGCAGCAGCAGGGGAGCACTGTGGTAACAGCTTACCACCTAGCTGTTTTTTTTGTGTCTGTTGATTTTAAGCAGCCCGCGCTAGCTACGTTGTGACGTAGCGCGGCTGCTCAGTACTAGGATTACTAGGGCTGCAACTAACGATTATTTTGATAATCGATTAGTTGGCCGATTATTTTTTCGATTAATTGGATAAAAAAAACAATATGCTAATTTTTCATTATTTAATGAACAAACTGAGTGTTAAAAACAAACAGTAGAATAAAAAACTTTACACAGTTAACATGCATCATTGTTATTATTTTACTATGGGGTCTATGCACCTCTCTTTCTCCCCCATGTACTTCTTTGTCCCCCCATGTACTTCTTTCTACCCCTTGTGCCTCTCTTTCTCCCCCTTGTACCCCTTGTACTTCTTTCTCCCCCTTGTGCCTCTCTTTCTCCCCCTTGTACTTCTTTCTCCCCCTTGTACTTCTTTCTCCCCCTTGTGCCTCTCTTTCTCCCCCTTGTGCCTCTCTTTCTCCCCCTTGTGCCTCTCTTTCTCCCCCATGTACTTCTTTCTCCCCCATGTACTTCTTTCTCCCCCATGTACTTCTTTCTCCCCCATGTACTTCTTTCTCCCCCTTGTGCCTCTCTTTCTCCCCCTTGTACTTCTTTCTCCCCCTTGTGCCTCTTTCTCCCCCATGTACTTCTTTCTCCCCCTTGTGCCTCTCTTTCTCCCCCCTTGTACTTCTTTCTACCCCTTGTGCCTCTCTTTCTCCCCCCTTGTACTTCTTTCTACCCCTTGTGCCTCTCTTTCTCCCCCATGTACTTCTTTCGCCCCCTTGTGCCTCTCTTTCTCCCCCATGTACTTCTTTCTCCCCCTTGTGCCTCTCTTTCTCCCCCTTGTACTTCTTTCTCCCCCTTGTGCCTCTCTTTCTCCCCCATGTGCCTCTCTTTCTCCCCCTTGTGCCTCTCTTTCTCCCCCTTGTGCCTCTCTTTCTCCCCCTTGTGCCTCTCTTTCTCCCCCTTGTACTTCTTTCTCCCCCTTGTACTTCTTTCTCCCCCTTGTACTTCTTTCTCCCCCTTGTGCCTCTCTTTCTCCCCCATGTACTTCTTTCTCTCCCTTGTGCCTCACTTTCTCCCCCTTGTGCCTCACTTTCTCCCCCTTGTGCCTCACTTTCTCCCCCTTGTGCCTCACTTTCTCCCCCTTGTGCCTCACTTTCTCCCCCATGTACTTCTTTATGCCTCTCTTTCTCCCCCTTGTGCCTCACTTTCTCCCCCGTGCCTCACTTTCTCCCCCATGTACTTTTCTCTCCCTTGTGCCTCACTTTCTCCCCCTAGTGCCTCTTTCTCCCCCTAGTGCCTCTTTCTCCCCCATGTACTTTTCTCTCCCTTGTGCCTCACTTTCTCCCCCTAGTGCCTCTTTCTCCCCCATGTGCCTCTTTCTCCCCCATGTGCCTCTTTCTCCCCCTAGTGCCTCTTTCTCCCCCATGTACTTTTTTCTCCCCCATGTACTTTTTTCTCCCCCATGTGCCTCTTTCTCCCCCATGTGCCTCTTTCTCCCCCATGTGCCTCTTTCTCCCCCATGTGCCTCTTTCTCCCCCATGTGCCTCTTTCTCCCCCATGTGCCTCTTTCTCCCCCATGTACTTATTTCTCCCACTTGTGCATCTCTTTCTCCCCTATGTACTTTCTCCCCCTTTGTACCTCTCTTTCTCCCGGTCCCCTGCGGCTGGCTGGCTCTGAGCTCCCTCCTGCCCGCCCGCATCATCACGCGCCCCTTTGGGCCGTGATGACATACAGACAGAGAAGAGGGCAGAGGCACCGGAAGAGAAGCGCTTGCTGCCAGACAGTAACGATCAGTCTGCTGGCAGCAAGCGCTTCTCTTCCGGTGCCTCTGCCCTCTTCTCTGTCTGTATGTCATCACGGCCCGCAGGGGCGCGTGATGATGCGGGCTGACAAGGATTTTCGGCCATTTTTTTTATTTCGGCTTTTTGCCGAAAAGGCCATTTTCGGCCGAAACATTTCGGCCACCGAAATTTCGGTGCACCCCTACTGGTCCCAGTAGAGAAAGTGTTCAAAGCCCCCCAAAACGTGCTAACCAGCAACAAAAGGGTTAAGTTACCACAGAAACTTGCTACAAACACCTCACAGACACACAGAACAGACCCAATGAGTGCATGAGTATGTAATAGGAACTCCAAATGAGAAGCATGAGACATGTGGACCTCAGCACTCAAAGGGTGCTCACCTTTTTCAGCAGGTCTTCTGTCTTCAGATTACCATATATCAAGAAGAAGCATCAGTGGACAACTCCTGGGGAAAGAACTTGCAGCCAAGATCCCCCCCCCGGCTTAGGTCCACAAAAGCACCTGGTAAACTGAGCTATCCACATTTGGGTGATGGGAATTGTCAGTGATGGTAATCCGCCTAATGGTGGTATCCAATATCTAACAGAAAAATAATAAAAAGCTAAAACTATAGAAGAACTGTTCTCTTGCCTTGTGTCTTCACCAAGGAACAAATCTTACTGGTTAGGGATTGGCCAGCTGCAAGCTAAGGAGAGGAGGTAGGCTCCACCCAGCAGTCACTTCTCAGAATTGTTCCTGCCTACTGAAGGGGCTGATTGCCTACCCAAAGTTACCAGTAACCTGTATTGGATGAGAGAGAAAGACCCTTTGGGCCAAGTTCAGATTATGAAAGAGTTGCATATGAGTTCTGAGCCACAATTCTTTTTAAACAGTGCATTTCTTTCTTTTGTAGAGATCATATGAACGATGTTGTGAATGTGAGGCAAAACTCCATCAGCAGAGTAATTGTAGTGTTGAAACTGGTATTCATCCTGCCCCCAAGGCTGACTGGCAGGCTTTGCTCTGTCTGCTAGGTGTGTCATTCTGCAGTGTACAACCAGGCAGAGTTTCTGTGTTTTAAATTCCCACTAGTGTAAATTTGCATTAACGTCACCCAACACCAATCTTTAATCCATGTATGCATTTCTAGAGAGACATAATTACTAGTGATGCTGAGGTGACTCACCTCCCTCGTCCCTCGTAAGGAGCTGACAGAAGTCATTATGCTAACAGGTTGGATCCGGCGCTGCTTCCATTCCTGATTTAAAATCTCTGTTCTTTCCAGAATCTTTTGACGATTGGAGTTAAACATACTCTGGAAATACACACGTTTGAAATTATCTCTCTGAAGCCACTGAGAGGACAAATCAGACAAATATGAAAAAAGGGAGAACAATGACAAACATTAAGAGTAACAGTGAAAATTACAGTTCCTGTTTAATCCTCTAAAGTGGAAATATCCCCTTAAGTCAAGTTTGCATATTTGAAAACGGCATCAAAAACTGCCTATATGTCACTTTAAAGGGATAGTAACCCACCCGGTAAACTTTAAGCCAAAAGCTAGTAATAAGCAAATCATACGTAACTTCCTTATTCCCATCTCTCAAACCATTATGGTTTGAGAGATGTAAGAAAAGAAAAACCTCCCTCACTCCCCCTTTCTGCCTGACGAGCTGTAAAGCTGTCAGAGGCAGAATCCGGTCGACTGACTTACGGCGGCTCTTCAGGAGCGCTGTCATCTGGATATCTCGGTATAATTACTTTATTGGTATGGTCTACAACATGTGCTTGCAAGCCAGGCACACATTTTAGATCCTTCCGATGAAGTAATTATA
This sequence comes from Rhinophrynus dorsalis, assembly GCA_037306005.1. NCBI lineage: Eukaryota > Metazoa > Chordata > Amphibia > Anura > Rhinophrynidae > Rhinophrynus > Rhinophrynus dorsalis. The sequence continues at coordinate 339,585,278 of CM074723.1, read as the reverse complement.
CTGAGATATCTAGATGACAGAGCTCCTGAAGAGACGCCGTCTGGTCCGGGAAGCAGGATCTCATGACTTCCGCTGTACAGCGGACGCATGAGAAAGGGGAGGGAACGGAGGTCTTTATTTTCTTACATCTCTCAAACAGTTATGGTTATATATGGGAATAAGGGAGTTAAGTATGATTTACCTATTACTAGCTTTTGGCTTAAAGTTTACCGGGGGGGTAAGATGTATAGTTCAAGAGAGATTCACACTTATTTCTGGGCAAAGTGAAAGTGAACATGTTCTGGTACTGCACAAACTGTCATTAGCATAAGAAAAGTCACTGGAACCATCATTTGCATATGACATGTCACTGAAAAGGCTTAATTTGCATATAAAACATCACCAAAAAGCATAATTAGCAAATGTAATGTAACTGGAGCTCCAAAGGTAAAGCATACATTAGAATATTGTAACAAGTGTGAATCTCTCCTTATCTGTCTGTACATTTGCTGGTCTTTTAGCCAACTACGCCTAGGCATATTTTAAAGTAGGTCATCAATTATGTAAACTTCAATTAAGTTGAAAGTTAAACTTCAAGAAGCAGAAGGGTATACACCAGTGCTTTGCAATGTGTTTGCGTACCCCTCTGGTCCTTAACGGGATAGTAATGTTTCAAATTAAAAGCAGCTCCAATTAATCTTCATAGTATTTGGGCCATGGAGGGTGTTATTTCAATACTGAGAGCTATAGTTCAACAGTAATTGAATGATAAAGTATCCCCCTCCCACCCCTTTAACTGATGTATCTGCTCAACTCAGAGCAGCAAGACTGTCCGTATGGATTGCAGAGAGGGACAATATTCAGTGAGCATAAGGAAAACCCTATCAAGGCAGGCAGAGTTTTCCTTTTGCTCACAGTAAGAAGCTGTGAGCTGTCCAGTCAAGTGACCAGATTCCACATCTGAGGGGAGGAGGCTTACACTAGGTAAAAAGGGTTGGGGGGAGGATACTTTATCATTCAATTACTCTCGAACTACAACTGACAGTATTGAAATAACACTCTCAATGGCCCAATTACTATGAAGATTAATTGGAGCTGCTTTTTTGTGAAACATTACTATCCCTTTAATGGTTTAACAGGAGGACTTACCTAGGCATGAATCATCCATTCAGCAGTCATACTTGAAATCAGCTTTAGTTTTTACTATCCTGAGAATATTTATATGGACCTTTAGAAATTGGTGGAGCTGGATAAAGCAAGAGAGTAACCTTCATGATTCTAAAGTACCACATAAAAATTCTCAAGGTAGTACAATGTCACTGTTCAGATATAGACTACAGCAGAGTTCAAATGCAAAAAGATGGAAATCGATAACATACTGCTGTATGGATGACAACTGCCTAGTTAAGTCCTTTTAAGCAAATTAAAGGTCACTCATTCCAAGGGCATGCTCCTCATTAAAGCACAGCAAACTGAACAAACTTCTTTTAACACCTAAAAATTTCAAGGGATTATGTACGTTTTGCCATTGTGTACTCAATGCAAGCGTCTATTCTCTGTATCAGTGGTTCAAAACTTGTCCTCAGAGGCCAGGATTTGGGGGATTTCCCTGCTCAAGTACAAATGAGTTAATGTGAGGCTTGGTCATTTCTATAAAGTCCCCTGTGCACAAAGAAAAATCCTCAGCTTCTGCCTGTTAGTTGTACCAAGGACAAGTTTGAAAGCAACTGCTTTATTTGATACTAGGGGCGGAATGCAAGAAAAGTGAGCAATTGTTATTTACGGTGTACTTTTAATGGCAAAATTATTAGGGCCAAAATGTTGCTGAATTAGCAAAAATTTTCACATTTTTTTTTTAGAGAGCGAGTATTAAAGTGGGAGTGGCTAAAATCCTCGCTGATTTGTGAGAGGACTGGCAAATGTGCTTCATTTAACAAAGCAATTGGAACACATTTTCATACGTCTGACTGAATTTGCCTTTAATTTAGGAGCATTTACTAACTTTGCTGTTAGTTTAGAAGCACGTGCTAGCCAGCATAAAGGCATTAATAGGTTTCTTGAATCAAAAAGTGAGCAATTGCAGATAGCGCATACATTTAAGGCTTTTATAAAATAGCGAATGCTCTACTTTCTTGCATTCTGCCCTAGATAACTAAAGTGTAATCTAAATCTTCATAGTAACATAGCTGGTGAGGCTGAAAAGAGACATGTTCCATCTAGTCCAGCCCATTGCCAAACCACCCCTGTTGATCCAGAGGAAGAAAAAAAAAACAAAAAAAAAAAAACACTGAAGCCATTTCCAAATTAAGCCCTAGTGGGTAAAGAAAACTATCATTTTCTAATAGTTACATAGGTGATCTGAAAAATAAATAAAATGAACAATAATAATAATTATTAATAAAAAAAATAAAACACACAAAACCATCACATTCACCTTTTGGTAGATCTCCTTCGTTGACCCTAGAGAAAAATTAACATGTAAGAATACTTAAAGGAGATCTCTCACCCTATAAACGTTAGGCTTATTAGGTAGAGTATATATCATAATGTTGAAAAAGAGGATTTTAATCTTACCTGTTAAATCGTTTTCTCTTAGTCCATACAGGTTACTGGTAACTTTGGGTAGGTGATCCGCCCTTGTAATTAGGCAGGAACAATTCTAGAATTGTATGCAGGGGGCAGAGCCTACCTTCCCTCCTTGGATGCAGCTAGCCAAACAGCTCTAGTAAGATTTGACACACTAACTATTGACTAGATAGTAGAAGGGAAAGAAGACTCCTGTGAGCATGACCCCGAAAGACCCTCACAGTCTGCCACAGGAGAGCCAAGCATGGTCCCTTGACAGGGTGGAAGACCAGTAACCTGCATGGACTAAGAGAAAAAGATTTAACAGGTAAGACTAAAATCCTATTTTCTATGTTGTCCAGTACAGGTTACTGGTAACTTTGGGATGTCCAACCATTGAGTTTCCAGTAGGCGGGAAGTAAGGCAAGGGCCAGGAGCAAGGACCCCAAAGTCACCGGAGCAGATATGGACCATCAGATCAGAGATAGTCCAACAAACAATGAAGTGTCAACGGACATTGAACAGGAATAACATTACCCCAGGAACTGTTACACAGCACACTGAACTAGAGCCAACAGGGCTCAAAAGTGAAGGCATCACTAAAGAACTGAAGAAGATCTCAGACAGGCAAGACTGCCTCCAGGATCTTCCTCCCAAAACTGGCATCAGCTGATGCCAGCACATCAACACGGCAGTGCTTCTTAAAGGTGTGCATAGACAACCAAGTGGCAGCCTTGCACAACTGATCAGCGGAGGCCTGATTCTTGTAAGCCCAAGAAGCCCCAATAGATCTAGTAGAATGAGCAGTGACCCGAAAGGGAACAGGCTTCTTCCTGAGCTCATAAGCCTTACGAATAGTGGACTTGATCCAGGACGCAATAGTCACTTTAGATGCAGGTCTTCCTGCCCTGAGACCCTCAGGAATGACGAAGAGTGTGTCAGATTGCCTGAGTGCGATGGACATAAAACTTAAGACAATGCACCACATCTAGCAAGTGGAGATCCCTCTCCTTATTAGAGGTAGTGTTAGGGCAGAAAGAAGGCACCACAATCTCCTGATTGATGTGCAACTCCAAAACCACCTTTGGAAGAAACTCCTGAGAAGTGCGAAGCACCGCCTTGTCCTTGTGAAACACCAAAAAGATGGTTTACAGGACAGAACATGTAATTCCAGGACACGGAGATTGCACACGATCGCCAGAAGTAAGGCCATTTTCCACGTCAACAGGCATAGAGGAATAGTAGCCAAGAACTCAAAGGGAGGGCACTGAAGAACGCCCAAAAGCAAGCTAAGATCCCATGGAGGAGCGGGATTCTTAAAGACAGGACGAGTGTGAGCAACGACCTGAAAGAAAACCTTGACATCAGGAAGAATGGCAATGCAGCTCTGAAAGAAAACAGAGAGAGCAGAAGTCTGAACCTTAAGGGAACTCAAACTAAGGCCCTTATCCACACCGTCCTGCAAAAAGGCCAAGACCATTGGCAGATCAAATTCCTGAGACACGGCCCTATCAGCACACCAAGATAGAAAGGTCAACCAGACACAAAGGTAGGCCTTAGAAGAAACAAGTTTGCGGGCACTGAGCATAGTAGCCACCACACAAGAAGAAAACCCTTTCTTCTTCAATATTGAGAATTCAATTTCCAAGACGTCAAAACTAGCAAATGAACGTCCTCCTTCCACAGGTAACCCTGTAGAAGATCTGGTCGGCAAGGGAGCTGGAATGGTTCCGCCACTGACAGATACAGAAGCTCAGGAAACCAAGCCTGTCGAGGGCAGTACGGAGCAATCAGAATGACTGGACAGTAGGGGTGCACCGAAATTTCGGTGGCCGAAATGTTTCGGCCGAAAATGGCCTTTTCGGCAAAAAGCCGAAATGAAAAAAATGGCCGAAAATCCTTGTCAGCCCGCATCATCACGCGCCCCTGCGGGCCGTGATGACATACAGACAGAGAAGAGGGCAGAGGCACCGGAAGAGAGGCGCTTGCTGCCAGCAGACTGATCGTTACTGTGTGGCAGCAAGCGCTTCTCTTCCGGTGCCTCTGCCCTCTTCTCTGTCTGTATGTCATCACGGCCCGCAGGGGCGCGTGATGATGCGGGCGGGCAGGAGGGAGCTCAGAGCCAGCCAGCCGCAGGGGACCGGGAGAAAGAGAGGTACAAAGGGGGAGAAAGTACATAGGGGAGAAAGAGATGCACAAGTGGGAGAAAGAAGTACATGGGGGAGAAAGAGAGGCACAAGGGGTAGAAAGAAGTACATGGGGGAGAAAGAGGCATAAGGGGTAGAAAGAAGTACATGGGGGAGAAAGAGGCACATGGGGGAGAAAGAAGTACATGGGGGAGAAAGAAGTACATGGAGGAGAAAGAAGTACATGGAGGAGAAAGAAGTACATGGGGGAGAAAGAAGTACATGGGGGAGAAAGAAGTACATGGAGGAGAAAGAGGTAAAAGTACATGGGGGAGAAAGAGAGGCACAAGGGGGAGAAAGTGAGGCACAAGGGAGAGAAAAGTACATGGGGGAGAAAGAGGTAAAAGTACATGGGGGAGAAAGAGAGGCACAAGGGGGAGAAAGAGAGGCACAAGGAGGAGAAAGAGAGGCATAAAGAAGTACATGGGGGAGAAAGTGAGGCACAAGGGGGAGAAAGAGAGGCACAAGGGAGAGAAAGAAGTACATGGGGGAGAAAGAGAGGCACAAGGGGTAGAAAGAAGTACAAGGGGGAGAAAGAGAGGCACAAGGGGGAGAAAGAAGTACATGGGGGAGAAAGAGAGGCACAAGGGGGAGAAAGAAGTACAAGGGGGAGAAAGAGAGGCACAAGGGGTAGAAAGAAGTACAAGGGGGGAGAAAGAGAGGCACAAGGGGTAGAAAGAAGTATAAGGGGGGAGAAAGAGAGGCACAAGGGGTAGAAAGAAGTACAAGGGGGAGAAAGAGAGGTGCATAGACCCCATAGTAAAATAATAACAATGATGCATGTTAACTGTGTAAAGTTTTTTATTCTACAGTTTGTCAGGGTTACGGTTTTAAAATATGCATTAAAGTCATTTTCGGTTTCGGTTTTCGGCCAAGTGCATCCTGACGTTTCGGTTTCGGTTCAAAATTTTCATTTCGGTGCACCCCTACTGGACAGCTCTCCAGTCTCAATTTCCGCAACACCCTATGCAACATGGGGAGGGGAGGAAAGATGTAAGCCAGAGGAAATAACCAATGAATGGACATGGCACCACAGCTAGAGCTAGAGGATCCCTCCAGCGAGAGCAGAACCTCGGAACCTTCCTGTTGTGTCTTGTCGCCATCAGGTCGATGCAAGGAAGACCCCACTTCTGAACGATGAGGGTGAACATCTCTGTGTGCAGTTCCCACTCTCCGCTGTCCACTGTGTGTCGACTGAGGAAGTCTGTCATGATGTTGCTTACGCCAGGAATGTGCACTGTGGATATGGCAGGAATGTGTTCTTCTGCCCAGGACAAAACAGCCTTGACCTCTAACCAAGCGGAGAGACTTCTTGTTCCGTCCTGCTTGTTGATGTAAGCCATGGCCGTGGCATTGTCGGATTGTACCCGGACCGGGCAGTCTTCCAGCTGAGGTGTCCAATGATGAAGGGCATGAAATATCGCCCAAAGCTACAACACGTTGATGGGAAGGAGAGATTCCTCCGGAGGGCAACGACCCTGAGCACTCAGGCGACCCAGGACCACTCCCCAGCCGGAGAGGCTTGCATCCGTTATCACCATGGTCCAGAAGGGTACCAGGAAGGACTTGCCCTACAGCATATTGGAGAGGCTGAGCAACCACGACAAACTCAGTTCCACGTGGAGAGGAAGGGATACTGACATCTTCAGAAGGTCCAGCTGACCCTTGCACACTTGGATCACAAACCTCTGGAGTTCCCTGGTGTGAGCCATGGCAAATGGGACAGCTTCTATGGTGGAGATGAATTTCCCCACTAGAGAGGACAGCTTCTTGGTTGGAACTGGATCGTGAACTAGAACGGCAGAAACCCTGTGGGCGATCTGGTGACCTACCTAGTCTGTGAGAAACACCATGCTCTGCTGAGTGTCGAAGAGAAGGCCGAGGAAGACCAGACGCTGGGATGGGACAAGATCCAACTTGTCCATGTTTATGATCCACCCATGATGGGTGAGAGAATGAATGCAGTCCTGAACCTGCTAATGAAGAAGCTCCGCAGAAGGGGCTTTCAGAAGCAGGTCGTCCATGTATGGAGTAACTCTGATGCCATCCCGGTGGAGGACGGACACTAAAGCTCCCAGGACACTGACGAAGACTTGAGGAGCTGTAGTCAGACCAAAGGGAAGAGCTGAAAACTGAAAACGCCCTTGGTCGCAGGGAAATCTGAGATACTGACGGCTCTCTGGATGAATGGAGATGTGTAGATACGAGTCCTGAAGATACAGAGAGTTGCAAGGAATTCCCCCGGGGACATAGAAGCAATCACTGTCCTTAGAGACTCCTGACCCCAAAGGAATTGAGATCCTTCAAATCCAAAATGGGATGACAACCGCTGTCCTTCTTGGAGACCACAAAGATGTTTGAGTAAAAACCCATACCTCTGTCCTCAACTGGAACAGGTTCTAGAACATCCTTGTCCAGAAGGGCCTGGATAGCGCCACTGAACAGACAGTGTTTCTCTGCACCCTGGGGCGTACGAGAAGGAAAAAAGCGAAAAGGAGGAAGAGAGACAAAAGGGATCCTGTACCCTTCCACCGCCAGCTGTAAAACCCACGGGTCCACCACTGAATCCTCCTAGACAGCCACCCACAGCAGAGTGGGGACCTGGGTTTGGTGAGCTATGCCAAAGGAGGCTTGGAAGCCTTAGGCTTGGAGGAGACCTTGGGCTTCCATTGCTGTTTGGGCTTGGAGAAGGCACGCGGAACTAAGGGAACCTCCTGGTTCCCCAGACGTGTCTCAGTCTGGAAGGAATGAAAAAAACGATTACGCTTGAGAAGCGTTTTCTTCTTGGGGACCAAGGGCAGAAGGGTACTTTTACCCCCTAAGGCCTCACTAATCAGATCCTTGAGATCTGGCACAAACAATGAAGTGCCTTGAAAGGTCAAGGAGAGCAAGGCTTTCTTGGAAGCAGTGCCAGCAGACCAGATCTTGAGCCAAAGAGCCCGTCTGGCAACCACAGACATGGTGGAAACCCTAGCCACCAAACGGATGGCATCAAATAAAGCAGCAGAAACATAGTGCTGGGCCTCAGAAATGTTTGCAAGAAGCTGCAACATATCGGAAGTAGGAGCACCCTCACAGACAGCCAGGGTGAGCTGTTCAGTCCAGACAGCAATGGCCTGGTTAACTCATGAAGCAGCGAAAGCTGGAAGCATGGCAGTACCAGCAGTAGCAAAAATGGACTTGAAGGAAACCTCAAGTTTGGCAGTCCAGTCTTTCAGAGCGGACGCATCAGAAACTGGCAAAGCAGTAGACTTGGATAGCCTGTAGATAGGAGCATCCACTTTGGGGGGGATGAACCCATTGAGCAAGTGCTGCCTCAAAAAAAGGGGTAAAGCTTGGCAAATTTCTTGGAAACTGAAGGTTTCCTGTCCGAGGATTTCCACTCATCAGACACAAGGCGGTCAAGAGTGGGGTTAGGTGGAAAACAAGTAAGGGGCTTTTTAGGCTCCTGAAAGGCATAAGAGGGATCTGAAGAACCCTCCACAACTAAGGGAATATTTAGGGTAGTCAAGACAGCCCTGATCAGGCCCTCAGCCAAGGGCTCAGGATCAGCCTCAAAGGGGTCGCCAAAAAACTGAGAGGAGCCCACAGCAGAACATTCCTCAACACTGGAATCCACCAACAGTTCCTCCTCAGAGGAATTGGATACATCAGGTACTCCCTGCGTTTTTAGCAGGGAAGATTTGACTGAAGAAGGGGTCTGCCATGAATGGAAGACCCCCTGTAACTGGGATGGAAAGAGTTGCAATGTAGATCTAAGGTCCCTAGTAGCAGCCTTGAACTCTTGCTCTAATGCATAGCTGGAGGTCCCTGGGATAGATTCAGGGACATCAGAATATGCTGGGCATAAATGACCTGAGAATTCTCTAGGTAACCCTGAATGACGTGAGGAGCAATGCGCAATAGGGGATACAGAGACCCCAGCGTCCTTAGTCTTAGGCCTGGCCCCAATCTCCAACGGATTAGACATTCTCACAGTGTTAAAAACGTTTAGCGTATAAGGAATCACCCAAATACAGTGTGTTAGATTAAAATTTCACCCCAGAAATCGCTAAAATACACTTATCTTGTAGGTGAAGGGTTAATCTGCAAAGGAGATAAGGAGAGTCCAAGCCTTGCGTAGGATACATGTTCTGGAAAAGGCACAAAATGGTTGCCGTGGCGGGACCCAATCAGAAACGAGAGCACGAAGCAAGAGCTCATGGGAAATGTAGTTTTCCCAGAAAAAGTATCCCAACAGTGCTCGAAGCCCCCTGAGCCCCCAATACACTTAAAATGTTAACCGGCTGATAGAGCAAGGGCAGACAATTAAAATGAGCCATCTCTGAAGTCGCTACGTTGAGCTGTTGCAGAAATATGTCCCGAATTGTACAGTCCCATAGAAGTAAATGGAGCAATGGCATCTATGCGGTAAAGCACGCCGAAACTCAAATTTTGGCAAAGTTGAAACAGTAAAATAAAAGTACATGTAACATCACTAGAACATGTTAGAAGACCCAAAAAACACTGAACCCAGTAGGGAAAGTGCCAAAAAAAAAAAAAAAAAAAAAAAGGAAACCAAAGATGCAAAACCAGCAGCTAAAGGGTTATGTTATGTTACCACATAAACCTGTTCCAAAACACCCAACAGACATACAAATAAACCAATGAGTGCAGGAGTGCGCAATAGAAACTCCAAAGGAAAAACCCCTGTGCAGAGGGGCACTGTGGGACATGTGGACCTGCAGCACTCAAAGGGTTGCACACCTTTCCTGCAGATCTTCTGTCTTCAGACTACCATGTATTAAGGAGAAGCCGCGGTGGGCAACTCCTGAGGAAAGAGCTTGTACCCAAGATTTTCCCCCCAGGGCTTAAAGGTCCACAAAAAGCACCTGGTTACTGAGCTAGCCACATTAAAGGGCATTGTCAGTTATGGTAATCCGCCTAATGGTGGCATTCAATTTCTTTTTTTTTTTAAAGTTTTCAAAAGCTTTATTGAAGATCAAAGAAAATAATACACATATAATATAGAAGTAGGGTATGTGTAAATTACAAGAGCAGAGGTACAAATACATCACAGCATTTAAGGTAGACATAGTACAAACTCAAAGTATGAACCTCGCCAAGGTCCTAGTTGTTGAGTGAAAGAGCATTATTAATCCAAGACAAAACATAACAGTCTTAATATAAAATATACTCTACAAAATATCGAGCGAAATAGGAAGCATCATTGGATGCCTTACTTAAAAGCGTTTGAAAACTATTCTCTATATGGGCACAAATAGAAACGAAGCGTTGATGCAATAATATAGAACAGTATTACACTTTCAGAGATAAATACATATGAAAAGATACAATATTCCGTACAGCACTGTTAGTGAAAATAGAAAATCTGTCCCAATGCTAGCCAAGATGTGAATCTAATGAATATGAATTTTAAACACAGCAAATTAGATAAATGCTAAGAAAGGTAGATACTATAGGAAAGGGACTGTAAGCCATATATGAGGAATAGCCTACATTAGTGATGCAGCAGTCCCAAAAACTAGTTGCTAAATAAAGATGCAAGAGAGAGACCAGAAAGCTAGGGAAGAGAAAGCAAGAAAGATAGGGTACAGAAATATACTAGTAATAGAGTATAGCGTGGACAGGGAGTCGAGGCATAAGCCAGACACCCTGCCAGACAATCACGCAGTGACCTCCGGAAAGTCCAGAAGGTCCTGGGGGACTGTAGATGTATCAGCATAAAATATAAAAGTTGAAGGACACCATCTTAAGTAATGGGAATGTCATGGAGCCAAGACAATAGTCTGGCCTATACAGAAATGGGATGAAAACATCCACGGCAAAGTGTATGAAACAGATCAGAATCGGGTTTGATATAATGGCCAAATAACTGGAAAACAGACAGAATAAAACTGAGATCCTAATCCGCTAAGCCACTAAGACTCAAGCAGCCTATAGATATTAAAACTGCACTTGGAAATACAAGCAGAGTGGACAAAAGCAGTTGAACCACCTTTGCATAACAGATGTACAGTGTATGAGACATCAGTTTTACCTACAGCATAGAAATAAACAAAAAATCTGCAGTCAGAAACATACAAATTTACATAACAAGCTATAAAATATGTAAGCAAATAAACCTCCCTCCCATGATACAAAAACCTTCAGGGACCATTCTTTGCAATAGACACTCAGGGTCAACTCCCCGGGCCCAAGGGAGACCCACCCCGGTGGCCAGAACTCAGACAGTCCACGCAGGAGAGCGTCCAACTTTACCTCAGGGAGGAGGAAATGTACTATTAAAACTCCGGAGCAAAGCGACCAAGCGAAATGTCACAAATCCCAGGATCCCAAGGGTAAGTAATCTGCTTCAGCTCCATCAATATCAGCATGACAGGTAGAAGGGGTCGCTGTACCAACGTAGGTAACCCGAACATAAACTGCCAGAAGTTACTCTTCAGAACCCGCAATAACCCATAGAAGGCAGCATCAGAAGTAGGAACCAAAATCTTCCGTGGTTCAGCAGCAGGTAAGATGCAAAAATCGCTTCGACTCTGACAGTCCATAACCGACTTGCAGTCAGAGGAATTCACCAAGATCATCTCCGTGGAACACAAAGTGGCCTCTAAATGAGTAGCGTCCCAGGCCACTACTGATACCTCCCTCTAAAGGGAAACAGGGCTCTGGTACATCGAACCAGAATCGTGCCGTATATTTGCCACCTCCTCTCAAAGTACAGCCCTGATAGCCAGAACAAAGGCATTGAGATCTGCCCTGGACACCAGTTGTGCAGCCTTTTCTTCCTGTTCATAAATGTCCGTCGCCATTTTGATCAGCCCAACAAACAATCGTACTGGAACGTTGGTGGAAATAAAGTAATTTGCGACTCCGTTGCTATAAAAAATGCAGCCTTGTGCACCATCTAGCCAGACAGCAAGGAGAGATGAAGGCTTTGAACGAGAAATTCAAAATATTAAGCAGCGTTAAGTAAGTTATTCAGTGTCTCGGTCCAGAGCTAAAGTAAAACACGTCCATCTCCTTAGTCAGAACGCTCCGCCCCCCCGGTGGCATTCCATTTCTAACAGAAAAAGAAAAAAAAAAACTATAGCAGAACTGTTCTCTTGCCTGTGTCTTCACCAAGGAACAAATCTTACTGGAGCTGGTTGGCTAGCTGCAGCCAAGGAGGGAAGGTAGGCTCCACCCCCCTGCATACAATCCTAGAATTGTTCCTGCGTAATAAAAAGGGGCGGATAGCCTACCCAAAGTTATCAGTAACAGAGAAGCGTTCTTTAAAAAAAAAAAAAATGCTATTTGGGCTAAAAGTATTGCTTGTAGAGTGCCCTGCACCCTACTTCCGCATAAACTGGTCTTGCTGCAGATTGCCGCACTGCCTCTGCTCCCTTCCCACTACCCAGCCTCCTCAGATGACAAAGGTTGTCTGCCTGTAAGCTGGAGCAATCTCATTGGCTAGATATCAGTCTCTGCCAATGAGACTGCTCCAGCTTACAGACAGAAGCCTCTGTCATCGGAGAAGGCTGGGTAGTGGGAAGGGAGCAAAGGCAGTGAGGCAATCTGCGGCAAGACCAGTTTATGCGGAAGTATGGTGCAGGGCACTCTAAGTGCATTAATTTTAACCCAAATAGCATTTAAAAAAAATAAATAAATAACGTTATCAAGATTATCAATATATAGTCTACCTAATAAGCCTATCTTTTGTAGGGGTGAGAGATCCCCTTTAAAATAATAACGTATTTGATCCTAGTTATGTTTCCAATACATTGCTCTGCACTGCCTTGAAGACATCTCTACCATCCAAGGGGTTAAATAAGCAAATGTGAAAATGAGACACAGCATGGATAGACAAGACAGATAATCCCTTTTTTATGTCTTATCTTTAATGTACCTTGACTTCATCGGCTCGCCTGAACCTCTTAAGTTGCCTCAAACGCATGTATTCTGATTTCACCCGCTTCCTCCAGCACACTGGCCCCTTCTCCGATTTCTTGCCTGTCTGGCCCATGATTATCCTGAAAAAGTTACAATAGATTAGATATACAGTACTGAGGGGATATGAAATGCAACATGCATTGCACTTTGTCAAATGAGAAAAGGAGAACATGATACGAGGGGCTTAAGACATTCAATATTTAAGGCTTGCTGAACTGTGTAAAAAAAGTGTATTTTTTTGTTGGGACGCATACATTACCGGTATGAGATTTCAATAAATGCATTCCTAAAAAAAACACTTTCCAATTATTATTGTACAGAGCACTTAAGATAAACACTTAAAGGAACAGTATATCCAAATTCTGAGCAAATCTGTAAACAGCCATATGTTCCCAACTACCGCTAACCAAGTCCGGTAGTAAAATATAGGTACTCCCATTGATGAGGGGTGTTTTATTCAAAAGTTATTGAAGCTCAAACTTGTTTTTAGGTGCAGTATCCCAGTGGGTGGTGTGACAACAGCAAGACTGTAAAATTTCACACCACTGATATACAGCATCTAAAAAACAAGTTTGATCTACAATAACCTTTGAATAAAACACCTCTCAGCAGTTTTACATATAGGGTTTATCCTCCAATATTTTACTTGTTAAAGGGGAACTTTCACCTAAAAAAACAAAACAAAACAAAACAAAAAAACTTTTCCCATATGCTTAGCTATGAACATAGTATTAGGAAACGTGTTTATTTTTGTTTGCATTTACGTACTTTGTAAGATATTCAGACCTCAAGCTGCGCAATGCTGCATTCTGCAGCACATCCCAGTGCTGTTAATTCTCCTCCCATCTCCCTCCCAGCGGCCCCAGGAAGCGCATTCACACTTCCATTCATAGTGGTGTGAATCGCATCTATCTTTACAGCATGCTCCATTTAACATTACACTGAGCTTGCAAGCTCTGCACATGTATACTTACCATTTAAGAACTAGTGCACTGTGCAGCACCCGGTAGTTAAAGGGTTAAGTACGCTCATAAACTCTGCCTGGTTTACTTTGAAATAAAACCTGCAAACAACTGTCATGTCCGCCCCATGAACAGGACATCCAGGAATAATTGAAGAGGATCTCTTGAACAGAGAAATTAGGGAAAAGCCATAGGGGATCATTATGGGTAATAAAGGGGTGATAATTTAGCAGGCATTACTTCTCATTTAAAGTATTTGTCCCAATTTAAAATAAATAAATAAATTAAAAAATGTTGGAAACTACTGACATACTAGAAAACATTTTGTAATCAAAATCAGACATAATTCACAACAGGAACAGTACTTGCTGCGCCCTACTCTTTTACCCCTTCCATACTAAAGACCTCTCCAACACATTGCTGCACGCTACTCTTTTACCCCTTCCATACTAAAGACCTCTCCAACACATTGCTGTGCCCTAATCTTTTACCCCTTCTATACTAGAGATCTCTCCAACACATCGCTGTGCCCTATTCTTTTACCCTTTCTATACTAGAGACCTATCCAACACATTGCTGTGCCCTATTCATTTACCCCTTCTATACTAGAGACATATCCAACACATTGCTCTGCCCTATTCACTTACCCCTGCCATACTAGCGACATTTCAAACACACTGCTGCACCCTACTCATTTAACCCTTCCATACTAGAGACATCTCCAACACATTGCTGTGCCCTATTCATTTACCCCTTCCATACTAGAGACCTCTCCAACACATTGGTGTGCCCTACTCTTTTACCCCTTCCATACTAGAGACATCTCCAACACATTGCTGTGCCCTACTCTTTTACCCTTTCTATACTAGAGACCTCTCCAACACATTGCTGTGCCCTACTCTTTTACCCTTTCTATACTAGAGACATCTCCAACACATTACTGTGCCCTATTCACTTACCCCTTCCATACTAGCGACATTTCCAACACATTGCTGCACCCTACTCTTTTAACCCTTCCATACTAGAGACCTCTCCAACACATCGCTGTGCCCTACTCTTTTACCCCTTCCATACTAAAGACCTCTCCAACACATTGCTGCACCCTACTCTTTTACCCCTTCTATACTAGAGATCTCTCCAACACATTGCTGCACCCTACTCTTTTACCCCTTCTATACTAGAGACATATCCAACACATTGCTGTGCCCTATTCACTTACCCCTTCCATACTAGCGACATTTCCAACACATTGCTGCACCCTACTCTTTTAACCCTTCCATACTAGAGACATCTCCAACACATTGCTGTGCCCTACTCTTTTACCCCTTCCATACTAGAGACCTCTCCAACACATTGCTGCACCCTACTCTTTTAACCCTTCCATACTAGAGACATCTCCAACACATTGCTGTGCCCTACTCTTTTACCCCTTCCATACTAAAGACCTCTCCAACACATTGCTGCACCCTACTCTTTTACCCCTTCTATACTAGAGACATATCCAACACATTGCTGCACGCTACTCTTTTACCCCTTCTATACTAGAGACATATCCAACACATTGCTGCACCCTACTCTTTTACCCCTTCTATACGAGAGACATATCCAACACATTGCTGCACCCTACTCTTTTACCCCTTCTATACTAGAGACATATCCAACACATTGCTGTGCCCTACTCTTTTACCCCTTCTATACTAGAGACATATCCAACACATTGCAATACACAAGACATATCAAGCATTCTGGGGGTTTATGAAAAGCTACACCTCTTCAGTGTTTGCTCCTTTTGGAATTTGTTACTCAGTGCCATGACCGTGGGATCACTGGTACCATGTGTTTCCTACATTGCTGTTCCCATAAACTATAGACTACAACAGGGTTATTCAAATTTTTTTTATTTGTCGGCCATATGATTTGAAAGGCATAAGCATAAGGGCCACATTTTCTTTTATTGATAACAAAGGTGAATTATCGCCTGTCAGCTATTCAAAAATATGGATATATTTATTGATTAATTCAATTACAATACTGATATTTAGTAGACATCTATTCTTGAACTGTACGATACTGGCAAATTGGGATTAGGTCTTACTGACCTACTAATTAATGGGTATTAGTTAATTAGGTATACAATCAAACAGTTTACCTCTAGTTCAAAGCTATGTTATATCATCTGGATACAAATGAAGTAGCACAAAGAATTTCACTGGGCTCAAATTAACATAAGTAATCACCTGCAGTGCAGGGCTAAATAGAGGTTCATCTGATTAATCTGGATATTTTTACAGTGAGAAAGTGACAGTGCAAAAGTAATCATTATATTTTATATATATATATATATATATATATATATATATATATATATATATATATATATATATATATAATATTATATTTTCAACATAAAAAACTTAAGGAGCACTTATTTTAACAAAAGCAGTTGTACACAATCCTGTAGAAGTCTGATCAACATTTAAAGAACAAACTGTAAAAGCCACATGACTTTACAGTAACACCGTTTAGTTAAACTGTAACTACATAAAACATTCACAAGTCTCTCGGATAAAGCTTAGCATAGGCATGAAAATGTGCATTCTTTAGTATATGCATCTACTGCAGCTAGCATAGGCTCCACAATGTCAGAATGTCATGTGTCTTAAAGAGAGGTTGATACAGGTGACAGGGATGGGCACGTTGTTTTGTTCTCTTTTTGCGGGGGGAAAAATGTGTCTTTTTCACTGAAATGTCCTGCATAGCAAATTCATTAAGATTTTTGCCTCTTCACTACCACCAATTACATTTCTGAAAGAACTTGGACATTTCTGCCAAGCTTTCTATGACAGAGAATTCCAAAATTCCCACTGCAATAGCATAAAAACTGGAACTTCCTGTCATGCTACAAAGTTTTAGTGCTCTGTATACTGTTCATGTACTCAAACAAATTACACTATTACTGGTAACTCATTCACTCATTAATGATCACAGCACTGTACACAATTGTTTTAGATTGGAGCAACTGAGCAAATCCATCTACAGTGTTCTAAAATTGTGGTAGATGGGAGCAACTGCGCAAGTCCATCTGTCCTCCTCTGTGCTCTTAAAACCACTACATGTGCTGGTTGCCTCTTTCTTGTGACACTGACACACACACCTTGTACATATTCATATGGTATCAGATGTTGGGACATTTTTTAACCCCTTAAGGACAGGGAAAATCTGAGATGGACTTAAATTGAGGACCGGAGCAGTTCTGACCTTTTTGACTAGGTCTTTATTCAACAGTGTTTTCCCTCTAAGGTTTTTATTCTATCCACATAAATTATATACTGTTTTTTTTTTGTTTTTTTACACACACATAGGGCTTTCTTTTGATACAACATTTACATGGATAACCCACCATTTACTTTATTAAAATTAAATAAAATCGTTAAAGTAAAAAAAAAAAAAAAAAAAAACTCCATTTTTATTTTTTTTCTCTTGGCATTTTTTGGGTGCAATGGTTTAAATTTTACGGAGACTGCACGAAAGGTATGACTGGTCAGTCATACCAACAAAATGGGCAGTTTTAACCCTTTGAGTGCCAGAGGGGTACGCAACGCATTGCTGTGCAATGCGTTGCATACCCCAATGGCACTCAAAGGATTAAATGGGCACTGTTCCCCTCCTGGGTGAAAATCCCCATGTCCCTCTTTCCCTCCCTATTTTCTCACTTTTTTATTTATATTATTTGGCTTACATGTACATCAGAGGTGGACCAAACAGTATTTTTAGAAGCCAGCTAAAAGAATGATGCATATACATAAATGTATTTAAGATTCCCCCCAATATTTAGGAGCCAGAAGGAAACTTAAGGGCCTGTGCTCAAGGCTAATGGGATATTTCCACCTCCAAATGTACATAAATGCACACATAAAATCAATAAAATGTAAGAACAAGAGCAAAGTTAAAAAGGAGGATTTTCCCAACCCTGGGTACGATACATGGCATTTACTAAAGAAAACAGTAAAAACATGTAACTTCTCTCACAAGATCAGAAATGGATCTTTCACGATGACAGAATCACAAACTAGTGTAACTGCTGAGATGAAATTATGCATTTAAAATGGACTAACATGGATATCCCCTGCTGTAAGGCTGTGTTCACAAGGGATATTTGGCTGCATTCTGCTTAATCACGTGCCTAGCTGTTCATGTTTATTAACGCAGGTGAGGTGTATGGTGTGAGTGTTCCTTTAAGTCACCATGGTCAAGCAGCTTTAAAATATGTATGATTCAGTTTGAACACCTGGATGCTAAAGAGATATGAAGCAATGCATTACCGAACTCTCTAATACCCAAGGGGCAAGGTTGAGAGGTCTGATCATGAAGGTTATATGATAAAAACAGAAAAAAACCCAAAGACTCCTCCTTGTATAGTATATTTAGTTAGCACCAACCTCCACCAAAAACACCCAATGAATGGGTACTCACAAATATAGATGCTGTGGTTCTACTATGTTAAGCTGTTAAGCTGTGTTTGGGATGTTAAACTGTCCAAAACACAGTTGTTAGTAGGACTCTCCAGAAAAAGGCTGCTCCTGTGACATGCTCTCTACAAACAGCCACAAAATCTCAGATCACAGAAAATAGAAAGATACAGGACAACTCATAGCGTAGAATCGTTAATAGATAAAATGAAAGACATGTTGGTAATGGTACTCACAAAAGAGGTGTTCAGAGGTAAGTCTGACAGACCTCATGGATGGAGAAATTCCCATCTCCTCTTGGGTACATCCAGGAGTCAACCAAACTCCAGAAATGTCTCAATGGAGATTGAATGTTCTCCAATCTTACTGTATGAAGCTGGGTTAGTGAAATCTATATATATCTATATATCTATATATCAGTGCTAAACCACTGCTTTATTAATAATAATAAAAAAAAAAAAAAAATAAGGTTGCTAAGGGTTGCTCAGGAAAATTATAAACTAAATGGACTCCACAACATCTAAAGTGCTAGGAACTACAGCATCCACAGGAGAAAAATAGCAAAAGAGAGGATTTGAGTCTTACTTGTTAAATCCTTTTCTCTTAGTCCATATAGGTTACTGGTAACTTTGGGTAGGCGATCAGCCCCTTTAAGTAGGCAGGAACAATTCTAAAAGTCAATGCAGGGGTGGAGCCTACCTTCCCTCCTTGGCTGCAGCTAGCCAATCAGCTCCAGTAAGATTTGAGACACTAACTATTGACTAGAACGGAAGAAGTGAAAGAGGACTTCTGCGAGCATGAACCCGAAGGACCCCCAAGTTCTGCCACAGAAGAGCCAAGCATGGTCCCTTGACAGGGTGGGAGACCAGTAACCTGTATGGAATAAGAGAAAATGATTTAACAGGTAAGACTAAAATCCTCTTTTCTCTGTCGTCCAATATAGGTTACTGGTAACTTTGGAATGTCCAAATGTTCCCAGAGGCGGGAAATAAGGCAAGGACCAGGCACAGGGTCCCCAAAGTCACCAGAGCAGATACGAACCATCAGATCAGAGATAGCCCAATAATAACAAATGAAGTGTCAACGGACACTGAACAGGGGTAACAACACCCCAGGAACTGTTACACAGTACACTGAATTAGAGCCAATAGGGCTCAAAAGTGAGGAAGAACCTACGAACCAAAGAAGATCCTAGACAGGCAAGGCTGCCTCCAGGATCTTCCTCCCATAGCTGACATCAGCCGATGCCTGCAGAGCCACACTGTACTGCTTCAAAAAGGTTTGCACGGGCGACAAAGTGGAAGCCTTGCACAACTGATCAGCTGAGGCTGAAGAACCCCCAATGGATCTTGTAGAATGAGCCTTGAGTCAAAAGGGAACAGGCTTCTTTCTTCGCTCGTAAGCCTTGCAAATAGTGGACTTAATCCAAGACGCAATGGTCACTTTGGATGCAGGTCTCCCTTCTCTGGGACGCTCAGGGATGATGAACAGCAAATCAGACTGTTGAATGAACTCAGTGCGATGTACATAAAACTTGAAACACACCACGTCTAACAAGTGGAGATCCCGCTCCTTGTCAGAGGTAGGGTCAGGGCAGAAAGAAGTCACCACAATCCCCTGATTAATGTGAAACTCAGAAACCACCTTCGGGAGAAACTCCTGAGAAGCGCGAAGCACCACCTTGTTCTTGTAAAACACCAAAAAGGGTGGTCTGCAAGACAGAGCATGCAACTCCACAACAAGGCAAACAGGCGCGATCGCCAAGAGAAAGGTCAATTTCCATGTCAGCAGGCGTAGAGGAATAGTAGCCAAGGACTCAAAGGGAGGGAGCTGAAGGATGCCCAAAACCAGGTTAAGATCCCACTGAGGAGCGGGAGTCCTGAAAACAGGACAACTATGAGCAACACCCTGGAAGAAAACCTTGATATCAGGAAGAATAGCAATGCGCCTCTGAAAGAAAACAGAGAGAGCAGAAGTCTGGACCTTAAAGGGATAGTAATGTTTCATAATAAAAGCAGCTCTAGTTAATCATCATAGTATTTGGACTTTGGAGAGTGTTATTTCAATTCTGTCAGAGTTGTAGTTCAAGAGTAATTCAATGACAAAGTATCCCTCTCCCACCACTTTTACAGATGTAACACTGCTCAGCCAGAGCAGAAGGAAGGTGCACAGGTAGACTGCAGAGAGGGACAATCTTCAATTAAGATAAAGGAAAAACCTGAAAAACTTGTCAAGGGAGGCAGGGCTTTCTTTGTTCTCATAGAAAGAAGATTGTCCCCTGCTGTTATCCGTCTGGTCTTACAACCAGATTCCACATCTGAGAAGAGATGGCTTACACTAGGTAAAAGGGGCGGGAGGGGGAAACTCTGCTTGTGAATATCTCTCAAATCATAAAGATTTGAGAGATAAGACTTATATCGTTCTTCATGTTTTTTTAATGCCTACAAAATAAAATAAAGGTAAAATGAAGTATTACTATCCCTTTAAAATAGATACTCTGCTATTCACTGTCTGGCAGAAAGAAATGATCAGAAGACTAAAGACCAGGACCTTAATTCAGAGACAATTAAGCATCTATTGTAAATGAGAAAAAGGTTCATGCCAGGAACTCTTGACTACCCCCCCACCCAGAGTTATTCTTGTGTCCTTTGTGTAACCAAGAATAGCACAATGCTCAAGTGATTTTACAAGACTTCTTTTGATCAGTATGTCTGAAGAGCAAGCTTTGATTTTAACACAAAAGCTGAAAACTATAAATGTCGAATTACACATGACAGGATTCTAAAAATGAGTGGTCAAATCTCTTGTGTTGAGTCATGGCTATATTCTGGAAACGAATCAGAAACAACTTTGGGGAAAACCAAATTAACCACAGAGGACAAACACAAATTCCCCGATTAAAACAGGGCTTTTAAAGTGGTCTGTATTAGTGTGACTGAGGAACTTCCGACACTCCTGTGCCCAGAAAGGCAGCATCACCACCTTAGGACACAGAAGGGAAAATTAAGTTGAAAAAGAGGTAGGAAAATCTCATCCAGCTCCCAGAAAGGCAGAAAATAATGTCCTAATATCATAGCCAACAAGGAGGTGGAGTCAACTTCCACTTATGTTCACTAACATGAAGGGACACAGGAGAAATTAACATTTTGAGTGCAAGACAGGTATCTGTTGGATACCACTATGGCCCTCAAAGGGTTTAGATGCATCTGACAGCCATCATAAAACACAAAAGGTGGTTGATGCACAAAGACATGGGTCTCAAAATGAATCCCGAGAGGGAGAGACGAGGTTTTAGGAATGTCCCTATTTTTGCACAGGTGCCAATTAGCTGGGGAATCCTGAAAACCGGCAGTGTTGTTGGCACTCAATGAGTGGTTACTAAGAATAACTGAAGCAATTCTGGAGCACAGCAGCTACATCACAGGGGACAAAAAAATATTTACACGCATTTAAATGGGGTTTTTAACACCTTGAATATCAGAGAAGTCTTCAAAACATTGGAAAGCAATGTGTTGGAGACCACTAACATTCAAGTGGCCTACCTGTGCTCATCCAGGGATATCGTGAAAACATGCACTGTTGGCATCTCTATAGGACCAGGCTCGGCTCCTCTTGTCCTAGATTGATACACATGGAACATAGCCTCGATGGCCGATTAAGAATCTTGGGAACTGCAGTCCAGCAGCAGCTAGGAGAGTTTATAGAGACACACACACATATAATATTTTATTTTTCCCCATTAAATCCACATTTTACACCTATAGTGTAAAATGTGGATTGCACACCCTCTGGTCCTTGATGGGTTAAAGCAAAACTTTAAGGTAATACCAAGTCGCCATGCATTCATTAAACGCATGGCGACTAGCTTCAAAATAGATGTCTTACCGTTAAAAAACAGCTGTGTCTAAAGAAATCCTTCCAGTTTGGAGACCGGAACCCTGGCTACAGCTCAGACATCTTGTCTGTGTGCAGTCAGTCCCTTCCGGTGACCATATGGTACACTGCAGTCTACTCAATGAAGACCGGGATTGACGGCACAGGTGCACAGACAAGATGTCTGCTCTGTAGCCTGGGTTCCGGTCTCTGAATTGGAAGGATTTCTTTAGACACAGCTATTTTTTTAATGGTAAGACATCTATTTCCAAGCAAGTTGCCATGCGTTTAATGAATGCATGGCGTCTTGGCATTACCTGAAAGTTACGCTTTAAGGATAAAAACTAGAAACTTGATAAACAAGTTGCATTCATTTCTGATGCACAGTCATACCCTTAATACCTAATATTACAAAATATTTTTAGAATTTTCTACAGGAAAAATGTACTTTCTGAGCCACAACCCAATTACAAGTTTCTATATTAAGTCTGCAAAGTTAATTATGGGGGAAGTAAAGCCAGAATCCTCAAACAAATATGGCCAACAGTTTTAGTTAGTAGCCAAAAATCTTAACTGCAGTTATTAAACACACACACTATTTTAAATATATATATGCAAACTTGAAAAAAAGATTAACCTCCGGAGTGCCAGAGGGATGTGTAACACACATACTGCTGCATCTTACAGATTAGCTCTATGCAATTAAGATTAAAAAAGGCATTACATAGATGTATAAAGGGGTAACCATTAACTGCTATTAAAATGGAACTGTCACCATAACACTGAGTGCAGAGGGGGAATCCAGTGCAATGCACTGGATACCACTGTGGCACTCAAAAGGTTAAGATAAAGGAAGTTAATTTTAAAGGGAATTAAAAACGACCTACGTTATACTAGCCATTGCTTTGCCATAAACAGAGTTTGAAAAATTAACCTTTATTTGCTGGTGGCATAGTGTGACATAATGCTAATTAATTTATGTGTTGCCCCACACACACTGTTATGAATAAATCGAGGACACTTTGCAGACCGTTCAATTTAAGTATTTTGTTTCAGATCAGCAGAGCTGAAGTAGCTTGCAGAGCCTCTAGCCGGTCCCAGGATCAGGATCTTGTGCAGTAAGATCGATGATGACGTCGATGAAAGGGGAGGGGGGAGAATTTGGAACCTGATATCTCTCAAACTATAGAAGTTTGAGAGATCAGACTGGGATCAATAGGTTTATTTTTTTTCATGTCTACATGATTTAACTTGATCCATTACTATCCCTTTAAGGCGAAATGTCCATTTTAAATTCATACATTTACATATTTCCTTGTCTATAAAACATCACTTATCGTTTTAAACCATCCTAGAAAGACCTAAGACTAATAAATAGCCAGTCTTCAGCAGATGGGACCTTTTCACCATTTAATTGAAAACAACAAGCCAATTACACTAGAATTTGACACTATAGTGCATGTTTTGCTTCAAAAACACAGAAACCCAGGACAGGTAGAACAGAGACACATCCAGTCATACCCAATTTAAAGGGATAGCAATGTCAGAAAAAAAGTACTAACTAACTATATGGAAGATGCAGTTAAAAGAGAGTACTTAACTTATTCGTATCTCTCAAAGTTATGGTTTGAGAGAAATAGGAAAATAAAGTTCTCCGCTCCACCCCTTTCTGCTTGTGAGCTGTAAAAAGCAGATTCTGGTTCCTGGATCAGACGGCGGCTCTTCAGCAGCGCCGACATAGTGATAACTAAAAATAAATACTTCATCGGAACAGTCTACAATGTGTGCCTGGTTTGCAAGCACACGTAGACCATTCCGATGAAGTTTTTATCTTTAGATATCGTTATATCGGCGCTGTTGAAGAGCCGCATGTGGTCAAGTGACCAGAATCTGCTTCTGACAGCTTTATAGCTCATCAAACAGAAAGGGTAGGGAACGGAGAACTTCATTTTCCTATTTCTCTCAAAATAAGTACTCTTAATTGTACCACATAGTTAATACTTTTTTCTAACATTACTATCAAAAATCATAGTTTATAGAGTCCATCCAAAAAAATTCAATAAACAGCCACTTTACCTCCCAAGTCCCCCAAAAAGGATCACTCGCATCACTCAAAAAAGAATACAATGTAACAAGTTCCGCTGCCATATCTCAACTTCTAATTCTCTATAGAAAAGGCAATACATGTATCAGAATAAATCAATAATAAATATTCTGCCATCATAAGTAGTAGTTATTCATCAAAAATATCTCATAAGAAAAAAGGCAAGTTCCATTGATAACATTTGTAAAGTTCCATTAGAAAAAAGGGGAATCTCACATATAGACTTCAATCCGGTATACAGGAGGGTTAAACATGAAAGCAGTGTAAGTAACAAAGTCACAGTGGTTTGCGGACTAGATGGCTGAGATTAATAAAGCACGTCTAAAAGCAGAGTAGAACTGAGTAAGCAGACATATCAACGAAATAATCAAAGAACAAGCAAATGGACACAGAGATAGAATACTTGTTTGCTTCCATCCCATTTTTCAATTCTCCGTCCATTACCGCTCATCAGTCTTCGTTTGCTTTCACACGACTTTTCAATTCTTAGTCTGTTACCGTTCATTTGTCTTGCTTCATACATCTGTTGAAGAAATACTCTTAGCCTGTCACTCTGTATGAGCTCCAAACAGATTCAAAACTCATCTCCTTAACACTGCATCTTCACTGCAACAAACAACTTCTCCCACCTCCTCGATCACCAGTGGTACACAAATGCCTTTTTACTTAATAAGTGGCTTTTTCATTTCTCCAGAAAGCTGCTAAAGTTAAACAACCCTACACATGTTTCACCTGCATTCTATAGGTACAAGGCTTCTTCTGAGATATCAACAAGTAGTTACCACCTACTAGGTTAATATAGATGTTAACTACTGAAGCAAAAAGGTGAAATGGACTTTGGAATCCATGTTCTTTAACCCCTTAAGGATAGGAGTGTCGGAGAGTGGGGAGCACTAGAGGACGATTGCACTTTTTTCTTTTTTTTTTTACCTTCGCCAGTCCTTAATACCCAGACAGCCATGCCAACCCTGGCATGTCATTGGACGTTAAGGGGTTAAAGTAATCCTATACATTTAATCCAGCCACTATCACAAAAAAAAAAAAAAAGTTATAAATATAAATATTAAATACCAAATCTAGACCTTGCTGGACAAAACAAATAAATCCTTAACTAGTTCTGGGGAAAGAAAAAAAAAAAAAAAAAAAAAAGAGCACATTTTAAATCCTCAATGACTCCAAACCATGATCTGCTACTTAAAGAAGAAATCCATCTCACTTCCTTCTGCATGAGAAGCTAATCAGTATTACCTCCTCTAATATTCACAGTAACCCTCTGGAACTCGAATGCACCAAAATCCTTTAAAATTTCCCTTGTATATTTCATTAACCACAGAATGCCCAAGGACGTACATGGTGGTCCTGAGCGGATGTCCCAGGTGCACAGGGGACGTAAATGTACGTCCCGCAAGTCATTCAGTAAAATGAAAGGAAAAAAAAAAAAAAAAAAAAAAGTTCGGCGGGCATTAAGTCACTAAGGGGTTAAGGTGTCTTGCCAAAGAACAATTCTCTTTTCTATATATTTCTTATGTTCTTTTAGACCATTTTCTCTTAGTCTTCCTGCCAAAGCAAAAGGGCATGAACACTGCATGATATATATTAATCCTACTATATCACAAGTAATAAAATCCCTAATCTCATTTTTTATTTTTACCTAATAAAAAAAAAAAAAATTACAAAAAAGTTATAATGTAAGGACATATACTGCAATTTTCCTTGTGGAAAACAACCAAACCTTGGATTTTGTCCTTTATACAATTATCATTTACCAAAATCCTCCAATTTCTATATGGGATTTAAGTTTATTATTATAGTCTGCAAAAAATAAATAAATAAATAAATAAATAAATCAGATTTTTTTCCTTATTAGAATCTCTACTCAGATTTTCCCACATTCAATTCATTGTTTTAGGGGTGCAACTAACGATTATTTTGATAATCGATTAGTTGGCCAATTGTTTTTTCGATTAACAAAAAACAATATGCTAATTTTTCATTATTTAATGAACAAACAGTGTTAAAAGCAAACCGCAGAATAAAAAACTTTACACATTAACATGCATCATTGTTATTATTTTACTATGGGGTCTATGCACCTCTCTTTCTCCCCCATGTACTTCTTTCTCATCCCTTGTGCCTCTCTTTCTTCCCCATGTACTTATTTCTCCCCCCCGTGCACCTCTTTCTCCCCCTTGTGCCTCTCTTTCTCCCCCTTGTTTCTCCCCCTTGTGCCTCTCTTTCTCCCCCTTGTTTCTCCGCCTTGTGCCTCTATTTCTTCCCCATGTACTTCTTTCTCGCCCCTGCCCTTGTACCTCACTTTCTCCCCCCTTCTAACTCTTTCTCCCTCCATGTACGTCTCCCCCCGTACCTCTTTTTCACTCGTGCATCTTTCCCGCACTGATGACATCTGGGGCGGAACCACGTCAAACGCGGAGACGCAGCGTGGTGCTTGCTGGGGTTTTCTTCCTCAGTCTGGGCACCAGTTTTAAACTGGCCTCTGAACAGAGGAAGAAAATACTAGCATGCACCACATGGCGTCTCCGCGCTGTCATCAGTGCGGCCAGTGGGAAGACAGTAGCATCCGGTAGACATTAAGGCGTTCAGCGTTTCAAAATGTACGGTGGCTGGGAGGCTGCTGGGTGGCACAACTCATCTATAATGAGAATCGTTGGCATTGATTCTCATTATCGATTTTTATCGATTAGTTGTTGCAGCCCTACTTTGTTTGATCCACAATTCAGGATATCACCACATTTTAAATGTTTCATATTCATATCCTGTCCCCCAAAAGTCACCTCTGTTGAGCAGATTCTGCATAACTACAGTAACAGACCAAATGGGACTCTTTTTATAAAAGTTAATGGCTATCTGCACGCTAAAAGGATAATTGATAATACAGGTTTTCTAAAAGAATCAGTCACAATATGATCATTTGCATACTGGTGTCCAAATTCAGATATGTATGAGAATGTCCACGCTTTTCTTAAAAATCCACTTTATTGTATTCTTATATCCCCCATGATCAAGTGCTTAAAGCTCTCCAAGCACATAGTTTTTGGGTCATGGAGAGTGTTATAAAGTATTCCCCTCCCACCCCTTTTACTGATGTAACACTGCTCACCTCAGAACAGAAAGGTGGTGTCCAGGTGGCCTGCAGAGAGGGGCAATCTTCAATTAGCATAAGGGGAAAAAAACTGAAAAACATGTTAAGGGGGGCTGGGTTTTCATTGTTCACACAGTAAGAAGATTGTCCCTTGCTGTGAGCTGTCTGGTCTTAAGACCAGATTCCACATCTGAGGGGAAGTGGCTTACACTAGGTAAAAGGGGAGGGAGGGGGATACTTTATCATTCAATTACTCTTGATCTACAACTCTGACAGTATTGAAATAACACTCTCCACGGCCCAAATACTATGAAGATTAATTGCTTTTATTTTGAAACATTACTATCCCTTTCATTAAAATACACTCTTAGATCCTGATTTTCCCATTTATTCATTATGACCAGGTTCTAAAGGGTTTTTACATTATATATATATATATATATATATATATATATATATATATATATATATATATATATACACTTTTCATATTTAGATATATGTGCATATTATGTCCTATGTATTATTTGTTTGAAATAATGACTTTCATTCATTGCTGCATCAGTATTAAGGAATTATCTCACATACTGAGATAGTTCCCATTGAGGGATGGATGGGGGGAGGGTGTTTTCTCTGTTTCAATTTAGTATGTGTGTTTTTTAACAATCGGGGATCTATCAAAATCTATTAAGCACAGTGTTCCTTTTGCTGTTTCTAAGTCTATATGTAAGTGCTGTAGAGCGTATAATACGTTTGGGGTCCCCCTGTATATGTCTTGCTTCACCTCTACCCTAGACCATCTGTTTGCAAATTTTATTTGTGTGTCAATAAAGTGGATTTTTAAGAAAAGAATGGAGCTTCTCATACATATCTGAATTTGGACACCAGTGTGTAGCTGCAAACATTTATCAATACGTTTATTGATCTGGCAGGGGGAGAACCAGGATGGCTATGCACCCGGCATGATGAGGATTCCGATGACCTGTCTGCCGTGTGTCTAATGAGGTACTCTGAAGTAGTAGTGTGTTAGCACGTAATCTCTTTATACAATATGATCATTCTCAAGTTTGATTAAGAGATCAAAATGGTTCATGTTTGTTTTTGTTTTTTTGTCCCAACTTACTGTTAAGGTAAGGATAAATTCATTTTTATTTCATTCCTCTACAAAATGAAGAAGGAGGAACATGTAATCAATGTAGCAAATCCATAGTGCCACCTGTGCATCCATCAGTTAACAAAAGCAACCAAATACCTCCTCTTGTTCCCATCTGCCCAAATGTAGGCATGCATATGTGGATGTACAGGTGGAACTCATCGCTGTTCCACTAACTTGTTTGTAAAATGATCAAAATATTGTCAGGATGATTATAAGATTTTGCCACAAAATCTGCATGATTATATTTGAATCTTCTATTTCTTAAAAATTGCTTGCTACCTTTAATTCCCACTTCATGTGGTACTGATGAATAAAGTTATTCAACTTCCAAAGATGCCAAAATCGTATTCTCTCTTACAAACAAACCACCCAAACGCCAAGTTGTATATCCTTGACGTATAATGACATACTACTCAAAAACAGACAAATATTTATCCACATATTCATGCAATTTCTCTGTTGGGCCAGCAACAAACAAGGTAATTGCCCTATCCAGGGGATTGCTAGGAGACATGTGAATTTAAGGTAATAAATATATATTGGAATATTTGGATTTTTAGGATATAAAAGTGGGTAAATTCATCCTTCAAACCCTCAGAAAGTAGAATAACTTGATTTGAATCTCCAATACAGGATTAATGGATGAAAGTGCATATTGATCACTTTGTTTAAATTTACATCACTTAAGATACAAAGCTTTCTTCAGCCATTATCACCACATTAGCACCATTAAAAAACAGTTTTTTCAGTAACTGAGAATGCTTACCCAAATCCCTAAGAGTCCATTTTTTCATTTTGTTACATTTCAGTATCGTTAGTCAGAATGCCTTCATATTGAAGAGCAGGGCTGTCCAAGTACAGTCCTCAAGGGCCACCAAAAGGCCAGGATTTAAGGATTTCACTGCTTAAGCACGTTAATCAGTGGCTCATTAATTTTGACTAACTCACCTGTGCTTAAGCAGGGAAATCCTTAAATCCTGGCCTGTTGGTGGCCCTTGAGGAATGGACTTGGACAGCCCTGTTGTAGAGGAATTAAGACAAAAATTTAATTAATTTAATATAGCCTTAACAATAAAGGGGAGCAAAAAAACAAGTAACTTTTTTGAGCTTATAAACTTGAGAATGATCATATTGCGATTATTTTAGAAAAACTACATTAAATACTTCATTGTATGGTGATAGCCATCATCCATCAGCTTTGCTAAAACGTATCCCCTCCTCAATGAAGTAGACTTGAGGAACAGGCTATAGATATGAAATAGATTTAGAGATGGGGGATATCCTGAATGTGGATGAAACAAGAATATGAATGTGTAAAATATGCATAGAGAGTCTGAAAAGACATAGGAAAAAATAAAATTAGTTTTACTGAAAACTATAATAAATCAGTCAAAGGTATAAACAAACAAATCCCATTTAGAAACTGGAGTGTTTTGCAATATGATAATTATATAAAGGAACTTGTGGGCCCTGTACCAAGTAGGACAGCCAGAAGATCCAAAAATACCAAAGATCATGTGGTGTTGAGGTTTTTTTGATTGGGACAAATCCAAGGATCGTGGGTTGTTTTCACCGTGGAATTTGCAGTACATGTCCTTACCTTACAAAAGTTTTTGATTTATGTAAAAATAAAAAATGAGATTAGGGGCTTTATTACATTTTATACAGTAGGGTTAATATATATATATAATCCAGTGTATGCGCCCTTTGCTTTATGTAGGGAAGACAGAGAAAACTGGCAAACACAAGAAAGATAAAGATGATAGATGATAGTTCTATGGCAATATACTTTAAAGATATACACAATGTAAATTTTAAGAATTTTGGTGGAATCAGGAGCCAGAGGGTTAAAGTGAATGTCTGAGGAAATGATATTGATCACTTCCTCTTAAAGAAAGAAGAGAGATGGATTTTCACTTTAAATAGCAGATCCCTATTTGGAATCAATGAGGATTGCTTTTTTTTTTTTTTACAGAAATACTTAAAGGGATAGTAATGTTTCATAATAAAAGCAGCTCTAATTAATCTTCATAGTATTTGGGCCTTGGAGAGTGTTATTTCAGTTCTGTCAGAGTTGTAGTTCAAGAGTAATTGAATGATAAAGGATCCCCCTCCCGCCCCTTCTACTGATGTAACACTGCTCAGCTTAGAGCAGCAGGGAGTATCCAGGTAGATGGCAGAGAGGGACAATCTTCAATTAAGATAAGGGAAAAAGCTGAAAAACCTGTCTGGGGGGCAGGGTTTTCATTGTTCTCACAGTAAGAATATTGACCCTTGTGAGCTGTCTAGTCTATGGACTGGATTCCACATCTGAGGAGTAGGAGCTTACACTAGGTAAATGGGGAGGGAGGGGGATACTTTATCATTCAATTACTCTTGAACTACAACTCTGACAGAATTGAAATAACACTCTCCAAGGCTCAAATACTATGATGATTAATTAGAGCTGCTTGTTATGAAACATTACTATCCCTTTAAAGAGGATCACCCAAATACAAGTTAGTCTTATTAGTTAGATTATTTAGCGAATATGTTTAAAACGGTATTCATTTGCTTTTTTAAAGCGCTATTTGTGCGAAAGAGAGGATTTCAGTCTTACCTGTTAAATCTTTTTCTCTTAGTCCATACAGGTTACTGGTAACTCTGGGTAGGCGATCTGCCACTTTAAGTAGGCAGGAACAATTCTAGAATTGTATGCAGGGGGTGGAGCCTGCCTTGCCTCCTTGACTGCAGCTAGACAACCAGCTCCAGAATGATTTGAGACACTAACTATTGACTAGATAGTAGAAGGGAAGAAGACTCCTGTGAGCATGACCCCGAAGGACCCCCACAGTCTGCCACAGGAGAGCCAAGAATGGTCCCTTGACAGGGTGGGAGACCAGTAATCTGTATGGACTAAGAGAAAAGGATTTAACAGGTAAGACTAAAATCAGACAAGTAAACGTGCACTGAACATTACTAAAACACGTCACTGGTACCCAATAAAAACACTGACCCAGCAGGGAAAGTAACAACTGCCCAAGATGCTAAACCAGTAGCTAAAGGGTTAAGTTACCACAGAAACTTGCTCCAAAACACTCAACAGACATACAAATAGACCCAATGAGTGCAGGAGTGTTTAGTAGGAATTCCAAATGAAAAACCCCTGTGTGGAGGGGCACTGTGGGACATGTGGACCTGCACCACTCAAAGGGTTGCTCACCTTTCATGCAGATCTTCTTTCTACAGATCACCATGTATTAAGAAGAAGCCTCAGTGGGCAAGTCCTGGGGAACGAACTATTCTATAAAGATAGACCCACACACATTTAGTTATTTAAGCTACTGTCACAGTAGCTTAAATAACTAAATGTGTGTGGGTCTATCTTTATAGAATAGTTTTGTTTTTATTTATATATTTTTCCTCCCATTGAGGATCCTGCAGCCCTTCCTCCCAATAATATATATATATATATATATATATATATATATATATATATATATATATATATATATATATATATATATAGTAAGAAAAACAGCTGAATAAAAATATTTCAGTCAATACTTTTTTTTTTTTTTTTTTTTTTTTTTTTTAAGGGGGGGGGGGGCGGCGCTTCAGATTTCTGTGTCTACAGGTTCCTGAGATGTAAATACGGCCCTGCATAAGTAGTTCGCTGGCTTTGTATCTCTTCCTGAGTTGTGTCTTAAAGCTGTTGCTCAGCATACACATACTCTAAGGAATCCATGTATAAAGTGGAATCGAAGGCAAAAAGGTGATTCTCCTTGTTAAACTTATTTGCACATGCCTACCCAGAATCCCTTGCAGTAGTAACAAACACTGCAAATGTGAGATTTCTGTGGGAAAAGAAAGTCTCATGGTTTGACTGGGGTGTCAAATGTTTGTTTAACATTGAATCTACCACCCACCAAATTCAGGTGGAAGGGATTTTCATTCACTTTTTTCCCTACCATAACCTTTTCTGTTTGTGCGCCATAAATTAATTAGAAATCTTTATTCATTTAACTTTCTATTAATCAGGAGGACACTGAAAAAACATACCCGCTAATATATAACAGAAGCATCAATCAAACATTCATTAAAGTCAAACAGATTACTTAAATGTATGAAAATGTGTTACTAGTGATCAGAGCTAGTAGCTACCTGGTGTGGCAATAAATTGCAATTCCTATTTGAGTGTGGAATTGTATTAGTGTATCCCACATCTTAAATTCTCCCCGGTTTCCCTCTCACGTGTTTGTCCTTGGAAATCTCAAAATAAAAATGTAACCCATAGGCAGAGAAAAAATTTCTGAAACTGAAGAGAAGGTCTTAAAACAGAATACAGTGCTATGATAAAGACTGCTCCAAGCCATAATAAAACTTGACTGGGTTTTAGCCTTTCAAGGACAAACTTGAATTAGTATGGTTATCTACTGGAACAACAACAAGACAATTGTTGATTTTTTTAGAGGAATGTTGTGAAAATATAAACATAGCATTTCATTCTGGGTCCTTAGAAAATAGTTTGCAAAGGGTTCCCATAATATTAAGAATAACAATGTAGGGATATTTTTGAATTGTTACATTTGTTTTCTGTGCTTCAAGCTGGTCTATCAGATAAAATAGTGGTGGGAAGCCCGAGGCCCTCAAGCTGTTCAGGACTACAATTTCTATCTTCCATAGGAATTGTAGTCCTGAAGAGCTGGAGGTCCTCAGGTTACCCACCACGGAGCTAAATGGTTGGTAAGAAAAGCTGTAACACCAACTTAAAAGGGATAGTAATGTCTATATTAAACTTCATCTCCAAGTTTTCTATATCATTTTTATAACATCTATATTGCTATGTTTAATTAATTAAATTAATTACATGCCTGTAGTTCAAGATATTAAAAAGCTGAAAGGATCCCCCTCCCGCCCCTTCTGGCTATGTCTCTCTGCCTCTCTGTTTGGTCCGGATGGATGGAGTGAGGGACAATCTTCAGTAAGCAAAAGGAAAATCATGTCTTCCTTTGTCAAGGGGTGGGGGGAGCAGGGTTTTCCTTATACTTACCGACTGAAGATTGTCCCTCATTGCATCCATCCAGTCCCACAACCAGATCACAGAGTTAAAAGTTGGCGGCCAGAAGGGGGGTCCTATCAGCTTTAATATTTTTTGAACTACAAACATGTAAGTAAACACTGAGATATCTAATAAAAATGATATAGAAGACTCAGAGATAAAGTTTAATATAGACATTATTATGCCTTAAGCCATTTCTGAAAACACAGGCTCTATTGGAAGCCAAATGGAAAAGGATCTGCAAATGAACTATAGTTATTCATTTAACTTTATATTAATCAGGAGGACAATGAAAAAACATACCCTGGAATATATAACAGAAGCATGAATCACAGTTAACAGATTAATTAAATGTATGAAAAAGAGTTACTCATTCTCAGAGCTAGTAGCTAACTGGTGTACCAAATGTCAGCAAAATGGTTTCTTGCTCATCAAACTATATAAAGTACCATTCAAATTATTTCAGCAAAACAGTGCCAAATCCTGAGGAAGGACACATGCTGGTTGAACCAAATTAAAATTACAAGCTTCTGTATATCCATATCCATGAAAGGTGACAAATCATTTATTTAAATGGTGTTTAAACCCTTTGAGTGTCCAAGGGGTATGCAATACATTGCACTCAAAGGGGTAACAGTGTGAATGCTACAGAAGTTTCCAAGACAAGTAATGCTCTGGTACAACCCAGCATTCAAAAAGTTAAAATCATCATGTAATTTAATGGAAAATTGTGGATTTATCTATCAAGTATGGTGCAGTTGATTTTCTCAAGAATTTCTCCAGTTTGTTATAATATATCAGTCTCTTAGAATGATCTAGATTTGATTTCAACGGAACTACTGTATACAAATAAACAAGAGGGGTAGCCAAATAAAAGCATGATTTTATACTTTAAGAGCACTAGGGAGCTCAATGCATTGTGAAGGAATGTGCTGCACAACCCTTTGGTCCTTAAAGGGATAGTAATACTTCGTTTTATCTTATTTTGTAGGCATTTAAAAAACCCATGAAGAACAATAAGTTTTATCTCTCAAGCATTTATGGTTTGAGAGATATTCACAAGCAAAGTTTCCCCTCCCGCCCCTTTTACCTAGTGTAAGCCATCTCTTCTCAGATGTGGAATGCAGTCCATAGACCAGAGAGATAACAAAAGGGGACAATCTTCCTATGAGAACAATGAAAGCCCTGCCTCCCTTTGCAAGTTTTTCAGGTTTTTCCCTTATCTTAATTGAAGATTGTCCCTCTCTGCAGTCTACCTGGGCACCTCCCTTCTGCTCTGGCTGAGCAATGTTACATCAGTAAAAGGGGCGGGAGGGGGAGACTTTGTCATTGAATTACTCTTGAACTACAACTCTGACAGAATTGAAATAACACTCTCCAAAGTCCAAATACGATGATGATTAATTAGAGCTGCTTTTATTATGAAACATTACTATCCCTTTAAGAGCTTGAAAAATTAAATAAGTGTGAATATTGGCATATGGCAGGTGTCAAAATTAAATTAAAAAGAAAAGGGAAAAACAAAGTGTACATAGAGTAAGATGTATCATTTGAGCATTATATACATTAAATTAGTCATGTATTCAGATCTGTATGTATAGGTTTAGCAGTAATAAACAATAGACAAACATCAACACAGTGCTCATATAGATAAGTTATATCAAGTCCCATGTAATACATTCACAAGTCTAATGAGATTTCCTCTGAATTCCCCAGGGTGAGCATACTCACTCAATCTCGGGTGGTTTGGGGACGGGGGGTTTAGACAGCAGTCAAAGCAATTATGTGTAACTTTATCCGTCCCTTTTATAATCAACTACTCTATGAATCCCACTGAGTGTTGCATCATTCGGTCTATTTTACATAAGAGCTCCATGTTTCATTACTGTACCCAATATCGGATTCAGACTTTCAAAGGAAATTTAAGGGAACAGTAAACCTTTACCATGTAAACACGTACCTGCTGAGTAAAAGGAGGCTATGGCCAATGCTGAAAGAAATACCGTTCCAAAGTTATACGCATTTATAGACTTTTTTTCTTCATTAACCGTGCCCACTAGTGTCTAGAGAGCTCACTTACAACAGTGCACCTGGTGTCCAAGATAGTTACCCTGTGGCATTATACCAATACAGTTCACCATCAAATGTGACATACATCTTCTTTATAACTTCATAACTGTTTGGATGGTTGTAACTTTTGAATAAAACCACTGCCTGTTGTGGGAGTGTCCTTGTCTTATACAGAAGGGAAAGTCCTTATATGTTTGTTTTTAATTATAATAAAGGTTCACTATTCCTTTAACTCTGAGTGCCAGTGAGGTATCCAACACAATGCGTTGTTGGATACCTTTCTGGTACTCAAAGGGTTAAATAATAATGACTTATCAGGGCTAGACAAGCAAAAAAATAAATAAATAAATAAATAAAAAATAAAATAAAATACACACACTGGGCAGAATAACTGCACCATGAAGATGAAATGAAAATGCTTCCTTTGCCTATTAATTTAAACTGGTGTAAAAGCCAATGTACACGGGCCAGCATTCTGTGCGTTCGGGCAGTCTCTACTGCGCATGACTGCATTGGACTAACATACATCTAGCCTTTTATATTATAGGATGGGTCTTTTTAACCTCTTAAAGGCTAGATAAATCTCCAACACTTTGTGAAGCAATGCAATGAAAACCTCTCTAGCATTCAAGAGGTTAAAAGCCTCATTTCAATTAATGGGAATGTTCATTTCCTCACTGTGGT
This sequence comes from Rhinophrynus dorsalis, assembly GCA_037306005.1. Classification (NCBI taxonomy): domain Eukaryota; kingdom Metazoa; phylum Chordata; class Amphibia; order Anura; family Rhinophrynidae; genus Rhinophrynus; species Rhinophrynus dorsalis. The sequence continues at coordinate 339,549,157 of CM074723.1, read as the reverse complement.
GTGGTTTGATTTCTTTATAAATAATGACCATATTTTTCAAAGTACAACATTGAACAGATCTAAAATGTTTTGCCTTTGCCTGTAGGCTCTTATCAGCCATGTTTCTGAACAAAGAAAATTGCTTCTTTTTCTGATGTGGTAAAACGGTTTCGTTTCAAATCAACTTCCTGTGGAATCATAACCAAACATTTAACCTTTGTATGATAGAGGTCATCAACATATTGCACATCACCGGAGACCTCTATCCAAGAGTATAACAGCATCAATATCAAATGTATTTAAACACTAGTTGGTATTCATAGCACAACACTAAATTATTAGGTACTAGTTGAAGAGCCCATGTACACGGGCCACAGTGCCACCTAGCAACGGCAACAGTGCAGTCATGCACAGTAGAGACTGCCTGCACCGTGGCTGATACAGAGCAGAGCACTCCGAATTCAGACCGTAGTTCTCTCTGCGCACCGAAGAATTCTGAGCCCCGCTCCGTCAACCGGGGTGTGGCCAGTCTGTAGTGCACGACTGAAGTGTGACCAGCCGTCTCTACTGCGCATGGCGGCTTCTGACAAACACACGTTTAGCGAATTATTATATAGGATGGGGTAGAAAAAACCCGGGAGCATGAACTACTGGTAGTACAAGTTCTCTTGTAAATTCTGCAATTATTTTTTGCACATCCAACCCTTCACTGGCAACTAAAATTCTTAACTTTCTCCTAGAAATGATGTTTGACTGCTTAAAGCAGAACTACCACATCAACTAAAGTCGCCCTGCAATACTTAGGCAGGTGGCAACTAGCTTAATAATCATTATTTTACCTCTCAAAAGTGCTCCCCGAGTAAAGTAATCCTTAAGCTTCTGATACCGGAAGCCAGACATCAGCGCAGACATCTTGTCTGCGCTTTCAGTCCCAGTCACCCTTCAGAGGCACTGCACTGGCCAGAACGGCTCCAGAAGAGACTTTAGCGGTTTGAGAGATATCCTTCAGTAAAGTTCTTCTCCTGATAACAGCTGTAAAGCTGAAAGAAGGAGATCCATGTCAGCCGACACGAGGAGGCTCTTCAGCAGAGCCACAATAGCGTTACTTAAAAAGCATTACTTCTTTGGAACGGTCTAAAAAGTGTGCTTGCAAACCAGGAACACTTTGTAGACCGTTCCAAAGAATAATTTCTTTTTAAATTGTGCCTCTGCTGAAGAGCAGATTGTCATCCCCGGACCAGAAACTCCTGTTGTCAGCTTATAGCTGACTGCAGGAGAAGGCGAGGGGAATGTTAACTGAGGATATCTCTCAAACCATAGTGGTCTGAGAGAAAGGATTTGTGGCATTTAGCTTATTATTTTTAATCTCTACAGAACTCTAAACATTTTTTATGGGACAATACATCTCTTTAAAGGGGAACTTTCACATATAAAAAACTTCTGGCCATGTGTTTTTAGTTAGTAAAACTATATTAGACTCATTTTTTTATGTTACTTACCTACTTCTTAAAGGGATAGTACTGGACGAAGATTCAGTGTGGTGCAGAATGCGGAAGTGCCCAATATGAATTCTGCATATCTTAAAGTGATATTAATGGTATCCTTTACTGAACATTAATATTGTAGATGTAGATTATATATATATATATATATATATATATATATATATATATATATATATATATATATATATATAATTAATTGATATAAGTCCCATCTCTCAAACATGTAGATTTTGAGAGAGAGATAAGCTTATAAAGTTCACCACTCCTGCCCCTTTCACTGACGTCAGTGCTCTAGCTGACAGAAGGAAATTCGGGTTGACGGCTGCTCTTCAGCAGAGCCGAAATAGCGCTATCTAACAAGAAGTACTCAATTGGAACGGTTTACAAAGTGTCCTTACAAACCAGGCACACTTTGTAGACCATTCTAATTAAGTATTTCTTTTTAGATAGTGTTATTTTGACTCTGCTGAAGAGCCACTGGCTGGTCCTGAGACCAGGATCTCCTTCTGTCACCTAGAGGCTGACGTCTGTGTAAGGGGAAGGAGGGGGGAACTTTATAAGCTTATTTCTCTCAAAGTATACATGTTTGAGAGATAGGACATATAAAAAAAAAAAATAAAAAAAAATTGATATCTAAAATATTAAACTTCGATAAAGGAATCATTACTATCACTTTAAGATATGCAGAGTTCATATTGGGCACTTCCACATTCTGCAGCACACTGAATCTAAGGCACAGCAGAGCAGGACTTCCTGGGACAGCTGGGAGGGAGCTGGGAAGCACGTTCACGCTTCCCTTCATATTGGGGAGGTTGGAAGTCCTGTGCTGAAGATACAATGTGCCGCAGAATGCAGAAGTACCCAATATGAACTCTGCATATCTTAACAAGTAAGTAGGTAACATTTATTAAAAAGAATCCTAATAGTTTGTTCAAATGCTTGAATGGAATGACAAAATTAAGCTGAAATTTGGTATTTCATGTCAAATTGCAACAAAAATCCAACCTGCAAATAAGTTTAGCAGAATGAGGATGAAAGACCTGAATAATTTGTAACTTTCCATGTTAATTGTATTGTCAGTGTTTCTTTTGCTAGACCTACACCAAACACCATACATTATACAATTTGTTTTTGTTTAGAGTAATAAAATAAAACTGTTCCCTTCCCTGAAACGTATAGGTGTGATGTTAACATTTTTCACACAGGAAAGCCTGAAATGAACAGTTTGATCAAAAACAAATGTTTTTAATCTACTATTATGGTACTGGTAAATGTGGTTAAAAAAATGGAAATTCAAAGTCAAGAAATGTCTAAAATGAACAAAAGCTGGAAAATCCAGGTTTAATAAAGTTTAAAAAAACTTCTCTGCACAAACTAATTTACAGACTTAAAAATGAGATTTTATTTGTGAAGCATAACAAAGGGATAATAATGTTTCACAAAAAAAGCAGCTCTTATTAATCTTCATAGTATTTGGGCCTTGGAGAGTGTTACTTCAATACTGTCAGAGTTGTAGTTCAAGAGTAATTGAGTCAAAGTATCCCCCTTCTGCCCCTTTTCACAGCAAGGGACAATCTTCTTACTGTGAGCATAAGAAAAACTCTGTCCATCTTGAGAGGATTTTCCTTATGCTCACTGAAGATTGTCCCTCTCTGAGATCCATCCAGACAGTCTTGCTGCTCTAAGGCAAGCAGTGTTACATCAGTAAAAGGGGTGGGAGGGGGATACTTTATCATTCAATTACTCTTGAACTACAACTCTAACAGTATTGAAATAACACTCTCCATGGCCCAAATACTACAAAGATTAACCAGAAGTGTTTTTTGTGAAACATTACTATCCTTAAAGCAGATAATGCTCAAAAAGAATTAATCCTAAATTTTCCAGCTTTTGTTCACTTGAGAACATTTTGTTTGCCGTTTAATTTTGTTAATAAACACTAACCTGTCAAATGTAAAAGACACAAAAAAATAAAGTATGTCGCATACATGTCAACACTTTGAATGGCACAGATATGCAACACATTGCAAAGCAATGGGCTGCACACTTCTCTGGCACTCATAGGGTTGAAAGGATAGTAATACTTCAGTATTACAAATCCCTATATTAAAGCCCTAGTAAAAAAAAAAAAAAAAAAAGTATTGCCCCCAGTGTCATCTCTCAAACCTTTATGGTTTGAGAGATGAACGCTTCTAAAGTTGCCCTCTCCCTCCCCCTTCCCCGTAGTCAGCATTTTAGCTGACTCAGGGAAATCCGGTCAGAGATCATCAGGCGGCTCTGCAGCAGAGTCGCAATATCGTTAACTTAAAAAAAAAAAAAAAAAAACCTTTTACTAAAACGGTCTTCTACATGTGCTTGCAAACCAAGCACACATAGAAGACCATTTCAGTGAACGTGTTAACAAAAAAAAAAAAAAAAAACAAAAAAAAAAAACTATCAGGCTGTGCTGGAGAGCCACCTGAAAGTCGTACAACTCTCTTCCCTGCAGTCAGCTAAAATGCTGACTACGGGGAAGGGGGAGAGAGAGGGCAACTTTAGAAGCGTTCATCTCTCAAACCTTTATGGTTTGAGAGATGACACTGGGGGCAATACTTTTTTTTTTTTTTTTTTTTTTTTACTAGGGCTTTAATATAGGGATTTGTAATACTGAAGTATTACTATCCCTTTAAGAACCCCTCTGTTCCAAAAAAGGGTTTAGATGATAATTACAGATTTTGAAAACAAAAGATTTACTCTAACAGTCAAGTAATAAGCAGCCCCTTATTGAAACAAGCCAGGCGTTCAATTAAAACAAAAAAAAAACAAAAAAAAAAACAAACAAAAAAAAAAAACATAGGCCTCCCAGTACACTGCTGCCTATGGAAATGTACTATATTTGTTACCAGTATATCCTGAAAATAACCTTCATCTCCATCTGCTGCTCTGTGAATCACGGGCCAGCCTACAAGAACTTGTATCAGCCAGCATTTTGCATACCCCAAAGTATAACAGTTATCAAGCTTTGTCTTAATGATCTCACACAGAACCCTCCTTCCTGCACCACGCAAGTATTAAAAAATAAATAAATAAATAAATAAGCAACAATGCGAGACCATTCCAAGACCACAGAATCAGGATGCATCCTTTTATTCAGGAAGGTCATGTTGGGCTGCTCTTCTATGGTAAATGTTTTCGTTTTCCTGTCAGAATAATTGTGGACAATAAAGCAAAAATAAATAAATAAATTCAGAGCAGCTTATAGTTGCTTGTAGTGTGAGGAGAAAAAAAAGAGGATTCAACAGTCAAAAAAGCAGCAGATGTGTCTTCAGGAAGTAAATTTTTTTTCTAAACCGTTTAAGAACCATAAGGGTGTGCAAGGAATTACTTTGCAATGTGTTGCACACCCCTCCTGAGCTTAAAGGGTCAGTAATGCCCTTATTTAACATTGTAGAGGTTACAAAGATAAAGTATTTGGAGAAAGTGCCATCTCTCAGACCCTTACGGTTTGAGAGATAATCACAGCTAAAGCTTTCTCCTAAAGCTGACAGCAGGAGATGCGAGTCGGCAGACTCAAGGAGGCTCTTCAGCAGAGCCGAAAGAGTTATTTAAAAAGAACTATTTCAATGGAACTGTCTACAAAGTGTGCTCTTGCTAACAAGGCACAATTTGTAGACCATTCCAGTGAAGCAATTCTTTTAAAATAACGCAATTTCGGCTCTGCTGCAGAGCCGCCGGCTGGTCCCCAGACCATGATCTCCTGCTGTAAGCACAGCGCTGACATCAGGAGAAGGGGAGGGAAGGAGGAACTTTAGTGTCGAATATCTCTCAAACCGCAAGGGTTTGAGAGATGGCATGTTCTCCAACTACATTCTTTTTCTAACCTCTACAATATTAAATAAAGTTAAATATGGGCATTACTGACCCTTTAAAAGGTTAAAAGAGAACCAACATCAAATAATACATATTTTTCTTTGATCAAATGTTTATTGCAAAGCAATCCGGAGGATACCCCTCTGGCACTCAAAGGGTTAAGAGTTGTAAGTTTAGGGTTGGCAGAAACAAGCTATATATTTAAAGGGAAAGTAGCATCTCCTAACAATAATAATAATCCCCACTTGTCATGTCATGTCCATAGAGGCAGACATGACAGTTGCTGGCAGCTCTTTCAAAGTGAAGCAGACAGAGTGCATGAGCCTACTTAACCATTTGAGTGCCAGAGAGGCATCCAACACATTGCACTTCCCTCAAAGTGTTACACTGCACACCCCCTCTGGTCCTTAGAGGGTTAAGTGCTGTAGTCCTGCTACCTACTGTCATGTCCACCTGCATGGACATAATATCCAGGACTTGTTGAAGAGGTTTTCTTTTGAACCAAGACACAACAGCAATATTCACAAAGGTCATTATAATTTTCTGTCAATAGCATGGTATGTGGGGTGTTATTAAAAGATTTTCTTTATATAATCGTACTTTTATTTTTATGTTTTGAATATACTTTCAACAATTAGTCTCTGATAAAGTTTAAAGGGATAGAAATACATCATTTTGACAAATGTTCATCTTTGTAGGTATTAAAAAAAAGAAATGAAATGCCCCCCTCCCTTCCTCTGATGTCAGCGCTCTAGCTGACTGCAGGGGAATCCGGTCCCGGGACCAGTGGAGGCAAGCACACTTAGAAGACAGTTCCAGTGAAGGATTTCTTTTTCAATATCCCGACCCCGGCTCTGCTACAGAGCCCCCAGCTGGTCCCAGGATTCCCCTACAGTCAGCTAGAGTGCCGACATCAGGGTAATGGGAGGGAGGGGGAACTTTAACAGCGAATATCTTTCAAACCATAAAGGTATGAGAGATGGGACTGGGGCAATTAATTTCTTTTTTTAATGCCTACAAGATGAACATTTGTCAGAATGATGTATTACTATCCCTTTAAAAGGGAAACTCACATTTTAGTTGGCAAACATAGTAAAAAGACAGTGAGTACACTGTTCAGTCCCAACCCTCCCCCTTTTTTTTTTTTGCGGCTATTCCGCATCCTAAAATACCTATGTAATAGTATGCATGTACTTAAATGGAATGTTTAAAAGTGACATCATCACTTGTTCCTAAGATAGTTAATACTTAGAGTGCCAGAGGAATATGCACCGCATTACAGAGCAATGTGTTGTGTACCCCTCTGGCACTCAAATGGTTAACCATTTAGCACTGGGGTGTGTCTGCTTGTTGTCAGGATAGTTAAAATGTCCATTTCCTGGGGATTATGGCATAAACCAACAGAACTTTGTGGTTTCTCCAAGGGACAAATTTGCCAAGTTTTGCTCTAAGTAAAGTTCACATTATTATGGACCAAAATTAGAGTGCAAAGTGAGGGTTGGTAAAGTGACCAGACCTCCCCCGACATGTTTAATTCAAGGGCTGCATTAAGAATCAGTACAACCCTGCAGAATGCATTTCTCATCCTAGATATAGGAAAGGTCTGGTCTTTTAGGTTTGATCAAGTATATCTACTTTATGAACAGAACCTAAAAAGAACCTAAAAACACAACATGTGTTTAGTGGTAACTGAATGGGACTTAGAACTTTGTATAGTGTAACCTCCCAAAAATACCCTAAAATGTCTCCAAGAAAAATTATATTCAATGCTAATTAAAGATTAATTTTAGAGACTCAATCAATACAAAATGTATCCATTAGGAATTTCTGCTCAGGCAAGTGGGGGTTAATTATTAGGCACGGTCCTTTAATGGAGTACAGAATTTCTCATAAAACCTGAAACCCTGGTAGAGCCACATAATATGGAAGAAAATATTACTTCTCAATAACACCTTAAAGAGATAGTAATGTTTCATAATAAAAGCAGCTCTAATTAATCATCATAGTATTTGGACTTTGGAGAGTGTTATTTCAATTCTGTCAGAGTTGTAGTTCCAGAGTAATTCAATGACAAAGTGTCCCCCTCCCGCCCCTTTTACTGATGTCACACTGTTCAGCCAGAGCAGAAGGGAGGTGCCCAAGTAGACTGCAGAGAGGGACAATCTTCCATTAAGATAAGGGAAAAACCTGAAAAGCTTGTCAAGGGGGGGCAGGGCTTTCATTGTTCTCATAGGAAGAAGATTGTCCCCTGCTGTTATCTGTCTGGTCTTACAACCAGATTCCACATCTGAGAAGAGATGGCTTACAATGCATGATGATGAGAATACCTCTAGTATTCAAGGGGTTAAATCAGGAGTAGAAAAATCCCAGTAGATTGTCAATCAGGGCTCCTACATTTTGTGTGTATTTTATATATACACCTGTGTACATGTACCTCTTCACTGGCTCCACCCCTATGTTAAATATTCCATGTAACTGAGTGCCAGAGAGATATTCAAAACACTGCATGTATTCCTCATCCCAACAGTCAGATCGGTTTGCTTGAGTACAACTCCCATTTTGACTATAAATACAAATCCCCGTGTTACTTAAAGGACATTTTTCATCAATAAATCAGTTTTGTTTTGCTAAACATACTGAAATAACTAAACTAGTGTTGATATTTTTCAGTGTTTTATAGGTTTTGTGTAAGATCCTATGATCTGTGGGACTTAAGTTCTTATGAAAATGACTTTTGGTCCCCCCATCTATCTATTATCGAAGCAGCTACATGCAGCTGTTGTAAAATCTAACCGACGTCCAGTTAAGGGTGGAACTGTAGGTTTATATTGTGTCAGTGTTCTTTAGGCTCTTAATTGGGGGGGGGGGTGCAGAAAACAACACCTTCTACACTAGGCCTTGTACTTGTACAAATAAAACGATAAGATTATAAACAAAAAACGACAATACCCTGACTAGGTTGATTTCCAATATTGCACAGTGTTGTATTAGAATTCAGTACAACACTAATCACCCAATTAACCTTTTGAGTGCCAGGGAGGTATTCAACGTATTGCTTTGCATTACACTTGATACATCTGGCACTTAACAGGTTAAGCTTCCCCTTAAAGTGGAACTACATCTGAGTGGCTTACCACATATGCCCAAGTAGGTGTCCTTCAGCAGTCTGTTATAGCTATATTTCTTCTCTTTTGTAGTCCACTGCTAGTTGCTTCAGTTTACAATCAGATAAAGACCAGTGACCTTTATGAGCCATTCAAGACTACCAAAGCCTATTGTTTATTGTCATCTAGAGACTTCAATAGAGGTCACTGTAGAAGACTGCAGATATAATACAAATAATGTGTGAATGTCAATCTGTTAACATAAGAACCACTTATTCCTGGAATAATCCCCCTTTCAACAGGGGAAAACTGAAAACCTTAAAATAAAAAAAAAAATCCCCTGAAGAATGAAAATTAGAGGGGCTGTCCCTAAAGAGCAAATTGAGGACTATATAACCTATTATTAAACTAATTCGGTAGTATTGAAGCCACAGTCTAATGGCTGCAACCTGTTCGTTTTGCAATTTTGCAGTTGCCAACATGCTTTATGGCTCATGGGTCTGTATTCGGAAAATTAAAGAAGGTGGTGTAGTTCTGGACCAAACCAACAGTACCTTGAAAAAATACCACCACCCCCTTAAATTGGCCTTTTAAGTGCTTGAATGCTAGAGGGTGTTGAAGACTACACATTCAATGGGTTAAAAGCTCCACTAACATCAGGGGGAATTTGGGAAAATTTTATTTCTCCCCTATGGTGCAGTTGTTTTGCTCCAAAATTCAGGGATGGGCAAAAGTATAGCGCTCTTTGGAGTCAGGCACATCTTTTAAAGGTGCCAGCTAGGAGAAGCTGAAGCCAATTAATGGTAATTGTACATAGGTATGTATAAAAAAAAAAAAATAAAAAAAAAAATCTAAAAATGCTGTAGACAAAAGACATTTTTTTAACCTGGGATTTTTCCCGCCACTGCCTAAATGTATCCTATTTTCTTTTATGCATAATGCCCTAAGTGAATAAATAGGTTAGCCCACTTTCTAGCTTTCAAAGGTGTGTTAACTCTGAGTGCCAGCGGATACCTCCCTAACACAGACTTAAAGGCAACATTTGAAATCAACTGGAATATTCATTTGTCCCCTGTGGTGAATCTGGTTGGCTCCAGAAGTTCATCGCTTTAGGGCGACTACGGAACAGCAGCTTTGTTCAATGGAGACTTGACTGCGCCTTCAATAAACAGCCCAGATGTTCCTAACTGACAAAGGTGATGTCAGTAAAAGCCATAAAAAACTGTGCTTTCTGGCTTTCATTCAGTGATCACCAAGCTTCTCTCCACATGCACTATAAAGTCTTTGCTGGTGCACAGAACTAGTTAATGGCTGGATAATCCCAATAGTACAGGGATAAAGTGGATGTACACTCTGTACTAAACATACACAGGGAACTGGGAAAAACAATTTCATTCTGAAACCATCTGCTATGAAAGGTTTCATAGTCATGACACAAGGTTCACCCACTGTACATCTTATTACTGTATGTGGAACCTTCTCTATACATTGCAGAATGTACAATGAAGGTGCTTCATACAGTCTTTAACTGTTCAAATGCCAGAGAGGTCTTTATCACTCAAATAGTTATTAGAAGCTCAGAGGCAAGGCATACTGGAGGTCAGAAATCTGACATAAATGGAATTATGGTAGCTGGAATAAGTAAGTAAGGTATATGGGTTATAAGGGGGAAAAACACACAATTATACATGATTAAAACTCTGTCTTTTACTAGTTAATCGCCACAACTTGCACACCTGAGAAATCGAAAATGTATAGTCCTAACTGTACCGGTTCAGTCCAATTTTCTAGTTCTATCTCCTGTACAAGTTTAAACTGCATGTGGTTGGCACATTCACATTGGCTGTGCAGGTGGGTTTGAGGTCACAGAAGCCAATTGGAACAATCATCTGCCTGGCAGTACGTTGCAAACAATGTAGATTTAACATAGATTTTATTTTTTCCAGGTTAGTTGTAAATTAAGTCAGTTTTATCTCTTGCTACAAGGTCTTCCTCAAAGAAAGCAAATGCTAGCACTGAAAAAGTCATCTGCCATTTAGGGGGACTATCCAAAGGTTAGGTCCATATTATGATTACCTAAAGGGGTCAGTTTTACCTCTAGATTGATCTACCCTGGTGAGAACAAGTATGCCAGTCAAAAGGTAACTTTCAGACGTGATGGGTCTTTGTGACTTAAAGTGGACATGTTACCTACACAGCTATTAATCTTATTAAAAGTTATCTGTTCATACTTACTATACCTTTTTTCAGTCAGTTTAATAGTTTACTATATTTTTATAAGGTAGTTGGATAATCTAATCTCAGCAGTTTATTTTCTGAACTATGTTACCAAGCCTGCATAACTCACACATCCAGAAAATCACCTACATCCACCTTCTGAAGATGCCTTCATATTGGCAACAGAACTGTAAACAGCAACCTGACATACAAACAATTAGTGCTCAAGATGGAGAAAAAAGCCCCATATTGACATCAACTACAATAATCCATAGAGGAGTAATATAAGTCCAAACAAAAACACTTATACCGTTGCCACTACAATCCTTGTACCAATGTGGATCCCAGTAAACACATAGGGGAAAAAAAAAAAAAAAAACCACACAAGAAAGGGGAAAGTGGGGAAACCACAATATAGTGTAGTATATTTATTGCAACATTTAAACACTTAAAGTGTCAGGTCAGAGCTCTTTGCACTAGCACTTGCATTCAGTGTACAGAGATATGGATTTATGACAAGTAGATGCCATAAGAAATTAGGCCATAAAGGACTCAGTGGAGAGGGCCAATACCTTATACTCTTGGAGGAGACATTGGCATTTCTGAGACTGGACAACACCGTATGACCCCATTATCTGCCAAAAACAGATGCAACCCATGTGCTTATACTAAAAGTCCACTTCAAGTGCCTAAATGAAATGGAAGATAAAAGATATACAAGGCTGGTAAGTGTTTTAATGCTGTAATAAATTTACCACACTATATTACTGTTCCTCTCTACTCTATCACTATTCTCCCACTTTTTCCATTTTTGTTTTTGACAGAACTGTAAATGTCCACTACAGTTCTGTCTCCCATCTTGTTTCTTTCACCTTCTCCTGCGTCCCATAATGGATATGAACACATGAGAGGCATGTGACGGCTAGTCCATGCAAGCACCAGCCCATGGAGCAATCATGCCTTCCACACCAGCATTGTTGGATGCTACGATGCTCATTGCAACCTCCAACTAATGGTCGGCTCAAGGAGTATCAACCAATATTATTGGTTGGCACTCCTGCAGGTCAGCCATTCACTGGAGGTTTGAAGAGCATTGTTGACTCCAGCAAATGTTGCGTGAAAGGACTTATCCTATGGAAGCACTGTAGCATGCTACATTTTAGAGTGTTTAGATGAGGCAAAAGTCGCACAAGTGAATGGCACCATAGTGCAGTATAGGAACTTTCACAAATGGTGACATAGGCACAGAGCATCTCTGTTTTGTTGCATGGGGCCTTGGGCTGTGAGGACTTACCAGTTTCAACCAGAAAGGTAGAATAAATTAATAATGAGGAGTAATCATGCATATAACTTTCAGAGGATCCCAATGAGGGGAGGATATGGAAAGGAGACTGACCTTCTTTAAAGAAGCAATAAAGGGTTTTTGAATGAAAGTATTACAAGGCTTTCCGCACCAGGTAAAACAAGGGTATTCACACGGCTAGAAAAAGTTCCACTTAAAACTTATTACAGTTCAAAATGTTTTCCCCCCTACATATTAAAAAAAACTGCAATTTTCACTGTGTTCCTTTCTGAACTGTAATAGCTTTTTAAAAAAATTTCACAGCTATGGGAGTGCCCTAGTTTTACACAGCAAGGGGAAAAAAAAAAAAATAAAAAAAAAATGTTTTTAACCCTTTGAGTGCCAGATGGGTAGGCAACGCATTGCATTTCCTATCCCTCTGGCACTCAAAAGGTTAATGAAAAAAAAAAATATATAAATACTAACAACATTTACTGCTTCTTGACTGTAGAGTGCTTAGAAACAGAGGGTCTTGTGTAAAACTGTACCATTGTTTGCAATTCTGGTACAAAAACTGCATGATGGGGGAGAAATAAACATTTCCGAGATTTCAAATGATTGTATTGGCATTTTTAACTCCATCAATGTCAAATGGTCTCCAGCTCATTGCAAAGCAAAGCGCTGAAGATTTTTCTGGCATTCTAGGGGTCAAAAGCACCAATTAGATTGATGGAAATTTAATTTGTCCCTATGGTGCAGATGGTTTTCTCCCAAATTGATCTAGTTTGCTTTCATACAGAGGGTTCTGAGTATGTGACCTTTTGAACACCAGACATTTCATGCTTTGGAGAGGTCCCTAGCATAACACAGGGTTAAAGGAACAAATGCTAAAATAGAAGACAATGCAAAGACATGAGATCTGGCCAACAGAAACACTGGGGGTTATCCAGTGAATGTTTCCATTCTCAGAGGCTGTTCTTTGCCTAAAAAAAAAAACAAAAAAAACCATATCCCTCACCAGAAGGTGTTTCTGTTATGGTGGAGGTGAAAATACCCAGAACCTACAGTCTGCGTTTCTTACATTAAAGAGCTTGCATTTCACTTACTGCTCAGAAGCCTATCCTATATTATAATTTTCTAAGGATGTTTGTCAGAAGCCATCATGTGCAGTAGAGACAGCTGCGCGTGCTGCAGTCACGTGCAGTACAGACTGCCCATGCCACGGCCGATACAGAGCAAGCCACTCCAAATTCAGACCGGAGTCCTCTCAGCGCACCTTCCTGGGATCCCGGAAGAGGTCTCCGGTCTGAATTCTGAGCACCCCGCTCTGTATCAGCCGTGGTGCATTCAGGCAGTCAGTACTTCACATGACTGCAGCGCCACCAGTGTTGGCCCGTGTACACGGACTTTAAAACTAGTGTGCTATAATGCAAGACAAAGTAAAATAGCACATGTAAGTATGATAAATGTTGATAGGTTCTATCATTTTCCAAGTCTTTCCCTAACCTGACAAAAACAAATACATGAAAAATCATTTATTAAGATTTATCAAGGTATAGGAATTTCCACATATACCTTTCTATGAACATGAACGTTACAAAGAGCCCCTACATGTAAAATCAACTTGTCTTTTAGCCTGTTCCTTTCACATCAAAAGCTGATTGTAAGAACGGGGGCTTTCCCCAAAACCGTGATAGTTTAAGAGTGAAAATACTATGTTTAACATCATCATGGAAAGTACAAACCGACATCTGCTTATCAAGAGGATAAGCTTCAACAAGTGCACAGAAAACTCCCACAGCTCTCTACTGGAATGTCACTACACTAGAACACACCAACTCAGCACAGCCTTTATCAGACAGGAATGAATCTGAACTACCACTGTCATCTGCATCTGTTATTTCCTAAAACACCTTTTGGTATTTATTCATGATAAGAGTTTTCACAGACAAGGAAGTGTACTCAGACCAGCCTACACAGGACTTGTCTCATAGACTGTTACTTATAGGCATGCTCCCCCACTGTCTTGCATAGGATAAATCAGCCAAAACCCAATTTACAGAATTTGTGTACTTCCAAGCTAAATCCCCAGACTATCATTGATAAAATGAATGAGTACAAATCAGTGATAAATATACGATTAATAAACACAGACTTAAAAACAGTACTGAATTGCGTGAGCACCATTCACTCACTGATACATTTTGTCATCACAGAAGACATATGTCATTACAAATAAATAAAGACTGACTTGACATACACAGCAGGACAATAACATGGGGTGTAGAATCTTAAACCTATCCCCAGAAACTATCACAGGGCAGAATCTCAGTCATTTTTAAACACGCCGATGTCCAACATGTGCTTCGGCAGGTAAACATGCAAGTCCTGGCCTTTTAAAGGAATAGTAACGTTTCACAAAAAAGCAGCTCCAATTAATCATCATAGAATTTTGGCCATGGAGAGTTATTTCAATACTGTCAGAGTTGTAGTTCAAGAGTAATTGAATGATAAAATATCCCCCTCCAGCCACTTTTACTGATGTAACACTGCTCACTACAGAGCAGCAAGACTGTCCGGATGGATCGCAGAGAGGGACAATCTTCAGTGAGCATAAGGAAAAAACTGTCGGGGGGGGTTCATTATACTCATAGTAAGAAGATTGTCCCTTGCTGTGAGCTGTCTGGTCCCAGGACCAGATTCCACATTTGAGGGGAAGTGGCTTACACTAGGTAAAAGGGGCAGGAGAAGGAAACTTTATCATTCAATTATTTTTGAACTACAACTCTTACAGAATTGAAATAACACTTTCCATGGCCCAAATACTATGAAGATTAATTGGAGCTGCTGTTTTTGTGAAACATTACTATCCCTCTAAGGTCAACTTTGGGAACTTCTTGTTTCTAGTCAGAACAAAGTTATAGAGGTGTGTAACTTGCCTGCCAGTCTCTGGAAAGGACACATTCACAGAAGAAAAACATTTTATAGACATATCTACAATATACTAAAAGGGGCAGTATAGGTTCAGTACAAGTTAACACACTGCCAGTGCCCTCAAACTATGAGAAAAAGAGTATCCATAGTCCAGAGCTTACCTGTTGATTTTAGTTAAGTATAAAGGTTTAAAAAAAATGCAGACCAAGTTAAATCATTCACACATCCAACATCTGTTGTTCTAAGAGGCTGCAAGAAAAGCCCAATTGTAGCCACAAAAAGTCCTACCTCAAGAAGGGTGTAATTAATTCCCAACCTCAGATGGAAATTTGACTTAAACCTCAAATTAACAAGTGTCTTCTTGAAACCTTGTATAGCTGCTTTACTAAAAAGGAGCAACCTTTCTTGACGATTTCTATGGAATTAGCCAATGCAATCTCTCTCTGCAGCTCTGTAGACAAATTTCATATGCTTACTGCTCTTACAATAAAAAAAATGAAAACCCCTCGTTTGCAGAAGGCCAAATCTCCTCTCCTCTAATATCAGTGGATCTGAGAACACAAACAAGAAGGGAGAGACTCATGGTGTAGAAGTCTTGACAATTCACAGGGATATGAGAATCAGAAATATACTCACATTTAAGTTTTATTTCCAATGGAGAAAAAAAAAAAAAAAAAAAGCTTGTGAAAGATATTATTGCTGCCTCCTCACAGATATTCAGATCTTTACGCTCAATCTCTTCAGGACCACCACTTCCCGGCAGGTATTAAAAAGACAATACATTGACAGCTGTACTGTTATCCACTAACTGTACATGAATCAGGATGCGATGAATATCAGATACATTAAACATTTCACATAGTATTCCTCTTGATGAAATGGTGTGTTTACCACAAAACATGTTGAGGATTTTTTTTTAAACATTTTATACTTTTTGATTAACTTGGTTTGCCATCTTTGGATCGTATACATGCTGATTACGTTGTTGAACATCGCAATGGCTATTTGATGTGTGTCTATATGGTTTTGTTGTGGTGAGAACCAGCATCATAAATCCTTGCCAGCCTTAAAACCGGTTGCTTATCATTGTAGCTGGTTAAACATTTAAAGTCAGTACCTGATATTCATCGCATCCTGATTCAAGTGCAGTTAGTGGATAACAGTACGGCTCTCCTTGTACCTCGCTCTTGTAATCCATTTCATACCTGACCAATGTAAAAGTCAAGAGATAGTTCTTTGTACTATCCCTGTACTGCATGCTATAGGTGTACAAAGTGGCAAGATTCTATTTCTTGACATGAGTCTATTATACACCTAAAAGGGCAATGTGAATGTTAAAATAAAAAAATGCTCTTTCATACAAGACCTTATAACATCCTTAAAAGGTATACTGCAATTGCTGTTTTTCAGCCAATTAGTCGAGCAGTGGTAGTTTTCCTTTGCACCCAGTCTATTCCTTACAAGACCAGGAAGTGGAGTGCATAAGGGGTTTTATACACAGAGCTAAAGATGAACATTTCTGCAGCAAAACAACTGCATCCAAAATAATCCCAGAGCACTACTGTTTTTAACCCTTTGAGTGCCAGAGGTGTGCCCTGTACTCCTCTGGCACTCAAAGTGTTAAACAATGCTTTAACCCTTTGAGTGCCAGTGGGGTATGCAACGCATTGCTCTGCCACTCAAAGGGTTAAACACGAATGCTAGAGAGATCTCCATTGCCTTGCGAAGTAATGTGTTGGGGTCCCCTCTAGGGTTAAAGGGACAGTAATGTCCCAAAAAAAAAGTGTTTACATTTATGAGGAGTTTAAAATATGAATCAAATCGCTCCAAACCCTCTCTCAAACCGCTATGGTATGAGAGATAAAGGGATTCAAAAAGTTCCCCCCTCCCTCCCCTTCTCCTGATGTCAGCTGTAAAGATGACAGCAGGAGAATCAAATCGTACAACTTGAGGAGGCTCTGCAGTAGAGCCCGAATCGCGTTACTTAAAAAGAATTCATTAATTGGAAAAGTCTACAAAGTATGCCTGGTTTGCAAGCACACTTTGTAGATCTTTCCAATTAATTATTTGTAAGTAACGAGATTTCGGCTCTGCTGCAGAGCCTCCTGCTGGTCCCCGGACCGGGACCTCCTGCTGTCAGCTACACGTTGACATCAGGAGAAGGGGAGGGAGGGAGGAAACTCTGAATCCCTATATCTCTCATACCATAGCGTGTTGAGAGATAGGGTTTGGAGCGATTTGATTCCTATTTTAAACTCTACGTAACTGTAAAAAATAAATTTTGGGACATTACTGTCCCTTTAAATACCCCATTTAAATTAATGGAAATGTATATCTGTCTCATAAGAGAAAGCTGGTTTGCTCCAGTATTGTTCTTACTTGGCTTTGTGTATATGGCCATAGACAGTTTTTATATTAAAAATAAACAAATAAATAATTGGTTTAATCCTCTGCACCAGATGATGGACCCCCCCCCCCCACACACACACACACACACACACACACACACACACACACACACACACACACACACACACACACACACACACACACACACACACACACACACACACACACACACACACACACACGTTATTTATAATCTCCATATAGAAATGAAGCACAGCTATGGAAACATGTACTTATTTTATTGTATGCTCTTTAACCTCATCTGCTAAGCACTATTTCAAGAGTAAGACCAGAGGTGGATAAAGAACCCCAAGGTCTGCTATAGATCCTCAGTTCATATATGAATCTGAATGATAATCTTCATTTGAGACATTAAGCAACTAGAACCTTATCAGCCCAGCATAAAGCCAATTATAGTTTCATCCCTTGAGGACCAGAGGAGAGTGAAAAGAATTACTTCTTAATGTGTTGCTCACCTCTATGGTCCTCAAGGGGTTATAAATAGGTCCTGTGTTTAGCTGATCAGCTGGAGTTGCCCAGCACTGTCATGTATTCATTCAATTGAACATTTTAAGTATAACTATTCCTTTAAGTTACTTGTGCTAAAACGGTTATTTTTGTAATGGTAATAGAATTATCTAGCAGATAACAGAGGCATACATGGGGACCTCCAATAGTGCTGAACTACAAATCCTATCATCTTCTCACAGTGCTGGCTAGTGAAGTATACTGCGAGTTGTAGTGTGGTGCTGCAGAGCCTCTTGTTGCTTGTTCTTCCCCTAGGATAATCATTTTTGTATTCTAGCTTGAGCAAAGCTGTGGTCTTGACCAGAGATTACTTACTTGATGCACTGCTTATGTCACAGTTCATGTGAGCCCTCTGACCTGCCCTGTTCAACCCAGTGTTTATCGCCTACAGTCACCACCATCAATCACCTACTTATTCAATACGCTGACACCTTCATAGGGTTTTTCGACATTCATTTAATTCATACCCATGTTCATGTGCTCTTTACACCCTAGTAATTATCACTTTTGCCATCAAGTCAATCATTTTAACTTGTAAAGTACCTAATAATACAATTATCAGCACAAAGTATTGTTTGTAGCCCCCACCTCTTACTTTTATCTTAAATTATTCACCCAATGTCATGTGGTCAAATTTTGGAGCATTATCTTATATCAATGAACTAGATTCCTAGACTCAGTCTAGTTATGTATTAAAACAAAGAAAGGCAATTCTGGAGAAAACCAACTTCGCCAAAGGGGGTCAAATAATTCCCAAAAGCCCTGATGATTTAACCCCATTGGATTGCAATGTTTTAGAGATTTTGGTAGAATTAGAGTTAAAAGCACCATTTAAAATAGTTAATTCCTAACATTTTTAAGATGTGTGTGGTTGAGGAACCTAGATTTCTGTGAAACGTTTGCGCATCAAACAATATAACAACCCTTTAAAGGAAAAGTAATAACAGATTGGCCATGTGTACCTAACGCCAAGTTGCTCCAGTAGCTCGGGGGTTGGCACTTGCACTGCTGAATGAGCTGTATTCTGTAGTCTAGGGGAAAGCAGCCACCAAATGTAATCTCTGATCGTGACTGGCACTATAGGAGGTGGGACTGACATCTCAAGCCACTACAGAACCTGTGCACCTGTTCAAAGCTGAAATCCCATGGGGATTTTGGCTCTGAGCAGCCATGCTGGTACTATGAGGGCCCGAGACAGCCATTCTTTGTCACATATCCGTCGCCAACCACAAGTATAAATTATAGACTGCTTTCCCTTAATCAGTGCAGGTTCAGCCATGTGACAGGGCAAGAACTCCTGAGTTACCAGAGCAATTTAGCATGAGTCAAGGACAAAAAGACAATCTTATTTAAATTAAAAGGTTAGGGTTTTACTTTTCCTTTAAGGAAAAGAGGGGTCTGCAAAAATCTGGAATGATGTGACACATTAAGCTTGGGGCTGTAGCACCATTATTAGCAACCATTAATTTCAATCAATAAAAACATGTGTATGCTAGTATAGAGCAGTTGATCTGTGCCATTTTAAAGTAGTTCACCCACTATTAAAAAATGCTTTGACATATCACTCATGTAGAAAGACAGAGCTGCATACCACAATCTTTTCAAATCAAACTAGTTCCTGTACTGAAAGTAACACGCTCCTCTTTTATCATCTCATTGTTCTTTATATATTCTGTTATATGACTAGTCTCACACTGCACTCTGTTAAACCCACGCCATTGCAAACTCCCTACTTCATTATTGTAACATAGAACAGAACACACATCCCCTAATACAATATGCACAGGTCCTCTCAGTCATCTAAGCATGGCTGTCATTTAAGTTACATCTCCTGACAGGAACCCACACAAGCTATTATTCACCCATGCCCTTCCCTGAAACTACACCCAGGCTATTCCAGATATGTGTAATTTCACTATCACTAAAAGTCATATGCACCCAAGTGCAAAAGTGGAGCAATTCTGGGGTAAACTACACAACAATTTTACGCAAACTCCCAGCATTTATATTTATATCACTGAGAAAGTTGGGGGTTTTTTTTGTTTCCCATGGTGCAGTTGGTCTGTCCCAGAACTGCTCCACTTGACTAAGTGACTATGGGCATTAGTTAATTCATGGAGTACAAGACATTAGATAACACCCTATAATGTAATTGCAAAGCATTATACCTGGCCATTGTACATCCTACCATGAATACAATTTTATGACATTAGTATTAGTGTATTGACCCCCATCTGCCCTTAATTCTTTGAGTACCAGAGGGGTACACAACAAAGCAATATGTAGCATACCACTCAGTCACTCAAAGAGTTAGACAAAAAATAACACTCTTAATAACCACCGCTACCTTACTATGGCCAGAAAACTATAATGATATCTGTGCATATTGCCCTTGCGGGTTTTTTTTTAAGAAATAACATTTAAAAACAGTCCTGGATGTCAGGTCCAAAGAGGTGGACATGACAGTGGGGGCAGTTTTTTTCCAAACAGAAGCAATTAGAATGCACGAGCTTCCTTAACCCTTTAATGACCAGACGGCAATATGTTACACATACTTCGGGTCTTAGTTAAGATTCCAACGTGCAGTGGGTAGTTTGAGTCCTATGAACAAGTGTCACGTTTGTCTCCATTGACAGAACATCCAGGACTGATTAAAGAGGTTATTTATCTTTTGTACACAGCCACAAAGGACACCATTTATATGGAACATTATGACTTTTGGCCATAATAAGGTACGTGTATAGTTATTAATTGTTACTTCTCATTTAAATTGCACCTTCTGACAAGAACCGACATAAGCTATTATTAATCTCTGCACTTCCCCGAAACTACACCCACGTAAAAGACATATGCACAAATGCTAAGGTGGGGCAATTCTGGGGCAATCCAGCTACACAAGGAATAACAAAAATCACAACATTTATATCAATGGTAATGTGTATGTAGTGTCGTTTGTAGTGTCTCAGAAATTCCCAAATTTAGCCTTTTGAGTTATGGTTATTTGTTACGATAATGCTAGAACGTCATACAATACGTAACTGGTCATTGAACAGCTTGCCACTAATACAACTTTATGACATTAGCATTACAGAACAGGCTGACCCCATCTGCCCTGAAACCTGTCACCTGCAATGCTCTAGTAACACAAATATCAACTCTGTCCATTTGACACATGCTGACACCCTAATCAATCCCAGCGTGCATCTATACCTGCTGACCCCTATACAGCTGTAATGAGCTCTCTGTGAGCCCCTCCTCCTCCCTTGCCGGGGGCGGCCCCTTTGTCCTCGTCTGCACTCCCCGATGGCCCATATTATAATATATACTGAGCACAATATACTCTGTTTGAATTACCGTGTTTTCAGAATTCTCCTCTTCCTTCGACTGACCTCCTTCCCCCGGCTGAGAGTACCCCAACCGGTGTAACACCCCCTCACTCACCGCTAATCCCGGGCGCCAAACTAAACCACCCTCATGGACCTCCTCCTCTCCCTGACTATAGCCACGCCCCCCACCGGCGCCTAGCCTCCTCCTGCTTCTCTTTCTATTGGGTAGCCAAGCGGCGCCCGGAAGAATGGCGACCAATAGTAATGCAGAGAGGGAAAACGAAGCCGGCGCCAGCTCTTCCCTCACACACATACACACAAACTCGCCGTGCACTTGGTTTCCCTTTGTCTTTGTTCTGCTTTTCCTTTACACTCGGCTGCGTCGGGGGCGCGCACTAGCACTCTTCCACTCTAGTATATAGGACTGTCTAACCTTCATTATTAATAAATGTTTAAATATACATATTTATATATTATTTTTTTACTTAACCCCTTCAGGATCAAAGTGGTGGCTAACGCATTACATATACCTGGTTTCACGGAGTACGCTGCAACATGTTCGCTGTATTTCTGAACAGATTTGTGACAAGAACTGTGTCACTATATGCGTTTGACTTTATTAAACTTATAGATTTGTGCGTGTATACACAGAAAGAACCCTTTCAATGCCAGATGTGCAATGCGTTGCAGATATTTCTGACATTGTCCGTTGTCTTGTGTTTATACGAGGATTGTCCACTTCCATGTAAAAGTGGCGCTCAATTCTCGCGGTCTCTTTACGAACTGGACCGAAGAAGTGAGCGGTTGGAGTTTGAATTGCAAGTAGACCGTTACCAGTCTTACTGTAAATGGGCGGAGAAAGGGCGGGATTATCTAATCATATGGGTGCTAGTGTCGTCATATCCTACTATAACCTGGTGGTAGAATGGGTTGAATTGATGAAGGAATTGGGTTTATAGTTTTATAACATATTTGAGTCGAGGCGGGCGAATCAAATACGCGCTTATTATACAGTAGCATGATCATTCGGTTATTCACTCCTTGGCTCCGTATTTACGAACCGTTGTACCGTCACTTGTATCCCATATTTTTAGTCTTGCTAATAAGATTTTCCCATACCGCCCAAGTGTCTCTCTTTTAGACCCAAATTCCACTGTCCATCTTTCTTACCCTAATGTCCCTCTTTTTAGCAGATCAGACTGTGAGGTGTGTATATAAGTGTATCACATTGCTCCACAACAATACAACGCAAATTATTGTTTCCTTAAACATCGGTATATGTGTTTATAAATTAGTCTGCTTAAGTAAAATACTGTGTTCTTGTTATAAGTTGTTTCTTAGGTAACATATGGAGGTGTCAGTAGGTCAAGAAATAGCCTAAAAATTCTTGTTAATGCTCCGCCCACCAGCTGCATCCCCTAAAACACAATTGTCCCTCTTTGGAAATTTGAAATGTTGGGAGGTATGTTTTCCCCATTTACAAAATATAGGTATGGGTAATATCAGTCTTCTTGTAGAAGTACCTTTTAAAGGCTATTATTTGGTAGTAAATCTTTGGCATATTTCCCAAGTCACCCTGTTTAGGAGGGCCAGTCCGTGTTTGAGAACCAGGTCCCTCTGTCTCACCCTAGTGTCCCTTTTTAACATATCTGACTGTAGGGTGTGTATATATGGATTTTACTGTCTGCTTTCACAGGATATGTGATAATTGCCCCTTTTGGTGTGTTGTACCAGGTTTTTGCAGGTATTGCGTTACAAGGTAATATGGATCACTAGTAACGCTCTGTAATGTAGGTGGACCAGTCCTTACTTTTAACCGGGAAACATAGGAAATATTCATATTTCACAGCTGCACTGAAATCAAAGCAGCCCATCAGTATACAGCTTCCATATGTATTCCCAGATAAAGCTGAGGTTTGGTCAGCCTACTTTAATGAAGCTGCCAGAGGGAAAATTCTTGCTGGGTGCACCTGAGTATTAACTTCATCTGGTAGCTCAGTGGAGAATACTTTGAGTTGTCTGGTCAATCCCATGGTGCTCTCTAAAACTCGAGGGAAGGGGCCTCCACTTCCTGTCTGTGATCTTCAGCTGGTGCTATGGAAGCTGGCTGATATAGTAGTCTGTGCTGGAAAGTCTGATTACAAAGATAATCACTCAGATCTTTGTTAAACCTTATTTCTCTGTCGTCCAATATAGGTTACAGGTAACTTTAGGTTACAGGTAACTTTGGGAAGGTGACAGCCCCCTTAAATTGGCAGGAACAATTCTTGACAAGAAGTGCAGAATGGAGCCGTCCTCTCTCTCATTAGCTGGTTCGCAGCCAATCCCCATCCAGTAAGATTTGTTCCTTGATCAAGCAAGGCATGAGAACAGTTCTGCTATAGCTTTAGTTATATTTTTTGTTTTCTGTGAGATATGGAATACCAACCATTAGGTGGATTACCATTACTGACATCCCAATGGTGGAGTGCTCAGTTCCCAGGTGCTACTGTGGACCTTCCAGGTACACCACAACACAAGACTGTAACATATCTCTGAGCACATCGTTTATCAGTTCCTGAAAAACTGCCGGTGTTAATGGCAGATTTCCACTCATCACCGGCTCGAATCCGAACCAGATTGTATGCCGCCCGTAAATCCAATTTAGTAAAGATTGAAGAACCCTTAAGTCTGTCAAAGAGCTCGGTGATGAGTGGTATAGGATAAGCGTTCTTAGCCATCAATTTATTCAAGCCACGGTAGTCAATGCACGGTCTCAATTCGCCATTTTTCTTTTTCACAAAAAAGAATCCAGCCCCTTCCGTAGAGGTTGGTTTCCTTATGATCCCTCTAGCAAGGGCATCAGAAATATAATCCTCCATAGCCTTATTTTCATCACAAGATAATGGATATGTGCGTCCCCTTGGAGGTACTACTCCAACAGGCAATTCAATACAACAATCATAGGGTCTGTGCTGAGGTAAAGTGCCAGCCTCTCCTTTGCTAAAGACATCACTAAACTGCTGGTATTCTTCTGGTATTGCAGAGGAGGTGCACAAAACCTTAATAGGATGGGTGACGCACTCATCCATACAAAACGGAGATCAAGCCGAGATTTCACACTTTTGCCAATCAAATTGTGGATTATGCAACTGTAACCAAGGAAATCCCAATATTACTGCATGGTGCGGAGAATTAATAAGTTGGAACTGCTGCTCCTCTCTATGGAGAGCCCCAATAGTCATAGATAAGGGCATAGTTTCAAATGTGACTTGAGCAGGTTCCAAAGGTCTACCATCAATTGCTTCGATAGCCAAGGGGGTCTCCCTTTCAATTCGAGGTACCCCATGCAATTCAGCAAAGGTATTATCCATAAAATACCCTGCTGCACCAGAGTCAACCAGGGCCAAAACCTCCACTGAACGTTGTGCCCAAGATAATACCACCCGTATGGTGGGTTTCAGTGTTCCCGACACTGGGGACGATTGTACACCACCTAGGGCCTGTCCCCCAAGGTACCCTAGGTGTGTACGTTTCCCAGACGTACTGGGCAAGATTTTAACAAATGCCCATTCTTGCCACAGTATAAACACAAGCCTTGTCTCCTGCGATAACTTTTTTCCTCCTTAGTTAACCTAGTGAAACCTAATTGCATAGGTTCACCTGGTTCCCGTACAGGTTCACTAGGTTTAGATGCCACGGGAGGGTTGGGTGGGCAAAATGAACTACAAACCCCAAGATTTTTTGACCAGAACCTCCGGTCTTTGGCGGTAGCTCTTTCCCGTATTCTAACATCAATCAATATAACATATTCAATATAATCATCAAGATCAGTAGGCAATTATTTAGCTGCACTCTCATCCTTAATCTGGTCATTAAGACCTTGGGCAAAGGCTGCCAACAATGCCTCGTTGTTCCACCACACCTCTGCTGCCAATGTGTGAAATTCGATGGCATAATCTCCCACAGTACGCCTGCCCTGTTGTATTTCCATAAGGCGTTTGGCAGCAGAGGAGGTTCTACCAGGAGGTTCAAACACTCTCCGAAAGGATTGCACAAATTCTCTGAAGCTCTTAGTACAAGGTTTTGCATTCTCCCACAATGGGTTAGCCCATGCCAACGTTCTGCCAGTCAATAGGGATATCATGAACCCAATCTTACCGCGATCATTGGGAAACTCATGTGCCGTCAATTCCATGAATATTTCAAGCTGGTTGATGAACCCTCTGCATAGACCAGGGTCACCATCATATCTGAGCGGCAAGGGTGCAGAAGCCGTTAACCCTTTTGCTGCAAGCCCTAATTGTCTGGTCTCATTCTCTGATATCTGACTAGGCGAGACCACTGGACTGGCTCCAGACTTGTCAGCAAGTACAGTGCATTCAAGGATAGTTTGAATTGCGATTGCCAACTGATCCAAACGTTCCTCATGCATATTCATTCTCCAATGGATATTCTGTGTATTACCATCACTCTTACTGTCTGAGGTCATGGCCCTTTCGTACTGTCACGGTTTGTTACGACTCTCAGACACAAAGTTAGGTAAAAATACAACTTTATTGAAATAATTTAAAAGGTGATCCCTTAGGATTCCAACACGACATACAACATACAAATATAGCGAGATACAGATACAGGCTCTACCGGTCCTGCCAATATACCGGGCAAGACAGCCAATAATCCAATCCAATAGGCTCTACCAGCCCTGCCAATACCGGGTAAGGCAACCTGCAGATGGAATAAGTACCAGGTTCTACCGGCCTTACCAATACCGGGCAAGGCAGCCCAAGGAGCTAACAAAGCTCTACTGATCTTGCCAATATACCGGGCAAGACAGCCGTTGATCTAATGCGGTAGGCTCTACCGGCCTTGCCAATACCAGGTAAGGCAACCTGCAGATGGAATATATACCAGGTTCTACCGGCCTTACCAATTCCGGGCAAGGCAGCCCAAATACTCTCACAAAAGGCTCTACCAGCCTGCCAATACCGGGTATGGCAACCTGCAGATGGAATGTATACCAGGTTCTACCGTCCTTACCAATACCGGGCAAGGCAGCCCAACGGAACTCACTCAGGGACATTCAACAGTGAGTACATTCAGAATGCTCATAGAGCAAACCAGCGACCGCACGCTGGAATCAACAGCAATGTAAATAGCCACAAGGCTTAGGAGCGAACCAGCGTCCGCACGCTGGGACCAACAGTAAAGTGTAGCCGCAAGGCTTTGGGAACAAACCAGCGTCAGCACGCTGGAACCAACAGTAATGTGTAGCCGCAAGGCTTTGGAGTAAACCAGCGCCCGCACGCTGGGACCAACAGTAATAAGTAGCCGCAAGGCTTTGGAGCAAACCAGCGTCCGCACGCTGGGACCAACAATAATATGTAGCCGCAAGGCTTTGGAGCAACCCAGCTATCGCACTGGAGTTAATAATGTCGCCAAGGCGATCAGACGTCAGGAGTACATCTGGCTGGACAAAAGACGACAGGAACTCGCAGGAAACCAAGCATACTGGAAAGCTCCGTGAAGGCGATCAGCAGGAAACATCAGCCTCACAGAACTAGGCCGGAACACACTGGAACAACTCTGCAGACAGGAGATTCAGGAACAACATGCATTCTGGAACTCAGGAAAACAGGTACAGGTACTGCTGGATACTGGAACATGATCAAGACTAACGTGGTCAGAGACACCACGAAAGGGCAACAATAGTATGCCCAAACCAGGTTTAAATAGGCTACCTGAGGAGGGATAAAGGCAGACAACCAATAGGAGCCCCCTAATGGTGACTGACAGGGAATTGCAACAATCACGGGCACAGTGATAAGATCCTTCATGCTATCTTTCTGGACAATGGATGCCAGCCTCTCCTGCTGGGGAGCAGTCCTGGGTGTCACCGTGGTGACTTAACTCGCGGCCAGCATCGAGCCGGCCACGTTCGTGTCTCGAGCCACGTTCATGTTTCCTTGCGACTTGGGTCACATACTTGCCCTCTCGCGGCTCGGCCGCGTTTCCGTAGGCGGATCACTTCCGCATTCTTTCCCTCAAATGGGCGAGAGTCAGAGGAAGCCTGTGTGATGCGTGCACCTCTTTTTACTCTTTGGACTTGTTTAGTGCTCCTCCTCCCAGTGCAGTAGTTCCTGAGTTCCTGTGTTTATCCGTGCTTGACCCCTGGCTTGTCTGACCATCGATTCTGGTGCTGACCTGTGGCTCTGTCTGACTATCCGCTCCCTGTATGACCCCTGGCTTAGTCTGACTATCCAATCTGGTGCAGACCTGTGGCTCTGGCTGACTACCCGCTCCGTGTTTGACCCAAGGCTAGTCTAATATTCCCTCTGGTGCTACCTGTGGCTCCGGCCTAGGTATACACTATACGCCTGTGTGCATTGTCACAATCTAGTCTGGTATTGCAAGTGGCTGGGTCATATCCCCGGCTCCAGACTCCTGTAGGGAGACCCCCTGGTAGCAGTCTCCTATTTCTGGTAGGAATCTCTTGCTCCAGGCTAGGGCTGCTCTCTCGTTCCTCATTGTGTGCTATGTTATTTCGTCTTACATTGCCTATTCTAATAAAGGTGGAGTTATATACACAGTACTTGTCTTTTGCCTCGTCTCTGACTCCACAACTCTGGGTCACTTGAACGCCCAGGGTCAGTGATCTGTGGAGGAGTCTCTCCTTCCCATCAAAGTTCTGGAGCTTCGAGCGATATTTCTAGTTCTCCAGTACTGGACACTCAAGCTGGAAGGATGTCCTGTTCGAGTGCAGTCTGACAACGCCGTGTTACAGCTTACCTTGACTTCAGCATCACTTTCAGGCGCGAGGCTTCTAGCATGCTGCAGGCCTCTGTTTTATCTGTTTGCTTACTGTAGTCTCTACCTACCAACTTCCTACTTCCTCCCACTGAGCTGCTCCTCCTACTTCCTGTGGAGGGGTTTAAAGGGCAGACTGAGGCCAGGCTCAGATGCCCTTGCGTTGTTGTTCAAAGTAGATCTGTTGCATTGGGCTCCGTGTACGACCTGGCTAGTCTTCCATCCATTCTGGTGCTGACCTGTGGCTTTGTCTGACTATTCTTTTGCCTAACCCTTAATAGTGGACATCCAATCTGGTGCAGACTTCTGGCTCTGGTTGACTACCTGATCTGTGTATGACCCGGCTTGTCTGACTACCCCCTCTGGTGCTGACTGGTGGCTCTGTCTGACTATTTTTTTGTCTTTTCCCTTGGTGATCAGACACCCAATATAGTGCGGGACTGGGGCTCTGGTAGACTCGCATATCTGACAGCAGGCTGAGTCAGACCCTATTCCTCTTCGGATCAAGATCCTGGGTTCCAGTTCCTGCTCCTGGTTCCAGCCGAGACTTCCAGTGGCTAAGGCCTAGTCTCCAGCACAGTGGTTTAGCTCTGCAACCTATTATTTCTGATAGCCGGCTTGCTGGCTATTACCCTGTGCTTATTCTTATTGTATATACCCGCAGTATGTCATTTGTTAATAAACTGCATTAACTAAACCGTACTGGCTCCTGTACTTCTCTGGGTAACCGTGACACGCCATGGCTTACTTCAACAAGCAAGGTGGAACAAGACATCTCACAGCTTGGTTGGAGGTCAAAGCTATTTTGTCTTGGTCAGAAGAACATGTTCCTGCCATTTCCACCGTTCATATTCTTGGCGTAGACAACATTCTAGCAGACTTTCTAAGTCGTGGACATCAGAGAGTGGGAACTGCATCGAGAAGTGTTCAATCTCATTGTCCGTAAATGGGGACTTTCTTGCATCAACCTGATGGTGACCAGGCACAATCGGAAGGTTCCAGTGTTCTGCTGTCACTTGAGGGACCCTCTTGCTCTGGCAGTGGATGCCATGTTGATTCCATGGCTCTTTCCCCTGGCATATATTTTTCCTCCCATCCCCATGCTTCACAGGGTGTTGAGGAGGGCTCTCCAGTTATTCTGATCGCTCCGTATCGGCCTCACTAGTTATGGTTCTTAACTGTTGAGCCCCGTTGGCTCTAGTTCTGTGTGCTGTGTAATTTTCTGGTGTGTTATATGCCAGTTTTGTGTCCATTGACACTCTATTCATTATAAGGGCTGTTTTATGATCTGATTACTTCATCTATGCCCTGGTGACTTTGGGGACCAGCGCCTGGTCCCTGCCTTCATATCCTCCTCGGGGAAACTCAATGTTGGTACATCCCAAAGTTACCTGTAACCTATATTGGATGACAGAAAAAAAGAGGATTTTAGTCTGTTACGGTTATCAAGCAAGACAAGTAGTCAAACGGTATAGTTAAAATTGCCTTTATTATAATAATGTGTAGGCAAATAATGAATATACTATAAGCAGAGGGTGACTGGAGAGGCTAGAGACTCAGGAATAGGAGCCTGCCGACGGGTCAACCCCAACTGCTGGAGACTAGGCCGAAGTCAACTGGTAGTCTCAGAGTAAGGCAAATAGGTGGAACGCAACACAGAACCTACAGTCTCCCGTAATGTAGCAACAAAGTAGACTACTGGCTCACGCTGCAGTCAGTGAGAAAGAGGTAGTCTCCAATAAGGATGGCAGCAATGGAGACTACTGACTCACACCTGCAGTCAGTAAGGTCGGAGTCTGCCAGAACCCCAGGTCTGCACCAGGATGGATGTCTGTGGGGAACAGAGCCACACAGCAGACAGAGTCACAGGTCAGCACTAGCTAGGATAGTCAGACAAGCCGGGTCAACACAGGATACAGGAACAACTAGAACTGCACTGAACAACATCATAAGGGTAACTGGATAGAGATCCAGTTCGCTTTTAACAGGCAAACCAGGAAGTAGATGGGTGGAGCTATCAGCCCCAAACAGTGCAAAACAGAGGCCTGCGACATATTGCAACCTCACGACCAAAAGTGACGCATGACCATGAGATGCATTGGAACACAGACCCTACTCCTCTTCAATCTATGGAGCAGGCCCGGTTCGCACGAGGACGTGGACGGCCACTGAGAACGCCAAGCGTGCCTAGGCCCAGTCCTCGGAATAATGCATGGGATGATACCGCGGCAACATTTCAGGCCATCATTTACCTGCGTCAACCCATCAGGCGTCGCTGGATCTAAGGTAACTGTGACATAGTCTTACCTGTTAAATCCTTTTCTCTTAGTCCATATAGGTTACAGGTCTCCCACCCTGTCAAGGGACCATGCTTGGTTCTTATCACAGTGCCCGTGATCTTCTCCCGTGGCTTTACCTGACTTTCCCCACTTGTGCTTGGCAGCATGTCTGGTCGCTGCTTACTTCCTGTTTGCATACGCACGTCACTACAGTGTGCTCGCTATTTTGTAGTCACAGTTTAATGGACTGATCTATGCTCTGCCTCTCCAGTAGGCCTTATATGCGGCCTTCAAACATTGCTTCAGTGCTCTTTCGTGGTGTATCTGAGCATTGCTTGTATTCCTCGTTGTGAGCCGTTCTTGACTGCTGATTCCGATTAGTGTATGACCCTTGTCTCCATCTGACTACCCGATATGTGCCTGAACCTCAGGCCTTGTCTGACTACCAGTTCCATGCTCAATCTCTGGCTCTGTCTGACTACCCGATCCGTGTATGACCCCTGGCCTGACTACCCGCTCCATGCTAAGTACTGTGGCTCTGTCTGACTACCCGTTATGTGCATGACCTTGACTTTGTCTGACTCAACTTGCACTATACGTTGGGCCTGGCTCCCTCTCCGTGCAGGTCCCTAGGCCTGGTCTTTGCCATTGTACTACTCCTGGTTCTATCTGACCGATAGGCCTTGTATCACTTTGGTCTTACCTAGGATCTCGCCTGAACCCTAGTGTTCTAGGGTGCGGCATCTGCTGTGTACTCTAATGTTCTAGGGTATTGTGTCACTTTAGGCTACATGTCAGGTGGTACCCAGAACTGTAGACTAGGTTCTCTGCCATGTTCCTGGTTCCTGTATTCGGGCTAAGTTCAGTGTCAGCTTCTGGGTAATGGACTGTAGCACTGTCTCTACGCCTGACCCAGGGGAAGGTTGGGGAACTGCTAATTTGCTATTCATTATATCTTTCAATAAAGTGGTGTCGATTTTAACTGTACCTGTCAGAGTCTTTATTTGTCTAAGCTACCGTGACAGTTCTCCTGTGACCGAACATGGGAGTCCTTTCGGGTTCATGCTCACAGGAGCCTTCTTTTCCCTTGCTACCTAGTCAATAGTAGTGT
Organism: Rhinophrynus dorsalis; assembly: GCA_037306005.1. NCBI lineage: Eukaryota > Metazoa > Chordata > Amphibia > Anura > Rhinophrynidae > Rhinophrynus > Rhinophrynus dorsalis. The sequence goes on along the minus strand of CM074723.1, from coordinate 339,517,848 downwards.
TTCAAATCTTACTGGATGGGGATTGGCTCGGAACCAGTTAAGAAGAGAGGAAGGCTCCACCCTGCACTTCTTTTCAAGAATTGTTCTTGTACTTCCTATATGGACTAAGAGAAAAGAATTTAACAGGTAAGACTAAAATCCTCTTATTTGAGCCCCCCTTTGCTACACCTCTGATTCAGGCATCCTGTATGCTGAAACATGATAGTTGGTCACTGAGAGGTCTCCCTTGTCTTTTAACAACTTTTTACAGGGTAGAGACTTCCCAGTGTGAGTGACAGTTATGTGGGGAACCTCATACTGACCGAAGTTTAGGTCAGAGGAATCATCAGAATTTTCCCTCCACTGTAAATAAGAGAATATTTAGTTTTAATATTAAGACTCCTGCTTTCCAGTTATTTTGAGTCCCATACAAATGAGCAGTTTAGAGATACCTATATTGTATAAGACACTTTGGGCAGATCTATTATGTCAATCCTACTATTATGGGGCATGTATTAAACAAATGACCGCTGTTAGAGATGCAAACATATGGAGCCATGCGGTTAGGCCTCAAGCTGATCTAGCTCCTTTAGCAATTGCCAGGATACATATGGCATTTTAGCTGTGTCTCTTACACGGATCACAGCAAATCATCTTTACCGTACCAAAAGTGTAGTCAGCATTTACAATATGAGACTAAGATCAAGCATATTTCAAGTGATTATTAATATATCCTATTAACATGATCACTTTTCACTTACTCCTAATTTCTGTTCCGACAAGTTTATTGTAAATGTACCCGGAGTATATCAGTACTAAAGCTGAAATATTATTGCAATGCTGATGTGTCCTGCTTCGCAATCATTATACTATTGGGGATACTATTGTTCAAATCTTACTTGGGAACACTAACATGTGCCATAGGCTTCCATACAAACTGAATAGGGATCATACCAGCAGGTTGAGAGAGCTTTGCAATGCAAGGGAGACTCGCACTGCTTCAGAGCTCTTACAAATAATCAGTGAAGGCCATTAGGGGATGACATTTACAAGTGATGCAAATTATAATAAGCTTGTTATCCAACTTCTCATTGAATGCTACTTTGTTTCATAATTCCCCGCATCAGGCCCGATTCATTATATCTTTTGCATGGTATTTAGAGATCTGTTGGTCCTTGATACTTAGGGACTGATTTTACATTGCCTCATATATAGGGATTTTCACAGATTTTACTCAGTATAGGAAATATAATGGGAATCTATGTTTGATAGACATAATCCTTAATTATTCTTCCTTCTAATATGACTAAACAATCATAAATAGTGAGGATAGTCTAAAAGTGCAGAAATGGGTTTAACAAAGATTTGAGTGATTATCTTTGTAATCGGACTTTCCAGCACAGACTACTATGTCAGTCAGTTATCAGGCTTAGTAGGACCTGAGCTATTTTAATATTATTATTCTGCTGTGATTTTATGTGATTTTCTAAATAAATTTATCTCTAAGTGTTCTTAATACTCAATTAGTGTGCACCTGTTCAAACTTTCTTCTCTACACTTGTACTCAATGTATAGCCATGTGTTGAGGTAGCACCTAAGGAAACTTTTTTTCAACAGATGTTGAAAAGATAATGTGAGCCAAGATCCTACAAGATTTCTCATGGAGGAACAATCACTTCCCCTGTGTGTGTATAAATAAAGGGGATCATTTTCCTTTACATGTTAATACATATTTTATGGTGCAGTTCCATTCCTTTCGCTGCTGAAGCTGGAACTGATGTCTCAAGTCCCCAGCAGAGCAGTTATGCAAAGTAACACAAAAGCAGAGAGTGCCCAATAGTATAAGATCAAAAGGCGTTAACAAAATAAATAATTTCTCCATAGGCCTGAATGTCAGCTAATTATATGTGGACTAATGAGTGTCCACTTTTTTTCTGCTGTAAATTACTTTCAAAATTATTACACTCTTGGTAACTTTCTGCTATTGTGTTTCTTTGCATATGTTCTACCTCTTGGGGAGCGAGTTACAGATGAGTGGCCCATTGTGATGACACGTTGTATCCTTTGAGTATCGCTGATTTTGGGGCAGCTTGATATATTTAAGATTTTTAGCTGTTTTCTGCATAAATAGGCGAAAGGACAATTATTTTGTGAGTATCACTCACTGTGGTGCATTGGTGGAGGCGCACGTTTAGTTGATTTCAACACAAGGGGCGCCCCCTGCCTGTCTTTTCCCTGTCTGTCTCTTCCATAGAGCTGGTATGTTTGTGCAAAGTCACGCAAGCCCTCATAGAGACAGTGCATTTGTGCAAAGCTGAAATCTTGTAGGATTTTTGGCTCTGTACAATTGCACCAACTTCAGGTGACTTGACACATTGGTCCCAGCTCTTGTAGTGCCAGTTGCCAATTTTAGTTCGAACTTTTGAGATATTTAGTTTAAAGTATTTGTTAGTTTATACAAATTACATAAAACCAGCCAAATACTAACATTCCACAATACTCTTCCTTATTTTCCTGTACACACACGGGGCTGTATTTCCCTTTAAGCAAAGTAAACTGCCATGAGGGCTAAACATTAAGAGGCACCTTAGCTGTACTGGCCACACCAACATTTTTAGTTACAATCTGTGTCCCTGCATCAGTTTAAAGGGATAGTAATACTTAATATGTAAAAAATATATATTGTAGTGTTTATCCCCCTGAGTAAAAAAGGGTACTCTCACTGGGGTTTGGAGGATCTGAGTTACAAAGAGACACTAGCCAAACTGGGTTTGTTTATATTAGAGAAGAGACGTCTAAGGGGTGATATGATTACCATTTACAAATACATTCAAGGTCAATACAAAGAACTATCCAATGAATTATTTATGCAAAGAGCTGAGCTAAGAAGAAGAGGTCATCCATTAGGACTTGAGGAAAGGCGTTTTCGACTAAAACAAAGGCAGGGATTTTTTACAGTAAGGGCGGTAAGGCTATGGAATGCTTTGCCTCTGGATGTTGTGCTTGCAGATAATGCAACTGGATTCAAAAAAGCAATGGATGCCTATCTAGCACAGAACAATATTGACAATTATGACAGATGGCTTCAAAGCAAATAGGATATTGATTCGGGGAACTATTTGACTACCAGTTGGAGTCAGGAAGGAATAATTCCTCTCTCACACACACACACACACACACACACACACACACACACTTGGGACTAGATTGGAAATAGCTCCAGAGGGCTTTTTTTGCCATCCTCTGGATCAACAGGGGTGTTTTTGGCATGGGCTGGACTTGATGGACGCATGTCTTTTTTCAGCCTTATCTACTATGTTACACTGCTGAAAGGTGTTTTATTCTAAAGATATTACAGCTCAAAGTTTTATTTTTAGGTGAAATATCACAGTGGCTTTAAATTGTACAGTGGCGCTGCTGTTACACCATCCTATGGACAGCTCTGGTCCGTAGACCATAAATCTCCATAGGATGGTGTAGCAACAGCACCACTGTACAATTTCAGGCCACTGTGATATTGCACCTAAAAAAAAAATCAACTTTGAGCTGTAATAACGTTTGAATAAAACACTTTTAGCAATGGGAGTACTCTTGTTTTACTCAGGGGGATAAACCCTACCACCCTTTACATTTTAAGTATTATTATCCCTTTAAATACTGTTTTAATGGCTAAAACTGAGTGACTTGGATGCTAGAGAGGTAAAGCAGCCCACTGGAGATCTTTGTATTATCCAAGAAGTTAGAAGTTTTTTCTTTTTTTTTTCTTTTCTTGAATGTAATAGAATAAGGATGTTTTGTGAGTCATGGGGTTGTTGGTGGGGTCATGTGAGGACTGGGGAGTGGCCATGGGTAGAACCACAGGCACCTGGGGTGCCTTTTCTAAGGACATCTGGGATGTATACTCTTGCTAGACATGGCTGGGCACTTCAGTTTTTTTTCTCTACCCCAGATGCTTGGCCTACTGGCAAAAAAAAACAAAACAAAAATCTGCAGGATCTGTGTACTAAAGAGAATCAATTGTAAGCTTCTCACAACCAGGTCAGAAGAGGCTGCAGTTTGCAATTTCTACATCCCGTGATGAGAACCAATCACCCTTGGAAGATGCAGCAGCCCAACTGCAAAGCAATGCATTTGTCACCTACTGGCACTCAAAGGGTTAATAAAAAGTTAAGTTGCCAGGTGGATGACCCTGATCAAAATGGAGTAGATATCCCCTTGATAGCACCTGCTTCCTACCTCCATGATTAGTGTAATTCTTTTATGTCCCTTCCCCCCTCATAAAGAAGACACTACTAACGCACAAACTGCTGTCTGTTTCTAATGTCTCTTCCAATTTAAACCTTTAAAGACCAGAAGAGAGTCCAACACTTTGTGTTCTTTTTATTTTTTTCTAGACAGTGCCTCAGCTTCTCATCATTGATTTTACTGACTACCTCCTGTAGCTCACGAGATGGTTTAGAACAGAGGTTCTCAACCCATGCCCTCAGTGGCCACTAACAGGCCAGGACTTAGGAATTTCCCTGCTAGAACACAAGTGTGTTGATCAGAGGCTCAGTCGTATTGATTAACTCACCTGTGCTCTTAAAAGGAAATTCTAAAATCCTGGCCTGTTAATAGCTACTGAGAGCACAGGTTGAGAACCACTGGTTTAGAGGGAAATAAGGGCTTCTTATACTGATTAAGGACCAGAGGGTTGAGCAACCATTACTTTGCAAAGCATTGTGCACTACTCGGATCCTTAAGGGGTTAAAGACTCAGTATTTTAAAATAATGTTGGTTGTTTCCTGCTGTGTAAAACATAGGAATTCCCACTGCTACAAAATTTGGAATTCAAAAGTTATCATAGGTCAAACATACATCTTTTATTTTAAGCAACAGCACCAACTGGGGTCCAAAAGGCACATGTCTTTGTTTTACAAAGTTCTGAATGAAAATCTTAAAAAGATTCCTTATTAATAATTTGCATTGTCCAGCATGGTATACCTCCAGCTCCTTCATGGTATCATTCTCTTAAACTGACAGGGAGGGGTTGACACAGATGATACCCTCTGTGAATATTTTCCTTCGTCCTCTTTTAAACATCCCTTCACTTCTTTTTTCTTGGAATCAACTTTTTTCATTTTCTGCTCTTTGGGTTGCTGGCTGGAATTCTTTCTTTTATGAGTCTATAGCTGAGATCATTCCAGGTCCAGTTTGCTCTTACATTTCATGGATGAGATGCTCTAAATGGAGGTACTCTCATGTCATATTTTTAAATTCAGATACTAATGATCTTACTATGTGTAATCCTATTTATGGATCTTTTTGTTATCGTAACATCTGCTTTTTCTTTTACATTTTCCTTAAAAAAAAATGTTATTAAAAAAAATGATTACTCCTTTAAAGGGTTAGTAATGTCTAAAAAAAACTTTTTTTTGCATTTAGAAGAGCTTAAAAAGCTCTTCTAAATGCAAAAAAAGTATCTCTTAAACCGCTATGGTTTAAGAGATACGGGCGTTTAAAGTTTGATTTCTCCTACTGACAGCTGTAAAGCTGTCAGCAGGAGATCCGTGTCGGTCGACACGGTGGCGCTTGAGAAGTGCCGAGATCTCCTTACTTACATGGAATCTCTTCATTGGAATGGTCTAAAACTTGTGCCTGGTGTTCAGACACACGTTTTAGACCATTCCAATGAAGGGATTCCATGTAAGTAAGGAGATCTCGGCACTTCTCAAGCGCCAGCGTGTCGACCGACACGGATCTCCTGCTGACAGCTTTACAGCTGTCAGTAGGAGAAATCAAACTTTAAACGCCCGTATCTCTTAAACCATAGCGGTTTAAGAGATACGTTTTTTGCATTTAGAAGAGCTTTTTAAGCTCTTCTAAATGCAAAAAAGTTTTTTTTAGACATTACTAACCCTTTAACCCCTTAATGTCCCAGTCAGATCGACCCTTGACGTAATATGATCTTCATGGAATTCCGGGCTCCCCCCGCGGCTGCACGCCTTTCGGGGAGTACGGAACCGGAAGGAGCAATAAAAAAGAAAATGCTCCGTGGTCCTTAACTGACTGAGCTGAGCCGATCGTCCAGTCGTTAAGGGGTTAAGGGAGAGTGATAATACTAGGGGCTTAAAGAAATTTGGAGCTTAAACACAATGCACTTAAGACACACAACCCACGCATACAGGTTTATTTACAAACTAAAGAGTAAATGTCAGTTATGCAATAAATTACATACCCTTGCTTGTGTATATACCATTTGGAAATGTATCAATGTCTGCATATTATATAATTTTTTTTTCCTCCTGAGTAAAGCAGGACTATTCCCAATTCTGGAAGTTTTTTAATGTAAAAGGTATTGCAAATCAGACTTTTAAAAATGCTAGCATCAGCACCAGATAGCATCCAAATGGCGTTTTTTTTTCTATAATGCATTCTATGCGAAAACTTAAGCCACTGACTACAGCTCTCCCTAATAAGTGATAGGAACAGCTCAGCTGGTGACAATAGAAAGTTGTAAATTCATTTAATTAAAAAAACAAACAAACAAAAAAAACCTAACAGCTTCAAAATGGAAATTCTCCCAGCCATTTACCTTTGTTTTATTCGATAGGAAAAGGTGAAATTTACTCACCGATATTTGTTTTTCCTCTGTGTCCTTCCACGGCATAGACTGTGGGCTGTTGGCTCCGCCCTCCAGCTGATAGGACCAATCCAAAATGTTTAAAAGGCTTCAGCTTCCTCCCTGTGGTCAGTTATACGGTTGTCCAAGCCGTAAAAGAGAGATCATAAGATACAGCCATTTATAGAGACTTAGGGCTAGATTTAAAGGCAGCCGTTAGCAAAAAAAATCACTAACGGGTGCGTTAAGTGACATGTTGCAATTCAAAGATCCGTCTAAACAACAGCTAACGGCAGTTGTAGAATCCTTACGGCCGATACACTTACATGCATTCAGACGCATGGAAAAACATACCCCAGAGCTATTCAAAGGCTTGCGGTACTGATAACGGCTGAAAAAAAGACACACCTAACAGCTAAAAGTTAAGACCCACTTTTTTTAGCCGTTAGACTTAACGGCCAAAACAAAACACCCGTTACATAAGAAAACACACAAAATGCTTACCGCACAACCATGTAAATGGGAAAATTAATCCGTGCAATGCCAAAACAACACAAAAACATGCACACACAACACAAATCACCACACACACAACAACAACCAACACCACAGGGACAACAACACACAAAAAAACAACAACACAACATGGCACGGAACAATGGGGGTCATCACACAAAGCGGACACCTGCAAATACAAGCTCACCTGGGCAACATCAACACGGGACCTGCACCCCACAACTGCACGTCCACAAATGGCACACACAGAACAAGCACAACACACCACATCTTATAACACACACACACCTGCAAACACTTACCTGGACAAAAACAACTCACCATTGGTCAGCACTCACCTCATCACCACACCTACACAATGCCCTAGCAAGTACTTAAAGGGACAACTCAACACACTCACTTGTGGCTTGTTTTCCACTCAGGGAGGGAGAGAGAGAGATAGAGAGAGATAGATAGATAGAGAGAGATAGATAGAGACAGATAGAGAGAGCAAACAGTATGTTGGGTTACATATTGTTGCGAAGGCTGCGGAGAAGGCGTGCAAGGGAGAGAGCTGGGGAACATCAGCAACCTCCAAGCATGCCTGATCAACAGCCACCACCTGTTGCAAGTGAGGAGGCTCTGGCTCAGCAGCCACACAGGAGCCCATCCCCACCTGGAGGGCACAGGATGTATAGACGACCACCAAGGCCCAGGGTATACCGCCCAAGGGTCACCCTCTTTGGAATGACCGATGATGAGGTAATTGATCGCTACAGGTTGAGGCCTGACAGCATCATTGCCTTGTATGAGGTCATCAAGAAGCAGGTGGATCCCATCTACATCCACAACCATGCCCTAACTGGCCTGCAGAAACTACTCTGTGCCATGCACTCCATGGCAAGCGGGGCCTTCCAGTCCACAGAGGGTTACGCATCTGGCATGTCACAGGCCACATTCTCCAGGGTGCTGGCCCAGGTCCTGCCAGCCCTCAAAAACAAGGCCAGTACCTATATACATTTCCCCACCACCGACATGGACTGGATACAAGTCAAGCAGGCCTTTTACGCCAGGGGAGGCATGCCCAGGGTCATGGGTGCTATAGATTGCACCCATGTCCGAATTAAGGCCCCAGCACGTGACGCACAGATATTCATTAACAGGAAGAACTTTCACTCCATCAACGTGCAGGTGGTGTGTGACAGCCATATGAGGATAATGAATGTCTGTGCAAAGTATCCTGGCAGCTCACATGATTCATACATTCTCCAAAACTCCTCAGTCCACAGAGATTTCGAGAATGGAACTTTTACAGGGGGATGGCTTTTGGGTGAGTTCACAATACAAAATCACATCACATACACAGGCGTACACACAACGCTGCTTAGCATGCTCCTGACCCACAGCTACTACGTCCACCACACAAAACATCATTCACACAACATGTGCTCCCTGTCTCACCATGTCACTCACATTACACAGGTGATGCTGGCTATGGATGCAAGTCCTGGCTACTGACCCCTCTGGCCAATCCTCGAACACATGCCCAGGAAAGCTACAACCAGGCTCATGGCAGAACGAGGAATGCCATTGAGCGGACCTTTGGCCTCCTCAAGTCAAGATTCCGATGTCTGGACCACTCGGGGGGAGCACTGCAGTATGCACCTGGAAAGGTGTGCGACATCATTGTGGCGTGCGCAATACTGCACAACATCGCAGTGGACACCAGGCTGCTGGAGCACATCCAGGCCCCCCCCATACAGGAAGTGCCCATGGACATCGGCCACGTTGAGGAGACCCTGAGAGGGACACAGATCAGAGACAGGCTCATCACGGAACACTTTACATGCGAGTATAACACAGGCATGCTAACAATCCATGCAAGTCCCCCATCAGTCCTGTGACACTAACCACACTGCACATTTTGTTCTGTCTCACCCCACAGGAACAGTGACACAGCACTGCACTGGCAGCGGACGTGGCAAATTGTGTGTGTGGACTCAAAAACCATCCTCCATTCCACTCTCCACGTTGACATACAGACCCCAAGGATATCACGCACACCCTCAGGAGAAACAAGGTACAACACATAACCCATGTTCATCGCCTTACAGGGCTTGATTGACAGCAGCTAACTTGATTTGCCATGAGCATAGCCAGAGCAACCATGCTAGCCTTGTAGCGAAAGAGTGTTATCCAATGCTATGCATTGGATAATACTCCGTCACATCAGGGGTTAAAGGGCCATTGGACTCAATATGGGACCTGTACTGTGCTACAGCTGAGAAGAGCAGCACAGGGGTGGATGTACAGTGGTATGGGCACACAATGTAGAGGTCATGAGACGTAGATCAGATTACCAGGGACACCATGCTGACCTGTGAGTGTGCAGACATATGTGCCCCCGACATGAATACACACATCAACAAATGTGTCCTAACAGTTCCATGGAACAAATGACATTGGGCTGCCACTGTCACATTCACAGTGGCAGCCCAAATTCATTACTTCCATGGAGCTCTCAGAACACTTGTTGATGTGTGTATCCATGTCAGGGGCACATATCCATAGGGCTGGGGCACATGTCCTTAGTTCTCCACATAATTGGTTACAGATGAGTACACAACACATTGTCAAGCAATGGTTTGTGTACTCACCTGTAACTGTGAAAATTGAGGGAATTAAAAAGACTAAATTGTTGTTGCTTGATGATCAGTTCAGGTCAACTGCTCCAAATCCTGTCCTCTTCTTCCACAGGCATCCGTAACATGATCCATCCTTGAACTGAAGATCTTCTATGTGACTGGATTGATGTCTTGACAACACCTTCATGGAGATCACCCCTTGCTGTTTATGGTGATGTTGTTGGTGATGCAAAGTTTGACCTGAGGTTCACACAAACCTCTACTGGATCATTTTCATATAGACACAGAAAACACTAATTCTTGAGTGTTATAACCTGTACAGTTAGGGTGCTCAGCTACAGAGTTGTCAAACCTTGTGGACAACACATGAGCTGGGCAGCAGTGTTACTGAAGTAGTATGATTTAGTTTCAAAGTACATTTAGTGTTCTCATACAGGTGTTCAATGCATATAGGCAATACACAGAAAACACATGTACATCCTAATGTACTTTGAGACACAATAAAGATGAACCATCACCATTCTATCTGTGTCTGTAGGAGGATATATTTGAGAACACATTTGTCAATGCGTTACCACACCCAGGGTAGAGTATCCCCATACATGGAAAGGCATCACCCATATCACAGGACTCCACCACTTGTTTGCAAGTGAGTGGACTCAGTGATGTATTCACGCTAACAGATGGTGGCAGTGATACACTAATGTGTTGTGGGAGTGATAAAGAGGTGATAAAGGGGACATACTTCCACAGTGAATTCCTGTCCACAGTTAATGTGTTGCTCAGTATAATCAATGTTCAGTGATATTGCTCCACTGGGACATATCACAGTACATGACCAAGTGGACAAGTGTTTTCACTGGGGAAGTCTGTTACACCCTTAGAAAAAACAACAAGTCAACTTACTGGAGGCCCCAATGCTCACCCCAGGATATCAATGTGTGTGCTACACATTGAAATCCTAGTTTAAAAACATTGGCTTCCCCAGTCAGTCTGTTGCACAATGAGTGTGTGAATCCAAGACAATATGGATACATGTCCCATTTATCTGTCCTGCTTGTTATCTCACCGCTAAGCCGTTTGTTTGGTTATCCCCTTAACCCTCTGAGTGCCAGAGTGGTACCCAACGCATTTCTTTGCAATGCGTTGCCTACCACTCTGGCTATCAAAGGGTTAAACACAACATATGATGTAGATGAATGTTCAATGTTGTACCAAATGTTGGCCTAAGGGGAATGTTTTGTTATGCAAAATCAACACACAACATTGCCATATAACACAGTTGTGTAATATGGCAACAGGGATGTTTTTACAGTTGATTTTGTACAACGATGTGTGTGTGAACCCATGTTGTAACATCCCACAAACATCTTACATAGGCAGAAGTTGTATTCACTGAATTGTTTGGCAATGCATTGGAGACAACTCTGCCACCCAATCTATGACCAAATTCAAAGCAGATCAGACAGGATTCAAAAGCACAATGTTCCTTTATTCAGGGGAAATTTAACATGTTGGGCATTTTATTTTTTTTTCTTAGGGGGGGGGGCTTAGACTGTGTGGCAGAAGTGGATAACCTGGATGATCTCCTGGTCAACCTTTGCCCCCTAGGTGTGGCTTCGGGGGTCACATTAGAGGGGGTGGTGGGGGCAGTGGATCCCTCTGTGGAGCGCAGGTTTTCCCTCTCCAACCGTAAGTCCTCCCTGCGGTTCAGCTCTCTCAACTCCACCAGTACCTGTGCAAGCAGGTCCATCACCGCCGTGTGTAGCTGATGGAGTTGAGTGTTGATCCTCATGACCTCCGACACCAGGGCATGGATCCTTGCCTCTGTCCTGTTAGTGTTTCTACGGGATTCCCTACGGCTCCTGGTGATGTTGTCATTGGTGCAGAGGCTTGACCTGAGTAGTCTCCTTTGCAGAGCCATACACTCTGCTTCCATCCCCGTGGGCCGTTCACTGCTGGTGATGCTTGTGCCTGGTGAATCAGCTGCTGCTGTGTCCTCCTCTGCTGCTGCTGTGTCCTCCTCTGCTGGTGCTGTGTCCTCCTCTGCTGCTGCTGTGTCCTCCTCTGCTGGTGCTGGTTGTGCTGCAGATGGGTATGTGCCCACCACATCAATTGACCCACTGCTGCCCACCGATGTCTGTGCTGGTGGAGGTGGTGGGGTAAACACGTCCCTTCGCATAGGCTGTTGGGGCTCCCCAAGCAGGCCCAGGTGTTGGTAGTCGAGTGGCCAAGGGTCAAACCTTGGCCACTGGTATGTGCTTGGCCCCCACCTGGGATCATACCTGGGGCCATGCTGGGGAGCCATCCAGGAGGGTAGGTCAGTCTGTGATGAGTATGGCCCGTATTGGGTGGTGGACACATCACCGGGCAGCCATTGCCTCCCTGGTGGTGGTGGTGCTGCTGCTGCTGCTGCTGGAGGATAATAGCTCCTGGAGGTGGTGGGGGGCATCCAGTCACTGTAATAAGGTGGTGCAGGCAGAGTTGGTGCAGGCAGAGTTGGTGCAGCCAGAGGTGGTGCAGGCAGAGTTGGGGCATCCAGCTGGCCAAGAGGTGTGGATGTCGTTGGGTACGGTGCCCACTGGCTGGTCCCCTCCTCCATATACTCCTCACTGGGTGGTGAGGTGGCCTCCTCCATGGGCTCCTGATGTGCTGGAGACACATAACCTGTGTGGAGGATTGAGATTGTGTGATCAGTAAACTTAGCCATGATGGTGTCAAATTGATATTAATACTCGAAATGTGTAAAGGAACATATATGTTGTATGGTTTATCCCCCTGTGTGAAACAACGGTACTCCTACTGGTGATGGGTGTTTTATTCTACATGTATTGCAGCTCAGAGTTGAATTCCTTTGGTGCCACATCCCAGTGGCCTGAAATTGTACATTTGCGCTGTTGCCACATCATCCTTTGTGGATTTCTGCTCCCTGGACCAAAGCTAGCCAGAGGATGGTCTGGCAACATTGGCATAGTACATTTTCAGGCCACAGTGATATTGTCCATGGAATATTCAACTTTGAGCTGTTATACTCTTGTGATGAAACACCTTTCAGTAGTGGGAATACCCTTGCATTACCCGGTGGATCAATCCTATGACATGTATTTTTCCTTTCACATTTTAGGTATTACTATCTCTTTAACGGGATAGCAATGGTTAATTTCACCTTGATGTAACATTGCAGGCATCATAAAGAGATGTTTAGAAAGATGTTGCTGTATGTGACAGCTGGAGATGTCAGTCATTTGACCACACGGAGGCTCTTCAGCAGACTCCACATTGACCCATTTGGAGATAACTACATCTTTTTTCGATTGTCTACTAAGTGTTCCTGGTTTGTAAGCACGCTCTGTGGACCATGTCAATGATGGATCCATCTCCAATTGGTTCAATTTTGGGTCTGCTGAAGAGCCTCCGTGTCTGTTCAGAACATGTGATTGTCTTACTGCCTATATATGTACAGCCATCACAAATGAACTTTCATAGATACCACTGATACCCATCCAAGTAGGTGTAATATACTAGGTATATGTACTCTGATGATGATATCAATATGAGTTATTTTGTTGAGGGTGCACATATATGGGCAGTAGGACAATCACACGTACTGAACCGAACTCTGGGTTTACATCTTGTTGGGACCTATTTGTACCCATTTGAAAGGGATATATCCACATACATATCTGGTCGTTTATCTTTCTGTACATATCTTTTTGTAATAGATCTGCAGTGTGATTCAAGTAGTATTCATCCCTATGTTATCAGTTCATCCCGTACAGTGCTGGATTTTGTCAAATTAGACATGTCCCTCTCTGGTTGTCATGATGGTATCCTATGCATTGCATTGTGATGCATGGGATACCACCGTGGCAATCAGGGATTGATGTACATTACAGGATTCTGTCCATGAGCTCTGTTCAAGTTGAATCCTGAGGGGCAACAATCAAGCCAGTATTGAAGGATATCATTGATTGAGGCCTTTTTTTTCCTGGATCAGCCCATCCATCCTTCTGTGTGAGGCAACCAGACCCGATCATAGATATCCATAATTCCTGGCCTGTTATTGACCAAACCTCAATGGTTCATATTTGGTTCCCATATGTATCCTGCAAATAGTGTCTGGTGTACCATCCATCCATGGCATCAGCACTCCTGAGGATCTATATGTGAATCAAATGTGAGCTATGTAAATTGAAGTTAGCGTAAATGATGGAGGCAAATATAGTTTTTGATACCTTTTATTGGCTAACTAAGCAGATTTAAATGCAAGCTTTCAAGACCTTAGGTCTCTTCCTCAGGCATGTTATACAGATAAATATGAAAACATCTCTCTTAAATACAAGTACACATCACATTGTTTAGCATGGAAATCAGATAACAGAATGCAGTCCAGATCCAGATATCTTTGATCAGTCAATGGTAAATTGCACTCTTCCTCTGAGGCTTTAGAGGTATTTACGATGCTCTTGGGTCTGTGGAAAGGTCAGTCAACTACCAGGTGCTGTAGGCTTTTGCTTAGAAATTATATTTTGTCATAAATTCCTTATCCCTGTTCAACCCACTACAAATTGCATTAAATTTTAACATTAATTTTACCTCCCATACCTTTCTGTCCCTCTGAGTGCGAAACAGTCCCATCAATACAGTTAATTTAATATCCTTGACACTGTGCCCATTTTGGCAAAAATGTTCTCCCACTGGTGTCTCTGTCTTTTTGTTATTAACACTGGATCTGTGGGAATTAAATCTCCTATGTAGTGCTTGTCCAGTTTCTCCCACATACAGAGCTGTTGGGCATTTTGCACACATGATAAGGTATATTACATTGGATGATTTACAGGTGAAGGTACCATTGATCTTATGGTGTAACTGGGTGTTTGGAATTGGTATGTTGTCCGTGGTGTAAATGTGTGCACACGTTTCACATCTCTTTTGTAGGCAGGGAGATGTACCATTTTTTGTATTTTTACTCAGGGCACTCCTCACCATCAGTTGTTTCAAATTTGGAGGCTGTCTGAATGAGAGTAAGGGAGGCTGTGGGAATATGTTCTTGAGTCTTTCATCTGTATGTAATTTCTTTTGAAGATCTCTTGAAATTTTGCGTAGCACTTCAACCTGGGGGTGGTAAGTGACCACCAGTGGCACCCGGTTTCCCTTATGTTGTTCTTTGTAGTGTAACAGATTTTTTCTTGGTATTTGGGTAGCCTTCTGTATCTGACTGTCAATAATACTTGCGCTGTAACCGTGTTTTATAAAGTCTCCTCTGAGTTCCTGGAGGTGCTTGTCACGGTCCATCCTGTCAGAACAGATGCGGTGGTATCTGATGGCCTGGCTGTATATGATGGAGTTCTTTGTGTGTTTTGGATGGAAGCTATTGCTTTTCAGGTATGTTGGTCTGTCTGTTGGTTTGCGGTATAGGGATGTGTGGATGGAGTTTTTCTGAATACTGATAGTTGTGTCAAGGAAGTTAATGCTTGTGCGTGAGTGACTGAGTGTTAGGTTGATATTGGGGTGAAATGTATTGTAATTCTCATGGAATTTGAGAAGTTCCTCCTCACTGGCGGTCCAGATGATAAGAATATCATCTATGTAGCGGAGGTAGACCAGGGGTTTAATCTGGCAGGTGGACAGGAAGTCCTCTTCCAATTTTGCCATAAACAGGTTGGCATATTGTGGTGCCATTCGGGTACCAATTGCAGTCCCCATTTTCTGAAGGTAGAGGTCCTGTCCAAACTTGAAGTAATTGTGGGTGAGAATAAACTGTATGAGTTTTGTTACCGGTTCCATGGGTGTGTTATTTTGTTCCAGATATCCCTGGCATGCTGCTATGCCATCTGTGTGTGGAATGTTGGTGTAAAGGGATTCTACATCCATAGTGGCCAGGATGGTGCTCTCTGGAATTGGCCCCAAGTCAGCTAATTTGTTTAGAAGATCCGTGGTGTCCTGAAGGAAGCTGGGTGTTTGTTTTACAAGGGGTTTCAGGGTATTTTCTACCCAGCCAGATATATTCTCTGCGAGTGTACCAATCCCTGAAATTATGGGTCTTCCTGGGTTTCCTTCCTTGTGTATTTTTGGTAGCATGTAGAAGGAGCCTATTTTTGGATCTGCTGGTATTAGGGGCCTTATCTGTTCTTCAGTGTTGGAGGGCAGTTCTTTTATGATCCTGTTAAGTTGTTTTGTATAATTTTTTGTGGGATCTTCTTGTAATTTTGCATAATATCTTTCATCAGAGAGTTGTCTATTTGCTTCTTGAATGTAGTCCGCAGTGTTCATTATAACAACAGCTCCTCCCTTGTCTGCAGGCTTAATAATAATGTCCTGGTTATTCTTAAGTGACTGTATGGCTTTTTGTTCCTTTTGGGTTAGGTTGGGTGCTGGTTCACATTGTCTTTCCAGTATTTCTGTAGTGACTCTGTTCCTGAAACTCTCTATGTATCTGTCCAGTGTGGGGTTACTTCCTGGTTTTGGAGTCCAGGTGGATCTTTTTGTGGGTGCATTGACGTAGTGATGTAGCTCTGTGGTGTTATAATTATTATCCATCCTGTCATGGAAGAATTCCTTGAGTCTGAGTTTTCTGAAAAACTCCTCCATGTCACTGCAGAGTGTTACCCTGTCCACAGGTTTAGTGGGACAGAATGACAGGCCTTTTGAAAGTACAGATATTTCCTCTCTGCTTGGCTTATATTTGGAAAGGTTCACAACGCAGTTCTGTTCCGGTTGATTTACAGATTCTGCTGGTAAACCTGCTTTGCACCTCAGTCTCTGTAGTTTCTTCCTCTTGGTGTTGATGAGGAGTGTTTGTAGTTTCCTGTAGTACTGTTTAAGGGCCTGTTGCATGTCCTCAGTGTCTGGTCCAAGCTGTTCCTTTAGAGCTGATATTTCTGCTTGTATCTTTGATTTCCTGTTGTAGCAGATCCCAATAAGGTTGTTGCGTAGCCTCTGGGAAGTCCTGGCACATAGTTGCTGTGCAAACCTGCTGTTGTATGTGTCCAGTGTAGGAATCAAAGATATCTGGATCTGGACTGCATTCTGTTATCTGATTTCCATGCTAAACAATGTGATGTGTACTTGTATTTAAGAGAGATGTTTTCATATTTATCTGTATAACATGCCTGAGGAAGAGACCTAAGGTCTTGAAAGCTTGCATTTAAATCTGCTTAGTTAGCCAATAAAAGGTATCAAAAACTATATTTGCCTCCTGTATTTATACGGCTAACACGGTACCAACTCTCATCTGTTAGCGTAAATGATTGCATACACAACACCAAGGCCAACTTTTTCACCTTTAGTTATGTGTGATTGTTTTTGGCCTGTGTGTTGCACATACAAGCATTTATTCTCAGTGGCACTGTGATTTGTGACCTGATCCATCCTGTTGGTGATTCAGTAAGCGGTTAAGTGGACCTGATGAACTGATTATGATGCTGACTTCTCCGCTGACCTCATTTCCCCATCTGCAGTGTTTTCTATGGAGTCCACACAATGGGGCCTGTGCAGCTTGAATCCTGTTATTGGATGTTCTCCATAGACTAACATTGTAATTGGTAAAGTGAGGGTATGTAAGTGTCAAATTCTCTACATCAGCTCTTTTTCACCGCTTAGTGAATGTCCCCTATGTGTCATGTAATTGTTAACCTATCGACATGTGTTTGTTGTCTGGTTAACCCTATGAGTACCAGAGGGGTTGCCAAAGCATTGTTGATCGATGCATTGATGATCCCTCTAGCACTCATGGGGTTATGTGCTGGATTCCCTGTGTGAACATGGGTAACACTGTGTGACAACAATTGTGATGTTTGACATACAACACTTTATTGAGCATGGTTTGTGTGTATTGTGTGTGATCAGCACAGCAACATGAGGGTTAACCAGGGAGTTGGACAGGTTTTGGCCTTGTTGAACCTTGACATTTGTCCTTGTCTTGCTTCCTGTTTAAACCCTCAGGGTGCTGTGTTGGTGCAATTGTGTGGTTGAATGAAGGGCAGATGTTGGGATGTGAGTGCTTGTTTGTGATGGGTGTGTGGTTTGAGGTGGTGTGTGGTTTTGGGGTGATGCACTTACCGGTGGTGTGGAGGCTCCTCTCATCCCCAGTGTCTGATCCTCCAGGGACCCCCTCAATTAGGGTAGACGACAGTGTCTGCCGCAGCCTCTCCTCCCATGCGCTGAAGGTGATGGGGACGGGTGGCCCACCTCCGGTGGCTCGGGCGTGCAGGGCGGCATCCCCCATCTTCCTCTTCACCTGCCTTTTGCAGTCGCCCCATCTCTTCTTGATTGAGTCCACATCCCGTCTACAGGTGGCCACCGCATTAACTCTGCTGCAGATTTGACTCCAGGCAGCTCTCCTCCTCGCAGACAGGCCAGGGAGTCTGTCCCCCGGGAAGAGGACACTCTCCATCTCCAGCACAGCCTCCACGAGGGCCGTGTTTTCTTCCTCGGTATATTGGGGATCCCTGACCCTGTCCCCCTCAGCTCCGGCATGCGAGGAGTCAGACCCGGAGTGTCCTGCCTGCTCTGCCCCTGCCTGTGTATGGTGGTCCCCAGGCACTACCCCTCGTCCCACTGCAGGATCTGTCCCTCTTCTTCTTAGTGTGCCTGTTCTTGTGGGCCTGGTCCCCCTCCGCCCTGCGGATCTCCCTCTCCCACCCCTGCTCTGCTGAGGGATCCCCTCCTGACCTTCCTCCTCCTCCTCCACTAGTCTCCCCATCCCTCTCTCCTGTCCTCCTCTCCTAGCCATCATTCACCCACTCACACCCAGGCACTCTCACACGCCCTCACAGACACACTCGATCCCACTCACTCTCTGTCACACACTTTCACTCACGGATTCACACTGTAAAAATAAAGTTTAAAATGTGTAAGGTGTGATGAAAAAAAAAAGACTATGTGTATGTATGTGTATGTGTTTGTGTTTGTATGGATGTATGTGCTATGTGCAAAAGTGTGCTATGTGTCTATTTAAATGTAATTCTCTCCAAGATCCCTCTACCTTACTCCTGTGTATGCTTCTCTCTCTCTCTCTCTCTCTCTCTCTCTCTCTCTCTCTCTCTAAACACTATCCTCCACTCCTGGGTCCTGTGCTCTAGCTTGCTGAAACTCGAAACACAGACAGGGTGTAACCGTTATTTTGAGGTATATATAGGTGTATTTGAACATTTTTGATACTTTGGGGCCTTGGGATTGGCTGTAGGTTTGAATTTTGTTTGTTCATCTGTCAGGGTTGCTAGACAACGGCAGCCGTAATGTAACATTTTGACTTAAGTTGTGTTTTAACGGGTGTTTGGGATGCACAGTGATGCGAAATCAGGTGCGACGCTGGTTTTTGTGTAACGTGTTTTTGTAGTGCCTACGCCCGATAGCTATTCTTGTACGCTTACCTTTGAATCTGCCGTAAACCATGTGTTCTTTGCGGCCGACGTGCCTTTTTTACTTAGCGGATGGTTTAACGGCTGCCTTTAAATCTAGCCCTTAGAGCAGTGCTAGATATCAGAGACATTAGGAACGATACCATACCAGCAAAATCAAGGGAGGGTTGCCGTGGAAGGACACAGAGGAAAAACAAATATTGGTGACTAAATTTCACCTTTTCCTCTGAGTCCGATCCACGGCATAGACTGTGGGACTTACCAGAGCAGTACCCCAGGAAGGGTGGGTAGGTAAATGCAGAGGCTAGACGGAGATGGCGGCTTCTAGCACCTTCCGTCCAAATTTGCATCTTCTGATGTCTGAACATCTAGTCTGTAATGTTTAATGAATGTTGAGACTGACGACCAGGTGGCAGCTTTGCAAATATCTTCTGGGGATGCTAAAGCCTTCTGGGCCCATGAGGTAGCCAAAGCTCTAGTGGAATGAGCCTTGATTCCTTGTGGAGGAGTGAGGTCTGCTGATTCATAGGCTAGCTTAATGCAGTCCCTTAGCCATCGAGCAATGGAAGGTTTAGATGCTGCAGAGCCTTTAAATTTTCCACAAAAATGAATGAATAAAGAATCAGTTGTACGGAATAATTTGGTTCTGGTAAGATAGATCTGTAAGCAGCGGACCAGATCTAGATTATGCAGTCATCGTTCTAACTCATGAGAGGGTTCTGGACAGAAGGAAGGCAGTACAATCTCCTGATTGAGATGGAATTGGAGACTACCTTAGATCTAAAGGACAGCTTTGATCTAAGGACAACCTTGTCCTTATGGAATACCAGAAATGGAGGAGAAGCAATTAAGGCCTGTAGCTCGCTGACTTGTCTGGCCGAAGTGATGGCCGTAAGAAAAGAGGTTTTGAGCGTGAGATGCTTTAAAGACACAGATTCCAGGGGCTCAAAAAATGGGTGGGATGCCAGCTGTTGAAGTACAAGGTTAAGGTCCCGGGGGGGATAATTTCCCTAATAGTAGGCTTGATCTTGGTTATTGACTGCATGTATCTTTTTATGAGATAATGGTCAGAGAATGGAGTAGCCAGGACTGCTGATATGGCTGAGAGTTGGACTTTAAGAGATGCAGGCTTAAGTCCCTTCTGGAATCCTACTTGTAAAAAGTCCAAAATTTTTGGAGCTGAAATGGATGTTCTGTCAAGGCTCTTGGACATACACCATCTGTGGAATGTGTCCCAAATCCTATAAAATATTCTTGATGTTGATGATTTTCTGCCCTAAAGGATGGATAACCGCTTCTGTAGAGCCCTGTAACCTCAAGGATTCCCGCTCAGCCTCCAAGCCCTGAGCTGGAAGAACTGAGGGTCTGGATGAAGAAGGGGACCCTGAACTTAGGAGGTCTGGAATATCTGGAAGACTGATGGGATCCCTTACGGACATCCTTAAGAGATCCGTGTACCATAGCTTTCGTGGGCAATTTGGTGCCACAAGTATGACTTCTGCCTGGTCTGCTTCCTTTGGAGCAGACATTGTAAATGAAAAATAAACCAAATACAATAGAATATATGTAGATAGCAAGATATATTCTTACCCCCAATCCAGCCGGACGCTACTGCATGGCCTCTCTTACACTCCACATGCTGTCTGCCAGTAGACTTTGCTTGCGTTCCACTGATGACCCGCATGCCAGCTGACTTCCTGCTTCCGGTTGCTTATGAGGCCACATTACCCGCACGCCTCACCTGGAGGGCTAGCGGGACAACGGCATCCACATTGCTGGCGCTTGAACCGGGGAGCCCATACCCTGATTCACCGGGAAGCTCATACCCTGATTCGCCGGGGAGGAAAGGCAGTGCCCGCAATGCTTCTTGTTGCGCTGTTAGAAGGCAGCAGACAGAGGAAACGGGCAACATAGATGCAACCAGTCACACAGCCAGCCGCATAAACAAAACAAAAGCACTGAAGGTAACTTGAGTTATTCGTCTTTGTATGGTAGGAGAAACTAGTTTCTCCGTCCTCCAGCTAGGTAGGACCAATATAACTGACCACAGGGAGGAAGCGGAAGCCTTTTAAACATTTTGGATTGGTCCTACCAGTTGGAGGGCGGAGCCAACAGCCCACAGTCTATGCTGTGGATCGGACACAGAGGAAAATCCCTATAACCATATATTTTTTATTAAAAAAATTCACTGTTGCTTTACATTGAACACTTTCATATGTCAATGAGTGAGACCAAGGATAAGCTAAACTACCCAATAATTCATGTCCCTGGTTCTGGTTGACGTACTCCACATTAGTTATAAAAAAATGGCTGATATTAATGTTTTTATCAATGTAAGTTCTTCTAGAAAATTACCTCACTGAATGTTGTTCTTATCTATCACAATAAATGCTACTCTTTTTATTGTTTGTCACCCTATTGTACAGCTCTGTGGAATATGCTGAAGAGAAATGACTTACCTCTGTAAAACCAAAGGTACTCTAGCACTCAGACTCTTGTACTAAGCAGAACTAGAGCAATCTGAATCAAATCAGTTGCCCCCTAGGGGACAGATAAAAATTTACATTGTTTTGATTTGAGCATTTAAAAAGCTTTACTTGAAATGCACTGGAGACCCTTCTAGCATTCAAGGAGTTAACATTTCTGTTTAGAGTAAAGAGAGTTTTGTGAATTTGTATTTGTCCCTAATGATACAGCTGGTTTGCATCAGCCTCACTTGGATATATTTACCACTAATTGCCAAATATGTTGCAAAATAAAACTCAGTTGTGTGTTTACTATTTATTAATGTCATAAAACAGCCCTTTGAGTGCCAGGGAGGTATCCCTCTCTGGCACTCAAAGGGTTAATATTCATGAATCTGACACCTTTTGTTGTCATTTATTTTTATGAACAGTTCATTTCTTTTTTGTATCAATTTTGCTGTTGATAAATATCAATTTGCACATTTTATTATTTAATTAAAAATGATAAAATTATAATTTTTTCATTTCCATATACTTTTTTCCTTCTACTCATATTTAATGATTAGTGAGTCATTGATAATTATGTCCCTAGAGTAAGCAGCATAGTTCTTCAGTAGGGGAGATGTGGAGGTAAGAGGCTGTGAGGGTGATGGGGGACAGAGGTGGGTGAAACCAGACAGTGGTGTTAATTGGGAGAACAGAATTAGTGGGAAATGGGGGTATTAGACTTGATGTAAAAGGAACAGAGCAGGTGGGAAACAAAGAGGGTGATTGAGAGGCAGTGTGAGATGTGGTGAAAGGAACTTGGCAGACAGTTGAGGAGGTGGTAAAGACACGGTGGGGGAGACAGACGGAATAGTGATACAGTTGTAGGACGCAGGAAATGGTTAGAACAGTGACACGGTAAATGGAGAATGGGGAATAGGGAAGTTGTAAGAAAACGTGATATGGTGGCAGAGACATGGATAAAGGAAAGAAAGTCACAGACAAGGTGCTATCTTGCCTCTCCCCCACCAGCTCCTTTCACTTTATGTAAGATTATTTCCACTTTCCCCCTCTTGAGTATTTCTTACTATGTACAACGCCTGCATCTTCTGATCCTGCTTCCTCCAACTCCTCAACTTACCCCTCTCTGTCAGTACAATTCCTACCATTCATTTCACACATATGTATGCACTGTGCTTGTGTGTGCATGATATATAATTTGTATATGGGTGTGTTATATCCTTGTATATGCAAATATTATATCTAAGTATACACACATGTGTACGTGCACACATATACATATACACACACACATACACACAAACACATCTACACACACACACACACACATATACATGCATATATACACATGCACATACCCATACAATATATCTATACACACACACACAAATATACATGTATATAACACATACACATATACAGATAAATGCATTTATATGGACACATACATATACATAAATGCATATACCTAAATACGTACACACAATATGTAAGAATGCATACTAACACATATATCTATACATATGTTTTAGTATGCATTCCTACATATTGTGTGTACGTATTTAGGTATATGCATTTATGTATATCTATGTGTCCATATGAATGTGTTTATCTGTAAATGCTATATACATGTGTATCTGTGTGTGTATGTGTATATAGATATATTGTATGGGTATGTGTGTATATGCATGTATATGTGTGTGTGTATGTATGTGTGTGTATATGTGTATGTATGTGTGCATGTACACATGTGTGCATATGCATATGTGTGTGTGTGTGTGTGTGTGTGTATATATATATATATATATATATATATATATGTGTGTGTGTGTGTGTGTGTGTTTATGTATGTGGGTGTATGTATGTGCGTGTATGTGCATATGTGTGTGTATATATATATATATATATATATATATATGTATGTGTATGTATATATCTACCTATATAGGCACAAGTTGTATATAGGCCTGCAGGCCCATACTGGATTGTTGGCATTGTAACATTCTTAACCCCTTAACGACCAGCGGTCGCGGGGTGAGTGGTCCTTTAAGGACCAGATAGAGAATTTCGGCGTGCCGCCCCACGTGACTGATCACGTGGGGCGGCACGCCGAACTGAGGGACTGAAAGAGATCGCTCCGGTCTTGGAGCAATCAAATTCAGTCCCCGGTATTACTCACCGCGCTCCTGCAGGAGCGCGGTGAGTAATAGTACGTGACGTACCAGGACCGTCACTGGTCCCTAAGTGCCGGACCAGCGTGACGGTCCGGGTACGTCACCGGACTCTAAGGGGTTAATAAGCGCAATCTTTTTTTTAACTCTCTCACCTCCCATACCATCTCCTGTATTTTTCTTCTCTTTCTCTTCTCCCCCCACTCTGCCTGCACAGGGTATTTATGACCCTCTGCAAGATGGATTTTCTCTTGGTCCCTGTCTTATCAGCAGTCCTGCTGTGTTAACCCCAGCTAACAACACAGCTTTGAATTCAATGTATTAACTGAATTAACTGTTTTAACTGTGAATTCTGTGTCCTTGTGCTCAGAAATGCTTTAGACTTGAGAAAGGGAGTTTATCCCTAAAGCTTGTCAATCCATAATTCTGTTAGTCCAATAAAAAAGGTATTACAGGATATTAATTCTGCTTGTTACTTTACATGTACATCGCTGGACTAATACGGCTACAATCTTAACTCATATATATATATATATAATTATGTAACTGCTAAAACTTATTCTCTGTGTATCCAGACCTATCAAACGATACAAACATACAAGAGATGAGCACAGAAAAGTCCATAGACATAATAATTATATTTTTAAACCCTTTCAGGCCAGAGAGGTGAGCAAGCATTACCTCTGGTCCACAAGGTGTTAATGTGACATGATCTTGTCTCCATATACAAATCTCATTACAGGACATGTTTTTATTGTGCCAGAGCCTGTTTCTTTTTTACCTGCAGAATTCCCTCAGTTACCTTTTTCTTCTCTGCTGAAAGACTCTTCATGCTGTTTTAAAGGTTAGTTTGCCTGCTAAAAAGGTACAGTTGGAGGGCACTGAATTATTGCTGTCCATCTACATTTGCTTTGTTTCTTCACGTCTCCCTCTCATCCTTGTTGCACTTCCCCTATCCAGTTTCTCTCTACTTGTCTTGCCTTTCTTATACCTTTTATTACCTTTTTTCTCATCAACTCTTATTATATATTTTTTCATACTCTTTTTCCTGCTGGATACCCAATGAGTAGAAATAATAAAACCAATAATCGCAGTGTTTTAATGTGCTCTGGTTTTGCTTCCTTGCTTGTTTCATATTTCTGAAACAGCAGAGTTACGCCTACAAGCTATACTGTTTCACAACATGCAGGAAGAAATTAGTGTATTCATTACCCACAATACAGTTTGCTAACACATGTGCTTGCAGTTTGTCACATTTGTCATATTTTTCAGTGATTAACACTTCAATGTTTGTATTTACGAAAGTAAATATGCTTCAAAATGATAGTTTCTGCACAATGTCTAGACTGGTATTACTACTTATTTGTCACATTAACCTTACTGAATAGTAATTCCTGGAGCTATATATACAATCCTAAATATTATTGTTATTAGTTGGTCCGTGTATAGTGGGTTATCGTCTTATTACGAATCTCCCCCCCACTGTCGGCTTTGACTAACCTTTTTATAATTGTATAAATAATACTGCATGTCTACTTTAGGGAAAATGTATAATATAAGACAGGATGTTTATGTTTAACATAAAACTAAGAAACATATTGGAAATGGACCCACTTAGCTGTGTTGTCCCAATTTGCAATCATACCAAAAAGTTTGAAATTGAATCCATGGTGAATGTACATTTTTTTTCTTTTTTCATGCAAATTGAAGGCTACATGAAAGAGATAAACACAAATAATAGTGCTCAAAATATTAATGTGAATTTAACACAAGTTATATGATTTCTCTGTGACTTCTTAAGGAAATTTAAAATGTATACTTTCATAAATGAGTGATATAAATTGTTTAATCAGGGCCAGATTTACATCTCAGGAGCCTGTAGGCACAGAAATCTGAAGTGCCCCTTCCGAGAGATCTGCTTGATAGACATCTACAGAGGGGTGCAGATCAAAGTGGTCTCCAGCTGTTCAGGACTACAACCCTTTGAGTGCCAGAGATGTACGCAACCACCGGGCCAGGCTGCTAGGTAGGTGCCAACCAGGTCAGCCGCAATTTTTGCAAAAAGAGAGCACCGCACAAGAACCCTAGCAGCCAACTACCCAGGCAGTGGGAGCACTCAGCACATAGAGAAAGAACCTTTTCCTTCCTCAAATTCAGTCTTCACTCACCTGGGCTGGCTGCTGGTGCACAACACTCACTGCTATCTTTCCCAGGAATCCCTAAGTGCTACTGAAGTCTGACGATTCCCTGTCTGTCACACACAGCGTAAGCGACGAAGTCACGCAGATAGACTGGAGTGAGGGTGGAAGATGCAAAATCTGTGCTAGCCATGCATCATAAGGCTGGCTAATTAAAAAAAAAAAAAAAAACAATCCCAATGACAGGCACCCCTCTGTGGGTTGCACCTGTAGGCAGATGCCTACCCTGCCTTATTATGAATCTGGCCTTGTGTGTAATAGTACTAATGGCTTAATAACATAGTCGATGAATAATACAGATGATTAGACTGAAAAAAGTGTCCCTCAAATTAAGCTTAGGCTTTATCACACTTATTAATCAAGAGGAATAAAGACTAAATAAATAAATACGTACATACATACATACGTGCATACGACAAATTTATTGAAGCCACTTCCAGCTATCCCCAAGTGGGTGAAAAAATAAATCTTTCCTGACTCCAAAGGCAATGTGATATCTCCCTAGATTAACTTCCTATATGCATTTATGCCAGCTGTAATAATTCTCAATTTTGTTCTGAGCTACAAAGGTAACCATTACTTTCTGGAAAGCATCTATATTACCTGCAAACATATCCTCCTGATGCTAAGAACAACCTTACTACCATCGCTTTAAAAATATTCTGTGGTTTATTTGAAAGCGCCTTTCTACTAGTCTTAAAGGCATAGTAATGGATCTTTTAAAGTATATTTAATATTATACATAATAAAAAAATAAAGTAATTGAGGCCAGTCCGATCTCTCAGACCTTTATGGTTTGAGAGATATACGATTACAAAGTTCCCCCTCCCTGCCCTTTCACTGACGTCAGGCTCTAGCTTACAGCAGGAGATCCTGGTCCCAGGACCGTCCTGCTGCTCTTCAGCAGAGCCGAAATAGCACAATATAGAAATAAATACTTAATTTGAACGTTCTACAAAGTTTGCTTGCAAACCAGGCACGCTTTGTAGACTGTTCAAATGAAGTATTTATTTCTATATTGTGCTATTTTGGCTCTGCTGACGAGCCGCAGGATGGTCCCAGGACCAGGATCTCCTATGAAATAGTAATCATAACCCCCCCACACACACAAACACACACACGAGTCCTCTCTAATGTACAGAAATCCAGTTTGGCTAGTCTCTTTTTATAACTAAAATCTCCCATTCCCCACAGTATATAGTTCCCTAGAAATGTTCTTGCATTGGTCTTGAATTTATGTGGAACTAGTATTCATATCCTCCCCCACCACCACCAGGCCCGGACTGGCCATCGGGCATACCAGGCATTTGCCCGGTGGGCCAGTCCGGCGACCCAGGCTCTGTAGCAATACAGAGCGCTGGGAGATGACATCATCTCCCAGTGCTCTGTATTACTGAGAACCGTGTGCGGGAATTTCAGCTCTGTGCCGAAGGAGGCACAGATCTCTTCTATGGCACGCCTCTAGACTACCAGGGACTCAAGGTAGGGGATCAAGGGGCAATGTGGAGATGATGGGGCTTTATGGGGCATTGATGAAGGGGCAATGTGGAGATGAAGGGGAATTGTGGAAGGGGCAGTGTGGAGATTAAGGGGCTTTAGGGGGCATTGATGAAGGGGCAATGTGGAGATGAAGGGGAATTGTGGAAGGGGCAACGTGAATATGAAGGTGGCATTGTGGAGATGAAGGTGGCATTGTGGAAGGGGCAATGTGGAGATAAAAGGGGCATTGTGGAAGGGGCAATGTGGAGATGAAGGGGGCATTGTGGAAGAGGCATTATGGAGATGAAAGGGGCATTGTGAAAGGGGCAATGTGGAGATAAAGGAGCATTGTGGAAGGGGCAATGTGGAGATGAAGGGGGCATTGTGGAAGAGGCATTGTGGAGATGAATAGAGCATTGTGGAAGGGGCATTGTGGAGGTGGATAGTGTGGGCAATGTGGAGGTGGGGAGGAGGATGGGGTGGGCAGTGTGGAGGTGATTATGTGGGCGGGGGCAGGAGATTCTGTCCAGGTCAGAGGGGGGGGGCATCAAAATGCACCTTCTCCTGTATATACAAAAATCCTTGCATTGACCCTGGGTCCGGGGCCGGTCCGGGCATTTAAAAAAAAAAAAATAACGAACGCCCGCCACCGCCCGCCCCCCATGGGCTGCTCAAAAAATGAAAATGGGCTGCTCTGCCTTAAATGCCCAGGCCTATTTTTTTTGTCCTAGTCCAGGCCTGACCACCACCACCACACACACACACACACACACTCACTCTAATGTAAAGAAATCCATTTTGGCTAGTCTTTTGGCTAAAATCTTCAATCCCTCTAGAAGTTTTCTTACATGTCTTTTTCTGTGCTGAAAGACTCTTCATGCTGTTTAAAAGGTTACTTTGCCTGCTAAAAAGGTACAGTTGGAGGGCATTGAAATATTGCTGTCCATCTACATTTGCTTTGTTTCTTCACGTTTCTCTCTCATCCTTGTTGCCACTTCCCCTATCCTGTTTCTCTCTACTTGTCTTGCCTTTCTTATACCTTTTATTACCTTTTATCTCATCAACTCTTATTAAATATTTTTTCATACTCTTCTTTTCCTGCTGGATACCCAATGAGTAGAAATAATAAAAACAATAATCACACTGTTTTAATGTGCTCTGGTTTTGCTTCCTTGCTTGTTTCATATTTCTGAAACAGCAGAGTTACGCCTACAAGCTATACTGTTTCACAACATGCAGGAAGACATTAGTGTATTCATTACCCACAATACAGTTTGGTAACACATGTGCTTGCAGTTTGTCACATTTGTCATATTTTTCAGTGATTAACACTTCAATGTTTGTATTTACGAAAGTAAATATGCTTCAAAATGATAGTTTCTGCACAATGTCTAGACTGGTATTACAACTTATTTGTCACATTAACCTTACTGATTAGTAATTCCTGGAGCTATATATACAATCTTAAATAATATTGTTACTAGTTGGTCTGTGTATAGTGGGTTATCGTCTTATTACGAATTTCCCCCCCACTGTCGGCTTTGACTAACCTTTTTATAATTATATAAATAATACAGTGAAATGTATAATATAAGACAGGATGTTTATGTTTAACATAAAACTAAGAAACATATTTGAAATGGACCACTTAGCTGTGTTGTCCCCATTTGCAATCATACCAAAAAGTCTGAGATTGAATCCATGGTGAATGTACATTTTTTTTCCTTTTTTCATGCAAGTTGAAGGCTACATAAAAGAGCTAAACACAAATAATAGTGCTCAAAATATTAATGTGAATTTAACACAAGTTATATGATTTCTCTGCGACTTCTTAAGGAAATGTAAAATGTATACTTTCATAAATGAGTGATATCAATTGTTTAATCAGGGCTGGATTTACATCTCAGGAGCCTGTAGGCACAGAAATCTGAAGTGCCCCTTCCGAGAGATCTGCTTGATAGACATCTACAGAGGGGTGCAGATCGGAGTGGTCTCCAGCTGTTCAGGACTACAACCCTTTGAGTGCCAGAGATGTACGCAACCGCCGCGCCAGGCTGCCAGGTAGGTGCCAGCCAGGTCAGCCACAATTTTTGCAAAAAGAGAGCACCGCACAACAACACTAGCAGCCATCTACCCAGGCAGTGGGAGCACTCAGCACATAGAGAAAGAACCTTTTCCTTCCTCAAATTCAGTCTTCACTTACCTGGGCTGGCTGCTGGTGCACACACTCGCTGCTCTCTTTCCCAGGAATCCCTAAGTGCTACTGAACTCTGACGATTCCCTGTCTGTCACACACAGCGTAAGCGACGAAGTCACGCAGATAGACTGGAGTGAGGGCGGAAGATGCAAAATCTGTGCTAGCCATGCATCATAAGGCTGGCTAATTAAAAAAAAAAACAACAATCCCAATGACAGGCACCCCTCTGTGGGTTGCGCCTGTAGGCAGATGCCTACACTGCCTTATTATAAATCTGGCTCTGTGTGTAGTAGTACAAATGGCATAGTAACATAGTCGATGAATAATACCGATGATCAGGCTGAAAAAAGTGTCCCTCAAGTTAAGCTTAGGCTTTATCACACTTATTAATCCAGAGGAATAAACACTAAATAAATAAATAAATGTGTACATACATACGTGCATATATAAATAAATAAGACAAACAAATTTATTGAAGCCACTTCCAGCTATCCCCAAGTGGTTGAAAAAATAAATCTTTCCTGACTCCAAAGGCAATGTGATATCTCCCTAGATTAACATCCGATATGCATTTATGCCAGCTGTAATAATTCTCAATTTTGTTCTGAGCTACAAAGGTAACCAATACTTTCTGGAAAGCATCTATATTACCTGCAAACATATCCTCCTGATGCTAAGAACAACCTTACTACCATCACTGTAAAAATATTTTGTGGTTTATTTGAAAGCGCCTTTTTACTAGTCTTAAAGGGATAGTAATGGATCTTTTATAGTATATTTAATATTACACATAATAAAAAAATAAAGTAATTGAGGCCAGTCCGATCTCTCAGACCTTTATGGTTTGAGAGATATACAATTACAAAGTTCCCCCTCCCTGCCCTTTCACTGATGTCAGGCTCTAGCTTACAGCAGGAGATCCTGGTCTCGGGACCGTCCTGCGGCTCTTCAGCAGAGCCAAAATAGCACTATATAGAAATAAATACTTAATTTGAACGTTCTACAAAGTTTGCTTGCAAACCAGGCACATTTTGTAGACTGTTCAAATGAAGTATTTATTTCTATATAGCGCTATTTTGGCTCTGCTGAAGAGCCACAGGATGGTCCCAGGACCAGGATCTCCTGTGAAATAGTAATCATAACCCCCTGCTCACACACACAAACACACACACACTAGTCCTCTCTAATGTACAGAAATCCAGTTTGGCCATACCTCCCAACATTTCAAATTGCCAGAGGGACACTTGTGTTGTAGGGGGTGTTGCTGGGGGCATGGCTGGTGGGCAGGGCATTACCGATAATTTTCAGGCTATTTCATAAACTATTGATACCTCCTTGTGTAATGTAATAAATGACTTATAACAAGACCAAAGTATTTTATTTACACAGACTAATTTATAAACACATATACTGACGTTTAAACAAACAATAATATGAGTTTTATTGCTGTATAGTAATTTGATTCACTTATATACACACCACACAGTCTGATCTCCTAAAAAGAGGGACATCAGGGTGCGAAAGAGGGACAGAGGGATTTGGGTCTAATAGAGGGACACTTGGGAGGTATGAGTTTGGCTAGTCTCTTTTTATAACTAAAATCTCCCATTCCCCACAGTATATAGTTCCCTAGATATGTTCTAGTATTGGTCTTGAATTTATGTGGAACTAGTATTTATATCCCCCCCACCACCACCACCACACACACACACACACACACACACACACACACACACACTCTCTCTCTCTCTAATGTAAAGAAATCCATTTTGGCTAGTCTTTTGGCTAAAATCTTCAATCCCTCTAGCAGTTTTCTTACACATCTTTCTGTGCTGAAAGATTCTCCATGCTGTTTTAAAGGTTACTTTGCCTGCTAAAAAGGTACAGTTGGAGGGCACTGAATTATTGCTGTCCATCTACATTTGCTTTGTTTCTTCACGTCTCCCTCTCATCTTTGTTACCACTTCCCCTATCCTGTTTCTCTCTACTTGTCTTGCCTTTCTTACACCTTTTATTACATTTTTTCTCATCAACTCTTATTATATATTTTTTCATACTCTTCTTTTCTGGCTGGATACCTAATGAGTAGAAATAATAAAACCAATAATCACACTGTTTTAATGTGCTCTGGTTTTGCTTCCTTGCTGAAACAGCAGAGTTACGCCTACAAGCTATACTGTTTCACAACATGCAGGAAGAAATTAGTGTATTCATTACCCACAATACAGTTTGCTAACACATGTGCTTGCAGTTTGTCACATTTGTCATTTTTTTCAGTGATTGACACTTCAATGTTTGTATTTATGAAAGTAAATATGCTTCAAAATGATAGTTTCTGCACAATGTCTAGACTGGTATTACTACATACTTGTCACATTAATCTTACAGGATAGTAATTCCTGGAGCTATATATACAATCGTAAACATCACTGTTACTAGTTGGTCCGTGTATAGTGGGTTATCGTCTGATTACGAATTTCCCCCCCACTGTCGGCTTTGACTAACCTTTTTATAATTGTATAAATAATACAGCATGTCTACTTTAGTGAAATGTAAAATATAAGACAGGATGTTTATGTTTTACATAAAACTAAGAAACATATTTGAAATGGACCCACTTAGCTGTGTTGTCCCCATTTGCAATCATACCAAAAAGTCTGAGATTGAATCCATGGTGAATGTACATTTTTTTTTCCTTTTTTCATGCAAATTGAAGGCTACATGAAAGAGCTAAACACAAATATTAGTGCTCAAAATATTAATGTGAATTTAACACAAGTTATATGATTTCTCTGTAACTTCTTCAGGAAATTTAAAATGTATACTTTCATAAATGAGTGATATCAATTGTTTAATCGGGGCCGGATTTACATCTCAGGAGCCTGTAGGCACAGAAATCTGAAGTGCCCCTTCCGAGAGATCTGCTTTATAGACATCTACAGAGGGGTGCAGATCGGAGTGGTCTCCAGCTGTTCAGGACTACAGCCCTTTGAGAGCCAGAGATGTACGCAACCGCCGCGCCAGGCTGCCAGGTAGGTGCCAGCCAGGTCAGCCGCAATTTCTGCAAAAAGAGAGCACCGCACAAGAACACTAGCAGCCAGCTACCCAGGCAGTGGGAGCACTCAGCACATAGAGAAAGAACCTTTTCCTACCTCAAATTCAGTCTTCACTCACCTGGGCTGGCTGCTGGTGCACACACTCGCTGCTCTCTTTCCCAGGAATCCCTAAGTGCTACTGAAGTCTGACGATTCCCTGTCTGTCACACACAGCGTAAGCGACGAAGTCACGCAGATAGACTGGAGTGAGGGTGGAAGATGCAAAATCTGTGCTAGCCATGCATCATAAGGCTGGCTAATTAAAAAAAAAAAAAACAATCCCAATGACAGGCACCCCTCTGTGGGTTGCGCCTGTAGGCAGATGCCTACACTGCCTTATTATAAATCTGGCTCTGTTTGTAGTAGTACAAATGGCATAGTAACATAGTCGATGAATAATACAGATGATTAGACTGAAAAAAGTGTCCCTCAAGTTAAGCTTAGACTTTATCACACTTATTAATCCAGAGGAATAAAGATTAAATAAATAAATATGTACATACATACGTGCATATATAAATAAGACAAACAAATCTATTGAAGCCACTTCCAGCTATCCCCAAGTGGTTGAAAAAATAAATCTTTCCTGACTCCAAAGGCAATATGATATCTCCCTAGATTAACATCCTGTATGCATTTATGCCAGCTGTAATAATTCTCAATTTTGTTCTGAGCTAGAAAGGTAACCAATACTTTCTGGAAAGCATCTATATTACCTGCAAACATATCCTCCTGATGCTAAGAACAACCTTACTACCATCACTGTAAAAATATTCTGTGGTTTATTTGAAAGCGCCTTTCTACTAGTCTTAAAGGGATAGTAATGGATCTTCTAAAGTATATTTAATATTATACATAATAAAAAAAATAAAGTAATTGAGGCCAGTCCAATCTCTCAGACCTTTATGGTTTGAGAGATATACGATTACAAAGTTCCCCCTCCCTCCCCTTTCACTGATGTCAGGCTCTAGCTTACAGCAGGAGATCCTGGTCTCGGGACCCTCCTGCTGCTCTTCAGCAGAGCCAAAATAGCACTATATAGAAATAAATACTTAATTTGAACGTTCTACAAAGTTTGCTTGCAAACCAGGCACATTTTGTAGACTGTTCAAATGAAGTATTTATTTCTATGTAGTGCTATTTTGGCTCTGCTGAAGAGCCACAGGATGGTCCCAGGACCAGGATCTCCTGTGAAATAGTAATCATAACCCCCCGCCCACACACACAAACACACACTAGTCCTCTCTAATGTACAGAAATCCAGTTTGGCTAGTCTCTTTTTATAACTAAAATATTCCATTCCCCACAGTACATAGTTCCCTAGAAATGTTCTTGTATTGGTCTTGAATTTATGTGGAACTAGTATTCATATCCTCCCCCCCCACCACCACCACCACCACCAAACACACACTTTCTCTAATGTAAAGAAATCCATTTTGGCTAGTCTATTGGCTAATATTTTCAATCCCTCTAGCAGTTTTCTTACACGTCTTTCTGTGCTGAAAGACTCTTCATGCTGTTTTAAAGTTTACTTTGCCTGCTAAAAAGGTACAGTTGGAGGGCACTGAATTATTGCTGTCCATCTACATTTGCTTTGTTTCTTCACGTTTCTCTCTCATCTTTGTTGCCACTTCCCCTATCCAGTTTCTCTCTACTTGTCTTGCCGTTCTTACACCTTTTGTTACCTTTTTTCTCATCAACTCTTGTTATATATTTTTTCATACTCTTCTTTTCCTGCTGGATACCTAATGAGTAGAAATAATAAAAACAATAATCACACTGTTTTAATGTGCTCTGGTTTTGCTTCCTTGCTTGTTTCATATTTCTGAAGCAGCAGAGTTACGCCTACAAGCTATACTGTTTCACAACATGCAGGAAGAAATTAGTGTATTCATTACCCACAATACAGTTTGGTAACACATGTGCTTGCAGTTTGTCACATTTGTCATATTTTTCAGTGATTGACACTTCAATGTTTGTATTTATGAAAGTAAATATGCTTCAAAATGATAGTTTCTGCACAATGTCTAGACTGGTATTACTACTTACTTGTCACATTAATCTTACTGAATAGTAATTCCTGGAGCTAAATATACAATCTTAAACATTATTGTTAATAGTTGGTCCGTGTATAGTGGGTTATCGTCTTATTACGAATTTCCCCCCCACTGTCGGCTTTGACTAACCTTTTTATAATTGTATAAATAATACTGCATGTCTACTTTAGTGAAATGTATAATATAAGACAGGATGTTTATGTTTAGCATAAAACTAAGAAACATATTTGAAATGGACCCCCTTAGCTGTGTTGTCCCCATTTGCAATCATACCAAAAAGTCTGAGATTGAATCCATGGTGAATGTACATTTTTTTTCCTTTTTTCATGCAAGTTGAAGGCTACATAAAAGAGCTAAACACAAATAATAGTGCTCAAAATATTAATGTGAATTTAACACAAGTTATATGATTTCTCTGCAACTTCTTAAGGAAATTTAAAATGTATACTTTCATAAACGAGTGATATAAATTGTTTAATCAGGGCCGGATTTACATCTCAGGAGCCTGTAGGCACAGAAATCTGAAGCGCCCCTTCTGAGAGATCTGCTTGATAGACATCTACAGAGGGGTGCAGATCGAAGTGGTCTCCAGCTGTTCAGGACTACAACCCTTTGAGAGCCAGAGATGTACGCAACCACGGCGCAGGCAGGTGCCAGCCAGGTCAGCCGCAACTTCTGCAAAAAGAGAGCACCGCACAACAACACTAGCAGCCAGCTACCCAGGCAGTGGAAGCACTCAGCACATAGAGAAAGAACCTTTTCCTTCCTCAAATTCAGTCTTCACTCACCTGGGCTGGCTGCTGGTGCACACACTCGCTGCTATCTTTCCCAGGAATCCCTAAGTGCTACTGAAGTCTGATGACTCCCTGTCTGTCACACACAGCGTAAGTGACGAAGTCATGCAGATAGACTGGAGTGAGGGCGGAAGATGCAAAATCTGTGCTAGCTATGCATCATAAGGCTGGCTGATTTAAAAAAAAAACAATACCAATGACAGGCACCCCTCTGTGGGTTGCGCCTGTAGGCAGATGCCTACACTGCTATATTATAAATCTGGCTCTATGTGTAGTAGTACAAATGGCATAGTAACATAGTCGATGAATAATACAGATGATTAGACTGAAAAAAGTGTCCCTCATGTTAAGCTTAGGCTTTATCACACTTATTAATCCAGAGGAATAAAGACTAAATAAATAAATATGTACATACATACGTGCATATATAAATAAATAAGACAAACAAATCTATTGAAGCCACTTCCAGCTATCCCCAAGTGGTTGAAAAAATAAATCTTTCCTGACTCCAAAGGCAATGTGATATCTCGCTAGATTAACATCCTATATGCATTTATGCCAGCTGTAATAATTCTCAATTTTGTTCTGAGGTAGAAAGGTAACCAATACTTTCTGGAAAGCATCTATATTACCTGCAAACATATCCTCCTGATGCTAAGAACAACCTTACTACCATCACTGTAAAAATATTTTGTGGTTTATTTGAAAGCGCCTTTCTACTAGTCTTAAAGGGATAGTAATGGATCTTTTAAAGTATATTTAATATTATACATAATAAAAAAATAAAGTAATTGAGGCCAGTCCGATCTCTCAGACCTTTATGGTTTGAGAGATATACAATTACAAAGTTCCCCCTCCCTGCCCTTTTACTGATGTCAGGCTCTAGCTTACAGCAGGAGATCCTGGTCTCGGGACCGTCCTGCGGCTCTTCAGCAGAGCCAAAATAGCACTATATAGAAATAAATACTTAATTTGAACGTTCTACAAAGTTTGCTTCCAAACCAGGCACATTTTGTAGACTGTTCAAATGAAGTATTTATTTCTATATAGTGCTATTTTGGCTCTGCTGAAGAGCCACAGGATGGTCCCAGGACCAGGATCTCCTGTGAAATAGTAATCATAACCCCCCGCCCACACACACAAACACACACACTAGTCCTCTCTAATGTACAGAA
Organism: Rhinophrynus dorsalis; assembly: GCA_037306005.1. Classification (NCBI taxonomy): domain Eukaryota; kingdom Metazoa; phylum Chordata; class Amphibia; order Anura; family Rhinophrynidae; genus Rhinophrynus; species Rhinophrynus dorsalis. The sequence continues at coordinate 339,481,129 of CM074723.1, read as the reverse complement.
ATCCAGTTTGGCTAGTCTCTTTTTATAACTAAAATATCCCATTCCCCACAGTACATAGTTCCCTAGAAATGTTCTTGTATTGGTCTTGAATTTATGTGGAACTAGTATTCATATCCTCCCCCACCACCACCACCACACACACACTCTCTGTAATGTAAAGAAATCCATTTTGGCTAGTCTATTGGCTAATATATTCAATCCCTCTAGCAGTTTTCTTACACGTCTTTCTGTGCTGAAAGACTCTTCATGCTGTTTTAAAGGTTACTTTGCCTGCTAAAAAGGTACAGTTGGAGGGCACTGAATTATAGAAGAATAGAATTATCTACATTTGCTTTGTTTCTTCACGTTTCTCTCTCATCTTTGTTGCCACTTCCCCCTATCCAGTTTCTCTCTACTTGTCTTGCCGTTCTTACACCTTTTGTTACCTTTTTTCTCATCAACTCTTATTATATATTTTTTCATACTCTTCTTTTCCTGCTGGATACCTAATGAGTAGAAATAATAAAAACAATAATCACACTGTTTTAATGTGCTCTGGTTTTGCTTCCTTGCTTGTTTCATATTTCTGAAGCAGCAGAGTTACGCCTACAAGCTATACTGTTTCACAACATGCAGAAAGAAATTAGTGTATTCATTACCCACAATACAGTTTGGTAACACATGTGCTTGCAGATTGTCACATTTGTCATATTTTTCAGTGATTGACACTTCAATGTTTGTATTTATGAAAGTAAATATGCTTCAAAATGATAGTTTCTGCACAATGTCTAGACTGGTATTACTACTTACTTGTCACATTAATCTTACTGAATAGTAATTCCTGGAGCTATATATACAATCTTAAACATTACTGTTACTAGTTGGTCCGTGTATAGTGGGTTATCGTCTTATTACGAATCTCCCCCCACTGTCGGCTTTGACTAACCTTTTTATAATTGTATAAATAATACAGCATTTCTACTTTAGTGAAATGTATAATATAAGACAGGATGTTTATGTTTAACATAAAACTAAGAAACATGTTTGAAATGGACCCACTTAGCTGTGTTGTCCCCATTTGCAATCATACCAAACAGTCTGAGATTGAATCCATGGTGAATGTACATTTTTTTTCCTTTTTTCATGCAAATTGAAGGCTACATAAAAGAGCTAAACACAAATAATAGTGCTCAAAATATTAATGTGAATTTAACACAAGTTATATGATTTCTCTGCAACTTCTTAAGGAAATGTAAAATGTATACTTTCATAAATGAGTGATATCAATTGTTTAATCAGGGCCGGATTTACATCTCAGGAGCCTGTAGGCACAGAAATCTGAAGTGCCCCTTCCGAGAGATCTGCTTGATAGACATCTACAGAGGGGTGCAGATCGGAGTGGTCTCCAGCTGTTCAGGACTACAACCCTTTGAGAGCCAGAGATGTATGCAACCGCCGCGCCAGGCAGGTGCCAGCCAGGTCAGCCGCAATTTCTGCAAAAAGAGAGCACCGCACAACAACACTAGCAGCCAGCTACCCAGGCAGTGGGAGCACTCAGTACATAAAGAAAGAACTTTTTCTTCCTCAAATTCAGTCTTCACTCACCTGGGCTGGCTGCTGGTGCACACACTCGCTGCTATCTTTCCCAGGAATCCCTAAGTGCTACTGAAGTCTGATGACTCCCTGTCTGTCACACACAGCGTAAGTGACGAAGTCATGCAGATAGACTGGAGTGAGGGCGGAAGATGCAAAATCTGTGCTAGCTATGCATCATAAGGCTGGCTGATTTAAAAAAAAAAAAAAACAATACCAATGACAGGCACCCCTCTGTGGGTTGCGCCTGTAGGCAGATGCCTACACTGCCTTATTATAAATCTGGCTCTGTGTGTAGTAGTACAAATGGCATAGTAACATAGTCGATGAATAATACAGATGATTAGACTGAAAAAAGTGTCCCTCAAGTTAAGCTTAGGCTTTATCACACTTATTAATCCAGAGGAATAAAGACTAAATAAATAAATATGTACATACATACGTGCATATATAAATAAATAAGACAAACAAATGTATTGAAGCCACTTCCAGCTATCCCCAAGTGGTTGAAAAAATGAATCTTTCCTGACTCCAAAGGCAATGTGATATCTCCCTAGATAAACATCCTATATGCATTTATGCCAGCTGTAATAATTCTCAATTTTGTTCTGAGCTACAAAGGTAACCAATACTTTCTGGAAAGCATCTATATTACCTGCAAACATATCCTCCTGATGCTAAGAACAACCTTACTACCATCGCTGTAAAAATATTCTGTGGTTTATTTGAAAGCGCCTTTCTACTAGTCTTAAAGGGATAGTAATGGATCTTTTAAAGTATATTTAATATTATACATAATAAAAAAATAAAGTAATTGAGGCCAGTCCAATCTCTCAGACCTTTATGGTTTGAGAGATATACGATTACAAAGTTCCCCCTCCCTGCCCTTTCACTGATGTCAGGCTCTAGCTTACAGCAGGAGATCCTGGTCTCGGGACCGTCCTGCTGCTCTTCAGCAGAGCCAAAATAGCACTATATAGAAATAAATACTTAATTTGAACGTTCTACAAAGTTTGCTTCCAAACCAGGCACATTTTGTAGACTGTTCAAATGAAGTATTTATTTCTATATAGTGCTATTTTGGCTCTGCTGAAGAGCCACAGGATGGTCCCAGGACCAGGATCTCCTGTGAAATAGTAATCATAACCCCCCGCCCACACACACAAACACACACACACTAGTCCTCTCTAATGTACAGAAATCCAGTTTGGCTAGTCTCTTTTTATAACTAAAATATCCCATTCCCCACAGTACATAGTTCCCTAGAAATGTTCTTGTATTGGTCTTGAATTTATGTGGAACTAGTATTCATATCCTCCCCCACCACCACCACCACCAAACACACACTTTCTCTAATGTAAAGAAATCCATTTTGGCTAGTCTATTGGCTAATATTTTCAATCCCTCTAGCAGTTTTCTTACACGTCTTTCTGTGCTGAAAGACTCTTCATGCTGTTTTAAAGTTTACTTTGCCTGCTAAAAAGGTACAGTTGGAGGGCACTGAATTATTGCTGTCCATCTACATTTGCTTTGTTTCTTCACGTTTCTCTCTCATCTTTGTTGCCACTTCCCCTATCCAGTTTCTCTCTACTTGTCTTGCCGTTCTTACACCTTTTGTTACCTTTTTTCTCATCAACTCTTATTATATATTTTTTCATACTCTTCTTTTCCTGCTGGATACCTAATGAGTAGAAATAATAAAAACAATAATCACACTGTTTTAATGTGCTCTGGTTTTGCTTCCTTGCTTGTTTCATATTTCTGAAGCAGCAGAGTTACGCCTACAAGCTATACTGTTTCACAACATGCAGGAAGAAATTAGTGTATTCATTACCCACAATACAGTTTGCTAACACATGTGCTTGCAGTTTGTCACATTTGTCATATTTTTCAGTGATTGACACTTCAATGTTTGTATTTATGAAAGTAAATATGCTTCAAAATGATAGTTTCTGCACAATGTCTAGACTGGTATTACTACATACTTGTCACATTAATCTTACAGGATAGTAATTCCTGGAGCTATATATACAATCGTAAACATCACTGTTACTAGTTGGTCCGTGTATAGTGGGTTATCGTCTGATTACGAATTTCCCCCCCACTGTCGGCTTTGACTAACCTTTTTATAATTGTATAAATAATACTGCATGTCTACTTTAGTGAAATGTATAATATAAGACAGGATGTTTATGTTTAGCATAAAACTAAGAAACATATTTGAAATGGACCCCCTTAGCTGTGTTGTCCCCATTTGCAATCATACCAAAAAGTCTGAGATTGAATCCATGGTGAATGTACATTTTTTTTCCTTTTTTCATGCAAGTTGAAGGCTACATAAAAGAGCTAAACACAAATAATAGTGCTCAAAATATTAATGTGAATTTAACACAAGTTATATGATTTCTCTGCAACTTCTTAAGGAAATTTAAAATGTATACTTTCATAAATGAGTGATATCAATTGTTTAATCTGGGCTGGATTTACATCTCAGGAGCCTGTAGGCACAGAAATCTGAAGCGCCCCTTCCGAGAGATCTGCTTGATAGACATCTACAGAGGGGTGCAGATCGAAGTGGTCTCCAGCTGTTCAGGACTACAACCCTTTGAGATCCAGAGATGTACGCAACCGCCGCGCCAGGCTGCCAGGTAGGTGCCAGCCAGGCTATCTGCAATTTCTGCAAAAAGAGAGCACTGCACAACACTAGGAGCCATCTACCCGGGCAGTGGGAGCACGCAGCACATAGAGAAAGAACCTTTTCCTTCCTCAAATTCAGTCTTCACTCACCTGGGCTGGCTGCTGGTGCCCGCACTCGCCTCTATCTTTTCCAGGAATCCCTAAGCAAACAAATCTATAAAGCCACTTCCAGCTATCCCCAAGTGGGTGAAAAAATAAATCTTTCCTGACTCCAAAGGCAATGTGATATCTCCCTAGATTAACTTCCTATATGCATTTATGCCAGCTGTAATTATTCTCAATTTTGTTCTGAGATAGAAAGGTAACCATTACTTTCTGGAAAGCATCTATATTACCTGCAAACATGTTCTCTTAATGCTAAGAACAGCCTTACTACCATCGCTGTAAAAATATTCTGTGGTTTATTTGAAAGTGCCTTTCTACTAGTCTTAAAGGGATAGTAATGGATCTTTTAAAGCATATTTAATATTGTACATAGTAAAAAAACAAAGTAATTGAGGCCAGTCTGATCTCTCAGACCTTTATGGTTTGAGAGATATACAGTTACAAAGTTCCCCCTCCCTGCCCTTTCACTGATGTCAGGCTCTAGCTTACAGAAGGAGATCCTGGTCCCAGGACCGTCCTGGGTCCAGGATTTCCTGTGAAATAGTAATCATACCCCCCCCCCCCCACATGCACACACTAGTCCTCTCTAATTTACAGAAATCCAGTTTGGCTAGTCTCTTTTTATAACTAAAATCTTCCAGTCCCCAGAGTATATAATTTCCTAGAAATGTTCTTGTATTGGTCTTGAATTTATGTGGAACTAGTAATCATACCCTCCCCCACCACCACACACACACACAAACACACACACTCTCTGTCTCTAATGTAAAGAAATCCATTTTGGCTAGTCTTTTGTCTAAAATCTTCAATCCCTCTAGCAGTTTTCTTACACTTCTTTTTCTGTGCTGAAAGAATCTTCATGCTGTTTTAGAGCTTACTTTGCGTGCTAAAAAGGTACAATTGGAGGTCACTGAATTATTGCTGTCCATCTACATTTGCTTTGTTTATTCAAGTATCCCTCTCATCGTTGTTGCCACCTCCCCCATCCAGTTTCCTGTCTACTTCCTTTGCCTTTCTTATGTATCTTATTTTTTTATCACCACCTCGTATATATTTTTTTCATACTCCTGTTTTCCTCTGGGATTCCCAGGGAGTAGACAATAATGTTTTAATGTGCTATGGTTTTGCTTCCTTGCTTGTTTCATATTTCTGCAGCAGCACAGTTACACCTACAAGCTATACTGTTTCACAACATGCTGAAATATATTAATGTATTCATTACCCACAATACAGCTTGCTAACACATGTGCTTGTAGTTTGTCACATTTTTCAGCAATTGACACTACTATATTTCTGTTTAAGAAAATAAATATGCTTCAAATTTATAGCTTCTGCACAATGTCTACACTGGGATTACTACCAGTTTGTCACATTAACCTTACTGAATAATAATTCCTGGAGCTATATATATAATCTTAAACAAAACTGTTGTTAGTTGGTCCGTGTATAGTGGGTTATCGTCTTATTACGAATCTCCCCCCCGCTGTCGGCTTTGACTAACCTTTTTATAATTGTATAAATAATACAGCATTTCTACTTTTGTGAAATGTATAATATAAGGCAGGATGTTTATGTTTAACATAAAACTAAAAAACATTTGAAATGGACTCGCTTAGCCGTGTTGTCTCCATTTGCAGTCATACCAAAAAATTCTTAGATTGACTTTATGTGTGAATGTACATTTGTTTTTACATTTATTGTTACAATTTGAAGGCTACATAAAAAGAGCCAAACACAAACAGTGCACGAAATATTAATGTGACTAATACAAGTACACTTATTTTCTGCAACTTTTTAAGGGAATTTAAAGGGATAGTAATGCTTCGTTTTATCTTTATTTTATTTTGTAGGCATTAAAAAAACATGAACAACGATATAAGTCTTATCTCTCAAACCTTTATGGTTTAAGAGATATTCACAAGCAAAGTATCCCCCCCTGTTCAGCCACATCAGAAGGGAGGTGCCCAGGTAGACTGCAGAGAGGGACAATCTTCAATTAAAATAAGGGAAAAAGCTGAAAAAGGGGGGAAGGGCTTTCATTCTTTTCATACAAAGAAGATTGTCCCCTGCTGTTATCTGTCTGGTCTTACAACCAGATTCACATCTGAGAAGAGATGGCTTACACTAGGAAAAAGGGGCGGGAGGGGGAAACTTTGCTTGTGAATATGTCTTAAACCATAAAGGTTTGAGAGATAAGACTTATATCATTCTTCATGTTTTTTTAATGCCTACAAAATAAAATAAAGTTAAAAAGAAGTGTTACTATCCCTTTAAAATTCAGACTTTCATGAATGAGTGGCATCAATCTTGTAATAGTTCAAAAAGTGTAGTAACATAGTTGATGAATAGTATAGATGACTAGGCTGAAAAAAGTATCAATCAGATTCATGTTATGCTGTATCACACTTGTTGCTCCAGAGTAAGAAAGGCTAAATAAATACATACATAAATAAAACAAACCAACAAATCTAATGAAGCCATTTCCATTGACACACCAAGGGGATAAAAAAAAAATATTTCCTGTCTCCAAAGGTGTGATACCATCCTGGATTAATATCTTAAATGTATAGATACCAGTTGTAATAATTCTCAATTCCTGAGCTAGAAAGGTAACAAATACTTTCTTGAACGCATCTATATTACCTGCAAACACAGCCTTCCAAAGCAAAGAAAAACCATCACTGTAAAAATATTCCCTGCCTTGTAGTTGAAAGTGCCTTTCAATGACAAAGTATCCCCCTCCCGCCCCTTTTACTGATGTAACACTGTTCAGCCAGATCAGAAGGGAGGTGCCCAGGTAGACTGCAGAGAGGGACAATCTTCAATTAAGATAAGGGTAAAACCTGGAAAAACTTGTCAAGGGAGAAAGGGCCTTCATTGTTCTCATAGGAAGAAGATTGTCCCCTTCTGTTATCTGTCTAGTCTTACAACCAGATTCCATATCTGAGAAGAGATGACTTACACTAGGTAAAAGGGGCGGGAGGGGAAACTTTGCTTGTGAATATCTCTCAAACCATAAAGGTTTGAGAGATAAGACTTATATCGTTCTTCATGTTTTTTTTAATGCCTACAAAATAAAAGATAAAATGAAGTATTACTGTCCCTTTAATGTTGGAGTGTTTGTTTTATTGCCCAGCTCTTTGAGTAAATAGTTCCTTAGAAAGTTTTTTGTATTGCCCTCTATTATATATGGAAATAGTAATCCTTCCCCGCAGACATTTTCTCTCTAATGTAAACAAACCTAGTTTGGCTAGTCTCTTTATGACTAAAATCATCCAATTCCCAGAGTAAATAGTTCTCTAGAGAGCTGTTTGTATTTGTTTTGAATATAGTCCCTCTTTATAACTAAAATCTTCCAATCCGTCTGTCAGATTTTATACACATCTCTTTACTTTGTCCATTTTAATATAGTCTTTTAAACCCCTTAAGGACCTATGACATACATAACCGTCATGGGAAAACTTCCGTTAAGGACCCATGAAAGTTATGTACGTTATGGAATACAGGGGTCCCCGCGCGGCTACACTCTATTCTGGGACCGCTGAATCCATTGGAACAAAAAAAAAATGCTTTGTGTTTCTTAACTGGCGGCCACGTTAAAAACTGGTATTTACACTGTATAGCAAGTGAATGATATATGGCTAGAGAGATGTAATTTTTTGTTTATTAATCGTCTATTTTCATATTTATAACTTTGCAAGTAAACAAAATGTGAAAAGGTGGAAAAACATTTTTTTTTATTTTATATGGCCTTATGCAACAAGAAATAGGCTCCATTGTGGACAAACTAAATGATTCATATGGTGTTGGGGTTTAGGACCAGATTTATATTTGAGGCAAGATACACCTCAGATATACATATATAAAAATGTCAGTTTTCCTTCTTTTGTTCCAAACACACCTACGGACAGATGTATAGATATGGTAATGCATTCTGGGATATGTAATTCTGATTCTATAACTTTTTCTCTATTTCATGGCAGCTCTTGAGGTTAGAAAAGTACATCCCTGAAAACGTTTCTGTCATTTGTTCTTTGACCATTCAACTTGGCAGAGTTCCCAGACTACTGGTATAACACCTGCAGCTACAATGAGCACAGACTAATGCAGGAATGGTAACCTGTGGCACTCCAGCTGTTAATCTTCAAGTCCCATTATCCTGGAGAGAAGGACAAAAAGAGTGATAAACATATTGAGAAAGAGACAGACTGAAAGAGAGAGAGAACTAAATTCTTATGTTCTCCACTTTAGTACTTCATCCTGCAAATAATTCTATAATATAAAAGGCCAGAATGTTTGTCCGATGCTTACAATATTCCCTCTATCAACTGGCTGTTCTCTGCTTCTCTCCTACTGCTGTCTAAGCACATCCTCAGCCCTGTGCTATGCTTAACTTAAAAGGATAGTAATGTCTTAATTATATAAAAAGTAATATTGTAGAGCATAAAATAAGAAATCCAACCTTTATGGTTTGAGAGATAGAGCGTTCTAAAGTTCCCCCCACCCTCCCCTTCTCCTGACGTCAGTTGTAAGCTGACAGCAGGAGTTCCTGGTCCGGGGACTGTCAGGTGGCTCTTCAGCAGAGCCAAAATAATGCAATTTAAAAATAAATACTTCACTGTAACAGTCTACAAAGTGTGCTTGGTTTGCAAGTACACTTTTTAGACTGTTCCAAAGAAGTATTTCTTTTTAAATCGCACTAATGTGGCTCTGCTGAAGAGCCTCCTTGTGTCGGCAGACACGGATCTCCTTCTGTCAGCTTTACAGCTGACATCAGGGAGGGGAGAACTTTAGAAAGCTCTATCTCTCAAATCATAAAAACCTGAAGCCCCCCAATGAGGTCTATAAAAAAAAAAAAATGAACAAAAAAAAATAAAAAATTAACCCTGTGTGTGCCACAGGAGAGGGGGTTCATTGCAGACCCCCTCCTGTGGCACAGATAGGACTTTTTTTTTTTTACTATTGCTTTATATTCAAAGCTTGTTGGGGGATCCTGAGGCCCCCCAACAAGCTATGAATAAAGAATAATATTTTTTTTAAAAAATGAACCCTCTGTGTGCCAATGCACTGTACACCCCTGTGGCATGCACACAAAATGCCTGCAATCCCCCCCCCCCGTACCCTACCTGTCGAAGGTATCCAAGATTAACCTCCAACAGGAGAACCAATTAGGTTGGATATCTTCACATAAATAGATAAAATTAAATTTGAGAACTTTACACTATACTTGGTATTGACACGCTAATTCACAGTAAAAAATTGATAAAAATAATCATGCATATTTGTGCAAAAATATATATAATTTATTACATACAAAATACTATATATAAAGTGTAAACAACAATGATATAAATGAGTGACCAGCAATTACAACAGATATACGGTAACCCAAACCACAATTATCACCATTAGCATTACCAGCAATTAAAGGGTTAACCACACATAGGTATATTCAGAGATATTAAATAACTATAATTGAACTCAGCAACATAGAAAATTATAATTTACCCTTACAATTAATTCAAATACGGTTGGCAGCAGCATATATGAATACCTCTGCCCCAGAAACTGTATAAACTATACTAATTGAGGTTTAAGGTATATTGTCAGGTGAGTCAGCTTTAATATTAAGCCAGGTCCTCTGACAGTTTCCTTATACCATATATATGTAACTGTTTATTTGAAACACAGACACAGTAGGTTTGGATAAAACACAATTTTATTAAATAATAAAGATCATAAGAACCCTCACAGGTCCTGTAATATATGCACAATATAATACAGCCACTAGACAAGTTATACAGAGGTAAGCCCACACAGGTCCAGTATAAGTATAGAGTCCATATAACAATATACTGACACAGGTCAGGCAGATCTTGTGTGAGTCCCAGTTTATCAGTACTGCATGGGTTAATAGTAGGCAGAGAACGTTGACAGGCCCTAGTGTAGCTAAGCCTTTTAAGAAGCTCAAACAGAGATGAGAGCTTTAATTCGAGTAACGCCCAAGATAGTGGAAACCAGACAATTGTGGACTGCTGTAGCAGTAACGGAGACTGAGCAACTTGAGCACTGCCGTATCAGTAACGGAGTCTAAGCAAGTTGAACACTGCCGTAGCAGTAACGGAGACTAAGCAATTGGAGCACTGCCGTAGCAGGAGCGGAGACTGAGCCACATGAGCACTGCCGTAGCAGTAACGGAGACTAGGCAACGGGACACTGCCGTAGCATTAACGGAGACTGAGCAATAGGAGCACTGCCGTAGCAGGAGCGGAGACTGAACCACGTGAGCACTGCCGTAGCAGTAAATGAGACTAGGCAACGGGACACTGCCGTAGCATTAATGGAGACTGAGCAATAGGAGCACTGCCGTAGCAGGAGCGGAGACTGAGCCACTTGAGCACTGCCGTAGCAGTAACGGAGACTAAGCAACTTAAACTCTGCTGTAGCAGTAACGGAGACTGAGTGACTGAAACACTGCCGTAGCAGTAACGGAGACTGAGCCACGTGAGCACTGCCGTAGCAGTAACGGAGACTAGGCAACGGGACACTGCCATAGCAGTAATGGAAAACTGAGCTACTCGCCCTGATAGGCACCCAACCTGGAACGGTTCGTAAGGCAGACCGATAGGAATGTCGCCGGGGCGACATGGTGGCAACGAGACCAATCTGCAAAGCTGTCCAGAGACAGTGAGAGACAAGCACTACCCTCAACCGGGGACCGGTCAGGGCGTGCAGAGGAGGCAGCAGCCCAAACGGGCAGAATCCACAGAGCACAGGAACGGAGAAAAGTCCAAGTCGTTGCACGGAACAGGAACGTCAGCCAATCCAAGTTGGTACACGAAGCAGGAACGTCAGCCAATCCAAGTCCGTACACGGAGCAGGAACGTCAGCCAAGCTGGGTCGGTACACAGGAGATGAGAAGCAGAATGGTCAGGCAATCCGGGTCGGTGCACAGGCAGGAAACAAGATGTGGAGTAGTCAGTCAGGCCGGGTCGATACACTGAGAGCACACAAGAATCAGGAACAAGCGCTGGTACTGGAACACCACGAAAGGGAACCGGAGATGTGCCAGAACCCAGTATTTAAGGACAATACTGGGCGGGACAATCACAGTGCAGCCAATAGGCATTAGGCAGGAGTGGAAACTGACAGAATGTTGCCGAATAGCACGGGCACTGTGATAGTACCCCCCTCTCAAAGACTCCCTCTCCTAGAAGAGGCACCTGGTTTCTGCAGATATTTGGAGTGAAAATTGCGCAGCAATCTAGGAGCATGAAGATCACTCTGATCAACCCAAGAATGCTCCTCAGGGCCATAGCCCTTCCAATGGACCAGATATTGCAATTTTCCTTGAACTCTGCGTGAATCAGTGATGCTTTGGACCTCATACTCCTCCTGACCCTGAACTTCCATAGGACAGGGGACCGCAGGAGTGGTAGTGTAACGGTTGCATACCAGAAGTTTCAGCAGAGATACATGGTACACATTATGAATGCGCATGGATTCTCAGAGGTCCAGGGCATATGAAACAGAGTTAACTTTGCGGATCACCTTGAAAGGACCAATAAACCAGGGAGCCAACTTATTACATGGAACGTGCAAGTTTAAGTTTCTGCAGGAAAGCCATACCCTGTCCCCAACCTGGAAGGAGACCGCTGGCAGCCGTCTGAGATTAGCGTGGTGCTGATAACGCTGGAAAGAATTACTGAGGGCCCTCTGAACCTGTGCCCAGGTGGAGCGGAGTTGCTCAATATGCTCTTCCAGAGCTGGAATCTGCTGTGACTGGAATGAGTCCGGGAGCAAACATGGCTGAAACTCGTAGTTGATGAGAAGCGGGGAGCTCCCGGACGATGAATTAACTGCACAGTTCCTGGCGAACTCTGCCCATGGCAACAGGTCTGCCCAATTATCGCGATGATCGGACACGAAACAGTGCAAGAATTGCTCCAATCCTTGATTGGCACGCTCAGCGGCTCCATTGGTCTGGGGATGGTAAGCAGACGAAAAGGACAGCTGAATGCCCATCTGGTTACAAAATGCCTTCCAAAACCTGGACACAAATTGACTCCCACAGTCCGACACCAGCACTCTAGGTATCTCATGCAAGCAGAACACCTCTTTAGCAAAGACAACTGCCAGCTCCTGGGCCGAGGGAAGGCCATGAAGGGGCATGAAGTGGGCCATTTTAGAGAATCTATCAACCACCATAAGGATGAAAGAGTAACCCCTAGACACTGGCAGTTCTCCCAGGAAATCAATGGATACGTGGGACCAAGGACGCTCGCCATTAGGTACTGGTTGGAGTAAGTCCACTGGGAGGTGTCTAGGGGATTTGGCACGAGCACAGGTGGTACAGGCTGCAGTGAATGCGGCGCAGTCGGCCTGTAGGGAAGGCCACCAAAATATTTGTGAAAGAGACCAAATTAATTGATCCCTCCCAATATGCCCAGCAGCCCGAGATGAATGATAGGTTTCAAGCAAGAGGGCACGAAATGGCTCATCTACAAAACACTTGCCTACTGGGGTATCTGGGGGAGCAGCAGCCTGGGTAGCCAGAATTTCCTCCCCCAGTGGCAAAGTGATGCTAGTACGTAAGGTAGCCAAGATGCGATCAGGCTGAATGATGGGTACGGGAACCTCATCCTTATCCATCTCTGGCCCAAATTGCCTGGACAGAGCATCGACCCTAACATTCTTGGAGCCAGGCAAGTAAGATACAATAAAGTTAAAGCGGGACAAAAACAAGGCCCATCTGGCTTGACGTGAGGACAATCTCTTAGCTTCCGAGAGATATGTCAGATTTTTGTGGTCTGTCAGGATTAATACAGGAGTTCTCGTACCTTCAAGCAAGTGACGCCATTCTTTCAGAGCGAGAATAATAGCCAGGAGTTCTCTGTCCCCAATTTCATAGTGACTCTGGGCACTAGACAGCTTTTTAGAGAAGAACCCACAGGGTCTCAGAGTACTCCCGGCTACCGGACTCTGTGACAGTACTGCCCCTACCCCATTTTCAGAGGCATCAACCTCCAACATAAATGGAAGGGAAGGGTTGGGGTGGGACAGTACAGGAGCCCACTGTGCGATTGCCCTGTTGTATCTCCATGAGTTGTTTGGCAGCAAAGGCGGCTCTACCTGGAACTTCAAATACTCTTCGAAAGGTATGCACAAACTCCCTGAAGTTCCTAGTGCAGGGTTTAGCGTTCTCCCACAGGGGGTTGGCCCATGCCAGGGCTCTGCCCGTCATTAAAGATATCATGAACCCCACCTTGCTGCGGTCATTAGGAAAGGCGTGGGGGGTTAACTCCAGAAAAATCTCCAACTGATTAATAAACCCTCTGCATAGTGTGGGTTTGCCATCATATCTGAGCGGTAACGGAGCTGAGGCGGTTACCCCTTCAACCAAGGCCACATGTGCCATGGTAGCCACGCTCCTGGTACCCACTATGGTATGTCAACCCACAGCAGTGGGGTACCATTTTCCGTAGGCTGGCAGGAGGTCCTCTTAGAAAATCCCATGGTGTTGAACAATTTTCGTATCTTTGAAGTGACTGATTTGTAAAAAAAACACTTTTTTTTTTCTGTAGCACTACATTCTGGAAATAGTTGTGCACACTAACTTAGGGGTAGAAAGGCAAGTAACCTCTCATTAGATGTGGCAGGTTGTCTTCATTTCAAAATGGTATGGTTTCTCTACCTTTTCTTCACTTCTGTAGCCATTATAACCATTTTCATACATGTAAGAATGTTTGAGAAAAAGCTAGAGAAATCAGAGGTTGTAGCAGGTGTAGTTTTGTACTTCTAGCACCCCCTACAGTATGTCAACTCATGCCAATGGGGTGCCATTCTTCTCCTAAGAGCACTATCTAACAAATACAGTTGGAAATCCCATAGTTTTAGCAGGTTTCAATACATCTGAAGGGACAGAAATGTAAAAAGTTTCAATTATTTTCCTATATTGCCTCCTTCTGGAAACATTTATGCACACCAGGATTGGGATAAGAAGGCACGTGAACCCTCATTAGATGTGTCAGGTTATCTTCTTTCCAAAATGGTATGGTTTATCTACCTTTTCTTCATTTCTGAAAGTGTTATAGCCATTTTCATACACACAAGAATGTTTGAGAAAATGTTAGAGAAATCAGAGGTTGTAGCAGGAGTAGTTTTGTACTTCTAGCACCCCCTATGGTATGTCAACTAATACCAATGGGGTGCCATTCTTCTCCTAAGAGCACTAGCTAACGAATACAGTTGAAAATTCTATGGTTTTCACAGATTTCAATACATTTGAAGGGGCAGAAATGTAAGAAAATGCCTTTTTTTTCATTAGCACCACCTTCTGGAAGCATTTGTGCACACCAGTCTTGGGGTAACAAGGCAAGTGACCCCTCATGCGGCAGGTTATTTTCTTTCCAAAATGGTATGGTTTCTCTACCTTTCCTGCATATCTATAAAAGTTATGACACTTTTCGTGCAGGCATATAATTTCAAAAACAAAAGTGTCAGGTTTAGGTAAATGTTCCTAGTACCCACATATTGTATGTTATCCCACACAAATGGGGTACCATTTTTCTCATATTGGTAGCAGGTACTGAATACAGTAGGGCTCTACGCTAGCCATGGACGTAGGTAAAACTATACAAATTTGGTATTTTTTTACTCGGAGGACTCAGGGCTTTTTCAAATAATTGAAACTTTCACAATCAAGGTAAATGTTTTTGATATATAGTATGTGATTTTAGCAAAATAAATAAATTTTCACTTTTTTTGTCATTATGACATCATAACTTTTTGCACGATGCAAAACGCTCTTCATGTAAGGTACCACGAAAAAGCTCAATTCGTTCTGAAAAAATCAATATATAGTTTTCCATATTTAACTAAAAATCCCCAGAGGAAATCAAGTCTAAACAGAAGGATAGCAAAAATGCTGAAAATGTGTCTGGCCTGCAGGGTACAGGAAATGGCCTGAGCCTCTGGCACTGAAGGGATTAATCCTTCAAGTTACACCCCTGGTTTTACTCCATGTATGCTCTAGTAATGACTCTCCTCCTCTTTGGAATCCACACCACAGTAAGTACTCCCTCAGTGTAACAGTGTGATGTTCTCAAGCTGTTTACTATACCATCAATCCCAAGCTTGTCTTTGACCTGATGTACTCCTACTTTCTTGGACCACAGTCTCCTATTCAGTGGTTAACAGTGATACTGAACCTATGACCAAATCTATTTAATTGTAGTTTTCTCCGTCGACCAATACAGGTTACTGGTAACTTTGGGTAAGCGATCAGTCCGTTTAAGTAGGCAGGAACAATTCTGAGAAATGACTGCTGGGTGGAGCCTACCTCCTCTCCGTAGCTTGCAGCTAGCCAATCCCCATCCAGTAAGATTTGTTTCTTGGTCAAGACACAAGGCAAGAGAACAGTTTTGCTATAGTTTTAGCTTTTTTATTATTTTTCTTTTAGATATGGGATACCACCATTAGGTGGATTACCATAACTGACAATTCCCATCCCCCACATGTGGATAGCTCAGTTTACCAGGTGCTTTTGTGGACCTAAGCCCTGGGGGGAAAATCTTGGCTGCAAGTTCTTTCCTCAGGAGTTATCCACTGAGGCTTCTTCTTGATATATGATAATCTGAAGATAGAAGACCTGCTGAAAAAGATGAGCACCCTTTGAGTGCAGAGGTCCACATGTCCCATGCTTCCCCTCCACACAGGGGTCTCATTTGGAGTTCCTATTACATACTCATGCACTCATTGGGTTTATCTGTATGTCTGTGGGGTGTTTGGAGCACATTTATGTGGTAACTTAATCCTTTGGCTACTGGTTTAGCATCTCTTGGGAGGTTGTGGGCACTTTCCCTACTGGGCTCAGTGTTTATTGGCTCTACTGACATGTTCTAGTGACACTTGGAGTGGTTTTACATTTTGGTATTCACCCTGTAAATTTTGTGTTCCCGTGGGCGTTTACCACATAGGCACCATTGCTCCATTCACTCCTATGGGATTTTACAATTTGGGACATATCTCTGCAACCGCTCCACTTGCGAGGTCAGAGATGGCTCATTTGGTTGGTCTGCCCTTGCTCTGTTATCCGGTCAATGTTCTGGGCATGTTGGGGGGCTCTGGGGGCTTTGGGCACTGTTGGGGTACTTTTTCAGTGAAAATGCAATTCCCATGAGCGCTTGCTTCGCACGTTCGTTTATGATTGGCTCCCGCCGCGTCAGCCATTTTGTGCCTTCTCTGAACGAGTATCCTACGCAGGACTTGGACTCTCCTTCTCTCCTCAGCAGTTTTAATTCTTTGCCTACCAGAAAAGTCTATTTAAGCGTTTCTGGGGTGATTTTAATTATCATGCACACTGTTTTTTGGGTGTTTCTGATACTTAGACAGTGAGAATGTCTATTCTGTTAGACATTGGGGCTAGGCCTAAGTATTCCCTTAAGGTTCAGTCTTCTGCTCTCTGTTTTCTTTCAGAGGCGCCTTGCTATTCTTCCTGATGTCAAGGTTTTCTTCAAGGGTGTTGCTCATTCCCATCCTGTGTTTAAAGGGATAGTAATGTTTCATAATAAAAGCAGCTCTAATTAATCATCATATTATTTGGACTTTGGAGAGTGTTATTTCAATTCTTTCAGAGTTGTAGTGCAAGAGTAATTCAATGACAAAGTATCCCCCTCCCGCCCCTTTTACTGATGTAACACTGTTCAGCCAGATCAGAAGGGAGGTGCCCAGGTAGACTGCAGAGAGGGACAATCTTCAATTAAGATAAGGGAAAAACCTGAAAAACTTGTCAAGGAGGGCAGGGCTTTCATTGTTCTAATAGAAAGAAAATTGTCCCCTGCTGCTATCTGTCTGGTCTTACAACTAGACTCCACATCTGAGAAGAGATGGCTTACATTAGGTAAAAGGGGCGGGAGGGGAAACTTTGCTTGTGAATATCTCTCAAACCATAAAGGTTTGAGAGATAAGACTTATATCGTTTTTAATGCCTACAAAATAAAATAAAGAAAAAAACGAAGTATTACTATCCCTTTAAGGCTCCCGCTGCTCAGTGGGACCTTAACTTGGTTTTGGGTGTCTTTCAGCGCCCTCCCTTTGAATCTTTGGCCTCTGTTCCACTACGTGTGCTGACGTGGAACATGGCTTTTCTCCTGGCGATCATGTCTGTTCTTCGTGTTTCGGAGCTGCGTGCCCTGTCTTGTTGGCCACCCTTTTGGTGTTTCACAAGGACAAAGCTGTGCTTCGCATTTCACAAGAGTTTCTCCCGAAGGTGGTGTCTGAGTTCCACATTAATCAGGAGATTGTGGTGCTTTCTTTCTGCCCTAACCCTGCTTCTGACAGGGAGAAGGATCTTCACTTGTTGGATGTCGTGTGTTTTGTCAAGTTCTACGTTCACCGCACTGAGTCCTTGCGGCAGTCTGAAGCTCTTTTTGTCATTCCTGAGGGTCCCAGGGCAGGGAAGCCTGCTCCCAAGGTAACCATTGCTTCTTGGATTAAATCCACTGTTCATAGGGCTTACGAACTTCGGAAGAAGCCTGACCCCTTTTGGGTCACAGCTCATTCTACGAGGTCTATTGGGGCATCTTGGGCCTACAAAAATCAGGCCTCAGTTGATCAGTTGTGTAAAATGGCCACTTGGTCATCTGTACATACCTTTTCCAAACACTATCGTGTGGATGTCCTGGCATCGGCTGATGCCAGTTTTGGGAGGAAGATCCTGGAGGCAGCCTTGCCTGTCTAGGATCTCCTTTGTCTCTTCAGTACTCTTTCACTTTTGAGCCCTGTTGGCTCTTGTTCAGTGTGCTGTATATCAGTTCCTGGGGTCTGCTTTACCCCTGTTCGGTGTCCGTTGACACCTTGCGCTTATTGTTGAACTATTCATGATCTGTTGGTTCACTGGTGCTCTGGTGACTTTGGGGGCCTGCACCTGGTCCTTGCCTTTCTTCCCGCCCTGGGGAACTTAATGGTAGGACATCCCAAAGTTACCAGTAACTTGTATTGGACGACACAGAAAAGAGGATTTTAGTCTTACCTGTTAAATCCTATTCTCTTAGTCCATACAGGTTACTGGTCTCCCACCCTGTCAAGGGACCTTGCTTGGCTCTCCTGTGCCAGAACATGGGGGTCCTTTCGGGATGATGCTCACAGGAGTCTTCCTTTACCTTCTTACTACCTAGTCAATAATTAGTTTTCAAATCTTACTGGATGGGGATTGGCTAGCTGCAAGCTAAGGAGAGGAGGCAGGCTCCACCCAGCAGTCACATCTCAGAATTGTTCCTGCCTACTTAAACGGGCTGATCGCCTACCCAAAGTTACCAGTAACCTGTATGGACTAAGAGAAAAGGATTTAACAGGTAAGACTAAAATCCTCTTTTTGTGTAATAACCTGTGCTTACTTACAATGCCAGTTTTGTGGATTACGCTCCATTTCCCAGTCTTCCAGTCACAGTAGTGTCTCCAGATCACAAGTGCTTTTTGATATTGTCCCTGGTTGCTCTAGCCTTTGTTCATCATGAAGTCCTACTATATAAATTAACACTACAAGGATGCAGAACCACTTCCAACCAATCATATACCGATTTGCCTGCCTCATCCATACCCCAGATGCAGTGTTTGGTATCTTAAATGAATCTTCCTCTTCTCTATGGGTCTGACATCCTATTGGCCTAGCCAGACTCAATTTCCTCCCAAATAGAAATAATTCACAGGGATAGCAAATTCTAATATAACACATATATGCTCTTGGTAAATAACTATACACCCTAGGCCTTTATTGGCAACAAACTACCCATAGACCAATTACACCTTTTAGGGTTTTATCGTGGTATTTTAGTGCAGTGAAAATAGGAGAAAATGTCCCTCTAACACTGCACAGCAAAACCCTAAATGTGGCAGTTTTGTACATACTGAAACAGGCAGAGTGCATGAGCCTACTTAATAGCAATTATATTGAATAGTGTATATAGAGGCAAAAAAGAGATGACCGTAATGAGGAAAGCAGGCTGGTATGTAGCATCAATCTCATCCACTCCAGTAGAGGTCTTCTTGACATATCATGTCTGGAGGTCATGTTTCGGGGTCCACAAACAGTCAGTACCATGCCTAAGAAACACATTTGCCCTCTTCTGGTTGTGTCTTGGTTCTTCTTGCCATCACTAAGCTCATGGCTGCATTTCCTCCAATCGAGGCTCAAAAAACTATGATTAACTTTGCTTAACTGTGATTCTTTGCCTATTTCGTTTGGCAATAGGGATTCACATTAATTTATGTAAGTGTTTATGAAGGCTGTGTCTGATTTGGGTGTCAAAATACTAATGTGACAATCAAATAATCTACTTGGAGCAGTGCCACTGTTTTTGCCTCTGTAAATGCCAATCTCAGTTCAGTGGATTACCTTAGTTTTATTTCAGGCTATCCAAGCTATCACTTAGGCCTTGTTCACAAAGGAAATATCAACATAGCGATGCTGCAGATGCACATGTATTGCTTGTGTACCATGCATTGCATTCCCCCCGCAGAATGAAGGGGAAACTGTGCGCTTTTAATTTGCCCTCCTGCCCACATAGGTGTCAGCATTATCTGATTGCTGGTGCCCATATAGGCAAGCCTATGACTAGATCATTGCAAACAGGATTGCAACACTTCAGTCACACATGTTAATGGACTGCATGGCAAACCCATAGGTCACCATGTGGATCTTCACTGCTGCAATTCTTCTTTGTCCATTGCTAGTCGCTGGGGAGTTTTAGCAAGCTACTGTCCAGTTGCCTATCACAGATTAAACAGTACCCTGTTTCTGTGCATGATAACAGTTTTGCTGCAGCACAATTGCACAGGTTTAAAAGTCCTTACAGAGGCTCCCAGTTGACAGGGGACAAGGCTGGGAAAACAGGAACTGTGTATGGGGTTCAGTGTCTACCACTGGAGAGTGAAACAAGGCTGGGGGTGTCAAACAGTGCACTATCAGTGGACAATAGAATAATGTTATTATTGTTAATATTTGGTAAGCTATATGGTAAGTGAGTGAAAAAGTAGTGGTGTGTAAGTGTTAACTATGTACAGGGTGCCTCAGAAGGTCTTAACCCCTTAACGACCCATGACGTGCTAAAACCCTAATGGGCAAACTTCCCATAAGGACCCATGATGGTCCTGGCATGTCATGGGTAAAATGATAGCAGCGGGCCTCAGTGCACGCTTCTATCATGGTGTACAAGCTGAAACTGAGCACTCCAGGACTGATCACATGCAGGGCCGGATTTACATCTCAGGCGCCCCTAGGCACAACAACCTCTGGCGCTCCTAACCCCGCCTTTGGCCCACCCCTAATTACGCCTCTCACTTAGCCACACCCCTCCACTAACCACACCCATTTTTAGATTTGTTTTATTCTTCACAGTATTAATGGTTCGCCCCAGAACTGTTCCAGTTTACTTTAAGGAATAGTGTACATTTCATGTTAAAGTGCAGACACTTTCCTGATTAAATCTTAGGTTTTACGCTTTCTGGTGCCAGAGAGGGGCCCAACACCCAAAGACTTCCACTCATTAGCAGGCAGCCTCCCTCACCTGGAGACTTCCACTCAATGCCAATCAGCCTCGCTCACCCGGAGAAAGGTACTCCGTGCTAGGCAGCCTCCCTCACCCAAAGAAAGGCACTCCGTGCCAAGCAGCCTCCCTTACCCAAAGAAAGGCACTCCGTGCCAAGCAGCCTCCCTTACCCAAAGAAAGGCACTCCGCAGATCATAATTATAAATTTAAGTGGCACAGCAGTCAGCATTATGCACCCGGAATTGTGGGCGTGACAATGGCATTGCCAGGCGCCCCTGAAAATCGGGCGCCCTAGGCAAGTGCCTTGTCTGCCTATTAGCAAATCCGGGCCTGATCACATGTACTAGTATTTTCATTCACAAAGGCAATGTGTTTCACACATTGCCTTTGTGACTGCTCTCTGTCTCTCTCTTCCTTACGATGACAGTAAGGAAGAGAGTAGCAGAGAGCAGACATAACATCAAATAAAATAATGCAATAGTTGGTATTAAAGTGTTAGTAATGTCTAAAAAAAACTTTTTTGCATTTAGAAGAGCTTAAAAAGCTGATCTAAATGCAAAAAAACGTATCTCTTAAACCGCTATGGTTTAAGAGATACGGGCGTTTAAAGTTTGATTTCTCCTACTGACAGCTGTAAAGCTGTCAGCAGGAGATCCGTGTCGGTCGACATGCTGGCGCTTGAGAAGTGCCTGGATCTCATTACTTACACAGAATCCCTTCATTGGAATGGTCTAAAACGTGTGCCTGAACACTAGGCACACGTTTTAGATCATTCCAGTGAAGGGATTCCGTGTAAGTAACGAGATCTCGGCACTTCTCAAGCGCCAGCGTGTCGACCGACACGGATCTCCTGCTGACAGCTTTACAGCTGTCAGTAGGAGAAATCAAACTTTAAACGCCCGTATCTCTTAAACCATAGCGATTTAAGAGATACGTTTTTTTGCATTTAGATCAGCTTTTTAAGCTCTTCTAAATGCAAAAAAGTTTTTTTTAGACATTACTAACACTTTAACCCCTTCAGTGCTGGTGCTGGATGCAGGTCCATTTCTGACCTGCTAAGAGCAACTTGTTTTTTTTTTTTATAAATTTAAAACAGAGAAAATATTTTATTTAAACCAGAAGCGTAACACAAAATGCAGGGGCCCCCCTGCAAACTCTAATAAGTGGCCCCCGTGACCCACCCCAATTATACCCACCGACAGTTATGCCCCACCCCAAAATTCCCTACCAATAACTATAAATAACAATACAACATAGTAAAAATTATCCAGACTGAGCCGAGTTTCCCAAAGATGAGCTTTATTAGGCAATCCAGGCATCCCATAGTATAAAATAAAAGGAATGGGGGCATCAGCACACGGCCTAAACCTGTGTCCATCCGGCACAGCCCAAGTAGAACAACTGAACTCCCACACAGCCAAAGTCCTCAGTATTTGTCCCCCCCACCCCTGAGGGCCATCTTAACTGGAAGATCCAAACTGGTCTCTAAGGAGACTTCTAATAAACTCCAAGACTGAATTAATTAAAATGAAACTCTGCTGACAATCTCCAGAGCAAGCAATGAGTTGATTCAATCTCCTGAGGTTATCCCATCAGGCCTGAGGACTCCCCGTGTTCTCTACCACTGTTCTCTAAAACAATGAGATGAGCTTGTGACTTACTGTTTCAGTCATGGTGCTGAATCAATGGAATCACAATCATTAACCCCTTAACGACCCTTGACGGTCATAGTACGTCAAGGGTCGATCTGACGGAACGACCCATGACGTACTATGACCGTCATGGAATTCCGGGCTCCCCCCGCGGCTGCACGCCATTCGGGGAGTCCGGAAGCGTTATAAAGAAAAAAAAATGCTCCGTGGTCCTTAACTGACCGCGCCAATCGGCTGGTCATTAAGGGGTTAAATAAACTTGATTCAGCACAATCCACACATACCACCTCACAATATTTCATTAGGTATACTTTTATACCTAACAAAATCCCACAAACATTACACAAAACATCAATACAACTTTAAATTACAAAACAAAATGTGTCTGCTGGGATATGGGAGAAAAGCTGGAAAGCCAACTCCTGCAAGGCCATATAGCAGAGTGTTGGGCTTAACCTCTACTTAGACTGATACTTTGACTCCTTGCCACCACATATATATATACACATATATTTTAAATAATGTAGTTTTTTTAATGTGTCGTACTCTGAAGCACTATCACATATGCTAGTGTGCCTCCCCACCAGAACTCCATTTTCCTAAGAGCTAAAGCGTTAAGGCAATGGTAGCTCAGAGTTTTAAACACTACAAAATACAGGTTGTCTAAAGGGCATCTCCAAAATTACTTCTAGACTATGGTTTAACATTTGAAGACATATATGGCATTCAAATTAAAGAGACAACAACATCTAAAAATGTTTTTTGTTGCCTAGAATCCAGTGTTGCATATGTTCTGAGGGTGCAGCCATTACCACCCTTTCCATTGCTCCAAATGATTGTCAGTTAATTCTCAAGAGGTATACCAAAGTTACTAGACGTCTCTTGATTAACCACTTGAATCTAGTGCTGCCTACAGGAGACATCTCTAACATCCAAATAGTTAATACAGAAAAGTGCAACTTCCTGAAGTCAGTGTATCAAACAAGTTAAAGGGATCTGCATCGCTCAAGGAGATAAAAGCACAACAGTTTCAGAACATGAATATGGAGTAATATACGCTTAGTCCCTTGAGTGACAGACGGGCAAGCAATGCACTGGATACAAGTGAGTTGCCCAGCCCTCTGCTTAAATGTGTGTATTTAAGTTAGGTCTTCACATATTATTGCCCATACTTGGCCACATACCGCCTTTTGCCACAAATAATTCCCTTGAAGACCAAATGGGTGTGCAATGTACATTACTCTTCAAGGGGTTGTGCACAACCGTGATCCTCAAGAGAGAAATAAAGCATGAGGCTATGCACAATGAATTGCGATGCAATGCACATTGTTCACCCATTTGTTCTTCAAGGGTTTAACTTATGACAAACGATGAGTTTGACTACTGGCTGGATTTAAAGCTGGCCAGTGATAGACAGTCACATTATGACAATAATGTCAGTGACTGCATATTACTAGTTTTAAAGCTGGCCAGGAATGGGCAGTCATAATATGATTGCTCATTCCTGGCCAGCTTTAACCCTTTGAGTGCCAGAGGGGTATCCTGAAAGGCTCTTTGCCATGTGTTGGATACCCCTCTGGTATGCTAAGGGTTAAATCTTAACTCAGTAATCAGTATCATCTTTTGTCACAATTTAACCAAATGAGTGTCAAATGTGATTTTTTTTTTTTTGCATGGCATTGTGCCCCTCAAAAGGTTTATCAAGCAACTAGTGTAAAAGCCCGTGTACATGGGCCAAGGTCATTTGATGTTAACCCTTTGAGTGCCAGAGGGGTGCGCAACACATTGCTTTGCTATGCGTTGCATACCCTTCTGGCACTCAAAGGGTTAAGAGGCCGGTCCTGCTCTGCATCCTGCCGCCGACTCAGTCATGCACTGTAGAGACTGCCCGAAAGCACAGAATGCTCACAGCACAAAACTCCCAGCATTCTGTGCATTCGGGCAGTCTCTACTGAGCATAACGGCTTCTGACAAACATACTAGCAAATTATTATATAGGATATGCTTAGCATCGTGCTTGATTAACCACTGGAGGATCAAAGGGTTGCACAATGCCTTGCAAAACAATGAATGTTTGACACCCAATTTATGGGGTTAAATTGTGACAGAAGATAAAAGTATCATTGACTACTGGGTTAAAGGGACAGGAATGTCCCCCCCAAAAAAATATCCAGTTTCGTTGAGGTTAAAATATTAATCAATATGCTCCAAAGCCTATCTCCTTAAGGGATTAAGGAAAGCCAGAGCTTTTTTTTTCTGCACTGAGCTGTGTGCAGCAGCTTGGGGACCTCTGAATTCCATGACGTGCCAGGACCCTCACGGGTCCGTAACTAAAGTTTACCAATGATGGTCAATGCACATCATGGGTCCTTAAGTGATTAACTTCCATATGACATATATCTTATATTTGAAAATATTCTAACTGCATGAACAGGCTAGTATGAGAATGTTATGTGGATTAAAAAATGACATTTGATACACATTTCCCAGTAACCCTTTGATTGCCATAGGAGTATGCAACACATTGTGAAGCAATGTGTTGCAGACCCCTCTGTCACTCAAAGGGTTAATACTGGAAATATACACATATACTAACATATATAAAGAGTTTCCCATCTCCTCCTCAAGTCTTACTTAAATAGATAAATAGAGCATTAGTGCAGACTAAACAAGGTACCTACAAACTAGTAATATCATTCAAAGTAAAAAACGTCTTTAGGCCCCAAGAGTCAGGAGTCTTTCTTCATAAAGAATAATAACATTTTTCTAAAATTTTTATCTATATACATATGTATATGTATATATATATATATATATATATATATATATATATATATATATATATAATATCTATATCTATATATATATATAAATACAAGAGAGATGGCAGCACTCACTGTTCAGCAGTCCTCAAAAATGGTCTGGGTGCTCGTCCAAGAAGTAGTGGTTATACAGACATGAATTTGCAGGAAAGCACACTCAGAGAACCATATGTCACATCAAATAAACAGGTGTTTTATTAAATCGACGTTTCGGCCACCCTCAATGGCCTTTATCAAGATTAATCTTGATAAAGGCCATTGAGGGTGGCCGAAACGTCGATTTAATAAAACATCTGTTTGTTTGATGTGACATATGGTTCTCTGAGCGTGCTTTCCTGCAAATTCATGTCTGTATATCTATATCTATCTATCTATCTATATATATATATATATATATATATATATATATATATATACCGTAAAATCTCGCGTATAATACGCACAAATTTGCCCCTCTTCACCTCATGTGAAGTGGGGGGTGCGTATTATACGCGAGACATTAATTTTATAAAAAAAAATTCCATTGCCACCCGTTTCCTCCCTCCCTCCCGGCTTACCCATCTCTTCTTCCGAAGTTCCTCCGTTTGCTTCAGCCTGACAGGGTGGCAGCGGGCGGCATGCTTGCAGGGCCACGCTGGAAGCGGGCTGCGGATGCAAGCATGCCGCCCGCTGCCACCCTGTCAGGCTGAAGCAAACGGAGGAACTTCGGAAGAAGAGATGGGTAAGCCGGGAGGGAGGAAACCGGATTTTTTTTTTTGTTTGGCATGGGAAAACAAGGGTGCGTATTATACATAGGCACTCTTGTTTTCCCTGAAAATCTTGGGTATAATATACACCTGCGTATTATACACAGGTGCGTATTATACCTGAGATTTTACGGTATATATATATATATATATATATATATATATATATATATATATATAAATTGGTTTATGGATGCACTCATGATAATATAGATGAAAGCCTGTGTGTAGTTTATGTAGATAAGTATTTACAGCAGAAATCAGCACTCTCAGGAAATAGTAATAATAATAAGAGTTTTTATTAATAGATCAATGTTTCGATCCCAGCAGGGATCTTTATCAAGATGGCAACCAAACACAAAACACCCCCATTATATACCCTGTGACCGTAGGAGCATGACCTCCTGCCCAAATGTGTATCTACCATAGTGATAAAATAATTAAATAATGTATATAATCCAATACTATCAGATTCCCTATTTCAGTCTGTCAGAAGGAAAATTATACCCATAGTGAATTAACAACCAGTCAGTGATATCGTCAATGTTTTTTTAAGTAAGACTTGAGGAGGAGTTGGGAAACTCTTTATATATGTTAGTATATGTGTATATTTACAGTATTAACCCTTTGAGTGCCATAGGGGTCTGCAACACATTGTTTCACAATGCGTCGCATACTCCTGGGTTACTGGGAAATGTGTATCAAATATCATTTTTTAATCCACATAACATTCCCATACTAGCCTGTTCATGCAGTGAGAATATTTTCAAATATAAGATTTATGTTATGTGGAAGTTAACCTCTTAAGGACCCATGACTTGCCATGACCATCATTGGTAAACTTTAGTTAAAGAGATAGTAATGCTTCATAATAAAAGCAGCTCTAATTAATCATCATAGTATTTGGACTTTGGAGAGTGTTCAATACTGTCAGAGTTATAGTTGAAGAGTAATTCAATGACAAAGTATCCCCCTCCAGCCCCTTTTACTGATGTAACACTGTTCAGCCAGATCAGAAGGGAGGTGCCCAGGTAGATTGCAGAGAGGGACAATCTTCAATTAAGATAAGGGAAAATGCTGAAAAACTTGTCAAGGGGGGCAGGGCTTTCATTGTTTTCATAGGAAGAAGATTGTCCCCTGCTGTTATCTGTCTGGTCTATGGACTGCATTCCACATCTGAGAAGAGATGGCTTACACTAGGTAAAAGGGGCAGGAGGGGGAAACTTTGCTTGTGAATATCTCTCAAACCATAAAGGTTTGAGAGATAAGACTTATATCGTTCTTCATGTTTTTTTAATGCCTACAAAATAAAATAAAGATAAAACGAAGTATTACTATCCCTTTAAGGACCCATGACGGTCCTGGCACGTCATGGAATTCAGAGGTCCCTGCACGGCTGCACACAGCTCAGTGTGGAAAAAAAAAAGCTCTGTGTTCCTTAAAGGGGAACAACTACCACTTCTTCAAGAATTTAACTTCAATAAATCCCCATCTGGCAACTAGCAGCTTAGTAGCGTTAGTCACCAGAATTATTACCTTATTCCAAAGAAATGTGCATTGTTCTGGGGCTGACAGCAGGATGGATCACTGACATCTTGCTATAATGACGTCTGCACGCCTGCGCTGTCAGTCCATTCTGGAGCTGGCCGGCTCCTAGCACCGCCTCCTAGACCCGGATGGGACTGACAGTGCAGGAGCGCAGACGTCATTATGGCAAGATGTCCGCGATCCGTCCTGCTGTCAGCCCCAGAACAATGCACATTTCTT
This sequence comes from Rhinophrynus dorsalis, assembly GCA_037306005.1. NCBI lineage: Eukaryota > Metazoa > Chordata > Amphibia > Anura > Rhinophrynidae > Rhinophrynus > Rhinophrynus dorsalis. Next base: position 339,453,221 of record CM074723.1, on the reverse strand, counting down.
TGGAATAAGGTAATAATTATGGAGGCTAGCGCTACTAAGCTGCTAGTCTCCAAATGGGGATTTATTGAAGTTAAATTCTTGAAGAGATGGTAGTTCCCCTTTAACTGCTGGCTACACGGCCAGTCGTTAAGGTGTTAAACCCTTTGACTTCCAGATTGGTAACCAATGCATTGCTTCTTGATATATTGTGTACCCCTCTAGCATTCAAAGGGTTAAAACTTGCTAAAAATTTTGCTGAAAAATTTGAGAGTGTTGAACAATTCACTGATCTCTTCTGGAAAATGAAGTTTTGCTCACAAAAAAAACATAAAAACTTGCAACATTCATCACAACGTCAATGATCATCATGTATTTATTTTTGTTCTCTTTACTAATGTTTTAAGTGATATCGTCAACATGACAACATATGTGAAAATAAAAACAATTAGAGGGATCAGCAGACATCCGATCACAAAATAAATTAATAGTAACAACATGAAGTAAACCCAAAAGGAAATGTGTCATCTAATTATTTGCATGTAATGCTAAATGGATTTAATATTAGTGAAATCTTCTATCTAATGACTAATGATGATCAGACCAGACAGGCTTAGACGCGCAGCGGGTCTCCCTGGCATCGCGCAGCACTGAAAGGGAGGTCCATCTCGCGGCTTATTAGCCAAATGCTGATATGTAAAGTCTATTCCGAGCTAAGCTTGACTCTTGTGTTCTCTGTATGTCTCCCTTTACCACTTTAGATTGTAAGCTTTCAAGCAGGGACCTCACTTCCAGTGTTTCACTTTGCAAAGTACTTGTAAGCCTGTGTTGTCTAAGCCCTTAAATTGTAAAGTGCTGTGTAGACTCGTGGCACAATATAAATAAACATATTAATTCATTCATTCACTGTAATATTTCTCTAATGCTCCTGATTTCTACGCTTGTATGTTTCTCAAACCCAATGACTTTTTTCACCTCCCTCTCTCTGCCTGTCTCCCAAATATATTTTCCCACCTCCCCTCCTTTATATTTCTACCTACTTTATTTTGATATTTCCCTAACCCCCATTTACATTTTGTTTACTCCACTTTTTTCTGACATGCTGCTTATTGCACAATATGCATGTCAGTAAGAATCCGGCTTTCAAGTCAAAAATCTTGTTTCCCTGTCACATCTCAGCAGCAGAGATAAGTCTGCAAGCATTGCTGTTTCACAATACGTGGGGAGAATTTGTGTATTCATTACCCACAATGCTTTTGAAAATGTTCATGCAATTTGCAAACACATTTGCTTGCGATTGAATCCTTTTTCAAGAACAGAGTGACTGTTTTCTTTTTTATTTAAGAACATTCATATAGCACATGACTATTTCCTGCACATTTTATTTTTTGGTAGTACTAACCATTTCTCTCATTAATGTTCACGTTTCCATATTTTCAGAACTATATATACAATCTTCAACCACTATTAGAACAGTTGGTCCGTATATGGTGGGTTATCATAATTGTATGACTGCCCCCCCCACCATCGCCTTTGACTAACAGGTTTTTTTATTATTATTCGATAAATAACACTGCATGCCTACTTCTGCAATACATCTCATGTAAATTTAACCCTGTGGCACTAGAGAGCAATGCTTTGGAGACTCCTGTAGCATTTTGTAAAATCTGTAGCATTTGCATGAGGTAATTACAAATATTTGCTGAGCATTTATCAGTGGGCAGATGTGGAAACATTGTATATTTATGTAAGCCAAAACATCTAAAAAGGAAAGAACACTAATAAAAGTGCATAAAAGTTGAAAACTTAAAATAACAAAGAAAACAAAAAAATATGCGATAATCACTGAAGTTGTGAGGAAAGCTGCATGTTTTTTCTGTTTTTTTGTGGGCAAAACTTCATCCAATAATATAAAAGGCCAGAATGTTTGTCCGATACAGCCAGGTGCAGTAGAGACTGCCCGAGCGCACAGAATGCTGGGAGCACGGAATTCTGGGAGCATTCTATGAGTTCAGGCAGTCTCTACTGCCCATGACTTCATCGTGTGCGCAGCCAGTGGGGAGACCTCTTTACCTCACCAGACCTTGGCCAGTGTACACGTGCTTTTACACTAGTTTTCCATAAGAGAACACTGAATTGTTCAACACTGTCAAATTTTTCAGCAACATTTTTAGCAAGTTTTAACCCTTTGAATGCTAGAGGGGTACACAACATATCAAGAAGCAATGCATTGTTCAGCCATCTGGCAGTCAAAGGGTTTAACGCCTTAACGACCAGCCGTGTAGCCGGCAGTTAATGAACAGTGCTTTTTTTTTTTCCACACTGAGCTGTGTGCAGCAGCTTGGGGACCTCTGAATTCCATGATGTGCCAGTCCGTCACAGGTCCTTACCTAAAGTTTACCAATGATGGTCCTGGCACATCATGGGTCCTTAACCCCTTAAGGACTGGCCGCGCACACGTGGTGGTCACTTAAGGACCCGGGACCTTTTTTTTTGAACAGGCTAGTATGAGAATGTTATGTGGATTAAAAAATGACATTTGATACACATTTCCCAGTAAACCTTTGATTGCCAGAGGAGTATGAGGCTCATTGTGAAGCACTGTCTTGCAGACCCCTCTGGCACTCGAAGGGTTAATACTGAAAATATAAACATATACTAACAAATATAAAGAGTAGAAAAACACACCAGTTTCCCAACTCTCCCTCAAGTCTTACTTAAATAGATAAACAGAGCATTAGTGCAGACTAAACAAGGCACCTACAAACTGTTAATATTGAAATGAAACAAATAAGTAAAAAAACAGTCTTTAGGCCCCAAGAGTCAGGAGTCTTTCTTCATAAAGAATAATAAAAATTTTCTAAACATTTTTATCTATCTATCTATCTATCTATCTATCTATCTATCTATCTATCTATCTGTACTGTCTCCCGGATATACTTTTCCCTCCTCCCCTCCTTTATATTTCTACCTACTCTATTTTTACAATTTCCTAAGGCCCATTACATTTTGTTTACTCCCCTTTTCCTTCTGACATGCTGCCTATTGCACATTATGCATGTCAGTAAGAATCCGGCTTTCAAGTCAAAAATCTTGTTTCCCTGTCACATCTCAGCAGCAGAGATAAGTCTGTAAGCATTGCTGTTTCACAATAGGTGGGGAGACATTAGTGTATTCATTACCCACAATGCTTTTGAAAATGATCATGCAATTTGCAAACACATTTGCTTGCGATTGAATCCTTTTTCAAGAACAGAGTGACTGTTTTCTTTTTTATTTAAGAACATTCATATAGCACATGACTATTTCCTGCACATTTTATATTTTGGTAGTACTAACCATTTGTCTCCTTAATGTTAAGATTTTCACATTTTCAGAACTATATATACAATCTTCAACAGCTATTAGACCAGTTAGTCGGTGTATCGTGGGTTGTGATAATTGTATCCCTGCCCCCCCCCACCATCGCCTTTGACTAACAGGTTTTTTTATTATTCGATAAATAACAGTGCATGCCTACTTCTGCATACATCGCATATAAATTTAACCCTTTGGAACTAGAGAACAATGCTTTGGAGACTCCTGTAGCATTTTGTAAAATCTGTAAAATTTGCATGAGGTAATTACAAATATTTGCTGAGCATTTATCAGTGGGCAGATGTGGAAACATTGTTTGTATGTTTATGTATGCCAAAACATCTAAAAAGGAAAGAACACAAATCAAAGTGCATAAAAGTAGAACATTTAAAATAACAAAGAAAACAAAAAAATATGCGATGATCATGGAAGTTGTGAGGAAAGCTGCATGTTTTTTCTGTTTTTTTTGTGAGCAAAACTTCATCCAATAATATAAAAGGCCAGAATGTTTGTCCGATACAGTCATGCGCAGTAGAGACTGCCCGAACGTACAGAATGATGGGAGTATTCTGTGCGTTCAGGCAGTCTCTACAGGACATGACTGCATCGTGTGCTCCGCCAGCGGGGAGTCCTCTTTATCTCACCAGATCTTGGCCAGTGTACATGGACATTTACACTAGTTTCCCATAAGAGAACACTGAATTGTTCAACATTGTCAAATTTTTCATCAAACATGTTAGCAAGTTTTAACCCTTTGAATGCTAGAGGGGTACATAACATATCAAGAAGCAATGCATTGTTGACACATTTGCTTGCAAATTATTCCTTTTTCAAGAGTAGAGTCACCTGGCTACTTACTGCACATTTTATTTTTTGTTAGTGCTAACCATTTGTCTCCTTAATGTTAAGGTTTTCATAGTTTCAGAACTATATATACATTCTTCAACAGCTGTTAATTCAGTTAGTCGGTGTATGGTGGGTTATCATAATTGTATGCCTGCCCCCCCCCCCACCACCACCACCATCGCCTTTGACTAACAGGTTTTTTTATTGTTATTCGATAAGTAACACTGCATGCCTACTTCTGCAATACATCTCATGTAAATTTAACCCTGTGGCACTAGAGAGCAATGCTTTGGAGACTCCTGTAGCATTTTGTAAAATCTGTAAAATTTGCATGAGGTAATTACAAATATTTGCTGAGCATTTATCAGTGGGCAGATGTGGAAACATTGTTTGTATATTTATGTAAGCCAAAACATCTAAAAAGGAAAGAACACTAATAACAGTGCATAAAAGTTGAAAACGTAAAATAACAAAGAAAACAAAAAAATATGCGATGATCATTGTTGTGAGGAAAGCTGCATGATATTTCTGTTTTTTTGTGGACAAAACTTCATCCAATAATATAAAAGGCCAGAATGTTTGTCCGATACAGCCAGGCACAGTAGAGACTGCCCGAACGCACAGAATGCTGGGAGCACGGAATTCTGGGAGCATTCTGTGAGTTTAGGCAGTCTCTACTGCCCATGACTTCATCGTGTGCGCCGCCAGTGGGGAGACCTCTTTACCTCACCAGACCTTGGCCAGTGTACACGTGCTTTTACACTAGTTTTCCATAAGAGAACACTGAATTGTTCAACACTGTCAAATTTTTCAGCAACATTTTAGCAAGTTTTAACCCTTTGAATGCTAGAGGGGTACACAACATATCAAGAAGCAATGCATCGTTCAGCCATCTGGCAGTCAAAGGGTTTAACGCCTTAACGACCAGCCGTGTAGCCGGCAGTTAATGAACAGTGCTTTTTTTTTTTTCCCACACTGATCTGTGTGCAGCAGCTTGGGGACCTCTGAATTTCATGATGTGCCAGTCCCTCACAGGTCCTTACCTAAAGTTTACTAATGATGGTCCTGGCACATCATGGGTCCTTAACCCCTTAAGGACTGGCCGCGCACGCGGTGGTCACTTAAGGACCAGGGACCTTTTTTTTTGAACAGGCTAGTATGAGAATGTTATGTGGATTAAAAAATGACATTTGATACACATTTCCCAGTAAACCTTTGATTGCCAGAGGAGTATGAGGCTCATTGTGAAGCACTGTCTTGCAGACCCCTCTGGCACTCAAAGGGTTAATACTGAAAATATACACATATACTAACAAATATAAAGAGTAGAAAAACACACCAGTTTCCCAACTCTCCCTCATGTCTTACTTAAATAGATAAACAGAGCATTAGTGCAGACTAAACAAGGCACCTACAAACTGTTAATATTGAAATGAAACAAATAAGTAAAAAATCAGTCTTTAGGCCCCAAGAGTCAGGAGTCTTTCTTCATAAAGAATAATAAAATTTTTCTAAACATTTTTATCTATATATCTATCTATCTATTTATCTATCTATCTATCTGTACTGTCTCCCGGATATACTTTTCCGTCCTACTCTCCTTTATATTTCTACCTACTCTATTTTTACAATTTCCTAAGGCCCATTACATTTTGTTTACTCCCCTTTTCCTTCTGACATGCTGCCTATTGCACATTATGCATGTCAGTAAGAATCCGGCTTTCAAGTCAAAAATCTTGTTCCCCTGTCACATCTCAGCAGCAGAGATAAGTCTGTAAGCATTGCTGTTTCACAATAGGTGGGGAGACATTAGTGTATTCATTACCCATAATGCTTTTGAAAATGATCATGCAATTTGCAAACACATTTGCTTGCAACTGAATCCTTTCTGAAGAATAGAGTGACTGTTTTCTTTTTTATTTAAGAACATTCATATAGCACATGACTATTTCCTGCACATTTTATATTTTGGTAGTACTAACCATTTGTCTCCTTAATGTTAAGATTTTCATACTTTCAGAACTATATATACAATCTTCAACAGCTATTAGAACAGTTAGTCGGTGTATCGTGGGTTGTGATAATTGTATCCCTGCCCCCCCCCACCATCGCCTTTGACTAACAGGTTTTTTTATTATTCGATAAATAACAGTGCATGCCTACTTCTGCAATACATCGCATGTAAATTTAACCCTTTGGAACTAGAGAACAATGCTTTGGAGACTTCTGTAGCATTTTGTAAAATCTGTAAAATTTGTATGAGGTAATTACAAATATTTGCTGAGCATTTATCAGTGGGCAGATGTGTAAACATTGTTTGTATGTTTATGTATACCAAAACATCTAAAAAGGAAAGAACACAAATCAAAGTGCATAAAAGTAGAACATTTAAAATAACAAAGAAAACAAAAAAATATGCGATAATCATGGAAGTTGTGAGGAAAGCTGCATGTTTTTTTTGTGAGCAAAACTTCATCCAATAATATAAAAGGCCGGAATGTTTGTCCGATACAGTCATGCGCAGTAGAGACTGCCCGAACGCATAGAATGATGGGAGTATTCTGTGCGTTCAGGCAGTCTCTACAGGACATGACTGCATCGTGTGCTCCGCCAGCGGGGAGTCCTCTTTACCTCACCAGATCTTGGCCAGTGTACACAGACATTTACACTAGTTTCCCATAAGAGAACACTGAATTGTTCAACATTGTCAAATTTTTTATCATACATGTTAGCAAGTTTTAACCCTTTGAATGCTAGAGGGGTACATAACATATCAAGAAGCAATGCATCGTTGACACATTTGCTTGCAAATTATTCCTTTTTCAAGAGTAGACTCACCTGGCTACTTACTGCACATTTTATTTTTTGTTAGTGCTAACCATTTGTCTCCTTAATGTTAAGGTTTTCATATTTTCAGAACTATATATACATTCTTCTACAGCTGTTAATTCAGTTAGTCGGTGTATGGTGGGTTATCATAATTGTATGCCTGCCCCCCCACCACCACCATCGCCTTTGACTAACAGGTTTTTTTATTGTTATTCGATAAGTAACACTGCATGCCTACTTCTGCAATACATCTCATGTAAATTTAACCCTGTGGCACTAGAGAGCAATGCTTTGGAGACTCCTGTAGCATTTTGTAAAATCTGTAACATTTGCATGAGGTAATTACAAATATTTGCTGAGCATTTATCAGTGGGCAGATGTGGAAACATTGTTTGTATATTTATGTAAGCCAAAACATCTAAAAAGGAAAGAACACTAATAAAAGTTCATAAAAGTTGAAAACTTAAAATAACAAAGAAAACAAAAAAATATGCGATGATCATTGAAGTTGTGAGAAAAGCTGCATGTTTTTTCTGTTTTTTTGTGGACAAAACTTCATCCAGTAATATAAAAGGCCAGAATGTTTGTCCAATACAGCCAGGCGCAGTAGAGACTGCCCGAGCGCACAGAATGCTGGGAGCACGGAATTCTGGGAGCATTCTGTGAGTTCAGGCAGTCTCTACTGCCCATGACTTCATCGTGTGCGCCGCCAGTGGGGAGACCTCTTTACCTCACCAGACCTTGGCCAGTGTACACGTGCTTTTACACTAGTTTCACTGTCGTCCAATACAGGTCACTGGTACTTCTGGGAGGCGATTCGCCCCTTTAATAGGCAGGAACAATTATGCAAATGATTGCAGGGGGCGGAGCCTCCCCTCCTACTTAAGCCATCTTCAGGCCACAGCCACTAGACTGATTTGTTCCTGGGTGCTGTGCACACCAGGTAGAGAACATCTATGCATTCAACTTAGTATTTTGTTATTTTTTATTCAAATATGGAATACCACCATTAGGAGGGTGACCATGGCTGTGAATTGCCCTCTTTAAAGTGGCTGGTGCAGCTTCCAGGGATTTTCTGTGGACCTTATGCCCTGAAGAGGGAACAGCTTGAGTTAAGCAGCTTCCCTACTGGGGAATTTACCTCTGGTTCATTCCCACTTCTTCATGGTCACCTGAAGACAGAAGTCCTTGCAGGAAAGGTGAGCCACCCATTGAGTGCTGAAGGTCCACTTGTCCCCACAGTGTCCCTTTACTGGGCTTGTATTTGGGAGTTTGCTTTGCACTCCAGCACTCATAGGGTGTTTTTATTTGCATTTAATGTATTTAATGCTGTTTCTGTGGTGTTCTCTGGGTTTGGAGCCTTGACTAGTATTTCTTTATGTGTTTTATGTATGTTTGGGCACTTTTTAATGTTTTATTAAACTTTATTAAAAATGGTGTTCCTCGCCTTTAAGCACGGCTTTTCCCGCTTAGACGCTATGGCTCCTTTACTCTCTATGAGATTTCACAGTCTGTGACATATCTCTGGAACCGCTTGTCACAGCAACTCCAGAGAGGGCTCATTTTTATGCTAAGCTCCTGCTCTATCATCCGGTGTATGTTTTATTAGTGTGGGGTGTTCAGGGGGGCTTCGGGCACTGTTTGGGGTACTTGTATGGGGAAAACTACATTTCCCATGAGCGCCCGGTTCGCGCTCGTTTCTGATTGGCTATCCTGACGGCCGCCATTTTGTGGAGCTCTTCCTCAGTGAGTACACTACACAGGGACCGAGCCTTCTGTCACCTCAACAGATGAACCATTCGCTGGCCAGATAAGTCCAATATTAGGCATTTCTGGGGTGAAACTTTAATCTTCCACACTCTTACTGGGTGATAGAGTTTAAAGTGGGGTATATTGACGCTGTGAGCATGTCTACTTCACTGGAGCTAGGGGCTAGACCCAAGTCTAAGGAGGATGGGGGGGTCCGCTCCCCCCATGGCGTTTTGCTCCTCTTGTCACACTGGGCTATCTAGTGATAATGTGGGGGATCTATGCCCTAACTGCACTGGTCAAGATAGCAACCCTGGGCTTCCCAGCCATGCTATTGAGCCATCTTGGGTGAGGGAGTTTAAAGCTGCCACTAGGGATCTCAGATCCACTCTTCAACTCTTTCCCTCTCAGGTACAGGGGGCTCTCCAGGTCTGGCAGACCCCCTCTACAATCAGGACCTCCCTGCCTAAGCCACAGGGTGCTCCTGATGTGTCTGATTCTTCTGAGGAAGAACTCTTGCAGGATTCTGATGCTGAGGAACGCACTGTTATTGAGTCTAACAGGTCCATTGGGGACCCTTATGAATGTGACCCTGAAGTTTCGGCTGAGGGTCTGATTAGAGCTGTACTGAATACGCTCAACCTTCCTCTGACTCCGGAATCCACTTATGATCCTACTGATGTTTTTCAAAAGAAACCATCTAAGCCTGTTGTTTGTTTTCCAACTAACCCTACTCTTGCCCGTCTAGTCTCTGAGGCATGGAAGAATCCTGATAGATCCTCCTCTGTCTCTAAAAAGTTTGCTAAACTGTACCCTTTTCCTGAGACTGAGCTGGCAAAATGGGTTCATCCCCCCAGGGTGGATGCTCCTGTTTCCAGACTGTCCAAGTCTACCGCTTTGGCTGTCTCTGATGCCTCTGCCCTGCTGGATTGGACGGATAAAAAGCTAGAGCTTTCTCTTAAGTCTATTTTTGCCTCCATTGGCACTGCCATGCGTCCAACCTTTGCAGTGGCATGGGTTAATAGAGCCATTTCGGCCTGGACTGAACGACTGACTGAAGCAGTTCGCCAGGATGCACCGGTATCTGAACAGTTACAGCTTCTTGCTAATATCACTGAAGCTCAGAACTATGTTGCTGACGCTGCCTTTGATGCTGTGCGCATGATGGCGAGGGCCTCCACTGCTTCTGTGGTGGCTAGACGTGCCCTTTGGCTGAAAATTTGGTCTGCTGATACAGCCTCTAAGAAAGCCTTGCTTTCCTTGCCCTTTCAGGGGAATTTACTATTTGGATCTGAGCTCAAAGAAATGATCAGTGAGGCTACTGGTGGTAAAAGTACTCTTCTACCCTCAGTCTTTAAGAAAAAGTTTCCAGCCAAACGCAATCGGTCCTTTCGTTCCTTTCAAACTGAGACACGCTCCTCAGCCCAGACGGGTCCTTCCGCTACGCGCTCCTCCTCCAAGCCCAAACAGTCCTGGAAGCCCAAAGTGGCCCCCAAGGCCAAGACCTCCAAGACTGCTTCGGCATGACTCGCCGAACCCGGGTCCGCATCCGGCTGTAGGTGGACGTCTCCGCATCTTTCGCCGACTTGGGAGGAGTCAGTGGCGGACCCATGGGTTCTTCAGGTGGTGTCAGAGGGATACAGGATCCCTTTCTCCTCCCTTCCTCCTTTTCGGTTCCATTTTACTCGTCCTTCTCAGGAACCTACAAAAAGACGTCTGTTCGACGACGCTATTCAGGATCTCTTGGACAAAGAGGTTCTGGAAGTGGTTCCTCAGGAGGACACAGGTTCAGGATTTTATTCCAACCTGTTTGTGGTGGCCAAAAAGGACGGAGGGGCTCGTCCTATTTTGGATCTCAAAGATCTCAATGCCTATGTGGTGACTTCCCACTTCCGCCAGGAGTCCCTGCGCTCTGTGATTGCAGCAATGTCTCCAGGGGAGTTTCTTGCCTCCCTGGACCTTCAGGATGCTTACCTTCACATCCCTATTCATCCAGAGAGCAGGCGGTACCTCAGGATTGCCTGCCACAGGGGACACTTTCAGTTTTCTGCTCTTCCCTTTGGGCTGACTTCAGCTCCTCAGGTCTTCCAGAGAGTGTTGGGCTCCCTGATAGCGGTGCTTCATCAGGACGGGGTCAGGGTGACTCCCTACATGGACGATGTCCTCATCAAAGCTTCTTCGGCGGAGCTTCTTCACCAGCAATTGCAGAAGTGTATCCACACTCTGAACCGCCATGGTTGTATCCTGAATCTGGACAAGTCGGACTTGGTCCCATCTCAGAGGCTTCTGTTCCTGGGTCTCCTATTCGACACTCGCCAATGCATGGTGTTCCTGCCGGAGGATGTGGCTCATCAGATAGCTATCAGAGTGGCGGGGATTCTGGAACTGGACTTAGTGCCGGTACCGAAGTTGTCGTCCCTGGTGGGGAAGTTCATTTCCACGATCGAAGCGGTTCCTTTTGCCATGGCCCACTCCAGGGAACTTCAGAGATTTGTGATCCAGACGTGCAAGAATCATCCAGATCATCAGCATCTGTCAGTCTCTCTACCTCCTCATGTGGAATCGAGTCTGCACTGGTGGTTGGATCTCTCCCATCTCCTGAAAGGGAGATCCTTTCAAGTTCCTTGTTGGACCACGATCACAACGGATGCCAGCCTTCGGGGCTGGGGTGCTGTGTTGGGTCGCTTCAGTGCTCAGGGGAAATGGGGTCTGGAGGAATCTCTTCTCTCCATCAATGTTCTGGAACTACGTGCCATCCGGCTTGCCCTGAGACACTGGGAATCTCAACTGACCGGTCTTCTGATCCGAGTGGAATCCGACAACGCCACTGCGGTGGCTTACATCAACAGGCAAGGCGGCACAAGAAGCGGCACCGCCTGGTTGGAGGTCAAGGATATTTTGTCTTGGGCAGAAGATCACGTGCCTGTCATCTCTGCAGTTCACATTCCAGGCGTGGACAACGTCATGGCAGACTTCCTCAGTCGTCATACCGTCGACAACGGAGAATGGGCTCTTCATCCAGAGATGTTTCACTTGCTCACCCAGAGGTGGGGGATGCCGGAGGTGGACCTGATGGCCTCCAGACACAACAGGAAGGTTCCGGTGTTTTGCTCCCGGCGGAGGGACTCCCTTGCTCTAGCAGTGGATGCCTTGTCGATCCCTTGGGATTTTTCTCTGGCTTACATCTTTCCTCCTCTTCCTCTATTGATCAGAGTCATCCAGAAACTGAAGCGGGAGCGTTGTCCTGTTATCCTGATCGCTCCAAACTGGCCTCGCCAGTCCTGGTATCCGGAGTTGATGGCCATGTCAGTGGCGGATCCGTTCCCACTTCCTGCCCGTCCGGACCTACTTCTTCAGGGATATCTGTGGAAGGAGGATGTTCACTCTCTCCATTTGATGGCATGGCGGTTGAATCCTCGATTCTAGCAAAGAAAGGATTTTCTCCTTCTGTGGTGTCGACTATGCTCAGTGCTCGTAAGCCTGTGTCTTCCAAGATCTATCATCGCATATGGTCAACCTTTGTGGCATGGTGCTCTGATAAGAAATTATCCCTTGATTTTCATCTTCCCACTGTCCTGGCCTTCTTGCAGGACGGTGTTGATAAGGGGCTCAGTCTGAGTTCCCTCAAAGTTCAGACTTCTGCCTTGTCTGTGTTTTTCCAGGAAAGGATTGCTATCCTTCCTGATGTGAAAGTTTTCTTCCAAGGTGTGACTCATGTTCGGCCTGCCTTCAAGACTCCTGCTCCCCAGTGGGACCTCAATTTGGTGCTGGGAGTTCTCCAGCGGCCACCGTTTGAATCCTTGGCTTCCATTCCATTACGTGTCTTGACTTGGAAGATGGCCTTCCTTTTGGCTATTGTTTCAGTTCGCCGGGTTGCAGAGTTACAGGCTTTGTCTTGTAAACCTCCTTACCTGGTGTTCCACAAGGATAAGGCTGTGCTTCGCACTACCAAGGAATTCTTACCCAAGGTTGTGTCCGAGTTTCACATCAATCAGGAGATTGTGGTTCCCTCTTTCTGCCCTAATCCTTCATCTGACAAGGAACGAGATCTCCGTTTGTTGGATGTGGTGCGTTGCCTCAAGTTTTATGTTCATCGCACCGAGTCTATCAGGAAGTCTGACGCTCTATTCGTCATTCCTGAGGGGCCTAGGGCAGGGAGACCGGCTTCCAAGGTTACCATTGCCTCTTGGATTAAGGCTACTATCTGTGAAGCCTATAAGTTGCGGAATAAGCATGTTCCCTTCCGGGTGACTGCCCATTCCACCAGATCTATTGGGGCCTCTTGGGCCTACAAGAATCAGGCATCTGCTGATCAACTGTGCAGAGCGGCCACTTGGTCCTCTGTGCACACTTTTTCTAAGCACTATCGAGTTGATGTACTGGCTTCGGCTGATGCCAGTTTTGGAAGGAAGGTCCTGGAGGCAGTTTTGCCTGTGTAGGTCTTCCGCTCTGTGATCCTTAGTGCTTCCTTACTGTTGAGCCCTGTTGGCTCTAGTTCCGTGTGCTGTGTTAGTTCAGGGATTGTTCCCTTGATTGGTGTCCGTTGACACTTACAGTTTGGGCAATGTTTTAACTGGTTCATAGCAGTTTTTCTGGCTTGGGCCTTGTTCTGGTCCTTGCCTTATTTCCCACCTGTGGATCAGCTCAATGTTTGTACATCCCAGAAGTACCAGTGACCTGTATTGGACGACAGTGAAAATAGGATTTTAGTCTTACCTGTTAAATCCTTTTCACTTAGTCCATACAGGTCACTGGTCTCCCACCCTGTCAAGGGACCAGACCTGGCTCTCCTGTGGCATTCAGTGGGAGACCTTTGGGGCATGCTCACAGGAGTCTTTCTTCTTGCTTACCTGGGGTCAGTTTTAGGGTCTCAAATCAATCTAGTGGCTCTGGCCTGAAGGTGGCTTAAGTAGGAGGGGAGGCTCCGCCCCCTGCAATCATTTGCATAATTGTTCCTGCCTATTAAAGGGGCGAATCGCCTCCCAGAAGTACCAGTGACCTGTATGGACTAAGTGAAAAGGATTTAACAGGTAAGACTAAAATCCTATTTTTCCATAAGAGAACACTGAATTGTTCAACACTGTCAAATTTTTCAGCAACATTTTAGCAAGTTTTAACCCTTTGAATGCTAGAGGGGTACAAAACATATCAAGAAGCAATACATCGTTCAGCCATCTGGCAGTCAAAGGGTTTAACGCCTTAACGACCAGCCGTGTAGCCGGCAGTTAATGAACAGTGCTTTTTTTTTTTTCCACACTGAGCTGTGTGCAGCAGCTTGGGGACCTCTGAATTCCATGATGTGCCAGTCCCTCACAGGTCCTTACCTAAAGTTTACCAGTGATGGTCCTGGCACATCATGGGTCCTTAACCCCTTAAGGACTGGCTGAGCACGCGGTGGTCACTTAAGGACCACGGACCTTTTTTTTTTAACAGGCTAGTATGAGATTGTGGATTAAAAAATGACATTTGATACACATTTCCCAGTAAACCTTTGATTGCCAGAGGAGTATGAGGCTCATTGTGAAGCACTGTCTTGCAGACCCCTCTGGCACTCGAAGGGTTAATACTGAAACTATACACATATACTAACAAATATAAAGAGTAGAAAAACACACCAGTTTCCCAACTCTCCCTCAAGTCTTACTTAAATAGATAAACAGAGCATTAGTGCAGACTAAACAAGGCACCTACAAACTGTTAATATTGAAATGAAACAAATAACTAAAACAACAGTCTTTAGGCCCCAAGAGTCAGGAGTCTTTCTTCATAAAGAATAATAAAATTTTTCTAAACATTTTTATCTATCTATCTCTCTATCTATCTGTACTGTCTCCCGGATATACTTTTCCCTCCTCCCCTCCTTTATATTTCTACCTACTCTATTTTTACAATTTCCTAAGGCCCATTACATTTTGTTTACTCCCCTTTTCTTTCTGACATGCTGCCTATTGCACATTATGCATGTCAGTAAGAATCCGGCTTTCAAGTCAAAAATCTTGTTTCCCTGTCACATCTCGGCAGCAGAGATAAGTCTGTAAGCATTGCTGTTTCACAATAGGTGGGGAGACATTAGTGTATTCATTACCCACAATGCTTTTGAAATTGATCATGCAATTTGCAAACACATTTGCTTGCAATTGAATCCTTTCTCAAGAATAGAGTGACTGTTTTCTTTTTTATTTAAGAACATTAATATAGCACATGACTATTTCCTGCACATTTTATTTTTTGGTAGTACTAACCATATATCTCCTTAATGTTAAGATTTTCATATATTCAGAACTATATATACAATCTTCAACAGCTATTAGATCAGTTAGTCGGTGTATCGTGGGTTGTGATAATTGTATCCCTGCCCCCCCCCACCATCGCCTTTGACTAACAGGTTTTTTTATTATTCGATAAATAACAGTGCATGCCTACTTCTGCAATACATCGCATGTAAATTTAACCCTTTGGAACTAGAGAACAATGCTTTGGAGACTCCTGTAGCATTTTGTAAAATCTGTAAAATTTGCATGAGGTAATTACAAATATTTGCTGAGCATTTATCAGTGGGCAGATGTGTAAACATTGTATGTTTATGTATGCCAAAACATCTAAAAAGGAAAGAACACAAATCAAAGTGCATAAAAGTAGAAAATTTAAAATAACAAAGAAAACAAAAAAATATGCAATGATCATGGAAGTTGTGAGGAAAGCTGCATGTTTTTTCTGGTTTTTTTGTGAGCAAAACTTCATCCAATAATATAAAAGGCCAGAATGTTTGTCCGATACAGTCATGCGCAGTAGAGACTGCCTGAACGCACAGAATGATGGGAGTATTCTGTGCGTTCAGGCAGTCTCTACAGGACATGACTGCATCGTGTGCTCCGCCAGCGGGGAGTCCTCTTTACCTCACCAGATCTTGGCCAGTGTACACGGACATTTACACTAGTTTCCCATAAGAGAACACTGAATTGTTCAACATTGTCAAATTTTTCATCAAAAATGTTAGCAAGTTTTAACCCTTTGAATGCTAGAGGGGTACATAACATATCAAGAAGCATTGCATCGTTGACACATTTGCTTGCAAATTATTCCTTTTTCAAGAGTAGAGTCACCTGGCTACTTACTGCACATTTTATTTTTTGTTAGTGCTAACCATTTGTCTCCTTAATGTTAAGGTTTTCATATTTTCAGAACTATATATACATTCTTCAACAACTGTTAATTCAGTTAGTCGGTGTATGGTGGGTTATCATAATTGTATGCCTGCGCCCCCCACCATCGCCTTTGACTAACAGGTTTTTTTATTGTTATTCAATAAGTAACACTGCATGCCTACTTCTGCAATACATCTCATGTAAATTTAACCCTGTGGCACTAGAGAGCAATGCTTTGGAGACTCATGTAGCATTTTGTAAAATCTGTAGCATTTGCATGAGATAATTACAAATATTTGCTGAGCATTTATCAGTGGGCAGATGTGGAAACATTGTTTGTATATTTATGTAAGCCAAAACATCTAAAAAGGAAAGAACACTAATAAAAGTGCATAAAAGTTGAAAACTTAAAATAAGAAAGAAAACAAAAAAATATGCGATGATCACTGAAGTTGTGAGGAAAGCTGCATGTTTTTTCTGTTTTTTTGTGGCAAAACTTCATCCAATAATATAAAAGGCCAGAATGTTTGTCCGATACAGCCAGGCGCAGTAGAGACTGCCCGAACGCACAGAATGCTGGGAGCACGGAATTCTGGGAGCATTCTGTGAGTTCAGGCAGTCTCTACTGCCCATGACTTCATCGTGTGCGCCGCCAGTGGGGAGACCTCTTTACCTCACCAGACCTTGGCCAGTGTACACGTGCTTTTACACTAGTTTTCCATAAGAGAACACTGAATTGTTCAACACTGTCAAATTTTTCAGCAACATTTTAGCAAGTTTTAACCCTTTGAATGCTAGAGGGGTACACAACATATCAAGAAGCAATGCATCGTTCAGCCATCTGGCAGTCAAAGGGTTTAACGCCTTAACGACCAGCCGTGTAGCCGGCAGTTAATGAACAGTGCTTTTTTTTTTTTCCACACTGAGCTGTGTGCAGCAGCTTGGGGACCTCTGAATTCCATGATGTGCCAGTCCCTCACAGGTCCTTACCTAAAGTTTACCAGTGATGGTCCTGGCACATCATGGGTCCTTAACCCCTTAAAGACTGGCCTCGTACACGCGGTGGTCACTTAAGGACCAGGGACCTCTTTTTTTTGAACACGCTAGTATGAGAATGTTATGTGGATTAAAAAATTACATTTGATACACATTTCTCAGTAAACTTTTGATTGCCAGAGGAGTATGAGGCTCATTGTGAAGCACTGTCTTGCAGACCCCTCTGGCACTCGAAGGGTTACTACTGAAACTATACACATATACTAACAAATATAAAGAGTAGAAAAACACACCAGTTTCCCAACTCTCCCTCAAGTCTTACTTAAATAGATAAACAGAGCATTAGTGCAGACTAAACAAGGCACCTACAAACTGTTAATATTAAAATGAAACAAATAAGTAAAAAAACAGTCTTTAGGCCCCAAGAGTCAAGAGTCTTTCTTCATAAAGAATAATAAAATTTTTCTAAACATTTTTATCTATCTATCTCTCTATCTATCTGTACTGTCTCCCGGATATACTTTTCCCTCCTCCCCTCCTTTATATTTCTACCTACTCTATTTTTACAATTTCCTAAGGCCCATTACATTTTGTTTACTCCCCTTTTCTTTCTGACATGCTGCCTATTGCACATTATGCATGTCAGTAAGAATCCGGCTTTCAAGTCAAAAATCTTGTTTCCCTGTCACATCTCGGCAGCAGAGATAAGTCTGTAAGCATTGCTGTTTCACAATAGGTGGGGAGACATTAGTGTATTCATTACCCACAATGCTTTTGAAATTGATCATGCAATTTGCAAACACATTTGCTTGCAATTGAATCCTTTCTCAAGAATAGAGTGACTGTTTTCTTTTTTATTTAAGAACATTAATATAGCACATGACTATTTCCTGCACATTTTATTTTTTGGTAGTACTAACCATATATCTCCTTAATGTTAAGATTTTCATATATTCAGAACTATATATACAATCTTCAACAGCTATTAGATCAGTTAGTCGGTGTATCGTGGGTTGTGATAATTGTATCCCTGCCCCCCCCCACCATCGCCTTTGACTAACAGGTTTTTTTATTATTCGATAAATAACAGTGCATGCCTACTTCTGCAATACATCGCATGTAAATTTAACCCTTTGGAACTAGAGAACAATGCTTTGGAGACTCCTGTAGCATTTTGTAAAATCTGTAAAATTTGCATGAGGTAATTACAAATATTTGCTGAGCATTTATCAGTGGGCAGATGTGTAAACATTGTATGTTTATGTATGCCAAAACATCTAAAAAGGAAAGAACACAAATCAAAGTGCATAAAAGTAGAAAATTTAAAATAACAAAGAAAACAAAAAAATATGCAATGATCATGGAAGTTGTGAGGAAAGCTGCATGTTTTTTCTGGTTTTTTTGTGAGCAAAACTTCATCCAATAATATAAAAGGCCAGAATGTTTGTCCGATACAGTCATGCGCAGTAGAGACTGCCTGAACGCACAGAATGATGGGAGTATTCTGTGCGTTCAGGCAGTCTCTACAGGACATGACTGCATCGTGTGCTCCGCCACCGGGGAGTCCTCTTTACCTCACCAGATCTTGGCCAGTGTACACGGACATTTACACTAGTTTCCCATAAGAGAACACTGAATTGTTCAACATTGTCAAATTTTTCATCAAAAATGTTAGCAAGTTTTAACCCTTTGAATGCTAGAGGGGTACATAACATATCAAGAAGCATTGCATCGTTGACACATTTGCTTGCAAATTATTCCTTTTTCAAGAGTAGAGTCACCTGGCTACTTACTGCACATTTTATTTTTTGTTAGTGCTAACCATTTGTCTCCTTAATGTTAAGGTTTTCATATTTTCAGAACTATATATACATTCTTCAACAACTGTTAATTCAGTTAGTCGGTGTATGGTGGGTTATCATAATTGTATGCCTGCGCCCCCCACCATCGCCTTTGACTAACAGGTTTTTTTATTGTTATTCAATAAGTAACACTGCATGCCTACTTCTGCAATACATCTCATGTAAATTTAACCCTGTGGCACTAGAGAGCAATGCTTTGGAGACTCATGTAGCATTTTGTAAAATCTGTAGCATTTGCATGAGATAATTACAAATATTTGCTGAGCATTTATCAGTGGGCAGATGTGGAAACATTGTTTGTATATTTATGTAAGCCAAAACATCTAAAAAGGAAAGAACACTAATAAAAGTGCATAAAAGTTGAAAACTTAAAATAAGAAAGAAAACAAAAAAATATGCGATGATCACTGAAGTTGTGAGGAAAGCTGCATGTTTTTTCTGTTTTTTTGTGGCAAAACTTCATCCAATAATATAAAAGGCCAGAATGTTTGTCCGATACAGCCAGGCGCAGTAGAGACTGCCCGAACGCACAGAATGCTGGGAGCACGGAATTCTGGGAGCATTCTGTGAGTTCAGGCAGTCTCTACTGCCCATGACTTCATCGTGTGCGCCGCCAGTGGGGAGACCTCTTTACCTCACCAGACCTTGGCCAGTGTACACGTGCTTTTACACTAGTTTTCCATAAGAGAACACTGAATTGTTCAACACTGTCAAATTTTTCAGCAACATTTTAGCAAGTTTTAACCCTTTGAATGCTAGAGGGGTACACAACATATCAAGAAGCAATGCATCGTTCAGCCATCTGGCAGTCAAAGGGTTTAACGCCTTAACGACCAGCCGTGTAGCCGGCAGTTAATGAACAGTGCTTTTTTTTTTTTCCACACTGAGCTGTGTGCAGCAGCTTGGGGACCTCTGAATTCCATGATGTGCCAGTCCCTCACAGGTCCTTACCTAAAGTTTACCAGTGATGGTCCTGGCACATCATGGGTCCTTAACCCCTTAAAGACTGGCCTCGTACACGCGGTGGTCACTTAAGGACCAGGGACCTCTTTTTTTTGAACACGCTAGTATGAGAATGTTATGTGGATTAAAAAATTACATTTGATACACATTTCTCAGTAAACTTTTGATTGCCAGAGGAGTATGAGGCTCATTGTGAAGCACTGTCTTGCAGACCCCTCTGGCACTCGAAGGGTTACTACTGAAACTATACACATATACTAACAAATATAAAGAGTAGAAAAACACACCAGTTTCCCAACTCTCCCTCAAGTCTTACTTAAATAGATAAACAGAGCATTAGTGCAGACTAAACAAGGCACCTACAAACTGTTAATATTAAAATGAAACAAATAAGTAAAAAAACAGTCTTTAGGCCCCAAGAGTCAAGAGTCTTTCGTCATAAAGAATAATAAAATTTTTCTAAACATTTTTATCTATCTATCTATCTGTACTGTCTCCCGGATATACTTTTCCCTCCTCCCCTCCTTTATATTTCTACCTACTCTATTTTTACAATTTCCTAAGGCCCATTACATTTTGTTTACTCCCCTTTTCCTTCTGACATGCTGCCTATTGCACATTATGCATGTCAGTAAGAATCCGGCTTTCAAGTCAAAAATCTTGTTTCCCTGTCACATCTCAGCAGCAGAGATAAGTCTGTAAGCATTGCTGTTTCACAATAGGTGGGGAGACATTAGTGTATTCATTACCCACAATGCTTTTGAAAATGATCATGCAATTTGCAAACACATTTGCTTGCAACTGAATCCTTTCTGAAGAATAGAGTGACTGTTTTCTTTTTTATTTAAGAACAATAATATAGCACATGACTATTTCCTGCACATTTTATATTTTGGTAGTACTAACCATTTGTCTCCTTAATGTTAAGATTTTCATACTTTCAGAACTATATATACAATCTTCAACAGCTATTAGAACAGTTAGTCGGTGTATCGTGGGTTGTGATAATTGTATCCCTGCCCCCCCCACCATCGCCTTTGACTAACAGGTTTTTTTATTATTCGATAAATAACAGTGCATGCCTACTTCTGCAATACATCTCATGTAAATTTAACCTTTGGAACTAGAGAACAATGCTTTGGAGACTCCTGTAGCATTTTGTAAAATCTGTAAAATTTGCATGAGGTAATTACAAATATTTGCTGAGCATTTATCAGTGGGCAGATGTGGAAACATTGTTTGTATATTTATGTAAGCCAAAACATCTAAAAAGGAAAGAACACTAATAAAAGTGCATAAAAGTTGAAAACTTAAAATAAGAAAGAAAACAAAAAAATATGCGATGATCATTGAAGTTGTGAGGAAAGCTGCATGTTTTTTCTGTTTTTTTGTGGGCAAAACTTCATCCAATAATATAAAAGGCCAGAATGTTTGTCCGATACAGCCAGGCGCAGTAGAGACTGCCCGAACGCACAGAATGCTGGGAGCACGGAATTCTGGGAGCATTCTGTGAGTTCAGGCAGTCTCTACTGCCCATGACTTCATCGTGTGCGCCGCCAGTGGGGAGACCTCTTTACCTCACCAGACCTTGGCCAGTGTACACGTGCTTTTACACTAGTTTTCCATAAGAGAACACTGAATTGTTCAACACTGTCAAATTTTTCAGCAACATTTTAGCAAGTTTTAACCCTTTGAATGCTAGAGGGGTACACAACATATCAAGAAGCAATGCATCGTTGACACATTTGCTTGCAAATGAATCCTTTTTCAAGAGTAGACTCACCTGGCTACTTACTGCACATTTTATTTTTTGTTAGTGCTAACCATTTTTCTCCTTAATGTTAAGGTTTTCATATTTTCAGAACTATATATACATTCTTTAACAGCTGTTAATTCAGTTAGTCGGTGTATGGTGGGTTATCATAATTGTATGCCTGCCCCCCCCACCATCGCCTTTGACTAACAGGTTTTTTTATTGTTATTCGATAAGTAACACTGCATGCCTACTTCTGCAATACATCTCATGTAAATTTAACCCTGTGGCACTAGAGAGCAATGCTTTGGAGACTCCTGTAGCATTTTGTAAAATCTGTAGCATTTGCATGAGGTAATTACAAATATTTGCTGAGCATTTATCAGTGGGCAGATGTGGAAACATTGTTTGTATATTTATGTAAGCCAAAACATCTAAAAAGGAAAGAACACTAATAAAAGTGCATAAATGTTGAAAACTTAAAATAAGAAAGAAAACAAAAAAATATGCGATGATCATTGAAGTTGTGAGGAAAGCTGCATGTTTTTTCTGTTTTTTTGTGGGCAAAACTTCATCCAATAATATAAAAGGCCAGAATGTTTGTCCGATACAGCCAGGCGCAGTAGAGACTGCCCAAACGCACAGAATGCTGGGAGCACGGAATTCTGGGAGCATTCTGTGAGTTCAGTCAGTCTCTACTGCTCATGACTTCATCGTGTGCGCCGCCAGTGGGGAGACCTCTTTACCTCACCAGACCTTGGCCAGTGTACACGTGCTTTTACACTAGTTTTCCATAAGAGAACACTGAATTGTTCAACACTGTCACATTTTTCAGCAACATTTTGGCAAGTTTTAACCCTTTGAATGCTAGAGGGGTACACAACATATCAAGAAGCAATGCATCGTTCAGCCATCTGGCAGTCAAAGGGTTTAACGCCTTAACGACCAGCCGTGTAGCCGGCAGTTAGTGAACAGTGCTTTTTTTTTTTTTCCACACTGAGCTGTGTGCAGCAGCTTGGGGACCTCTGAATTCCATGATGTGCCAGTCCCTCACAGGTCCTTACCTAAAGTTTACCAATGATGGTCCTGGCACATCATGGGTCCTTAACCCCTTAAAGACTGGCCGCGCACACGCGGTGGTCACTTAAGGACCAGGGACCTTTTTTTTGAACACGCTAGTATGAGAATGTTATGTGGATTAAAAAATGACATTTGATACACATTTCCCAGTAAACCTTTGATTGCCAGAGGAGTATGAGGCTCATTGTGAAGCACTGTCTTGCAGACCCCTCTGGCACTCGAAGGGTTAATACTGAAACTATACACATATACTAACAAATATAAAGAGTAGAAAAACACACCAGTTTCCCAACTCTCCCTCAAGTCTTACTTAAATAGATAAACAGAGCATTAGTGCAGACTAAACAAGGCACCTACAAACTGTTAATATTGTAATGAAACAAATAAGTAAAAAAACAGTCTTTAGGCCCCAAGAGTCAGGAGTCTTTCTTCATAAAGAATAATAAAATTTTTCTAAACATTTTTATCTATATATCTATCTATCTATTTATCTATCTATCTATCTGTACTGTCTCCCGGATATACTTTTCCCTCCTCCTCTCCTTTATATTTCTACCTACTCTATTTTTACAATTTCCTAAGGCCCATTACATTTTGTTTACTCCCCTTTTCCTTCTGACATGCTTCCTATTGCACATTATGCATGTCAGTAAGAATCCGGCTTTCAAGTCAAAAATCTTGGTTCCCTGTCACATCTCAGCAGCAGAGATAAGTCTGTAAGCATTGCTGTTTCACAATAGGTGGGGAGACAGTGTATTCATTACCCATAATGCTTTTGAAACTGGTCATGCAATTTGCAAACACATTTGCTTGCAATTGAATCCTTTCTGAAGAATAGAGTGATTGTTTTCTTTTTTATTTAAGAACAATAATATAGCATATGACTATTTCCTGCACACTTTATTTTTTGGTAGTACTAACCATTTGTCTCCTTAAAGTTAAGGTTTTCATATATTCAGAACTATATATACAATCTTCAACAGCTATGAGAGCAGTTAGTCGGTGTATCGTGGGTTGTGATAATTGTATCCCTGCCCCCCCCCGCCATCGCCTTTGACTAACAGGTTTTTTTATTATTCGATAAATAACAGTGCATGCCTACTTCTGCAATACATCTCATGTAAATTTAACCCTTTGGAACTAGAGAACAATGCTTTGGAGACTCCTGTAGCATTTTGTAAAATCTGTAAAATTTGCATGAGGTAATTACAAATATTTGCTGAGCATTTATCAGTGGGCAGATGTGGAAACATTGTTTGTATATTTATGTAAGCCAAAACATCTAAAAAGGAAAGAACACTAATAAAAGTGCATAAAAGTTGAAAACTTAAAATAAGAAAGAAAACAAAAAAATATGCGATGATCATTGAAGTTGTGAGGAAAGCTGCATGTTTTTTCTGTTTTTTTGTGGGCAAAACTTCATCCAATAATATAAAAGGCCAGAATGTTTGTCCGATACAGCCAGGCGCAGTAGAGACTGCCCGAACGCACAGAATGCTGGGAGCACGGAATTCTGGGAGCATTCTGTGAGTTCAGGCAGTCTCTACTGCCCATGACTTCATCGTGTGCGCCGCCAGTGGGGAGACCTCTTTACCTCACCAGACCTTGGCCAGTGTACACGTGCTTTTACACTAGTTTTCCATAAGAGAACACTGAATTGTTCAACACTGTCAAATTTTTCAGCAACATTTTAGCAAGTTTTAACCCTTTGAATGCTAGAGGGGTACACAACATATCAAGAAGCAATGCATCGTTGACACATTTGCTTGCAAATGAATCCTTTTTCAAGAGTAGACTCACCTGGCTACTTACTGCACATTTTATTTTTTGTTAGTGCTAACCATTTGTCTCCTTAATGTTAAGGTTTTCATATTTTCAGAACTATATATACATTCTTTAACAGCTGTTAATTCAGTTAGTCGGTGTATGGTGGGTTATCATAATTGTATGCCTGCCCCCCCCACCATCGCCTTTGACTAACAGGTTTTTTTATTGTTATTCGATAAGTAACACTGCATGCCTACTTCTGCAATACATCTCATGTAAATTTAACCCTGTGGCACTAGAGAGCAATGCTTTGGAGACTCCTGTAGCATTTTGTAAAATCTGTAGCATTTGCATGAGGTAATTACAAATATTTGCTGAGCATTTATCAGTGGGCAGATGTGGAAACATTGTTTGTATATTTATGTAAGCCAAAACATCTAAAAAGGAAAGAACACTAATAAAAGTGCATAAATGTTGAAAACTTAAAATAAGAAAGAAAACAAAAAAATATGCGATGATCATTGAAGTTGTGAGGAAAGCTGCATGTTTTTTCTGTTTTTTTGTGGGCAAAACTTCATCCAATAATATAAAAGGCCAGAATGTTTGTCCGATACAGCCAGGCGCAGTAGAGACTGCCCAAACGCACAGAATGCTGGGAGCACGGAATTCTGGGAGCATTCTGTGAGTTCAGTCAGTCTCTACTGCTCATGACTTCATCGTGTGCGCCGCCAGTGGGGAGACCTCTTTACCTCACCAGACCTTGGCCAGTGTACACGTGCTTTTACACTAGTTTTCCATAAGAGAACACTGAATTGTTCAACACTGTCACATTTTTCAGCAACATTTTGGCAAGTTTTAACCCTTTGAATGCTAGAGGGGTACACAACATATCAAGAAGCAATGCATCGTTCAGCCATCTGGCAGTCAAAGGGTTTAACGCCTTAACGACCAGCCGTGTAGCCGGCAGTTAGTGAACAGTGCTTTTTTTTTTTTTCCACACTGAGCTGTGTGCAGCAGCTTGGGGACCTCTGAATTCCATGATGTGCCAGTCCCTCACAGGTCCTTACCTAAAGTTTACCAATGATGGTCCTGGCACATCATGGGTCCTTAACCCCTTAAAGACTGGCCGCGCACACGCGGTGGTCACTTAAGGACCAGGGACCTTTTTTTTGAACACGCTAGTATGAGAATGTTATGTGGATTAAAAAATGACATTTGATACACATTTCCCAGTAAACCTTTGATTGCCAGAGGAGTATGAGGCTCATTGTGAAGCACTGTCTTGCAGACCCCTCTGGCACTCGAAGGGTTAATACTGAAACTATACACATATACTAACAAATATAAAGAGTAGAAAAACACACCAGTTTCCCAACTCTCCCTCAAGTCTTACTTAAATAGATAAACAGAGCATTAGTGCAGACTAAACAAGGCACCTACAAACTGTTAATATTGTAATGAAACAAATAAGTAAAAAAACAGTCTTTAGGCCCCAAGAGTCAGGAGTCTTTCTTCATAAAGAATAATAAAATTTTTCTAAACATTTTTATCTATATATCTATCTATCTATTTATCTATCTATCTATCTGTACTGTCTCCCGGATATACTTTTCCCTCCTCCTCTCCTTTATATTTCTACCTACTCTATTTTTACAATTTCCTAAGGCCCATTACATTTTGTTTACTCCCCTTTTCCTTCTGACATGCTTCCTATTGCACATTATGCATGTCAGTAAGAATCCGGCTTTCAAGTCAAAAATCTTGGTTCCCTGTCACATCTCAGCAGCAGAGATAAGTCTGTAAGCATTGCTGTTTCACAATAGGTGGGGAGACAGTGTATTCATTACCCATAATGCTTTTGAAACTGGTCATGCAATTTGCAAACACATTTGCTTGCAATTGAATCCTTTCTGAAGAATAGAGTGATTGTTTTCTTTTTTATTTAAGAACAATAATATAGCATATGACTATTTCCTGCACACTTTATTTTTTGGTAGTACTAACCATTTGTCTCCTTAAAGTTAAGGTTTTCATATATTCAGAACTATATATACAATCTTCAACAGCTATGAGAGCAGTTAGTCGGTGTATCGTGGGTTGTGATAATTGTATCCCTGCCCCCCCCCGCCATCGCCTTTGACTAACAGGTTTTTTTATTATTCGATAAATAACAGTGCATGCCTACTTCTGCAATACATCTCATGTAAATTTAACCCTTTGGAACTAGAGAACAATGCTTTGGAGACTCCTGTAGCATTTTGTAAAATCTGTAAAATTTGCATGAGGTAATTACAAATATTTGCTGAGCATTTATCAGTGGGCAGATGTGGAAACATTGTTTGTATATTTATGTAAGCCAAAACATCTAAAAAGGAAAGAACACTAATAAAAGTGCATAAAAGTTGAAAACTTAAAATAAGAAAGAAAACAAAAAAATATGCGATGATCATTGAAGTTGTGAGGAAAGCTGCATGTTTTTTCTGTTTTTTTGTGGGCAAAACTTCATCCAATAATATAAAAGGCCAGAATGTTTGTCCGATACAGCCAGGCGCAGTAGAGACTGCCCGAACGCACAGAATGCTGGGAGCACGGAATTCTGGGAGCATTCTGTGAGTTCAGGCAGTCTCTACTGCCCATGACTTCATCGTGTGCGCCGCCAGTGGGGAGACCTCTTTACCTCACCAGACCTTGGCCAGTGTACACGTGCTTTTACACTAGTTTTCCATAAGAGAACACTGAATTGTTCAACACTGTCAAATTTTTCAGCAACATTTTAGCAAGTTTTAACCCTTTGAATGCTAGAGGGGTACACAACATATCAAGAAGCAATGCATCGTTGACACATTTGCTTGCAAATGAATCCTTTTTCAAGAGTAGACTCACCTGGCTACTTACTGCACATTTTATTTTTTGTTAGTGCTAACCATTTGTCTCCTTAATGTTAAGGTTTTCATATTTTCAGAACTATATATACATTCTTTAACAGCTGTTAATTCAGTTAGTCGGTGTATGGTGGGTTATCATAATTGTATGCCTGCCCCCCCCCCACCATCGCCTTTGACTAACAGGTTTTTTTATTGTTATTCGATAAGTAACACTGCATGCCTACTTCTGCAATACATCTCATGTAAATTTAACCCCTAGAGTGCCAAGTGGGTACAACGTACGAGTGAGGACAGCTGTACCTGCTGTGCCACGCTCGTACGTTGTACAGCTTAAATGCGGTCACTGCATAGGCCGGTATAACCGGCATGCAGTGGCCGCATTTAAAAAAAAAATTGCCTGGCACTCGTGGGGGGACATGAGGATTACTCCTCATGTCCCCCCAGGTATTGATCTCCCAGCCGATCGCGCTGGGAGATCAATATTTACTAAGGAGAAGCGGAGCTTCTCCTATCCCTCCCCTCCTACCCGAACTTCCGGGTAGGAGTGGGCGGGACCGGGGAAAGCCTCCCAACGTCATCGGTGACATAGTCACCGATTACGTTACCAGGCTTTGCCCGAACGAGATCACTCCTACCGGAGGTAGGAGTGAAGAGAAGGAGAGCCTTTGCTCTCCTTCTGTCGCCATATTGAGCTCCCAGCCCAATCGGCTGGGAGATCAATAACTGGGTGCACATCAGGAGGGGTCCTGATGTGCCCCAGCGAGGTCTGAAAATAAAAATAAAAATAAAAAAAAAACAAATAAAAAAATGAACCCTGTGAGTGCTGCAGGGTTCCCCAGTGCATTGCTTTGCAATGCACTGGGGATCCCTGTGGCACTCACAGGGTCAATTGTTGCAGCCAGTATTTTTTTTACAGAGACCTCATTGGGGGGCTTCAGGAAGGATCCTGAAGCCCCCCAATGAGGTCTATAAAAAATAGAAAAAAAAAAAAGATTAACCCTGTGTGTGCCACAGGGGAGGGGGTTCATTGCAGAGCAGACATAGGAATATTTTTTAGTATTTTATAATCAGAGAATGTTGGGGGGACGTCAGGAGAATTCCTGATGTCCCCCCACAAGGTCTGATAATAATTAAAAAAAAAATTAACTCTGTGAGTGCCGCAGTGGTCCCCAGAACATTGCTTTGCAATGTTCTGGAGAACCCTGTGACACCCACAGGGTCAATTCTTTTAGCCCATATTTTTTTTTACTAAGACCTCATTGGGGGACATAAGGAAGGGTCCTGAAGCCCCCCAATGAGGTCTATAAAAAACAGACAAAAAAAATTAACCCTCTGTGTGCCACAGGGGAGGGGGTTCATTTTAGACCTCCTCCTGTGGCACACACAGGACTTTTTTTTTTTACTATTGCTTTACATTCAAAGCTTGTTGGGGGGCCCTAAGGCCACCCAACAAGCTATGAATAAAGAAGAATTTTTTTTTTTTTTTAAAAGAACCCTCTGTGTGCGACAGGGGGTCAATTGCATTGCATTGCAATGCATCGGACATCCCTGTGGCATGCACACAAAATGACTCAATCCCCCCCGTACCCTACCCACCAGCCCAGTTACACAGCCTACTGGCAGTCCCATTCCCACAGTTTGACCCCCCCAGCCTGGTTCCACTGCCTACTGGTAGACCCAAGTGCCAATACGCACTGGATTCAGGCTGGAAATCAAACAGTGTATGTGGGGGACTTACAGTGCACAGTGGTAGTCACAGATCCCCCATATGTACTACCTTACCTCCCCCACCACCACTGCCATACTTGCGCTCTGCCCAGTGGTAGATATACCCACATACACTGCCTGACCCCTCGTCCCTCCCCCCACCTGGTTTCACTGGCAGTCACAGGTCCTCACGTACACTGACTGACCACTGATAGCCATAGAATCATACATACGCTGTTTGCTTCCCCATCCTTGTTCAACTGGTAGCTACACTCCTGGCACCCAATATGGTATGTCATCCCACAGCAGTGGGGTACCATTTATCGTAGGCTGGCAGGAGGTCCTCCTAGGAAATCCCATGGTGTTGAACCATTTTCGTATCTTTGAAGTGACTGATTTGTAGAAAAAAAAAAAAAAAAAAAAGTTTTTTTTTTTCTGTAGCACCACATTCTGGAAATAGTTGTGCACACTAACTTAGGGGTAGAAAGGCAAGTGACTCCTCATTAGATGCGGCAGGTTATCTTCTTTCCAAAATGGTATGGTTTCGCTACATTTTCTTCACTTCTATAGCTGTTATAACCATTTTCATACACGTAAGAATGTTTGAGAAAATGTTAGAGAAATCAGGAGGTTGTAGCAGTAGTAGTTTTGTACTTGTAGCGCCCCCTAAGGTAGGTCAGTTCATACCAATGGGGTGTCATTTTTCTCCTAAGAGCAATAGCTAATGGATACAATTGGAAATTCCATGGTTTTTACAGATTTCAATACATTTGAAGGGGCAGAAATGTAAGAAAATGCCTTTTTTTTCATTAGCACCACCTTCTGGAGGCATTTGTGCACTCCAGGCTTGGGGTAAGAAGGCAAGTCACCCCTCACTAGATGCGGCAGGTTGTCTTATTTCCAAAATGGTATCGTTTGTGTACCCTTTCTTCACTTCTCTAGTTCTTATAACCATTTTTGTATAGAGAAGTAATGTTTGAGAAAATGTTAGAAAAATTAGAGGTTGGTGTAGTTTTGTACTTGTAGCACCCCCTAAGGTATGTGTACTCATACGAATGAGGTGTCACTTTTCTCCTAAGAGCCATAGCTAAAGAATACATTTGAAAAATCAATGGTTTTCACAGATTTCAGTACATTTGAAGGGGCAAAAATGTAAGAAAATGCCTTTTTTTTTCATTAGCGCCCCCTTCTGGAGGCATTTGTGCACACCAGACTTGGGGTAAGAAGGCAAGTCACCCCTCATTAGATGCGGTAGGTTGTCTTCTTTCCAAAATGGTATGGTTTGTGTACCATTTCTTCACTTCTGTAGTTGTTATAACCATTTTTGTATAGACAAGTAATGTTTGAGAAAATGTTAGAAAAATTAGAAGTTGTAGTAGGTGTCGTTTTGCACTTATAGCGCCCCCTGAGGTAGGTCAACTCATGCCAATGGGGTGTCATTTTTCTCCTAAGAGCACTAGCTAATGGATACTGCTGGAAATTCCATGGTTTTTACAGATTTCAGTACATTTGAAGGGGCAGAAATGTAAGAAAATGCCTTTTTTTTTCATTAGCGCCACTTTCTGGAGGCATTTGTGCACACCAGACTTGGGGTAAGAAGGCAAGTCACCCCTCATTAGATGCGGTAGGTTGTCTTCTTTCCAAAATGGTATGATTTGTGTACCCTTTCTTCACTTCTGTAGTTGTTATAACCATTTTTGTATAGACAAGTAATGTTTGAGAAAATGTTAGAAAAATTAGAAGTTGTAGTAGGTGTAGTTTTGCACTTATAGCGCCCCCTGAGGTAGGTCAACTCATGCCAATGGGGTGTCATTTTTCTCCTAAGAGCACTAGCTAATGGATACTGCTGGAAATTCCATGGTTTTTACAGATTTCAGTACATTTGAAGGGGCAGAAATGTAAGAAAATGCCTTTTTTTTCATTAGCGCCACCTTCTGGAGGCATTTGTGCACACCAGACTTGGGGTAAGAAGGCAAGTCACCCCTCATTAGATGCGGTAGGTTGTCTTCTTTCCAAAATGGTATGATTTGTGTACCCTTTCTTCACTTCTGTAGTTGTTATAACCATTTTTGTATAGACAAGTAATGTTTGAGAAAAT
Source organism: Rhinophrynus dorsalis (assembly GCA_037306005.1). Taxonomy (NCBI): domain Eukaryota; kingdom Metazoa; phylum Chordata; class Amphibia; order Anura; family Rhinophrynidae; genus Rhinophrynus; species Rhinophrynus dorsalis. Next base: position 339,422,208 of record CM074723.1, on the reverse strand, counting down.
GTTAGAAAACTTAGAAGTTGTAGTAGATGTCGTTTTGCACTTCTAGTGCCCCCTGAGGTAGGTCAACTCATGCCAATGGGGTGTCATTTTTTTCCTAAGAGCACTAGCTAATGGATACTGCTGGAAATTCCATGGTTTTTACAGATTTCAGTACATTTGAAGGGGCAGAAATGTAAGAAAATGCCATTTTTTTCCTAAAGTGCCACCTTCTGGAAGCATTTGGGCACAACAGGCTTGGGGTAAGAAGGCAATTCTCCCCTCATTAGATGCGGCAGGTTGTCTTCTTTCCAAAATGGTATGGTTTGTGTAACCTTTCTTCACTTCTCTAGTTGTTATAACCATTTTTGTACAGACAAGTAATGTTTGAGAAAATGTTAGAAAAATTAGTGGTTGCAATAGGTGTAGTTTGGTACTTGTAGCGCCCACTAAGGTAGGGGAACTCATACCAATGAGGTGTCATTTTTCTCCTAAGAGCACTAGCTAATGAATACAGTTGGAAATTCCATGGTTTTCACAGATTTCCATACAGATGAAGGGGCAGAAACGTAAGAAAATGCCATTTTTTCCTATAGTGCCACCTTCTGGAAGCATTTGTGCACAACAGGCTTGGGGCAAGAAGGTAAGTTACCCCTCATTAGATGCGACAGGTTGTCTACTTTTCAGAAATATATAGTTTTATATAGTTATTCCACTGTTTTAGGGCAGTTTTACCACAAAAACCCTAGAATGCGCATTTTAGTTTATAAAGTTGAAAATGTCATTTTGCGCTGCTGGTGATTAGGGCTCTACGCTAGCCATGGACGTAGGTAAAACTATACAAATTTGGTATTTTTTTACTCGGGGGACTCAGGGCTTTTTCAAATAATTGAAACTTTTTCAATCAAGGTAAATGTTTTTGATAGATAGTATGTGATTTTAGCAAAATTAGTAAATTTTCACTTTTTTTTGTCATTATGACATCATAGATTTTTGCACGATGCAAAATTCTGTTCATGTAAGGTACCATGAGAAAGCTCAATTCGTTCTGAAAAAAACAATATATAGTTTTCCACAGGGCTCAAAATTTCCACTCGCCTACTCGCATTTTGCGAGTAGATATTTAGTGAGGGCGAGTGGAAATTGAAGCCCTGTATTCAGTATGAATATTACCTTTCCCTGTAATCTCGCGGTGCTAGTGTCCCCCCTCCTCCACTCTGCAATTTGAGTGAAAATCTCGCAACGGGCCAGCGGCAATATGACAAGTTCCATCCTCCCGCATCATCACGTGCCCCTGCGGGCCGTGATGACATAATGACATGGAAGAGGGCAGAGGATCACCGGAAGAGAAGCGTTTGCTGCCAGCAGACTGATGATTACTGTCTGGAAGCAAGCGCTTCTCTTCCGGTGCCTCTGCCCTCTTCCCCTTCTCTGTCTGTATGTTATCACGGCCCGCAGGGGCGCGTGATGATGCGGGCAGGAGGGATAAAGAGAGGTGCAAGGGGGGAGAAAGAAGTACAAGGGAGGAGAAAGAGACACATGGGGGAGAAAGTACATGGGGGAAAAAGCGAGAGACACATGGGGAAGAAAGTACATGGGGGAGAAAGCGAGAGACACATGGGGGAGAAAGCGACAGACACATGGGGGAGAAAGCGAGAGACACATGGGGGGCGAAAGTACATGGGGGAGAAAGAGGCACAAGGGGGAGAAAGGCACAAGGGGGAGAAAGAGAGGCACAAGGGGGAGAAAAGTACATGGGGGAGAAAGAGAGGCACAAGGGGGAGAAAGAAGTACATGGGGGAGAAAGAGAGGCACAAGGGGGAGAAAGAAGTACATGGGGGAGAAAGAGAGGCACAAGGGGGAGAAAGAAGTACATGGGGGAGAAAGAACAAGTACATGGGGGAGAAAGAGAGGCACAAGGGGGAGAAAGAGAGGCACCTGGGGGAGAAAGAGAGGCACAAGGGGGAGAAAGAGAGGCACCTGGGGGAGAAAGAGAGGCACATGGGGGAGAAAGAAGAGCCACATGGGGGAGAAAGAAGTACATGGGGGAGAAAGAGGCACATGGGGGAGAAAGAGAGGCACAAGGGGGAGAAAGAAGAAGTACATGGGGGAGAAAGAGAGGCGCAAGGGGGAGAAAGAAGTACATATGGGGGAGAAAGAGAGGTGCAAGGGGGAGAAAGAAGAACCTGATATGGGTGGAGTTAAAGGCGGGGACATGGGTGGAGTTAAAGGCGGGGACATGGGTGGGGCTAGGAGTGGAAACTGGTGGCGAGTAACTTTTCAGGCCTGGCTAGTAGCTCAGGACTTGAAATTTTGAGCCCTGGTTTTCCATATTTAACTAAAAATCCCAAGAGGAAATCAAGCGTAAACAGAAGGATAGCAAAAATGCTGAAAATGTGTCTGGCCTGCAGGGTACAGGAAATGGCCCGAGCCTCCGGCACTGAAAGGGTTAACCCTGTGGCACTAGAGAGCAATGCTTTGGAGACTCCTGTAGCATTTTGTAAAATCTGTAGCATTTGCATGAGGTAATTACAAATATTTGCTGAGCATTTATCAGTGGGCAGATGTGGAAACATTGTATATTTATGTAAGCCAAAACATCTAAAAAGGAAAGAACACTAATAAAAGTGCATAAAAGTTGAAAACTTAAAATAAGAAAGAAAACAAAAAAATATGCGATGATCATTGAAGTTGTGAGGAAAGCTGCATGTTTTTTCTGTTTTTTTGTGGGCAAAACTTCATCCAATAATATAAAAGGCCAGAATGTTTGTCCGATACAGCCAGGCGCAGTAGAGACTGCCCGAGCGCACAGAATGCTGGGAGCACGGAATTCTGGGAGCATTCTGTGAGTTCAGGCAGTCTCTACTGCCCATGACTTCATTGTGTGCGCCGCCAGTGGGGAGACCTCTTTACCTCACCAGACCTTGGCCAGTGTACACGTGCTTTTACACTAGTTTTCCATAAGAGAACACTGAATTGTTCAACACTGTCAAATTTTTCAGCAACATTTTAGCAAGTTTTAACCCTTTGAATGCTAGAGGGGTACACAACATATCAAGAATCAATGCATCGTTCAGCCATCTGGCAGTCAAAGGGTTTAACGCCTTAACGACCAGCCGTGTAGCCGGCAGTTAATGAACAGTGCTTTTTTTTTTTTTTTCCACACTGAGCTGTGTGCAGCAGTTGGGACCTCTGAATTCCATGATGTGCCAGTCCCTCACAGGTCCTTACCTAAAGTTTACAAATGATGGTCCTGGCACATCATGGGTCCTTAACCCCTTAAAGACTGGCCGCGCACACGCGGTGGTCACTTAAGGACCAGGGACCTTTTTTTTGAACACGCTAGTATGAGAATGTTATGTGGATTAAAAAATGACATTTGATACACATTTCCCAGTAAACCTTTGATTGCCAGAGGAGTATGAGGCTCATTGTGAAGCACTGTCTTGCAGACCCCTCTGGCACTTGAAGGGTTAATACTGAAAATATACACATATACTAACAAATATTTTGTAAAATCTGTAAAATTTGCATGAGGTAATTACAAATATTTGCTGAGCATTTATCAGTGGGCAGATGTGTAAACATTGTTTGTATGTTTATGTATGCCAAAACATCTAAAAAGGAAAGAACACAAATCAAAGTGCATAAAAGTAGAAAATGTAAAATAACAAAGAAACCAAAAACATATGCGATGATCATGGAAGTTGTGAGGAAAGCTGCATGTTTTTTTAGTTTTTTTTGTAAGCAAAACTTCATCCAATAACATACCTCACAACATTTCATATTGCCAAAGAGGGACACTTGTGTTTTAGGGGGTGTTTCTGGAGGTATGGCTGGTGGGTGGGGCATTACCAGGAATTTGTAAGCTATTTCATGACCTATTGTCACCTCCTTGGGTAACGTAATAAATGATTTAGAACAAGACCAAAGTATTTTATTTACACACACTAATTTATAAAGACATATACTGACATTTAAACAAACAATAATGTGAGTTTTATTGCTGTAGACCAATATTAAACACTTATATACACACCACACAATCTGATCTCCTAAAAAGAGGGACATCAGTGTGGGAAAGAGGGACAGAGAGATTTAGGTCTAAAAGAAGGTCTGTCCCTCCTAAAGAGGGACACTTGGGAGGTATGCAATAATATAAAAGGCCAGAATGTTTGTCCGATACAGTCATGCGCAGTTGAGACTGCCCGAACGCACAGAATGATGGGAGCACGGAATGCTGGGAGCATTCTGTGAGTTCAGGCAGTCTCTACTGCACATGACTGCATCGTGTGCGCTGCCAGTGGGGAGTCGTCTTTACCTCACCAGACCTTGGCCAGTGTACACGGGCATTTACGCTAGTTTCCCATAAGAGAACACTGAATTGTTCAATACTGTCAAATTTTTCAACAAAAATGTTAGCAAGCTTTAACCCTTTGAATGCTAGAGGGGTGCATAACATATCAAGAAGCAATGCATCGTTGACACATTTGCTTGCAAATGATTCCTTTTTCAAGAATAGAGTCACCTGGCTATTTACTGCACATTTTATTTTTTGTTAGTGCTAACCATTTGTCTCCTTAATGTTAAGGTTTTCATATTTTCAGAACTATATATACAATCTTCAACAGCTATTAGAGCAGTTAGTCGGTGTATCATGGTTTGTGATAATTGTATCCCTGCCCCCCACCACCACCATCGCCTTTGACTAACAGGTTTTTTTATTATTCGATAAATAACACTGCATGCCTACTTCTGCAATACATCTCATGTAAATTTAACCCTTTGGAACTAGAGAACAATGCTTTGGAGACTCCTGTAGCATTTTGTAAAATCTGTAAAATTTGCATGAGGTAATTACAAATATTTGCTGAGCATTTATCATTGGGCAGATGTGTAAACATTGTTTGTATGTTTATGTATGCCAAAACATCTAAAAAGGAAAGAACACTAATCAAAGTGCATAAAAGTAGAAAATTTAAAATAACAAAGAAAACAAAAAAATATGCGATGATCATGGAAGTTGTGAGGAAAGCTGCATGTTTTTTCTGTTTTTTTTGTGAGCAAAACTTCATCCAATAATATAAAAGGCCAGAATGTTTGTCCGATACAGCCAGGCACAGTAGAGACTGCCCGAGCGCACAGAATGCTGGGAGCACGGAATTCTGTGAGCATTCTGTGAGTTTAGGCAGTCTCTACTGCCCATGACTTCATCGTGTGCGCCGCCAGTGGGGAGACCTCTTTACCTCACCAGACCTTGGCCAGTGTACACGTGCTTTTACACTAGTTTTCCATAAGAGAACACTGAATTGTTCAACACTGTCAAATTTTTCAGCAACATTTTTAGCAAGTTTTAACCCTTTGAATGCTAGAGGGGTACACAACATATCAAGAAGCAATGCATCGTTCAGCCATCTGGCAGTCAAAGGGTTTAACGCCTTAACGACCAGCCGTGTAGCCGGCAGTTAATGAACAGTGCTTTTTTTTTTTTTTTTTTCCACACTGAGCTGTGTGCAGCAGCTTGGGGACCTCTGAATTCCATGATGTGCCAGTCCCTCACGGGTCCTTACCTAAAGTTTACCAATGATGGTCCTGGCACATCATGGGTCCTTAACCCCTTAAGGACTGGCCGCTCACCCGGTGGTCACTTAAGGACCAGGGACCTTTTTTTTTTGAACAGGCTAGTATGAGAATGTTATGTGGATTGAAAAATGACATTTGATACACATTTCCCAGTAAACCTTTGATTGCCAGAGGAGTATGAGGCACATTGTGAAGCACTGTGTTGCAGACCCCTCTGGCACTCGAAGGGTTAATACTAGAGATGCACCGATACCAATTTTTTATGACCGAGTACGAGTACCGATACTTTTTTCAAATACTCACCGATACCAATTACCGATACTTTTTTTTGCAGTTATTTGCCAGTTTTCCAAGTACCTAAAGCGCATATATATATATATATATATATATATATATATATATATATATATATATATATATATATAAATATATGCTTTAGGTACTTGAAAAACTGGCAAATGACCGCAAAAAAAAAGTATCAGTGAGTACTTGAAATATACACACACACACCACCTCTTGACTCTTGATTCTCCCCTTTTGCTCTCTTTCTCCCCCTTTTGATTAATTCTCCCCCTCTTAAGCCCCCCCCTTTTGCCTTGGCTTTTTCTCTCCCTTTTGATCCCCCTTTCTCCCCCTCCTTCTCCTTGACTCTTGATCCCACCCTTTTGCCTCTCTCTCTCTCCTGATCCCCCCTCCTTTTTGCCTCTTCTTGGTCCCCCTCCTTTTGTCTCCTGATCTTTCCTCCTTTTGACTCTTTTTTTTTTTCTTTCTTAGTTCCTTTTGCCTCTTTTTCTCCCTCTTGACCCCCCTCTCTGCCTCTTTCACCACCCGCTTGATGCCCCATCTTGCCTCCCTTACCCTCCTCTGCCTGGTGCTTGCTGTCCTCTCGTGAGCCCCGTCAGCGTGGTAACCCGCGGCAACGCTCCAACGCTACAGGAGGGAGAGAGGCGACCGGTGAGCATTGTGAGCAGCTCCCCGGGCTCCCTCTCTGCAGCACCGACCCTGACACAGGGTATCGGTGCTGGCATCGGCTGCATTTGCACGAGTACAAGTACTCGCGCAAATGCTGGTATCGGCACCGATACCAGTATCGGTATCGGTGCAACCCTAGTTAATACTGAAAATATACACATATATAGTAACATATATAAAGAGTAGAAAAACACACCAGTTTCCCAACTCCCCCTCAAGTCTTACTTAAATAGATAAACAGAGCAGACTAAACAAGGCACCTACAAACTGTTAATATTGAAATGAAACAAATAAGTAAAAAAACAGTCTTTAGGCCCCAAGAGTCAGGAGTCTTTCTTCATAAAGAATAATAAAATTTTTCTAAACATTTTTATCTATCTATCTATATACATATATGTACTATCTCCCGGATATACTTTTTCCACCACCCCTCCTTTATATTTCTACCTACTCTACTTTTTATAATTTCCTAAGCCCCATTACATTTTGTTTACTCCCCTTTTTATCTTCTGACATGCTGCCTATTGCACATTATGCCTGTCAGTAAGAATCAAGCTTTCAAGTCAATAATCTTGTTTTCTTGTCACATCTCAGGAGCAGTGATAAGTCTGCAAGCATTGCTGTTTCGCAATAGGTAGGGAGACATTAGTGTATTCATTACCCACAATACTTTTGAAAATGATCATGCAATTTGCAAACACATTTGCTTGCAATTCAATCCTTTTTCAAGAATAGAGTCACTATTCTCTTTTTTATTTAAGAACATTAATATAGCACATGACTATTTCCTGCACATTTTATTTTTTGTTAGTTCTAACCATTTGTCTCCTTAATGTTAAGGTTTTCATATTTTTATAACTATATATACAATCTTCAACAACTGTTAGAGCAGTTGGTCCGTGCATGGTGGGTTATCATAATTGTGTGGTGTGTGGTGTGTGGTGTGTGGTGTGTGGTGTGTGGTGTGTGGTGTATGGTGTACGGTGTACGGTGTACGGTGAGGGAGAACCAACTGGAGGGTGTTAAACCAGAACTGTGGACCCCAAAGGTCATATATAAGCTCATCAGAGCAAAAGACATTATAGAGACAATTTCAGGACTCCCAGCTGCCACTTCCAAGATGGTATGGCCGAACGTGTCATCAGGGAGACTCCCCAACAGACACAAGGACACTGCATGGATGGCCATTCAGGGGGGTCTGTCTCTCAGATCATTCATGCATGCAAGGAACCTATGCAGGTATAGACATTGCCCTAGAGGATGCGTGGCAGAAGAAACTGCCCTGTATGTTTTTTGGCAGTGCCCCTTTGCCCAAGCTCTGTTGGATGACCTGGAAATTCTCATTATTGTAGATGGGAATTACATAGTTTATTCTTTGATCCATTTACTATGAATTTGTCTATGGTTAGTTATTTGCTGCCATCTGGTGGCCTTTTTTTGGTAATGCACTTATGACACATTTACTTTGTATGTAAACCACACCCCTGCTCTCTAGTGAGGCACTTCCTGTATCATGGTTGCCTGCCACATGTAACAGGGACACATGTATTCTGCATGCTAAGCTAGGAAAGCATCATCTTTTGACCGCATAATACTGAGATCCATTCATTCCCCTGTATTCCGTTGTTTGTTGTACAGAATAAACCAGCTTGTGGATGAAAACCGGTGTTGGTGAGTTCAGCTATCTGATAAGGATTGTCCGCAGTGGTTATATCTGCTTATTCAGACCAGGCATAGAGGTCTTACAAGGGATAGATCGCTATCACAACAATCGGATTCAGAATACACCATCTTCACTGTGCACATGACCTTCTCCTCTCTACAGCTCTTATCACATTCTCTCATTCCCGCTTACAGGACTTCTCCCATACTGTACCTGAGCTCTGGAATTCCCTCCCTCACCCCATCAGACTCTCTCTTAGCCTTCAGATCTTCAGACGCTCCCTGAAAACCCACCTCTTCAGGGAAGCCTATCAACTACCTCCATAAAAATTTATCACCAAGAACCACCACTTCCCTGGACCACTGCACTCAGCAGCACTTCTCTCTCCCACCCACTGACGGGCAGTTCATGTGGCAGGAGGCACTTACACCCAATAGCACTTACCCCTTCTGTGTCCAACCTTCCTTCCTCTAGACTGTAAGCTTTCACGAGCAGGGCCCTCTGATCCTTCTGTTCTCCACATTTGATTTGTACTATTTAATATCTCTGTATGTCTATTTCCTATTGTACAGCTCTGTGGAATAAGTTGGTGCTATATAAATAAAGAATAATAATAATACTGCCTTAAAGTTTCAGAGGAAGCACGTAAAATTGGCCCACAGCAGAAAAAAAATAACATGTTTGTTTTTGAAGGCATGAGAAAGGATGTGATGCAGCCCAGGCAACATCAGGGGTAGCCAGCCCTGGTCCTCAAAAACTACCAGCAGTGCATGTTTTCAGGAAAATCCCAACTGGAGCACAGGCAGACTAATTAGTGTCTCAGTCTCTGTAATTGACCTAACTGTGCTCATTCAAGGTATATCCTGAAAACATGCATTGTTGGCAGGGCCGGATTTACATTTCAATCTCCCCTAGGCACAGCAACCTCTGATGCCCTTAGCCCCGCCTTGGCATTACTCCTAACCACATACCCTCATGTAACTACACCTCTTGGGACCAAACCCATTTTTAGCACAGGTGGCCTAATTAGTCACTTTAATTGGCTTAACTGTGCTCATTCATGGAAATCCTGAAAACAAGCAGTGTTGGTAGATTTTGAGGACCAGGACTGGCTACTCCTGGTCTACATCCACCACTTAGTCTGATGTTCTAAGAACTCAAGCAAGTCATCTTAATCACAGAAGACAAGTTACTCAGATCCCCACTGAGTTAAATAGAGCTTTTATTCACTGGAGTAATTAATCTTTGCATGGCCCTGGTGTATAACAAGAGCCTTCTATACACTGAGGCCAAAGGGACCCATAGATGTAACGTCAAAACTGCATCTTCCCTGTAGTTATAAATATGCTTTTAACCCCTTCAGTTTCAAAGAGGTCTCTAACTCATCGTAGAGCAATAAGTCGTAGACCTCTCTAGCTTTTAATGGGTTAAAGTTCAATGGGAATTTGGGAATCTTTATCTGTTTCATATCTAGCATTTGGTTTGTCACAGTGTTGATTTAGTTTACTTTATACATAACTCTCTTTGGGCAGGTGATAAATGTTAACACCCAATTTATCAAACATTTTCCTATTGAAGTCTCTGGGAAAACTGGAGATAAAAGCAGTGATTAGGGATGGGCGAAACTTTTAGCCTCAAACTGAAATCGGCAAAAAATGGTACTTTTTGCTTGGTGAAAAATTTCCTGCGAAAATGCAGATTTTCCACATTTTCCTGCTTTTTTCACCTAGCTCATTCCATTGAACCTAGCTCAACATTTAAGTTACACACAACACAGAGCAAATATTATTTTATTTCCTAAAGGTATAGTATAAAAGGGGCAAGAGGATGCCTGTGTTAGTGGGGTGTGGGGAAACAATCAGTTCAACAGCGGATGAATTTTTGGGGGGTTGTTTAATGGGATTGGGGGCAGTTAATAAAAAATAAATCCTAAATAAAATGTAAAAAAACCTTAAGACAGGGTATAAAAGGGTTCTGAGGAGGGTGCCTGTGTTGGTGGGTGGAGTCTGGGGAATGAATCAGTTGAACAGGGAATTTGCTTTGGGGTGTTTCTTGACTGCTATTGGGGGACAGTTAAAAATTAACACAATAAAATAAATTAAGAAATTTGTATGTAAAGTGATAGACAGGAACCCCCTGACATAAGTTGCCACTGGGGTGGACTGATACTTAACTTGATAGAGTATTTTGTAGAGGGTGATTTGTTAGATTTGTTGTTAAAGGCCCAAGCCCTGAGGGAACATTGATTTGTAGGACTTAGGCTGGTTAGAAACTCCCCCCAATTTTTTTTTTTTTTTTTTTTTGTAGGACTATGTGTTTTTTTATTTTTTTATTTTTTTTAAAGCACAAGCCCTGAGAAAAAAATGCCCTACTGGCCTAGTGCCAGCAGGTCATATTGGCCAGTGGCCACTGGCCATTGTCAAGTGTCCTCCGTCCTGAGTCTGAGTCCATAATTGCAGAATTTGCAACTGCTGTTCTTGCTGCTGCTGAGATATTTAAGCAGCAGGATGATTAGGCAGCTGAAAGGGAATGGGATCAACAATAGCAGTAACATGTGATGGATGATGAAGGTTCCACTTGCTGTGACTAGCTACAGTGATGTGCCTGAGGCAGTAGCAGCACAATAATTAGCCCCCAATATATGTGGAGAAAAGAAGAAGTTGACCAATAATTCTTCTCCACTTGCCCCTCCTCCGAAATCATGGGTGTGTTGTTATTAGAATATACATTTTTACCTTGAGAGCAGGAACTGTGCCTCTCATCAGCAACTGCAATGTGAACAGTGTGTGTGGTAAATAACATCTGGGGGCACAACTGTATCCAAACACCATGACAGCAGAACCCAAGTACTGCTGCTGTCACTATACCCCTTGTTCAGGCCCCGCTAAGGACATATGACAAATTGCTAACAGTTTAATAGTAATGATGAACCCTCCCTGCCAGCATCTTAGCATGGGATGGAATATCCTCAGATGCCACTGATGACCTGGTATCGATTCTCCTCCACCACACTGGCATTTGTGGTCAGTGCACCACACAGTGTGCAATGGGTAGAGACGAACTGCCACATCCTAACATCAACAGAGTGGCTATCATTTGGTGGGGGAGGTAACGATGAACGAGGTGGAATGGCAAAATATGTAGTTGTTACCCTAGAGGAAGAAGGTGATGGTGATGGCGAGCTAGTTGTTTCACTCATCATGGAACTTCCAGTGTCTGTTTGGGTTTCTTAATTCTTCCTCCTCTTTGATCTCCGCCTCGCCTCTTGTTGCCTTTCTGGAGAGTCAGGGGGTACAGTAACAGTGGTGCTAGATTTCTGTAATGGGTGTTTGGCTTTAACATGCCTGACATATATGTCATGGTGTCTGTATTTCATGTGTGATATCAGAGAGGTTATACCAAGGTGTGTTCCCTCCTTTCTCCTTCTCACTGACTTTTGCACAAATTTTGCGCAGTACCTTTGGTGATGATGACTGCATTTGTGGGGGGGGGGGGCAGGTGCAGAAGAATGGCCTCTTTCTTCTTGTCCTCCACATTCCCCTTCAATATTTCGGGCAGAGGATGATGTTGCTGCTACTGCCTTATATTTAGCACTGCAACTAGGACCAGGAGTATTGCTGCCGCTGGCAAGTGGAACCTGTCCTAGTCCCGCATCACTTGTTGACCTCACTCCCATTGTGTCCACAGTGGTCTGCGGCACACTAGCCTGCTCCTCAGCATTCTGCTGCCCTTGCTTCTCAGCAGCAGCAGCAGGAATTAGAGCAGTTGCAAACTCCGCAAATTCCAAAAGCATGCTGCTGGTGGTAGTGGTGATGCCCATCCTCATCCATGTCTCCCATTCCTTCTCAGCTTCTGATAAAAAGGCCATCAATGTCTTTTCCACCCCAGCTTCTCCAACATCATCATCACCACCACTAGTCCCTACGTGCTGCTTCTCTATTACAGACATCTCACTGTTGCTTAGAGGAGGTGACGAGCAATGTTACAGAGGGTCTCCTAATGTCATACTTGCCATTTCTTTTTGACCTGAAGAAGGCAGACTAGCACTAGCAGCACTAGCAGCAGGCACAGGCAGCTCATCTGTGCTCCTGCTGGTGGTGGTGATATTAATTCTAAGTCTGCTCTCCCCCAACACCAGTTCTGGCCTCTTAAGGATCATGTTCAACTTGGACACTGTAGTGAAGGGAAGGGGACTCGCAGAGCCAGAGGAATGGTGTGGGCTCCCTTGACCACTAGTCTGGACGCTCTCAAATGCTTCCCCTACCACTCCCCTAACACTAGTTTCACTGGCCGCTTCACCATTACTGTTACTACTACTACTAATATCACACACATCAAGTTCAGCCCCAAAGTCCTCACAGTCACTAGTAATTTGATGATTTCCCCCTTCTTCACTCCTAACACTAACAAGCTGCTGGACCTTCTTAGTACTAGCAGTGGTGGGACTGCTTGGGGATGGCAAGTGTGACTTAGGGTCCCCTGTTGTCACACTTGGCATCATCTTCTCCTTCCCCCCTCCTGAGTATTACAAGGCACACTATCAGCTTCAGGACTGGTGGCAGCAGCTTCAAAACTGGCAGGAGGCACAGCTCTGGTGGCACTGGCAACAGGGGCAGCACATCTGACAGCAGGCACAGTATTGGTGGCAGCAGGTTCAGCACTGGCAGCAGGCACAGCACTGGTTTCAACAGGGGCAGTAATGTAGGCAGCAAATCTAGCAGCAGGCACAGGCAGCTGACCTGTCCTGCTCTCACTAGTACTGCCCTTTTCTCCCTCCCTTCCCATTCCCTTTTCTCCCTCCCTTCCCATTTCTTTTTCTCCTTCCCTTCCCATTAAATTCCCCAAGATCCCTTGGGTTGATTTAGGGGGACTGGGCAGCATTGGTTCAGTAGTGCTCACTTCCTCCTCCTCCTCAGACTCAGTGGACACATAAGGGTCCGTCCAGCTCCTCCACTGATTATTTTTCAACCTGCTCATAGTAATAGCAGTCACTATGAGCCTCAATTTTGCCAAAATATCACAGCAGAACAGCAAGCACGTCTATCTCACTCTGTAGCTGCTTCTATTGTGTTTGATTTCTGCAAATATGTCACGGTTTTATAGTGAAAAGGCAAAAACAACGTAAATCAACTGGCAGAAACTTTCTAGCCATTGAAAAAATGGTGAAAAACTCTGGCCAATGGGCGATAAATGCAAAAATTTTAATTGTTTTAAAGCGGATTTTTCTGCTAAAAAGCGGACAACAACGTGGTTTTCGTGGAATTTTCTGTGGGAACATGGCGAGAGATTTCGCCCATCCCTAGCAGTGATACAATTAGCACCTGCAGTAGAATCTAGCCCTTTGGGTGCAATATACTATGCTGGTTTGAGTGACTTTGTAAAATGGTACTGACCTGCAACAAAAACTATGCCGAAGTATAACAGGATATTTAAAATAATGAGCGTCAAGTATTCAACGTGAACTTTGATGAAATAAAAAAATGAAAGACTTTGAAATTAGCTTCTTTATAGATGAAAGCAGTGAATACCTTGTTTTCATATGCAGATTGTATGTCTTAAAAAAGTAATTGTTTTTATAGATGATTCTTTTTTGACAATAGCTAATAGTGTTACCACTGAGTTTATGAAGTTAATTGGTATGAAATGGTCAGATTCTCTGTTTAGCAACAAATAGTGCTGGCCCTGTGAAAGCAATGGTTTCAGTCGTTCTAAGTGGTAAATATGTACCACACCTGCTACATGTTACTAGGTTCATGTTCTGTTGAAAAAGCTATCAACTGTCAAATAGCCAGAAAATGCAAATGATGTGGACACTGGTAACCCACGTTCCCTCTACCCAGTGAGAGCAGTACCAGAGAATGTCTTTCCTGGCCCTGTTCAGGATATCTGTGCAAAGTGAGCTATAAAATAGCCAATAATCCTTCAGACTCAGTGTGAATGTTTCTTAAAAAAAAATAACATACAACATAAGACGCTCTGGATTAGACATGTTTGTGGTCCTTTCATCAGTAATGTAATCATTAGCAACTGTCAAAGTATCTCTACAGCTAAGAATTGTATTGTTAAAGGGCAATTATCATGTTTTACTAATCCTGCACCTAGGCCAGATATAAAATTATATATCCTATAATATAAAAAGCCAGATATATGTTTGTCCTATGCAGTCGTGAGCAGTAGAGACTGCCCGAACGCACAGAATGCTGGCCCGTGTACAAGGGCTTTTACACTAGTAGATATATATATATATATACATATATAGATAGGTTTAAGTATGCACTCATAATAAAAATAGTTACATGCCTGGGTGCAGTATACATAACAGGTAGTAATAGCACAAAATCAGCACTCTCAGGATCCTTTTCTATGTGCAATAAGGTTTATTGAAAGATCAACGTTTCGATCCCAGCCGGGATCTTTATCAAGATAAAGGTAAAGATCCCGGCTGGGATCGAAACGTTGATCTTTCAATAAGCCTTATTGCACATAGAAAAGGCTGATTTTGTGTTATTACTATATATATATATATATATATATATATATATATATATATATATATATATATTTATATTTATGTATATGTATATATATACACACACACACATATTCATCAAATATATTAAATAAGTAGGCACCCAAAATTAGTTGATGATGAAAGTGTTGTTTTACTAAGCAACATGCAGTGGTCAAGATTTCAGGCCTCACAGGTGCCTTTATCATTGTAAAAAAAGCTACATCATTGGAATTGTACATTCACTCAAATATTTCTCTACTTTTCCTGATTTTGACCCTCCATCTCCTGTTTCTACAACCAAGGGGGGCTGGAAACTTTTGGCCTGGGGGCAAGTACAATCAAGTGGTCCATTTCTACTATTGTTCCAGTCTACTGTCTCATCCCACCCCCTTTTGTTTATTTTAAAATTGGCATTAATGTTGTGAAGTAAGGAAAGTGATAACACGTACATTACAACTGAAATGGGGCTACAATAGTGACACTAAAGAGCATAGAGACACAAAGGTTCTACACTAGCGATACCAAAGAGCTTACAATTGAAATGGAGTGACGTCAGTCATACTATGGTATCACTAGTGTAGCTCCAGTTACTGTAGCAAGCAGGAGATTGAGTAAAACAGTGGCCCACTGGTCCAGACATTTGACTGGCCCAGGGGGAAATTGCCCCTAGTCCATTTTGCAAGCCATCTGTAACGGTTTTTCAGACACTCAGACAGCAGGTAAAAATAAAACACAGTTTTATTAAAAAAAAAAAAAAAAGAACAAAGATCTCCCTCTATAGGCAACACAGAATATAGCGATAGATAGGCTGTATATGCCTTCACAGGACCAGTATACAGAAGCAAGGATATTACATATACTGTCACAGGGCAGGCACAGAATAGCAATGGGTATTCAAATAGTTGAATACAAATGAACAGTCAGTCTCTGTTGTGGTGTTTGGCATGCCCAAGGTGTAAAAGAGGCAGCAATAGATGTTAGAGAATGCAACACCTTAAGTCCATCAGGTGTAGAGAGCTGCTAGGCAGTACAGGAACTGAGGAAGAACGGTGCAGAGTAGTTTCAGCAAATAGCCCCCACGGGCATATACCAGAGACAACTTGTACTGCCAGAGCGTGAGCCAATAGCCCCCACGGGCGTAACCACGGAGATGCCTACAATGCAAGAGCTTGCTGATAGCCCCCATGGGCGTAATAACGGAGACCAACCGTACAGTGATAGCGTGGGCCAATAGCCCCCACGGGCGTATAACGGAGACAACTTGCACTGCGAGAGCGTGAGCCAATAGCCCCCACGGGCGTAGTAACGGAGACTGGGTACAGCAAGAGCTTGAGCAGATAGCCCCCATGGGCGTAGTAACGGAAACCACCTGTGCTGCAAGTGCTTGAGCCAATAGCCCCACCGGGCAGTAACGGAGAGTAACACTGATAGTGCAAGAGCCAATAGCGCCTCCCGCGGGCGCGGTAATGGAGACCGACTACACTGCTTGGTTGACAATATGAGCCGCCGTCTAACTAAGGCCCACAACGCGGCCGGCTCAACAGATGTAGCAGATAACTGCAACGGCTCTGCAAGTGTTAAAAGGCTCAGGTCAGGGAGACAGTAGCACTGCAAGAGTTAACAACAGCACAAGGGTAGGATACGTAGCTCTGCAAGTACAACCGGAGGCTCAGCGTGTGATGGTATCGCTCTGCAATTGCCAAGGAAGACTCAGCTATGGTAGCACAGCTCTGTAAGTGTAAAAGGAGACTCAGCTCCGGAGACACGGCTCTGCAGGTGTTAATGGTTGCAGTCTCTACCAGCCTGCCACAAACACAGTGGAAGTCAGAATGTCGCCAGGGCGTCATCAGCAGCAGGAAGCAGGAGCGGTGGCAGGGGATGGAGCAAGCCGGTACAAGTCACAGAGCAGGAAGTCAGCCAGGACGGGTCAGATCACGGAGGAAATTCTCAGACAAGCCAGATCAGTCACGAGCAGGAACGTCAGCCAGGCCGGGTCAGATCACAGAGCAGATTCTCAGACAAGCTAGATCAGTCACTAGCAGGAACGTCAGCCAGGCCGGGTCAGATCATGGAGCAGGAACACAGGAGCGTAGTCAAGCAGGCCAAATCGGTACACAGGAAGCAGGAACACAGCAACAGCGAAACTGGCTCTGGAACACCATGAAAGGGCACCTGACAGGTGCCCATGGTCAGGTATAAAAAGGTCACCAGGGGCGGGCCAAATAGGCTCAACCAATATGGGAGCGGCACAAGCGAGAGTGACAGAGAGAGATCACGGGAACCGTGATACCATCCCTGTGTATAACCCTATAACTTTTCCAACCTCACTCTGTATTTCACTCATATATGTTTTTCTCCACTTCCCCACCTTTTTATTTCTGCCTACTTTATTTTTCTCATTACATCACCCCCTCTTACATTTTTTTCTTACTCCCTTTTCTGCTCGTGTCATACTGCCTATTTCACATTATACAAGCAAATGAGAAAAAAGTTATCATATAAATACTATTCTTGTTTTCCTTGCAAACCAAGCACACTTAGAAGACCGTTCCAGTGAAGGATTTCTTTTCCAGTAACGTGATCTCGTCTCTGCTGCAGAGCCTTCTCCTGCAGTCAGCTGGCGTCAGGGAAAGGAGAGAGTGGGGGGAACTTTAAATATGATTATCTCTCAAACCATAAAGGTTTGAGAGATGGCACTGGGGGCATTTCATTTATTTGTTAATGGCTACAAGATGCAGATTTTTAAATATGAAGTATTACTATCCCTTTAAAAGCAGAAAACTTAAAATGTTAGTATGTAAAGAAAACAAAACAAACAAATGATGATCATTGAATTTGTGTGGAAATGTGAATTTTTTGGTGAGCAAAAGTTAATTTTCCATATGAAAACATTGAATTCTTCAACACTGTTACATTTTTCAACACAATTTTCAGCAAATTTTAAATCCCACGTGACATAAATCTTGGAAAAATTTGCTCTACATGAACCAACTAGTAAGAAAAAGTTATGTGGATTAAAAAATGAAATGTACATTTCCCATTAATACTGTAAATATGCAAAATTACTCACATATAAAAGGAGTTGAAAAACAGAAATTTACCAACTCCCTTCATGTCTTCTTTGATAAACAGTGCATTATTGCAGACTAAACAAGGCACCTACAAATCTGTGATATCATTAAAAGAAAATAGATAAGTGAAAAAAGATTATTTATATCTATCTATCTATCTATCTATCTATCTATCTATCTATCTTTCCTAACTGTTTCAGGTACGCTGTCCACCTTACCCCAGGGCAGCAGAAGGGCAGAGACTGACCGCATGCAGCAAATTCCCACAGGGCACTGATCTTGCCAGCAAGACTCAACACCATCAACGCCATATATATAAAAAGTGACTCTGGTTCACTGTCAGGGGGTGTGGCTGGAAAAGCTGATTGGTTGAGGAGGAGGCAGGAGTCCTCAACCAACCACCACTGCCACTTTGTGCTTTAAAAATAGAAAACAAAAACAGTAGCCACTATCTTAGGATGAGCCAGGAGTTTGGGAGATCAACAGAGGTGATGCAGGAGAGCAAGAGAGCTCCCTTGCTTCCATTCTAACTGAAGTATCCAGGTAGGAGTGGGCAGGATTAATAAACCCTCTCACGTCAATGAGGGAAAGCCTTCCTAATTAACGTAAAAGGTTTTGCCAATCCCGCTCCTACCTGTAGTAGGGGTAGCATGGAAGTAGGGGAACCCTCATCCCTGTATCTCCTCTATCAATCTCCCATCAAAATGCAATGGGTTGGATACCTTTCTGGAATTCAAATGGTTAAAAATCAAACAAACAAGATTCACAGCACTGGAGATGCCATGAATCCGGGCATACCTTACAGCACAGACAGGAGGTGAACAAAATTATATTAACGGTGATCAGTCTGCCCCGGAAGAAACAACCACAGAGACAGAGCCGATATTACAATTTACTGAGCTGCCGGTGTTTTAAGATAATTTACTGATTGGATATGTATTAACCCTTTGAGTGCCAGAGGAGTACACAACACATTGCAAAGCAATGCGTTGCGTACCCCTCTGACACTCAAAGGGTTAAACTCGAAAGGATCTTCAACACCATTATTTCACCTGCCCACAGCTTGCATACATGAAAGACAGGGGAGGATCTTTAACATTGCCATCTTACCTGCCTGCAGCTTTATGCGGCTTGGCTTACAGTCTTTGTAAAGATGAAGAACCCATCTAGCAGCGTGATACATGAGCTCATTGACTTTATTATTTTTTCCAGTGATATCACTGTTTTTATCTTTCAATTGACTGGGTACCCATTATTTATAAGAGCTGTTCTCTAGCTAGTGTCTATTTTTTATAATTGTTCAAATAAATATATTGTTACGTTGTTTAAGTTCTTGAAGTGTTCTTATATTTTTTCGTTTTTCTTTTTTTCTATGTACTTACTCTTTCTATTCACATTCAAATTATATTACTATATGGATATGTTATGGTGAGTTGGCGCTGTGAGTTTTCTTTCTTGCTTTTACTTCTCCTTCACTCATTCTAGCAGCCTTTCCACTTATTCTATTTAGTCATTTATAAATATATAGCGCTAATATTATTGCACTATATATAATTTCCTTTTTCACTCCTGCCCTTTAAGGACTAGGCCTATTAGCCTGTCCTAGCTTGCATGCATCTTGTCGGTCTGCAATTAGTACCCCCTCAATGACCCCAACCCGGCGGGGCAGGACCAGGTTTGAGGGGAAAGCGTGCATGGAAAGCATGTAGGAGGGTGGGGGCCTGCACGTCCAAGGTTGGAACCCACAAGGGCTCCTCTGGACCGTACCCCTTCCAGTGGACCTAATATTGAAGCCTCCCTCAGAACCTACGAGAGTCGACTATGAGGCGGACCTCAAACTCCTCATGCCCGTCAATGGGGTCGAGGAGTGACTGTAGTAAAATGATTACATATCAGGGGTTTCAGCAGTGAGACATGGAACACATTGTGTATCAGTATATTGGGAGGGAGGTCTAGGGCATAGGCCACAGGGTTCACATGTTGGTGGATACGGAAAAGCCCCACAAAACAGGGATCCAGTTTCTGAGAGGGCACTCGGAGGTGGAGATTTCTGAAGGACAACCAGACCCTCTCCCCGACCTGGTAGGAGGGTACGGGTAGGCATTTACGATTAGCCTGGAACTCCGGGAATTGTTGGGAGTGTTGCAGTGACTCTTGGACCTGCACCCATGTGGAATGGATCTGCTGGAGATGATCCTCCAGTGCCGGAATCCCCTGGGGAGTGAAAGTATCTGGAATCATGGAGGGTTGATACCCATAATTCACCATGATGGGGGAGAGCCGGGTAGAAGCTGAGACTGCACTGTTATGAGCAAACTCTGCCCAAGGTAACAGGTCCGACCAGTTATTCTGATAGTCCAAGATGTAGCCCTGAAGGAATTGCTCCAAGGCCTGATTAGCCCTTTTACAGCCCCATTCGATTGTGGGTGGTAGGCCGAGGAGAAGGAGAGTTGGATGCCTAGTTGTACACAGAAGGCCCTCCAGAATCTTGAGACAAACTGGCTACCCCGGTCGGAAATTATGACTTTGGGAACCCCGTGTAGCCAATAGACCTCTTTGATAAAGACCGTAGCCAACTCTTTAGCGGATGGGAGTTTTTTGAATGGTATGCAGTGGATCATCTTAGAAAATCGGTTGACAACCATTAGGATGATTGTGTTACCGTTGGACAGAGGGAGGTCGACTATGAAGTCCATGGCAAGGTGTGACCATGGCTTCTCACCATTGGGTATGGGTTGGAGAAGGCCTACTGGAAGGTGACGGGGTGATTTAGTCTGTGCACAGACTGGACAGGCAGCGGCAAAGGCAGACCAGAAGAGACATTAAACTGACCAGAGAAGCTGTTTTTTTCCGGGATGCCCTGCTGACTTAATATTATGATAGGGTGAAAGTTCCTTGGTACGCAGATTAACAGGTATGGAACAGCGCCCAGAGGGAGTCTCAGCAGGGGCATTTACTTGGGCGGCCCGTATTCTCTCCTCGAGGGGAGATGTTATGCTGTTACATATGGTGGCTAGTACTCAGTCCTGAGGAATAATTGTCACGGTGCCCGTGATTCCTCTGTTTGCGACATTGCTACTTCCTGATTTTCCATACTGCATTCTTATTGGTGATCTATGCTGACTCCTCCTGCGATTGCCTTAATATTTTTGGCGTCGTCATTATGGCGGCACCCTTTCGTGGTGTACCAGTATCTTGTGTTTGATCCTGTGGTTCCTGTTATCCTGTGTATGTACCGGCTAGACTGACTACGTTCTTGATTGATCGCCAGTACCTGACTTCTGTTGTGACCCGGCTTGGCTGACTATCCTGCTCCGTGTACCGACCCGGCTTGGCTGACTATCCTGCTCCGTGTACCAACCCGGCTTGGCTGACTACCTGCTCCGAGTTCCTACTCGGCTATCTGTTGTTTCTGCTCCTAGAGTGCCAGTCCAGCTCTGTGTGGTTCCACTCCCTAGTGACCCGGCATTTCCCGGTGGTCACCTTGTGCTACTTAGTCCCTGACAATCCGGTGTCAGTGAGCCTCCTCAGGTACCCGCACCTGTAGTACGCTTGACCCAGCACAGCTTGTCACTCCATCACTACGAGGTTGGCTGCTGTTTCCCTGGGCACCTCGCTAGTTCCCTGTCTGTGCGGCCTTAGGGCCCGGTTGAGGTCTGAAGCGTCCCTTACCCTAGATCTAGGGTTGGTGCATGGGTTAAGTGACTCCGGTCACAAGATGGTTGCCTTAGTTCCTTGAGTTGATTCAGTTGCCTTGCAGCTTACTGACAGTATCGCTTTACCACCTAGCGTACTACTGGTTTGGTTGCCTTGCAGCTTACTGTCAGTATCGCTTTATCACCTAGCGTACTAGGGGTTCGGTTGCCTTGCCGATTACTGTCAGTGTCGCTATACCACCTAGTGTACTAGGTGTCCTGTTGCCTCTCAGTTTCCAGTCAGTCTTGCTGACCTCCCTAGCGTACTAGGGATCCTGTTGCCTCACAGCGTTCTGTGTATCTCACTGCTATCCCTAGCGTTATAGGGGTCTTGTTGCCTTACCTGTACTGTCTACACCAGACAGACTCCCTAGCATTCTAGGGAGATTGCGTTGGGGTCCTCCTCACGACTAGGGCCTGCTAGTTCCAGTTGTTGGCCTAGTTGTTCCAGCTACCACCCTGTGGTATTCTCTGTTTTTGGACTAGATTCTCTCTGCTGCTGTACTAGTCCAGACCCTCTGGGTTATTCCCCGGATACGTTTCTATGTCTGCTTAACTGTTCCTGTATCAGTTGCCTGCTTTACCAGTATATTATCTACTGTTCTGTATGTGTTACAGTACTTGTTTTTTTCTTATTAAAACTGCGTTTTACTAAACCATACGTGTCTGAGTGTCTGAAAACCATTACAATAATATGACTAGGAGGTCTCTCCTCCTTAGCGCCTGAGAACTGTCTAGATAGGGCATCAGCCCAGACATTTTTGGTACCCGGCAGGTATGAGACCAGATAATTAAAACTGGGCAAAAAATAAGGCCCATCGGGCCTGTCTTGGAATCAAGCAATTAGCCTCGGACAGGTAGGTGCAGTTTTTATGATCCGTGAGGATTAGGATTGGCACGGACGTTCTCTTGATTAAATGCCTCCATTGTTTGAAAGTGTGTATTATCGCCAGCAACTCACGATCACAAATTTCATAGTTGCACTCCGCAGGACTTAGCTTTTTGGAGAAATACCTACGGGTGCAACTGGCTCTCAGGAGTAGGATGTTGAGACAGGAAGGCGCCTACTCCTGTCTCATACGTCCTGACCTCAAGTACGAATTTAAGCTTGGGTTTAAGGTGTGCCAAAATGGGTGCTGCAGCAAAAGCGACTTTTAATTATTCAAATGCTTTGATGGCTTCCAGGGACCAATGAGTGGAGTTACCGTCTTTTTTGGTCATTTCGGTAAGGGGTTTTACAATAGTGGAAAAATTGCTGATAAATTTCCTGTAATAGTGAACCAGAGAAAACATTGAAGAGAGTGGAGACATACAGGTCACGGCCACTCGAGAACAGCCGAGAGTTTCTCAGGGTCCATAGCGAATCTGACCTCTGAAATTACGTACTCCAAGAAGGTGACCTGTTTGCGGTGGAATTCCCATTTCTCTAATTTGCAAAATAGATTATTTTCTTTTAATCTTTGCAGAACGTGGCCTACATTTGCGTGGTGGCCTTCCATGGAGGCAGAATGGATCAGAATGTCGTCTAAGTTTATCACCACGCACTGTTGGAGCATGTCCCGGAGGACATAACTTAGGAATTCCTGGAAAACCGCGGGAGCATTGCAGAGACCGAAGGGAATTATGAGGACAGCGCATCCGCAACATACTTCTCCATGGCCTTATTCTCCATGCCAGAAAGAGGGTAGACTCGACCTCGAGGATGTATGGCACCCGGTTGCAGTTCAGTGGTACAATCGTATGGGCGGTGAGGCAGGAGCTCACCAGCCCGGCCCTTATAGAATACATCACGGAACTCTTGGTACTCTTCAGGTAGCAAAGAGACTGGGTATGTGGTTAGCACCTTCACCACTTTTACTAGGCATGTCTTGGAACAGTTGGGTGACCATGCATTGACTTTGGTACTTACCCAATCGAACGTGGGTATCACGGTGCCCGTGTTATTGCTGGCGACATTATTACTATGTTTCTTCCTGAGTCAGTCTTATTGGCTGCATGGTGTTGTTCCACCCAGTAAATACCTTTATATACTGAGCCCTGTCACTTCTGCAGGGCCCTTTCGTGGTGTTTCCGTTACCAGCGCTTGTTCCTGAATTCATGTGTTTCCTGTGTATGACCCGGACTGCCTGACTACTCTGCCTGAATCGTTCCTTCTCTGTGTACCGACCTGGCCCGGCTGACGTTCCTGCTCTGTGCACCGACCCGGATTGGCTGACGTTCCTGTTCTGTGTACCGACCCGGCCTGGCTGATGTTCCTGCTCTGTGTACCGACCCGGATTGGCTGATGTTCCTGCTCTGTGTACCGACCTGGCCCGGCTGATGTTCCTGCTCTGTGTACCGACCCGGATTGGCTGACGTTCCTGCTCTGTGTACTGACTCGGCCTTGTCTCTACCCATCCGGTATCCGGTTGTGGGCCATACGGCAGTCTCTCTCTCTGTCAACGGACAGATCCTCTGTTGCCTCCGTTGCTGCTCAGGCAGCCAGTTGCTGTAACCTGATCAGTATTGTGCCTTGTGATCTCAACCGGTGTTGCGTGTCACGCTGTAGCACCATGGTACGCTTGACCTATACTGCCTTAGTTGAGGTTGGTCTCCTGGGCGCCTCACGCTTTCTCCATCTGGTACTCGATTCTGGGTCTGAGCGTTCGTTAACCCCTTGTGGGTTGGTGCCTGGCACTGGGTACAGCTTTAGCAGTCACTGATTGGCGTTACTCGGTGCCTCCGTGATTTGTGCTGTTCTGTGTCTGTCACTTGCTAGTATTCCTGATTGGCTGTTTGCTATTAGCCCTCCTCACACAGCCTTTTTAAAACCCAGGTTGAGCACTTCCAGGTTGCCCTTTCGTGATGTTTCTGACTTCACTTGGCCTGACCTGCATGTCAGGTTTCTGGGCCTGCTGTTCCTGCTGTTCTTGCTGATCCTGTGTTCCGGTGTTCCAGTGTTCCAGTGGTCCTGTATGCTAGCGTTCCGGTGTTCCAGTGTTCCAGTGTTCCTGTGTGCTAGTGTTTCGGTGTTCCTGTGTTCCAGCGCCTAGCGGGTTAATCTTCTACGTTCCGGTGGTTCCGGTCATCTGTCAGTGCATCAGTCTCGCCCCGGTGGACTCCCCGTTGGAGTGTAGGGCTCCTGCTCTAGCCCCGTCGCTCCGGCAACATTGTTCTTCTCGCTGCTGCTTATACATTGTTGGTTCCAGCGTGCGGACGCTGGTTTACTCCATTAAACCTGGTGGCGACATTTACTGTAGGTCCCAGCGTGCGGACGCTGGTTTACTCCATGAAACCTGGTTGCTATATACACTGTTGGTTCCAGCGTGCGGACTCTGGTTTACTCCGTTAAACCTGGTGGTGACATTTACTTAGGTCCCAGTGTGCGGACGCTGGTTTACTCCATGAAACCTGGTTGCGATATACATTGTTGGTTCCAGCGTGCGGACGCTGGTTTACTCCATTAAACCTGGTTGCAATACACACTGTTGGTTCCAGCGTGCGGGTGCTGGTTTACTCCATTAACCTGGTGGTGACATTTACTGTAGATCCCAGCGTGCGGACGCTGGTTTACTCCATGAAACCTGGTTGCGATATACATTGTTGGTTCCAGCGTGTGGACGCTGGTTTACTCCATTAAACATGGTTGCGATATACACTGTTGGTCCCAGTGTGCGGACTCTGGTTTACTCCGTTAAACCTGGTGGTGACATTTACTTAGGTCCCAGCGTGCGGACGCTGGTTTACTCCATGAAACCTGGTTGCGATATACATTGTTGGTTCCAGCGTGTGGACGCTGGTTTACGCCATTAAACTCGGTTGCGATATACACTGTTGGTCCCAGCGTGCGGACGCTGGTTTACTCCATTAACCTGGTGGCGTTATTTACTGTTGGTTCCAACGTACGGACATTGGTTTGCTCCTGAATTATCCAGTACTGTGGCCAGGTCGCTGTCCACTCCTAAGCAGTTGTCTGATTTTCCTTGGTAATAGACTTCTGCTGAGTAAGACCATAGTTCCTATTCCTCTCTGCTGTCTTAGTCATCTGACAGCTGGTCTACTCGCTCAGGCTGCCCTGCCCGGTATTGGTAAGGCCGGTAGAACCTTTGTACGTTACCATCCTTAAGGTTGCCTTACCCGGTATTGGCAGGGCCGGTAGAGCCTACTACAGTATTCCTCAGGCTGCCCTGCCCGGTATTGGTAAGGCCGGTAGAACCTTGTACATCACCATCTTTAAGGTTGCCTTACCCGGTATTGGCAGGGCCGGTAGAGCCTACACTCAGTACTCCTTTGGGCTGCCTTCTGGCCGGTAGTTGCTGAAGTGGCCTTTGAGAAGTTGAAGGTAGCCTTTGCTGAAGCGCCTGTGTTGTCCCACCCCAATCCACTACTTCCTTTTACTTTAGAGGTTGATGCCTCAGATATTGGGGTCGGGGCGGTGCTTTCTCAGCGACAGGTTAAGGGTGGTACACTCAGACCCTGTGGATTATTTTCTAAAAAATTGACCAGTGCTCAAAGTCATTACGAGATTGGTGATCGAGAATTACTGGCCATTATCCTTGCTCTCAAAGAATGGCGTCATTTACTTGAAGGCACAAAAAACCCTGTTTTGATTCTAACTGATCACAAGAATCTGACTTATCTCTCTGAGGCCAAGAGATTGTCTTCTCGCCAGGCCAGATGGGCACTGTTTCTATCCCGATTCAATTTCGTTGTATCATACTTGCCTGGCTCAAAAAATGTTAGGGCTGATGCTCTGTCTAGACAATTTGAGGCGGAGGTTGACAGAGTAGAAGCACCAGCACCTATCATTCAACCTGATCGAATATTGGCGACCATACGTACTAGTATTACTTCACCACTAGGGGAGGAGATTTTGGCGTCTCAAGCCTCTGCTCCCCATGAAACTCCAGCGGGCAAATGTTTTGTCGCTGAGCCATTCCGTACTCGATTACTTGAAACCTACCACTCCTCTAGGGCTGCGGGACATATTGGTAGAGATCAATTGTTTTGGTCCCTCTCTCAGCTATTTTGGTGGCCTTCTATGAGAGCAGATGTGCCAAATTTACAAATGCCTGTACCACCTGTGCCCGTGCCAAAACCCCTAGACATCTCCCGGTGGGCTTGCTTCAGCCGGTGCCTAATGGTGAACGCCCTTGGTCTCACGTCTCTATCGACTTTATGGGAGAATTGCCCAGGTCTAGAGGGTATTCCTTCATATTGATGGTGGTGGACAGATTTTCTAAAATGGCACACTTCGTACCCCTCCGTGGCCTTCCTTCGGCCAAAGAACTGGCTATGGTATTCGCTCAAGAGGTGTTTCGGTTGCATGGAGTACCCAGGGTGCTGGTGTCTGACAGGGGGAGCCAGTTTGTGTCCAGATTCTGGAGGGCATTTTGCGAACAGATGGGCATACAGCTATCATTTTCCTCTGCATATCATCCCCAGACTAACGGAGCAGCTGAGAGGGCCAATCAAGGGTTGGAACAGTTTCTGCGATGTTTTGTGACTGACCATCATGATAATTGGGCCGACTTGTTGCCTTGGGCAGAGTTCGCCAGGAACTGTGCAGTTAATTCTTCCTCCGGGAGCTCTCCGTTTCTGATCAATTATGGGTTCCAACCCTGTCTTCTCCCGGATTCCTTTCAGACACAGCAGATTCCAGCTCTGGATGAGCATATAGAGCAACTCCGTTCCACATGGGCACAAGTTCAGAGGGCATTGGGTCAGTCTTTTCAGCGACATCAGCGTCATGCCAATCACAGAAGGCTTCCAGCGGTTTCCTTCAAAGTCGGGGATAGAGTATGGCTGTCCTCTAAGAATCTGAAGCTCAAGGTCCCATCTAATAAGCTGGCACCTCGGTTCATTGGTCCGTACAAGATAATTCGCAAAATTAACCCTGTTTCCTATGCCTTGGAATTACCTGCTTTTATGCGCATTCATAATGTATTCCATGTGTCTCTCCTTAAACCTCTGGTGTGTAACCGTTATACTACCACACCTGTGATGCCAGGTCCTGTTGAAGTCGAGGGGCAGGAGGAGTATGAAGTACAAAATATTATTGATTCCCATAGGCATAGAGGAGGGGTACAGTATCTGGTGCATTGGAAAGGTTATGGTCCTGAGGATCGTTCCTGGGTAGACAGTAAGGACCTTCATGCACCCAAGTTACTATGAATATTTCATACCAAATACCCTCAGAAGCCTAGACCCTACTCTAGGAGAGGGGGTCTTTGAAAGGGGGGTACTATCACGATGCCCGTGATTTGTGCTGTTCTGTGTCTGTCACTTGCTAGTATTCCTGATTGGCTGTTTGCTATTAGCCCTCCTCACACAGCCTTTTTAAAACCCAGGTTGAGCACTTCCAGGTTGCCCTTTCGTGATGTTTCTGACTTCACTTGGCCTGACCTGCATGTCAGGTTTCTGGGCCTGCTGTTCCTGCTGTTCTTGCTGATCCTGTGTTCCGGTGTTCCAGTGTTCCAGTGGTCCTGTATGCTAGCGTTCCGGTGTTCCAGTGTTCCTGTGTGCTAGTGTTTCGGTGTTCCTGTGTTCCAGCGCCTAGCGGGTTAATCTTCTAATTTCCGGTGGTTCCGGTCATCTGTCAGTGCACCAGTCTTGCCCCGGTGGACTCCCCGTTGGAGTGTAGGGCTCCTGCTCTAGCCCCGTCGCTCCGGCGACATTGTTCTTCTCGCTGCTGCTTATACATTGTTGGTTCCAGCGTGGGGACGCTGGTTTACTCCATTAAACCTGGTTGCAATATACACTGTTGGTTCCAGCGTGCGGACGCTAGTTTACTCCATTAAACCTGGTGGCGACATTTACTGTAGGTCCCAGCGTGCAGACGCTGGTTTACTCCATGAAACCTGGTTGCGATATACATTGTTGGTTCCAGCGTGCGGATGCTGGTTTACTCCATTAAACCTGGTTGCTATATACACTGTTGGTTCCAGCGTGCGGACGCTGGTTTACTCCGTTAAACCTGGTGGCGACATTTACTTAGGTCCCAGCGTGCGGACGCTGGTTTACTCCATGAAACCTGGTTGCGAAATACATTGTTGGTTCCAGCGTGCGGACGCTGGTTTACTCCATTAAACCTGGTTGCAATACACACTGTTGGTTCCAGCGTGCGGGCGCTGGTTTACTCCATTAACCTGGTGGCGACATTTACTGTAGATCCCAGCGTGCGGACGCTGGTTTACTCCATGAAACCTGGTTGCGATATACATTGTTGGTTCCAGCGTGTGGACGCTGGTTTACTCCATTAAACATGGTTGCGATATACACTGTTGGTCCCAGCGTGCGGACTCTGGTTTACTCCATTAACCTGGTGGGGTTATTTACTGTTGGTTCCAACGTGCAGACATTGGTTTGCTCCTGAATTATCCAGTACTGTGGCCAGGTCGCTGTCCACTCCTAAGCAGTCGTCTGATTTTCCTTGGCAATAGACTTCTGCTGAGTAAGACCATAGTTCCTATTCCTCTCTGCTGTCTTAGTCATCTGACAGCTGGTCTACTCGCTCAGGCTGCCCTACCCGGTATTGGTAAGGCCGGTAGAACCTTTGTACGTTACCATCCTTAAGGTTGCCTTACCCGGTATTGGCAGGGCCGGTAGAGCCTACTACAGTATTCCTCAGGCTGCCCTGCCCGGTATTGGTAAGGCCGGTAGAACCTTGTACATCACCATCTTTAAGGTTGCCTTACCCGGTATTGGCAGGGCCGGTAGAGCCTACACTCAGTACTCCTTTGGGCTGCCTTGCCCGGTATTGGTAAGGCCGGTAGAACCGGTACATGTCATCTCACGGTTGCCTTAACCGGTATTGGCAAGGCCGGTAGAGCCTGTTATTGCTACTGTCACTTGGGTTGCCTTGCCCGGTATATTAGGCAAGGCCAGTAGAACCTATTGTATGGACTATTATTGTTGTATTGTTATGTATGTTTACCCTATGGGGATTGCCTTAACCTTTCAATAAAGTTACGTTTTTACCAAACCTTAAGTCTGAGAGTCTTCAAAAACCGTGACACAGTCCTCCTCTGGCAGCTCCGGTAGTCTGTTGTTGTCCAGGTCCTTCGTTGCTGTTGCTGCCTTGGTTGCCATTGTGTCACTCTCTGCGTAGAGAGAATATTAAGGGCCATTGCGCTATTAGGGCCTACCCGTCCTCCTGGCCTAATAGTAATCATTATCTGTATCATTTGGACTCACACGAATTGTGCCTGACCTGTGTCAGTATAGTATTGTATATATATACTGGACCTGTGTGGGTATTTTGTGCTACTACCTGTCCTGTGTCAGTAATTTACTGTTGCATACATACTGGACCCGCGAAGGTTACTCATTTACGGTTTTCTTCAATAAAATTGCATTTTACCTAAACCTTCCATGTCTGAGTGTCAATAAAACCGTTACAGTGGGATTGTGTTTGCACAACCATGGATAACGCAGGACCACAGGATAGTGAGGAGAGTGGATCACCTGGAACTGTAAGGTTTCATGATGGAGAGCCCCTACAGCCATAGACAAAGGAGCGGTTTCGTGGGTGACCTGCTGTGACTATAGGGGGTCTGCCATCAATCGCCTCAATGGTAAGTGTAGTAGTACGGAGCTGCAATGGGAAGGACTGCTTCTGGGTGAAGGCACTGTCGATAAAGAGGCCCGCTGCACTGGAGTCAATGAGTGCCTCTGTAATAATTAAAATCTTTCCCCAAGACAGCCCAACTGAGATTAGTGGTTTATCCTCATGGATAGCCGGGGACGCCGAGATGCCACCTAAGGTCTGTCCGCTATAGAGCCTTAGGTGCAGGTGTTTCCAGTTCTCAGTAGGTGCCCTGTCTTACCGCAGTAAAGGCACAGGCCCTCCCTCCTCCTAAAGGCCCTCTTCTCAACAGAAAGCTGCATGGGCTCCACATCGCCTGAGGTCTCGAGACTAGGAGGCACGGGAGGAGAGGGAGGCACGGATGGGGACGAAAAGCTCAGGCCTAAATGGATCTGGGGAGGTCCTGGGCTGAAATCTCATCTTTAACCGTATCCAAAAGCCCATTAGAGAAGGCAGCCACGAAACTCTATGGCATAATCTGAAACTGTCCTTGTACCCTGCCGGATGGACATTAGTTGCTTGGCAGCCGAAGTGGAGCGAGCCAGTACATCAAATACCCTTTTAAAGGATGCCACAAAATCAGGGTAATTGTATACAATAAGTTGCAATTAGCCCTTGCCAAGGCCCTGTCAAAGAGTAAGGAAATCACGAGACCCACCTTACTCCTATCAGATGGCAAGGCATTGGCATGGGCCAGTCCTCTTTGGGAGACAGACAAACCTGTCATTTACAATTTCACAGAGTTTGTGGCCTCATTTTGTAGGGTCTTTGACTTTCTGGGTCGGGCTACCTCTGCTCCCAAACAGCTTATGACCATCCGCCAAGGCACACGTACAGTGGCGGAGTACGTGATAGAATTATGTACTTTGGCAGCAGATGTAGGATGGAATAATGAAGCACTTGTAGCCGCATTCTCTCAGGGCCTATGTGACTCGATCAAAGATGATATTGCAGCCCGTGAGCTGCCGAGCGATCTGGAGGAGCTGATTTCGGTTATCATTCTGGTAGATACCCGTATCCGGGAGAGACTATTGTTCAAAGAACAAATGCGGAGGTCACAATCCCGGTTGGCACCTAGCTTTGTGAACCC
Source organism: Rhinophrynus dorsalis (assembly GCA_037306005.1). Lineage (NCBI taxonomy): Eukaryota > Metazoa > Chordata > Amphibia > Anura > Rhinophrynidae > Rhinophrynus > Rhinophrynus dorsalis. The sequence continues at coordinate 339,391,081 of CM074723.1, read as the reverse complement.
ACCCAATCCTCCCTTGCTTCCCATGCCTCCTGGTTCTGACTCCACTAGAGGCGAACTGATACAACTAGGGTTTATGTGCCTTTCTGTGGAGGAAAGGGCATTCTGCCAGAGGGAGAGCCTTTGTATATATTGTGGGAAGCACGGTATCACAGTGTGTTTGGCAGCCTTGCTGCTTGCTCCCTGTGCTTCTCCTGATTGCTGTCTGATGGTCACAGGTGCAGACTCGCGTCTGTGACGTGCACTTGTTTATGAGCACTGGCGTGTTCGCCTGATTGGTTCCTGCCTTGCGTGTACCTATTTGAACTCCCCTGGGTCTAGTACCAGTTTCCCTTACATGGTGTTCCAGTTAGTCTTGTTTGTCTGCTCCTTTTCGCTGTGACTCTTGCCTGGCCTCCAATCTCACTCTGTGTTTGTCTGACTAGCCACATAGGTACTACCTGTGGCTCTGACTGATCTCGCTCTGTGTACGACCCCGGCTTGTCTGACTATCCACATCGGTACTGACCTGTGGCTCTGGCTGACTACTTGCTCCATGTATGACCCCGGCTTGTCTGACTATCCACATTGGTACTGACCTGTGGCTCTGGCTGACTACTCGCTCCTTGTTGTCCCCAGCTGACTATCCACTGTTCTGGCCTGTGGCTTTAGTCCACTACTAGCTCTTTGTTGCCGGTTGTCTGACTATCCTCTCTGTACTGAACTGTGGTACAGGCTGACTATTTGCTCCTTGTGGCCTATGCCTGTCCTGCTATTCGTAATACGGTACTGTGGCTGTACTGCCCTTTCTCCGATTGCCACTATCTGCCTTTGGTACCGTATGGTAGGGTGCATATCTCTGGGTGCTCAGTCCTACCTACAGATAGAACCATAGGCTAGGGTCTAGTTTCCGCTTCCACTTCGAGTAGCGCAGGTCTCAACCTAGTGTCAGTCTGGGTATTAGACTGTGGTGTATTGAATACGATTTATTGTATTGTATGTGATTCATTTCACACAGACAATTAAAGCAATGTATTTGGATATGGTATGTGCATTCTGAATGTGCACCACAAGGGGCAATGTTTATGAGTGGCTGAGCACATGTGTAATGACTGCCATTGCAGACATGCATTCTGGGAATCCTGACCACCTGTGCATTAGCTATGCCATGTGGCCAGAAACAAAGGAGCCATGTGACTTATTCAAATAACCTGATTGGACAGTGGTTGGAGTTATTAGACCTTGGCAGCCATGGTTTTAGAGCCCACCATGCAGAGTGAAGGATGAACAAAGGCCTTTTGCTGTCCAAGAGTCACATCAAAGAGATGACTTGCAGGGTTCCCTTGGACAAAGATATGCTTGCATGTGCTGATTTTCATTGTAAACCAAGCTAAGTATAATTGTAACACTGTATTTCTGTATTTATCTGTAACTCTTTTGTAATAAACTTTTTTAGATATATTGCTTTAACAGCAGATGTTATAGTTATAGACAATGGCAAGGCAGTAGATGTAGTATATCTAGACATTGCAAAGGCATTTGATACAGTGCCACACAGAAGGCTGGTGTATAAAATAAGGAAATTGGGGCTAGGAGAGAACCTTTGCAATTGGATACAAAACTGGTTGAAGGATAGGGAACAGTGTGTGGTTGTAAATGGAAAATTCTCCAATACAGTTAAAGTGGAGAGTGGAGTACCTCAGGGTTCAGTATTAGGTCCGCTGCTTTTTAACATGTTTATAAATGACCTGGAAATAGATATAGAAAGCAAAATATCAATATTTGCAGATGATACTAAATTATGCAAGGTCATTAATTCAGAACAGGATATTTTCTCTCTACAGAGGGACTTACATACAATGTCAGATTGGGCAAACATATGGAATATGAAGTTTAATGTGGGGAAGTGTAAAGTCATGCATTTGGGAGGAAACAATACCAAGGCTACTTATGAACTTAATGGAATCATTTTAGGGGACTCATTGCTAGAGAAAGACCTGGGTATCCTTGTCAACTACAAACTTGGAAACAGTGACCAGTGTCAAACAGCAGTAGCAAACGCAAACAAAATCCTGTCTTGCATAAAAAGAGGTATTGAAGCAAGAGTGGATAACATCATTTTGCCAATATACAAATCATTGGTAAGACCTCACCTTGAGTATGCAGTGCAATTTGGGGCACTGGTTCTGAAAAAGGATATACTAGAACTAGAGAGGGTACAGCGGAGAACAACAAAAATAATTAAGGGAACGTAGGACTTGACATATGAGGAACGACTAGACAAACTTGGTTTATTTACTCTAGAGAAAAGACGACTAAGAGGAGACCTTATCACATTGTACAAATATATGAGAGGTCAATACAAGGATCTCTGTGGTGAGCTATTTATTCCAAGGCCTGATCAGGTGACCAGGGGACACCCCTTGAGATTAGAGGAAAGGAGGTTTAAACTTCAGCAGAGGAACGGTTTTTTTACAGTAAGGTCTGTTAAATTGTGGAATTCATTGCCCAGGGAGGTGGTTATGGCAGATACAATGGATACATTTAAGAGAAGATTAGATACATTTCTTTCAAAAGGGAACATACAGAGTTATACTGTTTATCAGTAGGCTGATCAGGAAGGACTAATTTAATTGGTAGCAGGAAAGCTATAAAATTCTCAGTTACTGGGGTATGAGGAGAAGGTTGAACTTGATGGACTTGTGTCTGTATTCAACCTAATTTACTATGTTACTATATCATCAAATATTACAACTGTTTCCTGTGTATTCATTCCACATAATTAACTGATATACCACAAATCAAATAAATATTATTGTTGTGATTAATATTCTAATTAGAATATTAATATTTGCATATTAATATTCATAATTCAGGCCACGAATACAACATTTTGCATAGTCTGGCAGAATATCGGTGTGGTTATTGGAATAAATACAACAAAATCTGTTATTTATTGCTTAAAAGTTATAGTTGTGTGTTAAGCTTAGCCATTAAGATGTTTAGTGATAAGATGCAAGCAGCAGTAGGGGAAGAAAGGTCAAAATATGGCTCTATTCCTGGGTGGGCTAATTTCGGATTCTGGCAACCCATAGCCAAAGAGTTAATAAAGTACACTACCCCCGTACACCCTGAATTTGGGACAGAGTTAGGCAGTCAAGCACTGAGATTAGATCTGAGTATGTACAAGAAAAAGGAGCGGAAAGCCGCAAGTGAGACGGGATGGATCATTTTGCAGGCGCTTCAGAAAGAGGTACAGCAAAAAGAGGAGCTGCAAAAAGAATTGCAGATAATTAAAGAACAGTTAATTATGAGTAACAAATGTACACAATGTAATGCAGCTAAAGTAGGGGAGTTGGAAGAGAAATGTTCAACTCCAGCAGTAAATCAACAGGGTAGAAAGCCTGTACCCTGTAATCAGCTTGTAACTGGATAAGGTGGGGATTCTGTAGATTCTCCCCTATTCTCTGTAGATGAGGAAAAATATGTAGTTATGTCTGACAGTGTGCATGAAACTGAGCAGAGGAGAGCCTGCCCTGTCATTACTGAGCTTTGGAAGAGGAGACTGCATAGAGAGAAGGATGTTTTTGGAGTAAGAATGGGGGCACTATCACGGTACCAGTGCTTTTGCTGGCGACATTGTTATATCAGGGCTACTTCCTCATTCCCTTTTATTGGCTACTGAGGTTTGTCTCCGCCCAGTTCTAGCCCTTTTATACTGAGCACTGTCACTTCAGCGCTGCCCTTTCGTGGTGTTCCAGTTGCTAGCTCTTGTTCCTGACTTCTGTGTGAATCCTGTATATGACCCGGACTGCCTGACTACTCTGCCTGTCTATGTTCCTGCTTTGTGTACCGACCTGGCCTGGCTCTCTGTCCTATCCATTGTTCCATCTGAAGGGCTTGCCTCCAGTGCACACAACTGTCTACTAGACAGATCCTCTGGTTGCCTCGTTTACACTGCCACGGCAGTCCTGCTTTACTGTGACCCAGTCTCCGGTTGTGATCCTTATACCCCGGTGTTGGAGATCAGTTTGGTTACACTACGGTACTCTTGACCTGTCCACCGCCTACAATCCGAGGTTGGTTTGGTCCCTGGGTGCCTCGGTTGTCTCCACAGTCTTGCAGTCGACTCCAGGTCTGAGCGTTAGTTTAACCCCTTGTGGGTTGGCGCTGTTGTGCTTAGGGTCACAGTCATTTGCAGCCCCGGGTTGGCGATACCCCGTGATATACAGGCTCAGTCACCCTCTGACTGTTCTGGCAGTCTGTCACTTGTCCAGGGCCTTCGATTGCCTCCGTGTGACCTCAGTCGCTAATGGTGTCATTCTCTGCGTAGAGTGTGTCCTTTGGGTCTCAGTACTCCTAGGCCTGTTCATATCTCTTGGCCTAGTAGCACCCTATTCTCCATTGTCTCGTCAAGGACTCACCCGAACTGTAACCTGACCTGTGTCAGTATTGAACCATTTGTGTTTTACTGGACCCGTGTGGGTTACTGAGTATATTGTAACCTGACCTGTGTCAGTACTATATCTGTCAATATATACTGGACCCGTGTGGGTTACTCTAATTTCTGTATTTTCAATAAAACTGTGTTTTTACCAAACCTTCGTGTCTCAGTGTCCTTAAAACCGTTACAGGCACAGGATGAAGTGAATGAGAAAATGAGAGGTTACATGTCAGGGGAGGGCTGGCAACATAAGGCCCAGGGGGTAAATACAATTAAGTGGCCCATATCTACTATCGTCCAAGCCCATTGTCCCAGCCCACCCCTGCTTCCTTAATTTTAAAATTATCCTTAATGCTGTGAATTAAAGCAAGTGATACCACAGAGCTTACTGTTGAAATGGGGCTACATTAGTGATACTAGAGTGCTTACAATTTAACCCTGTGAGTGCCAGAGGGGTACACAACACATTGCTTTTCAATGCGTTGTGTACCCCTCTGGCACTCAAAGGGTTAAGTAAAGATAGAATAGTGATGCCATATAGCTTGCAAGTGAAATGGATTATGCTACTAGTGCAGCTATGTTTGGATTGTAGCTCTGCGGTATCACTTGCATATAGATTAATTTCATAAGTTCTGTTGTATCACTAGTGTAGCTCCATTTACAGCAGCAAGTGGGAGATTGAGTGAGGCACTGGCCCACCAGCCCAGACACATGGCCAGCCCAGGGGGCAATTGGCCCCCTGCCCCCCAGGCCAGCCCTCCCCTGTTACACGTAAACTGAGTTGTTTGAACTTGCCAAGAAATTTAAGCAAACTATTGGTGAAGGAATGCAGCAGAAGCAGTTTACATAGGACAAATTACTCTCCATCCGCAAGTTAGGCAGATAATGGGGAAAGTGAGGGAAACTTGTGGTAACTTTCTGTTGCTGGATATGATCAGGCATGCGATATTTCAAGTGTACCCCCTATATAGTGATATAGAGTCCACTTCCCCCTGGGTTACTCTTAAAGATGCTATTGAAAGAGTAAGAATTATGGGATGTGTAGCTGGACTTAATGCTGATAATTGGGAGGGACCAGACATGGAAGATTTCACTGCCAGCATGCGTTCGTGGTTTTTGAAATCTGCTCCACTGAGAGCCTCCCTGTTATCACTAATAAGTGGATTAGGTAATACAGGAAAAATACACCAATTGACCTATTTGTTAGCTGAAATGGATGCATAGGAAAAAGAGATAATGCCCATAAAATCAGTACATAAGATAGATCAGGCAAATGCAAAGGATCAATTGAAAGATAAAGGTTGTATCAGGATACCTAGAAAGCAAATGTGGTTTGATTTGCTAAAGGGATAGTAACACTTAAGAATTACTAATCCCTGTAGTAAAGCCCTACTAAAAAAAAACATATTGCCCCCAGTGTCATCTCTCAAACCTTTATGGTTTGAGAAATGAATGCTTCTAAAGTTGCCCTCTCCCTCCCCCTTCCCTGAAGTCAGAGTTGTAGCTGACTGAAGGGAAATCCGGTCATAGATCATGAGGCAGCTCTGCGGCAGAGCCGCGATTGCGTTAATTAAAAAAAAAAAAACGTTCACTAAAATGGTCTTCTACGTGTGCTTGCAAACTTGACAGAAACTTGTAAAAGAGAATGGGCACCGTGATAGCTTGTCAGGAATTGTGCCGTGAATTCCTCCTCTCAGAATTCCCTGCTTATGATAAACTACAGATTTCAGCCTTCGATTCTCCCTGAGTCGTTTGAGGCATAAAACATTACGGCTCTGGATGAGCATTTGCGGGCACTCCTCTCCACTTGGGTACGGGTTCAGAGATCCCTGCAGAGGTCCACAAAATGCTGTAAGAGACACGCAGACCGTAGATGACTACCAGCCCCGGTGTTCCAGGTGGGAGAGAGAGTGTGCCTGTCATCTCGTAAACTTAACCTCCAGGTACCTTGTAGGATGCTTGCTTCTCGTTTTGTTGGCCCCTTTAGGGTCCTCCGTAGAGTGAACCCTGTAACCTACGCTCTCGAACATCCTGCCAATATGCGCATTTCAAATGTGTTCCATGTCTCTCAACTTAAACCCTTGGTTTGTAACCGCTATACTACAGCTCCTGTTTGTCCCAGACCTATCCAGGTGGGGGGTCATGAGGAATATTAAGTGCATAGTATTCTGGACTGTTGAAGAGTCAGAGGCCAGGTACAATATCTAATTCATTGCAGAGGGTATGGGCCTGAGGAGCGTTCCTGGGTCGCTAAGAGAAATCTACATTCACCTGCCCTTCTAAGCGAATTACACACCCGCACTTCCTCTGGTGCTGGTCTTCTTCCACGGGGGAGAGGCCGTTAAGGGGGGGTACTATCACAGTGTGCTTGGCAGCCTTGATGCTTGCTCCCTGTGCTTCTCCTCATTGCTGTCTGATGGTCATGGGTGCAGACGCGCGTCTGTGACATGCGTTTGTTTATACTCACGGGCCTATTCGACTGATTGGTTCCCACCTTACATGTACCTATTTGAATGTCCCTGGGCCTAGTACCAGTTACCCTTACGTGGTGTTCCAGCTAGTCTCGTTTGTCTGCTCCATTTCGCTGTGACTCTTGCTTGGCCTCCGATCTCACTCTGTGTATGACCCCGGCTTGTCTGACTATCCACATCGGTACTACCCGTGGCTCTGGCTGATTCCGCTCTGTGTATGACCCCAGCTTGTCTGACTATCCACATCAGAACTGATCTGTGGCTCTGCCTGATTACTCGCTCCGTGTATGACCCCGGCTTGTCTGACTTTCCACATTGCTACTGACCTGTGGCTCTGGCTGACTACTTGCTCCGTGTATGACCCCAGTTTGTCTGACTATCCACCGGTGCTGACCAGTGGCTCTGGCTGACTGCTTGCTCCTTGTTGTCCCCGGGTGTCTTCCACTTCGTGTAGTGCAGGCCTCTACCTAGTGTCAGTCTGGGTAGTAGACTGTGGTCTATTGTCCACAGAGGTTTGTATATTATATTTGTATTCTAAATAAAAGTGGTTTTATTTCAATTTGGTGTCTGACCTTCTGTTTGTACTAGTTACCGTGACAGGGTTGATACCCGTAATTCACTATGAAGAGGGAGAGCCGGGTAGAAGCTGAGACTGCACCGTTATGAGCAAACTTTCCCAAGGTAGCAGGTCCAACCAGTTATTCTGATGGTCCGAGATGTAGCACCAAAGGAATTGCTCCAAGGTCTGGTTAGCCCTTTCCACAGCCCCATTCGATTGCGATTGGTAGGCCTTGGAGAAGGAGAGTTGGATAACTAGTTGCACACAGAAGTGTAACGGTTTGTTTGACACAAAGACACAGTGGTTTAGGATAAAACACAGTTTTATTGAAATCACAGTAATAAAATAACCCTCACAGGTCCTGTAGTATATAAGCAGAATAATACAGACACACGACAGGTTACATGTACATATGCCTACACAGGTCCAGTATAACCATAAAGTCCACAACAGTCTATACTGACACAGGTCAGGCAGAATATGTTGGATTCCCCAGAGTAAGGTACTACATGGGTTAATGGTCTTCAATGAGTGTAAACAGTCCCATGTCCAGAGCGATCTGTGATGGGGCTCTCTGAATATAGACAGCTTAAGTATTCGTAACGCCCAGGAACAGGTTAGCAGAACAGACGTGAGCTGCCAGAGTAATAATAGAAATTGAGTAACACAGGACACTGCTGTAGCAGTAACGGAGACCAGACCACTCGCACTCTGCCGGAGCAGTAACGGAGACAAGACCAATGGCACACTGCCGTAGCAGTAACGGAGACAGGACACTTGTACTCTGCAGGTGCAGTAACGGAGACTAAGCCATGGCACACTGCCGTAGCAGTAACGGAGACAGACACTTGCACTCTGCAGGCGCAGTAACGGAGACTAGGCCAAAGGCACACTGCCATAGCAGTAACGGAGGCAGACACTTGCACTCTGCAGAAGCAGTACCGGAGACTAGGCCAATGGCACACTGCCGTAGCAGTAACGGAGACAGACACTTGCACTCTGCAGGCGCAGTAACGTTGACTAGGCCAATGGCACACTGCAGTAGCAGTAACGGAGGCGGACACTTGCACTCTGCAGAAGCAGTAATGGAGTCTAGGCCAATGGCACACTGCCGTAGCAGTAACGGAGGCGGACACTTGCATTCTGCAGAAGCAGTAACGGAGACTAGGCCAATGGGACACTGCTGCAGCAGTAACGGAGGCAGACACTTGCACTCTGCAGAAGCAGTAACGGAGACTAGGCCACTTATACTCTGCAGGAGCGGACACGGAGACTCAATGCCTGACGGATCAGAATATCTCCAAGGCGACACAGAGCAGGAACGCCAACCAAGACTGGTCGAATCACGGAGCAGGAACATCAGCCAAACCGGGTCGAATCACAGAGCAAGAACGTCAGCCAAGCCGGGTCGGTACACAGGAGCAGGCGCAGAAGAATAGTCAGGCAATCCGGGTTGGCACACAGGAGCAGAAGACAAGATGCAGAGTAGTCAGGCAGGCCAAGTCAGTACACTGGGAATCACTGAGCAGAAACAAGCACTGGTACAGGAACACCACGAAAGGGCACCGGAGGGGTGCCAGAGTCCAGTATATAAAGGCCATACTGGGCGGGACAAATACAGAGCAGCCAATGGGAGCAAAGCATAGAATAAACTGACAGCAAACAACAAGGGGAGCACGGGCACTGTGATAGTACCCCCCTCTCAAAGACCCCCTCTACTGGAAGAGGGACCTGGTTTCTGAGGATATTTAGAGTGGAAATTGCGAAGTAGTCTAGGGGCATGAAGGTCATTCTGATCAACCCAGGAATGTTCCTCAGAGCCATAGCCCTTCCAATGGATCAAATATTGCAATTTTCCTCTAAATCTGCGTGAATCAGTTATGCTTTGGACCTCTTACTCCTCCTGGCCCTGAACCTCCACAGGACCGGGAACCACAGGAGTGGTAGTGTAGCGGTTGCATACCAGAGGTTTCAGCAAGGATACATGGAACACATTGTGAATGCGCATAGATGCTAGGAGCTCCAAGGCATATGAAACAGGGTTAATTTTACGGATCACCCTGAAGGGACCAATGAACCGGGGAGCCAACTTATTAGACGGAACTTGTAAATTAAGGTTTCTGGAGGACAGCCATACCCCCAACCTGGAAGGAGACCGCTGGTAGCCGTCTACGGTTAGCGTGGCGCTGATGATGCTGGAACGACTGACTGAGGGCCCTCTGGACCTGTGTCCAAGTGGAGCGGAGTTGCTCGATGTGCTCGTCCAGAGCTGGAATCTGTTGTGACTGGAATGAGTCCAGGAGCAAACAAGGCTGGAACCCATAGTTGATGAGAAACGGGGAGCTCCCGGACGATGAATTAACTGCACAATTCCTGGCAAACTCTGCCCACTGCAACAGGTCTGCCCAATTATCATGATGATCGGTAACAAAACAGTGCAGGAACTGTTCCAATCCTTGATTGGCACACTCACTGGCTCCATTGGTCTGGTGATGGTAGGCAGAAGAAAAGGACAGTTGAATGCCCATCTGGTTACAGAATGCTCTCCAAAATCTAGATACAAATTGGCTCCCACGGTCGGACACCAGGTACCCCATGCAAACGGAACACCTCTTTAGCAAATACAACTGCCAACTCCTGGGCAGAGGGGAGGCCAGAAAGGGGCACGAAATGAACCATTTTAGAGAATCTATCAACCACCATAAGAATGAAGGAGTAACCCCTAGACACTGGCAGTTGTCCCAGGAAATCAATGGATACGTGGGACCAAGGACGTTCACCATTAGGTACTGGTTGGAGTAAGCCCACTGGGAGGTGTCTAGGGGTCTTGGCATGAGCACAGGCGGTACAGGCTGCAGTAAATGTGGCGCAGTTGGCCCGTAGGGAACGCCACCAAAAGACTTGTGAGAGAGACCATATTAGTTGATCCCTCCCAATATGCCCAGCAGCCTTAGAAGAGTGGTATATTTCGAGCAAACGGGTACGAAATGGCTCATCCACAAAGCACTTTCCCACTGGGGTTTCTGGGGGTGCTGTAGCCTGGGTAGCCAGAATCTCCTCCCCCAGTGGTGAAGTGATACTAGTGCGTAGGGTGGCCAGGATGCGATCAGGCTGAATGATGGGTACGGGGACCTCATCCTTCTCCATCTCTGGCCCAAATTGTCTAGACAGGGCATCGGCCCTAACATTCTTAGAGCCCGGCAAGTAGGCTACTACAAAGTTAAAACAAGATAGGAACAGGGCCCATCTGGCCTGATGAGAGGACAATCTTTTAGCCTCCGAGAGATGTCAGATTTTTGTGGTCAGTCAGAATTAATACAGGAGTTCTAGTACCTTCCAGCAGGTGGCGCCATTCTTTGAGAGCGAGAATGATAGCCAGGAGTTCTCTGTCTCCAATTTCATAGTGACTCTGGGCACTGGACAGTTTTTTTGAGAAGAACCCACATGGTCTCAGAGTACCCCCAGCCACTGGGCGTTGTGACAGTACTGCCCCTACCCCAATTTCAGAGGCATCGACCTCCAATGTGAATGGAAGGGAAGGGTTGGGGTGGGACAGTACAGGGGCAGATGCGAAAGCGGATTTTAATGTCTCAAAAGCATGATCAGCAGCATCAGACCATTGGGATGGTGTAACGGTTTGTTGACACACAGACACAGTGGTTTAGGATAAAACACAGTTTTATTGAAATCACAGTAATAAAATAACCTTCACAGGTCCTGTAGTATATAAGCTGAATAATACAGACACACAACAGGTTATATATACATATGCCTACACAGGTCCAGCATAAACGTAAAGTCCACAACAATCTATACTGACACAGGTCAGGCAGATTATAATGGATTCCCAGGAGCAAGGTACTGCATGGGTTAATGGTCTTCTTTGAGTGTAAACATGTGCAGAGAGGTCTGTGATGGGGCTCTCTGCATATAGACAGCTGAAGGATTCGTAACGCCCAGAAACAGATAAGCAGAACTAACGTGAACTGCCTAGGCAACAATGGGAACAGAGACACATAAGGTACTGCCGTAGCAGTAACGGAGACCAGACCACTTGCACACTGCCGGAGTAGTAACGGAGGCAGACACTTGCACTTTGCAGAGGCACTAACGGAGACTAGGCCCAAGGCAAACTGCCGTAGCAGTAACGGAGACAGACGCTTGCACTCTGCAGAAGTAGTAACGGAGGCAAACCGGTGGCTCACTGCCGGAGCAGTAACGGAACTGGCCACTGGTACTCTGCAGGAGGAAATGGTGACACAATTGCCAGACAGTCAGAATGTCACCTAGGCAACACAGCACAGGAACACCAACCAAGCCAGGTCGAATCATGGAGCAGGAGCGTCAGCCAAGCCGGGTCGGATCACGGAGCAGGAACGTCAGCCAAGCCGGGTCGGTACACAGGAGCAGGCACAGAAGAATAGTCAGGCAATCTGGGTCAGTTCACAGGAGCAGAACACAATATGCAGAGTAGTCAGGCAGGCCAAGTCGGTACACTGGGAATCACTGAGCAGAAACAAGCACTGGCACAGGAACACCACGAAAGGGCACCGAAGGGGTGCCAATAGCCCAGTATATAAAGGTCATACTAGGATAGACTGACAGAAAAACAACAAAGGAGCACGTGCACCGTGATAGTTGGATTAGCACCCATGTGCGTAAGGTCAGACAGAGGTTTAACAATAGTAGAAAAGTTTTGGATAAACTTCCTGTAATAATTAGCAAACCCAAGAAACCGCTGAATTGCTTTTAACCCTTTGGGTCGTGGCCATTGCAAGACTGCTGCGAGTTTCTCCTGGTCCATAGCAATACCATCCTTAGAGATCACGAAACCCAAAAAAGGCACTTTGGACCTGTGAAACTCGCACTTCTCCATTTTACAGAATAGTTTATTCTTGCGTAAACAAATCAAGACCTTGGACACATCCTTGATGTGTTGGGACAGATTAGCTGAGTGTATGAGTATGTCATCAAGGTAGACTACTACACAGGACTGTAGCATATCACTGAGGATATCGTTAATAAATTCTTGAAATACAGCGGTAGCATTACAGAGGCCAAATGGCATGACCAGGTATTCATAATGCCCCAATCTGGTATTAAATGCCATTTTCCACTCATCCCCAGCTCTTATTCTGATCAGGTTATAGGCAGTTCGTAGGTCTAATTTCGTAAAAATGGAAGAACCTTTTAACCTGTCAAATAGTTCAGTAATGAGTGGTATGGGGTATGCATTCTTGGACATAATTTTATTTAAACCCCAGTAATCAATACAAGGCCTTAACTCGCCATTCTTCTTTTTCACAAAAAAAAAAACAGTACCAGCAGGTGAGGTAGACTTCTGAATAATCCCTCTATTAAGGGCATCTTCAATATATTCTTCCATGGCCCGATTCTCCTTTCACGACAGCGGATACGTGTGGCCCCTAGGAGGCACAACCCCAGGGGGCAAATCAATGGCACAGTCGTATGCCCTATGCTGGGGCAATGTGCTAGCCTCTCCTTTACTAAAAACGTCAATGAATTGGTGGTATTCGGCTGGCACGGAGGGAGAGGTACACAAAATCTTAACTGGATGAGTCACACAATGCTCCATACAGTACTCGGACCAAGACATGATCTCACAACTCTGCCAGTCAAACTGGGGATTGTGCAAATGTAACCATGGGAACCCCAGAATGACCGCATGATGAGGAGAATGGATTATCTGAAATTGCTGTTCCTCCGTGTGGAGGGCCCCAATAGTCATAGAAATCGAAATAGTTCCCATAATTATCTGAGCTGGTTCTAACAGTCTGCCATCAATTGCTAAGGGAGATTCCCTCCTGACAAACGGAATCTTATGTAACGCAGCAAATGAACTATCCATGAAGTAACCAGCCTCGTCGGAATCAACCAGGGCCAGAACCTCCACTGCCCAGTGTTCTGCCCATGAAAACACCACCTGGATTGAGGGTTTCTGCATACTCGGGTCTAGGGACTGCTGAACACCACCTAGGGCCTGTCCCCCAAGGTACCCTAGGTGCGTTCGTTTCCCAGACGTATGGGACAGGTACGTAATAGGTGTCCAGCTTTGACACAGTATAGACATAACCCCTGCCTCCTGCGGTGTGCCCATTCTTCCTTAGTTAGCTTGGTGAACCCAAGTTGCATTGGTTCACAGGACTCCTGTTTACGATCAGGAGACATGGGAGGCAAGGGAGGCATGGGTGGGATCAAAAAACTGTTTTGCCCACTGTTTCTAGGCCGTAGCCTACGGTCTTTAGCCATAAGTCTCTCACAAATACAAGAATCAATTAGAATGGCATAATCAATGTATTCGTCCAGATCACTAGGTACTTCTCTAGCTGCCGTTTCATCCTTAATATGGTCAGCAAGTCCTTGAGCAAAGGCTGCCACCAGCGCCTCATTGTTCCAACCTACCTCTGCGGCCCATGTACGGAATTCTATGGCATAATCGCCCACAGTTCGATTGCCCTGTTGTATCTCCAGCAATCGTTTGGCAGCAGAGGCGGCTCTACCAGGAACTTCAAATACTCTCCGGAACATCCGTACAAACTCCCTGAAGTCCCTGGTGCACAGTTTAGCATTCTCCCACAAGGGATTGGCCCACGCCAAGGCACTGCCCGTCAATAGTGATATCATGAACCCGACCTTACCGCGGTCATTAGGAAAAGCATGAGGGGTTAGTTCCAGAAATATCTCCAGTTGATTAGTAAACCCTCTGTACAGGGTGGGTTCGCCATCGTATCTGAGTGGTAGCGGAGCAGATGCCGTTAACCCTTTAACTGAGGCGACAGCTGTCAAGGATTGACTCTCCGGTGTCAAAACTGGGGAGACCACCGGATTCTGAACTGGTTTATCGAGATGCACCGTGCACTCAAGAATAGTTTGTATGGCCAGTGCCAACTGGTCCAAATGCTGCTCATGTACATCCATCCTCCAGTGGATGTTCTGTGTATTTCCCTCACCTTTACTGTCTGAGGTCATGGCCCTTTCGTACTGTAACGGTTTGTTTGACACACAAACACAGTGGTTTAGGATAAAACAGTTTTATTGAAATCACAGTATTAAAATAACCCTCACAGGTCCTGTAGTATATAAGCAGAATAATACAGACACACGACAGGGTACATGTACATATGCCTACACAGGTCCAGGATGCACACTGCAGAAGCAGTAACGGAGACTAGGCCAATGGAACACTGCAGTAGCAGTAATGGAGGCGGACACTTGCACTCTGCAGAAGCAGTAACGGAGACTAGGCCAATGGCACACTGCCGAAGCAGTAACGGAGGCAGACACTTGCACTCTGCAGAAGCAGTAACGGAGACTAGGCCACTTAAACTCTGCAGGAGCGGACACGGAGACTCAATGCCTGATGGATCAGAATGTCGCCAAGGAGACACAGAGCAGGAACGCCAACCAAGCCGGGTCGAATCACGGAGCAGGAACGTCAGCCAAGCCGGGTCGAATCACGGAGCAGGAACGTCAGCCAAGCCGGGTCGGTACACAGGAGCAGGAACGTCAGCCAAGCCGGGTCGGTACACAGGAGCAGGCGCAGAAGAATAGTCAGGCAATCCGGGTCGGTAAACAGGAGCAGGAGACAAGATGCAGAGTAGTCAGGCAGGCCAAGTCGGTGCACTGGGAATCACTGAGCAGAAACAAGCACTGGTACAGGAACACCACGAAAGGGCACCTGAGGGGTGCCAGAGCCCAGTATACAAAGGTCATACTGGGCGGGACAAATACAGAGTAGCCAATGGGAGCAAAGCACAGAATAAACTGACAGCAAACAACAAGGGGAGCACGGGCACCGTGATAAGAAGGCCCTCTTGAATCTCAAGACAAACTGGCTACCCCTGTAGGAAATTATGACTTTGGGAACCCTGTGTAGCCAGTAGACCTCTTTGATAAAGACTGTAGCCAACTCTTTAGCGGATGGGAGTTTTTTGAATGGTATGCAGTGGATCATCTTAGAAAATCGGTTGACAACCATGAGGATGACAGTGTTACTGTTGGACAGAGGGAGGTCGACTATGAAGTCCATGGCAAGGTGTGACTATGGCTTCTCACCACTTGGTATGGGTTGGAGAAGGCCCACTGGAAGGTGACGGTGTGATTTAGTCTGCACACAGATTGGACAAGCAGCGACAAAGGCAGCAATATCACTGTTAAGTTCTGGCCACCAGAAGAGATGAGAAACGGACCAGAGAAGCTGTTTTTTTCTGGGATGCCATGCTGACTTTGTATTATGGTAGGTTGAAAGTACCTTGGTACGGAGATTAACAGGTACGAAACAGTGCCCAGCGGTAGTCTCAGCAGGGGCATTTACTTGGGCGGCCCGTATTCTCTCCCCGAGGGGAGATGTTATGCTGGTATGTATGGTGGCTAGTACTCGGTCCGGAGGAATAATAGGACTAGGAGGGCTCTCCTCCTTAGCGCCTGAGGACTGTCTAGATAGGGAATCAGCCCAGACATTATTGGTACCCGGCAGGTACGAGACCACATAATTAAAATGGGACAAAAATAAGGCCCATCAGGCCTGTCTTGGAGTCAAGCGTTTGCCTCGGACAGGTAGGTGCGGTTTTTATGATCCATAAGGATTAGGATTGGCACGGAAGTTCCTGCTAGCAAATGAGAGCGAGTATTATCGCCTGCAACTGACAGTCACCAATTTCATAGTTGCACTCCACAGGACTTTTTGGAGAAATACCCACACGGGTGCAACTGGACATTGAGACAGCACCTACTCCTGCCTTAGACGCCTCAACCTCAAGTACAAATGGAAGCTTGGGTTTTGGGTGTGCCAAAATGGGTGCTGCTGCTGCAAAAGCGACTTTTAATGATTCAAATGCTTTAAAGGGATAGTAATACTTCGTTTTAACTTTATTTTATTTTGTAGGCATTAAAAAAAACATGAAGAATGATATAAGTCTTATCTCTCAAACCTTTATGGTTTATGAGATATTCACAAGCAAAGTTTCCCCTCCCCGCCCCTTTTACCTAGTGTAAGCCATCTCTTTTCAGATGTGAATCTAGTTGTATGACCAGACAGATAACAGAAGGGGACAATCTTCTTTGTATTAAAACAATGAAAGCCCTTCCCCCCTTGACAAGTTTTTCAGCTTTTTCCCTTATCTTAATTGAAGATTTTCCCTCTCTGCAGTCTACCTGGGCACCTCCCTTCTGATCTGGTTGAACAGGGAAGGGATACTTTGTTTGTGAATATCTCTTAAACCATAAAGTTTTGAGAGATAAGACTTATATCATTCTTCATGTTTTTTTAATGCCTACAAAATAAAATGAAGTTAAAAGGAAGTATTACTATCCCTTTAATGGCTTCCGGGGGCCAATGAGTGAAGTTACCGTCTTTTTTGGTCATGTCAGTAGGGGATTTTACAATAGCAGAAAAATTGCAGATAAATTTCCTGTAGCAGTTAGCGAACCCGAGGAAACATTGAAGCGAGCGGACACATACGGGTCACAGCCACTCGAGAACAGCAAAGAGTTTCTCAGGGTCCATAGCAAAACCAACCTCTGAAATTACGTACCCCAAGAAGGAGACCTGTTTGTGGTGGAACTCACACTTCTCTAATTTGCAAAATAGATTATTTTCTCTTAACCTTTGCAGAACTCAGGCTGAATTTGCGTGGTGGCTTTCCATGGAGGTGGAATGGATCAGAATGTCTTCTAAGTATACCACCATGCACTGTTGGAGCATGTCCCGGAGGACATAATTTAGGAATTCCTGGAAAACCGTGGGAGCATTGCAGAGACTGAAGGTCATTACGAGGTATTTGTAATCCTGCTGTCACGGTTTATTATGACTCTCAGACACAAGTTTTAGGTAAAAATCAATTTTATTGAAATAATAAATTGATAACGTAGGATGGCAACACATACATACAGATATATTCAGAATATAACAAGACAGAAGGCAGACTCTACCGGTCCTGTCAATATACCGGACAGGACAGTCTGAAGTAATAGAATGTTAGGCTCTACCGGCCTTGCCAATACCGGGTAAGGCAACCTGCAGATGGAATCGCATAACGGTTCTACCGGCCTTACCAAATTACCGGGCAAGGCAGCCTCAATAGATTCATAATGTAGGCTCTACCGGCCCTGCCAATACCGGGTAAGGCAACCTCAGATGGAATGTGGCAAAAGGTTCTACTGGCCTTACCAATACCGGGCAGGGCAGCCCAGAGATAGTAGCAGCAGTCAGATGGTAATGGCAAATTGACAGGATTGTAAGCAACCCAGTGTACACACACTGAGACTAACGGGGAATCGTAAAGGCGCAAGGCTTTGGAGCAAACCAGCATCCGCACGCTGGGACCAGACTGAATTGTATAGCCGATAGGCTTAGGAGCAAACCAGTGACCGCACACTGGTGTAACAAGTGAGTTAGTATAGCCGTAAGGCTTAGGAGCAAACCAGCGTCCGCACGCTGGGACCAACACAGAATTGTATAGCTGATAGGCTTTGGAGCAAACCAGTGACCGCACACTGGTGTAACAAGGGAGTTTGTATAGCTACAAGGCTTTGGAGCAAACCAGCGTCCGCACGCTGGGACCAACACAGAATTGTATAGCTGATAGGCTTAGGAGCAAACCAGTGACCGCACACTGGTGTAACAAGCGAGTTTGTATAGCCGCAAGGCTTTGGAGCAAACCAGCGTCCGCACGCTGGGACCAACACAGGATAGTACAGCCGATAGGCTTTGGAGCAAACCAGTGACCGCACACTGGTGTAATAAGCGAGTTTGTCTAGCCGCAAGGCTTTGGAGCAAACCAACGTCCGCACGCTGGGACTAACACAGGATTGTATAGCCGATAGGCTTTGGAGCAAACCAGTGACCGCACACTGGTGTAACAAGCGAGTTTGTCTAGCCGCAAGGCTTTGGAGCAAACCAGCGTCCGCACGCTGGGACCAACACAGGATTGTATAGCCGATAGGCTTTGGAGCAAACCAGTGACCGCACACTGGTGTAACAAGCGAGTTTGTATAGCCGCAAGGCTTTGGAGCAAACCAGCGTCCGCACGCTGGGACCAACACAGGATAGTACAGCCGATAGGCTGTGGAGCAAACCAGTGACCGCACACTGGTGTAACAAGCGAGTTTGTATAGCCGCAAGGCTTTGGAGCAAACCAGCGTCCGCACGCTGGGACCAACACAGGATAGTACAGCCGATAGGCTGTGGAGCAAACCAGTGACCGCACACTGGAGTAACAAGCAATGTCGCCGACGCGACCAGGCAGGAGGTCGCCAGGATACAGGAGACAGGCGATGCGATGACAGGAACCAGCAACGATCAGTCAGGTCAGGAAACAGCAGAGAAGAAGTTCAGAAGGAACTGCAACACCAGAGACTAGGCCGGAACCAGGACTGGAAGTACTTCAGCATGCAGGAAACACTGGAACAGTAGAGATCAGGAACTCAGGAACACATGAGATCAGGAACTCAGGAACACTGGAACAGAGGCCCAGCTATCACTGGCATAGTGATAGCAAGAAGGTCAGAAACAACACGAAAGGGCACTCAAAGGGTGCCCAATCCAGGTTTAAATAGGCAATAAGAGGCGGGCTATCTGCAGACAGCCAATAGCAGCCCCCACTGGTGACAGACAAGGAACTGCAGCAATCACGGGCACCGTAATACCTGCTCCTGGTGTTAAACGTGGTTTTCCATTCGTGGCCCTCCTATCACAGTTCCCGTGATTCCGCTGTCACTCTCTGCTGTGGTGCTCTCTCATTGGCGGAGCTTGTTTAGCCCGCCCAGGGTGGCCTTCATATACCGGGCCTCTGGCACCTGTTAGGTGCCTTTTCGTAGTGTTCCCGTACCTGTGCATCCGTTGCTGTGTTCCTGCGTTCCTGTGTACCGATTCGGCCCATCTGACTACTCTTGTTGTTCCTGCTCCGTGATTGACCCAGCTTGGCTGACGATCCTGCTCCGTGATTGACCCGGCTTGGCTGACGATCCTGCTCCATGATTGACCCGGTTTGGCTGACGCTCCTGCTCCGTGATTGACCCGGCTTGGCTGACGTTCCTGTTCCGTGATTGACCCGGCTTGGCTGACGTTCCTGCTCCGTGACCTGCTTCCTGTATTCCAGCGAGATTCTGATTACATGTCGCCCGGCGACATTCTGAACTGTGTATGCAGTGCTGTGCAGACTGAGCACCCATTTAACCCTTGCAGAGCTTGTTGCATCTGCTACTGAGCCTGTCTGTGAACACTTGCAGGGCTTGTTGCCTCCGTTACCGAGCCTGTCCGTTAACACTTGCTGAGCTTGTTGCCTCCGTTACTGAGCCTGTCTGTTAACACTTGCTGAGCTTGTTGCCTCCGATACTGAGCCTGTCCGTTTACATTTGCAGAGCGTGTTGCCTCCGCTACTGAGCCTGTCATTAACACTTGCTGAGCTTGTTGCCTCCACTACCGAGCCTGTCCGTTTATACTTGCAGAGCTATCGTGGCCTCCGTTAACTGTGCTTCCACCTTACACCTTATGAGCACAGTATAGCAGTCGTTGCACCGCGTTGTGCTATTGGGCATTCCTCTAGCTCTTGCAGTGTTTGTCTACGTTACCGCACCGGAAGGGTGTCTTGGCTCTGGTCTTATTCAGCTCTCACAGTGTTGTGACTCCGTTACCGCACCTAGGGGTGCTATTGGCTCTGGTCCCATCTAGCTCTTGCAGTGTCTCTGACTCCGTTACCGCACCTAAGGGGTGCTATTGGCTCTGGTCCCACTTAGTTCTTGCAGTGTCTCTGACTCCGTTACCGCACCCACTTAGCTCTTGCAGTGTCTCTGACTTCGTTACCGCACCTAAGGGGTGCTATTGGTTCTGGTCCCACTTAGCTCTTGCAGTGTCTCTGACTCAATTACCGCACCTAGGGGTGCTATTGGCTCTGGTTCCATTCAGCTCTTGCAATACTGTTGGGTATCTCACTGATTGCCTGTTCCAGTAGTGTTTCAGTTCTGTCTCACTGCTAAGGTGCTTCCCACCTCGCACCACTGCCTGGGATGTTATTACCATCTACTGGGCGTTGGCTACACACCACAACAGAGACTGATTACTTGCATTGGGCTTTTACCCTTATACCACTACTGTTCCCAGTTATATGCCAGTATTGCCCCAAGCCATATTGTGCCTGTATAGACACCCACTATCCTTATCCATATACATGTTATTACCTATTCTAGCCCCTAGGGGGAAGTGTTCCTTGTTTTCGCTCAATAAAACTGTGTTTTATTTTAACCTCTGGTCTGAGTATCTTTAAAAACAGTTACACCTCCTTTATCTGTACCAATTTGTACGTCCCTCGCATGTCAAGCTTAGTAATTACCTTGGACTCTTTCAAGCTATCAAATAGCTTGGTAATAAGTGGAATTGGGGAGGCGTTTTTTAACCGTAATATGGTTGAGCCCCTGTAATCAATACACGGTCTCAGTTCTCCACTCTTTTTTCTTCACAAAAAAAAATCTGGCCCTGGTGGGAGAGGAGGACTTGTGGATGAACCCCCGGGACAGCGCACCTGCAACATACTCCTCCATGGCCTTATTCTCCGTGCCAGAAATAGTGTGGACTCGACCTCAAGGAGGTATGGCACCCGGTTGCAGTTCAATGGTACAATCGTATGGGCAGTGAGGTGGAAGCTCACCAGCTCGGCCCTTATCGAATACATCACGGAATTCTTGGTACTCTTCTGGTAGCAAAGAGACTGGGCATGTGGTTAGCACCTTCACCACTTTTACTAGGCATGTCTTGGAACAGTTGGGTGACCACGCAATAACTTTGGCCCTTACCCAATCGAACGTGGGATTGTATTTCCAAGCCATGGATAACGCAGGACCACAGGATAGTGAGGAGAGTGGATCACCTGGAATTGTAAGGTTTTGTGATGGACAGCCCCTACAGCCATAGATAAAGGAGCGGTTTTATGGATGACCTGCTGCGGCTATAGGGGTCTGCCATCAATCGTCTCAATGGTAAGCGGAGTAGTACGAAGCTGCAATGAGAAGGATTGCTTCTGGGTGAAGGCACTGTCGATAAAGAGGCCCGCTGCACTGGAGTCAATGAGTGCCTCTGTAATAATAGAAATCTTGCCCCAAGAGAGCCCAACGGAGACCAGTGGTTTATCTTTATGGATAGCCAGGGATGCCGAGATGCTACCTAAGGTCTGTCCACTATAGAGCCTTAGGTGCGGGTGTTTCCTGGATGTGTGGGGCAAGTTTGCAGTAGGTGCCCTGCCTTACCGCAGTAAAGGCACAGGTCCTCCCTCCTCCTAAAGGCCCTCTACTCAACCGAAAGGCGAGTGAACCCAAGCTGCCTGGGCTCCACATCGCCTGAGGTCTCGAGACTAGAAGGTGCAGGAGGAGAGGGAGGAACAGATGGGGATGACAAGATTGGGGCTAAGTGGATGGGATTCCTCCACAGGAGCTCCCTGAAGGAAGGTCTGTCATGGATTCAGGAGTCAGTCAGGATGCAATATGAGACCAGTTCCTCTAAATCTCTGGGGAGGTCCTGGGCTGAAATCTCATCTTTAACTGCATCCAAAAGCCCATTAGAGAAAGCATCCATGAGATCCTCATTAGTCCAACCAACCTCGGCTGCCAGGGTAAGAAACTCTGTGGCATCATCTGAAACGGTCCTTGTACCCTGCCGGATGGACATTAGTTGCTTGGCAGCCGAAGTGGAGCAAGCTGGTACATCAAAGTTAGGGTAATTGTATACAATAGGTTTCTGCATCTTCCAAATAGGATTAGCCCATGCCAAGGACTTGTCAGAGAGTAAGGAAATCATGAGGGCCACCTTACTCTTGATTACTTTGATTAGACTGTTGTGTTTTTCTTTGGCAATCTGTATGTATCCTCAGCCAATCAACGGAGATTGTTGGGATAAACTGTCACTCTTAATGAAGGAGTTATTGAATTGAGATCCGAATGTAGCTCACTCGATTGACTTCTCCCGGAACTCGAGTTCAAAAAGAGGCTCGTTCAAAGCCATGGCATCATAGATAATGCTTTGAAAAAGTAGTAACAGGAAACGTGCGTCACGTTTGTTTTTTATTTTTAATGTATTTATGTTAGGAATTTTGAGATACTCTAAGGCAAGCCGGATTATGTCCCGGTACTGTAGGATATAGCATTAGGCAGTGTTCTATCCCTTACAATTTAATTGATGTAGGAGAAGGCAGAAAAATAAGGTTTAATGAACCTTCATAGTATAGCAAGATATTCAGTGGCAAGCCAGATTATGCCCGGCATTCTAGCATTGATTTGATAACTAGGAATTTAGAAGAGATAACTCGGATAGCCTATTAAGATACTTTATGGCAAGCTAAATATATCTCGGCACTCTGTAACTGATTTTTAAGCCCTAGGGAATCAGCTGCTATTCAGGAGTCCAAAGAATTAATAAAAGACATTGATCTTTAAAGCATACTGCAATCGCCTGTGACAAGCCGAATTGTATTCCGGCACTTCAGTGCTATTAATTTGAGATTCTTTTATCTGCAGCCAACTGTATTCAGTGCTGATAGGAAAAAGGGTTAAATTAAAACTTGAGCTAGTGATTTAGTGGCAAGCTGGATTGTGATCCGGCATTCTATCAGTTAAAAACTAATATTTCTTCTTAAATTGAGTAAACTGCGGCTGCAGTACTTAAGGAGGTAATTTGGACACTGTTCTTAGGCAATACTTAAGGAGTTATTATTGGCCATTGTTCCGAAGCTTCAGGAGTCTATAAGAGATAACAACTCGCATAGACAATTGAGATATTTTGTGGCAAGCCGGACAATGTCCCGACACTCCGAAATTGATGATTATTTGTGTAATTAGCCTTAGCAAATCAGATGTCACTCTGGTGCTAAAAGAGTTAAGAATAGATATCCACTCTAGTAGTTCATTGTAACTCATGAGAAGCTGGATCGTGCTCCGGCATTTCTTTGCTATAGACTTGAGGTTCCTTTATCTGCAGCAAATCATATCTAATATGTAAATGAGAAACAGCAGAAGTAAGACTGAAGTCAATAAATTATGTTGTTAAGCTAACTGTGGATGCAGTATTTTAAGTTAATAATAACCTGAGTATTTGGCTGAGTGTCACACCTACCACAATTCAGTGTTCTCTATCCGGAGCTTGGGTGCGAAGCTGGGAAGCGATGCCCAAAGTAATGGTAGGGTAGGTCTCTCTTGCCTGAACTGAAGAGCTGTGTACAAGTCCTGGATGGCCGAGGAGATCCACAGCGGAGCTGACCCAGAGAGGAAGCGAGGCTATGTCAAGGCCGAATTGATTCAGGAACATACTCTCATAGGAAGATGGATGCATGAGACAGCTGGAGAAATCTTTAATAGTCTCAGTGAGCTGAAGAACTGCTGAGCGGTTGGGCAGGACAACAGAATGGACTCCTGTGAAGTCTCAGGATACTGAAGATCAGATGTAATTTCTGGACCTGTAAGCAAGGTGACAGCAGGGTCCTAATAGTTTTCTGAATACTGAAGACTAGATGAATTGATGCTGAACTGCTAGACAGGGCAGCAGAGAGAATATTTTGTAAGAATCTCAGGATACTTGAAGATCAGATGAATTTGCTGGGTGAGCTGATGCTGACAGAGGAGGCAGGGATGTCAAAGATGCTACTCAGTTCTGGTACCCAAACAACAGATGACAAGCAATGCCACGCTTGAGTCAGCAGGAGGAGCCAGAGAGTAGATAGAAAAGAAGTGTAGGCTGCTGCCCATGCAGTTCTGAGAGGCTGAGAGACAGAAGTGCTGGCGTCTGGAGCAAACGGCCAGTAGGGGTGCCAGTACAGAGCAGGGTGGCCAGAGGTAATTGACTGGTGCCTCTGCACACTCTGTGAGTACAGAGAAACGTCAGAATGTGCCAGAGACCTGGAGCAGATAGCCAGGGAGGAGATGAGGCAGCCCGCAGGAACAGACACGGAGGCAGCACCAGAGCAGATGATCCCAAGAGGGGCTGATCAGAAGCGAAGTCAGGAAATGCTCCAAGTTCAGAGCCAGAAAGTCCACAATACAAAGGGATGGTATCACGGTGCCCGTGTTATGACTGGCGACATTATGACCAGTGCTACTTCCTGATGCCTTTTATTGGTTAACGTGGTTTTGCTCCGCCCAGTGCTAGCCCTTAAATACTGAGCCCTCTCACTTCTGCAGTGCCCTTTCGTGGTGTTCCCTTTGCTAGTGCTTGTGCCTATATTCGTGTGAATCCTGTGTATGACCCGGACTGCCTGACTACTCTGCCTGTATATGTTCCTGCTCTGTGTACCGACCCGGATTGGCTGACGTTCCTGCTCTGTGTACCGACCCGGATTGGCTGACGTTCCTGCTCTGTGTATTGACCCGGCCTGGCTGATGTTCCTGCTCTGTGTACTGACCCGGATTGGGTGACGTTCCTGCTCTGTGTATCGACCCGGCCCACGTTCCTGCTCTGTGTACCGACCTGGATTGGCTGACTTTCTTGCTCTGTGTACCGACCTGGTTTGGTGGAAGTTCCTGCTCTGTGTATCGATCCGGCCTGGCTGACTTTCCTGCTCTATGTACCGACCCGGATTGGCTGACATTCCTGCTCTGTGTGTCGATCAGGCCCGGCTCACTGCTCCATCCGGTGATCCATTTAGGGGCTGTCCTCCGGTGTCCTCTCTGTCTACAGACAGATCCTCTGGTTGCCTCATTTGCTTCTCCGGCAGTCTTGCTACTTTTGACCCGGTCACCGAGTTTGTGCCTCGTGATCCTACACCCCGGTGTTGGAGATCAATCAGGTTGCACCACTGTAAGCTTGACCTGTTACTGCTTACAAGCTGAGGTTGGTTTGTTCCAGGGTGCCTCAGGCTGTCCCCACTATCTGGCAGTCGCTTTCAGGTCTGAGCATTCGTTAACCCCTTGTGGGTTGGTGCCATTGCACATTGGGTCACAGTCAATTGTAGTCTCGGTTTAGCATTACTCTGTGCCTACAATTGCAGTCCTCCTCTACTGTCCAGGCAGTCTGCCACTTGTCCAGGGCCTTCATTTACTCCTGTGTGGCCTCAGTTGCTATTGTGTCACTCTCTGCGTAGTGAGTGTCCTGTGGGCCTTTGCTCTATTAGGGCCTGTCTGTACCTCCTGGCCTAATAGCAACCATTTCTCCACTGTCTCGTTTTGGATTCACACGAACTGTAACCTGACCTGTGGCAGTGTTGTACCTTCGTGTCTCACTGGACCTGTGAGGGTTATTAAACTCTACTGTAACCTGACCTGTGTCAGTATTATATTTGTCTATATATATACTGGACCCGTGTGGGTTATTGATTGCTACTGTAACCTGACCTGTGTCAGTACTATATTTGTATATATATACTGGACCCGCGAGGGTTATTCTAATCTCTGTGCTTTTTTCAATAAAACTGTGTTTTTTACTTATCCTTCCGTGTCTGAGTGTCCATAAAACTGTATTAGTACAAAAGGGCCATGACCTCAGACGGTACAGGTGAGGGTAATGCACAGAGTATCCATTGGAGGATGGATTTACATGAGCAGCGTTTGGACCAGTTGGCATAGGCTGTACAAACAATATTAGAGTGCACCGCTCACTTGGATAAACCGGTACACGCCTCGGTGGTCTCCCCCGTTATGACACCGGGAGCTCAATCCCTGACGCTAGCAGAGGGTTAACTGCCACCGCTCCATTACCATTAAGATATGATGGCAAACCCACCCTGTGTAGAGGGTTTATTAACCAACTGGAGATTTTCTTGGAGTTAACCCCTTAAGCCTTTCCTAGTGACCGAAGTAAGGTGGGCTTTATGATTTCTTCGCTGACGGGCAGAGTATTGGAGTGGGCCAATCCTTTTAGGGAATCAGCCAAACCATGTACTAAGAACTTCAGTGAGTTCTTGCGTGCATTTCGTAGAGTCTTTGAAGTCCCAGGAAGAGCCGCCTCTGCTGCCAAAAGATTAATGGAGATCCAACAAGGGTCTCTTACATTTGCGGAATATGCCATTGAATTTCGTACATTGGCAGCGGAGGTAGGCTGGAACAATGAGACACTGGTGGCAGCATTCGCACAGGGACTTTGTGATCGTATCAAAGATGAAACGGCTGCCAGGGACTTGCCGAACGATTTGGATGAGTTCATTGATTTTTCCATAATAATTGATTCCCGCACCAGGGAGCGAATTGCGGCCAAGGACCGCAGGCAACGGGCCAGAAATTTTGGACAGGCAAGTCAAAGTTTCCCAACCATGCCTCCCTCACTTCCCATGCCTCTTGAGCGTAACCAAGAGAGTGGTGAACCAATGCAGTTAGGGTTCACTAATTGACAAAGGAGGAACGGGCTCATCACCGTAGACAGGGCCTCTGCTTATATTGTGGTCAAGCTGGGCATTTGCTGTGCACCTGTCCTATACGGCCGGGAAACGGACGCACCTAGTTTACCTTGGGGGACAGGCCCTAGGTGGCGTTCAGCAGTCCCTACACCCGGTGAATAAAAAATCTACAGTCCAGGCTGTAATTTCTTGGGAAGAACTCTCGGTGGAGGTTCTGGCCCTGGTGGATTCCGGTGCAGCTGGATATTTTATGGATAACTCATTTGCTGCATTACACAAGATTCTGCTGGTTGAAAGGGAATCTCCCTTGGCTATCGAAGCCATTGATGGCAGGCCGTTGGTACCAGCACAAATCACTATGGAAACCATACCGCTGTCTATGAGTACTGGGGCACCCCACATGGAGAAACAGTGTTTCCAGATTATCCAGTCTCCTCACCATGCTGTCATCCTGGGGTTTCCATGGTTACATCTGCACAACCCTTGGTTCGACTGGCAGACTTGCAAGATCACGGCTTGGTCTGAATTTTGTATTAAACATTGTATTTCACACACTACCAAGATCATGCGTACCTCTCCCTCAGTGCCCGCTGAATATTGTCAATTCAGCAATATTTTCAGCAAGGGAGAGGCTAGCGCTTTGCCACAGCATCGATCTTACGATTGCGCTATTGATTTGCCTCCTGGTGCCATCCCTCCTCGGGGTCGTACGTACCCAATGTCTTGCGAGGAGAATCGGGCCATGGAGGAGTACATTTCAGATGCCCTGGAGAGGAGTGTTATCAGGAAGTCATCCTCGCCAGCGGGGGCTGGTTTCTTCTTTATGAAAAAGAAAAATGGCGAATTACGACCATGTATCGATTATTGTGGCCTGAATAAACTCATGTCCAAAAACGGGGGTAACACATTTTTTACTGCAATATCTGTGACTTGTGAAATAAATCCAAATAATTTATTTCATGTCACAAAGTCACAAAATGGTTTGCACCAAAAACATCCCATCAGGCATAGCTCTCATAAAAATGTAACAGAAACATCATGATTAGACATGTATAAAGTTAGCGTTTCTGAATTGAGGTGTAAGAAAGGGGTTAACACATTTTTTACTACAATTTCTGTGACTTGTGAAAGAAATCCCAATAATTTATTTTGTCACAAAGTTTAAAAATAAATATTTTCAGACGTAAATATATATATATATATATATATATATATATATATATATATATATATATTTTTTTTTTTTTTTTTTTTTTTTTTTTTTTTAATCTTTGATCACATATGCTTTTTTAATAAAAAAAAAGTAATGGTTCTCTGCACAATAACCAAGGTGCCAGTATTGTTTAAGAAAACACTCTTACAGATTTCATTTTTTTCTCTCAGAGGCTATACTTCTAAATCCATACCCTACAATCTATTTATATCTATAACACAGCTTTTTACTCCTACAAATGTCTCTAGCATTAAAGAGGTTAATTCAACATTGCATTCTCTTATTTAAAAGAAGGTTAAAATAACAGGGATTTAGCACACTAAACTATATAGCCCTCTACTGGCGGCGTATTTTGCCTGGAAATGTTTACAGTTTCTAAAGCTGTGTAGAGTAAAAAGTGGAGCTGTGCTGGAGCAAACCAAAATTACCATGGAGAGGGTAAATACAATTTATGAATAATGCCTTCTGATTTAAAAGAGACTTTAAAATCTTTGAATGAAAGTGAAGTCTGTAACTTATTATTCAACAGGGGTTTGGAATACTCTATCATACCTTTTAAGATAGCAAAATATGAATTTAAATTAAAGGAAATTTTATATGTCCCCTACACTAGCCTAAAATGGTTTACACCAAAATTTGGAGCAAACCAAAATTACAATAGAGAGGGTAAATACAAATTATGAATAATGCCTACTGATTTAAAAGAAACTTTAAAATATTTGAAAGAAAATGATGTCTGTAACTGATTATTCAGCAAGGGTTTGGTGAACTCTCTCATACCTTTTAAGATAGCAAAATATTAAGTTAATTTAAAGGAATTTTTATATGTTCTCTACTGTAGCCTAAAATGGTTTGCACCAAAAACTTCCCATCAGGCATAGCTCTCATAACAGTGTAACAGAATCATCATTATTGGACATGTATAAAGTTAGCGTTTCTGAATTAAGGTGTAAGAAATAGGGTAACACATTTTTTAATACAATGTCTGTGACTTGTGAAAGAAATCCCAATAATTTATTTTATGTCACAAAATTTAAAAATAAATATTTTCAGAGATATAATTTATTTATTTATTTTTTTTTTATGAAAAAAAATAATGGTTATCTGTACAATAACCAAGGTGCCAGTATTGTTTAGGAAAACACTCTTATAGATTTCATTTTTTCTGTTTCAGAGGCAATACTTTTAAATCCATACCCTACAATGTATTTATACCTATAACACAGCTTTTCACTCCTACAGATGTCTCTAGCATCTAAGAGGTTAATTCCACATTGGATTCTCTTATTTAAAAGATGGTTAAAATAACAGGGATTTAGCACACTAAACTATATAGCCCTCTATTGGCTGTCTACTTTGCATGGCATTGTTTACACTTTCTAAAGCTGTGTAGAGTAAAAAGTGGAGCTGTTCTGGAACAAACCAAAATTACCATGGAGAGGGTAAATACAGATTATGAATAATGCCTTCTGATTTAAAAAAGGCTTTAAAATCTTTGAATGACAGTGATATCTATAACTGATTATTCAACATGGGTTTGGGGTACTTTCTCATAAATTTTAAGATAGCAAAATATGAATTTAATTCAAAAGACATTTTATATGTCCCCTACTCTAGACTAAAATGGTTTACACCAAAATTTGGAGCAAACCAAAAATACAATAGAGACGGTAAATAAAAATTATGAATAATGTCTACTGGTTTAAAAGAGACCTTAAAATCTTTGAATGAAAGTGATGTCTGTAACTGATTATTCAGCAAGTGTTTGGTGAACTCTCTCATGGTGGACTCTATTATTAGGAGGGTAGATAGGGTAATCTGCCGCCAGGAACGTGAATGCCGAACAGTATGCTGTCTCCCGGGTGCTCGGGTTCGGCATGTTGCGGACAGGGCTGACAGATTATTGGGAGGGGCTGGAAGTGATCCAGCTTTCTTGGTACATATTGGAACCAATGACAAAATAGGAGGAAGATGGAGGTCCCTAAAGAATGATTTCAGGGATTTAGGGGGCAAGCTTAAGGCAAGGACCTCTAAGGTAGTATTTTCTGAAATACTACCTGTGCCATGCGCCAGTGCAGGTAGGCAGAGGGAGCTCAGGGAGCTTAATGCATGGCTCAAGCAATGGTGTAGGAAGGAGGGTTTTGGGTTTTTAGAACACTGGGCAG
Source organism: Rhinophrynus dorsalis (assembly GCA_037306005.1). NCBI lineage: Eukaryota > Metazoa > Chordata > Amphibia > Anura > Rhinophrynidae > Rhinophrynus > Rhinophrynus dorsalis. The sequence continues at coordinate 339,360,928 of CM074723.1, read as the reverse complement.
ACTTTGCTCTTGGGTACAATCTATATGGAAGAGATGGATTGCACCTAAATGGTAGAGGAGCCTCTGTGTTAGGGGAGAGAATGCTAGGAAGCTTGGAGGAGCTTTTAAACTAGGAAAGGGGGGGTGGGTATAGATAGCAAAAATGGGGTAGATAGAGCAGATAGGAACTGGGTCCAAGTAAATGACCAGGGGGGTGGAGAAAGGGTGGGGAGAAATTTAGTCAGTAGGGAGGAACTCCTAGTAAATGAAGGTGAAGAAAAAAGGCATGTAGGGATTAATATATGTAAAGACTTCAAAATCAATTGTATGCTAGCAAATGCAAGAAGTATGGTAGATAAAATAGGAGAACTAGAATTGCTGGCGGTTAATGAGCAATTGGACATAATTGGAATAACAGAAACATGGTGGAACGATGCACATGACTGGACTGTAAATATAGAGGGCTATTCCCTGTTTAGAAGAGACAGAATTAATAGAAAAGGTGGAGGTGTGTGCTTATATTTGAAAACAGAGCTAAATCCAGTTTTGCGAGGTGATATTAGTGAGGTAACTGGCCAAACTGTGGAGTCCATGTGGGTAGAAATCGAGACTAAATGTGGTGTGAAAGGTAAAAAAAAGTTGTTGGTGGGCATATGCTACAAACCACCAAATATCAATGACAATGATGAGGCCCAACTGCTATTGCAAATGAGGAAAGCTGCCCAGTTTGGGCATACTATAATTATGGGAGATTTTAATTATCCAGATATCAACTGGAAAAATGAGACCTGTCAGAGTGCTAAGGGTAGCAGGTTTTTGAACACGCTTCGTGAAAGCTACATGTCACAAATGGTGGGAGCGCCGACAAGAAATAACAATGTATTGGACCTAGTGATCACTAATAACACAGAAATGGTATCCAATATTAAGGTAAGAGAACATTTGGGAAACAGTGATCACAACATGGTTACATTTGAGATCTGTCTGGCAAAGCAAAAATGTATAGGTTCAACCAAAACTCTTAATTTTAAAAAAGCGAACTTCAAATTGTTAAGGGCCTCAATGCAACACATAGACTGGGATATTTTATTTAAAGGCAAAAATACTGAGGAAAAATGGTCAGAATTCAAATTTAGGCTGCAGAAATGTACCCAACTGTATATACCAATGGGGAACAAGTGCAAAAGAAGTAAGTCACAGCCAATGTGGTTAACTGCACATGTAAAGAAGGAAATGGCAAGGAAAAAAAAAGCATTCAAATTATTTAAGTCAGAAGGAACTGAACAATCTTTCTTAAAATACAGGGAGTGCAACAAAGATTGCAAAAAGGCAATTAGGGTAGCAAAAATAGATAATGAAACTCGAATTGCAAGGGAAAGCAAGACTAATCCAAAAAAGTTTTTTAAATATATAAATAGCAAAAAACTTAAGAGGGAGTGCATTGGACCATTCAAAAATGAGATGGGTGAGTTGGTTAGTGAGGATAAGGAAAAGGCCGATGTTTTAAACACTTTCTTTGCATCAGTATATACAAGGGAGCAAGGATTGGTAGAAGAGCCTCCACAAGTAACAAATAAAACAATACAATTAATAGATATTGGGTTAACTCAAGGAGATGTCATGGGAAGACTGTACAAAATTAAGACCGACAAAGCACCGGGTCCTGATGGTATACATCCAAGGGTTCTTCAGGAACTCAGTGCAGTGTTAGCAAAACCCCTATATTTACTCTTTAAAGATTCTATTACCACAGGCTCAGTGCCACAGGATTGGTGAAGAGCTAACATAGTGCCTCTATTTAAGAAGGGAACTAAAACAGAACCTGGGAATTATAGACCAGTGAGTTTGACCTCTGTAGTGGGAAAACTATTAGAAGGCATAATAAGGGACTATATTCAGGATTACAACACAAAAAATAAGATCATTAGCACGAATCAACATGGTTTTATGAAGAATAGATCATGCCAAACTAATCTTTTCAGCTTCTATGGGGAGGTAAGCAGCAACCTTGACAATGGCAAGGCAGTAGATGTAGTATATCTAGACTTTGAAAAGGCATTTGATACAGTACCACACAGAAGGCTGGTGTATAAAATAAGGAAACTGGGGCTAGGAGATAACCTTTGCAATTGGATAAAAAAAACTGGTTGAAGGATAGGGAACAGTGTGTGGTTGTAAATGGAAAATTCTCCAGTATAGTTAAAGTGGAGAGTGGAGTACCTCAGGGTTCAGTATTAGGTCCGCTGCTTTTTAACATGTTTATAAATGACCTGGAAATAGATATAGACAGCAAAATATCAATATTTGCAGATGATACTAAATTATGCAAAGTCATTAATTCAGAACAGGATATTTTCTCTCTACAGAGGGACTTACATACAATGTCAGATTGGGCAAACATGTGGAATATGAAGTTTAATGTGGGGAAGTGTAAAGTCATGCATTTGGGAGGAAACAATCCCAAGGCTACTTATAAACTTAATGGAATAATTTTAGGTGACTCGTTGCTAGAAAAAGACCTGGGTATCCTTGTCAACTACAAACTTGGAAACAGTGACCAGTGTCAAACAGCAGTAGCAAAGGCAAACAAAGTCCTGTCTTGCATAAAAAGAGGTATTGAAGCAAGAGTGGATAACATTATTTTGCCATTATACAAATCATTGGTAAGACCTCACCTTGAGTATGCAGTGGAATTTTGGGCACCGGTTCTGAAAAAGGATATACTAGAACTAGAGAGGGTACAGCGGAGAGCAACAAAATTAATTAAGGGAATGGAGGACTTGACATATGAGGAAAGACTAAACAAACTTGGTTTATTTACTCTAGAGAAAAGACGACTAAGAGGAGACCTTATCACATTGTACAAGTATATGAGAGGTCAATACAAGGATCTCTGCGGTGAGCTATTTATTCCAAGGCCTGATCAGGTGACCAGGTGACACCCCTTGAGATTAGAGGAAAGGAGGTTTAAACTTCAGCAGAGGAAGGGTTTTTTTACGGTAAGGTCTGTCAAATTGTGGAATTCATTGCCCAGGGAGGTAGTTATGGCAGATACAATGGATACATTTAAGAGAAGATTAGATACATTTATTTCAAAAGGGAACATACAGAGTTATACTGTTTATCAGTAGGCTGATCAGGAAGGTCTGATAAAGACTAATTTAATTGGTAGCAGGAAAGCTATAAAATTCTCAGTTACTGAGGTATGAAGCGAAGGTTGAACTTGATGGACTTGTGTCTTTTTTCAACCTAATTTACTATGTTACTATGTTACTCTGTAAGATAGCAAAATATTAATTTCATTTAAAGGAATTTTTATATGTCCCCTACTCTAGCCTAAAATGGTTTGCACCGAAAACATCCCATCAGGCATAGCTCTCATAAAAATGTAACGGAATCATCATGGTTAGACATGTATAAAGTTAGCGTTTCTGAATTGAGGTGTAAGAAAGGGGGCAACACATTTTTTACTACAATGTCTGTGACTTGTGAGAGAAATCCCAATAATTTATTTTATGTCACAAAGTTTAAAAACAAACATTTTCAGACACATAAATAATTTTTTTTTTTTTTTTTTTAAATCACATATACTTTTTTTTATGAAAAAAATAATGGTTGTCTGTACAATAACCAAGGTGCCAGTATTGTTTAGGAAAACACTCTTACAGATTTCATTTTTTTCTGTGTTACAGGCAATACTTTTAAATCCATACCCTACAATGTATTTATATCTATAACACAGATTTTCACTCCTACAGATGTCACTAGCATCTAAGATGTTAATTCCACATTGGATTCTCTTATTTGAAAGATGGTTAAAATAACAGGGATTTAGCACAGTAAACTATATAGCCCTCTATTAGCTTTCTAGTTTGCCTGGCAATATTTACACTTTCTAAAGCTGTGTAGAGTAAAAAGTGGAGTTGTTCTGGAACAAACCAAAATTACCAAGGAGAGGGTAAATACGAATTATGAATAACGCCTATGAATTTAATTGAAAAGAAATGTTATATGTCCCCTACTCTAGCCTAAAATGGTTTACACCAAAATTTGGAGCAAACCAAAAATACAATAGAGAGGGTAAATAAAAATTATGAATAATGCCTATTGGTTTAAAAGAGACTTTAAAATCTTTGAATGAAAGTGATGTCTGTAACTGATTATTCAGCAAGGGTTGGTGAACTTTCTCATACCTTTTAAGATAGCAAAATATTAATTTAATTTCAAGGAATTTTTATATGTCCCCTACTCTAGCCTAAAATGGTTTGCACCAAAAACATTCCATCAGGCATAGCTCTCATAAAAATGTAACAGAATCATCATTATTGGACATGTATAAAGTTAGTGTTTCTGAATTGAGGTGTAAGAAATAGGGTAACACGTTTTTTAATACAATGTCTGTGACTTGTGAAAGAAATCCCAATAATTTATTTTATGTCACAAAGTTTAAAAATAAATATTTTCAGAGACATAAATATTTATTTATTTTTCTTTATCCACATATACTTTTTTTTTATGAAAGAAATAATGGTTGTCTGTACAATAACCAAGGTGCCAGTAGTGTTTCAGAAAACACTCTTACAGATTTAATTTTTTTCTGTGTCAGGGGCAATACTTTTAAATCCATACCCTACAATGTATTTATATCTAGAACACAGCTTTTCACTCCTACAGATGTCTCTAGCATCTAAGAGGTTAATTCCACATTGGATTCTCTTATTTGAAAGATGGTTAAAATAACAGGGATTTAGCACAGTAAACTATATAGCCCTCTATTAGCTTTCTAGTTTGCCTGGCAATATTTACACTTTCTAAAGCTGTGTAGAGTAAAAAGTGGAGTTGTTCTGGAACAAACCAAAATTACCAAGGAGAGGGTAAATACAAATTATGAATAACGCCTATGAATTTAATTGAAAAGAAATGTTATATGTCCCCTACTCTAGCCTAAAATGGTTTACACCAAAATTTGGAGCAAACCAAAAATACAATAGAGAGGGTAAATAAAAATTATGAATAATGCCTATTGGTTTAAAAGAGACTTTAAAATCTTTGAATGAAAGTGATGTCTGTAACTGATTATTCAGCAAGGGTTGGTGAACTTTCTCATACCTTTTAAGATAGCAAAATATTAATTTAATTTCAAGGAATTTTTATATGTCCCCTACTCTAGCCTAAAATGGTTTGCACCAAAAACATTCCATCAGGCATAGCTCTCATAAAAATGTAACAGAATCATCATTATTGGACATGTATAAAGTTAGTGTTTCTGAATTGAGGTGTAAGAAATAGGGTAACACGTTTTTTAATACAATGTCTGTGACTTGTGAAAGAAATCCCAATAATTTATTTTATGTCACAAAGTTTAAAAATAAATATTTTCAGAGACATAAATATTTATTTATTTTTCTTTATCCACATATACTTTTTTTTTTATGAAAGAAATAATGGTTGTCTGTACAATAACCAAGGTGCCAGTAGTGTTTCAGAAAACACTCTTACAGATTTAATTTTTTTCTGTGTCAGGGGCAATACTTTTAAATCCATACCCTACAATGTATTTATATCTAGAACACAGCTTTTCACTCCTACAGATGTCTCTAGCATCTAAGAGGTTAATTCCACATTGGATTCTCTTATTTGAAAGATGGTTAAAATAACAGGGATTTAGCACAGTAAACTATATAGCCCTCTATTAGCTTTCTAGTTTGCCTGGCAATATTTACACTTTCTAAAGCTGTGTAGAGTAAAAAGTGGAGTTGTTCTGGAACAAACCAAAATTACCAAGGAGAGGGTAAATACAAATTATGAATAACGCCTATGAATTTAATTGAAAAGAAATGTTATATGTCCCCTACTCTAGCCTAAAATGGTTTACACCAAAATTTGGAGCAAACCAAAAATAAAATAGAGAGGGTAAATAAAAATTATGAATAATGCCTATTGGTTTAAAAGAGACTTTAAAATCTTTGAATGAAAGTGATGTCTGTAACTGATTATTCAGCAAGGGTTGGTGAACTTTCTCATACCTTTTAAGATAGCAAAATATTAATTTAATTTCAAGGAATTTTTATATGTCCCCTACTCTAGCCTAAAATGGTTTGCACCAAAAACATCCCATCAGGCATAGCTCTCATAAAAATGTAACAGAATCATCATTATTGGACATGTATAAAGTTAGTGTTTCTGAATTGAGGTGTAAGAAATAGGGTAACACATTTTTTAATACAATGTCTGTGACTTGTGAAAGAAATCCCAATAATTTATTTTATGTCACAAAGTTTAAAAATAAATATTTTCAGAGACATAAATATTTATTTATTTTTCTTTATCCACATATACTTTTTTTTTTATGAAAAAAATAATGGTTGTCTGTACAATAACCAAGGTGCCAGTAGTGTTTAGGAAAACACTCTTACAGATTTAATTTTTTTCTGTGTCAGGGGCAATACTTTTAAATCCATACCCTACAATGTATTTATATCTAGAACACAGCTTTTCACTCCTACAGATGTCTCTAGCATCTAAGAGGTTAATTCCACATTGGATTCTCTTATTTAAAAGATGGTTAAAATAACAGGGATTTGGCACACTAAACTATATAGCCCTCTATTGGCATTCTATTTTGCCTGGCAGTATTTACACTTTCTAAAGCTGTGTAGAGAAAAAAGTTGATCTGTTCTGGAACAAACCAAAATTACCATGGAGAGGGTAAATACAAATTATGAATAATGCCTTCTGATTTAAAAAAGGCTTTAAAATCTTTGAATGACAGTGATATCTGTAACTGATTATTCAACATGGGTTTGGGGTGCTTTCTCATAAATTTTAAGATAGCAAACTATAAATTTAATTAAAAAGAAACTTTATATGTCCCCTACTCTAGCCTAAAATGGTTTGCACCAAAATTTGGAGCAAACCAAAAATACAATAGAGTGGGTAAATAAAAATTATGAATAATGGCTACTGGTTTAAAAGAGACTTTAAAATCTTTGAATGAAAGTGATGTCTGTAACTGATTATTCAGCAAGGGTTTGGTGAACTCTCTCATACCTTTTAAGATAGCAAAATATTAAGTTAATTTAAAGGAATTTTTATACGTTCTCTACTGTAGCCTAAAATGGTTTGCACCAAAAACATCCCATCAGGCATAGCTCTCATAAAAATGTAACAGAATCATCATTATTGGACATGTATAAAGTTAGTGTTTCTGAATTGAGGTGTAAGAAATAGGGTAACACGTTTTTTAATACAATGTCTGTGACTTGTGAAAGAAATCCCAATAATTTATTTTATGTCACAAAGTTTAAAAATAAATATTTTCAGAGACATAAATATTTATTTATTTTTCATGTCCAAAAACGGGGGTAGCACATTTTTTACTGCAATATCTGTGACTTGTGAAATAAATCCAAATAATTTATTTCATGTCACAAAGTCACAAAATGGTTTGCACCAAAAACATCCCATCAGGCGTAGCTCTAATAAAAATGTAACAGAATCATCATGATTAGACATGTATAAAGTTAGAGTTTCTGAATTGAGGTGTAAGAAAGGGGGCAACACATTTTTTACTACAATGTCTGTGACTTGTGAGAGAAATCCCAATAATTTATTTTATGTCACAAAGTTTAAAAATAAATTTTTTCAGAGACATAAATATATATATTTTTTTTTCAATCACATATACTTTTTTTTTATGAAAAATATAATGGTTCTCTGTACAATAACCAAGGTGCCAGTATTGTTTAGGAAAACACTCTTACAGATTTCATTTTTTATGTGTCAGAGGCAATACTTTTAAATCCATACCCTACAATGTATTCATATCTATAACACAGATTTTCACTCATACAGATGTCACTAGCATCCAGCTGTACCCTCCTGATGAAGCCCAACAAGGCAGGAACGTACTTTGGGGTGTTAGCTGGTGTTTCAGTGTGGGGGGGGCGTCATTTTGGAACTAGATCACCCTTTTGGGTGGGAATCGTCTAATATGTATGTGGAAATTTCTCCTATGTAAGGGCATTAGAGAGCTAAAATGTGATACTTCTGAGCAGTGACTAACCGTAGAATGGGCTTTTGTGCTATTGTTCGTCGTCAGAAGCCTCTTATATTTTGTAGGCTTATTTAGAATACTCTTAGGGGTATCCCTAAGATTGAAGGGTAATCCAGACGTGGACCCATTGCTCTCAGTGCCTAAAAAATTCAACTGCACCCTCCTGACGAGGCCCAACAAGGCCAAAACGTACTTCGGGGGTTAGCTGGTGTTCCCGTGCAGGGGGGGTGGGTCTTGCCTTTTGGGTGGGATTAGTCTAATATGTATGTGGAAATTTCTTCTTTGTAATGACACTAGTGAGCTAAAATGTGATGCTTCTGAGCAGTGACTAGCCGTAGAAAAGGCCATTGTGCTGGTGTTTGTTCTCAGAAGCCTCTCACATTTTGTATGCTTATTTTGAATACTCTTAGGGGGTCTCCCTAAGAGTGTAGGGTAATCCAGACATGGACCCTTTGCTCTCAGTATCTAGGGAATCCAGCTGCACCCTCCTGACAAGGCCCAACAAGGTCGAAACGTACATTGGGGGTTATCTGGTATTCCTGTGCAGGGGGAACTTGCCTGTCATTTTGGAAGTGGACCACCCTTTTGGGCAGGCTTAGTCTAATATGTATGTGGAAATTTCTTCTCTGTAATGACACTAGAGGGCTAAAATGGGATGCTTCTGATCGGTGACCATCCGTAGAACAAGCTATTGTGCTGTTGTTTATCCTCAGAAGCCTCTCACATTTTGTATGCTCTTACTCAGGAGGGACCTGAAGAAACATATGAAGCCGGCAAATGGCAATAATTAAGAAGACATCGGCCGCAGCTCAGACAACATCAGGCAGCCCTAGTCCTCAAGAGCTACCAGCAGTGCATATTCTCAGGAAATTCCAACTTGAATAAGGTGGAATAATTAGTGCCTCAATTGGCCTAACTGTGATCATTCAGGGGTATCCTGAAAACGTACTGTTGGCAGGACCGGATTTACATCTCAAGCAGCCCTAGGCACAGCACCCTCTGGTGCCCTTATCCCTGCCTTGACCCACTCCTAACCACACCCTATTTTGTGGCCATATCCATTTTTAGATTTATTATTCACAGTAATGTGGCAATTTTCCACAAGTGGATTAATATGTTATAGGAATGGGGTATATACAGCACACATACAAAAACCATAAGTGACCTTTACTAGATATGTAGTCTGTCCTTTCCCCATGTTTAAGACCCAAGTAATGGGAAGGTACAGGTACCAAAAGATCAAACCAATACTGAAAAATGAAGCAGTACTAAACTATACAGTGCAGATCTGAGTACTATATGCTCTCTTGAGTCTTTTCTACCGAAGAGTACTGGCATTGTGTAGCAAGTATTATTATTACTCACTTGTCCACAGCACCAACCACTGTAGCTCACGCATAGTGTTCTTTTTAGTAGTGTGTACTAATTATAGTTCTAATTCCAGAAAGTAATTACTTTGGAAATGCCCTTATGCCCCTTCAAACCTAGAAATTCATAAGCGCATGCTCTTACAAATGCTTCCTTTAAAGGGATAGTAATACTTCGTTTTAACTTTATTTTATTTTGTAGGCATTAAAAAAACATGAAGAATGATATAAGTCTTATCTCTCAAACCTTTATGGTTTAAGGGATATTCACAAGCAAAGTTCCCCCTCCCGTCCCTTTTACCTAGTGTAAGCCATCTCTTCTCAGATATGGAATCCAGTCCATAGACCAGACAGATAACAGAAGGGGATAATCTTCTTCCTATGAGAACAATGAAAGCCCTGCCCCCTTGACAAGCTTTTCAGCTTTTTCCCTTATCTTATTTGAAGATTGTCCCTCTCTGCAATCTACCTGGGCACCTCCCTTCTGCTTTGGCTGAGCAGTGTTACATCAGTAAAAGGGGTGGGAGGGGGACACTTTGTCATTGAATTACTCTTGAACTACAACTCTGACAGAATTGAAATAACACTCTCCAAAGTCCAAATACAATGATGATTAATTAGAGCTTTTATTATGATTATAAATGATAATGATAACATTACTATCCCTTTAACATAAACACGTATATGTCTGCTTTTACAATAAACCAGCCAATCTGAAAACAATGCCCACCTCTCAAATATCTAACCATAATGAAAAAAAAAAAAAAGAAGCTGTATCTTAATCCAGCACTCCACTTTTCACAAATTAACCATGGTTACTGTAGTGACTATGGCATGGGGAGTTCACTGGAATATGTTCGATATGGAACTTCCAGTTCTTGAAATACATCCAAATGGAATGAAAGAAGTTTGAAGGATGAATGTTTTAGAGATCTCAATGAGATTGCTGCCAATGGAAGTGGGTCTGATAATGACAGTGGATGCATGGTATAAAAAGGATCAAGTTAATTGTCAATGTATACCCCTGACGAAGTTAGATAGTAACAAAATGTGTAAGGTTATTATTAAGATAGTATATGTTTTTATACAACAAAATATGTGTTTTAATTACTGCCAAAATAAATAACAACCTTTCATACAATTGGCCCTGGTAGTTTTATTCGATATTGCTGGGGTTCCTTACACCTTCATGTAGATCAAGCATTGGAGAGACTGTCAGAGAACCTCTCTTTGTTGATTACGTGCCTGTGTACTGTGAGGCTGGTGAAGCCTCTATGTCTTGTGAGTAACAAGGGGTTTCCTGTCGAGAGATATTTCTCTTAGAAGCATTTTCACTCTGTGTCTGTTTGTTGTTTGTTGTGCCTGCAGAGATTGTTGTTTTGTGGGGTCACGTGACCAGTTGACCAGGACCATAGCATAATTGCCTAGGAGAGTGAGGGAAAACAGAAACAGAAGCAGCTGTAGGACCTTATTACTGTTATCTCAAGACAAGCATATTATTGTACTGGAGCGCAGCTTGTTATTTATGAGTGACAGCCTGTCTAGACAGACATAAGCTCATTTGTTATTTTGCAGACTTTACATTTGTCTAAGAAAAAAAGAAGAAAAGATTGGATCTTAATTCAGAACTCCATTTCTCACAAAAATAACTAATACTATAAAAGTTAAATCGATAAAATGATTTTATTAACTATTTTTAAATAAAGACTGTAAAAGGTCGGGGGGACTCCCATACCTAGAATCAGCCAACTACTTAACTGTGAGTAACCTGACTGCTGACAATCCACTCCATCATCCAGGACATCCTCATAATGACTTCCTTGTTTTGTATCATGAAATGCCTTTGCAAATGGATTTTGCTTATTTTTAAAGGAAAGAATAAATGTAGCTCCGATTATTGCTCATATATCATGGTTCATGTAGAGCTGCATATAAATTGTGTCTGACTTGTATTCAAAAGTAAATACATTTTAAAGTATCTCCCTCCCGCCCCCTTTACCTATGTAGTGCTCTCCCCTAGCCTGTCCGGACAGAGGGCAGTGAGGGACAATCTTCAGTGAGCGTAATGAAAATCCTGCCCTGCTTTGTCAAGGGGGGGGGCAGGGTTTTCATTATGTTCACAGCAAGAAGATTGTGACTGGATTCCACATCTGCGGGGAGGCGCATCCAAGGGTAAAAGGGGTGGGAGGGTGATATTTTAAAATGAATTTACTTTTCAACTACAAGTAACACACAATTATATAGAGGCCTACATGAACCATAATATATCAGCATTAATTGGAGCTACATTTATTCGCATCCATTACTATCCCTTTAAGTGCTGCAATCTCTTCATTCTGGTAGCCAGTCACAGCAATGACTTGTGTCTCAGGAAAGGAATGACAAGCAATCATTTTTTGGAGGACCCCCAACATGCTCTATATGTATTCTAGACTCATGCAAAATTGAGCAAGAAAACGGTGCAAGAAATGGTGCTCCAAGCCCTATATAACAATGCTAAAGACTTCTCCAACTTTAGAGGTCTTAATGCATCGGCTTCATAGATTAAAATAAAGGTTGCTCCAAGTCATATGTTACTCTATGGAGCTAAAGTATTAAGATTTTTCCAGCTTTGGAGGTGTTAGTTGCAATGTATCAAACATACCTCTGGAACTGAAAATGTTAACACACCCTAAGAAACACAGACACCATGTTTCCAAGAGTGGAATATTTTAAATATTGAAATTCACCTCCTTCCCTTTTTGGCAAGGGGGAAGGGAGAAGGGGTAGTGGGGCGGCAGAGGGACCAGCCCTTCTAGAATGTCTTGCACTCCTATGGACAGGGGTGTTGAGCTCGACCGCTGAAGGAACAGGAATTTAACCCTAATTGCCAGGGGGTGTGTGTCTGGCGCATTCCTCTTCAATGTGTTGGTCACCCCACTGGCATTCATACCATTTGAGTGCCAGAGCTGTATCCAACATATTGCATTCAATGTGTTGGATACCTCTCTGGCATTCAAAGTGTTAAAAGAACAATTTGCACAGTAACTATAGCTAAACATGGTTAATGCTGTGCTAAACGTAGTTTTGAGAAACCAGTTACCCCCCAATGTTGCTTTTCACATGGGCAGTTTTGACTGGTATAACACACCCTGTAACGTGCTGCAACTTTGTGCATCAAAAGAGCGACATCTGAATCTTGCCCCCATCAAAAGGGTGACATTCTGACATTGCATGCTTTAGGGAAAGATGCTGCAGCCAAAAAAAGGAGGAGGAGAACAAGAGGAAGGCAAGAGTGGGGCAAGCAAAAGAGGAGAAAAGAGAGAGAAGAAATGTTGAGGGATCATCATCCATGGCAATTTGTGTGTGTGTTTGGTTTTGTGCATATCTGTGTGTGTGTTAGTTTACTGCAAAAGTGGGACTGACAGTACAGGTACCAAAGAGGGTTCTGCAGCAGCCACAGTCTTAACCTTTTCTGCATCAGGTGTCCAACACATTGAAAGATACTTCTTCAGACCTCTCTCTGGAACTCACTGTGTACCACTCTGTCACTCGAATGGTTAACCCCTTGATGACCAGAGGGGTTTGCTAAGCTTTAACTCCAACCCCCCCAAAAAAACATAGTGTCCTTTACAGTTTTGTAGCTTTATTTGTATGCTCATCTCTGGCCCAGTTCGGTCTCCACCCACTCACTGCAAGCTGACCCTGTTTGAAAGCAAGTTAGTCTGTTCATGAAGATATTAGATATTTTACCTTTTCTAGGGTTATGCACAAAAGTATGATAAAGAGGTGATAAAGTGCAGATGATGTCTCCAGTAATATAATTTCTCCAGTTCTTATGTTATTCTATAGAGCCTATGTACAATGTACTAAAGTTGAAGGTCATCTTCTTTCTATCACCTCTTTATCAGGACTTGGAGCATCTACCCCTTCATGTTTTAACTAGATACTTTTAATTTCAATGTGTTTTTTCACAAGAATTCCTCAGAGGCTATTTTAAACTTAGATGTGGATAGTATGTATTAAACAGGACTCTCTCGAAATGGGGTACCTTGGCCAAGTAAGCAAGCTTAAACATACTTTGGCAAACTATGCATAAAAAAAACAACTCATTATTATTTTTTTAAATTTATCAACACATTGGTATAATATATGCTTAATACACAGGGTTCGCTTTTGGGTAACTTGAGTGGAGAAGAGCAGGTTTGTTTTTCTATTTTAACTTTTACCCAGTGTTGTTTTTATTTAATGCTTTGTGAACCCCTCTGGTCCTTAAAGGAGCATTAAACTTTTTTTTATGAAAAAATATATATTGTAGGGATTTTCCTATTGAGTAAAATAAGGGTACTCCCACTGCTGAGAGATTTATATTTCCAGAGTTATTACAGTTTAAACCCATGTGTTTTTACATTAGCAGTGCCCTCTAGTAGTCAAATTTTAATTAGATTTCCTGTTAGATTCTAATGGAAAGGAAAGTCAGAAAAGTCAGAGACATACAGTTCTCCATATAATGTGATAGAAACTGCCTGTCACTTCCTGTCAGTTAGAACTATCAGGAAGTAAACACAGTAAATTCACTTCCTGATTATTTAAACTGCTATCATTTTTGAATAAAACATCTGACAGCGATGGGAGTGACCTTGTTTTATTCAGCAGGAAAAGCTCTATAAAATATGTGTTTTTCATAAAAAAGTTTACTGCTCCTTTAAAGAAGCAGTATACTTTTTACGTGAATAGCATATTGCAGGGCTTTTCCTGCTAAATAAAATAAGATTACGCCCACTTCTGTGAACTACATGTTTTTAAAATTATTATAGTTTAAATTGTTTTTTAATTTTTATTACATTAATAGTGCCCTCAGTGGTCACCTTTCAATTAGCCTCTACCAGAGCTGTCCAAGTTCAGTCCTTGGCCACCAACAGGCCAGGATGTAAGGATTTCCCTGCTTAAAGCGGAACTATCGCCTTTTATTAAGTCCCCACCTCAATAAATAGGCATATGACAATTAGGTTCTTAACAGCGCTATTATCGGGCAAAAGTACCAAGTTCTGAAATAATCCTCCTTCTTATGAGACCGGCCAGGCTTGCATGCAGACATCTTGGCTTAGCAACATCTGCACGCTTGCGCTGTCTGTCCCGGTCTCCTCTAGGAGGCATCATATGATACCTTAAGGTACTGGAAGGACTGACAGAGCAGGCACGCAGATGGCTCTAAAGCAAGAAGCCTGGCCTTCTGTCTCAGAAAAAGGAGGATTACTTCAGAACTTGGTACTTGTGCCCTTTAATAGCGCTGTTAAGAACATAATCGCCATAAGCCTAATTATTGGGGGGGGGGGGGCTTAATATAGGGTGATAGTTCCACTTTAAGCATAGGTTAATCAGTGGCTCATTCATTTTGACTGAATCACCTGTGCTTAATCAGGGAAATCCTTATGTCCTGGTCTATTGGTGGCCCTTGATGACTGAACTTAGACATCCCTGAGTTATACTATTAGATTCTATGGGAAAAGTGAGTCACTGACAATAATTTTCCATAGAATGTGATAGAAACTGATGAATTATTCCTGACACTTTGAACTTTCATGAAGTAATGATGCTTTAACTCACTTCCTGGCATTTTGAACAGTTATAACATTTAAAAAAACAGCTTTCTGCAATTGTGTCAATGTTTTACTCAGCGGAAAAAAGCCTTATAACATGGAGGATTTTATATTAAAATGTACTGCTGATTTAAATGGTTAAAACATTACTTCTCCTTTAAACATCTGAGTGCCAGAAAGGTATCCAATGCATTGCGCTGCAAAGCACTGGATACCCCTCTAGCACGCAAACGGTTAAAATGTTAACCCTTTGAGTGCCAGAGAGGTACGGATTTGTTTATATTATATATTTGTTTGAAAAAAGGATACAACCTGATAATTACTCCAGAATGTGATTATATTTTTAACATTAAAACTGAATTCCATAATCTTCTATGTAATGCAATTTTCTGTATATATAGTTTATGCTATATAGTCCTGTTTTTTAGGCATTTATATTTTAGTTGGTTTATTAAAACAAATTAAATTAAAGTGAAAAAAAATTATTGAAAATTCTCAATACACAATATTAGGATTCCTTCTGCACTGCTGCCACCTGCTGTGAAGTTCAGCAAAATACCATACTTGGATTTTGTAATGAAAACGTCAAGCTGAACTGCACAAAATATTGTAAACATAGAATCCCTATTTTCTGATTTGTATGTCTCCTTTTCCCTTGGTAATTAAATAAATAATTTCCAGTTACTTAATGTCTCAGGCATGCTATTTAATCAGAGTCTCAAGTCATTCTATAACAATGTGATCAGTAATCTGCATATATTTCCCATAATGCATTTCTGGAAGCATAATCATCTACAAAACATTTTATATCCTTTTGACTCTGTGAAGCAAAACTTTGAATGGCAAATGTCTGTTTGAAAAGTACTAAAAAAAAGAGAACAAATTTATTGATATACAAAAACAAAATCACTTTATGTGAAATAGGAAACCGTTTTAAAGGTTTATATATAAAGTGAGTTTAAGCTTATTTTGGTTGGTCCGAAAGTTGTGGGTTATCCAAATCATTACTGTTAGTATCACTAACCTACTATTTCACCCCACTGCTACCTTTGACTGGCCATTTTTTATTTAAATCTATCAATTTATTTTAAGTTTTAACCTTTTAAGAGTCAAGGCAGTGTCTAAGGCATGGGTGTGCAACATGAGACCCTCCAGCTACTTACAAACTACAACTTCCATCATCCCTACCAGACAGCTGGAAGGGGGTGATGGGAGTTGCAGTCTGTCAGCAGCTGGAGGGCGTCATGTTTCCCACTCCTGGCCCAAGAAAACCCCGCCCCTAATAGCATTCAAAAGTTTAAAACTCTGCACTTCCTGTTTTATGCTCTGGAGCATAAATGTAAGTATTTATTGTTCAGAATAAACAGCATATACAGTAGGTCATAACAATTCCTGTAAATATACATTGAGAATCACATTTTTTTATTTCAGTTATTAACTATTTATGGACCAGAGGGAAGCACAATGTATTTAGAACTATTGTGCACATACCTGAACCCTTTTGTCCGAAGCCTCTGGAGTCCACTGAGATTTAGGGGCGCAAGTGTCCAAATGATGCAATTCTCCTCATAAATTGGGCAATGCAGGATTTGGAGGAGGGGAGGTGGGGTTTGCCTTAAAGGGATAGTAATGTCAGGAAAAAAGTATTAGCTATATGGTAGATACAATTAAAAAAGATTACTTGCGCTTATTCGTATCCTCTCAAACCTTTATGGTTTGAGAGATATATAAAAATAAAGTTCTATGCTCCTCCCCTTTCTCATACATCAGCTGTATAGCTGACAGCATGAGATCTACGGTCTACAAAGCGTGCCTGGATTGCAAGCACATGTTGTAGACCATTCCAATGAAGTATTTATTTTCAGTTATGTCAGCGCTGCTGAAGAGCCGCGTCTGGTCGCGTGACCAGAATCTGCTTCTAACAGCTTTACAGCTCGTCAAGCAGAAAGGGGAGGGAGTGGAGAACTTCATTTTCGTTTATCTCTTAAACATAACGGTTTGAAAGATATGAATAAACGCAAGCAAGGGCATCGCTAGGGGGTGCAAAGGGGGCTGAAGCCCTGAATGTTTCTGCAGCAGCCCCAAATCTGCTGCCTCTGCCCGTTTATGACTTCAAGGGCTGTGATTCTCTGTACTTCCGGGTTGAACTAAGTCAATGTCAGTGCAACCTGGAACTACCACTGGGGGCAGTGTGGTGCCTGTGAGTCACCTCCAAGCTGCATTCTGCTAGCAGGGGACAGAACAGAGCATGAAGCAGAGACTTTCCTACCATCTATAGTAATGCATAATTAAAAGGTAAAGAGAACAGGAGGGCAGTGGCATAAGTATAAGGGGCAGAAAGTGCAGCTTTGAGTGCTCAGAGAAGAGTGCAAGGCATTTGGTCTACAATGCCTTGCATACCACTTTGGCACTCAGAGTGTTAACTTACTGTGGCCTTGGCCGAATAAATGCATAACAGTCAAAAACATTTCTGTCAGAAAGCAAAACTAATATTGTGCTGCTGTGAGTGAACTTCTCAGTCTCTGGAACTCTTGATAAGATCACCTGCAGGACCACAGTCAGTTGCACCCTTTCAGTGCCAGAGAGTCTGTGTGTTAATTTTAGAGTATAAATTCATATGTGTAAGAGGGAGTATGAGTGGATGTGCTAGAGTCTTGTATATTTAAAAGTGTATGATGAGTGTATGAGATAAAACAGTTCTACATTTGGTGCCCTGGCAATATATATATATATAAACCCACAAGGGCATAAGAATATATTAAACTCAAGGTCTGAGTCTTCTATATGTTTTTTTAAACACATTACTCTGTATTTGAATGTTTATAGTTTTGTAGTTCAAGAGCTATTCAATTCAAAAGTATCCCCCTTCCGCCCCTTTCCCTGTGTCACTCTGCCTCTCTGTCTGGTCCGGATGGAGTGCAGCGAGGGACAATCTTCAGTAAGCAAAAGAAAATCCTGCCTTCCTTCCTCAAGGGTTCAGGGTTATCCTTATACTTACTGAGTGAAGATTTCCCCTCACTGCATCCGTCCGGTCCCACGACTGGATTACAGATCTTATGGAAGGTGGACAGAAGGGGAGGGAGGGGGATCCTTTCTGATTGAATAGAGCTTGAACTACAAAACTGTAAGTATTCAAATATAGAGCTATGTGTTAAAAAACATAAAAAAAACTCGGACCTCATGTTTAATACAAGTATTACTATCCCTTTAAAGGGATAGTAATGTTTCATAATAAAAGTAGCTCTAATTAATCATCATAGTATTTGGACTTTGGAGAGTGTTATTTCAATACTGTCAGAGTTATAGTTCAAGAGTAATTCAATGACAAAGTGTCCCCCTCCCGCCCCTTTTACTGATGTAACACTGCTCAGCCAGAGCAGAAGGGAGGTGCCCAGGTAGACTGCAGAGAGGGACAATCTTCCATTAAGATAAGGTAAAAAGCTGAAAAACTTGTCAAGGGGGGGCAGGGCTTTCACTGTTCTGATAGGAAGAATATTGTCCCCTGCTGTTATCTGTCTGGTCTATGGACTGGATTCCACATCTGAGAAGAGATGACTTACACTAGGTAAAAGGGACGGGAGGGGGAAACTTTGCTTGTGAATATCTCTCAAACCATAAAAGTTTGAGAGATAAGACTTATATTGTTCTTCATGTTTTTTTAATGCCTACAAAATAAAATAAAGATAAAATGAAGTATTACTATCCCTTTAAGTACAGAGTGCAGTACAAATCAAAATGTGCGCCCTCCTTTCCTACCTTTCTCACCCATGTGGCCCTAGTACAGTGTGATACATTGTGCCACAGCCCTTTTTTCTATGCTGTGTATTCACTAACAGCATGCCCTACTGCTACAATCCAGCTCCCCTTTTCCCTCAACCCCCCCGCACAACTTACTGTACCAACATATTTTCTGCTCTTTCCTCTCTCCCTCTTCTTCACTCATCAGTCCATCTCCATATCTCCCTTTTTTCAACTCTACATCTTCTTCCTTCCTTCTCTCCCTTCAGCTTTTTCTACTCACCATATCCAGCTTCTTCTACCCTTCATTATTGTTATTATAAATTATTTATAATAATCCAACAGATTCCATAACAACTCTTTATCCTCCACTCATCCATCTTTGTCATTCCTCCCTCCTTCAATCTTTCCTTCCCTCCACCTTTTTCTTTTCTTTGTTTACCTCTCTCCATCTAGGTAGCTTCCCTCTATACATATATTCCTACCTAGGTTAGTCCTTCTGTTGAACAAAGTAATTATATAGATACACCTGACTGCTGTATGATGGACTCCTACCTAGGTTAGTCTTTCTGTTGAACAAAGTAATTATACAGATATACCTGACTGCTGTATGATGGACCACTACCTAGGTAAGTACTTCTGTTACACACAGTAATTATATAGATACACCAGACTGCTGTATAATGGACTCCTATCTAGGTAAGTACTTCTGTTACACACAGTAATTACATAGATACACCTGAATGCATATGACGGACTCCTTCCTAGGTAAGTGCTTCTGTAGCACACAGTAATTATATAAATACAACTGACTGTTGTATGATGGACTTCTACCTAGGAAAGTATTTCTGTTACACACAGTAATTATACAGATATACCTGACTGCTGTATGATGGACTCCTACCTAGGTAAGTCCTTTGGTAACACACAGCAATTATATAGATACACCTGACTGCTGTATGATGGACTCCTACCTAGGTAAGTGATTCTGTCACACAGTAATTATACAGATACACCTGACTTCTGAATGATGGACTCCTACTTACATAACTCCTTCTGTAACACACAGTAATTATATAGATACATCTGACTGCTGTATGACGGACTATATTTGTAAGTCCTTCTGTTACATACACCAGTTATACAGAGATATAGATTCATACATACATAGGAAAGTCATTTTGTTACACATAGTAGTTATATAGATACACCTGCCTTCTGTGTGGTGGACTCCTACCTGGATAAGTCCTTCTGACACACACAATAATTATACAGATATACCTGACTGCTATATGGTGGACTCCTACCTAGATAAGTACTATTGTTACATAAAGTAATTATATAGATATACCCGACTGCTGTATGAAGGACTTATATCTAGATATGTCCTTCTGTTACACCCAACAATTATATAGGTATTCCCGACTGCTGTTTGATGGATTCCTACCTAGGTAAGTGCTTCTGTCACATACAGTAATTTTATGGCAAGCCCACGGAGGCTTCATATTATGCTATAATCCTTCTCCACTGCTCCACTCAGCAGCAAGAGAAACTTTATTGTTACATACAGAGAAAAAAAAAAAAGAACTGAACCCATCATACTCCACCCCCAGTTAACCACTCCTACAATCCCTATAAACTGGGAAGCCTCCTTCAACTCCTCCTCTTTCTTGCTGCTCCCTTAGAGATAAGTTTGCTTTTTAATGTCTGAAATCTGTAGATTTTAATTTGTTTTACACATATACTTTATCTGTAGATTCTAGTCTGTATTATAGATATATTTTATCTGTAGATTGTAGTCTAGTATAGATATTCTCTATCTGTAGATTCTAGTTTGTATTTTAGATATACTTTATATTCTGTATTATACATATATATTTTATCTGTAAATACTAATCTGTATTATAGACTTATATTTTATCTGTAGATACTAGTCTACATTATAGGTATACAGGTTCTGTAGATTCAAGTTTGTATTATAGATATACCTTATACTCTGTATTATACATAGATTTTATCTATAGATTCTAGTCTATAATATAGATATTCTTTATCTGTGGATTATAGTTTGTATTTAAGCTATACTTTATACTCTGTATCATACTTTTTATTTGTAGATACTAGTTTGTAGTACATATATACATTGTCTGTAGATTCTAGTGTGTATAACATATACATTATCTGTAGTGTTAGTATGTATTATACACATACCTTCTCAGTTACACATGGTTCCCCTGTAGTGGTTATTACAAATTCTATAAGCTCTCCAGAACATAAAGTGGCACAGTATTATTATCTGATATAAAACATGGCTGCAGTCTACCATGAGGTATTCAGTTAAGACAAACAAGAAAATACCATCAAGTGAACAGTCAAAACTAAAAACAGCACCACCTACTGACTGAACAGTATATGACACATAAACATTATACATAATAGTTTTTACACTAGAATACACATAGTCTGTATTATACATAGCTGTATTATTGGTATGTTATGTATTAAGTTATACATGTGTGCTCGTACACTATTGTCCTGTGTGTCTCTGTATTTGCCCATTTTGACTGTGCCTGACCCTCTGTTATGCTTTTTGGCTGTCTGTGGCCAGTCACTGTTTTGCTCTCCAATTGACTGTATTTTATATCCCTCTTTGTTGATGTTTACTGATTCTTCTTTCCTCTGGTAAATTTACTGTACATCTCTTTTGTTTGAGTTTTTTTTTTTTTTTCTCTATGGATAGATTTCTCAGTTTTTGTTGGTACTGGGCTCTTGCTGTAGAGCCCCTTGTTTATGTGTGTTTCTCTTCATTCCTTGGGTTTCCTTTCCCTTGGGTTTTCCCCTCTTTTAGCCTCGCTGCTCTCTTTGGCTCACTCTTGCCTCACTCCTTGTTGGAGCTTTTTTCCATTGTCGTCCTGGCGTGGTTGTAAGGACTCTCTTAGCTGAGCCGCGCTATTGAGCAGGCACAGTTTGGCATAGTCGCGCATGTATGATTCGGCTTCAGGACGTGCTCAGTCCCTGTCTCTTCCTGTCCACCGAAATGGTTCCTGGGTTGTGACTGCGGCAGATCTATTTCTTTATGTTGTATGTGCTTTATTGCTTATTTAATTCATTTTGTTAAGGACTACCATACTAAAATGTCTTGCTCTCTTGCATATATATTTTACCCTTGTAATTCTTATCTGGGCATAGCTCTGCTTGCGTATATATCTGACCCTAGTAATTCCTATCTAGGCATAGATCTACTTGCATATGTCTTTCATCCTAGTAATTCCTATCTAGGTATAGATCTACTGGTATATATCTTTAACCTTAGTAATTCCTATCTAGGCATAGATCTACTTGCATATGTCTTTAACCCTAGTAATTATTATCTAGGCGTAGATCTACTTGCATATGTCTTTAATCCTAGTAATTCCTATCTAGGTATAGATCTACTGGTATATATCTTTAACCTTAGTAATTCCTATCTAGGCATAGATCTACTGGTATATATCTTTAACCCTAGTAATTCCTATCTAGGCATAGATCTACTTGCATATGTCTTTAACCCTAGTAATTATTATCTAGGCGTAGATCTACTTGCATATGTCTTTAATCCTAGTGATTCCTATCTAGGCATACATCTACTTGCATATGTCTTTAATCCTAGTGATTCCTATCTAGGCATAGATCTACTGGTATATATCTTTAATCCTAGTGATTCCTATCTAGGCATACATCTACTTGCATATGTCTTTAATCCTAGTGATTCCTATCTAGGCATAGATCTACTGGTATATATCTTTAACCCTAGTGATTCCTATCTAGGCATAGATCTACTTGCATATGTCTTTCATCCTAGTAATTCCTATCTAGGCATAGATCTACTGGTATATATCTTTAACCCTAGTAATTCCTATCTAGGCATAGATCTACTTGCATATGTCTTTAATCCTAGTAATTCCTATCTAGGCATAGATCTACTTGCATACATCTTTAACCCTAGTATTTCCTATCTTGGCATAGATCTACTTGTGCATATCCTTACCCCTACTAATTCCTATCTAGGCAAAGATTTGTATCTCTATTTAACCCTGGTAATTCCTATCTGGGCATAGACCTACTTGCACATATGTTTAATCCTAGTATTCCCTAGCTAGGCATAGATCTACTTGCACATGTGTTTAATCCTAGTTTTTCCTATCTAGGCATAGATCTACTTGTGTATATATTTAACCCTACTAATTCCTATCTAGGCATAGATCTAGTTGCATCTATATTTAACCCTGGTAATTCCTATCTGGGCATAGATCTACTGGCATATTTATGTAACCCTAGTAATTGCTCTCTGGGCATAGATCTACTAGCTTATGTATGTGTGTGTATGTGTATATATATATATATATATATATATATGTATGTGTATAATATGTATGTGTATGTATGTATATTTAGCCCCAGTAATTCCTATATGGGCATATATCTACTTGCATATAGCTTTAACCCTTCTAATTCCTATCGGGGCATATGTCTTTATGCATTTCCATATGTGTATCAGTTACGCTGTCAGTGCTTATTTTTATTACCCTGGAATATACATATATCTACTATACTTCCTTCAGCATGGTAGGGGTTAACCCCAATTTGTCTATCGTCCACTTAATTGAAGCTGGCACTCTGTCTGGCGGGGCTGAGGGGATTTCCAGTCTGGCGGAGCAATCTGGCTGACCCAGACTGGGACTTCCCTCCGCTTTCGGTGTGCAGACTGCGCAGTTTCACGGCATCGGGGTGCAGTCCATGCTATGCATGTTTACTATCTGTCTGCCTTCCCCTTTTGAGTCCATGTCTGCAGCTATAACACATGACCCCGGCAGTGGGAAGTACTGCACATGATGCCCCCATCGTGTCTGAATAGCCCCTCCCTTGGATGGCTACTTCTGTCAATACTGGATGACTTTTTACTCAATGCAGACTTTCTGTCCCAAACTCAGGTTAATTTACTTCGGAATAAGGCAAATTCTGCTGGTGCAGGTTGTACCCTGCTTTGACACCGCAAACTACAGGCGGTTATGAATGGTGCGGCTCCGTCCCACTACCTGACCCTCACCTCAGGAGGAGGAAGTTCATCTGAGGAATGACCCTCACCTCAGGAGGGAATAGATCTGAGGTATATGAAGCTTTCAGGTGCTTAACCTGACTCCTAATATGTTGCCAGTTGATTTTCTGATGGGCATGCCTCCCTTTAGCAAATACTTGTTATCAGAGCTCAAAATTTCCACTAGCCAATGGCGAGTGAAAATTCAGCCCTGGCGGGTAAGCTGTGGCTTGCAGTGGCGAGTAACTTTTCAGATCTGGCTAGTAGCAAAGGACTTCCAATTTTAAGCCCTACTCACTATATCTTATGGCCAGCTTTGATTTTATGCGGCTCTGTTTGCACATGCATCAATCCTTTCCTAAGGAGGAGGTTATATACTGATGAATTATGACTTAGCGTTTGAGCCCAATCTCTTGCCTATGCCTAGTTTGGTCTTCTTCCTATACTTTGTGCGGCTTAGTTCCCACACATGTGATCCTTTCCTCCTGAGGAAGGTATATCCTGCTGAATGGTCATATTATGTGTTGAGCCTGATCTCTTGCCTATGCCTAGTATGGTCCTAGTATGGTCAGATTTACTTTACTTTGTGCACCTTTGTTTCCGCATGTGAACCTCTCCTCCATGGGGCAATTTTTTGTGATTGTGATCTTGCAGGTTGAACCCAATTTCTGGTTGTACTCTTGTTTCTCCGCTTCGCCTGGGTTGCTTGTTGTTGCATGTGATCTCGCTTGTTGCGTCTGTGTCTTGACGCCTCCACTCTAGACGGCTTTGGTTGGGGAGGCTTGGTTCCTCACTACATCCTTTTCTCTATGGATTTTTTCTTTTCCAGGGTTTCTTTTCTTCCATTGGGACAGTGGGGGGCAGATTCTCCCACTTTTCCCGCCGCTGGTTTTTCGCTTTCCATCTTGTTTCTTTTTGATGGTCTGGTCGTGTTTCTGTTTGGCTGCGGTAGGCCTCTACTGTGCCTCCTTGGTATCTCTTGGGCTTGCGTCGAGTCATCTTTGGTGAATGGCCTTCCTGTCGGTTGGTGTCCTTGCTTCAGTCGGTTTTGTTATACAGTGTCTTTTTCTTTCTCCCTTTGGGTGCGTCTGTATTGTGTTTGTTTTTCATGATGTTTGGTTTTGGTCTACGGGTTTCCCCTTGTACCATTTTCTACCTTTTTCTCTATGCATATTGGTGTGTTTCTCTTTTCTACAGTTCTCCTTCTTTCTGTTCGGAAAGGGCGTTTCCTTTCCCATCTTGGGGGTTAGGTTTTCATGTGTGTTTCCTGGGGTTTCAGTTCGGCTTTGGCTGTTTGGGGCTTTTGCCTTGCCTAATGGTGGTCTCAGTAGAGATTTTCTTTTCTACCCTGGTCTCCCCGTGTATTCCTCGACATTGGTCTTTTTATCTGTGGCTGATTGTCCTCCTGCCAGGACTCTTGACCCCTAGGTGGGTCATTTTCTTTTGGGGTGTGTTGCAGTCAAGTCATTCGGATCAGGAATGGCATGCTTGGCCGTGGGTCTTGGATTTCCTTCCTTGCTGCCCTTTGTCTTGGGATGTGTTTGATTGGCATGGCTGTGGTTATTGGGTTTCCTCCTTTTGGGGTATGTGTGTGTTCATGTCTGGGCAACCTTGTGGTTGTTTAATAGTTTGTGCTCGGTGTTGCTGATTGGTCCAGTGTGTGTGTGTACCTTTTGGGTCTTTGTTTTAACTTATCTTCTGCCTAATTAACGTATGTTGTTTAGCTTTGAACTAGCATAATATGAAGCCTCCGTGGGCTTGCCATAAAATTCGTGGATTTTCCTAACAATTGTGACGGAAAGTCGGAATTTTATTAAAGACACGGAGGCGAATATTATCCCTCCCAGTGTTCCCTCCCCTTTCACTGTTTTCCTCTCCTTCCAGGTAGATCTCTGCAGCCTTGTTCTGCTTGGTGTAAGATCTGCTGTTGGTTCCAGGTTGCTGTTTCTGAAGGACGTTTCCAAGGGATCATGTTCTTCGGTCGCTTCAATAAGAAAGAGGAGGAGTTGAAGGAGGCTTCCCAGTTTATAGGGATTGTAGGAGTGGTTAACTGGGGGTGGAGTATGATGGGTTCAGTTCTTTTTTTTTTTTCTCTGTATGTAACAATAAAGTTTCTCTTGCTGCTGAGTGGAGCAGTGGAGAAGGATTATAGCATAATATTCGCCTCCGTGTCTTTAATAAAATTCCGACTTTCCGTCACAATTGTTAGGAAAATCCACGAATTATATAGATACACCTGACTGCTGTATGAAGGACTCCAACCTACATAAGTCCCCCTATTACATTTAGTAATTACATTGATATACCTGACTGATGCATGATGGACTCCTACAAGTCCTGTTGAACACAGTAATTATATATACCTGACTGCTGTATGACACAAAAACTTTCTAAAATTCAATAAACACCAGAATTATCTAGGGCCCCTATGCTCCAGACTAGAAGTGGAATAAGACTGGGTGTACTACTGTAACTTCCATTGAACAGTGGAAATGTCTAGGGTGCCAGTGTCACGGTTTGTTATGACTCTCAGACACAGAGTTAAGATAAAAACCCAACTTTATTGAAAAGTTTAAAGGGAACCCTTGCGGGTTAGCATACACATGCAACATATAGTATCAATACATAGTCATAGAGAGTAGTGGTATACAGAATGTAAGACAGGCTCTACCGGCCTTGCCAATACCGGGTAAGGCAAACTTAGATTGGCACAAGATGGAATAGGTTCTACCGGCCTTACCAATATACCGGGCAAGGCAGCCTTGAGACTGGTACAACGAGGAATGAGGCTCTACCAGCCTTGCCAATACCAGGTAAGGCAACCTTAGACTGGTACAAGATGGAATAGGTTTACTGGCCTTACCAATATACCGGGCAAGGCAGCCTTGAGACTGGTACAACGTGGAATGAGGCTCTACCGGCCTTGCCAATACCGGGTAAGGCAACCTTAGACTGGCACAAGATGGAATAGGTTTTACCGGCCTTACCAATATACCGGCAAGGCAGCCTGGAGGCTGCAAGTACTGGAACACAGACAGAGATGACCTCAGTGACTGGCATAAAGGTGTAACTAGCCAGTCGCCTAAGATGGACAGACAGAGGCCAGCTGGGTATCAAGATGTAGAGAACACCCAATGAAATAATGGAGCGAACCAGTAACCACGTACTGGAGTACACAATCTCTACCGGTGCTGTAAGGAACGCAGCAAGCAGACGGTTAACATGGAGTGAACCAGTACCCGCGTACTGGAGTAACATAATCTGTACCGGTGCTGTAAGGAAAGCAGCAAGCAGCCTGTTAACATGGAGCGAACCAGTACCTGCGTACTGGAGTGACACAATCTCTACCGGTGCTATAAGGAACGCAGCCAGCAACCGGTTAGCATGGAGTGAACCAGTACCTGCGTACTGGAGTGACAGAATCTCTACCGGTGCTGTAAGGAACGCAACAAGCAGCCGGATAACATGGAGCGAACCAGTACCCGCGTACTGGAGTTACACAATCTCTACCGGAGCTGTAAGGAACGCAGCAAGCAGCGGTTAACATGGAGCGAACCAGTACCCGCGTACTGGAGGTACACAATCTCTACCGGAGATGTAAGGAACGCAGCAAGCAGCCGGTTAACATGGAGCGAACCAGTACCCGCGTACTGGAGTTACACAATCTCTACCGGTGCTGTAAGGAATGCAACAAGCAGCCAGTTAACATTGAGCGAACCAGTACCCGCGTACTGGAGTAACACAAACAAAGTGAATGAAAATGTTGCCAAAGGCGACTGGAGGAAGGAGACACTCTGCAGGCATCCAGGAGCAGGAACACGGCCGGTACAGGACAGGAAGCAGGACCATGAATGGCAGTCAACCGGAGCAGGAACGGCAGCAGGAACAGCAACCCCAACCGGATCAGGAATGGAAGCTGGAACCAAGGAAGCTGTCAGACAGGAACTCAGGCGATCACTGGAGAGCATAGGTAGTAGCAGGCCCAGGAAGCTCAGGAACACAATGCATGTGCAGGCGACACAGAGACACCACGAAAGGGCAACCAAAGGGGTGCCCAAGCCCAATCTAAATAGGCAATACTGGGCGGGTTGAAAGCAGACAGCCAATGGAGAGCCATTCAGGTAACTGACAGGAAATCACAGGCACCCAGATAGTGTATGTGTGATTCTCTACCTGCAAGGAACAGTAGAACAAGTCTGAGGTGTCAAACAGAGTATGTGTACTTATGTACCTACCAGTGGATGGGAAACAAGACTTGGGTGTCAGAGAGTGTGTGTGTGTGTGTGTGTGTGTGTGTGTGTGTGTGTGTGTGTGTGTGTGTGTGTGTGTGTGTGTGTGTGTGTGTGTGTGTGTGTGTGTGTGTGTGTGTGTGTGTGTGTGTGTGTGTGTGTGTGTGTGTGTGTGTGTGTGTGTGTGTGTGTGTGTGTGTGTGTGTGTGTGTGTGTGTGTGTGTGTGTGTGTGTGTGTGTGTGTGTGTCTCAGCAATGTGTTATGCCACTACCATCTTACATAGTGTTGCAGCTTTCTGCACTGTTTCTTAGATCTAGCTCATCCTCTAATAGTACAATTATTTCTTCAAATAGTCCACCCTCATATGCCAACTTTTATCCATTTTCTTTCTTTTTACAAAAAAATCTCTTCCTAACATGACAAAGCATTAACAAACTCACATCTTCAATTTTTTTATTTTTATATTAAAATTCATACTGATTTCTCACTTAAAGTGTCATTTACCGAATCATAAATCAGGATTTTTGTACTTGTTCCGCCTCCACAGCTTGTCCCATGTCATTTACCCTAGACCAGTGGTTCTCAACCTTTTTTTTTTGTTAGGGTACTCCTAACTCTCTGTCTGGGACTTTCAGGGCACACCTATTATCTTATTTGTCTTTTGTTTATCATGTAATAAAAGGTACAAAATGCAAAAATCTATAGTTGTTTTCAAGGCTTACAATCAGAATAAGAAAAACAAACATATTTGGCATAACAAACTCCATAAACATACATTTGAAGCTCAGTATTCACATTTTTGTACAAGTCATTATAGGAAACAAGAGGCACCCTAAGTGTGTATGTTCATGGCTCACCAATGTGTCACAGCAACTTGGTTGTGAGTCCCTGCCATAGTCAAAACATGGTCCAGGCTTTCAGGCAGACAAAGCGATTCCTGTTTAGTTTGGCTAGTACTTCTCCCAATTGCTGAATGAGGGTTAAGGTACACCTACTGTTACCCCAAAGTCAAGGGCCAACACTTTTATAACTTTCAAATTATAGTTGACATATACTTCACTGCATTTTGCAGACTACTGTACTTTCATATTATTGCAGAATGAGGCTTATTCTTTTGATTTCCAGTGGATTTGCAAAGCATTGCATTATTTACCCCTCCGGCACTCGAAAGGTTAAGGCACCAGTACTGATACCATAATGTCAAAGGAAGACACTTTGCAGCTATCTTTCAACACAATAACATGAACAAAACAGGTTAGTTCCTAGTTTAGCATCTCTGACTTTTAATATGCATATGCCAATTACCTGTGGAATTAGTCACCCCAAGGGTAATAGGGGGAATCCAGCATTGAACCCCTTGCTCACAGTGCTTAGAGAGATAAACTATAACTTGCTGATGATGCCCACCAAGGTTGAAATGTATACCTGGGTGTTGGTGGCTTACCTTGTCCAGAGAGGAATTGCCTGGACTTTTTTGGTTAGACTGTTGTAAGGGCAAGACCATTATGATATGTTTTAGGATTTTTTCTCTTTGTGAAAGGCACTAGTGGGCTAAAAGTGATTGAACTTCCTATAGAGCCTGCAAATTTATGTTGCAGGTTTGCTCCTAGTTGAACATCTCTGACTTTTAATATATATATATGCAAATTACGTTTGGGATTTGTCACCCCAAGGGTAATAGGGGAAATCCAGCACTGGACCCCTTGCTCACAGTGCTTAGAGAGATCAGCTACATCTCACTAACAAGGCCCAACAGGCTGAAACAAACGCCTGGGGTTTGCTGCTTCTCTTGTTCAGAGAGGAATTGCTTGGCTTTTCGTGGTTGGACTGCTGTAAGGGCATGACCAATATGATATGTTTTAGGATATTTCCTCTTTGGAAAAGGCACTAGTGGGCTAAAAGAGATTGCACCCTATACAGCCTGCAAATTTGTTTTGCAGGTTTGTTCCTAGTTGAGCATCTCTAACTTTAAGTATACATGTACAAAACAGGCCAAGAAACATTCCCTTAAATCAACCACTGCATGTGCATACTTCTATTCTTTTATATTGTAGAGAGCATTTCCCACAATGCACTGCATGTACAGAATGCATGGAATTTATATTAATGTAAGTATATCTTACAGTATACTGCATGTACAGCATACTAGATTTGTATTATGTACTGAGTATATCTCACGATCTACTGCTATTCCAGAATGATTAGCCTTTTTTCTTACTGTCAGTATATCCACCATATACTGAATTTATAAACTGTTAGTCTTTTATATCACCACAAGTATCTCCCAAAATTGAATGCTTGTATTGCCTGCTAGAATGTTATATTACAGTAGATTTTATTATAGTGAAGTATCCCACAATGCACTCTTATTTGAGTATGAATAACGTTTATATTATAGTGAACATATCCCACAATGCACTGCATTTACAGATCGCTATACTTTCATATTATTGCAGAATGAGGCTTAACCCTGTGTGCAAGAGGGGTATGTAAAGCATTGCGGAGCAATGTGTTGTGTACCCCTCTGTCACTCAAAGGGTTAAGGCACAACAGCTGATATCTCAAAGTCAAAGGTAGACACTTTGAAGCTACCTTTCAACACAATAGCATGTGCAAAATAGAGTGACCACATTACCAATCTGCCATTCTGGGACATGTGGTCACCCTAATCCTGCAGCTGAGGCTGACACAGAGTAAGTGTTCCCAGTGGGAACTCATTATTATGAATTATTTATAATAAGCCAACAGATTCCCCAGCAACTCCACTCATCCATCTTCTTCATGCCTCCCTCCTTCCATCATTTCTTCCTACTTTCCTTTTCTTCCCTCCCCCTGGGTAGATTCCATCCAGTCATAGATTCCTACCTAGAAAAGTCATTCTCTTGAACACAGTAATATATATATATATATATATATATATATATACCTGAGTTGTACATAATGTGCTCCTACCTAGGTAAGTCTTTCTGTTACACACAATAATTATATAGATATACCTGACGGCTGTATGATGGACCCCTACCTAGGTACGTCCTTCTATTACACACAGCAATTATATAGATACACCTAACTGTTGTATGATGGGCTCTTACCTAGGTA
This sequence comes from Rhinophrynus dorsalis, assembly GCA_037306005.1. Classification (NCBI taxonomy): domain Eukaryota; kingdom Metazoa; phylum Chordata; class Amphibia; order Anura; family Rhinophrynidae; genus Rhinophrynus; species Rhinophrynus dorsalis. The sequence goes on along the minus strand of CM074723.1, from coordinate 339,329,806 downwards.
AGTCCTTCTGTTACACACAGCAATTATATAGATACACCTAACTGTTGTATGATGGGCTCTTACCTAGGTAAGTCCTTCTGTTACACACAGCAATTATATAGATATACCTAACTGCTGTATGCTGGGCTCTTACCTAGGTAAGTCATTCTGTTACCCACGGTAATTATATAGATATGCCTGACAGCTGTATGACGGGCCCCTATCTAGGTAAGTCCTTCTGTTACACATAATAATTATATAGATATACCTGACTGCTGTATGATTTACTCCTACATAGGTATGTCCTTCTGTTACACAAGGAAATTATATAGCTATACCTGACTGCAGTATAATCGACCCCAACCTAGGTAAGTCCTTTTGATTCACACAATAATTATATAGATACATCTGACTGCTGTATGATGGACTTCTACCTAGATGAATCCTTCTGCTGAACACAGTAAATAAATATATATACACACATACCTGACTGCTGTATAACAGAAAAACATTCTAAAACACCAGAATTTTTAGGGCCCCTATGCTTCTGACTAAAAGTGGCATAAGACTGGATTTAGTTCTGTAACTACCAGTGAACAGTGGAAAAGGTGGTGAAAAGACAGTGTATGTGTGCTTCTGTAACTACTAGAGGACAGGGCTGGTGCAAGGATTTTTGCCACCCTAGGCAAAACCTCATTTTGCCGCCCATTTGGCTCCACCCCTTGTGCCCCACCCCTTTATACCCCGCCTACTTATACCCCACCTCTTTTCATTATTATTACCTCTTTTCATGATTGTCCTCTCTCTCTCTGCCCCCTGGGCCAGTCTGCCTCTGGTCTGGAGATGCCTGTAAGAGATGCCCCCCACCAGCTCCACTTTGCCCCCACCAGCTCCAACCTGCCCCCTATCAGCTCCAACTTGCCCCCACCAGTTCCACTTTGCCCCCTATCAGCTCCACTTTGCCCCCTATCAGCTCCACCTTGCCCCCTATCAGCTCTACCTTGCCCCCACCAGCTGCACTTTGCCCCACCAGTTCCACTTTGCCCCTATCAGCTCCAACTTGCCCCTATCAGCTCCACTTTGCCCCACCAACTCCACTTTTCCCCCTATCAGCTCCAACTTGCCCCCACCACTCCACTTTGCCCCACCAACTTCACTTTGCCCCCTATCAGCTCCACCTTGCCCCCACCAGCTCCACTTTGCCCCACCAGCTCCAACTTGCCCCACCAGCTCTACCTTGCCCCCCTCAGCTCCAACTTGCCCCCCTCAGCTCCAACTTGCTCCACTCAGCTCCAACTTGCCCCCCATCACTTACCTGTAGCTGCTGGAGCTCCCGCGCAGTCTTCTCTTCAGTAATGCAGAGCACGCCGGGAGATCATGACTCCCAGCGCGCTCTTCATTACTAAAGAGCCAACCTCGATGAGGGAGCGCAGTAGCGACACAGACCTGACTGTGTTGCGGTTCCCGGGGTGGTGCGTGCGGGCGTAGATCTTCTCTGTTGCATGCCTGTGCCCCCAGTACATGTGCACCCTAGGCCGGCGCCTACCTCGCCTATAGGTGGCGCCAGCCCTGCTAGAGGACAGTGGAACAAAACTGAGGTGTCAGGCAAAGAAGGTTTACTTATGTAACTAGCAGTGTATGGTGATGAAGACTGGGGTGTCAGTCAATGTATGTACCTCTCTGACACTCAAAGTGTTAAATACAATGTCTGCTATCTTTTGGAACAGTTCATTATGAATGGACAGTTTGTGACTAGGTCCCATTAGCCATGTATGCTGCAGAGTACCTGTCTCTTTAAGGCTGAGCATAAATCTCAGTGGTTGTAGTTCTCCAACTGCTTGAGTGGCAGTCTTTGGCTATCCCAATATTAAAGTATTGCGATTGTCAAAGGGCCCTCAGGTAAACAAATGTATAATATATGTACATATTCGTACTACATAAATTTAAGTATGTATGTGTGTTTATGTGGTTATCATCATTGCCGTGGACGGTGGGTGCACTGTTGAATTTTACCATGGACTCTAGCCCCAGATCTTTTTGGAACCTAGCAACGCCCCTGAACGCAAGTAATCCATGGTTTCTTAATGGGGGCCGGCACCCACGTCCTGGCTAGGCTAGCCTGCCTCAGGGAGAGACCTTCTCCTAAACATGCCCTGCCCAACACCTCCTTTATTAGATAGCCCACCTCTTCTCTTCTATAGATGTTGTTACTGGCAGTGCCTCCCTGTGTGGCAGGTCTGGTCATAAAACTCAGTGCCCTGCCTTGGAGCGCATCAAAATCAACTGGTATGCCCTACCCACGAGGTGCCCAGGAGCAGCACATTACTGGGCCTATAGACTATTCTTGCTTGGTGTTGACCTATGTGACCTTCAGTCTGATGGCAGGATATGAATCACTGTTTAAGAAGCATCTATACAGTGGGAGGGAGAAAAAAGAAACACAGATTAGTCTACAATTAAACAGTTAGAACTCTTTTTAAAACCCCAACCCCTCTAATTTTCACTTTAGGTTGATCACACCACCAACCCCCCCCACACACAGATGGGGAGGGTAAGCTGCTTTGTCCCTTAAGCACACCTTCCTCAGCCAAGGTGGAGGGGAGGAAGAAGAGGTTGTGGAATATTCACCTTATCCCTGCCTTTGGGCGGAATTTCCAACTTCCTCCATTTTAAGGTGCAGAGGCCCAACTATACCCTATTACCAACTATATGAACCAGAAAAAAGATGGTACTGTGTTAGCCAGTGGAGTAGATAGGATTCAGCGTAACAAAAAACTCACAAGAGTGGTATAAAGGTGATACATTTTAATGGCTAACTGAGGATGCCTGAAGAAGGGACCTTAGTGTCCTGAAAGCTTGCACTTGTTATATCCTCAGTTAGCCATTAAAAGGTATCACCTTTATACTACTCTTGTGTGTTTTTTGCTACACTGAATCCTATCAACTATATGAACCGAACACTCTAATGCACAATGAAACACCTCACCTCATACCTGGTGAGTACCATGCAAACCTTTAACATGATAAATGCACTTCACCTACTGCTTGGTGGGTACAACATAACCTTTGAAATAAAGACACAGTTATGAAGTGTCAAAATTAAGTTTATTTGACCTATTAACCTAATTATTCCCAAGACACCCAACCCTGTTTATAATGTGGTGCTCCATAAGCCATGGTGTCCTAATGGAGTCTGGAACCCACACCCCAGCTAGGTTAACACACCTTCTTAGGTAGCCCACCACTTTGCTTCTCTTGGTGTATTTACTGGCAATTCCCCCTCCTGTGGCATTTCTGGTCATAGAACTGAGTGACCTGCCTTAAGGTCCATCAAAACCAACTGGCATGCCCCACCCATGCAGTTTCCAGGAGTGCCACATTACCACCACCCATTTAAGGAGGACCCCATTACTACTGGCCCCACCTTCACTCCCAAATCCAGATAAAACTACTTTTATGGCCCTTGGGAAATCATCAAGTTCCTTATCTGACTAGTGCATGTATGCTGTTTGTTTATGATCAGTTGCACAGTGTTACATGAATTAAAATCATTACCCCCAACATGTATCACTATCACATCAGGGGTCTCCCACTGTTCTGTTGCCTCCTGAAATGACTCTCAATGTCTGTATGAGAAGCAGTTTACACAGCCAGCTCAGCTTCATGCGTTCTTGTGAGATCCCTGTCTTCACCTGGAGCTTAATGCTATATATCTCTGTGCTCAGTTCATAAAGAAGTGCCCATGAGCCAGACTGGGAGTGAAGCCGTCCTTCCTCCACCTGTACAAACAAAAAGAAATACATGTTAAATGTCAATTGGACGAATCCGACCCCCACTTCATCCTCCATGTACCCAAGCACCCTCCACACCTCCTCTCCACCTGCAATTAACCTTTCTGTTGCATGATAGCATCAATCTCACTTCTCCAGCAATTGAGGGGTTAACTGTTTGAGTGCCAGAGGGGTGTGCAATGCATTACTCTGAAGGAGATAGAAAACCAATGGCATTACGAATCCAGTCTGCTCTCCCAACGGAAGGTTTCCTGGATTTTCACCCTGTCCACTAAAATGCCATGGGGTCTGAATAGGGAGTTTGATGTTACACACTTTGGGCGGAATGCAAAAAAACATACGAATGCACTGAAGGCTTTTTTCATGCACAGATAGATGCTTCTTGAATAGCGCATAAAAAATTTGATTTTATGACAAAACTACACAGATGTATAAAATCGTTCACAAAAGCACTTTCGCCATTAGGCACATTCACTATTCTACTCAGAGAGATTTGTAAATTCTCACCACACCCACAAAAAATATGCTCAGCTGTTCGCTAATCTTCATTTTTCATACGCAATTCAACAATATCATGCACAAACCTATTCGTTAGTGGTTTTCACACTGAAGATATCGATTGTACATGTTTTCTGTATTCCACCCTTTGTTTAATATCTCTGCATACTGTGTTTACTTATTTTTTTATTAATTATTCAGGTTTCAGCGCATCTATGTAAAGCTGGGCAGAATGCCAGAAACGTGAATGCGCTGAAGGCATTTTTCATGAGCAGATAGATGCTTCTTGAATTGCGCATACATTAGCGACATATATCACCTTGAAATGTTAGTGTTCTTTTCAATATCATTTGTTTATCCTGTCTGGATTGGTTTGATTTAAAAACTAAATCACTGGGATTGATTAATTAATGGAAGAGATGTTGCCATGATCTTTAAGAGGCCAGGGCAATGAGATATGGAATTGTGTCTATGATTAAGCACTTCATGTGCGAAATGTGTAAGACCATCCATTATATGTGTTGTCCGTGTTACCTTATGTGAATAAAGTTGTTTTGATGTGTTACAGCTTACCTTGGTTTCAGCTTCATCTACAGACTCGAGGCTTCAAGCACGCAGCAGGCCTCTGTTTTATGTGTTTGCTTCCTGTAGTCTCCTCCTACCTACTTCATACTTCCTCCCTCTGAGCTGCTCCTCCTACTTTCTGTGGAGGAGTTTAAATGGCACACTGAGTCCTGACTCAGTTGCCCTTGTATTGTTGTTCATAGCAGTTCTATTACCTTTGGCTCTGTGTATGACCTGGCTGGTCTTCCATCCAACCTGGTGCTGACCTGTGGCTCTGTCTGACTATTATTTTGCTTATCCCTATAGTGGACACCCAACCTGGTGCAGACCTGTGGCTCTGGCTGACTACCTGAACTGTGTATGACCTGGCATGTCTGACTACCCCCTCTGGTGCTGACTTGTGGCTCTGACTATTTTTCGTTTGTTCCTTGTACCTAGCAGACACCCAACCTAGTGTGGACCTGGGGATCTGGTAGACCAGCTCTGATACTGACTGAAGTCGAGTCAGCTATCTATTTCCCATTCTGACTGCAGGCGTGAGTCAGAGTTCGCTCCCTACTGACTGCAGGCTTGAGTCGGTACACCCACTACGTTGGATCAAGATCCTGTGTTCCTGCTCCTGGCTCCAGCAGAGACTACCAGTGGCTTAGGCCTAGTCTCCAGCAGATTGGTCAGGCTCGGCAGCCTACAATTCTTGATAGCAGAGCTCGTTGGCCTGTAATCATCTGCTTGTTCCTGATATATATTTTTTTATATATTTTGCTTACCTTTCGGTTGTCAATAAATTGCATTTAACTATACCGTACTGACTCTTGAACTTCTCTGGGAACCATGACAGACCTCTGCTTTCAGTGCAGTATTATTCTTTTCCAATGCATTAGCCTGCGATGCATTGCATACTCCTCTGGCACACAAAGGGTTAATTGTCAAGTTAAACGTTTTCCCCTATGTTGCAGATGGTTTGCCCCAGATATGACTCACCACTTCTTAGTATATCACCCTCGGATCAAGGGGTTTGGAGAGTCCAGGGCTGGATTTACATTTCAGATGCCATATATATATACATACACATAGCAATGTGCTGGAGACCTCTCAAGCATCCAGTGTCTTAATTAGTGAATACTAAATAGGTAATTCAACATAAACAAATAAAAAGTGTCATGTGCAGGGGAATTGGAATTGATTTGGCCACACCCACAACTCAGAATATGGGTGTAATCAACACAGATGGGACTCCACTGCTCAAAACTTGTATCTCTAGGCAACAACTACTATGCCTATTGGAAAGAGAATCACTTATTTGTTACTGGGCTCTTGGCTCTCCCTTGAATAGTGCTCATCTCAGAGCAGTGACTGAAAAATGATTACACTGATGTCCACACTTCCCCCTCGATATGATATCAGTTATTACTGTGGCACCTGTACAACACTGTGCCTATTATAAAATGTATAACTGATGTCTGCTGCAGCAAATACTAATGTTAAAATATAATGTCTCTCAACATGCTTTCTGACAGTCATCTGTATTATTTGAGCATGCTTCTGTTTTCATTAACCCTTTAAGTGCCGGAAAGGCATCCAATGTATTGTGTTGCAATGCATTAGATACCTCTCTAGCACTCAAAGGGTTAAAGGAAAGTGTAACCCTTCCGGATTGGCCGGTGACCAACTTCCGACCTTATCCATGATTACCTCTGACTTTGGCGCTAACAGGATGATGCTGAGTCTCCGCAGAATTTGGGAGTTTGGGGAATAATGAGCTTTTGGCAGTGCCTCCACTAGGTATCTAATGATAGATGTTTATCCCTGCTAAGAAAACAACAAAGGAATTCTAATAATAACTGCACACAGTATGTATTTTAAAGGGGAATGGTACCCACAATATATATTGTAGAATGCAAAGAATAAAAACAGTGCAACAGAATAACACAGATAATTATAACATAATCCTATACTGTACAGTGTGAAAGTTCAGCACCCATCAGTGACACCCTCCCAACAGTAGAGTCCCTATTATTTCCTCCCCCTCAGCTGATACAGACTCAGTCCCCTGGGGAAACGGTGGTGCACGTGGTGGGGCCCTTGTTGGAGGTAGCGCTACCCCTGTAGTGTGAGGTGTGAAACACAGAGTACCTTTTTGCAGCTTGTATGCTGATTGCAGGCCTTGCACCTTTGGACAGCTTTGCACTTGAACCCTCTGAGCAGCAATACCTTGATTGGCAGGCAGGTCACCTACAGGAGTTCCTCTGACAGGCGTCTGGATGGTTACTGGAGTGTCAGTTCCTTCTTCATAAGTAACATGTGGAGTAGTGCACCAAACAAGATATACTGCTAGACATTCACAAGCTTCCACACTAGGAGACTTCTGGGATCTCTCACTCTAATATACAACTCCTAGCAGACATGTGGTTTAAAATGTCTCTTATGCTGAGCAGCAGAGACTTCTGCTCACTTCCCCTGCTCAAACCAAAACTGAAACTCCTCCAGCTCCCCTAGATCATCCTTCCCCTTCCTGGATACTCAGCAGGATTCTCATTGGCTGAGGGGAATGCTGGGGCAATGAGTCATCCACAGAGAACTCTATGGTCTACAGTGTAGCTCTATGGTAACTGGAGGTATCTGGATACCAGGGTTACATTCTCCTCTCTGTTAAATTCTTGCCTTCCACTGGCAAGATGAGGTAGTCCATGTGAAAAAGTCATACACAACATAACATTTACAAAACACATATTACACTAGATATGAGAACAAACTAATACAGAGTATCTTCTACACAAAACACATCAGCAAGAGCATGTAAAAGTACAACTACTTTAGACTGTACATTAGTAGGATATTCATAGCTGGGTTCCCCTATGGAATCATAAGTTAGTGTCCTAGGAGGACGCCTCACTCGTTGTCCCCTTCTCAACTCCTGTGGAGGAAGTCTGTGCACTTCTTCAGTATTTCTTCTGTCTTCAGTGTTGGGGAGATCTCCAGTTGCTTGAGGCCCCAACTCCCTCATAGGACTCAAGTTCCTTCTCTCAGAAGCTGGAACAAAGCTGGGACTTTTGGGGTTTAGATTTGTCTGGGTGGGAGGATTTAAAAGAGGCATCTGCTGAGACATGTCATCTGGTAATGTCCACCAGTCCTGATCAGTTGTAACCTCTCCTCTATCTTCATCAGAGCCAAGTGGCACTCCATCATCCCCTTCCTCTGAATGAATATTGGGGGTATCCACTTGCCCAGGTATTTGACTAGGGCCTTCATCCCCATCTTCCACATTGGAATCTTGTGAATCCTCTTCTTCACTGTATATGACTGGCAGTAGGTGATTGCGATGCCAAGCTTTAATCTGGCCGTTGGGTCCTCTTATCCTGTATACCGGTACCCCCGGAATTTTGGACACCACTTCAAATAGAGTATCTTTCCAGCGGTCTGCTAGTTTATGCTTTCCAGGCACTCCCAAATTGCGAAGGAGTACCCTATCTCCAGGCTTGATCTCCTTAAATCTCACTTTGCGGTCATATCTTCTCTTGTTATTTTCATTGAGTCTGGCTGTGGCTTGTTCAGCCAGCTCATAGGCTCTCTGAAGACTGTCTTTCAGTTTCTTCACATATTGGTAGTGAGAAGCTTGACTCATACCATCAGGGGAGACTCCCAGTCGAATGTCTATAGGCAATCTAGCTTCTCTCTCGAACATCAGGAAATATGGGGAGTAACCTGTCGACTCGTGTCTAGTGCAATTGTAGGCATGGACCATTGCTTCTACATGCCGACTCCAAGATCTTTTCTCTGAATCCTTGAGGGTTCCTAGCATATCCAGGAGAGTTCGATTGAATCTCTCAGGCAGAGCATCTCCCTCCGGGTGGTATGGGGTTGTTCTTGATTTTTCTATCTGAAGCAACTTTAGGAGTTCTTTGATTAACCTGCTCTCAAAATCTCGCCCCCGGGTCAGAATGAAGTCTATTAGGAAGTCCATAGTGCATGAAATACTTCTGCCATAACACTTTGGCCACGGTGGCTGATTTCTGATCCTTGGTTGGAAATGCTTGGGCATACCTTGTGAAGTGATCGGTTATAACTAGGACATTCCCACTTCCGGTCAAGTCTGACTCTATGCAGAGGAAGTCCATGCATACCAAGTCCATGGGGCCTGAACTCTTGAGGTGGCCCATTGGTGCAGCTTTGGTGGGTAAGGTCTTATGCTGTATGCATCTTCTGCAAGTCCTGCAGTACTGCTCCACCATTTCTCGCATCTTCGGCCAGTAGAATCGGTCTTGGACTAGACCATACGTTTTGTCCACATCTAAATGTCCATGCTGATCATGAAGAGCTCTCAGGACCATTCCTTTAAACTTCTGTGGCAACACTAATTGTTTTCTACCTGGGTGGTCATGATATTGGGCAATCCTGTACAGTAGTCCTCTTTCTACCTGAAGCTTACTCCACTCTCTTCTGAAGATATCACGATCCTCATTGCAAAGACTCCTCAACAAGGCAGGGTTTTTTGACTTCACAGCTCGTAGCACTGGGCCTACTACAGGATCTTGATACTGAGCTCTCCTTTTGTCTTCCATCCCAATTGCGGACCACTGCTTCAGGATCACTGGTAGACACAAGGTATCAGGAACTACTCCAGGAGTCCAGCTAACTGAATCAATGCATCTCAGCTCAGAGAAGTCTACACAATCCCCAACAACCGTGGCAGTTTTACACAAAGCTCTCACCCCTGGACCAGGGATTTCTTCCCATTCCTCATCTTCATGTGTTGGGGGCAGTCCTGGTCTTCTGGATAGAGCATCAGCACTCACATTCTTGGGCCCAGGCTTGTACTTCAGGGTGAAATGATAATTGGAAAGTGCTGCCAACCATCGATGTCCAGTTGCATCTAACTTAGCCGTGGTCAATATATAAGTGAGAGGGTTATTGTCTGTTCTTACTTCAAATTGAACTCCATATAGGTAGTCATGGAGCTTATCTACAATAGCCCACTTGAGTGCTAAGAACTCCAACTTATGCACAGAGTAGTTCTTCTCACTTCCATTCAAACTTCTACTAGAATATGCTACGGGCCTCAATCCTTCAGGGTAGATCTGATGTAGAACAGCTCCCAACCCCTCAAAACTAGCATCCACATGCAAGACATAGGGTTTATCAGGATCTGCATATGCCAGTACTGGAGCCTCAGTGAGCTTCTTCTTAAGCATATGAAATGCCTCTTCACATCTTGATGTCCATCGTTCTCCAAAGGGCTCTTTGGGGCGCGGTGCCTTCTGTCCCCCTTCCCCTGGGGTTGTCTTCAGGAGATCATGGAGCTCTCTGGCTATTTTCGAGTAGCCTTCTACAAATCTTCGGTAGTAACCACAAAACCCCAGAAATGACCGTAGTTCTTCAACATTGTTAGGTCTTGGCCAGTTTACTACTGCTTCGATCTTTGCAGGATCTGTGGTCACGCCATCTGCTGACACCACATGGCCCACATAGGTGACGGAGCTCTGGGCGAACTTACACTTATCCAGTGAGAGTTTCAAGCCTTCCTCCTGTAGTCGATCTAATACCTTGAGCAATCTAGCCTCATGCTCTTCAGGGGTTTTCCCGAAGACTATAATATCGTCTAGGTAGACCAGACATTCTTTAGGGTTCATATCCCCTATTGTCTTTTCCATGAGACGCTGGAAGGTTGCAGGGGCTCCCGTGACACCTTGAGGCATCCTGGTGAACTGATAAAACCCCAGTGGGCAGATAAAGGCTGTCTTCTCTTGATCTTCCACCTTCATGGGTACCTGGTAGTATCCAGATCTCAAGTCCAGGACATTGAACCACCGACTCCCACATAGGGCATTCAGAAGGTCCTCAATTCGTGGTAGGGTGTATTGATCTGGAATGGTTCTCCTATTCAGAGTACGGTAGTCGACACATAATCTAACTGATCCATTCTTTTTCCTAACTACCACAATAGGAGAGGCATAGGGGCTCCGGGATTCAGTAATAATTCCTGCCCCTTCCATCTGTTGAAGAATGTCCCTTACATCGTCAATGTCTCGTGGAGCTATTCTTCTGGAACGCTCCCTGAATGGAGTAGGGTTGTCTAACCTGATGATATGACGAGCACTCCTGGCACATCCAACATCCATCTCCTCTCTAGAGAATACTTTCTCTCTTGATAAAAGCTCAGCACAGAGCTTGTCCTTGCATCCTTGAGGTAAGCTGGAATCTCTGAAGTTGAACTCTAAGGGTCTGTGGGAGTTCTCTTCTGATCCAGCCTTCATAGCAGTTAATGGAGTTATGTCTTCCAAAAGATAAACCACTCCTAATTCCTGTTGATGAGCGATCTCTACGCTTGTATGAGATATATTCCGAACAGTCACTGAGAATCCACTTGTCTTCCTGTTCCTCCAGTCTTTAACTTCGGGCATTACTGTCCAACCTTTCTTGGCATCTTCCTCGGGAAGGGACTCAACAGAGTATTGTTGACCTCCACCAACTATTCCTTCAGGTAAAGTGGCTACAGCTTGTAGGATCCTTACTTCTCCTGGCTGAAGACACACAGAACGTCCACCCACATGGTGGAATTTCCCAGATTGTGTTTGAAGGGCCAACTTGTGACACTCTTTTCCTAGACCAGGATGAATTTCCATCAGTCGAGCCAGGGATACATCTCCCACTTCTTTCAGGTAAGCCCGAAACACATCCTGCACCACCTGTGCATTCGTGCCCAGAATTACTGGGGCACAGTGATCTCTAGGCGCTGGACAGATTAGTGCCTCAATGTCCATGGGGCAAACCATCCCTGTGTTGATTTGCGGTATGGTTAACTTTACTTGGATAAACCCTTCTACAGGGTAGGCCTGAGAACTTAATCCCCAGAGCTTAATGTCATCAGCAGGCTGAATAGGAATGTGCTTCAGATGATTATCATAGAATGATCTATATATGATGGTTACTTGTGATCCTGTATCAAGTAACACAGATGCATGGATTCCCTCCACTATAATAGATATTATAGATTTAGGTCCCACTCTGGGATTTATGGCTAAACTTTTAATCCCCCTCATGCGTCTCCTTTTTTTCCATTTCCTCTTCTGCCTAGGAGTGTGGGAGGGGGTCGGCTGTTCTATAGTTAGAGTTTCTACATAATGAACTTCTTTGGTGTTAGTGCATTCCCTTGCAAGGTGACCAAGTTGTCCACATGAGAAACATCTAAACTCCCTTGACCTACTCATGGTAGGGGAATGGGCTGACATTCTCCTATCTCTGGGTAATGTTGCCCCAGCACTTTTCTGGGGAGTGCTGAATTTTGATTCCAGCTCAGCCAGTTTCTTCTTCACTGTCAACAACTCTTCCTTCATATGGGGTTCTTGAGATGTTTTCTTCTCATCAGGCTTCCTGACAGGGTGAGGAGACATCTGACTTTCCAACTCTTTCACCCTTTGTACCATTTCCGAATAAGTAACAGGCTCTTGTGGCAGACTGGCCCTTAATGTGAGCATCACTGGGTCATGAGATAGGGCTCCTCTGAGAACTTGTCTGGCTCTACGCCGGTCTATGTCAGAGATGGAAATTACTCCTTTGTCAACCAACTTCCATAACATGAGCTCCAATCGGATAATGAAATCAGAAGCCTTTTCATTCACCTTCTGTTTGGTGGCAGAGAGTTGTGCATTTAGCTCTTCAGGGTCCTCTACTTCCCCATAGGTGTCTTGTAACACTTTCATGAAATCATTCACTGTTGCATCAGTATGTCTCTTCTTATGGAGTCTCACTAAGTTCACTGCTGGAGGTCTCAGACTCTCCATTAGCCTCTGCCGTTTGGCATTATCTGTACAAGTCCATTCCTCTAGGACCTGAAGAGCGTTACTCCTCCATGTCTCAAAATCCTCCTCCCCTGTAGGAACAGGTACAGTACCAGAGAAAACTTTTAACTTCCTGTAGCTGTGAGTGTGTGTGGCCTGAACTATAGTATCAGATAACTGTAGCAGCACTGTAGATAGCTCCACAGATTCTACTGATTTATTAGAAGAATGAGGAGATTTGGAAGATGATGATGATCTGCGAGGGGGTTTCTGGGACCCAATGTATGGACTCTTTAGAGACAGATCATCTTCCGCATCATCACTTTCATCAGAAGATGAACTAAAAACATTGTGAGGATCTCTGTCTGTGCTATCTTCATCCTCTTCGTGGGCATATACTAGCGCGCACCCTGCTGGAGAGGCTTTTGTCAAATGTATACAGAGGGGGCCATCTTCCTTGTCCAGGTCTTTCCTGCCTTTGATCAAGGCCACTCCCTGTTTGGTAATAGGGTCAGCCCTAGTGTCTACAATGCAGACTTGCTGTAAGCCAGATATTTGCCTCAAAGTAGCTTTCATTTCCTTCTTACTAGCCCTTTCAGGCAAATTACATACAGCCACAACTTGCTTGGGTGGAACCTTCCTCTTTAAGGCCCAAACTCTCACTTCTTGAGATGTAGGGTAGGATACTGTACTGAAGACTTTACTTGCTCCCCAATTCATCTCAGCAGTGCCTCCATCTGTAACCCCTTCCGGATTGGCCGGTGACCAACTTCCGACCTTATCCATGATTACCTCTGACTTTGGCGCTAACAGGATGATGCTGAGTCTCCGCAGAATTTGGGAGATTGGGGAATAATGAGCTTTTGGCAGTGCCTCCACTTAGCTAGGTATCTAATGATAGATGTTTATCCCTGCTAAGAAAACAACAAAGGAATTCTAATAATAACTGCACACAGTATGTATTTTAAAGGGAAATGGTACCCACAATATATATTGTAGAATGCAAAGAATAAAAACAGTGCAACAGAATAACACAGATAATTATAACATAATCCTATACTGTACAGTGTGAAAGTTCAGCACCCATCAGTGACACCCTCCCAACAGTAGAGTCCCTATTATTTCCTCCCCCTCAGATGATACAGACTCAGTCCCCTGGGGAAACGGTGGTGCATGTGGTGGGGCCCTTGTTGGAGGTAGCGCTACCCCTGTAGTGTGAGGTGTGAAACACAGAGTACCTTTTTGCAGCTTGTATGCTGATTGCAGGCCTTGCACCTTTGGACAGCTTTGCACTTGAACCCTCTGAGCAGCAATACCTTGATTGGCAGGCAGGTCACCTACAGGAGTTCCTCTGACAGGTGTCTGGATGGTTACTGGAGTGTCAGTTCCTTCTTCATAAGTAACATGTGGAGTAGTGCACCAAACAAGATATACTGCTAGACATTCACAAGCTTCCACACTAGGAGACTTCTGGGATCTCTCACTCTAATATACAACTCCTAGCAGACATGTGGTTTAAAATGTCTCTTATGCTGAGCAGCAGGGAGTTCTGCTCACTTCCCCTGCTCAAACCAAAACTGAAACTCCTCCAGCTCCCCTAGATCATCCTTCCCCTTCCTGGATACTCAGCAGGATTCTCATTGGCTGAGGGGAATGCTGGGGCAATGAGTCATCCACAGAGAACTCTATGGTCTACAGTGTAGCTCTATGGTAACTGGAGGTATCTGGATACCAGGGTTACAAAAGCTAGCACATTCTAATAATAATAATCCCAAATCTATGTTTGTGCAGAACATTGTAATGGCCACTATGAGTCAGGTCTGTGTAGACTGGTTCTTAAAAAAAGGATCATTAATTAGTATCAGATATCATATCCATGGAGATAGACATGATTCTTTGTTGCGGTACTCCAAACTCCACCCACTGGAAGCTACTTAAGAAGTAATTCAGATAGACAAGTTTGTGGTCATTCAGTACTGCAACAATCAATCATGGCTGCCTCCATGGACCTGATATTGAGTGCTAAATAAGAATAATCTTAAAAGTAATTTTAATTAAACTGCACAGGATTAATAGAGTCCAAATGGTACCTAATGCAATGCTTTGGATAACTCTCTGGTACTCAAAGGGTTCAGTCGTGCTTTTAACACCTTTTTTGCTAGAGAGATCCCAGGGACTCTTCCCAGGTATTTCTTCATATTAACATGAGGGTTCCAGATGGGAGGATAATGTTACCATTTTTGATATTTATTTAAGTCCAAGTTTAACCCCTCCATTGCTGGGCCGGCTGGAACACATTGATTACAAAAGCATTTTCTGCCAGTCTGGCAATGGAGGGGTTAATGCTGGACCCGGATGGACTAGTCGGAGTAGAGAATATGTAATTTTTGCTTGTTAGGCCCTGGGGATGGTTGGCAACATGACAAACAAGGGTAAAATACAATCAAGTGGCCCATTTCTACTATCATTCGAGCGCACTCCTATTTGTTAATTTTTAAATTGGCATTATATTGTGAAGTAACGCAAGCAAGACCATGTAGCTTACAGTTGAAATGGGCCTACACTACTGATACTACATAGATTACAATTTAAGTACAGCTACTGGATTGTAGCTCTGTGGTATCACTAGTGTAGCTCCATTTCCATTGTAAGCTCTGTGGTATCACTAGTGTAGCTCCATTTATAGCAGCAGGAGACTGAGTGAGGTAGTGACCCACTGGCCCAGACATATGACAGGCCCAGGATGCAATTGCCTCCCTGCCCCCCAGGTCAGCCCTCCCCTGGCTGCCAAGTCTGAGAAAGTCTATCCAGTCGAACAAAGCAATATTTTATGTAATAGCAGAATGGCTCTCTGCAATACTATTTTGCACTGTTTTTGTATGTATGCTGAAATGGCAAATGTAGCATACATACCTATTGGAATGTGATGGCAGGAGCAGGAAAAACGTCAACTGAGTTCCTGTGTTAGTAGAATGGAATCTCGGCCATAGTGTTTTTTTGCAGATAACTAAAATCTGCCTGTAGTTGTACTAGCTATTTTCTGATAAATAACTAGATTTTGATAAATGCGCCTTTATGTTTTGATGCCTCAGCATGGTAAGTAGTTATGTTCAAGTCCAAAATTACCATTACAATTTGTTGCATAACCCCCGGCACACACAAAAGATGTTCATTAATTACAAATATGTTTGACATCTCTTTAGCATTTACAGTGGTCAAATAAAATAAACATATTAAAAAGCCACAAATATTTAACCTATTAAAATATTTCAAAATATATGTTAAAATTTGGTCCTGGGTGTATTTTCTTTAATTACACAGGGACTGATGCACTAAGTAAAAAATCGGGCTATTCTGGACCGACTAACTGCTCCGTAGAGAATAAATAAACATTCTTTAAATTGGGCTCTTAACCCTTTGAATAGGCCAGAAAGGCTCCAGTGCATTACCCCAGAACTGATGCTCTTTTTTTACATACTCCTCACAGTCCTTTGATGTTTACAGGAAACCAGCAATGCTTCTTTGTGAAGCTGAATGGGATTAAGCCAACTGTCTGCTTTTTCTCACGCACATAAGGAATGTCATGTGAATTACTGGCTGTGGGAGTTAGCACAGAGTTATTGTTGAAGACTAAAGAGGCAATCCTGCTTTATCCTAAGCAGTCTGTTCCACTCGCTGAATCTGGAATAGGTCTTAAATTATATTTAAACATTTTAGCACTGAAATAGTTTGATATGCATTTAGACTCCAGCCTCATTGGCTCTAACTGAACACACAGTTATATAGGAATCAAGACAGGGGACCAAGGCTTGAATTCATCACTCGCTTGCTTTGCATTTGAATCTCCCATCATTCCTCTTTGCAGTCTCTTGCTTCACCATAGAAGTAAAAAAAAAATAATAATACAATTTTCTCTGTTCTTTTATGATTAAATGTCTAGAAAACATCAAGGACCTCTTAAACAAGTTAAGCCATTTCTAGAATAAATAAAAGTCCAGATCACTATAAGGGAAAAAAAATCAAATTGATAGGGTCTTATATAAAGGAGAGATGCAAGTCTATCCTTGACTGGTCCGAAGGCAGTGGCTGTTACAATTAATTGATTACAGACAGTTACAGATTTCTTTGTTCTTTCTCCCCTCCCACTGCTGCTCTTGACTAGTCTTTTGCCATTTTATTAACTGACTTCTTACACTTTTTCTTTGCACATATTATATATGTGTGTGTGTGTGTGATTACAGACAGTTACAGATTTCTTTGTTCTTTCTCCCCTCCCACTGCTGCTCTTGACTAGTCTTTTGCCATTTTATTAACTGACTTCCTACACTTTTTCTTTGCACATATTATATATATGTGTGTGTGTGTGTGTGTGTGTGTGTATATTTAATATATTTATTATTTTAAACACTGGTGTAACAATAGTGGTTGCAGGGGTCGCAACTGTGACTGGGCCCGTCACTCCAGGGGCCCCATGCCCCCTGCTACCACCAAAACTGCCAGCATTAAAAAAGCTTTGCCGGTGGGAAGATCACACTGATCTCCCCATGGGCAAGCTGTGAGCAGCTACCTCGTCGTCCCTGGCTGTCCAGTAATGCAGCGCTCTGCATTACTGGAGGAACGTGCAGGAGCTGCATATAGAGGTCTGTGCAGAAGAAGGCACAGACCTATCCTGTCATGCCAAAGGACCACCAGGGATGATGAGGTCCCCTCCTCCTAAGCCAGGTAGGAGGTGGATGTAACGGAAGGCGTGGAGGGGACCAGACAGCCTTCCGTCGTAGTTCCCGGGTCTCTCCTTCTCTACGCCAGACTGGCGCCGTCGCGTGCACCGGTCGAGCAAATCAGCGTTCCGGAGGTCGATTCAAAGTGGCGTCGAACCTCTGGATGACTAACTCTGCTCCGAAGGATGCAGCTACCAGAGGGGTCACGGCGCTCGAACACCGTCGAGCGGTCACAGAAACGGATCAGGAAAAGTGTAGCCGGAACCAAAGTGGCTATATCCCCAGCCATTCGAGCAGTCCAGTGCTCGACTCGAAGGTTGAAGCTTTAGGCAGGAGAACCACAAGGCAGAGTTCACGTTGCCGCCTGACAGGATACGAAGTTCGGGCGGGATCCTGTCAGCAGAGGGAGGAACTTACAGGAACCTGGTTCGAATGGGCGGCAGAGTGGCCACTTTAACCATGGGAACAAACAGACTCCAGGACTCTGGTTCACTCCAAATGTAACACACTTTATTGAACAAAACTCACAACTTTTATACAGTTACAACATAATACCACAATAGGGATGGGAAGGGCCAGGCATTCTAATGCAGGCTTGGCCCAGGGACCAATCAGACACAATGGGCATATGACACAGGGCACAACAGACCAATGGTGACGGGGGACAATGGACCAATGGCAGAGGGTGACAAAAGGACCAATAATAGCTAAGGGAAACGGACCAATGGCAGATGAGCTACTGAACACAATACTGACGAGGTTAAGGTTAACATGATTAATTAATGTCTGGACAAAGACAAAGGATTGATTAGAGGGAATACCCATTCAGGAACTAGGCCAGGGGTTGAAGCACGTACACACTAGTTTGAATATGCGGCTTCAACCCTGGCCAATCAGTGTGCGCAGTGAGTCGTACATCGGCCAATCTGGCGTCGCCTCACTGCCTCCGGTTTCCCGCGTTCGAGGCGGCATTGATGCCTTGAACAAAGGAACCGAGGAACCACCGGCTTCGGTGTTCGTGTATCCCTCGTACATTATACTATACAATACATTAAACATGCGACATTTGACATTCGACAATATATAAAACGTACGACATTCGACATAAATCTTTTAACATAATGATAGTGGAAAACCCCTATCAAAAGTACAAATAAGGCCACAGGGCCATAGTCTTTGACAAAACTGTTCGAGCTCCAGACAAGGGCCCAAGTAACGGATAACATCCGTTACAGTGGACAGTGGGGTCAACGTGGTAAGGGGGCCCCATGGCAAATTTTGCACCAGGGCCTGGTGGCTTTTAGTTATGCCTCTGATTTTAAAGGCTTGCTTGTATAACAGACAGATCAGTCTAAAACAATGCATTATTAAAACTAATATGCATTTGTTAAAAATATATATATCAGAAATGATAAATACAGTTTCAGATGCATTTAAAGTTCGATATACAAAAGTGGAGAAAGATGGGACACTGGAAAAGAGGACATTATATTTTTGCCATTCAAAACCCAAGACAACAAAACCTAAGACATGCATCTTTTTGATTTTATATACTAAGAATTGACAAGTTCCTCACAATATCACAGCTTCCAGTATGTGGCGTATCATTTAACCCTTTCGGTACCAGAGGGGTGTCCTATGCATTGAACACACCTCTGACACTCAAAGGGTTAAACAAAAGACAGGTTATGTACAGGAACTGCAAAGGCACTAGCCAGTACGATCTAAGATTAAACCCAGAAAATGTTTTTCACATTTATTGCTATTCCAAGGTCCTAGTTGGTGAAGGAAAATAATTTGATATAGAAACTGTTAACTATGTAACTTATATTAGTCTTCGGTAATATATGTTCTCTTATTTTAACTATCAATATCTACATATACTTATATATATATATATATATATATATATATATATATATATATATATATATGGGAAAGGATGTCAATATAAGTGTGCTATGTGCATAAGGTTACCACTTATCCATTAATAGACACACATAAACACATATATATTAATATAACATATATATGTCTACATATAACCATCAATGGCTTATCTGTCTTACTCCCTATGATAACTCCTGTTTAGATTTATCCAGATAGTAAATACCTCAATGCATTTATCATACATACATTAAAATAAGTACCACCTGGCTTATTCCAATTAACACTTATTTCCCTGTCTATACTACCTAGACTATGCGGTTCTGCATGAAAGAGTCAGCTTCATTCAAAATCAACAGGAATTTATTAGAATACAACAGACAGGATATCCCAGAATCCACATTATCAGTTAGTTTTCCTTATAAGGCCCAGTTATTACAACAAGACATAGATAATACAAATAACATTCATCCCAACTAAAACAATACAATAACATAACCACCCCAAAGAAATGCAACACTTATTTACATGTGCACATCCTAAATGGACAGCTGCCTGATGTTGAGGTTCCTGCAGTGCTGCTTCAGCTATGCCCCCTGCTGCAGCTCTCTCTCTGATCATTTCCTCTCTCATCCTCCTAATTCCCTAGAATTGGGTCTCCATTGATATATTGTTCTCCTGTCTATCTGCTACCATGCTGAGGCTCCTGATTGGCTGTGGTAATACTGCTCCAGACTGATGGGATTTGTGCCCTGATTTCATTGGTTGACTTGGAGCAACAGTACAATTAACTAGTCAATCTCCCCTTAGCAATATTTTTGGACAGGTGAAACAATACATCAGATTCCCTACTCATCAGGAATACAGGGTGTTGGAGTGTTATTTATGATATAAATTGAGGGTGATCTTTATCTACCACCTGGACAGCAGAATACTATCAGTTTCCTTTTAACCAAACAGGATTTGGTTGTCCAGGTGCTGTGATAACTTGTTTGGATCACAACTCCTCTGCCCCATGGCCCCAGAAGATATCACTGACTTTAGCTTAACCCTTTCCATAATGCACTCAATCACACTGTATATCTCTATGGGCCATTACCGTATATGTGCATATTCTAGCTATATAAATAAAAATAAAGATAATTCATAAGCAACTGCCCGTAAGATAAAAATATAAATATAATCCTCAGTAAGATGTGATTGCTTCCTCACTTAGTTGTATGAAGAGAGAAATCTTAGCTGCTGGATCAGTGCTGACTCTTACTCTGGAATGATCCAGATCCCCAGACCCATATCCAATAGAGAAAACATTTCAACAAGCTAAATGCAGGACTTCTTCAGGCAAGCGACATCAAGTCTTGACATCCATTACAGTGGCGTAAGAAAAAATGCTGGGGCCACCATGCAAACTCTGTTGAGGGGGCCCCACTCTGTTGAGACATAAAGTGCCCACTGGCAGTTGCAGAACTGCACACACACAGACTGACATTCCAGCCTTGGGGCCTCACTCTGCTGAGACATAAAGAGACCACGGACAGTAACCAGAATTGCACATACACAGTTTGCCACCCCAGCCTTGTTCATCTGTAAACTGGTATATAAAGAACTACATATACACTGTCTGACACCCTGTCTTATTCCATTGGTAGTCACAGAGCCATATAGTACTCCAAGTATGATCGGTCACACTCACTTGTTAAAACTTAACTTTTATTCTTGTCAAAAAGACATAATATCCAACGTTTCAGTCAGCAATTTAGACTTTCATCAGGGTTACTGCAAAAGTACCTTGCTCAACAAAATGCCTTTTAACTCTACCTGTTCACACCTGATTCAGATCAGAACTCCACCTGGTCTCCACAGTGACCTGCAGTGTCGGATACAATGAAGATGTAATTGCTAATGATATACAACGTGTATCGGAGTTGAAGAGGGAGACCCTTCTTCAAGGAAGAGGTGACAGGGGAGAGTCGCTGTCTAATAAAATGGTAATAACCACTACTTTCTCTGATGTTTCTGCTTCACTTAGGAAATCTGTCAATGAGAATTGGCGATTATTGACAAGAGATCCTGATGTTGGTCATTTGTTTTGGGAACTCCAAATATTTGGTTACAAGCGAGGCAGAAACATCAGAGACAAACTGGTTAAATCGGATCCAAAAAGCAAATATACCACAATCCAGCGCCCTGCTAGACAAGGGATAATGAAATGTGGGGGATGTGTAACATGTAGCCACATGATAACTGGGGCTTCTATAGTGGTACCCCCCAAGAATCATGTGGTTTACATTAAAGAATGTTTAACTAGCACATCTGCGTTTGTTGTATATCTTTTATTTTGTCCGTGCAACAAATGTTATGTTGGAAAGACGAGCAGGCCGTTTAAAGAGAGAATACGGGAGCATAGGTCATCCATCATTAGGGGACTTAATGGTACTTTGACTGACAAGGAACTAAAAGTTACTCCTGTGGCTAGACATTTTATACAATGTAAACACAAATTAAAGGATCTGTATTGTTGCCCAATAGAATGGGTTAAGATTGATCCTCGTGGTGGTGATAGATTAAATAGGCTAGCTAGGAGGGAAATGTACTGGGTTTATACACTTGGTACTTTAGCACCAAGGGGGTTAAATGAACAGTTTAGCCTGATAAGTTATCTGTGATGGAATAGATAAGGTTTGATGTACACCGTGTATTGTATTCTTTGAAATTGTATCTCCTTGAGATTAATATACATATGATTGTTTTTAGATAAGTCATAATGTGATTTTACAATAATTGTATACATTGGTTTTAGTTGTTAGTCTGGTTAGGTGTGATAGTGTTAACTGCCGTTGACACGGGAGGCGGATCCGACACCGCAGGTCACTATGGAGACCAGGTGGAGTTCTGATCTGAATCAGGTGTGAACAGGTAGAGTTAAAAAGGCATTTTGTTGAGCAAGGTACTTTTGCAGTAACCCTGATGAAAGTCTAAATTGCTGACTGAAACGTTGGATATTATGTCTTTTTGACAAGAATAAAAGTTAAGTTTTAACAAGTGAGTGTGACCGATCATACTTGGAGTACTATATGTTATATATTGATTGGAGCACCTCAAAGTTACGGCAAGTGTGTGCAGTAGTTTTTCTGATTAAGTAGTCACAGAGCCACACATAAACTGTTTAACACCCAGCCTTATTCCATTGTTAGCCAGAGAGCCACACATAATTTAACAGCCACCCATATTCCATTGGTAGTCATAGACTCATACACATACATTGTTTGACACCACAGCCTTGTTCAGCTGTCCACTGGTAGCCACAGAACCACAGTACATTCTCTCACACCTCACAGTCTTTTTCCACTATCCACTGGTAGTTACCGAATTGCATGTACTAACACCACAGCCTTATTCCACTGTCCACCAGTAGTCTTGGATGTCTGACAACCCAGCCTTATTCCACTGGTAGTAACCTAACCATACATACACTGTTTGACACCACAGCTTTGTTCCATTGTCCACTAGATGTTGCACATTCCAGTATACAGTCATGTGAAAAAGAAAGTACTCCTTCTTTGAATTCTATGGTTTTACATATCGGGACATAATAACAATCATCTGTTCCTTAGCAGGTCTAAAAATTAGGTAAGTACAACCTCAGATGGACAACAACACATGACATTGTGTCATGATTTATTTAACAAAAATAATGCCAAAATGGAGAAGCCATGTGTGAAAAACTAAGTAGGAATGTTATTATCAAAGTCCCTCTACTCTGAAACAAAATTATCTATAAATTATGGAAACAATTAATAATTAAGAGGCAGTATATGTACAAACATAAGTGAACACCTGTTTCCATTGTTCAAATTAACTGGAGTAAGTAATTAAGTAGACTTGCAGTGGTGAATTTGGGAGGCCCCAACCTATAAAAGGATCAGAATCGGTGTAAGCTGAGGCTTCACCATAAGGTTGTGTGAAAGCACACAATGCCCCGATCAAAATACATCTCTGCGGACCTCTGAAAGGCTGGTATTGATGCTCACTGGTCTAGAAAGGTTTCCAAAAGCATTACTTAGGATTTGGAGCTCCATCCTTCCATTTGTAGACAGATAGACTGGAGAAGACTAAAGACCAGTCACTCTACTCATGAGTGGTCATCCTAACAAAATCTCCCTAAGAGTAACCTGGCATCAGAGGCGGCCCTTACATGGGTCCCAGTGGGGCCATTGGACCCAGGAGGCACTTTGACAGGGGCGGCAATTTGCCGCCCCCTCATACACATAAAAACAATGCCCGAGTACTGCAGTGCATGTGGGATCAGCGAAGAGCGCGAGCAATTAAAAGAGACCGCCGCTGTTCCGGAAGTGCTCTAGTCCCCGGGACACATGACGCTTCTGGAAAGCACAGAGCGCTCTTCTTAATCCTGCCTGGTCATCCACTGCTGCCGATAGGTGCGACAGACAGTAGGACAGCGATTCGCACAACATGTACTTGGCTGGTAAAAAGGAAAACATTTGGATGTTAAACAAGTTTCATGATCTAAGGGTGTATGCCATCAGATAATCAAAGCTTGAATGTGAATGCCATTATGTCGAACTATATTGGATAGTACATAGTACATAACCATTTTGTGATCACAGGGTATATTTTCATCTTTTCTGACAGTAATACTTTACATTGAAACATTTCAGAATCCTGGTAGAAAAAGAGTTAATATTTGTAGTCTGAAATGTATTCCAGGTAGCTATTGGCAGGGTTAATTTAATCTCACTCCTAGAACCACTTCTTGGCATATTCGCTCTGAATCAATCCAAGCCCCTATTTTTAATCAAAACTGCAATTAGAATATGATTCGCAAATATATTTTGCTAGATTTGCAATACAAATCTGCTCTGTATGACAGATAGTATGCACACTTGAGCTACATAGATAATCTAAAGTCACTTCTAAAGAACCACAGCAGGTCACCTTAATATGCTTCTATTCTATAGGTGGAGTACATGTGGGTGGTGTGTAAAGGGGCAGAGCCAAGGGCCTTTTAATATATATATATAAAATATAACGTATGTGGGCGTGTTTTGGTGGAGGGGGGGGCAGCATTTCATCCTTGGATCCAGGCGGCACAATGTCTTGGGCCGGCCCTGCCTGGCACACCATCCATGAAGTTACAATGAACCCCAGGGGATCCAAGGATCTGAAAACCATTGTGTGTTCCGGACTAAAAAAGAAAAAAAAAAAAATGAAAAAAATGGTGTTCATTGGAGGCTATCAAGGAAACCACTGCTCTCTAAACCAAACACTGCTGCCCATCTAAAGTATGCTAAAGATCACATAGATGTGTGATACGAGCCTTCTGGTACCATATTCTCAGGACAGGTAGAATTTTCTGCCTCAATGAGAAACATTATGATTGGTGGGGAAAGAAACACTGCAATAGAAAAGAACCACATCATCAGAAACATCAAGCATGGTCGGCGGAGTGTGATTGTTTGTGGCTGCTTTGCTGCCACAGGACATGGACAGCTTGCCATCATTGACACAACCATGAATTCTGCAGTCAGGCCATTCATCAGTGAGCTAAAGCTGAAGCAAAAGAGAGTCATGCAACAAGACAATGATCCTAAACATGCAAGCAGATCTACGAAAGAATGGCTATTGAAGTATGGTAATGGAATAGAATGGAATAGTGTAATTAAAGTCCAAACCTACAACCCATATAAATGTTGTGATAGGACCTGCAGCGTGCCATCCATGCAAGGAAGCCCTCAATTGTCACATAGCTGAAGCAGTTCTATCAGGAGGAATGGGCCCAAATCCCTCAAAGTTGATTTCAGAGACACACTAACAGTTACAGGAAATGCTTACTTGAGGTCATTGCTACTCATGGGGAAGCAACCAGGTACTAAATATAAAGGTCCACATATTTTTTTTACAAATGTATATTGATTGTTGAATCAGCTGTTGACCAATAAATGTTAAAAAATGTTGTGTGTACATTTTTAATGGTGGAATCTATTATTAGGAATTACATTACAATCTGATAACACTGCAGATGTGAAATATCTGAGAACCATATGGGTTCACTAACATTTTCTCTCCACTGTATATGTGTTGTGTGCATCTGTCTCTATGCATATGTTGGGTTATATTGTGTGTTGCTATTGGTCTAGGGTGATGGTGGCAGAATAAGGAGATAGGGGTAGAAAGACAGAAAGCAGGAAAGAAGAAAAATTAGGGGAAATTGCAGGGGAGGAGGGAACGGAAGAGAGCTGAAAGCATAAACTGTAAAAGGGGAAGTGTGTATGGGGAGGAGAGGGGAGAGGAAGGAATGAGAAATAAGAAGAGAGAGGAAGGAGTAGAGGAGAAAATAGAGAAGGAGCGGGTAGAAGAAAGAGGAGAGAATTAGAACAAAGGTGGAAAGAGAGAAAGGAGGGGAAGAGGTGTGCTCCATTACAATGGCTATGGAGAAACTGCCCAAATGTTCCTCTGCACTGAGGAACTGAGACCAAATCAGCTCAACTTGCGGAAGTGAACATGTAGGTCGTTTCTCAATAGGCATTGTAATGCAGCACACTTAAGCCTCTACTGAGCCTGCAAGTTCCCCTTTCAATGTTTTCTCCCCATCCCACACACTTTCTCCATATACCTTTGTGGGGGAGAGAGAGGTTGCAGAGAGAAGGATGATCGGCTCCAGCCACTAGAGAGGGAGCACCACGGACACATGTTCCTCCCATGCACAAAACATACTCTGTGGCCATGTAATCAGGGCACTATCTTGATGTCATCACAATGTTGTGACTCCAAGGGCACAGAACTCTAAGGTCAAGCAGTTAGCAAAGATGATACGGGATCAGGCAGTTAGACAAATAATCTGCTACACTGACTTCAATAGTAAGTTTACATCAATGATTTTAAGTAAGCATATATTTTGACACCCCCCCCAAACACCATCACCAGGGACTAGCAGTTGGGGGCTTGACACAACCCCCCCATTGCCAGGTTGCGGGGGGGGGGGGCTTCTGTTACACCTTTGATTCATTGCCTGAGAAAGTTATATATTTGACTTGTAACACTTTGTCCATTGGGCATTTGGATCTTTCAGGAGTAGGTGCTAGCGCTGACACAATTGCTATTATAATATACATTATACTTAGGGAATATTGGGAGAATCTCTGCCTCACCTGCTATGGTCATGGTACACAATCGGTGAGTCCTAGTGCTTTTATGCAGTAAGATGTGATAAAGCGGTGAAGAGTATATAAATTCTCAAGGGAGATAAACTCCCCTGTGGAAATGGTCAGCATGGTGATGAAATGTCAGGACTTTAAAAAAAAAAAAAAAAATTATAATTGGTTTATCATTTTTCTTTTAATAACGATTTTATATATGATATCTGCTTGCTGATCATTACCTTAACTCGTAGAAGGTTTTAAGGTGACGTTGCTCTATCGAGTACATTAAAGAGGAGGACTAACACAGCAGATTGGAATCCTGTCACGGTAATCAGGCAAATAAGGACAGACATGAATATAAAATATAAATCCACCTTTATTAATAAGTACAGTAATACTAGTATAGCCCACAC
Source organism: Rhinophrynus dorsalis (assembly GCA_037306005.1). NCBI lineage: Eukaryota > Metazoa > Chordata > Amphibia > Anura > Rhinophrynidae > Rhinophrynus > Rhinophrynus dorsalis. Next base: position 339,303,021 of record CM074723.1, on the reverse strand, counting down.
CACCCCAAAACACAGCATGATAGGACCAAGATTCCTACCTGGAGCTGCACACTGTGCTGCGCACTGCACTACTGCGAGATACCGGAGACTAGGACTGTGGGGCGGGTGGACCACAGGTCAGAACCAATGTGGGTAGTCAGACAAGCCAGGGTCATACACGGAGTGAGTTAGTCAGCCAGAGCACAGGCCAGAACCGATGTGGGTAGTCAGAAGCCGGGGTCATACACGGAGCGGATTTTCAGGAGACCACGGGTCACAATGGCGTGCAAGAGACAATATCAGAAACACCATGTAAGGACAATGACTCCCAGGCCCAGGGAGGTTTATAAAGGAGCAGAAGTCAGGACCAAATTAGGCCACACACAATAGGCCCATAAACAGGTGTCCTAGCCAGTGCCTGTTTCATGATGTCAGCAATGCAAAGGTGGCCGCAACTATGCCTGCTGATACACCACAGAGGAAGGAAGCACAGGATGACTAGGCCTCTAAGGTAGACTGTGATAAATCCACAGCCAGTCGGATCTTTACATGTGAGTAGTATCCTCTGATAATCCTTAATGAACAGTTCATGATGATTCCTATATAATCAGCTTATCATATGTGGATGCTCTTCTGTTTTTTTTTATTTCTGTTGAATTGAAGGTGGAAAGTTTACTTGCCACTCTCTAATCTGATAAGGGAGATAGAATGCAAGCTAGAGTCTGGGCAACTAGAAACCACACCCGGCATTTGTAATTCGCTTGAAGCAATGCATACATATTTAATTTACTTGCTGTAATTATATTTATGGACGTTATTTGGTCTGTTGTTTCCCTAAAGGAAGAAGCCAGATATGCCCTAAAATGGTTTTTCAATGTTAGTCCTCAGGAAAAACCAACAGTGCAGGATTTCAAGATGTAATCAGTAATCAAGTGTAATCAGTAGCTCAGTCACTGATTTCTGCAACTCTGTTTAATCAGGGATATCCTTAAAGCCTGACTTGTTGGTGTACCCCAAGGACTAGAGCTGAAAATCGCTGCCCAAATCACTGACATACTTATCTGAAACGCAGACATTAGAAAAACAAGTCTAACAATTAATATAATGCTTGAGTTGGGAAATCAGACTAGTGAGACACACAGTATACACAGCATTGGGTCATGGCAATCACAAAGTGTCAGTAAATATATAGAAGCTTGTTAATGTAACACAGATTTTCATTTGTGCTCCTGTCACAGCAGACTTTTCATGAAGAGGTGTTATATACACATCAGGATATGTCAGATCAAATCAAATATGTTTGGATGCTACAAAAATTACTGAGTACAAATATAGTACATATTATTCACTAACTGCATCAGCAGTCTGAGGCTCTCCACAGCTGTTCAGAACTACACTACAATTCCCATAATTCCCAGCCAGCAATAATATATTAATCTCTCTCTCCCTATATATATATACATACATATACACACAGGGCTCAAAATTTCAAGTCCAGAGCTACTAGCCAGGCCTGCGAAGTTACTCGCCACCAGTGTTCACGCCTAGCCCCACCCATATCCCCACCTTTAACCAGACCCATATCTGTTAAGTCTCATTGTAATAAAACAGCCTGCATTTTTAATCCTAATTATATCTCGTTAAAAGTAAAACCTGACCTCCAAAAAGTTCTTAAAAATGTGTGCCTTCAATATGCACTTATTACATATGTTTAATTGGTGAATAGTCCTAGAATCTGGTTTTACACAACTTCTTCATACAAGTATGTGGGCAGCCATTTTGTCAGAAGAAAGTGCTACATGTATTATACTACAGAGGTGCAATTCTTAGATAGGGGACAAATACAATTTCTCCAATTCCCAGTGTTTTAAATGGTCTTGTAACTCCTTGAATGCTACAGAGGTTGACCTCTAATGCATTGGATACTGACCTCTGGCATTCCAGGGCTTGAAAGCCCCATTTACGGTAAATCATTAAAACTGGGGGAGCTTTTATTCCTTATGATGTAGGTGGTTTGCTTCAGAATTGCACCTCACAAGCATATTAAAGGGGTACTACCACCCCGCAATAACTTTACATGAATTCAGTCTTCATCTGACGACTAGCTGCTTAGTAGCGCTAGTCGCCAGAAATATTACCTGGTTTCAAAGATTTTGCAGTTTTTCCGAGGCTCACAGGAGCAGGAAGCATGGACATCTCGTCACAGTAACGTCCTTGCGCCCGCGCTGTCAGTCCCTTTTGGAGGGGTGGTAGTTCCCCTTTAAATATGGTCCAAAGATCACTGTTAAGATCAGTTTATTCATTGCAAACTTTCAATGAGTTTTACAGCTTTTTTTGTGATAATAGCTGCTAACTGGACGTGAGGGAAGACTCCCTTAGGAAAGGAGATAATCTGCCTTAAATGCTTTTGTTGTATGACACTAATTAAAAGCTTGTATAAAAGGAAACGCCTCTCATGCCTCTGGACCTCAATGGCTGCTTGGCCATTACCAGGAACATTAAGATTAAAGCCAAAGTCGTTTACACTTAAAAGGCTAAAAAAAACACTAATTATTGAAAAGTATATCTGTTGTAGGAGTTTTCAACTGAGTAAAACAAAGGTAGTACATCGCAACAGAACAGAAAAAAAATGTAGACTTAAGTAATAGCAACATTTTCTTTAGTTTAAATAAGTAAAAAAAAAAGTACCTGTTACATGATTTGTGCTGTGACATGTGCCTCATTAGAAGGGAAGGACTTACAGATTGGGATACAAAATGGTAAGCAGAAGTTGCTTCCAAAAAAGATCAATGCGTTTCTAGTCTCAAAGGCTCTTACTCTTTAACATGTTGTTTATAATTTAAGACTGCATTCATATTGGTGTGAACTCTTCTGATCTCTCCCGACGATATCTCCACTTTGCTGAGGTTGTAGAGCTTATGGGCACCGATGATCCCAGGAGCTATGACGCCAATAATTTAGCTAATGGCAGGGCCTCCCAAGCCAAATAGGTCAACGGATAGGTGCCAAATAATGGTAGATACCCAGGAGGAGAACAGAAGCTCCCTTCAGTAGTGCCAGAGTGCCAGAGTTAAAATTGCTATATGGCCCTCTGTACACACAACTGTGGGCATGGCCAGGATGATGTCTGTTCACTTTTAAAAGGTCGCGATCTCACATTAACTATGTCACAAGGCTAAAAATGACAACCTGAGAATCTGAAAGCGTGAGATTCTCAGGTCGCGCTATGAAACGGCACAATGTAGTGTTAAAATAAATAAGAGCCAGAGAGACTGTCGGTCACATCCAGGACTGCTACAGGGTCTGTCTCCCTCCCTCTCAAAGCTCCCAAAGTTTAAAATTCTTCCTCTCTGTGGCTGATGTCCTGATTTTGATCCAGCCTTTAGCTCCCTTTCCCTGTGTGCTCCACTCTGTCAGTCTGCACGCAGAGAAAGGGAGATACAGGTCAGATCAAAATCAGGGCATCAGCCATGAAAAGGAATAATTTTAAGCTTTGGGAGCTATGTTACCTCAACTGTGAATGCACTATTTGCTCTTATATCCTGGAGCAGAGGCCAGGTGGGAGAGCAGAGCGATGCAGGGCAGAGAGGTGCTGATGCCCTGATCCAAATGTTGATGAGTGCTGTTCCAGTAAGGGGGTCATTACCATCCTCCCCAATCACAGAGGGGAGCTGATGCCCTTATCCAAACGTTAATGAGCAGCGCTGGATGTGATAGACTCATAAAGGGCTTCCATTTCCTCTCGCCAAATGTGAGGAGGCGAGTGGAAATCCTGAGTCCTGTATGTATATATATATATATATATATATATATATATATATATATATATATATATCCAAACGAAATAGAGAAGCACTCTCAGGACTTGATAATCAGTGAAAAAGTGGGTTTATTTACAAATAGATCAACGTTTCGGTTATCACAAAGTAACCTTCATCAAGGATGCAATAAGAGTGACAAAACCTTCTATTTATCCCCTAAGTGAACAGAGTGGCGCCAAAAAACGGCGCAAAGTGATAGGACATGACGTACCCTACAGTAAGGGCCCTAAGTGTAATTGACATGTGAAGTTACCAATCATAAAGAGGCAACATAGTATCAAAAACAAATTACTAAAAAACAAATCGTTAAATAAACTAAAATAAGGAACCAGAAAAGCAATGATGTATATACGAACAGTTCACAAAAGTTACAATAGTTAAAGATTCTCTAACAGAGAAAGATAATGTTACATTTCGGTAGAAACCGGCATCCCACTCTACGGGGCTCCGTCGCATTGCAGCGCATAGTTCATTCATTATATACTCAAGCAGTCCTATGCCAGATTCTAACCTAGCCCTTGTTTAGACATCAAAGAACGATGTACAGTGAATATTCTCAATAAACATCTGTCTATGTCGAAAAAGGGGAGACCGTACACTCTGCGGCCACTGAATTGAATCCAACTCATTATGACTACAATGTGTCAGCTCGTCCCCATCCAAAATACAAAGAAAGGAAGAACTGATAAATCCAAAACAATGTATCATACATAGGTACTCTTACCCCAGAATACTTGAATCTCTTCACGGCAAAGGACAGGTTCACAACTACAAGAGTCTCCGGCGCATTACAGCGCATGGTCAACTCCGATGTGTATCTGTGCAATATAGTGCATCCATCAAGCTTCTTGGGCTTCAGAGTATAAAGACAAAACTAGATGTCCCCACATAGCCTCTATATGTACGAGATGATGTCCCCCATCCACTGTGGTCATGTAAACCTTGATAATCAACACGCCCACAGAAAATGCCAACATCTCCGTCCACAAAAAGAGGGAAAAGGGACCTTTAGATGAGAAAGGCATCAAAATCCATGTTAGTTTACACTCATTGTTGATAACATTAGACATAGATTAAATAAACGTTCTTAGTAGTTATACCGGATCACCCACATCGTGTTTGTCCTATGGAGCAACCACAATGTAAGTATACTTCAAAAGTATCAACTGAAGATATATAGAGACAAAGTTAGTACATCCTAGAGTGCTATCAGCAGAGGGAGTGTACTACACACCCCCACTGCTAAAGAGCCGCTGTGCATAGTACCCCAGTACATAAAGATGAACATCCAAAAAGTGCTGAATCAGCTAAAGACCGAGCATATGTATGACTAAATAAACCCCTTAGAGCTGCTATGCCATAACAGAAGGAGATTCAGATCATATCATATAGTTCACTAGACTGGGTGTCAGTCCATAACATTAATGATCAAAACTAGCAAGACCATGGCTTGAGCTGCAATATGTATCATGATAAGAGTTATCAGTTATGTTCATATTCACAAAAAGACTCATTTAAGTAGAGCAGTTGCTTCAAATGGATGACTTCCACCATTAGCTGTAAAGCTATCCTTGATAGAGAGATATGAGGGTTAGTACATCAGTCTGCATTGTTGATTCATAAACTTGTAGCTTAACAGGCATACTGCTTCGATATTCGCTAATAAGGTCCAATAATAACCAATCAGCAATCATATCCAACTGATTTCAACACAGAGTGGAATCTTGATGATTCATGCGGAGATAGAGAAAAAGACTTAGAGTTAAAGTATCATAACCAAGAGATGTATGGCCTCTGTCAAGTAACGGCTAGACATACTGGGGGTTAATAGATACACCCTTGACCCAGTAATCTGTGGCCAGACTTACTCACAATTAAGAGCCATCAATGAGTCTCTCCTGGTCATTCTCCCAAGTCTACATAAACACTCCTATAGGTATCCATGGCTCTTCATGTGGCATGTGAGGTCTTGTCAATCATTGCGACTTACCTCCTTCTTTATCATGCGAGCCAGTACCAAACAAGTAAATATACAAACACTACTGTGTCATTATAGACTCAATATTTCATTAAAAGAAAGCAGTATAAGTAAGTTTTTCGTTTAAGCCTTTAGGAGCCACAGTTTCCAAAGTACGGATCCAAAATGTTTCTCTTTGGAGCAATTTTCTGCCTCTGTCTCCCCCTCTCGATAAGGGTGGAATGTGATCAATTAGCATAGTTTTTAATGATGCAACCGAATGCTGTTGTTCCACAAAATGCCGGGCCACCGGTTTATCAGATGTACCAGATTGTAAGGCTGCCCTAATCGATGAGCGATGGTTCGCCATTCTCTCCCGAAACGTAGTTTCAGTTTTACCCACATAATATTTAGAGCATGGACAGATTAAGATATAGATCACAAAATCTGTGGTGCATGTTAATCTGTGACGTATCTGAAAAGATTTGTTAGTGTGGGGGTGCCTAAATGTGGCGGTCTTGATCATACTATTACACGTTGTGCAATTAATGCAGCGAAAACATCCCTTTTGTTCTCTTGATCTAGTAAGCCATGTTGTTTTCTGCTCTTTAGTTGAAGTCATAACAGGTGTATCAGGTCTCATCAGATAGTCCCTCAGGGTCTTGCCTCTTGTAAATGCAACCATGGGAGGCTGTGTGTCAAAAAACGGTGACCTTGAGTCTGTGGATAGTAGGGGCCATTGTTGCCTGAGTATTGTAGAGATTTTTTCTGCTCCTGGAAAATATTGCGTGCTAAAAACCATCCTTTGAGAGCTCTTATTGGTGGTCTCAGTCTTTAAGAAGTCATCCTGTTTCAATTGGCTGATACGTTCCAGGTCCCTATCGAGGAGATTCTTATTATAACCCCGTTGTAAGAATTTCTTTTTCTTTTCTTGGAGTTGTTCATGTGCCTTAGTGGAGTCATCATTATTTCGCAGAACCCTGAGGAATTGTGAGTAGGGAATGCTTTTCTTTAAAGCTGGAGAATGACAACTGGACGCATGGAGTAGTGTGTTTCTATCGGTTGGTTTTGTGTATAGTGTAGTCCCCAATGCATTTCCTTTTTTATAGATTTTAAGATCAAGAAAGTCTACATCTGAGAGACTGTGTGTATATTTAAATTTAACAGGAGAGTTCAATGCATTGAGGGATGCAATCCAGTCGATGAGTTCCAGTGTAGCACCTCTCCATACTATAAGTAGATCATCAATATATCTTTTGTAGAAAACAATACTGGGATGGATAATGTATTGTTTTTCATATTGAAACATGAAAAGGTTAGCGTATGCCGGTGCTACATTGGAACCCATCGATGTGCCAGAGATCTGTAAGAAATAGGTATCCTCAAATTTAAAGAAATTTTTTGTCAGAGCTATTGTCAAAAGTTCACATATAAAATCCACTGGATACTGCGGTCTGAGGTTAGAGTCAACAATCGTGCGTCTGATAGCCTCAATTCCCTCATAATGTGGGATCACGGTATAAAGACTATCGACGTCCATGGTGACCAAGACATCAGATTCCCGTATGTCAGTGAGATCTCTCAGAGAACATAGTAGGTCAGATGTATCTTTACAGTAAGAAGGCATCATTTTAACCAGAGGTTCCTTATTTTAGTTTATTTAACGATTTGTTTTTTAGTAATTTGTTTTTGATACTATGTTGCCTCTTTATGATTGGTAACTTCACATGTCAATTACACTTAGGGCCCTTACTGTAGGGTACGTCATGTCCTATCACTTTGCGCCGTTTTTTGGCGCCACTCTGTTCACTTAGGGGATAAATAGAAGGCTTTGTCACTCTTATTGCATCCTTGATGAAGGTTACTTTGTGATAACCGAAACGTTGATCTATTTGTAAATAAACCCACTTTTTCACTGATTATCAAGTCCTGAGAGTGCTTCTCTATTTCGTTTGGATATACTTTTGGCTGGAAGTTAGCACCCAGGCAATGGACCTTGGAAGCGTGAGTGCCTCTTTATTATATGTATGAATATTTGGAGTCAAGCCAGACTTTTTTGAGAGCACCCGCTAGATATTATACTCTCTTTGATAAATGTCCCCAACTGACCTCGTCCTTCATGAGATATCTATCACTGGGTGAGCACTGAGACACTATTTGATTATGGAACCAGTTACAGCAATACATACGCAAGCTACAGCAGAGGAGAACCGGCTACAATTTTCAACAGAACAAATAGAGAGCATCCTCTTTACAGCAGCCCCTGAGGAAACTGTGAGTGGTGAGTCGCCTAACAATTTATATTTTTCTTTACTCAAACTCAAAAAAAGGGAAACTGACCTCTATATGCATGGTTTATATCTCTCTAACTATCACCGTAATAATCAATTACCTAGGGGTTTTAGGCTTAAGAACATCCCAACAATAGGAAGAACAAACCCTGAATTCTGCAAGAGGTGGTGTGCTATTTTAAACAAATGCTCTTTTGATCTCATGGTGTTAGTAGTGGAAGAGGTAGGTAGGATCCTTAAACAAGTTAGAGTTGATTTACAAAATTTTGAAACAACACATAGAGAGACTTTATCTAATGATTCCTCTACTGACTGGTATGCCAAATTAAACATTACTCTAACCAAATACAAACAAGAATTGATTAATTTCAAGAATAACAAACAACAGAGAGTTCAGGAAGACTACACTGATAATAGGGTTTATCCCTGGCTTTCAGGGCAGAGAGATCGTTCTACTTTGTCCACACGTCATAGGAGAAGAATAAGTAAACCCAAAAATCTAACAACTGTTGATTCTAGTGGGAATTCCTCTCAATCAGACTCTGAGGAACCCACTACATCTAATACTCAGAACACTGATACAAGTTCTCAGGACACAGAACTCAATGTGCATTTTTTAGGGGTTCAGACCCGTTCAAACAAAAGAGGAAGGGGCACTCACGCCCGCACCCCAGGAGGGGCGGCAGGCAGGGACACATTAAAACCTCCCACGATTCCGAAAACGTAGTTTTTAACCTGAGTGATAGACCTCTAACGTTGTCTGAGACTTCATTGCTCAAAAAGGGACTCTCTTTTGTTCCAACTACTCGGCCAAATAAATTTAACTTAGAAATTGATACATATAAATTTCAGCGTAAACTCAATTTAAAAACCTTTTTTTAGGGATCAGACAAATATTGAACCACCTGTGTTGAGAGCTAAAAGTACATTTGAACCACCTTTAACTGATCCAGCTATTAAGTCCTTTACCAGGAGGATACTAACAGACATGACTGCACTTAACATAGAGACTAAATTTTCGAACCTATCTGTCACTGAATCGCGAGCACTACAAACCCTCTCTAAGGATTCCAACTTGGTCTTTAGACCAGCAGATAAAGGAGGGGCAATAGTTGTACTCAATTCCAGTGACTACAGGGCTGAGATTAACAGGCAGCTTTTAGATCAGAACACATATCTTCCCTTACTTTCTGATCCAACTAATCTGTACAAAAAAGCCATAGATACCACGTTAACCTGTGCATTACATCAAAGAATTATCAGTGATTCTTTATTAAAATATATGACAGTTAAACATCCTGTTTGTCCAATTATCTACTGTTTGCCTAAAATTCATAAAAATCCAGTTAATCCACCAGGGAGACCCATAATCTCAGCAAGAGGCTCTCTACTACAGCCTATAGCCACATTTTTGGACCGTGAATTACAACCTCTGGTTAAAATGATGCCTTCTTACTGTAAAGATACATCTGACCTACTATGTTCTCTGAGAGATCTCACTGACATACGGGAATCTGATGTCTTGGTCACCATGGACGTTGATAGTCTTTATACCGTGATCCCACATTATGAGGGAATTGAGGCTATCAGACGCACGATTGTTGACTCTAACTTCAGACCGCAGTATCCAGTGGATTTTATATGTGAACTTTTGACAATAGCTCTGACAAAAAATTTCTTTAAATTTGAGGATACCTATTTCTTACAGATCTCTGGCACATCGATGGGTTCCAATGTAGCACCGGCATACGCTAACCTTTTCATGTTTCAATATGAAAAACAATACATTATCCATCCCAGTATTGTTTTCTACAAAAGATATATTGATGATCTACTTATAGTATGGAGAGGTGCTACACTGGAACTCATCGACTGGATTGCATCCCTCAATGCATTGAACTCTCCTGTTAAATTTAAATATACACACAGTCTCTCAGATGTAGACTTTCTTGATCTTAAAATCTATAAAAAAGGAAATGCATTGGGGACTACACTATACACAAAACCAACCGATAGAAACACACTACTCCATGCGTCCAGTTGTCATTCTCCAGCTTTAAAGAAAAGCATTCCCTACTCACAATTCCTCAGGGTTCTGCGAAATAATGATGACTCCACTAAGGCACATGAACAACTCCAAGAAAAGAAAAAGAAATTCTTACAACGGGGTTATAATAAGAATCTCCTCGATAGGGACCTGGAACGTATCAGCCAATTGAAACAGGATGACTTCTTAAAGACTGAGACCACCAATAAGAGCTCTCAAAGGATGGTTTTTAGCACGCAATATTTTCCAGGAGCAGAAAAATTCTCTACAATACTCAGGCAACAATGGCCCCTACTATCCACAGACTCAAGGTCACCGTTTTTTGACACACAGCCTCCCATGGTTGCATTTACAAGAGGCAAGACCCTGAGGGACTATCTGATGAGACCTGATACACCTGTTATGACTTCAACTAAAGAGCAGAAAACAACATGGCTTACTAGATCAAGAGAACAAAAGGGATGTTTTCGTTGCATTAATTGCACAACGTGTAATAGTATGATCAAGACCGCCACATTTAGGCACCCCCACACTAACAAATCTTTTCAGATACGTCACAGATTAACATGCACCACAGATTTTGTGATCTATATCTTAATCTGTCCATGCTCTAAATATTATGTGGGTAAAACTGAAACTACGTTTCGGGAGAGAATGGCGAACCATCGCTCATCGATTAGGGCAGCCTTACAATCTGGTACATCTGATAAACCGGTGGCCCGGCATTTTGTGGAACAACAGCATTCGGTTGCATCATTAAAAACTATGCTAATTGATCACATTCCACCCTTATCGAGAGGGGGAGACAGAGGCAGAAAATTGCTCCAAAGAGAAACATTTTGGATCCGTACTTTGGAAACTGTGGCTCCTAAAGGCTTAAACGAAAAACTTACTTATACTGCTTTCTTTTAATGAAATATTGAGTCTATAATGACACAGTAGTGTTTGTATATTTACTTGTTTGGTACTGGCTCGCATGATAAAGAAGGAGGTAAGTCGCAATGATTGACAAGACCTCACATGCCACATGAAGAGCCATGGATACCTATAGGAGTGTTTATGTAGACTTGGGAGAATGACCAGGAGAGACTCATTGATGGCTCTTAATTGTGAGTAAGTCTGGCCACAGATTACTGGGTCAAGGGTGTATCTATTAACCCCCAGTATGTCTAGCCGTTACTTGACAGAGGCCATACATCTCTTGGTTATGATACTTTAACTCTAAGTCTTTTTCTCTATCTCCGCATGAATCATCAAGATTCCACTCTGTGTTGAAATCAGTTGGATATGATTGCTGATTGGTTATTATTGGACCTTATTAGCGAATATCGAAGCAGTATGCCTGTTAAGCTACAAGTTTATGAATCAACAATGCAGACTGATGTACTAACCCTCATATCTCTCTATCAAGGATAGCTTTACAGCTAATGGTGGAAGTCATCCATTTGAAGCAACTGCTCTACTTAAATGAGTCTTTTTGTGAATATGAACATAACTGATAACTCTTATCATGATACATATTGCAGCTCAAGCCATGGTCTTGCTAGTTTTGATCATTAATGTTATGGACTGACACCCAGTCTAGTGAACTATATGATATGATCTGAATCTCCTTCTGTTATGGCATAGCAGCTCTAAGGGGTTTATTTAGTCATACATATGCTCGGTCTTTAGCTGATTCAGCACTTTTTGGATGTTCATCTTTATGTATTGGGGTACTATGCACAGCGGCTCTTTAGCAGTGGGGGTGTGTAGTACACTCCCTCTGCTGATAGCACTCTAGGATGTACTAACTTTGTCTCTATATATCTTCAGTTGATACTTTTGAAGTATACTTACATTGTGGTTGCTCCATAGGACAAACACGATGTGGGTGATCCGGTATAACTACTAAGAACGTTTATTTAATCTATGTCTAATGTTATCAACAATGAGTGTAAACTAACATGGATTTTGATGCCTTTCTCATCTAAAGGTCCCTTTTCCCTCTTTTTGTGGACGGAGATGTTGGCATTTTCTGTGGGCGTGTTGATTATCAAGGTTTACATGACCACAGTGGATGGGGGACATCATCCCGTACATATAGAGGCTATGTGGGGACATCTAGTTTTGTCTTTATACTCTGAAGCCCAAGAAGCTTGATGGATGCACTATATTGCACAGATACACATCGGAGTTGACCATGCGCTGTAATGCGCCGGAGACTCTTGTAGTTGTGAACCTGTCCTTTGCCGTGAAGAGATTCAAGTATTCTGGGGTAAGAGTACCTATGTATGATACATTGTTTTGGATTTATCAGTTCTTCCTTTCTTTGTATTTTGGATGGGGACGAGCTGACACATTGTAGTCATAATGAGTTGGATTCAATTCAGTGGCCGCAGAGTGTACGGTCTCCCCTTTTTCGACATAGACAGATGTTTATTGAGAATATTCACTGTACATCGTTCTTTGATGTCTAAACAAGGGCTAGGTTAGAATCTGGCATAGGACTGCTTGAGTATATAATGAATGAACTATGCGCTGCAATGCGACGGAGCCCCGTAGAGTGGGATGCCGGTTTCTACCGAAATGTAACATTATCTTTCTCTGTTAGAGAATCTTTAACTATTGTAACTTTTGTGAACTGTTCGTATATACATCATTGCTTTTCTGGTTCCTTATTTTAGTTTATTTAACGATTTGTTTTTTAGTAATTTGTTTTTGATACTATGTTGCCTCTTTATGATTGGTAACTTCACATGTCAATTACACTTAGGGCCCTTACTGTAGGGTACGTCATGTCCTATCACTTTGCGCCGTTTTTTGGCGCCACTCTGTTCACTTAGGGGATAAATAGAAGGTTTTGTCACTCTTATTGCATCCTTGATGAAGGTTACTTTGTGATAACCGAAACGTTGATCTATTTGTAAATAAACCCACTTTTTCACTGATTATCAAGTCCTGAGAGTGCTTCTCTATTTCGTTTGGATATACTTTTGGCTGGAAGTTAGCACCCAGGCAATGGACCTTGGAAGCGTGAGTGCCTCTTTATTATATGTATATATATATATATATATATATATATATATATATACAGAAAATAGTATCTGAAAGATAACCCTGCACAACTAGCACTCCTAAGCAGTCACATCCTCCTATTTGTCAAAATGTCCATATATTAACCCTTTTACTGCCAGAGAGGTATACAACACATCTCTTCGGGACTCAGAGGGTTATCAATTTTGTTAAAATCATACAATCATAGATTAACTAACACTTTTGACTTAAGTTACCTGGCACAAGGCATAATAGTTTCACTGAACTCTGTACTCATCTACTTCATTGAATGAAAAGTAATCTCATTGGAACTCATTTTTTATATAGGTATAAAAGGTGATACTGTGTTAGCCAGAGAAAAAGGAGGAGACCGGTAGAATAAAAGTGACAACTTTATTGGCTGCGTAGGTTAAGAATGCAAGATTTCAAGACAACTTAGGTCTCTTTGCATCAGACATATTATAGAAAGAAGGCTGAATGCAAAACACATGACAAAGATTGCACATTTATGCAAAGTCCTAGTTAATTTGAATTCCACAGGAGGTGAAACTCTTATCACCAATGTCCGTGTAAATTATTCTTTAGATTTCAGTAGAGGCATCTCTTTATAGCTGGCCAAGTGGTACAAGATTTATTTCCATTTTGATGTGTGAATAACTCCAGTAAATTTAGTGTGTAGATAGTTTGTGACTTGTAGCCAAGAATGGCTACATATATGGAATGTATGGGTAAACTCTCTGAGCGCCAGAGAGGTGTGCAAATCATTGCTTTGCATGCATTGTGCACCCCTCTGGTACCCCAAATATGTTTATTGTGTTGAATGATGTGACATAAATTCCTTTAGAGTGCTAAACTTGGTCAGCAATTTATACTCTTAGTTGTATCTGTCTCTGTGCCTGAAAATTTCCCATCAGCAACGGGTGGGTGCCGAAAAGGGGGAAGCTGGGGATTTTTTTTTTAAATATATCTGCTGCGAGGGAGAGCTGATTTACACTACCAAGCGCTCCCTCGTGGCGTCTATGTGAACACAGAGAAACCAAGGCTCTGTAGTAATATAGAGCGCTGGGAGATGACATCATCTCCCAGTGCTCTGCATTACTGAGAACAGTGCGCGGGAGCTTCAGCTCTGTGCCAAAGGAGGCACAGAGCTCTCTTATGGCACGCCGCTAGACCACCAGGGACTCAAGGTAGGGGATCAAGGGGCATGTGGAGATGAAGGGAGCATTGTGGAGATGAAGGGGCATTGTGGAAGGGGCAATGTGGAGATGAAGGGGCATTATGGAAGGGGCATTGTGGAGATGAAGGGGCAATGTGGAGATGAAGGGGCATTATGGAAGGGGAAATGTGGAGATGAAGGGGCAATGTGGAGATGAAGGGGCATTATGGAAGGGGAAATGTGGAGATGAAGGGAGCATTGTGGAAGGGGCATTGTGGAGATGAAGGAAGCATTGTGGAAGGGGCATTGTGGAGATGAAGGAAGCATTGTGGAAGGGGCATTGTGGAGGTGGGGAGAGTGTGGAGGTGAATATATGGGCGGGGGCAGGGGATTGTGGCAAGGTCGGGGGGGGGGGGCAGGCGGATTGTGTCCAGGTTGGAGGGGGGGCATCAAAATGCACCTTCGCCTATGTATACAAAAATCCTTGCACCGGCCCTGTTGGCACCTTATCTGTGGTACATATGTGTGCACAGGTTCCACATCTCTTTTGTAGACAGGGAGATTTATCATTTTCTGTTGCATTCTTAACGGAGCTCTTTACAAACAGTTGTTTCAGGTTGGGGAGCTGTTTATAGGAGAGAAGCCGAGGTTTTGGGAATATTCTTTTTAATCTGTCATCAGTATGTAGCACTGTTTGGAGCTCTTTTGAGATTTTGCTCAGAACTTCAAGCTGGTGATTTTAGGTGACTATTAACGGCACTCTGTTTTCCTCCTGTGGTTGTTTGTATTCCAGGAGATTTCCTCTGAGTACACTGCTGGCTCTTGGATGTACATGGCCTTTGCATTATATCCGTGATGAATAAAATCTCTCTGAGATTTTTAAGATGGTCATCACAGTCAGAGCTTATGCAGTCACAATTTACAGTACTTGGGAATGAACTGTAAAAATGTCGAAGAGATACAAAATTAATTAAATGAGTTGTGGTACATTTTTATGAATGTGGCCACTTAAAGGGATAGTAACACTTCTTTTTAACTTTATTTTATTTTGTAGGCATTAAAAAAACATGAAGAATGATATAAGTCTTATCTCTCAAACCTTTATGGTTTATGAGATATTCACAAGCAAAGTTCCCCTCCCCGCCCCTTTTACCTAGTGTAAGCCATCTCTTCTCAGATGTGAGTCTGGTTGTAAGACCAGACAGATAACAGAAGGGGACAATTTTCTTTGTATGAAAACAATGAAAGCCCTTCCCCCCTTGACAAGTTTTTCAGCTTTTTCCCTTATCTTAATTGAAGATTGTCCCTCTCTGCAGTCTACCTGGGCATCTCCCTTCTGATCTGGTTGAACAGGGGGGGGATACTTTGTTTGTGAATATCTCTTAAACCATAAAGGTTTGAGAGATAAGACTTATATCGTTCTTCATGGTTTTTTAATGCCTAATGCCTACAAAATAAAATAAAGTTAAAACGAAGTATTACTATCCCTTTAAGTACTGAAAAGATCTGTCTCCTGTGAAGGTGTACTGCTAGATTTTCTCCTCCTGACAACCTACTTGAGATGGTGCCATCCTGGAAAGAGCATTACATTTCCTAGATTTAAAACTGCATAGTACACTCTCAGCTCTACAGGGAACTGCCAGTACAGAATATACAATTATTGCAAAAATGCCCCTCAAAGGATGTAAGGAACGCCACAAAGATTATAATGTGATGGACAACTAACACCTCCTAGTAATAACCCCCAAATTACCTTTTACTATGACTAGTAAATCCTAATGAACCCTATGAATTATATTGTTGCTCCTTGGTTAAGCATCTTCAATCAGTCCTGGATGTCATGTCCACAGAGGCGGACATGACAGTTGCTCGTAGCACCACAGGGCGTCAAACTCTGCTTACTGCACATGGTAATCTTAAGTGGGCTCATGCATTCTGCCTGACAGAAACTGTCATGTCTGCCTCCACGGACATGACACCCAAGAGTGACTGAAGATGTTGCTTCTTGAACAGATACAAGATCAAATTCATAGTTTCCACTGGGATTGTCTAGTCATAGGAAGGTAAGTTAGGGTTATTATTAGGAAGTATTATTAGGAAGTGTTACTTCTCCCTTATAAATTAAAATAATATAACATCATAGAAACATTTAAGTAAAATAAACTTGGCTGATTTATTGTTGGCACCAGCCTTGCAAGTGGTTACAAATACAAAACTCATATTTCTCATTGGTTCTTTACATTATGCAAATATGACAGCAGCACAGAAGGCAATGTTATCCACAAGGTAGTATACATGTTCTATAGTGATACAAGAAACCATAGAAATCAAATAATAAGGTACAGTCTATACACTCAGATCTTCTTTTGTAAGCTCCCACAGATTCTGTATTAACTATTTTAGGACCAATGAGGTGTGCAATGCAAATCCCTCTAGTCCTTAAACAGAATCTTTTGAGTGCTATATACTAGCAACACATCAAAGCAATTGACCCTCTGGAGAACCAGACAGGTTTTGCAACATCTTGGATACCCATATGGTTCTCTGAGTCAAGAGTTATGAACAATCACGTTTTAGTTATGGCATTGTCATGTAAAGCTTTGTTAAAGGGCAATGAACATAATAAAGGAAGTACTGTACTAGTAAATCATTGCTGCTTCCACCAATGGAAGAAGCAGTGTCACAAACTTACAGCCTCAGGCTACAGGTCCACCCCTAGGCTTCTCCTCCAAGGAGCTGGTGCTTTGAACACTGGAGAGGTAGTTGGTTATACTTATTGGCTGTTCTGACTTCACGCTAAACTGCACAGCCAACAGGAATGAGGCATCCACTGTCATTGGCTCCTGCAGGAGGTGGTAAAAGAACCTTTGGGTGGATCTGCAGAACTAGGGCTGTAAGTTTATAATGCTGTCAGTCAAAGAGATGCAAGTAAAGTTCTGGATTTTAACATATATTTGTTTTTTCATGTTAGCTTCCCATCACATTAACCCTTCTGCTGCCAGATGAACCCACTATATTCCTTTGTTAGTTGCTATAGCATAGTTTCCCTCTATCACCTGACTTTTTCATGGTTATTACAAAGTCTTGCAGAGACCCAAACTCTTGTGATAACCCTGACTTTTATTGAGCAAAAGAAGAATCCAGAATGTGCATTAGAAAAAAAGCCACCCACTGTAACTGAATAGACCAGGCTTGTGTGCATGTTGTAATTTCAATCTGATTTCTGCTCACATGAAGGACAGTTCACAGCTTTTCCTTTGTTAACATCTTCAGAGGCATGAAATATACCAGAATCCAGCCATTATGTGTCAACATGTATGACACTGCAAACGTTTGCCTCGTATATACAAGTCTTATTAGCAGCCAAGAGGCAGTTTCAGACAGCTCCTGCTGTCAATTACTCCACATAGGATTGATCCTTTTGGTCCTTTTTAGAGCCAGAGGGGTGTGAAATTAACTGTTTAGCAATTTGTTTTACACTGTTCTGACACTCAAAATATTATGGTTTATCCTACAAATATCAAACAGCCCTGAGTAAAATATAGTTTCACTTGTACAGCAGGTTTACAGTGGTGTGGTTTTCATTGTCATACACCAGTGTTGAGATGCTTTGCACAATACAAACTGGAAGTTGCTGTGATTGGCAGCTGAAGTGTCATTGTTCCACCAGGAAGTTGATGAGGGCAGTTCTGGGGGAGAGGAAAACCTTTTTGATGATCCGCCCCTGAAGGTGCGTCGTCCCCAGATCACTCATCAGGACCAGTTCTTGTACTCTTTCGGAGTCCCGTGAAACATTGAGGGGCACAGCAACATTGCCATATTTTTTGTTATTAATCTGTGGGGTACATCAAAGTAAATATTAAAGAAAATATAATTTACTTGTGTATTAATGCTTTCTCACTATTTAATATTTTTGTTAAATATTTTACTAGTTCATTGCAACGGTCACATCTGACAGAAGTAGCATTACTAATCCTTGTTGGCTGCTGTAATGTCACACCCACCAGCCTAGCCACTGGCAGCCTCAACTTTTGTAGAAGGTGGGGCAAAAACTTTTTCCCTAAAAAACATTGATTTCTTTAATTTTAACTTTTGATTGCTCTCTGTGCTGTCTGTTCTAAGGAGGCCATCATGTTAGATTTCCTAGAAGAGAGTTTCTCAACTGTTGTCCTCAAATACCCCTAAAAGAGCAGGTTTTCAGAGTTTCCCTGCCTGTGCAAAGGTGTGAGCCTTTGCCTATTATTCAATCTGATTAGTTTGCCAGTTCACAAACTGGGAGAGCCTTAAAACCTGCACTGTTAGGGGTAATTGAGGATAACGGCTGAGAAACTCTGCCATTGAGTACCCTGCTAGAATACACTTCCGTTGGACAAAAAAGTGTGTGTTTTTGTACTTTTAGATGTCCACATCAACTATTTGAGTGCCAGAGAGTTGTGTAATGCATTGCAAAGCAATATGTTGCTCACCTGTTTAGCACACAAAAGGTAAATAAATATATAATAGGAGGGTAACCGAGCTATCATCTACCACATAATACAAAACAGGGGGAATGGTCCCTCAATCTCTTTCCTCCCACAGACCACCAATTAACTTTCTGCTGCCAGAGGGGAAAGCAACCCATCTTGCACTCAAAAGGTTAAAAACTAATAGGAGAAAATGGTGTTATAAATAAGTGTTTTCCGATCCCAGAAAATATGTGAGCTAGTTGTTACAAAATATGGTTAGAGGATGAGTCTGTAATGATGGAGAACATGCAGTACAAGAGGCATGAGGCCTATGTCTGAAGGGAGGACACAGAATGGATATCATCTCTCAGGACAAGGCCAAGGAAAACACACTCTAACTCTAACCATATCTTTTGTCCCAGTCTACATAAAAAATATCATATTATTATGTCCTGCCAATATTACACACTGAAATCTAACTAACCTTGCTATCCTATACAACCAGATAACATCTTTAGAAAGCTAAAGCAATTTGATACATGACCTTGCATCAGCTGAGCTTTGGGTTGAACAAGCCTGCTCATAATTTCTATGACAACCCAAAGTACACATACATATTTTGTATTTTTCTAAGAAATTGCATAAAAGTATAAAAATATTAGTGTGTAATAGATCAATCACTACATAACTTATTCCTAAACATACATCTTCTTTTCCCTGTAACTTTTCCCACACTAGTCCCACCAGCTGGCATCTGTGTAGTAAACAAAAGGGGGAGGGTTCTCAAGCCCATTTCCTCCCACTGATCTATAAATACAGTGGATATAAAAAGTATACACACCCCTATTAAAATGCCAGGTTCTTGTGATGTTAAAGAATGAAACAAAGATAAATCACGTCAGAACTTTTTCCACCTTTAATGTGACCTATAACGTGAACAATTCAATTGCAAAACAAACTGAAATTGTTGAGGGGGAAAAGAAAAAACTCACAATAACTTGGTTGCATAGGTGTCCACACCCTCTTATAACTGGAGATGTGGCTGTATTCAGAATTAATCAATCACATTCAATCTGATGTTAAATAGAAGTCATTACACACCTGCCATCGTTTAAAGTGACTCTGATTAATCACAAATAAAGTTCAGCCATTCTAGTAGGATTTTCCTGACATTTGCTTAGTTGCATCTCAGAGCAAAAGCCATGATCCGCAGAGAGCATCAAAGCATCAGAGGGATCTCATTGTTGAAAGATATCAGTTAGGAGAAGGGTACAAAAGAATTTCCAAAGCATTAGATACACCATGGAACACAGCGAAAACAGTCATCATCAAGTGGAGAAAATATGGCACAACAGAGACATTACCAAGAACTGGACGTCCCTCCAAAATTGATGAGAAGACGAGAAGACAACTGGTCAGGGAGGCTTCCAAGAGGCCTACTGCAACATTAAAGGAACTGCAGGAATTTCTGGCAAGTACTGGCTGTGTGCTACATGTGACAACAATCTCCAGTATTCTTCATATGAATGGGCTATGAGGTAGGGTGGCAAGATGGAAGCCTTTTCTTACAAAGAAAAACATCCAAGCCCAGCTGAAGTTTGCAATAACAAACATCAAGTCCCCCAAAAGCACGTGGGAAAATGTGTTATGGTCTGATGAAACCAAGGCTGAACTTTTTTGGCCACAATTCCAAAAGGTATGTTTGGAGCAAAAACAACACTGCACATCACCCAAAGAACATAATACCCACAGTGAAGCATGGTGGTGGCAGCATCATGCTTTGGTGCTGTTTTTCCTCAGCTGGAACTGGGGCCTTAGTCAGGGTGGAGGGAATTATGGACAGTTCCAAATACCAGGCACAAAACCTTCAGGTGTCCATTAGAAAGCTGAAGATGAAGTTCACCTTTCAGCATGACAACGACCCAAAGCACACATCCAAATCCACAAACGCATGGCTTCACCAGAAGAAGATTAACTTTTTGGAATGGCCCAGCCAGAGCCCAGACCTGAATCCAACTGAACATCTGTGGGGTGATCTGAAGAGGGCTGTGCAGAAGAGATGGCCTCGCAATCTGACAGATTTGGAGCGCTTTTGCAAAGAAGAGTGGGCAAATATTGCCACGTCAAGATGTGCCATGTTAATAAACTCCTACCCAAAAAGACTGATTGCTGTAATAAAATCAAAAGGTGCTTCAACAAAGTATTAGTTTAAGGGCGAGCACACCTATGTGTCGGTACCTTGTTGGGTCGCGGCGCCAAGCCGGACGGCTGCCGCATTCCCCTCTGGCCTCATTCTCCCTTCTGAGCAGGTGCCGATGTCGGGGCACACAAGAGACAAGCGCTTCCGGCGGCGCCAACTCATGACGTCACCGGGGCTATATAGGAAGCGCTCACCCCGTCTTCAGAGCTCAGTTGTTCTGGAGTCCTATGCTCGAGTCTGTGCATCCTTCAGCTTCCAAGTTGTTGCCTGGCCTGACCTGTGCGTTCCACATCCAGTGAGCTCCCTGTCTTCCTTCTTGATCCTCCCGGTTCCTGACCTCAGCCTGCCTCCAGTATTTTCCTGCTTGCTGCCTGCCTTGTTCTGTTCCTCCTCCGATCACAAGCTACAATCCTGTGATCCTGCTCTTCTGTGGTATTGTGCTTCTCTTCTTTTTTATATATATATATGTATACATGCATACCATTTTTTTTTTACACTTTGTGTTCTATACATATATATTCAGTGCTTGTCTCTATTTATATATATATCTGTTCACCTCTGTAGTTAGTGTTAAGTCTGTCTTTTTCTCTTAGTTAGGGTTTTTTTTAGTTAGTTAGGGCTTTCCCTGTCCTGCCTCTTAGGTTCCCTAGTTTCTTGCCCTAGGCTAGACTAGGCTAACACTATGCAATCAGTTTATTGTGAGTTTTTTATTTTCCCCCCTCAACGATTTCAGTTTGTTTTGCAACTGAATTGTTCACGTTATAGGTCACATTAAAGGTGGAAAAAGTTCTGACATGATTTATCTTTGTCTCAGTCTTTAACATCACAAGAACCTGGCATTTTAACAGGGTGTGTAGAATTTTTATATCCACTGTAGCTGGCAGGCGTGAATTCATTTCCTAAAGGGTGTGAGTCTCTGATTTCTCCTCTTATGCATTCCCATATAAAACTGTCTTGATTGTAATTGCTTAACTGACTAAAATAAGACAAAATCACTGCAAATATGCAAAGTCTTGTATAAACCATTACTAGTACCATATCTGTTAGTAAAGATACCCAATAACTGATTAGCAAATTAACATTACACACAAGCATATGCACTAAATTCAAAAGAATGAAGTGTCACATACTTCTTCATAATAGCTGCATATGTTATACTTTTAATGCTAAAGCAATTGAGGTTATATAATTTAGCCAAAGTATGCTTCCGAAGCAACACAAGTTAATCTCAATTTCATACAAAAACTTGACCCTTTAACCCTCTGAGTGTAAGAGGAGTACACAACGCATTGGAAAGCAATGCGTTGCGTACCCCTCCGGCACTCAAAGGGTTAAGAATCAGAGAGGTGTAGTACACCCTGTCTAAAGCAATGCATTGCACAACACTCTATTCCTTAGAGTTAACTTATAACACATTATTTTACCAGGTCACATGATCTGCATATCTTCTCACTTATGCACTTTCTAAACATTTCATGAATTACTACTATTAGCGAATTAGGATGTAGTGAAATACTCATTACATTATGTTTTCTGTTACACTGATAATGGCCATTATATACAGCAAGCATTGCTGTAAATGATTTCATTTCAATACAGATACCTATGTGATAATTATTCACAGGAGGATACAAATGAACAAAGATTTAACGGTCTGAGTGCCAGAGCAGTAAGCATTGTTTTGCATAACCTCACTAGCACTAAGACTAACCCCTTAAAAACAGGAGGGCTGTGCAAACCAGGGGGATGGGCAATAGACTGCTTTGCTATGTCTTGCACACCAGCCTGGTCCTTAAAGGGATAGTAATGTTTCATAATAAAAGCAGCTCCAATTAATCATCATAGTATTTGGACTTTGGAGAGTGTTATTTCAATTCTGTCAGAGTTGTAGTTCAAGAGTAATTCAATGACAAAGTATCCCCCTCCCACCCCTTTTACTGATGTAACACTGTTCAGCCAGATCAGAAGGGAGGTGCCCAGGTAGACTGCAGAGAGGGACAATCTTCAATTAAGATAAGGGAAAAAGCTGAAAAACTTGTCAAGGGGGGCAGGGCTTTCATTGTTTTCATAGGAAGAAGAGTGTCCCCTGCTGTTATCTGTTTGGTCTATAGACTGCATTCCACATCTGAGAAGAGTTAGCTTACACTAGGTAAAAGGGACAGGAGGAGAAACTTTGCTTGTGAATATCTCTCAAACCATAAAGGTTTGAGTGATAAGACTTATATCGTTCTTCATGTTTTTTTTAATGAATACAAAATAAAATAAAGATAAAACGAAGTATTACTATCCCTTTAAAGCAGTAATAAAGTACAAAATGGGCAAATTAAGCAATGGGCACACACTACAACCTGATTTATTAGTTTTTGTAAACGTGACTATCTTACCTTATGGAAATGTCAAATAATATATGCTTATTGACTTCATGACTAAAACAAAATGGTCTCTGTATTATGTACTTGTAAGTACTACCACTGAGAGGCATAACTAGCAGTGCTGAGTTGCTAAGACTAGGCCCAGCTGGTTAGGATGCCTCTCTAATGTAACACTCACTGCCTTCTTTCAATGTATTTGCCAATTGTACATGCATGCTGTACCCCACAGGTTCCCCTCACTTTCTCTGACCATTTCAACTTCAAGAGTAGGGTCAGCTCCCAATTGTAAACTCAGCACTTTGGTGCCTATGAAGGTCTAGTTGTCTCCATGTTATTGTGTGCTTTTGAATCCTTACCATTACAGACACCTCTACTATGTCAGGTTGGCGTAGATACTCTGGGTCCACAGTGGGCCAGTCCTGAAGAAGAACATCTTCATTCCAGTTGTACTGTGTACATAGTTTATGCTGAATATGTGCCATGCCTACAAATGTGAACAAAAAAACCTTCATATTAATAAATTATTGGTTTACTGCTAAGATTCAAAAGTGCACATTTGATTATGTAAATAAATACCAGGAGGGGATATGGTAACAAAATACAAATATAATCATGGTGAATACAAACATATGTCAGCACTGATCTGTTAACTTGTTGAGTGCCAGAGAAGCGAGGCATTGGACACCTCTCTGGCACTTAAAGGGTTAGGGCAATACAGGGCCATTACGTGAGATTAGAGCAGTGGTGGGCAATCAGGCTCTACAGCTGTTAATGGACTACAATTCCCATCATCCTAGAAAAGAGGATTTTTGTGCACTCAAAGATAAATCCTTTTCTCTTAGTTCATGTAGTACACAGGGACCATGGAGTAAAGTATCCTCTGACCAGGACACTTGTCTTAAAGGGATAGTAATGTTTCAGAAAAACAGCAGCTCCAATTAATCTTCATAGTATTTGGTCCATGGACAGTGTTATTTTTTCAGAGTTGTAGTTCAAAAGTAATTGAATGATAAAGTATCCCCCTCCCGCCCCTTTTACTGATTTAACACTGCTCACCTCAGATGTGGAATCTGGTCCATAGACCTGACAGATAACAGAAAATGACAATCTTCTTCCTATGAGAACAATGAAAACCCTTCCCCCCTTGACAAGTTTTTCAGCTTTTTCCCTTATTTAAATTGAAGATTGTCCCTCTCTGCAGTCTATCTGGGCATCTCCCTTCTGCTCTGAGGTGAGCAGTGTTATATCAATAAAAGGGGGGGAGGGGGATTCTTTATCATTTAATTACTCTTAAACTACAACTCTGACATAATTGAAATAACACTATCCAAGGTCCAGATACTATGATGATTAATTAGAGCTGCTTTTATTATCAAACATTACTATCCATTTAAAAAGCTCTCAGAGGTGGAAATCCCTCCTTGCTTCACTTTACCTCCACCAAGCAAGCTCAATTTGAAACATGTAAGACAAGAAACAGAAGAAAAGCAAGAAAGGGAATCAACTGAACCCAAGAGGACTCTTCCCTGCCCAGGACTCAAACAGTTGTTTTTTTCTCTGGGCGGGAAGTCCAGTCTTTCACATGAACTAAGAGAAAAGGATTTACAGGAAAGTACACAAAAATCCCTTTTTCTCTTATGTCCTATGTGGACATAAAACATACATATAAAACATCCCCCAAGAATTCAGGGAGGGAAGTAGAAAAACCCCTCAAAACACAGACCAATTTCAACCAAGATGAACTGGTACCACATGACCAAAGGATACTGCAAACCAAAGAGCAGGAACCTAACGGGTAACTGGCCAAAATAAAACCAAGGACGACATCTACACAAGCACAATGGACCTTCCAGCCAATACTGGCATCAGGACGGTATGTTCAAGTATCACAGTGGAATGGTATCCTGAGAGACTGGGTAGGCATGAGCTACCCCTTGCATGAAATTTCAATAAGGTTATATGCCTCTGAAAAATAGGCAAACAGCTGATATCTGGACTTTATTAGAGCTAGGACAAAGCCCTTTTTGAAGACCATCCTGAAGAAAGGTCAAAATTACCTGAAGATAAAAAGGCTGTAGCTGTGACCCACTATCTTAACACCATTTATATAATAAGGACCATACCCTGTGGTAAGACTTGGCTTGTGAGCCTGCAACATAATAGCAATGACAGAAAACCCTTCCTTCTCAGGATGCAGACTTCAAGAGCCAAGCTGTAAGACAGCTTTTCCACCACTGGATGACATGGTGGACACCAAGTAAAGAGGCCAGGAAGCAGAGCTACATATAAATTGAGATGCTCTGAAAACCAGTCCTGACAGAACCAGAATGGGGTGATCACAAAGACATGAGCCCACTCCATCCTGATTTTCCCCAGTACTCTGGGGAACAGAGGAAATAGAGGAAACATACTCCAAATGGAAAATGCCTTGGCATGACCATTGCATCCACTTTGAGAGCTAGAAGGTCCTGGGATCTGGCACAGAACTGAGGGACATTGCAGTTCAGATGAGAGGCCATTAGGTTGACCATTGGGGACCAATAGGTGAAATTTAGAGTCGAATACCATCTGGTTGAGCTCCTGGTTTCTGGGATCCAGTTGTTTTGAAGACTGAGAATGGCTGCCACAACATTTGTCCAAAGCGGGATATTAACTGCAGAGAGAGAGAGAGAGAGAGCTGGTAAATAACCCTCCACCTACGTGATAATCAGCTGAATTTAGGACCATGCAGCTGCACTTCTGGTCCCTCTTTGCAGATTGATTTAGACCACTGGTGTCGCATTGTCGGATTGGATCCACACAGGGTATCCCTGGAGGGACTGAGACCAATGCCACAGGGCTAGGTGAATCACCCAAAGCTCCAGAAGATTAATAGACAGAGAACTCTCTATCCTGGTCCAAAGAACCTGAGCCACCTGAGAACCCAGGATGGCACCCCAGTCTGTCAGTTTGTCATCCTTCATGACCATGACCCACTCTGGAATAACCAATAGCCATCTAAGCGACAAATGTAATCTCTGCAGCCACCAACAAAGGTCCTTCTTTGTCTGACTGTACAAGGAAATGACATGGGAGAGATGACACTGATATCTGGACCAATTCCTAAGAATTTCCAGCTGCAGCTCCAGAGTATGGAACTGAGTAAATGAGATTACGTTGAGAGCAGAAACCAGATAACTCTGCATCTTCACTTACTTCTGTACTGTTGTGGACAAGCAAAGCACGGCTTGAGGCAAACAGGGAGATAAAGAGTGAGAATGTTATCTTACAGTAGAAACGCTTTCCCCAAAAGAGTGTCAAATCTCATAGAAAGTGAAGGATTTGCGAAGGAACTAGAGAAGATTCCCTGAAATTGAGAATCCAATCATATTTGCTCCAGGAGAGACATGCAAATCAGAATCTGAAGGCGCCTTCAGCAAACAATCCTACTGGTAGGGAGTCAAGGAGATCCTAACGAATGGAAGTGAGCTGTCAGAGGTGTCATGACCTTTGCAAAGATACGAGGATTGGAGCCCAGCCCAAAGGGAAGGAGGTGAACTGAAAATGATGGTTATGAAAGGCAAACTACAGGAAATGCTGATGATCTGCATGGATGGGAAAATGCAGATAAGTCTCCTTTATGTCCAGGGAAGCCAAACATTCTCCTGGACACATGGCAAAGATGGCTGAGAGCAAGGAGTCCAACTTAAATTTAAATGAATGGGAATGTTCATTCCCCCCACCCACCATTGGTGCAGTTGGTTTCTCCAGAACAGCACCTCTTTATCCTGATGAGCAAGGCCATTTTTGTCAATGTTCCCCTAGGGTGATAGACATGGAGGCCTTAGAAGGTACCTCAGAAATTTCAATCTACTGATCCAGTTCTTTCTTCCTAAATTTAGTTCCTTTCTTTATATATATAATATGGAGCTCTAGCCCTTATCCTTTGCTTTCTATGTGGAAATAATTCCAGGTAACTTTCTGGCTCTGTGGTACAGTTACTCACAAAATATTACCTTTGAGTCTTTATCTATTCCTTACCTGTATATTGTAAACATTTGCTGTGCCTTGTGTTTAAAAGCAAAGTGCCCCAATTCAGGGACAAACCAACAGCACCATTGGAGACAAACATTCCGACTGATTTAAATAGATGTTATAACTCTTTGAATGGTACAGAGGTGTCCAGTGGGAGCCTCTCTGGCATTCAACCATTCAAGGTTTTAAAAGTCCTATTAAAAGCAACTGATATTCTTTGAATTTGTATTTCTCCCCTGTGGTACACCTTGGTTGCCGCAGAATAGGTGCACTTTGCCTTTAGACATAAAACACTTAAGATGTAAAAATTATTAGAGTAAAATATTATTAAATTGAGCATGTTTTTACGAATTAGTGGACATTTGGTCTTTTTTTAGAATGCAAAGAAATTAGCACTCATTTCCATGTATCTGACTAATCGTTGTAAAAATTTAGGAGTGTATGCTATCCAACATCAAGGCGTTAGTATGTTTGTTGCATCAAACATGAGCAATTTTTCTTTTTTTTTTATTTATATTTATTGAGACCACAAAGGCAATGTACATAAATAAAACAGTACATATTCTGTAACAATAACCGTCATAGAAGACAAGAAAAGGGTTACAATACAGGTCAAGCATAATAAGAGAGAAGACAATAGTACTTGGGTAAAGTCCCCAACAGTGTGACGATATTGCATACCAATAACAATAAAGTACCAAAGTATAGAGGACTTAATACGTGCGGTCTTATTTTGGTAAAAATTGAAATGGAAGTGGGGGGGGGGAGGGGAAGGAGACAATGGTATGGGGAAAAGCGAGGAAAACAGGACAAGGAAAAGTAGGAGGGAGTGGACAAGGAAGATAGGGTGGGAGAAGAGAAAGGGGAATGGATAAAGAGTAAAAGCGTGAAATAAGGAAAAGAAAAAAGAGAAAGATGATAAGGGGGAAAGAAGAAAAGAAGGAGAGAAAGATTGATAAACAGGGAAGAAGAAAAGAAAGAAAGAAGGAAGAAAAGCGAAAAGAAATAGAAGGAGAAATGCATGAAAGAAAGAGTGAAAGAACGAAAGAACTCTGGACCGGGCGAATAAATTTAGAATTTATCAACGCATCCCAATTTGCTAGTTATCTTGGCAGGATATATCCCACTTCTGAAGGATAGAGCTGATGTATTGTGAGTCGAGGCCTCTCCTTAAGAAAGTTAGCCTAGTGTATAACAAATATTCTCGTACTTTAGATTTCCATTCTGCGTAGGAGGGTGGATTGGCCTTCATCCAATATTGTGGGATTAGTGATCTCAAAGCCATTATCATCATGTGTAATATAAGCTTCTTCTGTCGCGTCATAGTGGGAAGATCAAGAAAAAACAAGAGAGACCTAGGGGTTCTATTAAGTGTAAGGTCCAGGAAAGATTCAATATGGGACAAACATTGAGACCATAGAGGTTGAATCTTAGGACAGGACCACCAGAGGTGTAGATAAGTCCCTGCATGAGTAGAGCATCTCCAACAAAGTGAGGAATTTACCCGTGAAATGGCATGCAGTCGCGCAGGAGTGAAATACCATCTATAAAGAAACTTATAATTGGTCTCCAGTACCTGTGAGGAGACGGAAAGAGATGTTGCTGTATTCCAAATGGATTTCCAATCATCAGCTGTAAGTAAGCCATTCAGCTCTTTATCCCATGCTTTGACATATGCCGTGGGGGAGCCGCGATGTAATCTGTAACAAAAGGTTATAGATCTTTCCTAAAAAACGTGTTTTGGGGCCCTTGGCTAAGCAGAGTGATTCAAAAGGTAAAGGGTCTCTGGCTGTTGCCGCCTTAAGTATAGGAATGTCCAGGAAGTGCACTATTCTAAGATACCTCCAACTCTCATTTGGTGGCAAAGCATATGTGTCTCGTAATATCGGAAAAGGGAGTATACCATCACGTGTTCTTAAGTCTGCTATACATATATCCCTATGTTTGGACCAAAGAGGGAAGTCTGATCGAATCGAGGTAGATGGCGTGGGTCTATTATAAAAAACCCTCGAGAGGGGGGATGGAAGTGTGATCAGGTCCCCATGGAGAGTCCAAGTGTTCCAGATTTTCAGAAAGGGAAGGAACATAGGATGAGAGCGGAATATAGGTGCACGGTCTTTATCCTGTAGTAAGGATTCCGTAAGGATATCACCATTTGGATAGTACGAACGTTCAATCTAAACCCATATCTTGGAGGATTCATTGCAATACCAATCCGGTATAGAGGCCAGCATAACCGCATGGTGATACAATTTAAAGTTTGGAATACCCAAGCCACCCAGCATCTTGGGCCTTTGCAAGGTGTGTTTACTAATTCGTGGGTTGTGATATTGCCAAATAAAATCAGAAATTATTTTATTCAGATGTATAAAGAAGAGCGAAGGGATATCTATTGGTAGAGCCTGGAAAAAATAAAGAATCCTTGGAAGGATGTTCATCTTAATTACACTAATCCTTCCTATCCAGGAGATAAGAAGAGATGACCATCTCTTTAGATCTAAACGAATGCTAGTCAAAAGAGAAGGGAAATTAGCAGAATAAAGGGAGGAAGTATCGGGTGTAAAGC
This sequence comes from Rhinophrynus dorsalis, assembly GCA_037306005.1. NCBI lineage: Eukaryota > Metazoa > Chordata > Amphibia > Anura > Rhinophrynidae > Rhinophrynus > Rhinophrynus dorsalis. The sequence goes on along the minus strand of CM074723.1, from coordinate 339,273,137 downwards.
GGATCCCCAAATATTTGAAGGAAGTTTGCGTCCATCGAAAGGGATACGATGAACGCAATTCGCGCAGTGTAGTACTGGGGATATTAATAGGCATAGCTTCTGATTTGTCAAAATTAATCTTAAAGTTAGACAACTTGGAGAAGGTCTCAAATTCCTCCATCAGAGTTGGGAGTGATGTAGAGGGATTTGTAATGGAGATCATGATATCATTGGCAAACATCGATAGCTTGTGGTTTGAAGATGAAAGTTGAACTCCCGAAATACTAAAGTTGGATCTAATATGATGTGCCAGTGTTTCCATGACCAAGACGAATAAAAGAGGAGACAGGGGACATCCCTGTCTTGTTCCGTTTAATATCAAAAACGGTTCAGAAAGAGTGCCATTTACACGGACACGAACAGAAGGGACAGAGTATAGGGCCAGAATATTCGAAATAAGGCCTGGTCCTATCCCGAACGCTTTCAGAGTCCGTGATAAAAAGAGCCAGCTAACCCTGTCAAAGGCCTTCTCCGCATCCGTTGTTAAAAAGATTGTTGGTAAGGAAGATTTGTTTGCTATAAGCAGTAAGTTAATTAGGCGCCTAGTATTGTCCCTTGTTTCCCTTCCGGGTACGAATCCAGCTTGATCCTCGTCAACCAGTAAAGGTAGATATTTCTTTAGGCGTTCGGCCAAAATTTTTGCGTATAATTTGATATCTAGATTCAATAGGGATATTGGTCTATAGCTGGAACAGAGGTATTTATCTTTGCTAGGTTTCGGAATGACTGAAATGTGAGCGGTTAACAATTCCGGATGACTTGAGGCAAAGTCAGGAAATGCTCCGAAAGTTTTAGTAAGAAGCGGGGACAAGAGATCACTAAATAGTTTATAATAAGCTTGCGAAAATCCATCAGGTCCCGGGCTCTTTCCTGTAGGGAGATGATGAATAGCAGTCTGTACTTCGGAAATTGTAATAGGGGAATCCAATGTTTCCCTATCCGCGTCCGATAAGGTAGGTAGATTTATAGAGCTCAAATAACTGTCTATATTATCTGTAAAGTCTTGGCCAGGTTGACATGGTGAAGGCAATGAATAGAGTAACCCATAGTATTTCCGAAAAGTCGCCTTTATATCTCGATCAGTATGAAGTAGCACCCCAGAGTCATTTTTAATAGATGGAATATATGTGCGATTGACTTGGCTACGCAGCATTTTCGCTAATAATGCTCCTGGTTTATTTCCATGTTCAAAATATTTATGTTTAGTTCGTAAGAAAAGGCGATCTGTCTTGACCTGTAATATTTCCAGCAGTTGTTGCCTTTTCTGAGTAAGTTGAGGTAGAACCGATTCAGAAAGATGGAGTTTATGTTGAGTCTCCAATAATCTAATCTCTAATAGCAAGTCAGAGACCTGTTTAGATCTCTGCTTTTTCTTCATCGAGGCGAGTTTGATCAATTCTCCTCGTATTACGCACTTGTGCGCTTCCCATATCGTAAGTGGGGAGAGGTCAGGAGATGAATTAATCTCTAGATACTCTTTGATCTTGTCCTCAACTACCCTGCGAACATCCTCATAAGTTAGGAGATGTTCGTCTAATCTCCATTGCCTCTGCACTGGAGCTTCTAGTGTTCGATCTATCGTTAGAAAAACTGGAGCGTGATCAGACCAGGTAATGGAACCTAATGATACCGAATGGAGTAAGTGTAATTTGGAATGCTGGAGGAAAAGATAATCCAGTCTAGAATAAACCTGATGGGGGTGCGAATAGAACGTGTAATCTCTAGCTGTTGGATGGCGTAAGCGCCAGACGTCTAGCAAGGTATGATCGTGCAATAGTGAGTTGATTTTGCGAATAGAGGAGAATGAGTATGAGGATCTACCTGATGAGCAGTCTAAAGTGGGGGACAAGGGGATGTTGAAGTCTCCGCCAAAAATAAGGATCCCCTCAGTAAATGAGGACAAAGTGTCCAGGACTACCCGAAAGAATGGAAGCTGTGCAACATTTGGTGCATATATATTTGCAAAAGTGTACATAGTCCTATCTATAAAACCTTTAAGAAATAAGAAGCGGCCATCTGCATCCCTCTTAAGTCCAGTAAGTTCAAAGGGGAGGCGTTTGCGGAATAGAATGGCAACTCCATTATGTTTAGCGACAGAAGAACTCATAAAAGCCTGAGAAATGGACTTATTTGTGAGTTTTTGTTCATGGGACTTTTTAAAATGAGTTTCCTGAATATAGATGACATCACCCCCCCATACGCAGAAAATCTTGCAGAGCCATAGAACGTTTCCTAGGGTCGTTAAGGCCCTTGGCATTAAATGTGACGAGTTTCAGGGAACGGGCCATAATGTGATTGGTGGAAATATATGAGGTACTGAAACATAGTGCCTCGAAACTCTACCAAAGGGTCCTGCCGTGTCATCAAGTGACATTGAGCACGATACAATCTAGGCTCACCCGATCCAGAGGAAAAGCTACAGAAGAGAAAGGAAGAGAGAGAGAGTAGTGAGTAAGGCAGAAGAAGGAAGGGTAGATAAGGGGAGAAGGAGGAGGTAGGAAAGAAGAATACATCCAACTCCAATCAGCCCGGCGAGGAGTAAAAACCTCCCCGTCGGCTGGTTGTATACATACAATGGAGAACAGGAGTGGTAAAAGAACAGCAACAATGAGAATAAAAACAAAAAATGTAAAGTTGTCTGGAGACATAATATAGATAAAGACCAGACCGAAACGTAATAAGCAGAACCTCAAAAGAGACAAGTTGGTGGAGTTAGAAAATTATCTGAAGTAACTCTTCAAATACAGGAGAGGAAAACAAGAATCCTGAGCAAGAATATAGCTGCCCTATAACAAATTTACTATCATCCAAATAGCCCAAGAGGTTTGGAAAAGCTGTGCTAACCACAGGGGGGAAGGATTTAGGTCATACGAAAAGAGTGGCCCCTCATGGAAAAACAAAACAAAACAGGTGAAATGGCCGGAATCCAGCTGTTGGATAGCATATCTCCGCTGTACCCGTGTAGGTAAGGAGAATAGAGCATATATAATCTGATTATCCACATCAATGGAGTAGGAGACATAATAGGAGCATAATTCACCGAGTGTGGGGTAGTCCCTCTCAATTCACTATTATTTATCCAAAATTTTTCCCCTTTCTTTCTCTTACTTTTTTTTCTTTTTATTTTTCCTTTTTTTTACCCTTTTCTTCCCTTCCTTCTTCTCCTTATTTTCTCTCTTTTTCTTTTCCTTTTTTTTCTCTTCCTTTCCTCCCTTTTTTCTTCTCTGTCCCTTTCTCTTCCCCTCCTTCCTTCATCATCCCCCTTTTTCTAATCCTTTTTCTATTCTTCCTTTCTACCTTCTCTCTCCTCCTTTTTCCCTTTCTGTTCCTTTCCTGTCTGTTCTTTCCCTTCTTCCTCCCTGTCTTCTCTTTTACTTCTTACTCTCTTCCCTTCCTTTCTTCTCTTTCTCTATTTCTTTATTTTCTCCTGTTGTCTACTCTTATTATCATCAATGTGACCCCCTACTTTCCTCTCTCCTTTTCTTTTCTTCACTTTTTCCTTCTACCCCCTTTTTCCTGTCTTCTCCTTCCTTGTATCTTTTAGTATGTCATTACATGGACAATTTCGAGATTTGAACCCACACACTTCGGCAAATCTATATTTTAGGGAAAAGGTCATGAATGGTTTCACGTACTGAATACTAACCTAAGCCAACTTGGAAATCCTAGTGATAAATCAAAATATATAGCCTAATAAGGGACTGTAACCCTGGGTAATCTGGGGTAAGGATTCAAACAAGACACTCTGTACCTCGAATAAATGATCAATTCTCCTATGAGGGCGATATCCTCGCCACTCCACCCCAATCAACCTCCAACCCCGTAACATCACTCCTCACCTCCCCGGAAACAAAAACGCAACAGCTGGATTCTCTGCAACATTTCTTTTCACTGTGCCCTTATTACCCTTTTTCCCTTCACATTATATCGTCTTAATGGCATATGCAAAACAAAATTTACAATTATTTTATTGATCCCTATTGGAGTGAGTCCGAGACACAAGGGCTCCCAGCTCCTGAGTTCCCCGCCTCTGGGCGAGACAGTCCCCGGCGCCAACAGCCACTCGCCTCCACGGCTCAACTGATCTAGCTCCCAAAGCATTAAATGTTGATAATAAAGTCAACACCACAACCCAACTACATTCATGAGGAGATCAATCTCAATCTATACCATACTATAATTTTGGCGCTTCTATATGCAAAAGCAGTCATGGGTCTCCCTGAATTAGTACAATAAAGAATCATAGTAAGTAAAAGAAAGCGAGCATTGTTAACTCGTACATCCACATTCTCAAAGTAAACTGAAAAACATACTAGCATTAGATCTCAACTTGTCCCTCATGGCGGGACTGGCCAACCGTCGGCCCCGGGAACACCCAGCTAAATAGCTGGATCGACCCGACGCCAAGGACCGGCCACCCCCGCCAATAAAATAGCGTAGAAAGCAAAGGACAAAATAAAATGATGAGAAGTACATTATAAATAACAAAACATACCAGAATGGAGCCACAATTTGTCCCTTTCAGCGGGACTGCACAGCCGTCAGCCCCGGGAACGTCCAGCTAAATCGCTGAACCAACCCGATGCCAAGGACTGCACACCCCCGCCAATAACCCCCTTAATACCAAACAACTCCAGACCCCGGCAAAACCAGAACCCATCCCAAACCGTCCCTGATAATATGAGAGATACAAAAACCGTATGTAACAGGAGTCCGATTAAATCTCAGAGCCCTGAGATAAATAGTGTCCCATGGTCGAGAGGGAAGGCAAACCAAAAAGTACTCTGGCAGAATCAACTATGTCCAGACGCCTGAGAAGAGGAGGATGTCCCATCATCGTCTGGAGACGTGTGTGCTCTTCGTTTCTTCGGGACTGGTTTCCACTTCTCCCAAGTCTGGGGTGCAGCAGCTCACTGCATGTCCGCTACTTGGAAATTTGCCTCGGGCGTCAATGATGGAAGCTGTATGTGTAATGTTTCAGCAAAGGCTCTTATGTTACCCTTGTATCGGAGTATATGTAGAACTCCATCTTTGTGAACCATCAGCTTAAGCGGGTATCCCCATTGGTATCGGATATCAGCATTTCTCATGGCCGAGGTTAGCGGTCTGAGTTCTCTCCTCCCCTTGTTGTTAAAGGGGAGATGTCCCCGTAAAAACTCAGGGATGCGTTTTCAAAGGTCAGCGGATGTTGTGAACGGGTCTTGGTGAGAATCGCGTCTTTGTCAGGGTAATGGCTGAATTTCACAATCATGTCCCGTGACGCATCTTGCGGGGCTGCTTGCGATTTTCTCAGCCTGTGGTAACGTTCAAGACTGAAAAGCACATCCGGATCTTTTTGTAGAATTGTGCGAAATAATCGCTGGAGATAATCAAATACCTGGGGCTCCTGTACCGACTCTGGTATACCCCGAATCCTCAAATTATTTCTCCTATTTCTGTTTTCGAGATCATCAAGCTTAACAGTCAGTTCGATGTCCTGGCGATTTAAGAAGTCCAATTTCTTGGACACTTCAGTCTTAAACCCATGCCAGAGTTCAACATCATCCTCCACTGTAGAAACTCGGTCTCCTAGTTGTGAAACGTCGTGGCGCAATTCCTTTAGCTCTTCTTTGAGGAATAGTTTTAAATCCGACAATAGATTTTGGATGTCCAACTTAGTTGAGGTGTCATGTAGAGTCAAGTCCGTTGGCTGTGGTGAGGGTGGAGTAACATCCACAGCTTCATCCAGCCGCGTCTCCGTGGCCGTTAGCTGATGTTTACCAGTCGCCATTTTGTCCTGTCTGGGTCTAGTAGGCCGCTGCGACTTAGAGGAAAGGAAGCCTTGCATCGAAGTAAGTTGTTTCTGGTGCTTATTTTTCGCCATAAACACGATCAAATGTAGCTCCTAGCCCTCCTGCAGCAAGATCCACCTTGTTAGTGAATAAATCTTCAGTTCTCTAAAAAAATATAGCCATGTATCGGTCGGTCTTTACGGAGCCGAGCTAGCACACAGCCATCTTCTAGGCTGTCCAAGCCACGCCCCATGAGCAATTTTTCATACAACATAAATGTATGACTTTCCAGAAACAGCTAATGCTCTACTTCCATGCATAACACCATTTGTGTTTTGTCGATCCTCTCATTTATGACAATTATATGCTACAGACACAAACATTTTATTATACCTAGCTGTGATCATTCGGTTTATAAAATACTACTCCAAAGTTTTGAATATTTGGGATAGACAATATATTCATAATAACTTGTTAAGCACATTTTTAGAAAAGAAAGGTATACATGGCTATGACAGTTAATTTACAACAAAAGTAGGGTGCTGCTCCAGCTGCTGTTATGTTTGCGATCAGAGATGATTATTTTTCTATTACAAATACCTATACAAAATAACTGGGTGATAAGTACAACATAAAGATCTTTATACATTACTCTTTTACTACATACATTATACCCTGGTATAATGGTGCACCCACACAAATCTTCATACCTTTCCATAACTCTGAAGCCAGATGTGGAGTCATGGGTGCTATCATAATGCAGAGGCTCGCCAAAGCATCTTCAAACTCGGAGCTGTGTAAAACAACCCGTGAAGAGGATTGCTAAAGGAAAGAAAGAAACCCAAAAAGTGAATATACGTGAGTTACAAAAACATCAGAAACAGGCCTTACATCTCTAATTCCATCAAGCGAAAACTCATTATGCCCCTAGCACCGTCCATGGTCACCCACCACTCCCGTGACCCTGCCACCAGTCTACTTCACTGTTGCTATATACATACAAATATACATACATACATAAACAAGACATAAACAATCAATCAATCCTAGAAGACATGTCCATCGAGGATGAAATGACAGTTGGTGGCAGTTAGTTTAAAATGAAGCAGGCAGAGAGCATTCTTAAGTCTTTAAGGAACACTGGGGTGTGTAACACATTGCAAAGCAATGCAATACCTCTTGAATACCCCTCTAGTCCTTAAAGAGTTAACATTACCATATGTATTGAGTGGACTTTGCCTTGTGGCCCTCATATCAACTGGCATGTCCGCCTCCATGGATATATATCATTGAGGATGATTGAAGATGTTATCGATTGAACAAAGGCACAAACAAAAATTTGATAGGAGCCATTAGGATTTTCTGGCTTTGATAGGATATGTTTGGGGTTATTATTAGGAGGTGATGCTTCTTCTTCACAACCCTTAGATTCTAGAGATGTCTCCGGTGAATTGCAGGTGCTGACCCAGGATCTTCACTGAAGATTTTCCAATAACAAAACCAATAATTTTTTTGTGCAATTCTGCATCAAAATGCTGTTGTTTCTGTTGTCTGTGCAAAACCACACAAATGTAACACTCCAGCTGCTGCTGGACTACAATTACTGACTAGCTAAGGATGATGATAGTTGTGGTCCAACAATAGCTGCACAGCTGAAGTTTAGCCAACCCTGGTATAGACATATGTACAACAGCAACAAACATTTGTCATTATTGGGGCTCTAATGCTTTGACTATCCAATAGTGGAAGCAGAGTTTCTAGGCAACTGGAATTCCAGCCCACTCCATTTGCCATTGGCCTTCTCTAGCATCCAAGAGTTAACAGCTTGTCATTTTAGCAATTTTTATTTTGCTGTATCAAATGAGTAGTCACATTAAACAAAACTAAACAGAAACATAATATATAGTTTTTAATATTTTTATTTTGTCCTATGATAGAAAAATCTAAATGGGCTTAACCCCATGAGTGCCAGAGAGGTAGCCTCTGCAATGTGTTGGCACTCAAATGGTTAAATATCCTGTACTTCATGATAGCATCTATTTGGTTTCTGAGGCCTAAAATCTAATCTTACAGATGCTTTGTGGGGGAAGTCATCCCTGTCTTTTACCTGACTTCTACTACAACAATCTTGATAGGTGTCTCAGAACTGATACTGCTGTATTGACTGTAGATGGGCTGAGATAAGGTAGTGACCTTTTTAAATACAAGAACAATTTGTACTAATCTTAGTATAACAACTACCTTCTCTCTCTCTCTCTTCATGCATCTCAAACAGCACAAAAAAGTAACAAAGTTTTTTTTCTATAAAGGGATAGTAATGTTTCACAATAACAGCAGCTCCAATTAATCTTCATAGTATCTGGGGTATGGAGAGTATTATTTCAAAATTGTCAGTGTTGTAGTTCAAGAGTAACTGAATGATAACGTATTCCCCTCCTGCTCCTTTTACTGATGCAACACTGCTCACCTCAGAGCAGCAAGATTGTCCAGATGGATCGCAGACAGGGAAAATCTTCAGTGAGCATAAGGAAAAACCTGTCAAGGGGGCAGGGTTTTCCTTATGCTCACAGTAAGAAGATTGTCCCTTGGTGTGATCTGTCTGGTCAAGGGACCAGATTCCACATCTGAGGGGAGGTGCCTTACATTAGGTAAAAGGGACGGGAAGGGGATACTTTATCATTCAATTACTCTTGAACTACAACTCTGACAGTATTGAAATGACTCTCTATGGCCCAAATACAATGAAGATTAATTGGAGCTGCTATTTTTGAGAACCATTACTATACCTTTAAGGCCACTTTTAGACTGGCCTTAGGTACAATGTTGGACTATGGTGCTTTGCATGAATGAACCAAAGTTCAGTATACTGCATCTTTACTTCATTCACAGTAAACTTGCAGCAAGGAAGGTATGTATGGTCGTCTTTGGGGCTTCCAGAAGGCCTTTCACATGAGTGTTGTTAAAGGCTGAGATGCTCGACACAACCTCAAATGAATAACTGACCCATGAGGTTGCCAGCAAACAATATCCAGCTGGTGCACATATGAGCCAGCCATCAGACATGGCCCTTCTATATCCGGATTGGCACTGGAACCTCTGAGTTTACAACATGGGTGACAGATCTGTAAAAGTGGTCTGATATCGGTCTGTCACCTATGTGAAAGAGTTTAAAATGTTATTTTATTATTCAGTTATAAGGGGATATGCCTTAAAATACATTTTTGCAGATGCTACTTGAAAATAAATTATATACAGTGGGGCAAAAAAGTATTTAGTCAGCCACCAATTGTGCAAGTTCTCCCACTTAAAAAGATGAGAGAGGCCTGTAATTTTCATCATAGGTTCATTTCAACTATGAGAGACAGAATGAGACAAAAAAAATCCATAAAATCACATTGTCTGATTTTTAAAGAATTTATTTGCAAATTATGGTGGAAAATAAGTATTTGGTCAATAACAAAAGTTCATATCAGTACTTTGTTATATACCCTTTGTTGGCAATGACAGAGGTCAAAAGTTTTCTGTAAGTCTTCACAAGGTTTTCACACACTGTTGCTGGTTTTTTGGACCATTCCTCCATGCAGATCTCCTCTAGAGCAGTGATGTTTTGGGGCGGTCGCTGGGCAACACAGACTTTCAACTCCCTCCAAAGGTTTTCTATGGGGTTGAGATCTGGAGACTGGCTAGGCTACTCCAGGACCTTGAAATGCTTCTTACGAAGCCACTCCTTCGTTGCCCGGGCGGTGTGTTTGGGATCATTATCATGCTGAAAGACCCAGCCACGTTTCATCTTCAATGCCCTTGCTGATGGAAGGAGGTTTTCACTCAAAATCTCACGATACATGGCCCCATTCATTCTTTCCTTTACACGGATCAGTCGTCCTGGTCCCTTTGCAGAAAAACAGCCCCAAAGCATGATGTTTCCACCCCCATGCTTCACCGTAGGTATGGTGTTCTTTGGATGCAACTCAGCATTCTTTCTCCTCCAAACATGACGAGTTGAGTTTTTACCAAAAAGTTCTACTTTGGTTTCATCTGACCATATGGCATTCACCCAATCCTCTTCTGGATCATCCAAATGCTTTCTAGCAAACTTCAGACAGGCCCGGACATGTACTGGCTTAAGCAGGGGGACACGTCTGGCACTGCATGATTTGAGTCCCTGGCGGCGTAGTGTGTTACTGATGGTAGCCTTTGTTACTTTGGTCCCAGCTCTCTGCAGGTCATTCACTAGGTCCCCCGTGTGGTTCTGGGATTTTTGCTCACCGTTCTTGTGATCATTTTGACACCACGGGGTGAGATCTTGCGTGGAGCCCCAGATCAAGGGTGATTATCAGTGGTCTTGTATGTCTTCCATTTTCGAATAATTTGTCCCACAGTTGATTTCTTCACACCAAGCTGCTTGCCTATTGCTGATTCAGTCTTCCCAGTCTGGTGCAGGTCTACAGTTTTGTTTCTGGTGTCCTTCGACAGCTCTTTGGTCTTGGCCATAGTGGAGTTTGGAGTGTGACTGTTTGAGGTTGTGGACAGGTGTCTTTTATACTGATAACAAGTTCAAACAGGTGCCATTAATACAGGTAACGAGTGGAGGACAGAGGAGACTCTTAAAGAAGAAGTTACAGGTCTGTGAGAGCCAGAAATCTTGCATGTTTGTAGGTGACCAAATACTTATTTTACCGAGGAATTTACCAATGAATTCAATAGAAATCCTACAATGTGATTTCCTGTATTCTTTCCCCCCATTCTGTATCTCATAGTTGAAGTGTACCTATGATGAAAATTACAAGCCTCTCTCATCTTTTTAAGTGGGAGAACTTGCACAATTGGTGGCTGACTAAATACTTTTTTGCCCCACTGTAACACAATTTCATGTTTAGGAGGTACTGTTCCATTATCTCAAGCAAACAAACAAACCTGGGAGATTCTTTGCTAGTCATCTTTCACATGGACTACAGAACTGTTGCAGCTCCATGTTTCAGTTCTGTCACCTATATAGTTACACCCAGATTCTCCTGTACTCCACCACCCATCCAGATACAGGAGAGGCATGTCTATCTGCCAGCCTACGTGAATAGCGTTTTTTGTTATTGGCACATATGTGTTGATCATCCATTGGAGGTTGTGATGACCAACCCCCATCAGACCTTTTGTGAAAGAATTGCTGGTGGCCCTACTGGCCACAGTGTAGACTTCCTTAAAGAACACGGTAAGCACCAAAGCTTAGCACAGCACCTTTCACACCAAGTAACATGACCAACAGAGCATTGTTGGATTTCCCATTAGAAAGACTAGGCAACTGCCTAGAACTCCAAATTTTGAGAGGCACCTTAGTTTTGTTGACCACACCCATATTCTGAATTGTGGGTGTGCCCATTGCAATCTCATTGTCTGTGCCAGTTTATATATGCTTTTACTGGCTATTACTTAATCTCTTGGATGCTTGAGACAAAGCACTGCAAAGGTTACTTTACATGCCAGGGATCAGTGGATAGGACTGTGGAAGGAGTCATGTGAAGAGTGGGGTGTGTGTCCATTTGCGAAGCTAATGGCAACTAGGGTGCTTTGCTTAGGTGTTCCTAGGGTGTAAATCTGGCCCTGTGCGTTGGTGTCACTTATGTGACTCTCTCACATTGATGACATTTGCAACACAACTTTTTCAGCTGAAGATGTTAGTGTGTTTTTTAGCGCTACTATTTAGCATGGCTTTCCCAGCAACTCATTCTCTCGCTAGGAAGAGAAGTGTCAAAATCACAAGCCCAATGCAGAGAATTATGATAGCTGTGCAATTTCAGTGTGATTACATTGAAACCCATACTACAACTTTGTAGCTGCAGTGTTCCACTTGAGTTAAGTTCATGCTGCATCTCTCTACAACAAACACATGCTAGCTATAGGAAAAGTCCCACAGGACTCAATGATTCACAACTCAGGCATTTTTTGGCGATTTGTAGTTGCAGAAAAATCCCGTGTGAAAAGGGCCTTAAAGTTTTGCAAATGTTTATTTGCTTGAGTGAAACTTTAGACACAAACTTCCCAGCTATTGTTGGTTAGAGTGAAAACAGTAACCCCTTAACGACTGGTGACGTGTCAGGACAGTCACAGGTTTGTTTTTTTTCCCCTGAAGGACCGGTAAAAGTCCTGGCACATTGCGTATTTTGTGCTTACAGCACTGGAAGACCTAACGGGGTCTGAAATTGACCAATCCAAGACCAGAGCAGTCTCTCTCAGAGCCCAGTTTGGCTCGCTGGTACATGTGATCAGTCACGTGTCCTTAAGGGAAGGTAACTTCCCTGGACCACTGGTTGTTAAGGGGTTAATCATGGGCTTTAACAAAAGTGGTTTACTTTTAATTTCATCTGTACATTTCCCGAACACCGAAAGTGCCTGCTGTGTTTGATCAATGTAACTCTCATGGCACTTTACGCATAGTAACATAGTAAATTAGGTTGAATAAAGACACAAGTACATCGGGTTCAACCTTTGCCTCATACCTTATTGACATGAGAATTGTATAGCTATCTTGCTACCAAATAACTTAGTCATTTATCAGACCTTCCTGATTTGCCTGCTAATATTCAGTATAACCCTGTGTGTTCCCTTTTGCAAGAAATGTATATAATCCTAAAAGTTGTGGGTTTAACAACAAAACTTGTTTTCCAATACATTTTTCAATTAAATACATTAGCATGTAATCAATTAAATAAGACCAATTTTGCCATTTAAGATTTGCTATTCAATTTATTAATTTGGCTAAAGTACAATATTCTTTGCACAGAATCAAAAGCCCACTTGATCAAAACTAAAGATGCCCTTGTTCTTACAACTGTCCTCACTAGTTAATACTTGAGAAACTGTAAATTAAATTAAAAGATCATTCCATGCAATCAGCCAAAACCCCAAAGCAGCTGTACTTATAACAGTTGTCATCCTCCCATTAATACTAATTACATGATATCGAAAAAAAAATCATTTATCATTGCATTCAATCTATCAAAAATATGACTGATAAAAATCTACCACACCATGTAAACAATTAAGTATGCTATAAATGCAAAACATAAAACGCCCACTGCTAGAGGGTCATTTTACACCTAAGAGTCAATACAATATTCAACATTAACTCCAGGGGGGAGATTCATTAAGGAGTAATAAAAAGGTGATAACTTCTCCAGTGATTTCACTTCTCCAGATCCTATGCTATTCTATGGAGCCTATGTACTAAGATTTCTCCAGTTTTCGAGATCTTAATACATAGGCTCCATAGAATAACATAGGAACTGTAGAAGTGATATCACTGGAGAAGTCAATTTCACTTAAACACCTCTTTATCATGCTTTAGTGAATAACCCTCATAGGAGTCCTTGAAATCTGTACTGTTCCATCCCCTTTTTCAAGGGCACTATGGATGTACATGTACTTCATGGGGAAAACGTGCGTTAAAGACCCACGGCGTACATGTACATCATGGAATTCAGGGGTCCCCGCAAGACTGCACGCCATTCAGGAACCTTTGATTCTGATTCAATTAAAAGAAAATGCCTTGTGTTCCTTATGTGCTGGCTGCTTAGCCGCGCGGCTGATCCTTAAGGGATTAAACACACTTTATAAGCGAGTGCAAGTCTTGGACAACATCTCTTCCTAGAAAGTGACAGGAATAGCACAGCCTCATGATGTTTTTTGTTTTTATTTTTTAATGACACATTGCTGTTCCTTTAAAACTTTAAGGACCAGGAAGATCTGAGGTGGATTGCCCTTAAAGGGACAGTAATGTTTCATAATAAAAGCAGCTCTAATTAATCATCATAGTATTTGGGCCTTGGAGAGTGTTATTTCAATTCTGTCAGAGTTGTAGTTCAAGAGTAATTGAATGATAAAGTATCCACCTCCCGCCCCTTTTACTGACGTAACACTGCTCAGCTCAGAGCAGAAGGGAGTGTCCAGGTTGATAGCAGAGATGGACAATCTTCAGTTAAGATAATGGAAAAAGCTGAAAAACTTGTCAAGGGGAGCAGGATTTTTATTGTTCTCACAGTAAGAATATTGACCCTTGATGTGAGCAGTCTGGTCTATGGACTGGAATCCATATCCAAGGAGTGGGGGTTTACACTAGGTAAAAGGGGGCGGGAGGGGGAAACTTTATCGTTCACTCTTGAACTACAACTCTCACAGTATTGAAATAACACTCTCTATGGCTCAATTGCTATGAAGATTAATTGGAGCTGCTGTTTTTGTGAAACATTACCATCTCTTTAAGGACCAGAGCAATTCTGACCTTTTTGACTATGCCTTTGTTCAACAGTGTTTTTCCTCTAAGACTTTTATTCCATCCACAATATTATATACCCTTTTTTATGCACAAACAGGGCTTTTCGTTTGATACCACACATATATGGATAACCTACCATTTATTAAAATTAAAGAAAACGGTTAAAAAAAGTAAAAAAAAACAAAACAAAACAACATTTTTATTTTTTCTCTTGTGATCATTTGCGTGAAATTGGTTACATTTTTATGAAGACTGCATGAAGGTTATGACCGGTCAATCATTCCTACAAAATGGGCAGTTTTAAGTGGGCACTGTCCCTCACAGGGTGAAAATCCCCATTTCCCTCTTCCACCCCTAGTTTCCACTGTTTTGTTCAATAAGATTATGTAGTGTGTATAAGTCTATTACTTTTCTCCACAACAGTAAAATTATAACGTATGTTTCTCTCACCCCTTAACAACCCTTGACGGTCATAGTACATCATGGGTCGATCTGCTTGAACGACCCATGACGTACTATGACCGTCATGGAATTCCGGGCTCCGCCCGCGGCTGCACGTCATTTGGGGAGTCCGGAATCTGAAGAACCAAAAAAAAGAAAATGCTCCGTGGTCCTTAACTGACCACACCGCGCCGATCAGCCAGTCTTTAAGGGGTTAAACTTCAGTAGATGTGTCTATTAAATTGTGTTTTTAAATACAATTTGTGTTGTTTTGGATTTATTTAAAAAAAACAAACAAAAAAATAAACAGGCTGCTGTTAGCAGGTCGAAAAAGGACCTGCATATATCCTGCCCAATGATCCAGGGTTGAAGGGGTTAATACCCCCAAACCCTGGCCTGTGTTTCTCCCTGTGTGTGTCTGCTCTCTGCTTCTCTCTCCCTTACTTTAAAGGGATAGTAATACTTAAGTATTACTAATCCCTATAGTAAAGTCCTATTAAAAATAAATGTATTGCCCCCAGTGTCATCTCTCAAACCTTTATGGTTTGAGAGATGATCGCTCCTAAAGTTGCCCTCTCCCTCCCCTTTCCCCAAAGTCAGCGTTGTAGCTGACTGAAGGGAAATCTGGTCATAGATCATCAGGCGGCTCTGCAGCAGAGCCGCGATCGCGTTAATAAAAAAAAAATCTTTCACTAAAACGGTCTTCTACGTGTGCTTGCAAACCAAGCACATGTAGAATACAATTTCAGTGAAAGTTTTCTTTTTTATTAACGTGATCGTGGCTCAGCTGCAGCCGTCTGAAAGTCGTACGACTGGCTTCCCTGCAGTCAGCTAGAACGCTGACTACGGGGAAGGAAGAGGGCAATTTTAGGAGTGATCCATCTCTCAAACCATAAAAGTTTGCCTTTGTGAATTAAAATGCTAGTACATGTGATTGCTCCTGGAACAATCATGTGTACCGGCAGAACAGAGGACGACTGAAACTGAGCGCTCCAGTCCTGCAGCGCTCAGTTTCAGCCTGTAAAGAATGATAGAAGCATGCACCGAGGCGCGCTGCTATAATTTACCCCATGACATTCCAGGACAGTCATGGGTCCTTATTGGAACTTTACCCATGACGGTTCTGGCACATCATGGGTCGTTATGGGGTTAACCCTTTTGCAATATGTTGGACACCTCTCTGGCACTCAAAGGATTAAAACAGTGCAGTTATAACTTTTCTAGCAAAACATACAAATAGCAATCTAAAATACTCAACACAATATATAAATGTACTAGTAGCGTGTCAGCCTTAAGTCCTACAAAAGGAAAAAACAAGAACATATTAGACTAAAAAATACAATTCAAAATGCAATAAATATCATATTGCAAAAGAAAGAATCTCCTCCATAAAGAATCTCCTCCATAAAGACATCCACAGAAAAGCAATGGCTGACTATATGACCCATATTTATAAAAGCAAACTGAATTTATTATGGAGTAAACCAACTGCACCATAGGGGACAATTAAAAATTAGTATTAAATTAAGTTCGGCTTTTTTTTTTTTAAGAAAACATTTTTATTGAGTCTTCATGAGAAAAAATTAAAACATACAGCAACAACAGGGATAAATACCAGCTAAATGGCAACAACCTGCAGTGCGAATATATATTCCGGGTAGCTATATATGTAATCAACACTCATCTAGGCAACACAAACAATGGACCAGGGTATGCCAGCAGTTGGAGAAGGACATCCAGGCTATACAGACACTGTCACTGCTGATATGACCATGTACAAGAGGCCCGGTGCTCCCAATGAGAGGAGAGACCAAGTCTCCCCAATCCTTACCAAATGAGTAGCCTGTAAATATTGTTAATTTCCTGTAATAGGTCACCAGGACTGGGCCGGCCGGTACAGCAGGGGGCCCCCACGGCCGTCCCAGTACCACTCGTGCACAGCGGCCAAGGCCCCCCCCCCCCGACCACAGTTTTTGAGAAGCAGATTAAAGGGTAATAGCCAAACTAACCCTAACTCAGAAACCCTCCCCATCAGCCTCTGAGGGATCAGCACCTTTCCTACCCATTTAAAGCAAAGTAGGACCACAACAAGCCCACCCTAACGACTATTCACACATATAGACGGGAAGATGAAGCAGAGAATACGGTGCAACAGTCTGATGCAAGACATTAGATCACAGAAGGTCCCTCCCATCTCCCCCACACAGCCTCATCAGTTGAAGTGGCAGCAGATTCATCCCTTAGTCCCTCAGTAGCCATCTTTGATGTGTATTTGAAGCAAGTGTAAAACTGTGTCTGTGTGCTTTTGGGAAGTGTCCAAATATATGGATCCCAGACTGCAAAGAATTTCTCCCCATCCACCCGTGCAGAGTTGTGGGGGTAGGAGGAGGTCCAATTATGAATGATGTACTTCAATGTCACCAGGACATTGATGATGATGAGCTTTCCAGTGTTATGGTGTAATGGAGTGTTGTAAATTCCCAAGAAGAAATAAGGCATGTTGGTTGGGATAGATATAGTCGTAGCCAAGCAGATATGGTAGACAATATTGTCCCAGAAGTTGAAGATGTGAGGGCAGGACCAAAACGTAAGTAGGAGTGAAGCATTAGGAGAGTGACATTTGGGGCAGGCCGGGGAAGGTACCAGACCGATCATATGGGCTAAGGAGGGAGAAACAAACTCTATGTAGCAACATGTACTGAACCTCTTGAAAGTAAACCTCTGGGGTGCACCTCAAGTGCCTCGTAAAACTCATAAGAAGGATATTTAGCAATGTGTTCAGTAAATCTTTTGCAAAGTGTTGGAGATTTATCTAACACTCAAGGGGTTAAAAAGCTCTATTCAAGTGCACTGGATTTTAAGAATGTTTATGTGTCCCCTATGCCGCAGTTGGTTTACTCCAGAATAACTCCATTTTTTTTAATAAATATGGGCAAATGTCTCCACTCATAGATCAACGTGGCTTTCCTCTGAGTGCCAGGGGGTTGGCTAATGCCTTGTGGGGCATTGCACTGATCAACCCTCTGTCACTCAAAGCGTTAAAAGTGATGTGGAAGTGTCACCTAATACCATGCCTTGAAATTCCTCTCAGAAATAATTTTGCATAGACAGTTCCAGTTAAGGAAGGGAGGAATCTGTGAAATATGCAATGCATGCACAAGGGGGCAACATCATCACAAGGCAAACGTGGTTACAGAACTCTCCTGCACAAATGAAACATATTTGTCTAACTGCAACCCATAAAAATCTGGAATTTTTAATTAATAATAATCAGTGGTGTCAAATGAAATAATGAAAAAAATATAATTAAAACAGTGCCAGTGTTTTTTCATCTTCACAGTAGAAAAGATTTCCAGTGGAAACTGGCAGAACACTGATACGAGTGAAAATGAGACAAAAGAATTGCATAATTTTTCTCGGCACAAAGCATGGAGGGACACAAAAGAGCTTATAAAGTCATGAGAAAGATTTCTATCTGGTGTTTAACCCTTTGAGTGCAAGAGAGGTATATAATGCATTACAACACAATGCATTGGATACCTTTCTGGCACCCAGAGGGTTAAAGCACAAAGTTATGTGACTTCAAGTGGAATGACCAAGGATATAAGGGATCTTTTGTAGAAAGCAAATCAATAAACTACAGTGCATACAGTTTCACAGAAACTCACTGGTAAAGAATAGCAACACTCAACTTATATTACTATGGCCAGAAAATAACGGATCCTATACATGCACTAAGGCATGATAAAGAGGTGATAAAACAGAGATAACTTCTCCAGTGATATCACTTCTCCAGTTCCTATGTTATTCTACAGAGCCTATGCACGAAGATCTCTTTAAAGTTGGAGAATAACATAGGAACTAGACAAGTGATATCACTGGAGAAGTCATCTCCGCTTTATCACCTCTTTATCACACTTTAGAGCATTTCCCTCCTTGTATGGATGTCATGTCAATGAAGGTGGACATGAATGTTGCTAGCAGGACAACATGATGTAAAACTCTGCTCAATGCACATGGTAATCATAACAATGTAGAGGAGCAGTAAAGTTTTTAATGAAAAAATATATATTGTAGGGCTTCTCCTGTTGAGTAAAATAAGACTAATCCCACTGCTGAGAGATGCATATTTCCAGCATATTACAGTTTAACCCCTTAGCGACCCTTGACGTACCAGGACCGTCAAGGGTAAATGTGGCCGAACGACCCTTCACGGTCCTGGTACGTCAAGGGTTAAACTCTTCCATCGCGGCCGCACGGAGCGATGGAAGAGTTCAAGCCGCTTGTTACTAAGTGTCCCGGTATCGGGACACTTAGTAACAAGCGGCTGAAACATTGTTGCAACATGCGATTCGCTTCAAAAGCGAATCACATGTTGCAAAACCTGAATGACAGGGACAGTATTTGTAAATACTGTCCCTGTCAGATCTCTCTGCCTCCCTCCACCTTGCATACTGCTAAGGTGGAGAGAGACAGAGGGAGATGGTGTTCCAGTGTGCCTGTAAAAAAAAAAATTAAAAAAAAAGTTTAAATAAAGAAAATTAACCCTTTGATCACTGTTCTGCAGTGATCAATAAGTGCCCCCCCATCTGATCACTCTTGGAGTGATCAATTTGCTGCAGATCAGTGTTTTCTGATCTGTGGGACACCCCCCGTCCCCCTTGAATTTTTTTAGATTTTTTAAAAATTTTTAAAAATTTTTTTAAATTTAAAATTTTTTTTTTTTTTTTTTTTTAATAATAAATATAGTTTAGGTATTTTGGTAGGTAGTTGGGTAGGTTTAGTGTAGACGTGTGTTAGGGAAAGTTTTAGGGATAGATTTAGGTTTAGGGGAAAAAAAAAACAAAAAACAAACCCCCCCCCCCCAAAAAAAAAAAAATATATAATAAGCGCAGTTTAGATAGGTAGTTCAATTGGGTTAGGTAGGTTCAGGATATACGTAGGTTAGGGTAAGTTTTAGGGTTAGATTTAGGTTTAGGGATAGCGTAAGAAAAATAAAAAACCCAAAAAACCCCAAAACCCCCCCCCAAAAAAAAAAAAAAAAATATATATAATAAGTGCAGTTTAGATAGGTAGTTCACTTGGGTTAGGTAGGTTCAGGATATACGTAGGTTAGGGTAAGTTTTAGGGTTAGATTTAGGTATAGCGTAAGAAAAAAAAAAAACCCAAAAAACCCCAAACCCCCCCCAAAAAAAAAAAAATATAATAAGTGCAGTTTAGATAGGTAGTTCACTTGGGTTAGGTAGGTTCAGGATATACGTAGGCTAGGGTAAGTTTTAGGGTTAGATTTAGGTTTAGGGATAGCGTAATAAAAAAAAAAGCTTTTTTAGTGGGCAAAATGCAGCGCAGGTACAGCGTTGAAGAGGCATATGCCTTTTTGGCGTCTGACTCTGAGGCAACAGACACTGCGTCAGATTTTGACATAGCGCAGTTTTCAGAAAGTGAGAGCAGCTCTAGTGATGACGCTGGGCCTTCTGTCAAGAAAAGACGCACTGCCCCAAAAGCTGCTCTGGCAACTGCCCCAGCACCTGCCAAAAGAACTGCCCAAAGACCTACCAAAATACCTACCCAAAGAAATGCCCCAAGTGCTGCCCCAAGAGCTGCCCTGGCAACTGCCCCAGCACCTGCCAAAAGATCTGCCCAAAGACCTGCCAAAAGACCTGCCCAAAGAAATGCCCCAACACCTGCCACTCCGGATCCTAATGAATGGGTATCAATTTATGCCCACAAATCTCAGAATTCACAGGCAACCCAGGGATTCAAATTGATGTGGAAGGATTTATCCATGATCATTTTTTTGATTTGTTTTTGGGGGAAGACATTTTAGGTGAAATTGTTTCCCAAACCAATTTGTATGCAGCCCAGTATACTGCCGCCAACCCTAAGTGTGAAAAACGCTGTTTTTTTGTTTTTTTTTACTTACGTCATGGTTTACGAGGGATTGGTGGTAAAATGGCTGTGTATAAAATTGGAAAACACACCTAAAACGAGAGCCTGGGGTGTCTACATTCCAAAAACATACACTTTTGGGGGGAAATCTTAAAAAAGAGCACTGTTACACAGCCCCAAATGAGACATGGCACCAGTAACGCAAGCTGTGAAGATTCAAAGTGTGAACCTGGAAACGTGCATGTTCCAATTTGGCCCCCGTAGCTCCCCCAAACCATGAGAAAGCTACGCATATGGGGTATTGCCGTACTCAGAAGAAGGAGCTGAACACTAATCAATTCAGTTTATAAAATCTTCACCTATTCTGTGCTTGAAATTCACATCAAAATTGAAGGCAAAGTGTGAAAAATGCTGAATTTTTTTTACTTGCGTCAAATTTTCACAGGATTGGTGGTAAAATGGCAGTGTATAAAATTGGAAAACACACCTAAAACGAGAGCCTGGGGTGTCTACTTTCCAAAAATATACACTTTTGGGGGGAAATCTTAAAAAAAGAGCACTGTTACACAGCCCCAAATGAGACATGGCACCAGTAACGCAAGCTGTGAAGATTCAAAGTGTGAACCTGGAAATGCGCATGTTCCAATTTGGCCCCCGTAGCTCCCCCAAACCATGAGAAAGCTATGCATATGGGGTATTGCCGTACTCAGAAGAAGGAGCTGAACACTAATCAATTCAGTTTATAAAATCTTCACCTATTCTGTGCTTGAAATTCACATCAAAATTGAAGGCAAAGTGTGAAAAATGCTGAATTTTTTTTACTTACGTCAAATTTTCACAGGATTGGTGGTAAAATGGCAGTGTATAAAATTGGAAAACACACCTAAAACGAGAGCCTGGGGTGTCTACTTTCCAAAAATATACACTTTTGGGGGGAAATCTTAAAAAAAGAGCACTGTTACACAGCCCCAAATGAGACATGGCACCAGTAACGCAAGCTGTGAAGATTCAAAGTGTGAACCTGGAAATGCGCATGTTCCAATTTGGCCCCCGTAGCTCCCCCAAACCATGAGAAAGCTATGCATATGGGGTATTGCCGTACTCAGAAGAAGGAGCTGAACACTATTCAATTCAGTTTATAAAATCTTCACCTATTCTGTGCTTGAAATTCACATCAACATTGAAGGCAAAGTGTGAAAAATGCTGAATTTTTTTTACTTACGTCAAATTTTCACAGGATTGGTGGTAAAATGGCAGTGTATAAAATTGGAAAACACAACTAAAACGAGAGCCTGGGGTGTCTACTTTCCAAAAATATACACTTTTGGGGGGAAATCTTAAAAAAAGAGCACTGTTACACAGCCCCAAATGAGACATGGCACCAGTAACGCAAGCTGTGAAGATTCAAAGTGTGAACCTGGAAACGCGCATGTTCCAACTTGGCCCCCGTAGCTCCCCCACACCATGAGAAAGCTATGCATATGGGGTATTGCTGTACTCAGAAGAAGGAGCTGAACACTAATCAATTCAGTTTATAAAATCTTCACCTATTCTGTGCTTGAAATTCACATCAACATTGAAGGCAAAGTGTGAAAAATGCTGAATTTTTTTTACTTACGTCAAATTTTCACAGGATTGGTGGTAAAATGGCAGTGTATAAAATTGGAAAACACACCTAAAACGAGAGCCTGGGGTGTCTACTTTCCAAAAATATACACTTTTGGGGGGAAATCTTAAAAAAAGAGCACTGTTACACAGCCCCAAATGAGACATGGCACCAGTAACGCAAGCTGTGAAGATTCAAAGTGTGAACCTGGAAACGCGCATGTTCCAATTTGGCCCCCGTAGCTCCCCCAAACCATGAGAAAGCTATGCATATGGGGTATTGCCGTACTCAGAAGAAGGAGCTGAACACTATTCAATTCAGTTTATAAAATCTTCACCTATTCTGTGCTTGAAATTCACATCAACATTGAAGGCAAAGTGTGAAAAACGCTGTTTTTTTACTTACGTCAAGTTTATGAGAAAGTGGTGGTAAAATGGCCGTGTAAAAAATTTGAAAACACACCTAAAATGAAAGCTGGGGGTGTCTACATTCCAAAAATATACACTTTTGGGGGGAAATTCTAAAGTGCAGCACTGGAACATAGCCCAAAATGAGTAATGGCATCAGTTAACCAAGATGTGAAAATTCAATATTTGTTCAAAATTGGGCCCCATAGCTCCCCCAAACGTTGAGAAACCTATGCATATGGGGTATTGCCGTACTCAGAAGAAGGAGCTGAACACTAAACAATGCATTTTTAAAAATCTTCACCTATCATGTGCTTGAAATTCACATCAACATTGAAGTGCAAGTGTGAAAAACGCTGTTTTTTTTAACTTACGTCAAGATTTACGAGCGATTGGTGGTAAAATGGCTGCGTAAAAAAATTGAAAACATACATAAAATGAAAGCCTGGGGTGTCTACTTTCCAAAAATATATACTTTTGGGGGGAAATCTTAGAGTGGAGCACTGTTACACAGCCCCAAATGAGACATGGCACCAGTGATGCAAGCTGTGAAAATTCAAAGTGTGAAACTGGAAACGCGCATGTTCCAATTTGGGCCCTGTAGCTCTCCCAAACCTTGAGAAACCTATGCATATGGGGTATTGCCGTACTCAGAAGAAGGAGCTGAACACTAAACAATGCATTTTTAAAAATCTTCACCTATCCTGTGCTTGAAATTCACATTAACATTGAAGTGCAAGTGTGAAAAACGCTGTTTTTTTAACTTACGTCAAGATTTACGAGCGATTGGTGGTAAAATGGCTGCGTAAAAAAATTGAAAACATACATAAAATGAAAGCCTGGGGTGTCTACTTTCCAAAAATATATACTTTTGGGGGGAAATCTTAGAGTGGAGCACTGTTACACAGCCCCAAATGAGACATGGCACCAGTGATGCAAGCTGTGAAAATTCAAAGTGTGAAACTGGAAACGCGCATGTTCCAATTTGGGCCCCGTAGCTCTCCCAAACCTTGAGAAACCTATGCATATGGGGTATTGCCGTACTCAGAAGAAGGAGCTGAACACTAAACAATGCATTTTTAAAAATCTTCACCTATCCTGTGCTTGAAATTCACATCAACATTGAAGTGCAAGTGTGAAAAACGCTGTTTTTTTAACTTACGTCAAGATTTACGAGCGATTGGTGGTAAAATGGCTGCGTAAAAAAAATGAAAACATACATAAAATGAAAGCCTGGGGTGTCTACTTTCCAAAAATATATACTTTTGGGGGGAAATCTTAGAGTGGAGCATTGTTACACAGCCCCAAATAAGACATGGCACCAGTGATGCAAGCTGTGAAAATTCAAAGTGTGAAACTGGAAACGCGCATGTTCCAATTTGGGCCCCGTAGCTCTCCCAAACCTTGAGAAACCTATGCATATGGGGTATTGCCGTACTCAGAAGAAGGAGCTGAACACTAAACAATGCATTTTTAAAAATCTTCACCTATCATGTGCTTGAAATTCACATCAACATTGAAGTGCAAGTGTGAAAAACGCTGTTTTTTTAACTTACGTCAAGATTTACGAGCGATTGGTGGCAAAATGGCTGCGTAAAAAAATTGAAAACATACATAAAATGAAAGCCTGGGGTGTCTACTTTCCAAAAATATATACTTTTGGGGGGAAATGTTAGAGTGGAGCATTGTTACACAGCCCCAAATGAGACATGGCACCAGTGATGCAAGCTGTGAAAATTCAAAGTGTGAAACTGGAAACGCGCATGTTCCAATTTGGGCCCCGTAGCTCTCCCAAACCTTGAGAAACCTATGCATATGGGGTATTGCCGTACTCAGAAGAAGGAGCTGAACACTAAACAATGCATTTTTAAAAATCTTCACCTATCATGTGCTTGATATCAACAGTAGTATTGAAATGTAAGTGTGAAAACTGCAAAAAAAGAAAATATTACCACAATTTTGAATTTTTTTTCTGGAAAAATAGCTGCATGAAAAACTCCAAAATTCTCCTGATTATTTACCTTATGTTGTGTAGTTTTCAGAAACATATACCTTTGTGGGACATTTTTGGTTCTGGCACCGTCAGCTAAGCTATGATGCTCACATGCCAATTGTTGAGAAATTACAAGTTGGAAATAATGGCATCCATCTTGTAATATTTACCTTGTAAATGTGAGGAAGTGATTGAAATACTAGGCATATGGGGTATTCTTATATTCAGGAGAAGCAAATGAATATATTTAGGGGTATTTTTTTGTCATAAACTAATTGTATGCAAATCCTGACACGAAAATATAAGCAAAATGTTGTTTTTTTTCAATTTTTTTCCTCTTTTTTTCTATTTTAATCAAATTAAACAATGAGGTATTCATATAATTGTGGTATCAAAAGAAAGCCCTACTTGTGCTTAAAAAAACAGTATATAATTTATGTGGGTGCACAAAAGGAATTAAAGAGAAAATATGGTTGAACAAAGACATAGTCAAAAAAGTCAAAATTGCTCCGGTCCTTAAGTCAAATCAAACTCAGATTTTCCCGGTCCTTAAGGGGTTAAACCCATGTTTATTTACATTAGCAGGGCCCTCTAATGGTCAAATTCCAGTTACTTATTCTGTTACATTCTAATGGAGGTGAAAGTCAGTGACTTACAGTTCTCCATAGAATGTGATAGAAACTGCTGAGTCATGCTGTCAGTTAGAACTATCAGGACGTAAACACATAGGGCAAGATGTTCAGAAAGTGGTGGTAACTGAAATTGTCTGGAATCAGAATGAAAAAGTTCTTACACCATGATCCGTCAGTTCTCAGACATGTTTCTGTCATTTTTTCCATCCAATTCCTCCATCTCCGTGAAAGGGAAACAGCCTTCTTAAAGTGGGTGGGGTTTAAACTTCCGTCATAATGTAAGGTATTTTCAGAAAAAATATTTGTTTGAACTGCATTTTTTTGTCTCATTAACGTCATTTGCTCCTGACATAATAAAAATGGCTAAACTTGGAGAAGAAAAATTAAAGTACTCATGATCTGACAAGTTTTTCATTATGACGACTTTTTGGACATCTCGTCCATAGTAAATTAACTTCCTGATTATTTGAACTGTTATAAATTTTGAATAAAACAACGGACATCAATGAGAGTACCCTTGTTTTACTCAGCAGGAAAAGTTCTTTAACATATAGGTTTTCATATTAAAAAAGGTTTAGTGCTCCTTTAAGGACCAGCTGAGAGTGTAGCATATTGATTAAAAATGCTTTGCCCACAGCTTTAGTACTTAAAGGGATAGTAATACTTGAAAATAAATGTATTTTATATTGTAGCCCTTAAAAAAACATGAAAAATGATATAAGTCGTATCTCCCAACCCTTTATGGTTTGGGAGATATTCACATGTAAAATATAGTAAAATTCTCTTTTCCTGGCTGTTTCAGCCAAGTCTGCCATCTAGTGGACAGATTTGGAATTCAGTCCACAGAGCAACCAACAGCTCTTTAGCAGTGCCGAGATCACGATCTTTGAAAAGAACTACTTAATTGGAACTATCTACAAAGTGTGCCTGACTTGAAAGCACACTTTGTAGACCATTCCAATTAAGAAATTCTTTTTAAAGATGGTGATCTCAGCACTTCTAGAGAGGCACAACCAGTCCCGGGACCGGATTCCAAATCTGAAGGGTGGAGCAATGACGTCACTCCAGGGGAAACTTTACATCTGAATATCTCCCAAACCATAAAGGTTTGGGAGATAATACTTATATCATTTTTCATGTTTTTTTAAGGGCTACAATATAAAATAAACTTATTTTCAAGTATTACTATCCCTTTAAGGGGTTAAGCAGGACTGAGCACTCTGAGTGCTGCAGTTAAAAACCTGTCATGACAGCCTCCATGTACATGTCTTCCAGAACTGACTGATGTTACCTCTTGAATAAAAGCATGAGGGAAAATTTATAGGGAGCGTTAGGATTTTCTGACCATATTAAGGAGGTGTTAATTTTTTTAAGATAAAAGTAACATACATTTACATGTTAATAAGTGGGAATCATTTGTTAAATTAACCCTTTAAGGACCAGAGAAGTGTGCAACCGATTTATTTTTAGTTCTTTTTTTTACCCTCGGATGCTAGAGACGTCTCTAACATCTAATGTGATTAAATGATAATAAAACCCCTCAACACCACTAACCTTACTATGGACAGAAAATCCTAATGACCCATGAGATTTTGCCCTTTTCAAGAGATAACATCATCAGTCAGTCCTGGATATCATATCCATTCAGATGGACATAGCAAAAAAACCAAAACCAAAAACATATGAACCTACTTAACTCTTTAACACCTCAAGGACCAGCCACGCGGCTTGCAGTTAAGGACCACTGGGCACTAGTCCTCAAGCAGCGTGCAGTCACGCGGGGACTACTAAATTCCATGAAGTGCCAGGACCGACACTGCTCCTTGAGTGCAGAACAGCTGTGACGGTCCTGGAAAGTCATTGGTCCTTAAAGGGTTAACCCCTTAAAGGCGCCCCCCCCCCCCAATTTGGTGCGGGGTTGACTGTTAAGGACCACAGAGCTTTCTTTTTTAGCTGAACTCTGGGATGGCAGAGCGACGTGCAACCGTGCTGCCATCCCAGCATTCCATGACGTCATGACGTGCCAGGACCATCATCAATCCTTAAGTGCCAGAAATGCGTGTAATACATGGCACAGAAATGCACTGCACAATTATCTGATCCTTGAAGGTATAGACAACCATGTGCAGTGTATGGAGATGGTGCCGTGTGGTCCTTCTAACAAGTGTCATGTCACCTTCGGAAGAAGCTCCCTAGAAGTGCAAAGCACCGCCTTATCCTTGTGAAACACCAAATAAGGTGGCTTACAGGACAGAGCATGTAACTCTGCAACATAGGGAACAGACACAATCGCAAAGAGAAAAGCCTTTTTCCACGTCAACAGAGACAGAGCAATAGTAGCAAAGATTCGAAAGGAGGGAGCTGAAGGACGCCCAAAATCAAGTTAAGATCCCACTGAGGAGTTGGAGACTTGAAAACAGGATGAGTATGAGCAACGCCTTGAAAGAATACTTTGACATCTGGAAGGATGGCAATGCACCTCTGAAAGAAAACAGAGAGAGCAGAAGTCTGAACCTTAAAGGAACTCAAACTGAGGCCCTTATCCACATTGTCCTGCAAAAAGGCCAGGACCGTAGGTAACTCAAAATCCTGAGACAGGTCCCTGTCAGCACACCAGGACAGAAAAGTCGACCAGACAGGATGGTAGATCTTGGAAGAAACGGGCTTGTGGGCACTAAGCATAGTGGCTACCACACCAGAAGAGAAGACCTTCTTCTTCAATATTGAGGATTCAATTTCCAAGCCATCAAAGCTAGCCGATGCACATCCTCCTTCCACAGGTAACCCTGTAGAAAAAGATCCAGACGGTTGGGGAACCGAAAGGGCTCTGCTACTGACAGTTCCACAAACTCCAGAAACCAATACTGGTGAGGCCAGTATGGAGCAATCAGAATGACTGGACAACGCTCCAGTCGTAGCTTCCGTAACACCCTGTGCAACATGGGAAGGGGAGGAAAGATGTATGCCAGAGGGAAGGTCCAAGGAATGGACATTGCATCCACCAGTAGAGCCAGAGGGTCTCGCCACAGAGAGCAAAACAACGGAACCTTCCTGTTGTGTCTCGTTGCCATCAGGTCGATGTAAGGGGGACCCTATCGCTGAACAATGAGTTGAAACACCTGTGGATGCAACTCCCACTTTCCGCTGTCCACTGTGTGTCGACTGAGGAAGTCCGCCATGACCTTGTCTATGCCTGGAATGTGCACTGTGGATATAGCTGGCATGTGATCCTCTGTCCAGGACAAAATATCCTTGACCTCTAACCACGCAGCGAGACTCCTTGTTCCGCCTTGTTTGTTGATTTACGCCACAGCCGTGGCGTTGTCGGACTCCACTCTCACTGGACAGTCTTCTAGCTGAGAAGCCCAATGTCTCAGAGCATGAAATATCGCCCGAAGCTCCAGAATGCTGATCAGAAGAAGAGACTCCTCCAGAGACCACTGACCCTGAGCGCTCAGGCGCCCCAGGACTGCACCCCAGCCGGAGAGGCTGGTATCCGTCTTCACCTTGGACCAAAAGGTCACCAGAAAGGACTTGCCCTTCAGCAGGTTGGAGAGGTCGAGCCACCAAGACAAGCTCAGCCCCACATGAAGAGGAAAGGAGAAAAATGACTTTCGAAGATCCTGCGGACCCTTGGACATCTGGATCACAAACCTCTGGAGTTCTCTAGTGTGCGCCATGGCAAACGGAACCGCTTCTATGGTGGAAATAAATTTCCCCACTAGAGATGAAAGCTTCTGGAGTGGAACTGAATCCTGTGACAGAATCGCTGAAACCCTGTGAGCGATCTGGTGAGCCACCTCGTCCGTGAGGAACACCATGTTCTTCTGAGTGTCGAAGAGAAGGGCCAGGAAGACCAGACGCTGGGATGGGACAAGATCTGACTCGTCCAAGTTGATAATCCACCTGTTACGGGTGAGCACCTGAATGCAGTTCTGAACCTGTTGAAGTAGGAGATCCGCAGAGGAGGACTTCAGAAACAAGTCGTCCATGTATGGAGTTACCTTGATGCCGTTCCGGTGGAGGACAGATATCAAGGTGCCCAGGATACGATTGAAAACCTGAGGAGCCGTCATCAGCCCAAAAGGAACGGCTGAGAACTGAAAATGTCCCCTGCCACAGGCAAACCGGAGGTACTGTCTGCTCTCTGGATGAATGGCAATGTGCAAATACGCGACCTACAGATCCAGAGAAGCGAGGAATTCTCCCAGGGACATGGCAGTGATCACAGTTTGCAAAGACTCCTGACGATAATGAGTCCGTGTCACAAAGGAATTGAGGTCCTTCAAGTCTATAATAGGACGACAGCCGCCATCCTTTTCGGCGACTACAAAGAGGTTTGAGTAGAACCCCTGTCCTGGAAAGGTACTGGCTCTAGAACATCCTTGTCCAGACGAGCCTGAACAGAGCTGTCGAACAGACAGCATTTCTCTGTACCCTGAGGAGTATGAGAAAGACGAAAGCGAAAAGGAGGAAGAGAAATTAAAGGGATCTTGTACCCTTCCTTCGCCACCTGTAAAACCCATGGGTCTGCCACAGACTCCTCCCAAACTCTGTGACAGAGTTGCAGACGACCACCCACAGCGGGGTGCAGACCTGGGTTCGGCAAGTCATGCCAAAGAAGTCTTGGAAGCCTTGGGCTTGGAGGAGACCTTGGGCTTCCACTGCTGTTTGGGGTTGGAGGAGGTACGCGGAGCTGAGGGAACCGTTTGGTTTGCCGAATGCGTCTCATTCTGGAAAGAACGAAAAAGCCGGTTATGCTTAAGCGGCAACTTCTTCTTAGGGACCAAGGGTAGAAGAGTACTCTTAATCCCAGTGGCTTCACTGATCAGATCCTTCAGCTCTGGCCCAAACAAAGAGGTACCCTGAAAAGGCAGGGAAAGCAAGACTTTCTTAGAAGCCGTGTCAGCAGACCAAATCTTGAGCCAAAGAGCTCGCCTGGCCACCATAGACATGGTGGAAACCCTAGCCATCATGCAGATGGTGTCCAACAAGGAAGCAGAAACATAGTGTTGTGCCTCAGATATGTTGGCAAGGAGACGCAACTTATCCGAAACAGGAGCATCCTGACGGACAGCCTTGGTGAGCTGCTCAGTCCAGACCACAATGGCCCGGTTCACCCACACAGCGGCAAATGCTGGATACATACCAGAACCAACAGTGGCAAAAATAGATTTGAGGGAAACCTCAAGCTTCTTATCAGTCCGGTCCTTCAGAGCAGAGGCATCAGAGACTGGTAATGCAGTAGATTTGGATAGCCTGGAAATAGGGGCATCCACTTTAGGCTGATAAACCCACTGAGCAAGTGCGGCCTCTGAAAAGGGATAAAGCTTAGCAAATTTCCTGGAAACAGACGCTTTCTTTCAGGAGATTTCCACTCTTCACACACAAGATGGTCAAGAGTGGGGTTAAGTGGAAAGTATGTAAGGTGCTTAGCGGGCTCCTGGAATACATCAGAGGGATCAGAAGGGACCTCTTGAACTAGGGGAATGTTAAGAGTGGTTAAGACAGCCCTGATTAGGCCCTCAGCAGGCTTCAGGATCAGCTTCAAAGGAATCCCCAAGAAACTGAGATGACTCTAATACAGAACATTCCTCAACATCTGAGTCCAACAACAGTTCCTCCTCAGAGGAATCTGAAACATCAGGAACTCCCTGAGGTTTTGGCAGGGAAGACCTGACAGAGGAGGGGGCTGCCAAGCCTGAAAGGCCCCCTGTAATAGGGATGGAAAGAGTTGTAAAGTGGACCTAAGGTTCCTAGTCGCAGCCTTAAACTCTTGCACCCAAGCTGGCTCTATAGCATGGCCGGAGGTCCCTGGAATGGTGTCAGGGACATCAGAACATGCTTGGCATAAGTGATCTGAATATTCTCTAGGTAGCCCTGAGTGACAGGAAGAGCAACGTGCAATGGGGGATACAGAGACCCCAGCCTCCTTTGTCTTAGGTCTAGCCCCAAGCTCCAGCAGTATAGACATTCTCACAGTGTCAAAATACACAACTGTACAATAAATCGCCCAATTATAATGTGCATGATTAAAGTTTCACCCCAGAAATCGCTAATATAAACTTATCTGGCAGGCAAAGGGTTAATCTGCAGAGGAGAGAAGAGTCCAAGCCCTGCGTAGGATACTCGCCCAGAAACACTCACAAAATGGCTGCTGCGGCGGGAGCCAATCA
This sequence comes from Rhinophrynus dorsalis, assembly GCA_037306005.1. Taxonomy (NCBI): domain Eukaryota; kingdom Metazoa; phylum Chordata; class Amphibia; order Anura; family Rhinophrynidae; genus Rhinophrynus; species Rhinophrynus dorsalis. The sequence goes on along the minus strand of CM074723.1, from coordinate 339,241,917 downwards.
GAAACAAGGGCGCTAAGCAGTGCTCATGGGGAATGTGGTTTTCCCGAAAAGTACCCTAAAACAGTGCCCGAAGCCCCCTGAGTCCCCCAACACACTGGAAACATCAACTGGATGATAGAGCAAGGGTAGACAAGTAAAATGAGCCACCTCTGAAGTCACTATGTTAAACGGTTGCAGAGATACGTCCCAAACAGTCTGGTTCCATAGAAGTGAATGGAGCAATGGCGTCTATGCAGTAAAGCGCGGCTTAAAGGCGCAGTACTCAATCTCTACAAATATTAAAGTAAAACATAAAAAGGTGTAAAACATCTACAGAACATGTGAGGATACCCAGAAAACACCAATCCAGTAGGAAAAGTGCCATAAAAACCAATAAAGTGCCAAACCAGCAGTTAAAGGGTTAAGTTACCACATAAAACTGCTCCAAACACCCAAACAGACATACAGATATACCCAATGAGTGCAGGAGTGTGCAGTAGGAACTCCAGAAATACACCCCTGTGCGGAGGGGTACTGTGGGACAAGTGGACCTGCAGCACTCAAAGGGTAGCTCACCTTTCCTGCAGATCTTTATCACGGTCCCCGTGTTTGCTGTCAATCTCTGTGATGATACTTGTGCATTGGTAGAGACTGATTGGCCCGCCCAGGATGCTCCTTTTTATACTGGGTCTTTGGTACTTGTCAGCTGCCCTTTCGTGGTGTTCCCGATCCTGTGCATGTGTTGCTGTGTTCCTAATTTCTGTGTACCGACTCGGCTCGTCTGACCCTTCTACGTTCCTGCTCCGTGATTGACCCGGCTCTGGCTGACGTTCCTGCTCCGTGATTGACCCGGCTCTGGCTGACGTTCCTGCTCCGTGATTGACCCGGCTCTGGCTGACGTTCCTGCTCCATGACTCAACCCAGTTCCGGATATTGTTCCTGTTTTCTGATTGTTCCTGTGCTCCAGTGGCATCTTGTCGCCTACCGGCGACATTCTGGACAGTGTTGATTGTTCGCTCTGACTATCACTTCTCTCTAGCTGAGCTGTTGCCTCCGTTACCGAGCCAGTCTATAGTGCCTTGCTGAGCGGCTGCCTCTGTTACCGAACCTGCCATTAACCCTTAAGGTGCCAGTTGCCTCCGATAAAGAGCCTGTACACTTGCCAAGCTTGTTGCATCCTACCGAGCCATATTACACTTATTGAGCCTGTGCCTTTTGACCGAGCCTATCCGTTACACTAGCAGAGCAGATTCCAGTGAGTGTGCGTTCAGTCCTTGGTTGCACCTCCGGGTGCTTATGGGCGTTCCATTGCTCTTGCATTGTGTTGCTGCGTGACGGCACAGGAAGGGTGTCTTGGCTCTGGCCCCCAAGTGCTCATTGTGTTACGTATCTATTGCACTACCAGTGCACTGGCTCTCAAACAGCTTGGGCAGTGTTTCTCCATTATAGCACCTTGGTGGTGCTTGTGGCTCAGGTCCCGTTGGTACATGCAGGGTTCGTTTATTGTGAGAATAAGGGCGCTCCAGGTTCTGGGTTTTGCTCCAGCAGTGGCATCTCTCTGATACTTCACCCTCCGGCGTATTGGCTCAGCTCTGATCATCTGGCTGTGGCTTTTGGGTGTCCTATTATACAGCTATTTGAGAGTGATCCAGTTCAGACGCGATCTGCACTTCTCCTTGCACTTTCCAGAGACTGATATCACTTATCGGGCGTTGGTCAATTACCATCACAGAGACTGATCTGTTGCTCTAAGCATTAACCCTTGGTACTACATTCTCTCTGACCATTCTGGTAGCTCCTTTCTATTGTGCCAGAATTACTGTCATTACTTGTATTACCTGTCTTGGCCCCCAGGGGCGCTGTTCTTTAATTTTATTTTCAATAAAACTGTGTTTTTTGCTTTTAACCATTGTCTGAGTGTCTGAAAACCGTAACAATCGTCTGTCTTCACATTAACATGGGGAAGAATTACCTCAGTGGGTAAGTCCTGGGGAAGCACTTGAATCAAGACTTTCCCCCTCAGGGCTTAAGGTCCACAAAAAGCACCTGGATACTGAGCTAGCCACATCTAAGGGCATTTGTCAGTCATGGTAATCTGCCTAATGGTGGTATTCCATATCTAACAGAAAAATAAAAAGATTCTAAAACTATAGCAGAACAGTTCCCAGCCTGGTGTTGTCTTCACTGAGGAACAAATCTTTCTGGAGCTGATTGGCTAGCTGCAGCCAAGGAGGGAAGGGAGGCTCCATCCCCTGCATACACTTTGAGAATTTGTTCCTGCCTACTAAGGGGCGGATCGCCTCCCAGCGTTACCAGTAACCTGTATTGGACGACAGAGAAAGTTAAATTTTTTAAGCACTACAAAACTATAAGCATTTTTTATGGGATATTACTGTCCCTTGAAAGTAATAGTAATACTTCATTTTACCTTTATTTAATATTGTAGCCATTAAAAAACATTAAGAACGATATAAGTCTTATCTCTCAAACCTTTATGGTTTGAGAGATATTCACATGTAAAGTTTCCCCTTCCCTGGCTGATTTGGTCAAGTCTGCCATCTAGCTGACAGACTTGGAATCCGGTCCACAGACCAGGCGGCGCCTCTCCAGCAGAGCCGAGATAGCAAGATACAAAAAATAACTAGTTCATTGGAACAATCTACAAAGTGTGCTTGCAAACCAGGCACACTTTGTAGACCATTCCAATGAAGTAGTTATTTTTATATCTTGCGATCTCGGCTCTGCTGAAGAGCCTCCGGCTAGTCTGCAGACCGATTCCAAATCTGTCAGCTAGGGCGCTGACATCAGTCAGGGGGGAAACTTTACTTGTGAATATCTCTCAAACCATAAAGGTTTGAGAGATAAGACTTATATCATTCTTAAAGGGATAGTAATACTTCGTTTTAACATTATTTTATTTTGTAGGCATTAAAAAAACATGAGGAATGATATAAGTCTTATCTTTCAAACCTTTATGGTTTATGAGGTATTCACAAGCAAAGTTTCCCCCTCCCGCCCCTTTTACCTACTGTAAACAATCTCTTCTCAGATGTGGAATGCAGTCTATAGACCAGACAGATAACAGAAGGGGACACTCTTATTCCTATGAAAACAATGAAATCCCTGCCCCCCTTGACAAGCTTTTCAGGTTTTTCCCTTATCTTAATTGAAGATTGTCCCTCTCTGCAGTCTACCTGGGCACCTCCCTTCTGCTCTCGATAAACAGTGTTACATCAGTAAAAGGGGCGGGAGGGGGACACTTTGTCATTGAATTACTCTGGAACTACAACTCTGACAGAATTGAAATAACACTCTCCAAAGTCCAAATACCATGATGATTAATTAGAGCTGCTTTTATTATGAAACATTACTATCCCTTTAATGTTTTTTTAATGGCTACATTATTAAATAAAGCTAAAATGAAGTATTACTATTACTTTAATGTCTTCAAATGCTGAATGCCTTCCCTATAACATGTGCAGTATAAAGGAAGAAGATTTTTCCTATTTCCTTTATGCCTTGTTAGTAATGGTGAGAAACAAGGCACAAAGCTGGCCCTAAGCAATTGGATTATTTTCCGTGTTTGTAGTTTAGTCATGGGCCTTTAGCAGGAGCTGTAAAATCTAGCACCTGTGTTAGAATGGTGTCATATTAGTACATCCTCTCATAGGACTTTTCTTGCTGAGAAAAAATAAAATTATTGCCACTGCTATCCATAGACAGCAACAGCAACAGTGGCAGCATAAAAATGGACAGGGCAAGAATATACTGCACCAAAAAATGCAATTTTTCACAGTAATAGCTTTGGAACAAAGGCCCATATTTATAAAAGGGGAACTCATAAAAATTCCTGTTAAATTAGGTTGGGCTCTTAACGCCTTGAATGCTAGTGAGGTCTTCAATGCATTGCAAACAATGTATTGGAGACCTCTCTAGTATTCAAGGGGTTAAAAAGCTTTATTCAAGTGCATGGGAAGTTAGGAATGTTTATGTGTCTCCTATGGTGCAGTTGGTTTAATCCAGAATATCTCCAGTTTGCTTTTATTAAAATGGGCCAATATACCTCATTTATCAAGCTAAATAGGCAGAATTTTTTAGCAAACCAACTGCAGCGTAGGGACAAATAAACTTCCCCCAAATGTTCACTGATTTAAATGTAGTTTAATCTCTTGAATGATACAAAAGGTATCCATTGTATCACTTTGCAATGCGCTGAGACCCATCTAGCATTCAAGAAGTTAAAAGCCCCTTTAAAATCAATGGGAATGTACATCTCTCCCCCTTTTAGCAGAGCTGGTTTGCTCCAGAACTGCACCTCTTTATAGGGATAATAATGTTTCACAAAAACAGCAGCTCCAATTAATCTTCATAGTATTTGGGCCATGTTTATGTTTATATGTTTTTACATATTTAAGCGGAACTTTCAGCTATTACTAAATCGCCATGCATTCATTAAACGCATGGCGACTAGCTTGTGAATCAAAGTCTTACCTTTAAAAAACAGCAGATTCTAAAGAAATCTTTGCCGTTTGGAGACTGATGGGCAGGTTAGTGCGGTCTGCATGCCTGTACCATCAGTCCCGGTTACCATGTGTTACTCTGCAATGCTATGCAATGGAGACCGGGACCGACAGTGCAGGTGCATAGACAAGATGTCTGCGCTGTAGCCTGGGTTCCGGTCTCCAAACTACAAAGATTTCTTTAGAATCTGAGATTTTTTTAAAGGTAAGAGATGGATTTCCAAGCTAGTCACCAAGCGCTTAATGAATGCATGGCGACTTGGTAACAGCTAAAAGTTCCGCTTTAAGTGTTACTATACCATAAAAATGACTGTTTAGGATTGTCTGTAACTGGGTCGATATAAGATAACACCCTTTCTGAATACAAGAACTGTAGGTACTAATCCAAATAAATCAGTTCACTTCAGCTCTTGGCTCATTACAAGCAAAAAAAAAAAAAAGAAATGATCTCTGAATAGAGCCGTTTAACACCTTAACGACTGAGCCATCCGGGGTGGGCAGATCTAGAGGACAACGGCACTTTATTATTTATTTTTTTATTTTTTTTTATGCAATACATTCAGGGATCGCAGAGAGGCGTGCAGCCGTGCTGCGATCCCAGAATTCCATGAGATGCCAGGACCATCACCGGTCCTTAGAACAACACCACCAATGATGGACCTGGCACGTCATCAGTCGTTAAGGGGTTAAGCATGCGTTAAAAAGCAAGTTTAGGTTTATGTTTTAGAGGTGTAACATAATTAGATGTTAGATATGCAAGATGTAAGTACATGAATTTAAAGTCATATCAACCAGTTTTATTCTTAGTGTTCCCTTAAAATAGCAGTAAACATTTTCTTAATAAAAATATATTATAGGGCTTTTTCTGCTGAATACAACAAGGCGACTCTTATTGCTGGTAGATTTTTAACCCTTTGAGTGCAAGAAGGCTATGCAAAACATTCCTTCTGGCACTCAAAAGGTTAATCCAAAAGTTGTTACAAACTTTCTTTTTCATTTTCTATTGTGGTCACTAGGTGGTGCTATTCTTGCCAGATACCAGCCATAATCAAATGCTTAAAGGGAAAGTAATACTTTATTATTACTATTCCCCATTTTGTAGATATTTGTAAAATATTTTAATAGCCCCCAGGTTCATCTCTCAAACATTTATGGTTTGAGAGATAACCAAAGGCAAAGTTCCCCCTCCCTCCCCCTTCCCTGAAGTCAGCGTTGCACTGACTGCAGGGGAAGTCTGTCATACGACAGGCTTGTGGCTCTGCAGCTGAGCTGAGATCCCGTTAGTGAAAAAATAATTATTTCACTGAAACGGTCTTCTACACTGAAACGATCTGACCCGAAGACTGGGTTTTATACTTACGTATCTGGGTCTCTGGCAACAGGGGCTTATTCTCAGGGCTCAGTGTATTCCCTTGTAACTCCACCTACTTCACTGCCAGTTCCTGTCACTCTCTGTCCTGTTCTTCCCAGGCCCCTCCCATTTTAAAGGCAAAACCTGTTTCCCCCTCCTCCCAATCTGGCCCACCTCACTTTATGAGATGAATCTTGTCATTTGGACACTTCCACTACCAGCCATTAGTGGCCCTCCAGAGGCTTGGGACAAAAGGATTCCCAGGTATGGTATGCTGATCTCTTTAGACCAGGGGTGTCTATTCCTTCTCCCTGTCTATATAACTACTTTCCCGCTCTTCCCTTTCTTATTGCTATAAAAAGGTCACAGTCTAATTGACCTTTAATCTATAATTACATTTACATGTAAATGTGTCTTTCTTAGCTACTCATTTTCTAAGAATTTGAAAATGTATTTTGCTTGATCTGACAAACGTTACTTATTATAAAAAGTTCAGTAGTTTTATAGAAGCAATCACACTTAGCTGCTTCCATTTAGATTAAGATAAGGACACATATGAAATACAGTACAATGAATAATGAGGTCTTTGCCCACCAAACTATCAGAGCTGAGAAACACATTGTGCAGCCAAGGGTTTTAAATGACAGATTCTATATTCCTGTGTGTCTTACTATTGTCAGTCAAACATGTCCTATTTTCTGTAGTTAATGGTTTAGTGTTTTGTAATATAGCAGGTAATTATTACATAACTTTACTGGGAAAGGAACAGGAAGCATGGCTAAAACTGCAAATATGAAAGCATTATACCAGAAAAAGGCAATAAGATAACCCCTTCTGACCCATCATGTAACAGTTTAGAGTACTCCAGCAGTTGTTGGACTACAGCTCCCATTATTCTCAGCCTGCCCCTTGGTTGACGGCAAAACGACAGCTGTAAAACACGTTGCCCATCAGTGGATAAGATAGAACATTGGCTAAATGGGTCTTAAAGGAGCAGTAAACTTTTTTTATGAAAACATATCTTACAGAGCATTTCCTGCTGCATAAAACAAGGTCACTCCCATTGCTGTCAGATGTTTTATTCAAAATGTATAGCAGTTTAAATAATCATGAAGTGAATTTACTGTGTTTACTTCCTGTTAGTTCTAACTGACAGGAAGTGACAGGCAGTTTCTATCACATTCTATGGAGAACTGTATGTCTCTCTTTTCTGACTTTCCTCTCCATTAGAATCTAACAGGAAAGCTAATTAGAATTTGACCACAAGAGGGCAGTGCTAATGTAAAAAACCATGGGTTTAAACTGGAATAACTCGGGAAATATAAATCTCTCCGCAGTGTGCGTATTCTTATTTTACTCAATAGGAAAATATACAATATATATTTTTTCATAAAAAAAGTTTACTGCTCCTTTAAAGTGGGTGGGACCACAGCCTTTGTGGTCCACCACTTTCTGCTGCCTAGGACATCAAGACAGATTGTCATATAGCTGCACATAGCTGCTAGGTAATGTACTTAGAGGCTGCCTTCCACATTTTATAAAAGCACATATAAGCTTCCCTTCCATTTCTGCTGTCTCTGTTCTGATGTATGTAGGTGTGTCATGTTTGAGTCACAGATTAACAGACGTCTGCCGTTTGACCCTTCATTTTTCATCACCTCCCTCCCACATGTATCATTTGAATAATATGGGTACAACCATTATCTACATTTGTTTAAAAAAGCAAGACTCGGAAAGCTGTTGAAGCTATAAAATAGAATCAAAAGCTTTTCATAATTTGCTATTATCTGCTTTCTGGAGAGGAATTTTAAATTAAAGCAACAATAAAAATGAGGAGCTTGTATAACCATTTGTATGAACTGCAGTCTTAATTAAAGACCAGCAAAATGTATTACAATAATTACAGAGCCCTTAATATTTTTTTAGATTTTAGAGTTTATAGTTTAAATCTAATTTAAAACAACTAAATGAAAGCATCTCTAAATGGTATGTGGCATTGTTAGCTGAACAAAATGTTTTTAGTTCAAGAGAAAAAAGTACAAGTTACAAAATGCACATCCAGGGTCGTTCATTCCAATCTGGAAATAACAACTAAATTCATACATTATAATGACAGGTCATAAATGAGAAAACATATTCCAAACCCATAGGTTTATCTTTGGTAGGCTGACCATATTTCCTTGAGACTAAAAAGGGATGGGGTGTGGGACAAACGGACAGTGGGAATCCGCAACTCTGAGTCCGATCGTAGTAAGCTGCAAGCAGCGAGAACGTGTTCGCTCCGTCTCTTACTAGCGGTGTTCTCTCTTTCTCTGGCCAAAAAGACTGCCACTGAAGTAAACCGGAACTTCCTCTCTTTGTCACTCACACTAGTGGTTTTACTGTGTTTACTGTAGGGCATTGATTACCATAGAGTCTTATGACTCGTCATCATATCATTGTCTAAGAGACTCTACGGTAATTTACCATAGACTCGAGGGTCTTAGACAGTTATGAGTCACTCGAGTCATAAGACTCTATGGTAATCAATGTGTACAGTAAAACCACTACTGTGACAAAAGGAAGTTCCAGTTTACTTTATCTTACGAGAAATAAACAAGCTGCGCTCAGTTTTTTACAAGAAATTAAAAACTATATAAAAGTTATATCAAAGTGGAACTACTACCCGACACAATCTTTAGCTTCACTATGTCCCCATCTGGTGACTAGCTGCTTAATAGCGCTAGTCGCCAGAATAATTACCTTATTTAATAGATTTCTGCTCTCTTCCATGGTTGACAGGCAGGACGGAGAGCAGACATCTTGCCAATGTGACGTCCATGCGCCTGTGCTGTCAGTCCCAGCCGGAGCCAAATGGCTCCTAGAAACGCCTCCTAGACCCATCTGGGACTGACAGCGCAGGCGCCGAAGTCACAATGGCAAGATGTCTGTCCATGGAAGAGAGCAGAAATCTATTAAATAAGGTAATTATTCTGGTGATTAGCGCTACTAAGCAGCTAGTCGCCAGATGGGGACTTAGTTAAGCTAAAGATTGTGCCGGGTGGTAGTTCCGCTTTAAAAATGGGACAAATGGGACATTTATATTAAAAAGACGGGACGGTCTGGGAATATGAAAAAAATGGTACTGTCCCTTTTAAAACGGTACGAATGGTCAGCCTAATCTTTGGTAGCATTCATATCCCTGAGTGCCAGAGGGGTACGCAACGTGTTGCTGAACAATGCTTTGCTTACCCCTCTGGCACTCAAAGGGATATATTTTGCATTGTCAGTCTATTCCCACAAACATAGAAACATGGTTGTTTCCACAAACTGACTGTACATAACAGCAAGTGGTAGATGACCTTGTAATTCTCCTGTGAAAAATTCCTGATGTACACGTAGCTTGATCCATAACAAACGGCACAGCTTACTCCATAATTAATGGACACTGCCTCTGACAGTCCCATGACAGGTAAAAAAAAACCCAACAACAATAACACACGTGTATGCGTGTCCATTATTGGCTCTTTATTTATAAATGTACTTTCCTAAGGTGGTGTCCTTCATACAGCTGCCTGATATTTCTATCTATACATGTTTGCATTATAGCTACAGTTGTCTGTCTATAGTGATCTATGATGAAGTTATAGGACACCTCCTTACAACAATGGGCTTGAATATACTGGAATGTATATAATGTATATAAACTATACAAATCTTTATCAGATTACAAACTGAAACCATTAGCAATGGACTACAAGGGAGATCAAATAATCCCATATATAAATGTATATAGATGTACCTGACTGCTACGTGAAGGACACTTACCAAGGTATATTATTCTGTTAACCAAAGCAAGAACCACCATGCTTAGCTTTAAAGTGGATCTGTCACATATAGATAAGTAATGCTCATTAGTTAGAGCATTTAGCGAAAACGTTTAATATGTTACACATTTAAAAAAAAAACAAAAAAAAAAACGTTATCTGTGCAAAAATTCAAGTTTAAAACGTGCCCAGCAGCCTACTTGAGGCTTTCAGCGCAGCCTCTGCTCCCGTCCCACTACCCAGTATCCTCCGATGACAGAGGCTTTCTTTCTTTAAGCTGGAGCAATCTCATTGGCAGAGATCGATATGTAGCCAATGAGGTCACTCCAGCTTAGAGACCGACAGCCTCCATCATTGGAGGATGCTGTGTAGTGGGACGGGAGCAGCCTCTGTGTGGCAAGCCTAAGTAGGCTGCTGGGCACCTTTTTAACATAAATTTTTGTGCCGATAATGGGGGTTTTGTCAAAAATGAATAACATGTTTAACTTTTTCGCTGAATGCTCTAACTAATGAGCATTACTTTTCTATATGTGATAGATCCACTTTAATATTCTATATTATAATTCGCTAAGTATGTTTGTCAGAAGCCATCATGAGCAGTAGAGACAGCTGCACAAGCTGCAGTCATGCGCAGTACAGACTGCCTGCGCCGCGGATGCCCCACTCCGTATCAGCCGCAGTGCGGGCAGTCAGTACTGCGTATGACTGCAGCGCCGCCAGTGTTGGCCAGTGTACACGGGCTTTAAAACTAGCATCTAATAAAAGAGGCCATTTCAAACTGTGATCATCTGCTTTATATACAACTGTAAAGCACCAATGTTACCATAAAGGATTAACAATATAATCAAAAGACAACCAAACTGAGATACTTCATATAAATCACCTAAACGCAAAATTGTTTAGTGAGCCCTTCTTAACTCAGTACATACTGGAAAATTATATTACCCAGGCTTTATGAAGTAAATTGGAGTGGATAGGGCAGACACTGACATGTACGGCTAGTGTACCTAGAAGGTTTAATCTGTTTAACCCTTTGATTACTGGAAAGTGCAACACATTTCTCAAACCTCTAGCATTCTAAGGTAAGCTGATCAGACTTCACCTCTGGGAGGGGACATATGAGAAATAAGCATGTTTCATGGTTACACTGAAATCAAGGCAGCCCTGTAATATGCTTTTGTCATGTGCCCCTGGTTATAGAGAATCTGGAGATGGAAAATGTTCTGATTAGCATCAGTGACCATCATACTTGCTGTATTACTAATTTCTCTATTCTATGTAGAAATTGCAACACATTTTAAACAAACACTTGCAACACTATGTTATACAGGGAAAGCAAAATGCTTATCCATAGTGTATTATAAACTCCTGTCGTGTTAAGGTATGATATATAAGAAAGCCTAAAATGAGCTACTGCTGACTCCCAGTAGAGAACAGTCAGTGCAATCACTGATTTAACCTACGGACTGCCAAAACAGAATACAGCAATCATCTGCAGTAAAAGAACAATCATCTTTCAGTAAGGGAGTATTGAAAGGGTTAATAAAAGAGAGGGTGGGTAAAATCAATAGAAAATTGTTATATACGAGATTTGGTGATACTATAATGTTTGTTCTTTTTGTGGTTCATAATTATGAGTCCTGAGTGTGAGCAAACCTGTGTGCAAACCTATCTGGTATGCAAAGCATTTGAGTTTAATGAATGTTTAACCCCGAGTGTCAGATAAGAACATAAATAAAGGTGCACACCTTTTTGGCAATCAAGGTGTTAACTACACTGTCGATGCACCGAGGTGTGATAAAGAGGTGACAGAGAGGAGATTACGTCTCCAGTGATATCACTTCTCCAAGTCCTGTGTTATTCTATGGAACCAAAGCACTAGGATTTCCCAAACATTGGAGATCTTAGCGCATAGGTTCCATAGAATAACATAGAACTTGGACAAATTACATCACTGCAGAAGTCCTATCCACTTTATCACCTCTTAATCACTCCTTAGCGACTAACCCCAGAGTGTTTCTAACAATCAGGGGAGGCATTTTCTATGTTAAATAGCACTATGGCAGCTTCCTTGCTCACACATAAATAGGCAATTTTTTACTTTGTATTTAGTTTTGATTGTGTATTGGTAGGTATGTGGAATTGTTTTTGCAAGATGTTTTAAAATGAAAGATGATGTTTCAAGGTGACAGTTCCACTTTCAAGTGACAGTTCTGTTTGCTTATCTTAGTTTAGGGATCTGGTGAGAATCCCTTTAATCCTTGCTGCACTTACCTCACTTTTTGTCTACGTATATTATGGTGTCTTTTAGCCCTGTTTGACAAGAGAGTGTCCTTATGCCACACGTCAGACATGTTTTCTAGGCATTGTTATCAGAGTTGCTCCTCAAACCTTGTCACTAAAACAGCAGGGTCTTCTCTTATGATCAATGAGTCATTTTGTTAGATTCATCTATTGTTATGTGAGGAAAGAAAAAAAATCTGCACTACTGGTGAGCAGTGTTCTAGGCCATGGGTAGTCAAATGGTGACTCTACAGCTTTTGGGGACTACAGCTCACTGGCTAGTTGGGGATGATAAGACTCTCAGTTCCCATGAACTGAAAGTCCAACAATTTTTATGCACCACATGTAATATATTGTTGGAAATCTAAAAAAACTAGAAACATAGCTATAGAGAAGAGGATGTTTCTAATTTGCATTCCTCTAACTGTTGAACTCAATTCCTATAGGAGTTGTAGTACAACAATAGCTTGAGAACTGCACATTGCCCACTCCTGGTCCAGAGTGGACAGCTTTGTGCAAATATAAAATACAAGAAAAGAATCAGACACCTGACACTTTGCCATTCAAAACAAGGTAAGATACCCAGGCTGATGGCTGAATGCCTACTTACACAATAAACAATATGTAAATGAAATGGCCAAGTGAAGACAGATGATGAGGCTGAGGAATACCTACAACAACCTCATGCTTGGTGGTTGATATACCTTTCAATGAATGCCAGAGAGTTTCCCAATACATTGAACAGCAAGACACAAGTGTAACGGAGCTTAGTCCGTTACTGGAGCCCTTGTCTGAGCCTGGACCTGTGATTCAAAGAGCTTCAGAGACTGTGGACAGTTTACCTTACTTGGACTATGCTTTGGGCCCGGTCGTTCGACCAGGACAGCTGGTAAACCGAATACAAAGACTCCCACTCTACTTTATGTGAACAGGCAGTAGAGTCAGACAGAACTTTGTGCACAGAACTGCCCTGTGCTAGGCGAGTCGACCACTCGCATTGGTACCTAAAAGACTGGCCCAAGGCTTGTGTTCATAAACTGTGTTTAATGCAATGTCGAACAGTCTAGGTTAATGTATGTGGTGTATTCCAGGGTTTACACATTCACCGACCACGAGTCGGAGGTTCCTGGCTTGGTGTTTGACACACGAGGAGTCGAGGGCAGTGAGTCGATGTTCGACTGGTCGAATCCTTGAGCAGGAGGTTTAAAAGTCTCCCATAGACCTAACATGGGGAAAAGTAGGCGGCTTGGGGATTGGTCGAACAGCAGACTCACTGTACGCCTTGATTGGCCAGGACTGAAGCTGAATATTCAAACTAGTTGAGTACGTGCTTCAACCCCTGGCCATTGTCCCTCAAATGTGTATTCCCATCCCTCAAGTCTTTGTGTCTTTTGTCTAGAGTTAATCAACCCTTTTGTATCTGAAATGTAACCATGTCTGAGTCATTGTATTTGTTAGGCCATCTGCTGTTGGTCTTTTGTCTCCTGTGCTGTGACTGGATTATGTCCCTATTGTATCTGGTTGGCCCATGTATTCCAATGTAGGATTCGTGTATAAATATGTGCAGTTTTGTACCAATAAAGAGTTAGTATTTTGAGTGAACAAGGAGTCCTGGTGCCTTATGTTCCATGGTATAAAGTGGCCACTCTGACACCCATCTGAATCGAGTATCCTGCATCGACGGCAGCCTGATGACCGCTTCCTGCGTCTTGATTTCGTATGCTGTCAGGCGTCGACGTGGACTCCGTCTTCCCTTTCTTTGAGTTTCCGAGATCATCCGACTCAAGCTTACAGCGTGTTCAGACCTGTTCAACAACAGCTACCTGGTTCCTGCAACACTTTCCCTGTTATTCGTTCGACCGGGAGTAGAGGCCTCACTCTCTGCTGTGGGGCGTTCAGCCTGAGACTCTTCGACTGCTCTGGAGCCTTGTCGACTCCTCCTCGACCCGCATCCTTCGACTCCGAGTCCACTACATCGGAGTTTGACGCCTCTGCGAGTCAACAACCAGAGCATCCATCTGTTTGACCGGTGCATCCGACGGCACCAGTCCGGCGTTGAAAAGGAGAGACCCAGGAATGATGGCGTAAGACTATGCGGTCCCTTCTTGTTTTCGTTACACTGGTGGCAGCGGAGGGATTTCTCCTTCTTTTCATTGGGTGCATCGAATGAGACATAGTGGATACCTTGGGGTCATACGAGAACCGATTCGACATCCTCCGGTTCCATTGGAGGATCCGGCCTGGCAATGTCATAGACTAATGTGTCCCAGAGCTCGGTGGTTGCATTGCAGAGGAGCTACGGATACAAGATGACTACTGGGACTTGGTCAACTACACGGACCGGGAGTATTTGCCTGGGATTCTCATCGCCTTTTACCCAGCCTGCTTGCGATGTAAGATCCAAGGACTTGTGTGGGACGCCTACAACCAGGATTCTACCTTTGGTCGCCTGGAGCCCAGTCGATACTGGAAGATCCGGGACAAGAGGGAACGCATGTCTGGGGGGTACTTTCCTCTGAGCCTGGAGGAAAACCTGAATATCCTCGCCAGTGAGGAATGGAACCTGGAACAGGCGTACTCTAGGTTGATACAAGAAATCCCGCAGGGAGAAGACTGGGGGGTAACGCATATGAGGACTACTCAGCTGAGCAGGACTTAAGTGACTGGGAGGTCTGGGATTATGTTACCCCTGTTCACTCTGCACTGGTGAGTTGAGTGGGAATCCACTCCTCACCAGTGACCCTTGCTTTGCCCCATATCAGGGTGTGGGACAACTGTCCTCCCTGATGAACCTGTTGCCCTGGAATGTGGTGACCCTGTGGACTGTGAACTGGTGGGTGGGAGCGAGCCCACTAGCCTCTATGTAACCCCTAGCCTGGTGAGTGGGAGCAAGCTCACCAGGGCCTGGGAAAACCCTGCTGTGGTGGATGAGACGCAGCCCCTGCCCTTTTCCTGTGGATACTGCCCTGGAGAAAGAGAAATGTGTGCTCTCCAGGGGCATGGATGTTACTGCCCTGAGGAATGGGACTGTGGTCTTCCTCAAGGCAGAGAATGGTCCTGGAGTTTGTGGCCTGGAAAAAGAGGACCCCAGCGGACTGAAGGAGTCTCCTGTTGTACCTGTGAACTGGTGGGTAGGAGCAAACCCACCAGCCCTACGAGAGCTCACCAGGGCCTGGGAAACCCCTGCTGTGGTGGATGAGACGCAGGTCCCCACCAGCAGCCCCAGTCCGTCTCCTATTGCTGTTGCCCTGGAGAAGGAGAAAAATGTGCTTTCCAGGTGCATGGACAAGATTGCCAGGAGGATTGGGAGAAAAGAAATGGCCCTGACGGGCATGGACAAACAGAAGCCACCCAACCTGGTGATAGCCAGGACCAAGAGGCACCAGTTTCCCTGGCCCAGGACCAAGGACCTCAGTTTTACTCCTGGCCCAGGACAAGGGGATCACCTGTTGTTTCCAGGCCCGGACAAGGGGCTAATGTTTTCTCCTGGCCCAGGACAAGAGGTTACCTGTTGTTTCCAGGCCCGGACAAGGGGCTACCTGTTGTTTCCAGGCCCGGACAAGGGGCTAACGTTTTCTCCTGGCCCGGACAAGGGGCTACCTGTTGTTTCCAGGCCCGGACAAGGGGCTAACGTTTTCTCCTGGCCCGGACAAGGGGCTCAAGTCTTTTCCTGACTCAGGACAAGGGGTTCAAGTTGGGCTCTCAGCTACAGACAAGGGGCTCAACCCAGCATGGCTTCCAGAGTCCCAAGCCAGCACTTTTCGGCAACCATTGGAGCTTAGTCCGTTACTGGAGCCCTTGTCTGAGCCTGGACCTGTGAGCTTCAGAGACTGTGGACAGTTTACCTTACTTGGACTATGCTTTGGGCCCGGTCGTACGACCAGGACAGTCGGTAAACCGGATACAAAAACTTCCACTCTACTTTATGAGAACATGCAGTAGAGTCGGACAGAACTTTGTGCACAGAATTGCCCTGTGCTAGGTGAGTTGACCGCTCGCTTTCGTACCTAAGAGACTGGGCCAAGACCTGTGTTTAATGTAATGTCGAACAGTCTAGGTTAATATATGTGGTGTATTTGAGGGTTTACACATTCACCGACTATGAGTTGGAGGCTCCCGGCTTGGTGTTCGACATTGAGTCGAACATGAGGAGTCGAGGGCAGCGAGTCAACATCGGATTGGTCGAATGCCTGAGCAGGAGGTTATTAGGTCTCCCATAGACCTAACATGGGGAAAAGTAGGCGGCTTGGGAATTGGTCGACCAGCAGACTTACTGTACGCCTTGACTGGCCAGAGTTGAAGCCGAATATTCAAAATAGTTGAGTATGTGCTTCAACCCCTGGCCATTGTCCCTCGAATGTGTATTCCCGCCCCTCAAGTCTTTTATGTTTTTTGTCTAGTTATTCAACCCTTTTGAATCTGAAATGTAATCATGTCTGAGTCATTGTATTTGTTAGGCCATCTGCTGTTGGTCTTTTGTCTCCTGTGCTGTGATTGGATTATGTCCCTATTGTATCTGGTTGGCCCATGCATTCCAGTGTAGGATTCATGTATAAATATGTGCGGTTTTGTACCAATAAAGAGTTAGTATTCTGAGTGAACAAGGAGTCCTGCTGTCTTATGTTCTATGGTATAAAGCGGCCACTTTGACGCCCATCTGAACGGAGTATCCTAAATCGTCGACCGCCTGCTGCCAGCTTCCTGCGACCTGACTTCGTATGCTGTCAGGTGGCGACATGGACTCCGTCTTCACCTTCTTCAACTTTCCGAGATCATCCGACTCGAGCTTACAGCATGTTCAAACCTGCTCGACAACAGCTACCTGGCTCCTGCAACACTTTCCCTGTTATTCATTCGACCGGGAGTAGAGGCCTCACTCTCTGCTGCTCGGCGTTCAGCCTGCAACTCTTCGACTGCTCTGGAGCCTAGTCGACCCCTCCTCGACCCGCATCCTTCAACTCTGAGTCGACTACATCGGAGTTCGCCGCCTCTGCGAGTCGACAACCAGACCGTCCATTTGTTCGACCGGTGCATCCAACGGCGCCAGTCCGGCGTCGAGAAGGAGAGACCCCGGAACAAAGGCGGAAGGCGATGTGGTCCCTTGTTGCTTCCGTTACAACAGGTCATTAATATTAATCTTAAAAAATTTATTTGGATGCAAGATGAATCTCAACAGACAGTAGACAACCTTTGGATTGCTATATGTTGGAGACTACAACTTCCACCATCCCCAATCAGGTAACAGCTTGTAGGGAATGGCGGGAGTTTCAGCCCTAAACAGCTGCAGAGCAAACATTTCTCTAGCCTTGTTAAACTGCAGATGTCTCAGCATCAAAATCACCCCAAGTCTTTTAAAATCACTCACCTAATGAAGAGTTTTCTGTAGTCTTCAATCTACTGCACCAGCACATAACATTTGTATTCTGGTCCACAAGAGAACTACAATATAACCCACTAAAAGGGCCCACTAAACATTCCTGTTATTGGTCTTTGCAAGTTCAAGTTGCTTGCACTGCTATTTATAAGCCAAATATCAAAGTTATTAACTGAAAAGTTCACAAGACCCTTCATTCCTGGCAGCTTACAACATTGAAAGATTAATTTCAAAAGAGTGAGAGAAGGCTTAGCATAGAGTGATAAATGTTCCTTTCTGAACAATATACAGCATTGCTGGAGTCATTCTTTACTTGAATACAAAACAAAAGCAAATCAATCTGTGCAAGTACCAGGAAGAAAAGCAGAATCCTCACAGTCACATTATTAGTAAACACAGGTCACCATCACTCATTTGAAAAAGGAGGAGGGCTGGAGGTGGCAGATGTACTTACCAGGAGTGTGTTGCTGAGACTCATTAGCTGGGAAATAGCTGCGTTGAACAAGTAAGCCTCGGAGAAGTGGCTGGTTACCTAGGCAACACAAACAAAAATGGCTTTTTAGGCTTTAGTATTTGCTGAAGTTAAATTCAAAGGGCTATTTCCTTGACACAGGTGAATAATTGTCTAGTACTTTACGTTTTGTCCTGCAGCTACTGTGACGGTTACTAGCAAAATAGCTAGGTTGACACAGAGACATATGTAGCAGCTATAAATGGTAATAAGATCCCACAAAACTATTAACATTACATTTTGGATTTCTATACAATATTAAACAAAAGTGGTATGCCAAGACTGAATATAAATGTCAAAGCTCCCTAGACAATGACATTTAAAAGTGCTTGTAGCCCCACCCATGGTCACCCCCCCCCCCCACACAAACACACGCACACTGTTGCCTTTCAAAATATGCTTAGGCTAAAACTTACAAAAAAGCTATTAAATAATGGACAGTAAACTGCAAATAAACATAAGACTGTGCTGAGGCATTATGATTGCTCTGAATGTGGGTATGGCCATCACAGCTTAAGGACCTATCAAAATTTGGCCCTCTAGGCAGCTGCCTATTCTATCTAATGGGAAATTTGGTCCTGGGTACCTCCATATATATAGTATGGGTATAAAGGCAGAATTGTGTGTTCCAATGAGCACTTTCAACAGAAAAAGTCTTATTCACTAAAGTAAAGAGCAACCCAATTGCACTACAAGAGAAAAAAATGCGACCGATTTAAATAGGGCTTTAACCCTTTGAGTGCCTGAGAGGTATTCAGCGTATTGCAACACAATGCATTGGATGCCTCTCTGGCACTCAAAGGGTTAAACCCCTTGAATACTTGAGAAGTTTATAACACATTGTGATCCAATGTGTTGGGCAGCCATTATTGCTTTCAAGAGGATAAAAGCCCCATTTCATTCAATGGGAGTTTAGGGAAATTGATTTCTCCCGATGATGCAGTTGGTTTGCTCCAGAATTGCTCTTCTTTTCTTTTTGTGCAGAATGAATACCCTCTCCCTTATACAACCTGCTCACGCTCTTTGGAGCAAGACCATAGGCAGAAAATATTTGCATAGTGGCAAGTACACAATTTATTGTAACAAAGGCATACAAAATGATTTACCTTATAAATATAGGCAAAGTGGGGCCATTCTGTGGCAACCAAACTGCACCACAGGGGCCAAATACAAATTCCCACTGAGTTAAATGGGGCTTGGACCCCCTTGAATTCTAGGTTGGTTTGCCTCTGAATATACTCACTTTGAGTGAATGAATTGGCCTTATGTATAAAGACAAAGTGAAGCAATCCGGGGGGGGGGGGGGGGGGGCAAACCAAATGTACCATGGGGGGGGCAACATGTCGGAGCTCTTTTTTAGGCTAAAAGCATCAATTAAATTATTGGAATATTTTTTGCTCCAAATAGAACTTAATTTGTGACATAATTTCCCTGGTTCTTATTAAATCAAACAATCTCTCAATATCACATAGGGTTAAGGGTGACATGTAATCTTTCAAAGGCAGACGGTTTTGGGTTGTGTTCCGGCAAAGAACAAATATGTATGAAACACAACTGAATCATACGCAGATCAGGACTTGGCAGATAAGGATGGGGTGGAGGGTGAAATTTGTCTGACCACCACATCACTAGAACAAAGGTGGTTCTTTTCATGCAACAAAATCCCACAAGATCTCAGTTTGGGTCAAGGGGGACTGCACTTGAACAAGCAATCAATGCTTCTAAATTCAATTCAATCCAATCCAATGGGGCATATTCACTAATGTGCTGCTAGTGGTTTAAACCATGGAGGAACAAATGGTGTCCCTCCAGTTGTTTTTCAATGACAACTACTGTCATCTTCAGCCAGCTATTGGCCAAATAAGGATGATGAGAGTTGATGTTAAACAACCCTCTGGGGAGTCACAGATTACACAACCATCAGAAGGGTGTGCAAAGTATTGCATTGCACTCTCCTCTGGTGCTTAAATGGTTTAACCCTTTGAGTGCCTGAGGGGTATGAAACGCATTGCAAAGCAATGCGTTTCATATCCCTCTGGCATTCAAATGTTAAGCACATTTGTAGTTTATATACTGTGTTACCTAAACTGTATTTGTGTAAGTTATTATTCATATACAAGTGTAAAAGCCCGTGTATACGGCCCAAGCATTCAGGGAGTGTCTAACTGCACTGGTCAAACATACATATGGCCTGCGTTCGTGGGTGGTCACTACAGCGCATGACAGCATTGGGCAGTCTCTACTGCACATGACTGCACTGGACAAACATACATCTGGCCTTTTTTTAAATAATATATATATCTATGTGTGATCTGAGAATGAGGGAGAGGTGGCTAGAAAGGGGGCGGGCTGAGGATCTTTAGAGCTGAATAACTTTTGAACTACAAGATATGACATAGTGCATTGTGTTTCTATTAATATACAGGAGACTCAGGTACAGTGTTTTAATGATGCATCACTATCCTTTTAAACGGATTTTTCTTATTTATATATAGAGAATGTCTGCATATATAAAAAAAAAGTTGCTGTAAACTAAACGGCACATTGCTACACCCTACTAGTGAAAAAATATGTTTAAATCACAAATAACATATTTGTAATCATACCCTATAATCTTCTATAAATAGTATATATACATATATAAATGTAAAGTAAAACAAAGCACACTCAGGTCTTCAATAAATCCGTGACAAAAAGTGGGTGATTTATTTGATCAAATAAATCACCCACTTTTTGTCACAGATTTATTGAAGACCTGAGTGTGCTTTGTTTTACTTTACATTTACATGCTGGCTTTAACAATAGCACCCAGGCGGTTGCCACAACTTCAAACGTGAGTGCCTCTGCTTCAAACAATTATATGTATATATATATATATATATATATATATATATATATATATATATATATATAATATAGTAACACTGGTTTTAAGATTTTTAGAGATAACGGAATCCTTCTGTTTCACAAAAGTCTGCTATGGAACCTTAACAACCAAACCTTTTAACCCCATAGATGCTAGGGAGATCTCAAAAACATTTCTTTAGAATGAGCTGAAGACATCTCTAGAATTGAAAGCGTTAAAAATAAATGATTGAACTGGAAAAATGTACACAGGCGTGAAATAAAACTGATAAATGGATTAGAAGCATGAGGTTGTACAAATACTAGCTAAACTGGGTTTGTTTACATTAGAAAAGAGACATTGGGAGGGAGGAGATTACTATTTATGAATATATTCAAGGCCAATATAAAGAACTCCCTGAAAAACTCTCTACTCAAGAGCTGAGCAAAAAAACAAGGGATTATCCAACCAGAGGAAAAGCAATTTTGACTACAACAAAGGAAGGGATTTTTTACAATAAGGCTGTGGAATTCTTTGTCTTGGGAGGTTGTGTTTGCAGATACAGTAGATGTTTTCAAAAATGCATTGGATACCTTTCGAGCCCAGAACAACAGTGAGAAAAAGAAAGTTGCTTTCAATGCAAACAGGATGTTAATCTTGGGAGATATCCGACTGAATTTTGGAAACAGTAAGGATTTTTTTCCCTACTTGGGGCTTAAATGGAAAGAGTTTCTATAGAGTTTTTTTTTTTGCCTTCCATTGGATCAACAAGGGTGATATGAGAAAGGCTGAACATTATGGACATATGTCTTTTTTGTCTCATCAACAATGTATGTTATGATCAGTGTGTTAGACTGTCTGACATCCCAGCTTTGCTTCACTATCCACTGTAGTGACAAAACTACACATACACCGTCTGTCACTCCTGCCTTGTTTCATTTTTCACTGGTCATCACAGAAACACAAAAGAACTGTCCCATACCCTAGCCTTGTTCTACTACCTGCCAGTATACCCCTATCTTGGTCCAATGTCCCACCAGTAGCTGCTAGTCTAGTCTGCCAATTCAGCTTCATTCCACTGTTCACTGGTTGTCTCAGAATCCCATATATGGACACCACAGCCTTAATCCTCTCTCCACTGGTATACACAGAAGCACACATGCACTGTCAGACACTGCAGCCTAGTCCCGCTAATTGTGAAACAACCACACATACTCTGAAGCCACATCCTTGTTCCACAGTCCCACATGTAGTCATCCAGCCTTGTTCTTCTATTCATATTAGTGAAATTTGCTTGGGAAACCCTTGCACTTCTTCGGAAAGCATCCTGGGGTTCCATGAGTCAGTCTGAGAACCAGTGATATAGAAGAGTTATATAGTACAGTTGATGAGGATGCAAACTTACCACCTCATTTTATTATTATTACTGATATTATGGAATTAATAATGAATATGCTGTTATAACAGTAAAGCCAATGGGTAAGTGATGGAGAGCTGGGTCTCAGTTTTCTGTGTTTATCTACACAAATATGAACAACTGCTTTGATGACTGATCAAACTTGGTATTGAGATGGAGCAAAATTCTTATTTTAGAACAGTGCACGTCAGGTGGGCTGAGTTTTTTCACATCCATCCATATCTGTATATAGAGCACAATGGGGTGAAGGTAAGAATTAAAAAGAGAAGCTTCACTGGTGTTAGCCTCAAATGCCAGTGGTAGTACAGTATTCACTACAGAGTATGGCTGCTGTAAGGCTCACCAGTGGACGGGCTTTGCCATCATTAGAACTTTAATGCCAGCAAGCTATTTATTCCAGACCAATAGCATGCACAAGGAAATGGAGTAAAATCACACAATTTCCTTGATACCTTCTTTAATAATTTGCATTATATAAGGTGCAGAGGAAAGGAACTTCCTGATAAGCTGATGAACTGGCCCACTCCTTCCATCTTTGTCATATATACCCTATGGAGAGGTAATAATATATGGCTTGGCCTCCAGCTGTTGTTGGGAGTACAACTCCTATCACCCTGAGTCGGCCATTGACCATAGGTTACCCACCCCTGCAATCACATTAAGGCTGTTTCACTAATCTCTTTCCTGTAGGGCGGTGAATTGCATACACAAACACTGCAGTGTGGATCAGTATGAAAGGTGCAATTTACTGATGCATAAGTATATGTTCTGATCTTTGTATTCAGAATGTCTTTGTATTTACCTCGGACACCGTGAGGTTTCTGATTTCCCAGATCTTTCGTGCCTCTGCTACTTCTTTCTTATTCAAAAGCTGAGGATTAGGCATAATCAAGGAGTTTCTGGCTTCAATAAACTTGCTTGTTATGGACCATAGCCTTGACTGCCACCTTCGTACCCCAGGTAAGGCGTCAGCTACGGAATAAAGCAATACATTCCCTTAAAATAACGTGAAGTGAAAGTAGGGATCAACTGTTTTAAATACGTAAAATGTACACATTTTCTAATGCTTCAAAAGCATTTTCAGTAAACACAAAATAACTAGCTATAAATGGTCTTCTGTGGTAAACCTGCAAAATCAGCTTCTTAACCTGCAATGCATTCGATACCTCTCTGGCACTCAAAGGGTTAAACTTCTAGATGCTAGAAGTGACTATAAAACCCTGGGTGCTAAAGGGATAGTAACTTTTAATATTTTATATATATATATATATATATATATATATATATATATATATGCTATAAGGTTTTTTCAGTGCACTAAAATGCTAAAATGTTATTACAAACAGCATTTTTGTGAGAGACTGAATGCAACTTTTTTGTGACCATTCCTTTTTATGGTGGCACTGCTGTTATCACAGTCAATGACAAGGGCTCTTTATAGATTGCAATGGCAACAGCATCACTATAAAGTGGAATAGTCTCACTGCATTCAAAATCTCACCAATATTTATACTGTAATGATTTTTGAATGAAGCAACACACTTGGAAAAGTCAGATTACCACTTAAAGAGGAACTATACCCTAAGAATAAATGGCTGTTAATCTGTTTATCAGAAGGACTTACCTAAGTAGGTAGCTGCTTCAAATGGCAGTCAGCTATATATAAAACTATACTGATTTGCATTTAATCTCTGTCTACTGGCAGCTGTTTCAGTTAACAAACTGATAAAGACTAGTGACCCTTAAAAGTCACTCATGCTGTTGCAAGAGTGTTGTTTTTTGAGAGAAAGTGTGTCCCTGAGGCAAATTTCAGTAGAGCTCACTATATAGAGGGACTGCAGACATAATGCAAAATACATAAATAGCCATACCTGACTGATGAATGAAGGACACCCATCTAGATAAGCTAATATAGTAAACACATTAAGAGCCACTTAATCCAATGCAGAGTAACCCTTTAACTGTTAGGTTCCTGCTGTGATTTATGGTACAACATTTTAACAAAGGACAATAAAAAGTTAATAAATGGAACACACACAAAACTCCAATGATAATATACAATACCTTTAAATTTAGCTTGCTGACAGAGGGCCTAGCAACACATTACAAGGAAGCAAAGGGATTCACATCCTATATAATAATTCGCTAAGTTGTGTGTAACGCCCGACATGCACAGTAGAGACTGCCCGCGCCGCGGCTGATACACAGCTGGGCTCTCCGAAGGAGCGTCCAGCTCTGTATCAGCCGAGGCGCGGGCAGTCTCCACTGCGTGTGACTGCTCCGCGACCGGCTGCCAGAGGCACTGTGGCCCGTGTAACGGGCTGTTCAACTAGTTTAATATATTTTCATATCCCAAACATTTATGAACTAGGCTATGTTTAAAGGAGAACTAACATCTCCCTTCACTATGTTATTATGACAGAAAATCCTTAGCCCTATGAATTTTTCCCTTGGCCTTTGGTCAAGCGATAACATCTTCAGTCTGTCATGGATGTCTTGCCCATAGAGGCAGACATGATAATTTGTGGAGGTTTTTTCAGACTTAAGCAATCAGAGTGTATTAATCTATCTAAGATTAACGTGTGCAATGAACAGAGTTTGAGGTTATGTGGTTCTGCAAGCTACTGTCATGTCCACCTGTATTGATATGGCTATAGTAAGGTATGTGAGGGTTATAATTAGATATTGGTTCTTCTTTAAGTGCTATGTTTAGCACAAAATGGAAGAGCAATTTGACTTTGCACCCCTATCTTGTATGTCTTAATTGTAACTGACAAAAAAGAATACCTTTCTACCTTAAGAACATTCACTTCTCAGTGTAACACCACTAGAGACCTTAATAGTGAGTGAATTCCATGTAACAAATATTTCAAAAAGACTCAAAACAGTCTCAAACATAAGGATGAACAGAAAGCACCTCATTGTTTCATTCACAACAAATTCTCCACTAAGCACCTTGCTCCTGTCCAAATATATGTGGATTAGAACTCCACTGGATCTCCACATATACGTTGTGGCTCTTCCTTAAACCGGCCTCTAACAGGAAAGGGGCCTCGGAACTTGAAGGACGACACAGCAGTGAGATATCAACCGGAACATAGGGATAATTTCAGGCAAGTCAGGCTTTTGATAAAACCATTATTTTATTGCAACAAATAAAGAATCTTTGAACGTTTCTGCTTTCTAGAAGCCACTATTAAAAAGGGACTTCTTTTCTTCAAGTTTGGACGTTGCTTTCCTGTTAGAGGATGGCTTAAAGGGATAGTAATACTTCGTTTTATCATTATTTTATTTTGTAGGCATTAAAAAAACATGAAGAACGATATAAGTCTTATCTCTCAAACCTTTATGGTTTAAGAGATATTCACAAGCAAAGTATCCCCTCCCTATTCAGCCAGATCAGAAGGGAGGTGCCCAGGTAGACTGCAGAGAGGGACAATCTTCAATTAAGATAAGGGAAAAAGCTGAAAAGCTTGTCAAGGGGGGCAGAGTTTTCATTGTTCTCATAGGAAGAAGAGTATCCCCTTCTGTTATCTGTCTGGTCTATGGACTGCATTCCACATCTGAGAAGAGATGGCTTACACTAGGTAAAAGGGGCGGGAGGGGGGAACTTTGTTTGTGAATATCTCATAAACCATAAAGGTTTGAGAGATAAGACTTATATAATTCTTCGTGTTTTTTAATGCCTACAAAATAAAATAAAGTTAAAACGAAGTATTACTATCCCTTTAAGGAAGAACCACAATGTATGTATGGAGAACCAGAGGCATTCCAATCCACAGATATTTGAACTGAAACAAGGTGCCTTGTGGAGAATCTGCTGTGAGTGAAACTGTGAGATGCCTTGTATTCAGTATTATGTTTTGAGACTTTTTGAAATTGAAGTAGTTGCTTGGAATTAATTCAATATTAAGATTCGACCTTAATATATCTAGTGGTGTTACATCAAGAAGTGAATGTTATTGAGAAAATCTGGATGGTCTGGAGTCTAATACATGATCCTTCTATCTTACTCACTGGTTCCTGTCCTGTGGATGAGGGAGCATGGCTTGCAGTACTGCACAACTCGTAAACAACTATGTCTGCCAGACTGACAATACAAAATGTGCTGATTTAAACTCATTGGATACTAAAGACCTCTCTAACACATTCTGTAGCAATGCATGGGAGAATTATCTACCATCCAAGGGGTTAGGAATAGGAAACAAAATAATTGGAAATCAAGGATCATCAAACAATTGCAGTGGAATGTTATGGCAAAAGTAGATGTCTCTGTGTTAAGAACTATGGCGCATTTTTATAAATGTAAACTGTAGTTATTCTGGCATAAATCAACTACACCATAGGGGACAAGATGAACACTTCCTAAATGCACTCGAACAGAGATTTCCAACCGCTTGAATGCTAGAAAGGTCTCCAATGCATTGCTTCACAATGCACTGGAGACCTCACTAGCATTCTAGGGGTTAAAAGTCCAATTTAATTTTACAGGAATTTTAATTTGTCCCCTATGGTGCAGTTGGTTTACTCCAGAATAACTCCAGTTTGCTTTTACAAATATGGGAAACCTCATGAATATTTTAGTCTAGCAACAGATGTCTAGCAGCCACAATGGTGTAGAGCATAAAAACCTAAACCAAGTCATGATTTCTTCAGCAATAGAATAATTAGCATCAGTCACCAATAACAAGCTTATCTTATTCACTATTATTTGAATGCTACTTCCCAGTTCAAACTGCTCATGACATAAGGAGGTAACCGGAGGTGCAAGCTATGTTTAAGCCCAAACTGCAGTGATTTTTGTACTGAGCACACTTTCCCTATTCCCAGAATGCACTGCAGCACTGGGCTGAACAATCCTAGTGGAACTTTGCAACCCTTTTTGACATGGTTGTCTTGTATTCCTGAATAGGCTACAGTATGTATAGGGATTTGAGAAATATAAAGAAGCTGTTGGCAAATGCTAGTTTGGTATGAGTAGACATTCTATAATTGTTTCTTAATAAAATATTAGAGTAAATCATATCTAGAAAATGAAAGATATTACATGGAATAGTTAATTTGTAATGAAAGATGAGCTTCTGACTGCTGTACAGTTCATGGTATGGCTTGGCAAAGTTTGTCAGTTTGTGGTTCAATTTAAACTGCACTTGTAACCCTAAAACAAGGTTAATTTAGTAATATTATCTAAGCACATAAAACAATTACCATAAAGTGCCACACTGTTCCATCAACAAATAATAGTTAAAAGGGGGACCTTATCAACTAAAAACAACTTTGGTGATTTTGAAACAACTTTCAAAATGTCCTATATGGTGTATTAGCAATTTTTTTATTTAGAAAAATAACAGTTTTTGAGTTATTTAGATTATGCCAATTACGGCATGCCATACAGGAACTTCCTGTCTTAGTCCTGCATTACCTCCCCCATTCACTGACACTGCTCAGCAATGCACTGACCACCTCTCATAGCATTGAAAGGATTAAATATCAGTGAATGTTGGAAGTAATACAAAGCTAAGACATGGAGTGCCTGCATGGCATGACTTAATTAGCATACATTATAAATGTAAATAACTAAAAAACTAATTTTCAAAATAAAATTACTAATACATCATACGGGATATTTCGAAAGCTCTTTCAACATCACCAAAGTTGTGTTTAGGTGACAGGGTCGCTTTCTTTTCACAAAAACTATTTTATAAATGAGTGGCTAGTACAACATTTAGGCATTTTTTAATTTTCTTTAAAATTAACTACATTTATCTTATGGTGACATGTGGCCTTTAAGACTGTTCTTAATCAATTAAAATCAATGGGCCATAAAAAATATATACCTAAAAGTCATCAGTTCTCCACTTTGAGGTAGTCCAATTCTAAAAGTGAATATTAGTGTACTGGTCGCTATTTTGTTCTCAATCCTGTTTGCCACCTGATGACCAGCCTGGTCTCTGGTAATCCTGGAGAACAGTTAGCGCATCATTTAACCCCTTCAGTGCCAGAGAGGTATCCACTGCATTAAAACTCTGATTGCCAGATGGATGTGCAGTGCATTACAATGCGTAGCTCACCCTGTAGCACTCAAAGGGTTAATTAAGATAACAGAAAGAAGAGAGAGGCAACTTACTTTTCACATCCCACAAAATGTCTTGCTCAGGAGGAGCAGCAAAAAGAAGGTAAAGCCTGGTAGTGTCGATGCCATACTGCTCCACCATCTCCTCTGGATCAACTCCATTGTGTTTGGATTTGCTCATCTTCTCCCATGTGACCTGGAGCTTCTCCCTTGTCTCTAAGTGAACAGGTTCAGGGCCTACAGGAAATGGCATGTGTCAGGGTATACATACACGCAAGTAAGCAGGTAAACAGAGAACTCAGGTCTCACATTAGAGATCACTAATATCAGAAACCAGAATAAAACTGCTACTCTAAGGGCCATATAAACAATAACACAAGTGGAGCAATTCAGAGTCACAACAACTGCATCATAAGTGTCAAGTGGAAATTCCCATTGATTTGAATGGCACTTTTAAACACTTGAGAGGTCTCCAATGCACTGCAAAGCAAAGTGTCTGAGATGTATCTAGCATTCAAGGGCTTCAAAGACCCATTGCCTATGGGAATTTGGGCACTTTTTATTTGTCCCCAATGGCCATATCTGGGAACTCTGGGATTGAGCCTCAGACTCAGGATTTTTACACAAATCTCAGGGTGAAGGTCCACATTCTCAGGATGAAAGAGACCAGTGTTGCCTACCCTATGGGCTGTATGTTCAAAAAAGAGGATTTTAGTCTTACCTGTTAAATCATGTTCTCTTAGTCCATATAACTCACAGGTACCTTGGGGAGGCGATAGCTCCTCTCAGTGGGCTGGAACAATTCTAGAAAAAAGTGCAGGGGCGGAGCCTCCCCCTTCTCTATATCAGGCTACCTAGCCACTCCCTACCAGATACAGTTGAGAAAAAAAAACCCAACTAGGATAGCAAGAAGAAAGAGAGGAAAACTCCTGTGAGCGATGAACCCAAGCCACAGGAGACCTAGCATGGTTGTTCAGAGGGCTTTTTCTTTCCCTCCCTTGAATCTTAGCAGATATTTTGGTATATCCTTGTGGTTCCTGTATTGCACATTGAACATCAGAGAAAATTGGATTTTTGTGTACTTACTGATAAATATATTTCTTTTAGTCCAAGTGGAACTCAGGACTTCCCTCCTGAAGAAAAAGAAAAAACAATGGTTCAAGTACACGGCAGGGGACCCTCTTGGGTTCTCTAATTCAGGGAATTTCCTGTCTTGTTTCACATGTTCCTTTCTTTTGATTTGCTATATTTTAAAACTGAGCATATCCAGGTGGGAGTATAATAGTGCAGACTGGTAGTCCTTGCTTCAGAGACTTTTTTTTTGTTAAAGTGCTCTGCCCTCCTGGAGGATGGAATTTTATACTTTGGTTCCCTTGTTCCACATGGACTAGGAGAAAAGGATTTATTGGTAAGTACACCAAAAAACCTTGTTTTTTCAAAGACAAAATAGGACGTTTGGCTAAATGTTTTAAAGTTTTTTCATTATGAAAATTATCAACAAGAGTGGTTGGTGGGTTTTTGTTTGTTGTTTTTTTAATTCAAAATTTGGCATCTCAAGAAACTAAAGATCTACAAAATATAAATACCAATTACGAACAAACAAGATGCCCATCAATAGTTACAAAATTATACACAAATGTAAAAGATTAGCACCTCTGGGACAAACTAATGTCTATGATGCATTTGCATACCTGGGACGTTTCTTAGTGAGCTGCTCACGTAATATATGGAATATTGGGTGCAGTACCTCTACGGCCTGAAAATATTACAGTGGTGCTCGTTACAGCAGTTTACAGACAGTTATTGCCAATTACAATAACACTGCAAAGACTTATATAGCAACATCATCACTGTAAAATATCAGGCCACAAAAGAACCCCAGAAAATGGAAGTCAGAGCTATAATAAATATAAATAAATATATTTATATTTATTTTCTGGCCACACTATGCAATATCTATAGCAAATAAATAATACTGTGTTGTGGCAGTATTATTACTGGTAAAATGTTTCTGTTCCACTTGTTCTCCCTGCCAAGTCCTGGTACTGAATTGTGCTTAGCCTTACTCACATATACTGAATTCTTGATTTTCTATTATACAGTTTTAATTTGCTAAAGTACAGGCTGATATCAGACAATGTTTTTCACTGGCAATCTATGTTACTAGTCATTATCATCAACTTCCCAGCAGGAGAAGGTGGGTATAAAGGGGAATGCACCAATGATAAAGCAGGTTGATCTTGCTGCTGTCACTGACCAGAGCAGCAGAGACTAACAGGCAAGTAAGATTGCAGGGAAGACAGATAACAAGTTAAGAAATCCATTGGTTTACTAAGGTCTGTCAAAGATAAAGTGAGATTTTTCATAAAAGATAGCAATTCTGAACCCTCTGGAACGTAAATACATCTCCAATGCATTGTTAAGCAGTAGATAATATCCACACTACACACTGTGGCACTTATTAACAATTTAGCTTTCTACATAAGAAGAGCCCTATTGAGTATCAAAATGTATCATTAGTTGGCACAACAGAATATATAATAATTCCTACAGACTTGCCATATGTTCAAACTGTTCTCTATAATTTTGAGAATCCAGTATAAACACATTCCATATAAAAACTGTTTACGTGATGATAAAAAAATAAAATGTAAATTATCTACACATCTTACCACTAGCATCAACCTCTTTCTTCTTCACATATCTTCCAGTTGATGCCAGTTTATAGGTCTGTCCTTTGATGAGTCCTTGGACCAAAAGCTTGTGGAAAGGTTCCCTGTAATGCAGAAGACAGACACTAGTAATGAAACAAGCAGGAGTCCCACTTCCCTACTCAGACACAGAGTCCCTGTAGCCCCTTGCAGTGGGCCTTTTGTCAAAAAGGGGCCCCAGATGTCCAGATTGACCCATGGGGATTCTGGAGGATCTCCTTGTGGGTCCCCTTTTAAGTATGTTCTGTAGGTAGCACAGCAGAGAACTGAAGCTTACCTCTGTGGCCCTGTCCTCCATTTAATATCATACAGAATAGTGGAGCAATTTCACAGGCTACATCTCTTTATATATACTTCCATGTTGCAATGCAAATGCGAGGGTGGGATAGGAGGGCCCTAGCTTTACGTTTGTACTGGGCCCCAAGATGATTGATGGCAGATCTGCAGGTAGGTACTTCCTGTTTAACTGCATATTACCTCCTCCACTCACTGACATTATACAGCAAAGACTGCCCATATCCCTTTGCACTTAAAATGTTATGTGTCAGTAAGTGGGGAGGTAACATAGGGCTAAGATAGGAAGGGTAATGTAGGGCTAAGACAGTATAATCAAAATATATATAAATAACTCAAAAAAATGAGTTTTCTAAATAAAAATGGCTGTTACTGTTTACCAACTACATAGAATGGGTTTATGTATAAAAGAAAAGATCTATTCTGGAGCAAACCAACTGCACCATAGAGAATAACTACAATGCCCACTGATTTCAATGGAGCTTTTAACCCTTGATACATAGAGAGGTCTCCACTGCAATGTGAGGAATGGAAGTTTGTTTTACAGACATGAATAGAAAGTGGGAAACAGCCATTTTATAGATTTCATAGTAGTCTTTGGAGAGCTTGATAGATACATCCAACACTTGAGTTCTACATTCTTTGACAGGAACAGTGTCAGACAGCAATGCATATGTATATACCTCAAAAGCTGCTCTAAATACTGTGACTGCAGTCATGCTACATGGTTAAAAACACTATACACTAACATACACAATGCAATGAAAATATCTATAGCATCCAGAAGGTGAAAAGGAGAACTTTCTCCCACTAAATCAGCTTGCTCCAATAATAAAATTGCTTTTTGTCATCACAGGGTTAACAATTTTGCTACCCTTGTGAAGTCTCTATGACAGACCACACTACCTCCCCCCAGTGGCTTCTCACAGCAGTGTGTGCTGGAGACTTCCCAGTATATGTCTTCTTTTGCAGCCATAGGGATACATTGAGCACATCTAGCAGACATGGACAGACTGTGTGAAATAGCCTACTTTATGACTGTGAGACCTGTGAATGGTGCAAGTGGCTCTTCAGATTTAATAGCCTCACATGCAAGCTGCAGTACAATGAATAAAAGAACAACTGAGTACAGCAATTTTCTCCC
This sequence comes from Rhinophrynus dorsalis, assembly GCA_037306005.1. Lineage (NCBI taxonomy): Eukaryota > Metazoa > Chordata > Amphibia > Anura > Rhinophrynidae > Rhinophrynus > Rhinophrynus dorsalis. The sequence goes on along the minus strand of CM074723.1, from coordinate 339,209,609 downwards.
AAAAAATGCTTTTATGGGCTACAATGGGACAGCAGAAAAGCTTCCTCTGTGAAAATACCACATTTACTCCACATCCAAGCAAAACTGGGGAAGATCTAATCTTCTATTATTTAAAGGGATAGTAATGTTTCATAATAAAAGCAGCTCTAATTAATCATCATCGTATTTGGACTTTGGAGAGTGTTATTTCAATTATGTCAGAGTTGTAGTTCCAGAGTAATTCAATGACAAAGTGCCCCCCTCCCGCCCCTTTTACTGATATCACGCTGTTCAGCCAGAGCAGAAGGGAGGTGCCCAGGTAGACTGCAGAGAGGGACAATCTTCAATTAAGATAAGGGAAAAACCTGAAAAGCTTGTCAAGGGGGGGCAGGGATTTCATTGTTTTCATAGGAATAAGAGTGTCCCCTTCTGTTATCTGTCTGGTCTATAGACTGCATTCCACATCTGAGAAGAGATTGCTTACACTAGGTAAAAGGGGCGGGAGGGGGAAAATTTGCTTGTGAATATCTCATAAACCATAAAGGTTTGAGAGATAAAACTTATATCATTCTTCATGTTTTTTTAATGCCTACAAAATAAAATAAAGTTAAAACAAAGTATTACTATCCCTTTAAAGTACAGGTTCCGAAAGAGGCAATATATAATTACAGCATGTACCATTCTCTTAAAGGACGGCACTCACATGAGCGTTTTTCAAACAAGTAGTGTAGATGTTTACTTAATTAAAGCATGTATGTATGTTTTCACAAGATGTAACTATTGCCCCATCAACCCTTTGAATGCCAGATAAGTGTGCAACAAAATACTTTACAATGCATTGGTCATCCATCTGGCACTCAAGTGTTAACAAACCTCTTCTTAAAAATAACAATAGTTCTAAGAATATATTAGAACTATGAATAAAATCTCTGGCCGTAGTCATATGGTGAAAGTTCATCATTAAATGTCCAGGTACAGTCCCTGGGTTTAACATTGTTCATAGTTTCAAGTTGTAATTCCGCCCCCCTATGCTGCAGCTACATACTTGTTATTAAAATGATAATAGCCTATGAGCTTTTACATTTTACCACTGTCTATTTGTTATTATTGTTATAAGGATATTAGGCTATTAGCTTTCACGTTAGTACTGTTTGTTATGATTTCATGTAGCATTTTGTTGTGGGTAGTGTCATGCTATAAAAGTGCAGATATGAACAGGGGACTGTATATGCTTAAAGGGATAGTAATACTTCGTTTTATCTTTATTTTATTTTGTAGACCTCAAAAAAACACGAAGAACGATATGTCTTATCTCTCAAACCTTTATGGTTTAAGAGATATTCACAAGCAAAGTATTCCTCTCCCTCCCCCCCCGTTCAGCCAGATCAGAAGGGAGATGCCCAGGTAGACTGCAGAGAGGGACAATCTTCAATTAAGATAAGGGAAAAAGCTGAAAAACTTGTCAAGGGGGGGGAAGGGCTTTCATTGTTTTTATACAAAGAAGATTGTCCCCTGCTGTTATCTGTCTGGTCTTACAACCAGATTCACATCTGAGAAGAGATGGCTTACACTAGGAAAAAGGGGCGGGAGGGGGAAACTTTGCTTGTGAATATCTCTTAAACCATAAAGGTTTGAGAGAGAAGACTTATATCGTTCTTCATGTTTTTTTAATGCCTACAAAATAAAATAAAGATAAAACGAAGTATTACGATCCCTTTAAAGAAACAGTAATGGCTTGTAAAAACTTTATTTAATTAAACAGTACAATATTTGAGAGTGTGACTGATATCACCCCTGTCTGAGATATTTCACCATATCCAAGACATACATTGTTTGTTCATATCTAGGATGTGATGCAACATCACAGACATTTGGGAGGAAGAAAATATAAGTATATCTCAAAAATGACAGAATTTCAAAGAGAGTGATTGACATCAGGTAAAATGTAATTATTCTACTACTGATGATACAAAGAATTCAGGTAGTTTATCATGTCTTTAAATTATAGGGGAAAATGTGGAAAAAATCATTGTTAAAATAGCAAACTAAACTTTAGTAGCATGGAATGTTAACCTTGACTTTCAGGGCTTTTTGATATCAAATTCTAGGATTTCTAACATGTCATTGCTATGGAACTATTAGAAGGGAGCAGGATGAACTGTGATAAGCTGAATCCACAGTGATGATTTACATAAACATCTGTCAAGCAATGTGTTTTCTGACCAGGAGATTTGCACTTGATTTATTTACCGATACAAAGCCAAACAGGCAAAAGGTTCTCAGATGCCAGCTATTCACAGAGTCAAACATGTCAGAAATATTCAAAGCATTCAACCACAATACATTTCCCACTTGCACAGAACAAGTGTTTCTGAATGAGAATCCTACCAGATTTGGTTACAAGTTTATTTTTCATTTAAGTATGCTGCATATTTGCCTACTCACAAACATTCAGGTTAGGAATACCACTGACAGTGTTAAAATAATACAGTAAATTTTAATGGTCTACTTCATTTACTTGCTCTTGATAAAGTTCATTTAGTGCACTTGGCATATGTCAACTTGTTAAACCCATAAACATTTCTGGATTGCTATGCTGGCTGCTTCAGAATTACAGCCACCTACATCTTATATTGTGAAAATGTAATGAAGAACACATATATCTCATATACACATGTATGGGATTTACACTTTTAAGGACCAGAGGGTTAAGAAAAAGCATTGTAAAGCAATGGGTTATACAACTCTATGTTACTTAATGGGTTATGTACATAGATATAACTTTATAAGTCATATACCTAAGTATATGAGATACAATTATGTGTTCATGCATCATTATTCTTTAGAAGATGTAAACGTAATCACGATACTACAGCTGAACCTCTAATCAACTGAGTGTCAGAAAGGTTATGAAATTTTGCAGATTGCCTGTTGCTCCATTGTGCAGTCTCATGACTGGTTCTATCCACCACTGGGAGGGGTCTAAAAACCAACTGTAGGAAGCCTCGGCTAAACCAACTGTAGTCTTGGGTTCACTTGTGGCAATATTACCTCCCATATCCCTACTGGTCAATGTTTGACTTGATCCATTAGAATGATTAGTGGTGGAGTCTCAGACTCAGAGTCACCATGGAAGCTATTGAAACAGCCACGAGGGAACACCGTTCATGATATGCTAACAATGTGCAGCACGTACCCCACCAGAAAGTCTGCTCCTAAAGTTCTAGTCCTGCTAAAGGAGATCTCATGAGTTACTCTTTAACCCTTTGTTGCCAGATGGTTGTCTAATGCATTGTGACTCAATAAATTTGGTAAAATCTCTGGCACTCAAAGAGTTAAAGTGTTAATTATCACAAGAACTGGGGAGCACCTAGGAATAAAATGAAATACTAACTGGTCCCGTTAATCAATTCTTACACAGGTTTAGTTACTAACAACCGTATACAAATGTAGGCAGTAGTGGCCTTCCAACTGCAGTTGGACTACAACTTCCAACAATCTCTGCTGGCCAACAGATAGGAACTGTAGTGTAACACAGCCCTTTGTTGCCCTGCTCTGATTTAATATAAATATTAGATTTGCACATTTATTTTCATTCCATGGGTGCTAGAGATATGTGTAGGAGCCAAGGGGTTCACCATCTGAGTGTGGGTACATATGTTATTTTGCAACGAGTTACACATCCCTCCCACGTTCAATAAGTTTACACATTGATGTGCTGTATGCTAGGAGATCTGAATGAGTAACACCATGAGTGGTAGGATGACATTTTACTTAATGAGTTTTAAAACCAATTAAATGTTGGCATTAAAACGTGTGAAGAAATATATAATTTTCTTCCTTGTGAGAGCAACATAACATCTTTTACTCATCATACGTGCCAGGTTAACAAATATTGACTATTCACAGAAATGAAATCACCTTGGAGAGTTTCAACAGCACCTGCTATGCTCATCTCTACCGCCACCTTACCATATGGAGTGAGTTGAAAAATTCTGCCTCCAGGCAGCTGTGACCTCTAACCTTTAGAAAGAACATCAACAGGAGAACAAATAGGAACAAAGGCAGTTTAACCAAGTGAATAGCCTTTAACCCACTGAGTTCTGGAGGAGTATGCAATGCATTGCTCTGCTTCAAAGGGTTAAGAAATTTCCGGACAACATGATTCAAACCCGATTCTTATCTTGAAACCAGAGCAGATGCAATTCTTAAACTCTTCATGCACACCCCTCTGGTCCTCAAGGGGTTAATCAAATAGATTGCCAAGAGCCATTTGTTATAAAAATGAGCTGCTGAATATAATTTTCACCTTCACACATTTCCATTTGGTGGAACTTTATTCTCACATGCATAGCATTCAGTTCCACGTGACCGACTAAATTAGTGTCTGTGTACGTGCAAGTTTATGGTCAGGAAAATTGACAATAAGGTTCAGCAGTTGTAAATGATAGGAGTGTTATTAAAATTGCAGTACTGTTACTCCCAACAACATGCAAATAACCCAATTATCAAATATGATTCAAGTGCTGCAAATATTCTCTATGTTTAAAGTGAAAATATCCCTACGGGGAGAAATAGCTCCTTTTTAATGAAAACACATTGCATGGATCTTCCTGTTGAGTAAAACAAGGGAACATCCACTACTAGGAGATTTTTCATTCAAAAGTTATTACATCTAAAATGGAGTTTAGTCAAACTGTTAGCAACAGCTATAACAAATCTCAGGCATAACCTCCTTTTACTCAGCAGGAAACCCTTATAACCATACCTGGGACCCTTCTTGTCTCCAGTCCCTGGAGAAATACTGTAGAGCGGATGAGGAGAGTGCCCAAATGATGCGTTTAGAGTCAGAATGTGGGTGGGGCTTAATTGAGTGGCCATGATTGGTTGGATGGAGGAGTTTGCAATGAAATGGGTGGGAAAGCAGGCAGGTTGGGGTGACTGACAAGAAAGTAGGTAGGGTTAAAGTTGAGCTCACCAAGCCAGAGAATCAGATTCTGTCCCATGAGACTCAGTAATTCTATCTCAAAACTAGAGACTCTGGGGTAGATCTGCAAAGTTCCCAAGTATGCTTATAACAATATTTTTTCATGACAAAAATAACAAGCATCATAAATTAACCTATCTTGGAAAGGAACCACAGTTATATACGCGTTTAAAAGTGGACCGTTACCTTGATTATTTATATATATCCCCTTAAAGGAATAGTAACCCCCCTGAAAAATATGAAGCCAAATGCTAGGAATCATCAAAACATACTTAACTCCCATATTCCCATCTCTCAAACCATAACGGTAAGAAAAGAAAGACCTCTGCTCCCTCCCCCTTCTCATGCATCCGCTGTATAGCGGACGTCATGAGATCCTGCTTCCAGGACCAGACGGTGGCTCTTCAGGAGCTCTGTCATCTACATATCTCGGTATAATTACTTCATTGGAATGGTCTAAAATGTGTGCCTGGCTTGCAAGCACATGTTGTAGACCATTCTGATGAAGTAATTATACCGAGATATCTAGATGATAGCGCTCCTGAAGAGCCGCCGTAAGTCGATTGACCGGATTCTGCCTCTTACAGCTTTACAGCCCGTCAGGCAGAAAGGGGAGGGAGCAGAGGTCTTTCTTTTCTTACATCTCTCAAACCATAACGGTTTGAGAGATGGGAATAAGGGAGTTAAGTATGTTTTGATGATTCGTAGCATTTGGCTTCACGTTTTTCATGTACAGTTCGCCGAACGAGAGGCTGGAACTGGCCTCTCCGGTATCGGAGCAGTCAGTTTCAGACAGGAGCTCCCACAGGACTCCCACAGGAGCGTTGTGAACACAAAACCCATGACTAGGGATGGGCGAAACTTTCTGCCTCAAACTGAAATCGGAGAAAAAATAGGATTTTAGTCTTACCTGTTAAATCCTTTTCACTTAGTCCATACAGGTCACTGGTACTCTGGGAGGCGATCCGCCCCTTTAATAGGCAGGAACAATTATGCAAATGATTGCAGGGGGCGGAGCCTCCCCTCCTACTTAAGCTGCCTTCAGGCCAGAGCCACTAGATTGATTTGAGACACTAAAACTGACCATAGGTAAGCAAGAAGGAAGACTCCTGTGAGCATGCCCCGAAGGTCTCCCACTGAATGCCACAGGAGAGCCAAGCATGGTCCCTTGACAGGGTGGGAGACCAGTGACCTGTATGGACTAAGTGAAAAGGATTTAACAGGTAAGACTAAAATCCTATTTTCACTGTCGTCCAATACAGGTCACTGGTACTCTGGGATGTACAAACATTGAGCTGACCCAGAGGCGGGAAGTAAGGCAAGGACCAGGCGCAAGGCCCAAGTCACTAGAACTGCTATGAACCAGTTAATCACATAGCCCAAAATGTAAGTGTCAACGGACACCAACCAGGGGGAAACAACCCCTGAACTAACACAGCACACTGAACCAGAGCCAACCGGGCTCAACAGTAAAGAAGCACTAAGAACCACAGAGTAGAAGTCCTAAACAGGCAAAACTGCCTCCAGGACCTTCCTCCCAAAACTGGCATCAGCCGAGGCCAGTACATCAACTCGATAGTGCTTTGAAAATGTGTGCACAGAGGACCAGGTGGTCGCTCTGCACAGTTGATCAGCAGATGCCTGATTCTTGTAGGCCCAAGAGGCCCCAATAGATCTGGTGGAATGGGCAGTCACCCGGAAGGGAACATGCTTATTCCGCAACTTATAGGCTTCACGAATAGTAGCCTTAATCCAAGAGGCAATAGTAACTTTGGAAGCCGGTCTCCCTGCCCTAGGCCCCTCAGGAATGACGAATAGAGCATCAGACTTCCTGATAGACTCGGTGCGATGAACATAAAACTTGAGGCAACGCACCACATCCAACAAATGGAGATCTCTTTCCTTGTCAGATGAAGGATTAGGGCAGAAAGAGGGAACCACAATCTCCTGATTGATGTGAAACTCGGACACAACCTTGGGTAAGAATTCCTTGGTAGTGCGAAGCACAGCCTTATCCTTATGGAACACCAGGTAAGGAGGTTTACAAGACAGAGCTTGTAACTCTGCTACCCGGCGAACTGAAACAATAGCCAAAAGAAAGGCCATTTTCCAAGTCAAGAGACGTAAGGAAATGGAAGCCAAGGATTCAAACGGAGGACGCTGGAGAACTCCCAGCACCAAATTGAGGTCCCACTGGGGAGTAGGACTCTTGAAGGCAGGTCGAACATGAGTCACGCCTTGGAAGAAAACTTTGACATCAGGAAGGATAGCAATCCTTTCCTGGAAAAACACAGACAAAGCAGAAGTCTGGACTTTGAGGGAACTCAGACTGAGCCCTTTCTCAACACCGTCCTGTAGGAAGGCCAGGACAGTGGGAAGATGAAAATCAAGGGATAATTTCTTATCAGAGCACCATGCCACAAAGGTTGACCATATGCGATGATAGATCTTGGAAGACACAGGCTTACGAGCACTGAGCATAGTCGACACCACAGAAGGAGAAAATCCTTTCTTTGCTAGAATCGAGGATTCAACCGCCATGCCATCAAATGGAGAGAGTGAACATCCTCCTTCCACAGATAACCCTGAAGAAGTAGATCCGGACGGGCAGGAAGTGGAAACGGTTCCGCCACGGACATGGCCATCAACTCCGGATACCAGGACTGGCGAGGCCAGTTTGGAGCGATCAAGATGACAGGACAGCGCTCCAGCTTCAACTTCTGGATGACTCTGATCAATAGAGGAAGAGGAGGGAAGTTGTAGGCCAGAGGAAAATCCCAAGGGATTGACAAGGCATCCACTGCTAGAGCAAGAGAGTCCCTCCACCGGGAGCAAAACGCCGGTACCTTCCTGTTGTGTCTGGTGGCCATCAGGTCCACTGCAGGTACCCCCCACCTCTGGGTGATTAGTTGAAACACCTCTGGATGAAGAGCCCATTCTCCGCTGTCGACTGTGTGACGACTGAGAAAGTCTGCCATGACGTTGTCTACGCCTGGAATGTGAACTGCTGAAATGACAGGCACGTGATCTTCTGCCCAAGATAAAATATCCTTGACCTCCAACCAGGCGGTGCAACTTCTTGTGCCGCCTTGCCTGTTGATGTAGGCCGCTGCGGTGGCGTTGTCGGACTCCACTCTGACTGGGCAACCTTCCAGCTGAGATTCCCAGAGCCTCAGGGCAAGCCGGATGGCACGCAGTTGCAGGACATTGATAGAGAGAAGAGAATCCTCCAGTCCCCATTTCCCCTGAGCACTGAAACGACCCAACACAGCACCCCATCCCAGGAGGCTGGCATCCGTTGTGAGCGTGGTCCAATAGGGAATTCGAAAGGATCTCCCTTTCAGGAGATGAGAGAGATCCAACCACCAGTGCAGACTCGATTCCACATGAGGAGGTAGAGAGACTGACAGATGCTGATGATCTGGATGATTCTTGCACGTCTGGATCACAAACCTCTGAAGTTCCCTGGAGTGGGCCATGGCAAATGGCACCGCTTCGATCGTGGAAATGAACTTCCCCACCAGAGACGTCAACTTCGGTACTGGAACTCTGTCCAGCTCCAGGCTACTCGGATGGCTATCTGATAAGCCACTTCCTCTGGCAGAAACACCATGCATTTGCGAGTGTCGAACAGGAGACCCAGGAAAAGGAGCCTCTGAGATGGGACCAAGTCTGACTTTTCCAGATTCAGGATCCAGCCGTGACGGTTCAGAGTGTGTATACACAGTTGCAGTTGCTGGTGGAGAAGCTCCGCTGAGGAGGCTTTCAGGAGGAGATCGCCCATGTAGGGGGTCACTCTGACACCTTCTTGATGAAGCACAGCTATCAAAGAACCCAACACCCTCTGAAATACCAGAGGGGCTGAAGTCAGACCAAAGGGAAGAGCTGAAAACTGAAAGTGTCCCCTGTGGCAGGCAATCCTGAGATACCACCTGCTCTCTGGATGAATAGGGATGTGAAGATATGCATCCTGAAGGTCCAGGGAGGCAAGGAACTCCCCTGGAGACATTGCTGCAATCACAGAGTGCAGGGATTCCTGGCGGAAGTGGGAACTCACAACATAGGAATTTAGATCTTTGAGATCCAAAATGGGACGAGCACCTCCGTCCTTTTTGGCCACCACGAACAGGTTGGAATAAAATCCTGAACCTGTGTCCTCTGGAGGAACCAATTCCAGGACTTCTTTGTCCAAAAGATCCTGAATAGCGTCGTCGAACAGACGCCTTTTTGTAGGTTCCTGAGAAGGACGAGTAAAATGGAACCGAAAAGGAGGAAGGGAAGAGAAAGGGATCCTGTATCCCTCTGACACTACCTGAATAACCCATGGGTCCATCACTGACTCCTCCCAAGTCCGGCGAAAGATGCGGAGACGTCCACCTACTGCCGGATGCGGACCCGGGTTCGGTGAGTCATGCCGAAGCAGTCTTGGAGGTCTTGGCCTTGGGGGCAACTTTGGGCTTCCAGGACTGTTTGGGCTTGGAGGAGGGACGCGTAGAGGACGACCCCGTCTGGGACGTGGAGATTGTCTCAGTCTGAAAGGAACGAAAGGACCGATTGCGTTTGGCTGGAAACTTTTTCTTGAAGACTGAGGGTAGAAGAGTACTTTTACCGCCAGTAGCCTCGCTGATCGTCTCTTTGAGTTCAGAACCAAATAGCAAGTTCCCCTGAAAGGGCAAGGAAAGCAAGGCTTTCTTAGAGGCTGTATCAGCAGACCAAATTTTCAGCCAAAGGGCACGTCTAGCCACCACAGATGAAGTGGAGGCCCTCGCCATCATGCGCACAGCATCAAAGGCAGCATCAGCAACATAATTTTGTGCTTCAGTAATATTAGCAAGGAGCTGCAACTGCTCAGATACCGGGGCATCCTGGCGGACTGCCCCAGTCAGTCGTTCAGTCCAGGCCGCAATAGCTCTATTAACGGTTGGACGCATGGCAGTGCCAATGGAGGCAAAAATAGATTTAAGAGAAAGTTCTAGCTTTTTGTCCGTCCAATCCTGTAGGGCAGAGGCATCAGAGACAGCTAAAGCAGTAGATTTGGATAGCCTGGAAACAGGAGCATCCACTTTGGGAGGATGAACCCATTTTGCCAGTTCAGTCTCAGGAAAAGGGTAAAGTTTAGCAAACTTTTTGGACACTGAAGAGGATTTGTCAGGATTCCTCCACGCCTCAGAGACTAGACGGGCAAGGGTAGGGTTAGTTGGAAAACATACAACCGCCTTAGATGGTTTCTGGAAAACGTCAGTTGGATCATGAGTAGATTCCTGAGTCAGAGGAAGGTTGAGCGTAGTTAACACAGCTCTAATCAAACCAATGGACCTGTTAGACTCAATAATAGTGCCTTCCTCAGCATCAGAATCCTGTAATAGTTCTTCTTCAGAAGAATCAGACACATCAGGAGCCCCCTGTGGCTTAGGCAGGGAAGTCCTGATTGTAGAGGGGGTCTGCCAAACCTGGAGAGCCCCCTGTACCTGAGAGGGAAAGAGTTGGAGAGTAGATCTGAGATCCCTGGTGGCAGCTTTAAACTCTTTCACCCAAGTTGGCTCAATAGCATGGCTGGGAAGCCCAGGGTTGCTATCATGACAATCAGTGCATTTAGGGCATAAATTACCAGAACAATCTCTAGGCAGCCCAGAGTGACAAGAGGAGCAAAGCGCAATGGGGGGAACAGACACCCCAGCCTCCTTAGTCTTAGGTCTAGCCCCTGGCTCCAGTGGAGTAGACATGCTCACAGCGTCAACATACACCACTTAACAAATATCACCCAGTAAAAGTGTGAAAGATTAAAGTTTCACCCCAGAAATGCCTAAAATCGGACTTATCTGGCCAGCGAAGGGTTAATCTGCTGAGAGGAGAGAAGGCTCGGTCCCTGCGTAGTATACTCGCTGAGAAATAACACCACAAAATGGCGGCCGTCAGGTCAGCCAATCAGAAACGAGCGCGAACCGGGCGTTCATGGGAAATGTAGTTTTCTCTCAGAAGTATCCCAAACAGTGCCCGAAGCCCCCCTGAACTCCCCACACCCCAAAAACAGACACCGGATGATAGAGCAGGAGCATAGAAGTAAAATGAGCCATCTCTGAAGTTGCTGTGACAAGCGGTTCCAGAGATATGTCCCACACTGTGAAATCCCATAGCGAGTAAAGGACCAATGGCGTCTAAGCGGGAAAAGGCGCGCTTAAAGGCGCGGAACACTAAATTTTAATAAAGTCCCACTGAAACTTGTAAAGTGCTAAACAATTACCAAATACATAAGAAACATAAATAAAACTATATCCAAAGCTCCAAAACCCAGAGAATACCACAGAACTTGCATAGACATGAGAAATGCAAATAAAAACACCCTATGAGTGCTGGAGTGCAATGCAAACTCCCAAATACAAGCCCATCAAAGGGACACTGTGAGGACAAGTGGACCTTCAGCACTCAAGGGGTGGCTCACCTTTCTGCAGGACTTCTGTCTTCAGGTGACCATGATGAAGTAGGAATAGACCAGAGGTAAATTCCCCAGCAGGGAAGCTGCTTGACTCAAGCTGTTCCCTCTTCAGGGCATAAGGTCCACAGAAAATCCCTGGAAGCTGCACTAGCCACTTTAGAGAGGGCAATTCACAGCCATGGTCACCCTTCTAATGGTGGTATTCCATATTTGAATAAAAATAATAAAATACTAAGTTGAATGCAAATCTGTTCTCCACCTGGTGTGCACAGCACACAGGAACAAATCAATCTAGTGGCTCTGGCCTGAAGGCAGCTTAAGTAGGAGGGGAGGCTCCGCCCCCTGCAATCATTTGAATAATTGTTCCTGCCTATTAAAGGGGCGGATCGCCTCCCAGAGTACCAGTGACCTGTATTGGACGACAGTGAAATGGCACTTTCCGCTTGGAGAAAAATTTCCAGCGAAAAGTGCAGATTTTCCGCTTTTTTCGCCCATTGAAATCAATGGGAACACAGAAGTTACACACAACACATTACAAATAATATTTTATTTCCCAAAGACATTGTATAAAAGGGGCATGAGGGTGCCTGTGTTGGTGGGTGTGGGGGAAGAATCATTTGAACAGGGAATGTTTTTGGCGGGTTGTTTACTGGGATTGGGGGCACTTAATAAAAATGAAATTCTAAATAAAATAAAAACCATAAGACATGGTATAAAGGGGTCTGAGGAGGGTGCCTGTGTTGGTGAATGAATGAATCATTTGAACAGGGAATTTGTTTTGGGGGGCTTTCTTGACTGCTATTGGGGGGGCAGTTCATAAAAAACTAAATCAATAAAATAAAATAAGACATTTGTATTTAAAGTGACAGAGACAGGAACCCCCTGACATAAGCTGCCACTGAGGTGAACTGATACTTGACTTGATAGAGTATTTTGTAGAAGATGATTTCTTTGATTTGTTGTTAGAGGCCTTTGTAGGACTTAGACTTATTAGAGGCCCAAGCCCTGAAGAAACATTGATTTGTAGGATTTAAGCTTGTTTGGCACAAGCTCTAAGAAAATATTGATTTGTAGGACTTAAGACAGTTTGGCAAAAGCCCTAAGGAAACATTGATTTGTAGGACTTAGGCTTGTTAGAAACAAACACCCCAAAAATTGTTTATTTTTTTGTATGACTAGTTTTTTTCTTTTATTTATTTATTTTTTTCAAAACACAAGCCCTGAGAAAAAATAAAAATGCCCTACTGGCCTAATGCCAGCAGGTCATGTTGGCCAGTGGCCACTGTCAAATATCCTCATGAGTTGCAATTGCTGTTCCTACTGCTACTGCTGAGTTGTTTAAGCAGCAAGATGATTAGGCAGCTGAAAGGGAATGGGATCAACAAAAGCAGTTAACATGGAAGATGGATGATGAAGGTTCCACTTGCCACGACTGGCTCCAGTGATGAGCCTGAGGCAGTAGCAGAAGAATAAGTAGCCCCCAGTATATGTGGAGAAAAGAACAAATAGACCATTACATTTCTCCACCCGCCCCTCCTCCAAAATCATCATGGGTGTGTTATTAGAATATATTTTTTTCCCTTGAGAACAGGAACTGTGGCTTCCATCAGCAACTGCAATGTGCACAGTGTGTGGTAAATAACTTCTGGAGGCACAACTGTATCCAAACACCATGACACCCGAAACCAAGTACTGCCGCTGTCACTGCACCCCTTGTCCAGACCCCGCTAAGGACACATGACAACTTGCTGACAGTTTAATAGTAATGATGAACGCTCTCTGCCAGAATCCTAGCATATTCTGCAGGACAGAATCTCCTCAGATGCCCCCTGATGACCTGGTATCGATTCTCCTCCACCACGCTGGCATGTGTGGTCAGTGCACCACACAGTGTGCAATAGGGAGAGATGAACTGCCATATCCTAACATTAACAGAGTGGCTATCATTTGGCGGGGGAGGTAACGATGAATGAGGTGGATTGGCAGGAGATGTACTTGTTACCCTAGAGGAAGAAGGTGATGTTGATGGTGAGCTAGTTGTTTTGCTCGTCATGGAACTTCCAGTGTCTGTCTGGGTTTCTTTATTCTTCCTCCTCTTTGATCTTCACCTTTCTGGAGAGTCAGGGGGTACAGTAACAGCGGTGCTAGATTTCTGTAACGGGTGTTTGGCTTTAACATGTTTGGAGTAAATGTCATGGTGTCTGTGTTTCATATGTGTTATCAGGGTGGTTGTGCCAAGGTGTGTTCCCTCCTTTCCCCTTCTCACTAACTTGTCAAAATTTTGCACTGTACCATTGTTGCCTGAGAATAATAGTCCCACACCCATGACTTCTGGGGGGAGGGATAAGGAACAGGTGGAGAAGAATGTCCTCTTTCTTCTCCTTGTCCTCCACATTCCCCTTCACTTTCTGTGGCAGTGGATAATGATGTTGCTGTTGCTGCTACTGCCTCAGATTTAGCACTGCAACTAGGATCAGGAGGAGTATTGCTACTGCTGGCAAGTGGAACCTGTCCTAGTCCCGCATTATTTGTTGATCCCATTCCCACTGTGTCCACGGTGGACTGTGGCACACTAGTCTGCTCCTCAGTACCCTGCTGCCCTTTCATCTCTGCAGCAGCAGAAGTTAGAGCAGTTGCAATTTCCACTAAATTCAAAAGCCGACTGCTAGTGGTGGTGGTGATGCCCATCCTCATCCCTGTCTCCCATTCCTTCTCAGTTTCTGATAAAAAGGCCATCAATGTCTCTTCCACCCCAGCTTCTCCAACACCACCACCATGACCAGCACTAGTCCCTACAAGCTGCTGCTCTATTCCAGACATCTCACTGCTGCTTGGAGGAAGTGATGAGCAATGTGACAGAGGGTCCCCTGCTGTCACACATGGCATACTTTTCTCCTTCCCCCTGAGTACTACAAGAAACACTAGCAGCAGGAAAAGTATTGGTGGCAGCAGGTTCAGCACTGGCAGCAGGTTTAACACTAGTGGCAGCACATCTAACAGCAGGAACAACACTAGTGGCTGCATGTACAGCAATGGTGGCACTGGCAGTAGGGGCAGCATGTCTTGCAGCAGGCACAGGCAGCTGACCTGTCCTGCTCTCACTAGTACTACCCTTTTCTCCCTCTCTTCCCATTCCCTTTTCTCCCTTCTTTCCCATACCCTTTTCTCACTCCCTTCCCATTAAATTCCCCCAGATCCCATGGGGTGATTTAGGGGGACTGGACAGCACTAGTACAGTAGTGGTCCCTTCCTCCTCAGACTCAGTGGACACATAATGGTCCTTCCAGCTTCTCCATTGATTATTTTTTACCCTGCTCATAGTGATAGGAGTCACTATGAGCCTCTCCTGCCTAACAAGAGAACAGCACAGCATGTCTATCTCGCTCTGTAGCTGCTTTTATTGTGTTTGCCTTCAGTGAAAACATCATGTTTTTATAACAGAAGTGCGAAAAAAATGTAAATCAATGGGCGGAAACTTTCTAGCCATTGAAAATATGTCGAAAAATTTGGGCCAATGGGAGAAAAATGCAAAAATTTTAACAGCTAGTTTTAAAGTGTATTTTCCAGCGAAAAAGTGGATAACAACTTGGTTTGCGCTAAATCTCCCGCGGGAACACAACAACAACTTTTGCACACCCCCTACCCATGACGTGCCAGAATCATCACAGGTACTTAAGGCACTGACACAGGTAACGTGTCAGGACCATCACCAGTCCTTAACCCCTTAAGGACACGTGACGTGCACGCCGCTCAGGGGCCCATGATTCCATTACGAGAAAAAAAAAAAAAAAAAAAAAAAAGGCCCCATGGTCTTTAACTGCTATCCATGCTCTGCGCAGCTGGTCTTTAAGGGGGACACAGGGGGCCGTAGGGGACACAGACATTTATGGGAATTTTTGTGTCTCCTTGATGGTGCAGTTGGTTTACTCTAGAATTACATCATTTCTAATTTGTACATCAGCCTAATTCATTCATTCTATTTCTCTCTCTCTTTCTTTCTTCTGTGCCTATCTGCCCAACTGCCTTCTGACCTAATTATCTGAAGTGTACATTATTACTAGGTAAGTCCTTCTGTTTTAAATTAAGAGCCCTTTACACAGGTCATAGAGGTGAAGCCAACTGAGCAGTGGCAGTAAAACTATGGGTGGAGATCAGGCCTCCTTGAGTTATTTGCGTAGCTGCATGTGAGATGTTAACCTGGCCCTGGTTGAACACAACCAGAAGTGTGTATTTGAGGCACATTATATTTTCAAAAGTTATAGATTAGATGTGATGTTCTTATGTGTTTAGAAGTAATATATTTTCATTATTTCTGGTTGCCAGAAAATAATAAAATGTACAAAAAATAATAAGTTAGCAACGGCTGTACAAGTGGAACTTGCTGAGGAACATTGCCTGCACAAAATAAATGCTGCTCTGATCAACAGAAGGAGGGAATTATATGCAATCATTCATGCACTTGATGAAAGCCAGAAAATTAATGAAAATAATTAACCTGTGCTTCACCATGCCCTGGGAATTGCAGAAGTGATTGAAGAAGCGGGCGTAGTACAGATGCATCACCGCATGTTCCTTTCCACCGATGTACAAATCCACTGGCATCCAGAAATCGGCCAAGGATTTGTCGAAAGGCCTGGAAAACACAAATTGTCACTAAGATTAATATGGTTGTTTAATGGTTGTTTTAAATGGACCTTATCACCTAAAACCAGCTTTAGTACCCAAAGAGCTCTGATAATCAACAAAATATTGTATTACAATTTTTTTTATTTAGAAAACTAGTTTGTATTTAAATATATGGCTCAAGCTACCATGCAAGTGCTTCCTGTCTTATCCATAGAGTACCTCTTCCTATCACTGATACTGCTCAGCAATGCATTGCCCTCTCCCCTAGCACTGAAAAGGGTGTGCCAGTGTCAAAAGTTGTTTTAGGTGACGTGATAGTTTGAGGTGCATAAATCCACCAGCATGCATGAATCAGCCAAGGATTTGCAGTGCTCACTATGAGTCAAAATGGATTCATTCATCTTCTGAAGGCCAGAAGGATGTACAATGCATTGCTTGTTAATAACTACTTGCACACCCCACTGTCACTCAAAGGGTTAACATATGGTGTTATTCCACAGCTGGACTTTGGAAATACTCTTACTACAATTATTAACAATATATTCCAGAAAAGTATTTACATAATCATCTCAATTGCAAATACAGAAAAAATAAAGCATTTAACAGTTTCAACAATAAAAAACAGGAGAGCCCCTGGAAATCAGTGTTAAGCTAGAATTGCAATTATTCAGGAAAAGAATACATTACATTTTTATTTTACATTTTGCTACCGCAGGGTCAGGTAATAGGATTTTGTATGCTACGTCCTTATTAAGTAAAATAGCTACCTCAGTCTACCCACGCATTGCTAATATAGGCTTTCAGGCACCAAAAGAAATAATATAAAGTACAACATAAACTGCGTGTGGGTAATCTGTGGCTCTCCTGCTGTTGCTGTATTATAGCTCCCGTAATCTGCACAAAGCCACTGGTTGACTTAGAATAAGTGGAGATGAATAGCAACAACAGCTGGAGAGCAATATGATGCCAAGCCCTTACATAATCCCCTGATGTATGAAACTCAAAGAAATTAAGAGTATGTTAATATTAGTTCAAATAGCCACTTAGTCTAAAAAATTGGCTGTCAAGCAGATTCCTTATCTACAGGATTGAACTTAAAGGGATAGTAATGTTTCATGATAAAAGCAGCTCTGATTAATCATCATAGTATTTGGACTTTGGAGAGTGTTATTTCAATTCTGTCAGAGTTGTAGTTCAAGAGTAATTCAATGACAAAGTATCCCCCTCCCGCCCCTTTTACTGATGTAACACTGCTCAGCCAGAGCAGAAGGGACATGGCCAGGTAGATTGCAGAGAGGGACAATCTTCAATTAAGATAAGGGAAAAAGCAGAAAAGCATGTCAAGGGGGGCAGGGCTTTCATTGTTTTCATAGGAAGAAGAGTGTCCCCTGCTGTTATCTGTTTGGTCTATGGACTGCATTGCACATCTGAGAAGAGATGGCTTACACTAGGTAAAAGGGGTGGGAGGGGGAAACTTTGCTTGTGAATATCTCTCAAACTATAAAGGTTTGAGTGATAAGACTTATATTGTTCTCCGTGTATTTTTAATGCCTACAAAATAAAATAAAGATAAAACGAAGTATTACTATCCCTTTAAAACTCAGTTGGACATAAGACCAGTGTGGATTCCAAAGCATCTCCCAAAGGCCATACAGCTGGGCCTATGAAAATGAAAAGCATAATAATACTTCTGTATTAAAGGGGAAATTTACTTTTGGAATAAGTGGCTCTTAATTTGTTTAACAGAAGGACTTACCTTGACAGGCAATTAAAGCCCTAAAAAATTCCTCTCCCCCCCCACCCCCAACAACATGGGATTAGGAATGTGAACATATTTCATCATACACATCAAACATCCGGCTTCTGTGGAAGCTGCATTCTGACTAGAGTTATATACAAGAACGGGTATGACGTTTTCAGAACGAAATCTGGACAGCTGTTCAAACATTTGTGTATATAAACTGTACAACCTGGGCATTATGTATAAGTGCAAGGTGAAGCAATTATGGGACAAACCAACTGCAGCAAAGGGGACATAGAAAAATGCCTCATTTAAGTCTTTGAGAATTTGTATTCATCCCTTGTGGCATGGTTGGTTTGCCCCAGAAATACCTTACTTTGTCTTTATGCATAAGGCACAGGGTTTTTTTATGAGGTCATAAACGCATGCTTAGTGACAGTTTTTGCAGTGATTATGCTAACATTTACCTTTTCAAGACAAGAGGGATATACAACACATTGTGAAGCATTCTGTTGCACACCCCTATGATCCTTAAAGGGTTAAAGTTTGGACAAACATCACACATAATATATGGGTAGTTCCTACAGCTGTCCATTGGATGGCAAAGGATCATGGGACTTTAGTCCAACAACAACTGGAGAGCCATATGTTGCACATCCTTCATACATACACTGTCCCAATAAGATTGTTAGGGTTATTTATTCGTTAGGGTTATGTTGCACAAGGATTGATAACACAGTGGTGTCCGTAGAAATTTTTCCGGGGGGGGGGGGGCAAAGCCATAATATGACCCCCAGGCCAGCCCATCTAGCCCCTTTATTTATATGGAGTGGGGTAATTGTAGGGGGGGGGCAAGTGCCCCCCTTGCCCCCCCCTCCGGACGCCCATGCACGAGGTATCTGCACACATTCAAATACATTGTTACATACGAAGCACTGATATATTCATATCATTAACTCAGATATTATTTATCTGTTCTGGATGTTGCAATGTAAACTCTCTCTCCCATTCCATCTCTCACCCCATCTCTCCTTTATCTCCATCTACCTATATTTATCTATTAAAGTAATCTTCCTTTTTATTCCTCTCCAATCTTCCCTATCTTTCTTATATTGTTTTTCTTTATCCCTGCTTTACTTCTTATCTCGTGCTTTCAATTTAATTTCACTGTCTGCCCTCTTTTCATTCAGAAATTTGGAGTTTTGGCACATTGTTTAAGTCTATGCATGCAGCCACTTTTCAGCGGCAGGCGTCTTTCTATGTGTATACACCTGATTCCCATGACATATTTATTAATAGTCACTTGTCTCTGTCTTTTAATGGCATAATATGTTGTCCTAAATGGAATACAGTGGCTGGGAGGTGAAGCGGCTATATAAACATTCTAGGTGACCATTCACTAGGCGACATGACAATCTCGCTCTGTCAGTCACCATTTTAATCCAGGCGACATGGTTAACGTCTTAAATGGTCACACTCTCTTTTCTGTGCGACCTTTCAAAAAGATACCGCAATACCCATTCGCATAATAGGCAACATAGGCCTAACACTAGACTGAGGACACTGGGTGTTATTTTCAAAAGGTTAATGAATAAATTAAGTAATTTGGATTATTTTGGTAAACACTCTGATTTTCTCTGTATGGTATGTACCACAAATAACAAATCTTATATAGCCTGTTTATAAATTCAGTTTCTGCATTTTTTTAAGGTGAACGAACATCTCCTAAAAACCACCCCCACAGTTACCTTGCTATGGACAGAAATTCCTAATGACCCTTATCAATTCTTCCCTTGAGCCTTTGTGCAAGACATAACATTTTCAGTCATTCTAGGATACCATGTCTATTGAGGCAGACATGACAGATGCTAGCAGGCCCAAAGGACCTCCAATACTGCTTAAACATTTAAAGGGATAGTAATGTTTAAAAAAAAATATGCAGCTCTGATTATAGTTTTTGTGCCATGTAGAGTGTTATTATCATCATCTATGATGTGTAGTTCCAGAGTAAGTGAATCATAAAGTATCCCCCTCCTGTGACTTTTACCTTTGTAAAGCTGAACAGCAAGACTGTCTGGATGGGTCGCAGCAAGGGACAATCTTCTGTTAGCATAAGGAAAAACCTGCCCTCCTCCTTTAAGAGGGGCAAGGTTTTCCTTATGCTCACAGTAAGAAGACTGTCCCTCTCTGTGAGCTGTCTGGTCAAGTGACCAGATTCCACATCTAAGGGGAGGCGGCTTAAATAGGTAAAAGGGGCCGGAGGGGGACACTTTCCAGAGTAATTGAATCATAACTACACATGGTGCAAAAACTATAAAGAATAATTGGAGCTGATTTTATTTTGAAACATTACTGTCCCTTTAAGGACTAGAGTGGTGTGCAATGTATTGCCTCACAAAGTCTTGACTGCCCCCTGGTTCTTAAAGTACTAAAGAAGCTCATGCTAAGTAGGCCCATTCACTTGTTACAAAAAAAAAAAAAAAAAAAAAGAAAGAAGCAGCTTCCTCCAATGACATGGTATCCAGGACTGATGGAAGATATTATCTTTTAAACAAAGGTACAAAGACAAACTTCATAGGGACCATTAGGATTTTCTGGCCATAATAATATATGTGGGGGTTATTATTAAGAGGTGTTAGTTTTACTTTAATTATAAAGTACAAGCCCCTGAACTTAATGGAGAAGTAACACCTTTTAAATATAATCCCCCACTTACCTACCTATGGCCAGAAATTCCTTCTGGCCCCATGAATTTTGCCTTTGTGCATTTATTCAAGAGATATAATTTGCAGTCAGTCCTGGATGACATGTTCACAGAGGTAGAAATTATAGTTGCTGTTTTTTCACTAAAGCAGGCAGGCTGCATGAACTGACTTTACCTTTTTCGGACCAGAGTGGTGATACTTTATCATACACTTTGGAGTAAATCAGTTTTATAGGACTTCATTATGGTTGTGATGGCACATTCAGAAAAACCCTTCTTCCTCACAAGGCTGGATTCCAGAGCCCTGTGGAGGAACTGGTATCAAAACTTGCATCCACCAGAAATTGAACTTCCCCTCACTGGGTTGTAAGGGACCCGGGACATCAAATCAATGCAATAACCTTGAAAAATCACTCTTAAAACCCACAGATACACCATGGAGAGAGTCCACTCTTGGGGAAAAGACACACAGATGTCATCCAATGGCCTGAGGCAGACCTGATCTCCATGAGTCATGTGGAGGTAGACATGTGGTGGATGCTTATGGGTAAGATTTCTTATGTGCCCGTGCTTGCTTGAATTTCAGAAAGGGACTTGTCTGGCTTGCAGAGGGAGTAGGAGGGATAGGTAGAGAAAGCTGCAAAATCTAAGCAGAAAGGAAGGATGCTTGGGAGTAACAGAGCTCTCTTGACCCCAGTAGAATGAGTATTGATCCTCTTCAGTTATGGACCAAACATTTGCTTGCCCAGGAAATGGAAGAGAAACAAGAGATTTATTAGAAGACAGATCTCAGATCTTCAAGAAAAGGATATGATGAGCTGCAACTGACAGAGCCAAAAACTTGCTAATGAATTTGGCAGTGTTAAAAGATGCTTCAGCAAGATATGCATTGGCCTCAAGAATCTTAGAGTTGGAGATGACGGTATCCCCTTTTGAAGAGCCTTAATCAATCACATCCAGCAACTGCTCAAACCAATCATCTATGGCTCTAGTCACCCATAACACCGCAATGGCTGGGTGTTAGCTGCCCCAGAAGCTGAAAAGTATGCCTTAAGAATGGAATCCAGGCACTAATCTGCCTGATCCTTGAAAGCAGCCACATCTACAACTGGTAGCTCTGCGTGCCTCGAAAGGTGAAAAACAGGAGGGTAAACTACTGGGGGAGTAATCTACCACTATAAGCCAGAAAGCGTATAATAGAGAATGTGTTTGGGAATAGTTTTCTATCAGGCAACTTCCACTCCTCAAGTACCACTTAGTCAAGGGAATGATAGGGATGGAAAAGAACCACATACTTTTTGTGCCTTTTAAAATATCAGAGGATGAAGAACCTGAATTTGAGGTCTCAAAGCCTTAAGGGTCTACAATACTGTCTAAATAAGGCCTTCTACAAAGAACCCACGGTCTTCCTCAAATGCATCTCTAGGAGTAAGGGGAATCATCAACATCCCCCTCCCCAATTCTCATTTCTTCCACAGAGGAATCCTCTTATACTGGAAGGAAATCACATTCCCCAAAGGGATAAACCCTGTTTCCAAGGTTCTTTTGTCCATATGCAGGAATAGAAGTCATGGTAGAAAAAAAGTGTTTTTACCCAGGCAGGCTTTTATTGAGAAGAGAGACCTAGAGTTGGCTGTAAAGGGGCCACAGAGCAAGACGGGCATAATGCACCAGTATGATATCTGGGGAGACTAGCCTGATATGTGGATACCCCCTGGGGATTTGGTGGTCTTAGTCTACATCAAGTCTCCTTTGTGTTTAGATATTTCCAGGAGATACCCAAAGAGAGAAAGTAGGATAGAAAAATAGGATTTTAGTGAAACTTACCTTTAATTCCTTTTCTCTTTAGTCCATATGGAATACAGGAACCATGGGATTGAGCTCCCTCCTCCAGGAGGGTAGTGCACTGACATACAGGGCACCAGTGACGTTTTTCTCCCCTTCTTTTTTTCTACAGCAACCACAAAAAGCTTGGAATAGAAACCTGAAAAGCGCACTTGGGCTGGTATGGTCACCACAACCTGTTTCTCTAGAAGAGTGGACATGGTTCTGGGTTCCATGGAACCTCTGCCAGGAAGAAGTGATAGGAAGGGACTTGAAATCTATGCCGTTCCCTTCTGATACCACCTGAAAAACCCACTGATCTGTTATTGTGGATGACCAGGTGTCTCGAAAAAGGAGGAGATGACCCCCCTACAGGCAACAATGAAGCATGACTCCTCGAGTCATGCTGAGGTTGGCCTGACAGACTTAGACTTGGTAGAAGATTTCTTGTGTTGCCAAGTCTGTCTGAGCTTTGCAATGGGGTTTGCTTGGGAGTCCTGAGGGGGTTGCAGCCTCTGCTCCCCAGATCAGTGGTGATGGTGGTGGGGACGAAACCAGCGTATCTTCTTAGTCAGAAAGGACAGTTTGGTGCTGCCAGTAGCATCGCTAATGATCTGCTTCAGGTCAGGCCCAAACAGCTCCTTGCCCTGAAAAGACAAGAACATCAGTGACTTCCTAGATGATTGGTAAGCAGACCAAATCTTGAGCCATAGGGTGCGGCACACAGAACAGGGAAGGGTGAGGATTTTCCTGAAAACATCAAACAGGGCTTCAGTAATATATGCATCAGTTTCATAATGTTAGTAAAATTAGCATATGCTCTCTAGGAACATCAAAATACATCACGTCAGACAGCTGTTCTCCCCACACAGCAATCACTCTGTTGACTCTATAAGCCTCAGCACTGCCCCTGTGGCCACAAAGTTGACCTTAAGAAGAGAATCAAGATGCTTATCAGCCTAATCCTTGAGCACCTTGGCATCCACCAGAATAAGTGAAATATTCTTCTTCAAGTGCTAGATGGGATGTGGTCAACAGCAGGGAGAAAGACCCACTGGCTCCAGTACGTTATATGTAAACTGGCACAGTTTTGAGAAATGTTTATTATGGAAAGAGTTTTCCAGTTTTGGAGAAGAATCTGGTCAAGAGTGTTATTGCAAGACAGGAGACGTTTTTTTGCATCTCCGGAAAACGTCTGGAGAAGTGGACCCTGCCATCAAATCCTCAGAGACCTGAAGGGTCTCCAAAATCGCCTTGATGAGCCCCTCAACAGTGGGGGACAGGATCAGCCTCATAGAAGTCGACGAATGAGAAGGAAGAGTCTATATGTTCGTCATCCTCTGAATCTAATTCCTCCTCAAAGGATGCCCCAATAACCTGAGTATGCCCCTTAAAAACAGGTTCAACCAGCCTAAAAGTGGTTAAAAATTTCCAAGAACTGAGAACCCCTTGAACAAAAGATGGAATAGCTGCCACAAATGACAAAATGGGTTTAACCCAAGCAGGCTGTATGGCCCCTGGGTAGTGGCAGGGGGCCACAAAACATAGAGCCATAAAGACCCAGAATATGTCATTGGAAGTCCAACATGGTATTAAGAACAATAAGTGAGGGGGTAAAGGAAGGCCCTGAATCCTAAGACTTGGATTTCCCCATATGCCCCTTAGGGTCAGACATTTCCAGGAGAAAGTGTCTGAAAAATATCCCCAATTTAATGAAAAGCCCCAAGAAAGACTTAAAAAGTACTTATCTGGTATGCAAAGGGTTATTCTTGAGAGGAGAGCAGGAGAGTCAGCCTCTGCATAGGATAAGCAAGGGAGGTCAGCCAATCAGGAAAAAAAAAGGCCAGGAACAGGGAGAGTATGGGAAATGTAGTCTTCTTCTTTGCTTGTTGCTTAGCAATAGTGGTGGATCATGCAATAGAGAATGAATAGATAAGAAGAAAGATCCTCTCAGACTGCACTAAAATAGATATCCTTCGAGCAAAGATGGCCACGTGCAGGCTCTGGTTCTTTAAAGGAGCCATGCATGAAAGTTAAAAAAAAAAAAAAAAAAATCAAACTTTTAAATAAAAATATGGAAAAGCCCAAAGAAAACTTGGCGTACCAGGGGGTGGTAAAAAATAAATATTAAAGTAGCATGGGAGTGATAAGCCCTCCAAACTCCATAACCCATGCATAAATCACAAAAAATAGCTGAATAAATTACGGAACAACAAAGGAAGGGTAGGTGTGAACATCCAGCCAGACTAATGAAGAGAATAAGAGCTATACATGAGTGCATAGTACACTGTGCATAATACAAACACACAGAGCGTGCAAGAAACTCAGAAAGGGACATACAGTGGAAAGAGGCACTCAAAGTGTTACTCACCAGTCTTCTGTCTTCATGCTCCCATCTTAATAGGAGCAGAATATCTAGGAGACTCAGCCATGAGGAACAGACCTGTCATAAAATCAACTTACACAGGAAAAAGAGGTCCACAAAGCACCTGTGAAGTGGGTACTAATCAGACAAAGAGAAAAAGGAGAGTGGCAGCCATCTCTAAGCAGACCCCAAGTCCTGGGGAAGTCTGCCCCCAATTTCAAAAGGGGAATGGAAGCCTGCCAAATGGGGGACTGAACATGTAAGTTATAAAAAAAACTACCCTGCTGAATCTTCTACCAGGACACTTTTGAAACTGAGGTTATTAGGTGGGGGTAAAATGGAGCTTGGAGAGAATCTCTGCCTCCAGAAAACTGTGTGCATGCGCCCTGACTCCTAGAGGTGGATATTTTTTACCCCATAGTTCCAGTGTTCCACAGAGGTCAAAAGAGAAATAACCTTTGCCCTGCGCGTTCCCTTTTTAACCCCTTTATGACCGCTCGATCCAGCAGGAGGTGGCCATTAAGAACTATGGCCCCTTTTTTTCACATCGCAATGAATACTGGGATGGAAGAACAGCATGCAGCTGCAATGCCATACCAGAATTCCATTATGTAAATCCAATGGTGACGGTCCTGGCATGTCACCAGCCCTTAAGGTGTTAAACATTGTGTTACTCATGAAGAATATCTTTATGGCATAATGAAATCATTTTGGGATGTTCAGAGAGGTGATAGGTTCCCTTTAACGTAGTTTAATGAACACTGCAGCCTGCCACCACCTTTTCAGTCTTTTTTTTTCTCTCTATTTTTAAGTTGTTATAACATTTTATATGGGGGAGCGCCCCATCCAATTGTTATTAATCCATACATATGTATTTCATTCAAGTAAATGCAGACAACAAAAACCGTAGCATATCTGAAGTCTAGCTTTATGAGGAGATGAAGGAAAAAACAGCTTCTCTTTGACCTTCTCTTACCTCTCAGAATTATGGGGATCTGTATATCTCAAGTAGTACCAGGCAGAATCAACAAAAGTATCCATTGTGTCTGTCTCTCTTACAGCTGCCCTTGTACACCTAGGAAGAAAATCATATGTTTTTAAAAACACAAGGGACTTTTTTTTGGTATCCTATTGAAATGTAATTCTCTACATGGCGACCCTCAAAAGGGTGACAACAGAATGTCTCCCACATCAGAATGTCGTATGCTTAAAGGTCATCAGGTAGGCTCTTTGTTAATTGAGAGATGCAGCATTTGAAGCACATTGAGTGCTACAAGGATATCTATTCAAATAAGAGCTCTGTCCCAACATTTTTTTAATTAATGCACACAATGGAATATGCATATAAGAATGCAATATTCCATATTACATTATATGAGTCCACACAACAGTTGGAACATCTCTCTTTAAATCTTGTGGTGCGCTGCGATGTGAGGGAGACCCACTGTATCCTTACACTACAGCCCACACGTTCATTCATTCATTCACTCTGGCTGCAGTGGTTTCTTCTAGCATACGGTTGCCGCATGGTTTTCTCACCTGATCCTGTGCAAATGCAGGGAGGAATATTGTCACTGTCGTCAAAGGGAGCAGGAACTCAGCACCTGATCTTTGCAGAGTGAAGGTATTCCTCCCTGCATCTGCACAGGATCTTCTATGATCAGGACTTGATGTCCTAGTAGGAAGGAAATCAAATGCATCCGGAGTGGGTTGTAGTTTAAGGAAACAGCAGGTCTCCCTAACATTGCAGTGCACCACAAGATACAAAGAGAGATGCCCTGACTGTTGTGTGGACTCATATAAAGTAATATGAAAATTGCACTCTTATATGCGTTTAACTGTGTGCATTAATCTAAAACATGTTGGGACAGAACTCTTATTTAACTAGGTATCCATGTAGGAGCTCAAAATACTTAAAACATCGCATCTCTCTGTTGACAGAGTGCCTACATGGCGACCTTTAAATGGACGACATGGAGGCAATGACATTTCAATAGTAATCCCTTTTTTAACAGACCACTTTAAAGCAGTACTGCAATAAATCAGTAACCATGTACTAATTACAATTTCTCCTACAAACAAATAAAAACATTGCTTGCTAGAACTAAGAATAATAAATATGCTACAGAGAAAATAACATTAATGAAGAATTCTTAAAAGGAAACTATCATAACATTTTTTTAAACACTATGCAATGGATTAGAGACCACTGGGAATTTGAGGAATACTTAGTTACCACATGGATTTGACTTTACATATTACACAAGTATATAATAATAATAATATATACAGCTCAACTGCCTAAAATGTTTATTATTTTTTCATCTTCACCTTTTTTTTTTACACCTATGACCCTGACAATGAGCTACCTGGATCTGCTTGCAGAGAGCTTTCTGTCATAAAACTCTACTGCAGGCAGTGTCGCACTGTCTTACATCCTGCTTTGATAGTCTACAGACCACAAAACTCTCTGGAAACTGAGATCCAGGAAGCTCGCTATCAGGGACATAACACAGTTGTTCTTCGTTTGTTTTTTGTTTTTTTTTTTATAAAAAGAGTGAAAATTAAACAAAAAAAAAAAAAAAAGGAAATTTGATATATATTATGCAATTAAACAATATGTAAAATATAAATTAAAGGTACTATTCCTTTAATTGTTGGGTTATTATCAGGATATGTTAGCTCTTCTTTAAGCAATGTAGGCCTCAAGTATCAGATAGGGAATTATTACATATACTATAACGGAATACAGTATATGCATATATACAGTATATAGTCCATTGTTTGGCCTTTAATTCTGAATAGTCACTTTCAGCAGTTACTTCACATTATTAAATGCTGTATTTATATTTCCTGGTCTCTGTCACTCACTCACTATGCTATTCTAGGGTGCAGAGCTATGGAACTGTAAGCTAGTTTAGACAATACTACAAAGTCTCCATCACCGCCCTTACTGTCAGTGCAAAGAACTGTTTGTGTGGCGCACCTGTCTAATGCGTACGGACAATGCTTTTTTATGTGAAAAAATGGCTGCTTTGCACTTCAGTGTATGACTGTTTAGGGGACTGCTGCTTCTGCACCCTGATAAATGCTGCGTAAGTACATATTTTCATATGCCTGCTATAGGGGTGGCATTGGAGCTTGGTAACATGAAATTCATATGCTGGCCGAGCTGTGTCTGTCGATTTGTACTAAGCAGCTTGTAGAGAAGCAGAGGTACAGAGTGAGTGAGTTTGTATATATATGTGTGTGTGTGTGTGTGTGTGTGTGTGTGTGTGTGTGTGTGTGTGTGTGTGTGTGTGTGTGTGTGTGTGTGTGTGTGTGTGTGTGTGTGTGTGTGTGTGTGTGTGTGTGTGTGTGTGTGTGTCCACAATTCAATCAAACACAAAACACTAACATATATGTCCCAGTCAGAAGCACACATATACATCTCAGTTCCTTCATCTCCAAAACCAGTTATCCCCTTGAGAAAAAGAGGAGTGTGCAATGCATTGTTTTGCAATTTGCTCCTCAAGAAGTTAATACAAATGTAGGAAGTGGGTGCCAGGCCCATTGTCTAGGCTCTAGGTTGCTGTTGGGATGCGCTGCTCCATGGACGCACACTCTCAAGGCTGCCTCGTCACGGAGGTGTATGTGTCCCTTGACTCTGACACAATCGTCAGACGACCGGAGCTATGCTGTGGGTGCTGAGGCTGGTGTTCGGGATGACCTTTTTATGAAACCAGATTGGTCTATGAGCCTGTGTCCACGCCTTGGTACCAGAGGGTCCCTATATAATTTCTCGCTGTCCCATTCTCAGACCTCAGTTATTCTAGTCTATTATTTGTGCACTAGCCATAGTTTTTAGCTCCCCTTGACCTTTAGCATCCTTAACCATACCTGCTACCCAGACCACTCTGACCTCTGGCATCCTTGACCATGGCTTATACTCTGACCATGCTGACCTCTGGCATCCTTGACCCTTGCTTATAGACCCCATTGACCTCTGGCATCTTTGACCTTGGATTATACCTTGACCCGCTGCCCTCTGATATCCTTGACCTTGGCTAAGAACCTTGAACTTGCTGCCCTCTGGAATCCTTGAACTTGGTGTATCATGGCCACACTAGTCTCCTGCCTTTCACCTGCAGCACCTCTGGCCATTCAGACCTCTGGTCTCTGTCTAGAGCACCTTTAGACTTTTGGACTTCGGTAGCCAATGTGTTATGGCCTACTCTCAGGGAGGTCTGTACCATCCAGCCTTCCAGTTGGTAGCACACTTACATGGGTGTGGATTTCCCTTCTCCTGGGCACCAGTTACCACAACCAAGTATCCTGACAGTGGGAGATGGGTCCCTCTGAAGGGCTGCACAACCTGAGTATGGGTGAAGTCTCATTGACACTTAAAAATTGCGTTACTTGTCCCCAGAGAGTGCAATGTGTGGCAGCTCCTTTAAGCTTTGACCTAGATCAGTGTTTCTCAACCAGAGGGTTCACTTTTAATCTATGCAGACTTTAATAAAAATTTGAATGTCAAGTTACACCTGTATATTTATGGAAATTGTCATACACAATATGTTTGTATTAGTTATTCCGATTGTGAGAGCTAAGAATAACTATATATTTATATATCTGTAATCTTCATTACCCCCTTGACGAATGACATGAAATGATAGAGGTGCCCTGAAATTCCAGCATGTCTTTAGAAAAAAAAAAAAAGACTGAGAACCACTGACCTAGATGAAGACTTTGCCCAGAGAACATTTATAATTTTCTCATGTGTATACAAGATTATAACTTGCTTTGTGTTCTTGAATGTGCTCAATTTTTTCTTCCTGACATGGAAGAAAAAATTGCATTCTGCATTTTGCTGAGGCAGAAAGTGATGAAAAATGCAGCTTCAGCTATGGACAAAAAATTGGAAAACATGCAATGTTAATGTGCGTTCACTGAAATCCACTGCACTCATCCACAAGTGCTTTAACGCACCAATGCAGGGAATCTTCAGCAAGATTCATTGACCTGTGTAGTGTGATCAGATTAATGCTCATCTGAACAGATTCATATGATCCAATACATCTATTTCATGTGGTTTTTGGATGCATTGAAAACACTCATGTGAACTAGACCTAAAACAGTAAATTCTACTTTCTGCTTTAACATGAACTGCAGTGCATTTTCTCTTCTATAACACAACTAGTTTAAAAGCCTGTGTACACTCGCCAACATTCTGTGCGTTCGGGCGCATGACTGCATCTGCAGTCTCTACTGTGCATGACTGCTTCAGACAAACATACATCTGGCATTTTATTACATAGGATGTTCACCTGGGGCACTTGCAATCTATCCACTGGGAGGCATTTGCTAAAGGGGAAGTCCCCTTTCCTGTGAAGGAAGTCACAGTGGGTAAAACCACAGGTAATTCTTCATAAGGTACTGGTACAGTGCCACAAGAAGGACAATGGATGATGGGGATAGGGGTGCCCCAGTAACGCTGCCTTGATATCAGCCAGTCCCTCAGCTTGTCACTGGTTAGGTGTCCACCTACATTTTCACTTCTTGCTTGCTGGGTAATGGCGAGTAAAGCCTCTTGTCTGGGCAGACCTGTGAACTGCAATAGTGTGGTTATTATAACAGTATAAGTTGGAAGTCAAATTGCAATAAATCCACATTTAAAGGAATAGTAATGTTTCACAAAAAAAGCAGCTCCAATTAATCTTCATAGTATCTGGGCCATGGAGAGCATTATTTCAGTACTGTCTGAGTTGTAGTTCAAGAGTAATTGAATGATAAAGTATCGCCCTCCCACCCCTTTTACTCATGTAACACTGCTCACCTCAGAGCAGCAAGACTGTCTGGATGGATCACAGAGAGGGACAATCTTCATTGAGCATAAGGAAAAAAACTGTAAAGGGGGCAGGTTCTTCCTTATGGAAGATTGTCCCTTGCTGTGATCTGTCTGATCCCAGGACCAGATTCCACATCTGAGGGGAGATTGCTTATACTAGGTAAAAGGTGTGGGAGGGGGATACTTTATCATTCATTTATTCTTGAACTACAATGCTCACAGTAATGAAATAACACTCTCCATGGCCCAAATACTATGAAGATTAATCAGAGCTGGGTTTTTTTGTGAAATATTACTATCCCTTTAACCCTCTGAGTGCTAGAGGTGTACAGAATGCATTACTTTGCAATGTGTTCCGTATCCCCCCGGCACACAAAGGGTTAAGTAACAACAGCAAACAATACATATTATTCAAGACACAAGTCCAACATGACTCAAAGTGTTGATTTTGTATTGTTCTGTCAGTGTGGTTATATCCAAAATAAATGTTGGTGCTTTTCAACAATTTTTCAACAATCACTGTTATCCTTTTGCGTGCCAGAGGGGTACGCAATGCAATGCACTGGCACTCAAAAGGTTAACAGTGATTGTTGAAAAATTGTTGAAAAGGGGTTAGAGAAGAACTAGCACCTAATAATACTTACAACCCATCACTAACCTTACTATGCTCGGAAAATCTATGTTGGGTGCCCCTCTGGTTCTTATAAATAATTAGGCTCATGCACTCTGTCTGCTTCAGTCTAAAAAACTTTGAGTCATTGTCATGTTTACCTCCATGAACAGGACATCCATGATGACTGTAGAAGCTATCTTTTGAGCAATGCAAAAAGAAAAACATTTAAATGGGCCACTGGAATTTTCCGGATGGTTATTATTTGTGGGAGTAAGGTCTCCTTTAAGTACAGAGTCACGAGGGAATCAGCCTCCCTTTCTGGTTTTAGAATTCTTGATGGCTCTGCCCACTTCAGTGCACTCTCCATGCTAGATCACCTGATTCTCATCTTCCATTATGAAGTCCCACCACTACATGAACCATTTGTTCCATTTATATGTTTAAAGGTATAGTAGTACTTGAATTAAACTTGAGGTCCAAGACTTCTTTATATGGTTTTTAAACACATAGTGCTATATTTCAACACTTACTGGTTTGCAGTCCAAATGCTATTCAATTGGAAAGGATCCCCCCTTCCGCCCCTTTCCCATGCCTCAGTCTGTCTGGATGGAGCATGGCGAGGGAAAATCTTCAGTAAGCAAAAGGAAAATCCTGCCTTCCTTAAACTTACTGTGTCAAGATTGCCCCTCGCTGCATCCGTCCAGTCCCACAACAGGATTCCTGATTTAATGGGAGGCAGCCAGAAGGGGTGGGAGGGGGATAGTTTCTGATTGAATTGTGCTTAAACTACAAACCTGTAAGTGTTGTAATATAGTTCTATGTGTTTAAAAACATATAAAGAAGTCTCAGACCTCAGGTTTAATTCAAGTATTACTATCTCTTTAAGAGGAATATAACCAACCCCCCAAAAAAGTTATGAAAAATACCTTGTCAGAGTTGATTATCTTCTCAGTGTCATCGTTAAGTGTTTCAATAACTCTGACATAGGACAGTCCCAGTTTCTTAGCTAAGGCTTCATCTTCCAAGCTTGTGCAGGGTATACCTAAATAAGAAGGAGAGTTAAAAATGACATTCATGTAAAGGAAAATGAATAATACATTGGCTGGACTAAACATTTTGGTTTTGTTTTCCACAAATAATCTGTTTCCTACACTTTGAAATGCAAGTCCATAATACGCAATATCAAATTGCTTATACTTTTAATTGATTATTTAATTTATTTTGTCCTCACCTATTTTTTATATAATTTTATGCCCCTGACAGTAAGATCATTGGATTCTGTTTTCAGAGAGTCTTCTGGTCAGTTGATCATCAAAGCAGGACAGTGATCCAGTGAAACGCTATCTCAGAATGGTGTGCTCTCTATGCACTTTTTTTTTTTTTTTTCAAGCGCATCACTATCACAGATAGTTCAAAACAACAAAACAAACAAACAAAAACACCAGTGAAGATGAATGGAACACAAGTGCTAAAAAGTATAGGCAATTTCACTTTACATATTTTACATGCTTGCAGAATATGTAAAACCCAAATTAAAGGTTAGTATGCATTTAATGATACTGCTGTTGGCTATGACTATTATGTTTTAGCCCCTTAAGGACCAGCTGATCGAGCATGCAGCTGGCACTTAAAGGGATGGTAATGTTTCAAAATAAAAGCAGCTCCAATTAATCTTCATAGTATTTGAGCCATGGAGAGAGTTATTTCAATTCTGTCATAGTTGTAGTTCAAGAGTAATTGAATAATAAATTATCCCCCTCCCACCCCCTTTACCTAGTGTAAGCTACCTCCCCTCAGATGTGGAATCTGGTCTCTTGACTGGACAGATCACAGCAAGGGACAATCTTCTTACTGCGAGCATAAGGAAAATCCTGCCCCCCTTGATAGTTTTTTTCAGGTTTTTCCTTATGCTCACTGAAGATTGTCCCTCTCTGCGATCCATCTGGACAGTCTTGCTGCTCTGAGGTAAGCAGTGTTACATCAGTAAAAGGGGGTACTTTATCATTCAATTACTCTTGAACTACAACTCTGACAGTATTTAAGTAACGCTCTCCATGGCCCAAATACTATGAAGATTAATTGGAGCTGCTTTTATTTTTAAACATTACTATCCCTTTAAGGACCAAAGACCATTTTTGTTTTTTTTTTGTTTGTGCATCCGTTTCAGGACATTCCGAACGGCATACAGCTGCATGAGGAGCCCTGAATTCCATGACGGTCCTGACACTTCATGGGCCCTTAAGGGGGTTAATAATCATCATTTTAATGTAAATGTTAAAAACAATTTTCAGTTCTCTGTTTTGTGAAAATCAATGCTAAGGGCAGTATGTTCAAAAGAAAAGCGGACGAGTTCTTGGGCAAAACAATTGCACTGGAGGGGAGAATTAAACATTGTCAGGGGTCTACAATGCATTACTCTGCAATGAGCTGGAGACCTCTCTAACATTCAAGGGGTTAAATCGATTTAAATTAATGAGAAGTTTTAGTTCTCCCCTCCAGTGCAAATAGATTGTCAAACTCGTCCACTTTTCTTTTGAACATATGGCCCTAATAAATGTAGGTATAAAACAGACGCTGAAATGCAGTTTATCCCTTTAAAGGGATAGTAATTTTTCTAGATACATTAATTAAACTATTTAGCTCTCTCTTTAATACAGTCTCCCAATCCCTGTTACTTACCGATTTTAGTGTCTAAATAGCCTTCAAACTCAGATTTTGCAGAGATAACAACAGGGATCTCTTGCTTTGTGAACAGATTAATTGCTGACACTCGTGTGAGGCAATCTGAAAAGACATTAGGAAGTAGATTTAAAGGCAGCCGTTAAGTAAAAAAAAACACCAACGGGTGTTTTAACGTGTAGGAAACCATACAAAAAAAAAAAAAAAAGAAAAAAAGATCCATTTTGCCATTTAAAGCACTGCATTAGCTGAAAAAACCCGATAAGGGACTCACTTACCGCACAAAACTTAAGACCCAGTTTTGTTAGCTGTAAAGTCCCTTATTGGATCTTTTGCCAGCTAACGCAGCTGTTAACTGACAAAAATACCCAATGTCCATAGTGGATGTATTGATATGGGGCCCTAAGCCCCACATCAATACATCCAAAGTGCCTAAAACCTGTCCAAAGTTAGTATGATTAACCCTATGAGTGCCGGTGGGGTATAATTACCAATAAATGCCAATGAAAAAAAAAAAGCTCCACATATACATAAATCAATGCGATGCATTAATGCCCTACATTTAACTTAGCTTTTAGCTATGTGTCTCCGCCGCTTACAGCAGCCACGAGGGCAGAGGCGGCGGAGACACAAATGTCCCACAACGCTCCCCTTTAGCTGTGTACGGGCCGATGCAGCTGTTCTTGAAAATGATTGGCTGGGATGTGATGTAAATATTATACTGCATCAAATGAGTGGTCACTTGCCTTTCTCCCCCCAGTCTAGTGTGCAGAAATGTTCCCAAATTCTGGCACTAAAGGAAAACAAAGGGATTTGTTTTACCCCTACTACCTGAAATCTCTGAAAACCATGGAATTTACTGTATTCATTTTCTACTGCTATTAAGAAGAAAATGGCAAACCATTGGTATGCGATGAACTAGAGCAGGTGGTGCCACTGCCAGAAGCACAAAACTAAATCAACTACAATCATTCATTCACCTGACTTCCTACCTCTAACCTGGTATACACATATATTTCCTAGTGTATGCATTAGCTACTGCACTTCTAAGCATTGGCTGATACAACCGTAGGGAGTGCCAGAAGCACAAAACTACACCTACCTGTGTTCTTTTTTGAAACTGGCTCTCTGCACACAAATGGTCATAACTATTTGAGATACCACGGAAAGGTATGTAATGCATACCATTTTGGAATGTAAACATTCACCTGCATCAAACTAGGGGTGTTTTGCCTTTCTACGTTCAGGCTGGTGTGTACAAATATTTCAATGAAATTGTGCAATAGGAAAACATATTATGATTTTTTTATATATTGTTTTAATTTTTACCACCTCAAAGACACTAAAATCTTTGAAAGTCATGGTACTGTACCCAATACCAGTTACCAGCCTGATAAAAAGGGTACCACATTGTATGGTTTGACATACCATATGGGGTGCCAGGAGCACTAACTTACATGTGCTACTTTTGTTTTTTGTAATTAACTACCTGCACTAAAACAGCCATACCCATTACAGCCACAAAGAAAAGGTAAGCAAGGCATACCATTTTGGAAAGTAGACATGCACTCCTAAAGAACCCCTAATGATCTTGTGATGTGAACAAGTAGAGAGATGGGTATTAAAAAACATCTGTATTAAGTAATTGTTAAAATAATATTAAAGAAAAACATTAACACAAAGTGAATATAATTAAAAAAAGCAGTTAGGAAGTCTATAACACTGCCTTGTACTGTATCAATGGATCAGCGAATGATGTGAAAATAAAACATTAAATAACAGACAAAAGTACGGTCCTATATGATGAAACTAGTGAAGGCAACTGCCCACTATTCAATTCCAGTACATTATTCAATTTCTTATTTTCACATGTTATTTTCTGATCCATTGATACAGTGCAGGGCAGTGTTATAGATTTCCTAACACTGCTTTTATTAATTATATTCACTTTGTGTTCATGTTTTTCTTTATTTTTATTGTAACAATTTCTTAATAAAGATGCTTTTTTAATATCCATCTCTCCACCATTAGGGGTCCTTTAGGAGTGCATTCTGTAAGTAATGTCTTTTTTTCTCCGTCCAATAAGCCTACACCATACCATATGCCAATGAAAGTGGCGCAATTCTGAAGCGAATCAGTGCACAATATGACAGAAATAAAAGTTCCAAGCGTTGCAATAAGCCAAGCTCTCATTGCAGTCAGGGACTTTTTAATTGAATAGATCTATGCTTGTATAGTGAGACTTACTGATTTCTGGCATATTACCACTTATTACTGCAGTCAATCGATCAGTCTGTACTTGGCTGGACAGTGGACTACAGCATGTAATAAGCATGTATATTGGCAAGCTTTGTGGTGATCACGTTGGCACACATGGCGAGTACAAAAAACTGAATTAAACGTAAGGCATGCAAGTGTCAGAGAGGCTCAGAAAGCCAAAAGATTCAATTAGCTCCTGGGCCTGCCGTGGCCCTTACCATGTGCGCTGCAGCCTCTGCCAAATTCCACTGGGAGGAGTCCAGCTCTAGAAAGGAAGAGTGGGTGGGAGCTCTCCTACCTTATATCTCCGTTGCACCACCGCTGCATGACCAACTTTGCCCGTCCCTTCCTCCCATATGTGCGCATGCGCCAGGATATGATTATAGGAAGAGTCCTGACATATGCGTGCTTAACACTAAGCAATGTGCTCTGCTAAACAGGGCCAAACAAGCCAAGAGTTTGGGCTGTAGGGGCAGCTTTTTTTGCTGCCCCCTGTAAAGTGCTGCCATAGGCCTAGGCCAAGAGTCAGCACTGGTCCTGGTGCTGCAACTTTTAAGGGAGAATAACTTATTTTTTAAACTGGAGAAATGCAAATTTCATAAACTTCAGGTGACATTCTTAGGGTATGTTATCTCCACATCCGGCTTGGCTATGGACCCTCAAAAATGATCTGCAGTCCTGCAGTGGCCCCTTCCCGTGGGGCTTAAGTCTATTCAACAGTTTTTGGGTTTTACCAACTACTATAGGAAGTTCATACAAAACTTTTCTACTGTGGTTAAACCACTTACAGACATGACTCGTAAGGGGGCGAATACTTCAGACTGGTCCCCCAGTGCTCTTCTAGCTTTTGAGAACTTTAAGTCGGAATTTGCAGTGGCTCCAATATTGTCCCACCCGAATCTCGCCTTGCCATTTACCCTAGAGGCTGATGCATCCGAGACGGGAGTAGGTGCCCTCATGTCTCAGCGCTCTGCTCCGGGAGAGGCATTGCTTCCTTGTGGGTTCTTTTCTAAGGAACTGTCCAAGGCTGAAAGTCTGTACGAGATTGGTGACCGTGAATTCCTAGCTCTCCAATTCTTATTCTCACGGATCACAAAAATCTTACGTATTTGTCTGAGGCCAAAAGATTATCTTCGCAACAGGCCAGATGGGCTTTGTTTCTGTCTAGATTCAATTATGTGGTTTCTTACCTTCCTGGCTCAAAGAATATTAGGGCTGAAAGTCCTATCATGCCAGTTTTGCTCAAATTCTGAGGAAGAGAGTATTCCCATACCTATCATTCCTTCTGACCGTACACTGGCTACTATACGTACGAGCATTACCTCTCCACTGGGAGAGGAGATTTTGGCCTCTCAAGCCTCTGCACCAGTTGACAAACCTAAAGGGAGATGCTTTGTACCGGACCTTTTACGCAGCAGACTGCTCGAGACTTATCACACTTCTAAGGCAACTGGTCATATTGGGAGAGATCAGCTGATATGGTCCATTTCTCTGCTCTTTTGGTGTCCTAGTTTGAGAGCTGACTGTTCCGCATTTGTGCCCTACTTGTGCCCAAAGTAAAACACCACGACATCTTCCTGTGGGGCTCCTTCAACCCATGCCGAATGGGGAATGCCCCTGGTCGCATTTGTCCATCGATTTTATGGTGGAACTACCTGTAGCTAAGGGCTACATGGTCATTTTGATGATCGTGGATCATTTTTCTAAAATGGCTCACTTTGTACCACTCAAAGGACTACCTTCGGCTCAGAAATTGACCGTGATTTTTGTTAAAGAAGTCTTTCGGCTCCACGGGATGCCTAAGGTCATAGTCTCTGATCGGGGGAGCCAATTCATTTCCCGTTTTTGGAGGTCCTTCTGTGCTCATATGGGGATCCAACTCTCCTTCTCCTCAGCTTACCATCCTCAATCTAACGGTGCAGCTGAGAGGTCTAACCAAGCCTTGGAACAATTTCTCCGTTGCTATATTTCGGACCACCACGATAACTGGGCTACCCTGTTACCATGGGCAGAGTTTGCCAGAAATTGTGCTGTGAACTTTCATCCCAGAGTTCCCCGTTCCTGATAAATTATGTTTTTCAACCTTCCTTACTTCCTGAATCTTTCGAAGCACAAAATATTCCAGCTCTGGAGGAGCATTTGAGGGAACTCCATTCCACTTGAGTACGGTTTCAGAATACCCTACGTGGCTCCATGCAATGACAAAAAAAAAAGGCGGACCATAGGCGATTGCCAGCACCAACCTTCCAGGTGGGAGAGAGAGTTTGGTTATCTTCCCACAACCTTAACCTCCAGGAGCCTTGTAAGAAACTGGCTCCCCGTTTTGTTGGCCCATTCCGTGTTCTTCATAGAATCAATCCAGTCGCATATGCCTTAGATCTTCAAGCTAATATGCGTATTCATAATATGTTCCATGTGTCTTTGCTTAAACCATTGATTTGCAACCGTTATACCTTCGCTCCAGTTTGTCCTGACCCTCTCAGGGTTGGAGATCATGAGGAGTATGAGGTACAGACTGTATGAGGTACAGACTATTCTGGATTCTCGAAGAGTCAGAGGCAATTTACAATATCTGGTACATTGGAGAGGTAGGGAGATATTCATACCCCAGGTTTTCATTCCTGTTTTCCGCATAAACTATGTTCTCTTCCACAGAGGAGAGGAGAGGTCGTTGAGGGGTGAGTACTGTCAGAGTGCTTACTTTTGGCAAGCATCTGACTAGCCGGCCACTTCCACATCTTCTCCTGGCAACCGGTTTGATGGGGCCGGTCGCTTCCTTTCCCTTGTGGATGTCATGCCGCATCTTCTTGCGGATGACTTCCACATTTGGCCAGCATCTCGGGTGGCCGCTCATCATCTGGGAAATCCCCCACTGACACGAGTCCTGCCTTTAAAATGATAAGGGCCTTGTTGTGTGCCCCATCTCCTTTGCCCTACCTGTACATATAGCTGCCTGGATACCTTGCGTTGGTGCCCAGAGAAGTAGTATTCCTGTGATTGATCCTCGTGCTTGACCCTTTCCTGCTTGACTTTCCACTCCATGTATGACCCCTGGCTTAGTCGGCCTATCCATTCTGATGCAGACCTGTGATTCTGGACTAGTACTACTTCTTTTGCCTTTGGGCCTTGTTGCTCCCGGTCTGTTACTAGTATTTGGCTGGATCATATCCCCGGTTCTCAGCTACCTCCATTTGGGTCACTCTTGAGCAGTCTCCTATTGCTGGTAGGAACCACTTGCTCTGGTTCTGGGCCCACTCTCGCTCTGAGGGTTTTGTCTGCTTTGCTATTTCATTTTTCCTGTACTTATTTAATAAAGGTGGAGTTCAATCACTGTACTTGTCTCTTGCTTTTTCCCTGACAATCGTGACACAGTCCTATCGATTGCCTCTAGTTCCCGCTCTTTGCCTGTTCACCTAAAATAGTTAGTATCAAAAGTTCAGAAGCTCTCTCTTCCTCTCAAGCACAGACTGACAACAGTGGTAAACAGGCACCCCTTTCATGGCTGGAATGGGGGACACACTGTGGATTATTAATATTACTATCAATACAATGAACAAGTGGGGAGAAAAAAAAACTGCATTTTTCATGGTAATTCCTGTGGAACGCGGGAAGTGCTGTTTTCCCATGTTTCTCTTCTGAAGTGAAAAGTTACATTCATCTCTAATAAAAACTTTGCAAAACTACATTAAAATAATAGATGAAAGCACATTGTAATACGTGATTTCAATCACAAAGCATGCACTTTTACTAAATGTTCCACATATAATGCAAGAAAATGAATGAAAAAGCACATCAAACTAAACCAAATTCTATAGTAGTAAATGGATTTGCAGTCACATAGAGTTGCTCTTGGATAAAGCTTTGAATTTGTGTAATCTCCATTCAGACTAATGCAGCCTATTGTCTTGTTAAGGGGTTTGAACTAAATGCTGACTAATGGAGGATTAACAAATACAGGTAATTGCAGATACTATGTATAAAAATACATAGACTGCTGTAATAAAGGGATTTTGACTTCACATTTTCTGCAAGTGTATAATATGTAATGCCAGATTTGCCTACACTTTTTTTATCATTTTTTTCCCCATGGTTACCCATTTATTTTTTTTTATATATATATATATATATATATCCTAGACATTGAGGTCCTTGATATGTTTGCAGAAGGCTTCCTGTCAGGGACTGTGTAAGCAGATGCAGTGATACAAGATACAAAACTACATAAAGAGGACTCATGGACAGTGTCAATATGTTTTACTACCCTGCTTTAAAGGCTGAATGGTCCGGAAATTCTCTGGAAACAAATAACCAGGAAAATAAGTGAAGATGAAAATAATAATAATTATAGGTAATTTGACTTAAACCCTTGAAGGGGGGATGCACAACACATTACCTATGTAAGTCTATTAAACAAACAAAGAGGAACTTATTCCCTTTAAAGGTAGGCAAGCAATGCAGTAAAGCAGTGGGAAGTGCCAGCAGGATACAAGGGTCATTAGGAAGAAGTATTAGAAGAGGGAAAAGAAAGACACTAAACCAACATATCATGGAAAGAAAGACCAACATATCATGGAGTCCAGTGTGTAGCCCATGGGCCAAATGTGACCTGCCTGAAACCAGGGTGTGGCCCGCCTGAGATTTTTAACACACATGAACTAGCAGTCTAAAATAGCCTAACCACCAGTCTGCTACTATCATATAGTTCTTGAGAACCAGTATTCTCACCTACTGTCAGTAGAACAAGTTGATGCTGACACTGTTCTGCTGACAGTAGGGAGTCAAATTTCCCGTTTCTCCATTCACTGAGCTGACTTATGCTGTCATTTATCTTTGAAGATTGCTGGTCTTTCAGTAACGCATTAGACTATTGTAACACAGCTTTTTATATACAAGAATTTTCAGCAATTGTTTGGCAAGCCAGCATATGCTCTGGCATTTATATTGTAATTAATTCTATGGCAAGCCGGTTTTAACCCAGGTATTTTTAGCTACACAATAAAAGATTTGTCTTATATATACACAGCTCATAATTACTTTCTGCCCTAATCCTGCTATTTTTTGCCTTATTAGGTTGAGATAAGAGGATTTTAGTCCTACCTGTTAAATCCTTTTCTCTTAGTCCATATAACTTACAGGTACCATGGGGAGGCGTCAGCCAATCCCAGTAGGCTGGAACAATTCTTCAAGAAGTGCAGGTTGGAGCCTCCCTCTCCTCCATACAGGCTACCTAGCCACTCTCTCTCCCAGATATATTTGAGACAATAAACCTACTGAGCTAGACAGTGAAAAGAAGAAGAGGAAAACTTCCACATCCAGCCACAGGAAGCCAAGCATCGTCCCTTTCACTGGGTGGGAGACCTGTAAGCTATATGGACAAAGAGAAAAGGATTTAACCGGCAATACTAAAATTCTCTTTTCTCTGTCGTCCAACATAGCTTACAGGGACCATAGGGATGTAACAAAACTGAGCTCCCATGGGTGAGAAGAGAAGGAAATGACCAAGCGTCAGACCCCCATGACACCAGAGTTCCCATGGACTAACCAGGACATGGAACAGCCCATACTGATTAAGTGTTAACAGACACTGAATAACAGTACATAGCACACAAGAACAAGAGCCAACAGGGCTCAACAGTTAAACAGCTATAAGGCACAGGAATTGAAAGCCATGGACAGGCAAAACTACCTTCATGACTTTCCTGCCAAAGCTGGCTTCAGCTAAAGCCAGAACATCCACACTATAGTGTTTGGCAAAGGTGTGCACAGAAGACCAAGTGGCTGCCTTGCACAGCTGTTCAGCAGAGGCATGATTCTTGTAGGCCCATGAGGCCCCAACAGACCTGGTAGAGTGTGCTGTAATGAGGAAGGGAACAGGTTTCCCTTTGAGCT
This sequence comes from Rhinophrynus dorsalis, assembly GCA_037306005.1. NCBI lineage: Eukaryota > Metazoa > Chordata > Amphibia > Anura > Rhinophrynidae > Rhinophrynus > Rhinophrynus dorsalis. The sequence goes on along the minus strand of CM074723.1, from coordinate 339,167,683 downwards.
CATAAGCCTGGTGGATGGTCGACTTAATCCAGAATGCAATAGTCACCTTGGACGCAGCCAAACCAGCCCTGAGACCCTCAGTGATGACAAATGAGGCATTAGTCTTATGAAGAGACTCAGTGTGGTGCACGTAGAACTTGAGGCAATGCACCACATCCAACAAGTCAGATTTAGAGTCAGGACAGAAAGAAGGCACAACAATGTCCTGATTGATGTGAAACACAAGAGACCACCTTAGGAGAAATTCCTGGGAGGTACGAAGAAACAACCTTATCCTTGTGAAACACCAGGAAAGGCGGTTTGCAAGATAAAGCCTGCAACTCAGCAGACAGAGACCACAGCCAAAAGAAAAGCCATCTTCCACATCAGAAGATGTAGAGGAATGGAAGCCAAGGACTGGAAAGGAGGCCACTGCAAGCCTCCCCCCCCCCAAAAAAAAAATTAAGGTCCCACTGTGGAGTGGGAGCCTTGTAAGCATGGAAAGCATGAGCGACACCCTGAAAGAAGAACTTGACATCTGCCAACACGGCAATGCGTCTCTGGTAAATATACGAGAAAGAGAGCTGAGGTCTGGACTTTCAAGGAACTAAGGCTAAGGCTGTCCTGCAAAAAGGATAAGATGGACGGAAGGTCAAACTCCTGTGACGGCAGAGCCCTGTCCACACACCAAGAATGAAAAATAGACCAAACCCTGTGGTTCGCCTTAGTGGTCATAGGTTTCTTGGCTTGGATCATGGTGGAAACCACCTCAGGGGAAAAGCCCTTCCTCCTCAAGATGGAGGCCTCAACAGCCATGCAGTCAAAGCCAAGCTGTCCACATCCTCTTTAAACAGGGAACCATGGAGGAGGAGATCCGGTCTGTGTGGCAGAGGAAACGGATCCCGAGCAGCCAGCACCAGCAGTTCTGGAAACCAAGGCTCTCTGGTCCAATAAGGTGAGATCAGAATGACTGATGCACTGCCCATCTGAATCTTCCGCAGCACCCTGGGAAGAAGAGGAAGTGGAGGATAAATGTAGGCCAATTGAAAATGCCATGGAATAGACAGAGCATCCACCGTGAATGCCAGAGGATAGCTCCAGCGAGAGCAAAAGATTTGAAACTTCCAGTTGTCCATGGTGCCCATCAGGTCTATCCAAGGAAGACCCCACTTCTGCACTAACAGGTCGAAAACATCCAGATCGAGTTACCACCCAACAGGGTCTACCGTTTGGCGACTGAGAAAATCTGCCAAAACTTTTTCTATGCCTAGAATGTGCACAGTGCAAATGGCAGGAACATGTACCTCTGCCCAGGCTAAATTAGCCTTTACCTCTAACCAAGCAGATGCGCTTCTGGTGCCGCCTTGCTTGTTGAAGTGGGTGATGGCTGTTGCGTTGTCTGACTGGACATCCGGTCAGATGGGAGGACCAATACCTCAAAGCATGGAGAATCACCCTGAGCTCCAACATGCTGATAGGCAAGAGGGTTTCCACTGTCAACCAATGACCCTGAACACCCAGGTGACCCAAAACGGCTCCCCAGCCGAAAAGGCTGGCATCCATCGTTAGTATGGTCCTGTACGAGATCACAAAGGGTCTCCCTTTCTGCAGGTTGGAGCAGTCCAACCACCAGTGGAGGTCTAGCTTCACATCTGGGAGAAGAGAGACAGGATGATCCATAAGGGCCGGATCCTCCTTGAAAACCCGGATTATGAACCTCTAAACCTCCCTGGTGTGAGCCATGGAGTATGGCACCGCCTCCATGATAGATATCATCTTGCCCACCAGCGAGGAGAACTTCCTTGCTGGAGCTGAGGTCCACTCAAGAGCACAAGACACCTTGGATGTGATCTGCTGAACAGAGTCCTCCGTCAAACTGGAGATCAAGAAAAAACAGGTCCTGAGAAGGGACGGTTCAGGAGATCCTTGGAAGGAGCCTTCAAGAGAAGGTCATCCCTATTAGGAGTTACTTGATTCTCCTTGGTGTGCAGGAAGCCAATTAATGACCCCAAGACCAGGGCAAACACCTGAGGAGCCATGTAGAGCCCAAAGTTTAGGGCGGTGAACTGGAACTGCCCTAGGTTGCAAGAGAACATGAGGTACTTCTGACTGTCCAGATGAATTGGAATGTGCAGGTACGTATCCTGCAGATCCAGAGATGCTAGAAATTCCCCTGGACACAACGCTGCAATGACAGAGAGCAAAGACATTTTGTAGTGAGTATGGACCACAAATGAACTGAGATCCTTGAGATCCAGAATAGGAAGGTAGCCGCCGTCCTCCTTGGGAACAACAAAGAGGTTGGAATAAAAATCTAAACCTATCTCTGGCTGAGGTACCTGAGCTAGGACTCCCTTGTCCAAGAGAGCCTGAACCTCCTCACTGAAAAGAGGGAGCTTTTACTGTCCCTGACGGGGTTAAAAGGAATGTTAAGGGGAGACAAGACCACCTTAATGAGACCCTCAGCAAAGGGTTTAGGGTCAGCCTCAAAGGGGTCGCCATGAAACTGGGAAGAAGCCCCCTTCAGAAGACACACCATTCTCAGACTCCTCAAATGATTCTTCCTCTGAGGAATCAGATAAATCAGGAATGCCAGGGACCTAAGGAGCCACAAACCTGAAGTAAGTGGGGTGTTTCCAGGACTGGAGAACCCCCTGAAGAAAAGGAGGAAACTGTGCCATAGAGAACTTTAAGTCCTTAACCCAATGTGGCTCCTGTTCATGGCTGGAGGGCCCTGGCAGAGAAGCAGGGGCCACAGGGCATGAGGTGCATAAGTGACCTGAGTACTCTCTGGGAAGCCCCACTTGGCATGAGGAACAATAAGCAAGGGGGGTCAGAGACACCCCTGTCTCCTTAGGCCTAACCCCATGTCCCTTAGAATCTGACATCTTAACAGGAGAATAATGTCTTACAGACTAGTGACCCCAAATACTGTCACCCAGATCAAGGATTTCACACAAGAAAGCCTAAAAAGTACTTATCTGGCAGGCGAAGGGTTAACCTGAGGAGGAAAGCAAAGGAGTCCAAGCCCTGCATATGTTATTCATATGAAGAGAGAGAAAATAGCGACTGAATCCAGAGCCAATCAGCAAACAGACAGCTAAAAGGGGCGTCTATGGGAAATGTAGTTTCCCGTTAATAAAGAACGAAACGCAGCACCCGAACCCCCCAGGGACCCCCAAGACACTGAGGATGTGAATCAGAATGCAGGTGACTATGAAAAGATTGGAGTAAAACCCTGAGTATCTTTCCCGAGATGAAATGGTAATAACACCAGTATGTCAAGGAGATAAGCCACTGCATCAAAAAAAAGGACTGTTTAGATTGGGATTGCGTGGAACTATGAACATGGAGGAAGGGACTTAAAGTATATGTGGTAAATCAAATCAATCTATAACTTTCTTGAAATGTGTTTTTCAGGTTTTTTTTTTTGTTATTCTGTCTCTCACTGTTCAAATAAACCTACCATTAAAATTATAGACTGATCATTTCTTTGTCAGTGGGCAAACGTACAAAATCATCAGGGGATCCAATTATTTTTCCCTAACTGTATATTATATTGTAAGTTTAAATATTTAAATGTATATTTTTTATTTAAATTGATTTAGACTTTTTAATAGGTATATTACATTTCGTTTTTATATAGCAAGTTATTTTCCTCTTCAATTCTTTTTATTATCCGCTATGATATATTGCTATTAGATTACGTATTGGTCCGTTACCATCTGTGTATAGATGTCATTCTTTTTTGGGGTATATTTTTTATTATTAATATAAAATATAATAATATAAAATAAATAAGTTCCAACTTATGACTGTGTCCCTTTGTGTTACGGCTCTGGATGCTGTACATGTGCTCAAAGAGCCTGGGTGAAACAATGTTGACTAGTTTGTTGTATTGCAACACACTGTGCATTTGCTAGAACGTTACAAGGTTTGGCGTGTAAGCTGGACATTTTATTTCTTTCATATAAGACAGTGGCATTGACCTACTGTCTGACTGATTGCCATTTTTTCCTGATGTAAGGGCTGTGATCCCAGAAATGAGTCAAAAGGATTGGCTTTATTTTTACTACTTGAATATGAATGTGCAGTATTTTATTTATTTTTGTTATTAGCAATAAATACTTTTTACTACAGAAGATCCAGATAATTTTTTTTCAACAGAGGTAACACTGAACAGTGCAGGAAACAGTACCCTTCAAGCTATATACCGTTTGAGGTCAGCTGCTGTGACAGCACAAGTAAGTACATTTATTTGTTCCATATACTTGAATATTGTGTAAAGAGTGGTGCGGTCTGTGCCTCTTTCTGTTGTTTCATGAAGGATATTGTCATCGTTATGAGTGTTTGGACAGTATCTCCATATCTATCGACACTGTGGGGTCCACTGAGTGAGGGCAGTGAGAATCTCTCACAGTCGCATTAACCTGCTGTGTCACAGTCTAATATATATATATATATATATATATATATATATACATACACACATACATATATTGTGAGTTCCACTGTGTATTGGTGAATGTTTGAAAGATTTGTATTTAAATCATTAGGAACACCCCCCTGGTTTTCATCTTCCTCATAAAAGTCCCCAACAGAAAAGGACAAACCTAGGTCGCCTGTATCAGTTTTTCTTTCTACAGTGGCAACAGTGGGGTATCACTCTCCATAACATGATTCAAGTGCCTTTTGGGATGTGCAAGGTGTCCAATGGGCCAAAAATCTAAAGCCCTTTGAAGAGATTAGGGGATTAAAACTTAACTGAGGAAATTAGGGCCCTTAACCATGCAGGGGCCAAAGAGCAAAAGGGAGACAGAAAACCTAAAGACTAATCTGGCATAAGGAGCAATGGGTTAAGTGTTTAAAGGGGTTAAAGGGACCCCTGAAGCCTTAGTAACCTTAGTAGTTTGCTTTCAAAGTAGTAGAAAGATAGAATATAAGTACTCATAAATCCTTAGAAGTACTTATCTGACTGCAAATGGTTAATGTGGAATAGCAGGAGCTGTGGCTCTCAAGCCATCACTCATCAGCTCCCCTCTGATATGGGGGCTCCAGTAACCAGTATTGAAGGTAACAATCACCCCCTTTTTTTCTGCTCAGGAGAGCATTGTTCAAACTGGGCTTATCTGGGCGGGGGAGATTGGTACAGGATGGGAGCCGCTTTCCCAGAAAGCTCTTTTGTCAGTGTCCTGCCATCCTACCCTGTGGCTCCTGTGTTCCACATAGGCAGTAAGAGAAAAAATGTTTAAAAAAAAAAAAATTTGGTTGAATATGAAAAAAATAGGCAATTAGACTTTACATACCCTGCACTTACAGAATATATAAAGTCAATAAAGTACTAATATGTAGGAAGACACCTTCTTGTGCATTAACGCATAGGCTCTGAGATCTCTGCAAGACAGGGAGAAGTCATAGTCATACAAAACAAACAAAAATATAATTGATTCTCCTCTAGGCAGATATTCAAAGCAAATGGTATTTGTAAAAAAACAGGGGGAAAAGTAAAAACTGAAGAAATACAGGATTTAAATTAGCTTACAGAAGTAAACAAGAAGTTGGGTTGCAGAGGTATGAGTTACTTACCTCTACCAGCATTGAATGATTCCTTCAAGGCTTCTTTTACACTGCTGCCTCCTTGCAGAAGTCTGTGGTTTGGTAAAATAGAAATGTGTGATGCCCCATAAATAGCCTCTGGGTTAGAAGAATAAGCTGAAATCGTCTCTCCAGTTTCCACACCATTTACCTATCAAAAAATACAATATTTTCCTTAATAGACTACCATCAACAAAACACAAAAGTACAAAATAAAGGAGGAGCGATTCTGGCACAAACTATTATCATCATAGGGGCATACCTGGCAACTTTCTGGATCTGTCCTGGAAATTATTGGGTCTCAGGGGACATAAGCTGATTCTCAGGCTTGGTAAATTCTCAATAATCCAGCTCACTTCCTGCCCCATTTTGCCAACTGAATGGCCTATTCCAGACATTCACAGGACAAACTACACCTTCCCTCCTGCTGATCCCATAAGCCCACATAATGACACAAATTTCATCATTTGGATACTCTCAGCCCTTCTAGATACTCTAGGGCCTGAAGACAAGTATGCAAAGAGGGCAAATAAAAATTCCCTATGCTTCAAATGGGACTTTCATTGATTCAATACTTCACAATTGGTTGAAAACCTATAGAGTTTAAGGAATTAAAAGCCCATTTTAAATATTTTTTATTTCCCCCCTATAGTGCAGCTGTTTTGCACCAGGATTGCTTCTCTTTTCGCTTGTGCAAAATGTCAAAAAAAACTTTTTTACTGCTATGAAACCACAGAGACATTACTGAGAAATGATTGTTGTTGATGGGCATATGGCTATGCCATGAACCATTGCGCTCATAACTTACAGTATTTAACTGAAGGGCAAACTTACACAGATTTCAGTAGCAAAGGAGAGAGCTTTCTTAATGACAATGCCCAAAATACATTTTATACTTTAAAGGGATAGTACGGTCCCAAAAAAAAAAAAAAAAAAAAAAAGCAAATTGGTAGAAGCAATAAAAAATACTTAATGCCCTTATTTTTATAAGAAAATAAAGATCTCCGCTCCCTCCCCCTTTTCATACGTCAGCTGTATAGCTAACGCATGAGATCCTGGTTCCGGGATCACATGGCGGCTCTTCAGGAGCGCTGACATCGAGAGATCTAAAAATAAACACTTCATCGGAATGGTCTGCAACGTGTGCCTGGTTTGCAATCACATGTTGTAGACCATTCCGATGAGGTATTTATTTTTAGATCTCTCAATGTCAGCGCTACTAAAGAGCCGTGTCTGGTCGCGCAACCAGATTCTGCTTCTGACAGCTTTACAGCTTGTCAGGCAGAAAGGGGAGGGAGCGGAGACCTTTATTTTCTTATATCTCTCAAACCCGAGTGCCATCAGGATGACACAAAGCAAATCAGATTTCAGAAATAGCTGTGTACAATTAAAATATTACTTCAAACACGTAACCAAATCCAAAAGATGAAGTTTCTGTATAATGGAGCTGGACAGAGAGAAGGAAGAACAACTTCCTGGTTAAAGTGAAACTCTTGACAACTTTAGGGAGAAGCCCTACAGAAGTCTGCAAAACCATCCTATCAGAGTGGAAAACAAGAAATGGAGGCTTGCAAGACAAAGTCTGACGTTCAGTAACCCACCAAACAAACACAATAGCCAACAGAAGGGTTGTCTTGAGAGTCAAAAATTGCAGAGAAACTGAAGACAGTGACTCAAAAGGAGCTTTCTGAAACACTCCTAAAATCAAGTTCAAATTCAATTGAGGAGTGGAATCTCAGAAGACTGGATGGGCACGCGTACACATCTGACAATAAGAAGACATACCTCTGACAAAGCAAGTAAAGAGCTGAAATCTGGACTTTAATGAAGTTAAGAACGAAGCCTTTTCTGAAGACCATCCTGAAAAAAAAGCCAAAATGACTAGAAGATGAAAAGGTCAGAGACACAGTCCCTGGTCATGTCACTTATAAAGCAGGGACCATACTCTATGGTACACCTTGGATGAAACTGGTATGCAAGCCTGCAACATAGTAGGAATGAAGGAGTCATATAACCCCTTCTCTTCCTCAGGATACTGGTTTCAAAAGTCAAATCTAGCTTCTCCACCATTGGATGACAGAGTGAACCCGGAGGCAAGAGGTCTGGAACCAGACAAATCGCCCAAAGTTCCAGAATATTGATGGACATAAAACTCTTCACTCTGGTCCAAACACCCAGAGCCAGCTGAAGGCCCAAGGTGGGACCCCGCCTGACAGATTGGCATCAGATGTGACTATCACTCAATTTGGAATAACCAATGGCTGTCCCAGCGACAGGTAGTAACATAATTGATGAGGCTGAAAAAAACGACATGCATCCAATAAGCCCAGCCCATGCCAAAAGCACCCCTGTTGATCAAGAGGAAAGCAAAAAAAAAAACAAAATAAAACCCTCTGAAACCATTTCCAATCTAGCACCAAGTGGGTAAAAAAAAAATTCCTTTGTGACTCCAAATGGCAGTCAGCTTCCTGGATCAACAACCTATCTGCATTGATGCGATCTGTAATAATTTTCACATTTTTTAAAGAAGCTGCATTATCTGCATGTACAACATCCTGAGTTTAAACTGTAACAACTCTAAAAATGTGCATCGGTCAACAGTGGGAGTAACCTTATTTTACTCAACAGGAAAAGACCTACAATAAAAGAATTTTAGTCTTACCTGTTAAATCCTTTTCTCTTAGTCCATACAAGTTACTGGAACAATTCTAGAATTGTATGCAGGGGGTGGAGTCTACCTTCCCTCCTTGGCTGCAGCTAGCCAACCAGATTCAGAAAGAATTGAGACACTAACTACTGACTAGATTCAGAAGGGAAAGAAGACTCCTGTGAGCATGACCCCAACGGACCCCCACGGTCTGCCACAGGAGAGCCAAGCATGGTCCCTTGACAGGGTGGGAGACCAGTAACCTGTATGGACTAAGAGAAAAGGATTTAACAGGTAAGACTAAAATCCTCTTTTCTCTGTCGTCCAATACGGTTTACTGGTAACTCTGGGATGTCCAACCATTGAGTTTCCCAGAGGCGGGAAGTAAGGCAAGAACCAGGCGCAAGGCCCCCAAAGTCACCAGAGGAGATATGAACCATCAGATCAGAGACAGCCCAGCAAACAATGACGTGTCAATGGACACTGAACAGGGGTAACAACACCCCAACTGTTACAGAGCACAATTAACTAGAGCCAACAGGGCTCAAAAGTGAAGGAAGCACCAAGAACCAAAGAAAATCCTAGACAGGCAAGACAGCCTCCAGGATTTTCCTCCCAAAGCTGGCGTCAGCCGATGCCAGTACATCAACACGGTAATGCTTCGAAAAGGTGTGCACAGATGACCAGGTGGCAGCCTTACACAACTGATCAGCAGAAGCCTGATTCTTGTAAGTCTAAGAGGCCCCCAATAGATCGAGTAGAATGAGACGTGACCCTGAAAGGGACAGGCTTCTCCCTCAGCTCATAAGCCTTATGAATAGTGGACTTGATCCAAGAAGCAATAGTCACCTTGAATGCAGGTCTTCCTGCCCTAGGACCCTCAGGAATGACGAACAACGCGTCTGATTGCCTGATAGTGCGATGTACTTAAAACTTGAGACAACACACCACGTCCAACAAGCGGAGAGCCCTCTCCTTGTCAGAGGTGGGGTCAGGGCAGAAAGAGGGCACCACAATCTCCTGATTGATGTGGAACTCCGAAACCACCTTTGGGAGAAACTCATGAGAGGTATGAATCATCGTCTTGTCCTTGTGAAACACCAAATAGGGTGGTTTACAGGACAGAGCATGTAATTCCGCGACACGGCGGACAGACACAATCGCCAGGAGAAAAGCCATTTTCCACGTCAACAGGCGTAGACGAATAGTAGCCAAAGACTCAATTAGAGGGCGCTGAAGAATGCCCAAAACCAAGTTAAGATCCCACGGAGGAGCAGGAATCTTTAAAGCAGGATGAGTATGAGCAACGCCCTGGAAGAAAACCTTGACATCAGGAAGGATGGCAATGCGCCTCTGAAAGAAAACAGAGAGAGCAGACATCTGAACTTTAAGGAAAAAAAAGCCAGGACTGTAGGCAGATCAAATTCCTGAGACAGGTCCTTGTCAGCACACCAAGATAGGAAGGTCAAGCAGACACAATGGTAGATCTTGGAAGAAACAGGTTTGCGGGCACTGAGCATAGTAGCCACCACACCAGAAGAAAACCCTTTCTTCCTCAATATTGAGGATTCAATTTCCAAGCCGTCAAGGCTAGACGATGAACATCCTCCTTCCACAGGTAACCCTGTAGAAGAAGATCCGGATGGCAAGACAGATCCAGAAGCTAAGGAATCCAAGCTTGTACACAGCAATCAGAATGACTGTACAACGCTCCAGTCGTAATTTCCGTAACATCCTGTGCAACATTGGGAGGGAAGGAAAGATGTAGGCCAGAGGGAATAACCAAGGAATGGACATTGCATCCACCGCCAGAGCTAGAGGGTCCCTCCATCGAGAGCAGAACCTCGGAACCTTCCTGTTGTGTCTTATCTCCATCAGGTCGATGTAAGAAAGACCCCATTTCTGAACAATGAGGATGAACACCTCTGGGTGCAGCTCCCACTCTCCGCTGTCCACTGTGTGTCGACTAAGGAAATCCGCCATGACATTGTCTACGCCAGAAATGTGAACTGTGGATATGGCAGGAACGTGTTCTTCTGCCCAGGACAAAACAGCCTTGACCTCTAACCAAGCGGCGAGACTTCTTGTTCCGCCCTGCTTGTTGAATGTAAGCCATGGTCGTGGCGTTGTCGGACTCTACCCGGACTGGCCATTCTATCAGGTGGAGAGTCCAATGATGAAGGGCATGGACTATCGCCCAAAACTCCAACACGTTGATCGGAAGGTGAGATTCTTCCACAGACCTTGTGCACTCAGGCGATCCAGGACCGATCCCCATCCAGAGAGGCTGGCATCCGTCTTCACTGTGGTCCAGAAGGAAACTAGGAAGGACCTGCCCTTCAGCAGATTGGCGAGGTCGAGCCACCAGGACAAACTCAGTTCCACATGAAGAGGAAGTGACACCGATGTCTTCAGAAGGTCTGGCTGACCCCTGCACACCTGGATGACAAACCACTGGAGTTCCCTGGTGTGCGCCATGGCAAACGTTACCGCTTCTATGGTGGAAATGAATTTCCCCACTAGAGATGACCGCTTCTTGGATGGAAATGAATCTTGAGCCAGGATTGCAGAAACCCTGTGGGCGATCTGGTGAGCCACCTTGTCCATGAGAAACACCATGTTCTTCTAGGTATCAAAGAGGAGGCCCAGGAAGACCAGACACTGGGATGGGACAAGATCTGATTTATCCATGTTGATGATCCACCCGTGATGGGTGAGAGCATGAATGCATTGCTGAACCTGCTGATGAAGAAGTTCTGCAGAAGGGGCTTTCAGAAGTAGGTCGTCCATGTATGGAGTAACTCTGATGCCATCTCGGTGGAGGACGGACACTAAGGCTTCCAGGACATGGTTGAAGATTTGAGGAGCTGTCGTCAGACCACATGGAAGAGCTGAAAACTGAAAATGTCCCTGGTCACAGGCAAATCGGAGGTACTGCCGGCTCTCTGGATGAATGGCAATGTGTAAGTACGCGTCCTGAAGATCCACAGATGCAAGGAATTCCCCCTGGGACATGGCAGCAATCACCATTCATAGACACTCCTGGTGATAATGAGTCCGGATCACAATGGAATTGAGATCCTTTAAATCCAAAATGGGACGACAACTGCCGTCCTTCTTGGAGATCACAAAGAGGTTTGAGTAAAAACCCATACCTCTGTCCTGAACTGGAACCGGCTCTAGAATGGCCTTGTCCAGAAGAGCCTGAGCAGCACTGTCGAACAAACGGCATTTCTCTGCACAGAGGTGTATGAGAATGAAAGAAGAGAAAGGGAGGAAGAGAGATGAAAGGGATTCTGTACCCTTCCGTCACCACCTGTAAAACCCATGGGTCCATCACTGAATCCTCCCAAATGTTGTGATAGTGACGCAGACAACCACCCACAGCAGAGTATGGACCCAGGTTCGGTGAGACATGCAGAAGAAGGCTTGGAAGCTTTGGGCTTAGAGGAGACCTTGGGCTTCCACTGATGTTTGGGCTTGGAGGAGGTACGTGGAGCTGAGGGAACCGTCTGGTTCGCCGGACGTGTCTCATTCTGAAAGGAACGAAAATAACGGTTGTGCTTAAGCGGGGTTTTCTTCCTAGGAACTAAGGGTAGAAGTGTACTCTTACCCCCTGTAGCCTCACTGATCAGATCCTTAAGATCTGGACCAAACAAAGAAGTGCCTTGAAAAGGCAAGGAGAGCAATGCTTTCTTAGAAGCAGTGTCAGCAGACCAGATCTTGAGCCAAAGAGCCCGTCTGCCAACCAGAGACATGGTGGAAACCCTAGCCACCAAATGCATGGCATCAAATAAGTAAGCAGAAGCATAGTGCTGTGCCTCAGAAATGTTGGCAAGGAGGCGCAACATATCCGAAGTAGGAGCAACCTGATGGACAGCAAGAGTGAGCTATTCATTCCAGACCGCAATGGCCTGGTTCACCCATGTTGCTGTTAATGCTGGACGCATGGCAGAACAAGCAGTGGCAAAGATGGACTTGAGGGAGACCTCAAGTTTCTTGTCAGTCCAGTCCTTTAGAGCAGACACATCAGACACTGGCAATGCAGTAGACTTAGATAGCAGCATCCATTTTTGGAAGAATGAACCCACTGTGCAAGCGCAGCCTCAGAAAAGGGATAAAGCTTGGCAAATTCCTTGGAGACAGAAGGTTTCCTGTCCGGAGACTTCCACTCTTTGGGCACAAGGAGGTCAAGAGTGGGGTTGGGTGGAAAGCAGGTAAAGGGCTTTTTAGGCTCCCGAAATAAATCAGAAGGGTTAGAAGGGACCTCCTGCACTAAGGGAGTGTTTAGGGTATTTAAAACAGCCCTGATCAGTCCCTCAGGATCAGCCTCAAAAGGGTCCCAAAAAAACAGAGGAGGCCACCGCAGAACATTCCTCAACATCTGAATCCACCAGCAGTTCCTCCTCAGAGGAATTTGACATGTCAGGTACACCCTGCAGCTTTGGCAGGGAAGACTTGATGAAGGAGGGGGTCTGCCAAGAATGAAAGACCCCTTGTAACTGGGATGGAAAGAGTTGCAATGTGGATATACGGTCCCTAGTAGCAGCCTTGAACTCTTGCACCCAAACTGGCTCTAATGCATGGCTGGAGGTCCCTGGGAGACTCTCAGGGACATCAGAACATGCTGGGCATAAAGGACCTGAGAATTCTCTAGGTAACCCTGAATGACAGGAAAAGCAATGTGCAATAGGGGATACAGACCCCAGCATCCTTATTCTTAGGTCTGGCCCCAAGCTCCAATGGTATAGACATTCTCACAGTGTCAAATAACATTCCTGTATAAGAAATCACCCAATTACAGTGTGTAGGATTAAAGTTTCACCTCAGAAATCTCTAAAATAGACTTATCTGGCAGGCGAAGGGTCAATCAGCAGAGGAGAGAAGGAGAGTCCAAGCCCTGCGTAGAATACTCGTTCTGGAAATAGCACAAAATGGCTGCTGCGGCGGGAGACATTCAGACACGAGCGTGCAAAGCAAGCGTTCATGGGAAATGTAGTTTTCCCAGAAAAGTACCACAAACAGTGCCCAAAGCCCCCTGAGCCTCCAACACACTAGAAACATGAACTGAATGATAGAGAACGGGCAGACAAGTAAAATGAGCCATAACTGAAGTTGCTAGGTTAAACGGTTGCAGAGATATGCCCCAAACTGTACAGTCCCATAGAAGTGAATGGAGCAATGGCGCCTATGCGGTAAAGAGCGTAGAAACTCAAATTTTACATAATTGAAAGTGTAAAACTAAAAGACATCACTAGAACATGTTAGAATACCCAAAAAACACTGAACCAGTAGGAAAAGTGTTAGAACCCCCCATGAATGCAAAACCAGCAGCTTAAGGGTTAAATACCACACAAACCTGCTCCAAACACCCAACAGACATACAGATAGACCCAATGAGTGCAGAAGTGTGCAAACAGGAACTCCAAATGGAAAACCCCTGTGCGGAGGGGCACTGTGGGACATGTGGACCTGCAGCACTCAAAGGGTTGCTCACCTTTCCTGCAGAACTTCTGTCTTCAGATTACCATGTTTAAAGAAGAAGCCTCGGTGGGCAACTCCTGAGGAAAGAACTTGTAGCCAAGATTTTCCTCCCAGGGCTTAAGGTCCACAACAAGCACCTGGTCACTGAGCTAGCCACATCTAAGGGCATTGTCAGTTATGGTAATCCGCCTAGTGGTGGTATTCCATTTCTAACAGAAAAATAAAAAACTTTTAAAGCTATAGCAGAACTGTTCTCTTGCCTGTGTTATCTTCAACAAGGAACAAATCTTTCTGGAGCTGGTTGTCTAGCTGCAGCCAATGAGGTAAGGTAGGCTCCACCCCCCTGCATACAATTCTAGAATTGTTCCTGTCTACAATTAAAGGGGATGGTTGCCTACCCAGAGTTACCAGTAACCTGTATTGGACGACAGAGAAATATATTTTTTCATAACAAAAGATTACTACTTCATCCCAACCATCAAAAAAGAAAAATGCATCAAGAACTAATAAACATGAATGAAAGTAAAGATAGAAATTAATTATAAGTGCAATAGAATGAATAAAACATTAATGCATCTATAAGAAAGGCATTAAATGGTTAAAATTAAGAGCGATCCCTCTCTATAAAACAGAGGGACAGAAAAGTACAAAAATGTAGCTTAAGGAACATAGACGTACCTAAATGTACAGAGTGCCAGTCCAGCCAAAGCATCACTGATATGGGACATGTGGCTGCCAAACAGACAGAAACATACTCTCAGGACCGGTGCACTCTGAATGAAAGAAACCTTGTCCTCTTCTTTCTTCTGTGTGCCATACAAATGTCTGTTCAGAAAAGCTAAGCAGAAACTGAGGAGAAGCTATTAATGCAAGCCATCCACTAACAGACTTAGGTCCCTTAAGTATGTGCTATGGTTCAAATGACAATGGAGGCCGGAGATGGAACACCTAATGGGGGATTACACAGCCCCAACCTAGCAAAAGGAAAAAAAAAAAAAAAAAAGGTGCTATCTAAGAGAGAGTATTTGGCCTGAACAAACTCCTTTTAGGTCGCTTTCAAAACTGGCTTAGACTGGTGAAATAAAGCCATGAGAGTGCGTCTCTGCCTCAGAGAACCTTTTAAGGCAAGTGCACTGCCCTCCTGCAGGAGGATATTACCCCCATGGTTCCTATTCCACATAGGAAGTAAGAATGCTATGTTATGTACATAAATACAATCTTTAGTTCTTTGGTTTTATATTTGTTTACACACACTGCTTAGCAGTGAAATTGTACTAGCAGTGGCTGACACTGTATTTGCATGAAATCTCATGTGTGTGTGAGATGCATGTAGTTCACATTAAAGACAAAAATGTGCACAACAGAATATTTTATTCTGTATTGAGTATGCGCACACAGTCAGCTAGACAGGGAAACATACAGTCAATAAGATGACCACTTTTTTCTTCAGGAATTTTAGTCCATGCTGAATTGACTTGGGTGCATATCTGCTAGAGGGTTAATGCAGAATTGTTCAGGAGGTGGCAGCAACCCATATGGTGGTCCCACATGTGCTCAGTGGAGGACAGGACTGGGGCTGGGAAGCGCCACTGCAGTGTGCTCAAGCCATACATGTTGTCCACTGTAACACGTTCGATGTGTGGGTTGGTATGGTCCGTCTGCAGAAGATTGACAGGAAATATGGTTTAATGAGTTGCATCACCAGATATCTATGTACTGGTGTGCTGTACAGGTGCCCAAAATGTGTGCTAGGGGTGTGCGTCCGTCATGTTTGATGGTACCTAACATAAATATACGAGGAACTAACCTGCACTGGATTAGGACATTGCATATTTCTAACTAGCAACCCTCCTACCAGACATCCTAAACTGAGCTGGGACTCATCAATGCAGACCACTGATCTTCAGTACTGCCTCCAATTGGGGCAGGCTCTGTAATGTCTTCATTGGGAGGTCCTATGCAATGACAGCAGTGAAACGCCTTGGTATGTTTCTTTCACATGAAGGAAGCAATGTCAAATGTTGTGTGTTGACACAGTTGTACCAGTGGCTCGCTGAAGGCCACCTTGAAATGTGCTCGCCTCTGCAAAGAGGGTCACACTATGCCATTCTTCTGAGCTGAGGATCCTCACAAGCTATGGTCTGGTATTGTTTGAAATTAACAGATTCCCGAATACTTTAACACCTTAACGTCCAAGTGCTGTGCTAACGACCGGTGACGGTCATAGCACTTCACGTACATTTTACTTACATAGCTCTTTCAGGAGCGCTGTAAGTAAAAATGGGAAGTGAAATTGACTGGTCTAAGAGTGGAGCAGTCTCTCTCAGTTCCCAGCGCGGCGTGCAGGTACGAGTCACAGGTCACGTGTACCGGCACGTAGGAATCATCAAAGTGGTCCTTAAGGGAATATTAGTTCCCAGGTCCGTAGTCGTTGAGGGGTTAAGGAACACTAACAACAAAAATTTAAATAACTTGATATCACTTTAAATATCACATACTTACAGGGGAAATATGTAAAAATTATATTATACACCTAAATATAATCCTAAACATACTTTTTAATGTATGTGTGAATTGTCCTGTTCAGAGAGTGTATATGTTCTCCACTTATGTTTATGCCTCCACTCAGAGCACAACGCCCTTCTTGTTACACCTCTCCCATCGCAATTTTTTTTTTCACTTTATTATCCTTACCTATAGATCTCTATACCTCTTTCCATATGTCTAGAACCATTCCCCTTTGTCTTAAAGCTTATTTTCTGAAGCATTAGCACAATGCACAGCCTTTTGGCAAAATCAGCACCTGAAATCACAGCACTTGACACCCTCACACACCCTATTGTCTGTCTCCTATTACCCATTTAGACTATTAGTTCCTTGGAGCAGGGACCTCTCTCCTATTGTTTCTATGTCGGTGTCACTTATTTTATCCCCATTTATTTACTGTAACATACTACTGTTGTAAGGAGCTGCATACACTGTGTGGCACCATATAAAGATTACATATATATATGTAATGGTGTTCGTGCTGTTTGTATTGAGATAAGTGCTAATGTCTGTTATTTGACTGTGATAAGTGCCCATTGCTTTTGAATTCACAAAGCCAGTCATCTTATCTCAGCCCACTCACAGATAATACAGGACAATAAATGCAAGATCTGGATAATACAGGCATGTCTGCTCCCTCAGAGAACATATTTTAGGCTTCAGAAAACAAATAGATAATTCTTACCAATAATAACATGAAGCACAGGATATTTAAGTGTATTGCTCATTTTAGGTGTTAATGTTCCTTTAATGGGCTCAAACCCAGCAAGACTAACAACAGCTCTAACATCAAAGCAAAACCTTGCTGCAATGGCTACCTCTTGCGCTTGTCAACTCATGATAGTCTTGATGAAGTCATACCTCAGGCAGGTCATGAAACATGCCACAGCGGAAAACATAGTTAAACATCTTCAACGCTTACAACCGGTCTTCCCAGCCAACAACCTTTAAAGGGATAGTAATATTTAAGATGCAAAAAAATATATGTTGTAGGGTTTATGTCCCCGAATAAAACAAGGGTACTCCCACTGCTGAGAGATATTTTATAAAAAAAAATAGTAACAGTTCAAACTTGAAGTTTTTAGGTGCAATATCACAGTGGCCTGAAAATTTACAGTGGCGCTGTTGCTACACTATCCTATGGAGATTTATGGTCTACAGACCAGAGAAGTCCATAGGATGGTGTGGCAACAGCGACACTGTAAATTTTCAGGCCACTGTGATATTGACCCTACAAAAATCAAGTTTGTGATGTTATAATTTTTTAATAAAATATCTCTAAGCAGTTGGAGTACCCTTGTTTTACTCAGGGGGATAAACCCTACAACATATATTTTCTTTACATTTTAAGTATTACTATTCCTTTAAATCCATCTAAAACAATACTCTTGTGATTTACCGAAGAACTGTAATCATTTACGCATGTAGGACAGCCTTTTGCTAAACTGATTTATAAAGCTCTCCATCTCCTCTTTCCTGGTACTGCAATTCCACATGCCTCTGGTCCTCATGGGGATACGGTAGTTGTGAATCATAAGGGATAAGTGAAAAAAATCTCCATTAATTTAAAACCCCTTGAGGTCTTCAATGTATTGTTTCTCAATGTGCTGGAAATCTCTCTTGCACTCAACAAGTTAAAAGCCCCATTTAAGTCAACAATAATTTTATATCTCCCCAACTGCTCCATTGGTTGCTCCAGAACTGCTTCAGTTCATTTAATGCATTAGTATAGTATATCATCTAGACCTCTCTGGTCCTTAACCCCTTAAGGACCAGGAAAATCTGAGGTCGTTTTCACTTAAGGACCGGAGCAATTCTGACCTTTTTGACTATGTCCTTGTTCAACAGTGTTTTCCCTATAAGTCTTTTATTCCACCCCCATAAATTATATACTGTTTTTCTACGCACAAATAGGGCTTTCTTTTGATACCCCACTTATATGGATAACACACCATTTACTTTCTTAAAATTAAATAAAAAGGTAAAAAAAATGTAAAAAACCCCACCATTTTTGTTTTTTCTCTTGCGATCAATTGGGTACAAAGGGTTACATTTTTTTGGAGACTGCATGAAAGGTATCACTGGTCAGTCATACCTACAAAATGCACAGTTTAAAGTGTCTACTGTTCCCCCTGGGTGAAAATCCTTATGTCCCTTTTTCCCCACCCTATTTTCCAACTTTTTTATCTATGACATTTGGTGGTGTATATAAGTGTATTACATGGCTCCACAACAATCACACTCCCAGTTTTGTTTATTGAGAAGGTTTTTTTTTTAATAAAATATTTTTTTGTAAAAAAAAAAAAAAAAAAAAAAAAAAAAAAAAAAAAATCATTGCAGGTCAGAAATTGACCTGCATTGAGCCAGACTCCAGCACCAGTAGTGAAGGGGTTAATACCCCCAGCTGCTGTATTTTCTTTTTCCACTAGGTGTCTCCTCTCTGCTTCTCTCTCCCTTACTTTGATAGTAAGGGAGACAGAGGCAGAGGAGAGACACAGAGGCAGTATGCTTTGCGTACTGCCTCTATAACTCAGAAAGCCGGTATATGTGATCTCTGCTACGCGATCACATGACCCGGCACAAGTAAGAAGGGCTGACACTGAACGCCCCTGTCTTGGAGTGTTCAGTCTCAGCCTGGAATTAATGACAGCAGCATGCATGGAGGCACGCTGCTATCATTGAAGCCATGACGGTCCAGTACCATCATGGGTCCTTAAGGGGTTAAATGATTAAAGGGATAGTAAATGAATAGTAGTTCAAAATGAAAGCAGCTCCAATTAATCTTCATAGGGTTTGGGCCATGGAGAGTGTTATTTCAATACTGTCAGAGTTGTAGTTCAAGAGTAATTGAATGATAAAATATCCACCTCCCGCCCCTTTTACCTAGTGTAAGCCACCTCCCCTCAGATGTGGAATCTGGTCTTAAGACCAGACAGCTCACAGCAAGGGACAATCTTCTTACTGTGAACATAAGGAAAACCCTTCTCCCCACCCCCTCGACAGGCTTTTCAGATTTTTCCCTTATGCTAATTGAAGATTGTCCCTCTTCTGCAAGCCATCTGGACACCACACTTCTGTTCTGAGGTGAGCAGTGTTACATCAGTAAAAGGGGCGGGAGGGCATACTTTATCATTCAATTACAACTCTGACAGTATTGAATAATACTCTCCATGGCCCAAATACTATGAAGACTAATTGGAGCTGCTTTTATTTTGAAACATTACTATCACTTTAACAAAAACTTCTGCATGGCTGATAAGCAGGAGCTCCACTATGTTTACTTTGAAGTAGGAGAAGTTGAGGAGACTAACAAACAGCCCTGGGCAAGTTCTCTCCTCTCTTGTGCCTCAGGCAGTGTAATTAGATTTCTCACTTTTACAGAAAACAATACTTTTTTGCTGTAAATTGCAGAGGAGAAAGCATTGTGTTGCGTACCACTCTGGTACTCAAATGGTTAAAGTACATCAATGATTGATAAACATTTTCAATGTTTACTGGAACAAAAATCTTCTGAGACTGCAAAAGTTTTGCCTTCTAATAAAATATTACGTTTTATGAAAGCTTCATGTGTCCTTGTGTCGGGAGAGACAACAGCATAGACACTGATTGTATGCTGTAACAATGTTCAATGTGCAACATCCCTGCACAGAGCTTATGAATGCAAGGAGAGTGTCAGTGCAACCACTGTCATCAGCTGGCGGCTGTGACCCATTCATCATCTGATCCCCCAATCAACATTGCTCAAAATAATAACTGATGAAATGTGGGCCACAATGACTGAGCAGTGGTTCAAAGACCACTTTCAAGACCATTGTGACATTTACAAACTGCTCCCTTTTGGGCATGTTCACCCTGGATGTTGTTCTAAAAGTTGTGACCCTCTAAAAAAAACAACAGAATGGAAGCTGATCAGAAGACTGAAACCAGTTGTGTTTAGAGGCCAAGTCTCCTGACAGTGAGGAGAGAGCACTTCTCACTTTCGTGTTTTCTTTTAGTTAACTCATTACAATACCAGGATGCACATTTAAAGGTACAGGGCCATGTTTCAGTGCATTTCCAAGCTTGAGGGGTACAGGCTGTTGCAGACTGCCTGTAACTCTCACAATACTATAGTTTAAAAATAATAATAAAAAAAAAAATGTAAATTAACAAAATGAAAATAAAAATAAACGTTACTTGAAAGTGAAACAACTTACAAATGTAACCCCTTAAAGGGGCAAAATAGCCAGGATTCTTAAGTGATTAAACAGACAGTAAACCCTGATTTCCAACTGAAGGGATAGTAATGTTTGAAAATAAAAGCAGCTCCAATTAATTTTCATAGTATTTGGGCCATGGAGAGTGTTATTTCAATACTGTCAGAGTTGTAATTCAAGAGTAATTGAATGATAAAGCATCCCCCTCCCGCCACTAATACTGATGTAACACTGCTCACCTCAGAACAGAAAGCTGGTGTTCAAATGGCTCGCAGACAGGGACAATCTTCAATTAGCATAAGGGAAAAACCTGAAAAACCTGTCAAGAGGTTTTCACAGTAAAAAGATTGTCCCTCGCTGTGAGCTGTCTGGTCTTAAGACCAGATTCCACATCTGAGGGGAGGTGGCTTACACTAGGTAAAAGGAGCAGGAGGGGAAAATTTTATCATTCAATTTCTCTTGAACTACAACTCTGACAGTACTGAAATAACACTGTCCATGACCCAAATACTATGAAGATTAACTGGAGCTGCTTTTATTTTCAAATATTACTATCCCTTTAAGACTGCATCTCTTGATAGATACAGTGAACCATACTCTGCTCAACTCCTCCACTAGTCACTACAATTAGGTGTTTTTGGTCATCGGCAAGAAAGTGGTTAGGTTCGCTAAAGACCTAGAACATGGGTCAAGCTAACGAACTGCTAGTGCACAATGCAGCACAATTACACCATTAATAGTAGGGTGATAAAAACCATAAAATACTCTGTAAGCATGAGACCTGCGGCTTTATCCCTAACTCCCTCCATTCAGTACCTAGCTATTTCCCTGATCATCAGAGCTATCCAAAATTGGAATAATATAAACACACCATGTATAGAATGAATGTCAGACACAAAGCCCCTAAGCAATAAATCAGATTCATATTCTGGGTTTTCAAATAGTGTAATAACTTACACTAGGTTATTTATCTATACACCAGAGATGCATTGGATTCAGAATACAAAGCCTTGATTTCCATTAGTGGCCACCCCTGGTAGAAAATACTCCATAAAAACACAGAATAAGAACCAACTGTCTATTTTAATTAGCTTTTTTCTTATCTAAGCAAAGAGAGATCATTACTCAATGAGCTTATTTCATACTTCCTATGCTCTTGTATCAATGTCAGATATTCTTCATTAATAATATTACTGTTATATCTGGCCCTACTACTTTGACCATTCTATACACCCATCATCATATCTGCAAAGCAACACATTCTGTTTTACCAATAAACTTTTCAGCTTCCAAGCGTGTCCTCTTGTTCAGACCCTTCTTCTTACTTTAAAAAATGCACCAATTTGATTGTTATAACATTTGTTTTCTCTTGTTTTTTTGTCATGCCAACATCTGCAAGGCTTATTCTTCTCTGCCTTTTTTTTTGCAGATTGACATCTAAGTTAAAGAGGTTCTCATCTACTACTTGTTGCCAGATTATTAGAGCTTCCTTGTTTGCTGTTGCTTGTTATACACTTCATTGAATCCCTGGTTCCTGCTTCTGCTGTGTTTCAGAACTGTTATCTGCCTGGCTTGTCTGACTCAGTCCTTGGTTCTCCTTCGTGTGCCCCATTCTGAAGTTCAGCTCTTCTAGAGCGGTTGATCCCGTGTCCTTGACTTCTGGTTCTCTTGGCCAGAATTCTTGTTGTTCCGATTCCTCGCACCTGCTTGCCTCCATGTTTGCTGTATCTGGCGATGTTCGGTGCTGGATGCCTGAGCGTGATTTTGGAAGATCCATCCGACATCAGTACATATCAGCAGTTTTCTCAGCTTGGAGAATACATTTACCTATCAACTGCTGCCTCTGCTTGATGAATACATCAGACAGCATTCACCTACCAGTGGTTGCCTCAGCTTGGCGAATGCCTCCGACTGAGTTCATCCAACTGCTAGTACTTCAGCCAGGAGTTCTTCCGAGGCATCCTGCATATTAGGGTCTTATACTTCTGCTGTTTAACCATGGGGTTCTGCTCACTGGACTAAAGGGGTTAATTGGACCTGGCTTAACTGGGGTCAAACATCCAGCCTCTTGGTTTGCAATGCAGAATCAGGCTTAGAATGTAGCACAGGTATCCCTGTAACCAGCATCTCACTCTAGCACTGCACAAGAGCACCTCTACTAGCAACTTGTAGAGACTCAGTTTGTGACAGCTTTTTGAAGAAGAAATAATACAAAATGGCTTATTTGTATGAATTTTGAATGTTAGAAATAGAAAAGACATAAATTCTTACCACCTAATCTGGACCCATGCCATACCACATTGGTTAAAGAGCAAATCCTGCCTGTAATATCTTTTAGTGGACAAAAGTATCAGCCACGAAAATGTTTGGATACGTAAGGTTTCAAGACTGAATAGAAGAAATGTCTCTAGCATCCAAGGGATTAAAAAAAAAAGAGTGTTTTAAATAGATTAAGTAACGACCTTACCAACTAAAACAGTGTAAAAAACCAAATCAAAGTGATCAGTAAAGCCATTTGATTTCAACATAAAATATTTTAATCTTTGGAATGTAACACACAGCAGGGGCTGGCCTGTGGCTCTCCAGATTTTAAAGAATTTCTGTTCCCATCATCCACATTCTGTAGCCCCACAGAAATAAAAAATGCTCATACAGTGCTTGTTTCTTAACCCTTTCATAGCCAGTGATGTATCCAATACACTGCAAAACAATGAGTTGGATATCTCTCCAGCACAAAATGGTTAAAGAATCAGTAATGAAAACATGGTAGTATTTTATAATCAAACAGTTAGAATGACAGCTGGGGTCCAGAGGGCTTTTTTTTGCTATTGTTCTCAATGGAATATGACACTGTAACGCAATTAAAAATTAAGAGCAACAACTGGTGGCCACAACAGAGAGCTTAGTTTAATTTAAAAAAGAAAAGAATCATTATTAACTTTAGCATAAAGCATCTCCTAGCAGTAGCCATATCCTTGTTTAATTCCATTTAAGCCTCTGACAAAGTCCCTATCATATTTATTAACTACATTTCTGGCCTTTCCAGCATATCTGACTAGGCAGCGGCAGTCTAGCAGACTGAGCTAGATAAAAAGGCCACAATGGATTTTATGTATAGAAGTAAACTAAAGAAATCTGGAGAAAACCAACTGCACCATCGGAGGCAAATAAAAATGTCCCACTGATTTAGATGCGTCTTTTTACCTCATTAATGCTAGATAGATCTCCATCATACAAAGGGTTAAAGGGATAGTAATACATAAAATTACTATCCCTCATCTTGTAGGCAATAAAAAAACTGAGTAAAATGACACCAGAGGCATCTCTCAAACCTTTATGGCTTGAGAGATATCCGCCTTTAAAGTTCAGCAGTTTGCCTTTTCCCCTGACTTCAGCATTCTAGCTGAGAGCAGCGGAATCCTCTCCTAGGATCAGCCGGAGGCTCTGTAGCACATGTAGAAGACCCTTTAAATTAAGGATTTCTTTTTTATTAACGTGATCTCCGCACTGCTGCAGAGCTGCCGCTGGTCCCGGGACCGGATTCCCTTGCTGTCAGCTAGAATGCTGTCATCAGGGGAGAGGGAACTTTGAAAGCAGATATCTCTCAAACCATAAAGGTTTGAGAGATGCCGCTGGTGTCATTTTACTCAGTTTTTTATTGCCTACAAGATGAGGGATAGTATTTTTTAAGTATTACTATCCCTTTAAAGCCCGGTTTAAATCAGTGGAAATGTCTCTCTTTTGATGCACTTGGCTTGCCTCAGAATTGCTCCAATTTTCTATTATATATTTGAAAAACATCAGTCAGTAGATGTCATCAGAGCAAGATGAAAAATACCCAGTAAGAGCAAGTCAAAGATATCTTACCTTTAACCTGTGGTCGAAGAAGCAGCCAGTGCAGTCTCCAATCCAGTTAGCTTGCATGCTTTTCACACCATACCACCCTGGGAGGTCAGCTAGAGCATCCAGCATAGCCTGTGACAACAGCAATAGCAGCACTGTTAAACAGGAATTAATAGGCAATTAGTCTTTTGAGTGCCAGAGACGTAAAGTTGGCTACATCTCTGGCACTCAAAGGGTTACTAAGCAAAGCACTGCAGAACACCACTCTGGGGCTAAACAGAGCGTTGAAACAAAACAACTTTAGAAAAGAAAATAGTTTGTGTTTACAATGTGAGGGTTAAGAACCAATGCATTAGGGTGGCATTAAGATATAGAAATGTAATATTCATGCACTTTTTCTGGAATAAATAGATAACTGGGAGTGGAAAATAGATGCAGTTCTTTTCACCTATAAATCCCTTTGGCTTTAAAACTGGCATTTCACAGCTTGCATTGAGGAAAAAAAATCCTCAAAACAAAAATAAATAAATAAATAACCCCTGCCAAGCACATAAAATGTATTGTTTCAATGAAATAAATACATTATAGCTTTCAGCCTTTTGTAGCATGGAACAGTAAGCAGCCTGCATTGATACTGGTTCCCTGAAAGGGGCAAGAAGTCTAAGAAATGTAAAGACCAGTATAGCTATAACCTATTTTTACCTCACAATGTCCTTATAATCCTATCATATAATTCTGCTAAACAAGATGCAAGTGCAAGAGGGGTGTGCAAAGCACTGCAAAACAATGCGTTGCGTACCCCTCTGGCACTCAAAGGGTTAAAACAGACCTGACAAAAGGCATATTAAAGGGACAATAATGTCCCATAAAAATTCTTCTACTTTTGTAGATGTTAAAATAAAACTATGTGCCACAAATCCTCTCTCTCAAACCGCTATGGTTTGAGAGATATTCGCTCTGAAGTTTCCCCCCCTCCCTCCCCTTTTTCTGATGTCAGATGTACAGCTGGAGATTCGAGTCATGCGACACGAGGAGGTTCTTCAGCAGGGTCGCAATCACGTTATTTAACCCATCCAGGACTGTCACGTTTGTCCAGCACTTAAGGACCAGTGACGGTCCTGGCATGTCATGGAATTCAGGGCTTCCCACGCAGCGGTTCGCCAAAAAAAAAACCCTGTGGTCCTCAAGTGCCGGCCATGCGTGCCAGCCGTTAAGGGGTTAAAAAGAACTACTTCATGAGAACGGTCTACAAAGTGTGCTTGCAAACCATGCACACTTTGTAGTCCATTCCAATGAAGTAACTCTTTTGAAATAATGCAATTTCGGCTCTGCTGCAGAGACGCAGGTTGGTCCCTGGACCGGGATCACCTGCTGTCAGCTAGCCGCTGACGTCAGGAGAAGAGGAGGAAGGGGGGAACTTTCAGTGTGAATATCTCTCAAACCACAGTGGTTTGAGAGATATGATTTATGGCACGTGGTTTATTATTTTAACATTTACAAAAGTAGAAGATTTTTTTATGGGACATTAGCGTTCCTTTAATTTTAAGGCATTAAAAAATAAGTAGATCTGTGTAAGTCTTACCTCCCAAACCTTTATGGTTTGAGAGATATAACTCACTAAAGTTCCCCCCTCCAGGCTGCTTCAGCGTCTATGGGAGAGCAGCAGATTCCAGTCATTTGACCGGACGGCGGCTCTTCAGCAGAGCCAAAATCACGCTATTTTGAAATAAATACTTAATTGGAACAGTCTACAAAGTGTGCCTGGTTTGCAAGCACACTTTGTAGAGCATTCCAATTAAGTATTTATTTCGAAATAGCGCGATTTCAGCTCTGCTGAAGAGTCGCAGGCTGATCCTGGGACCGGAATCTCCTGCTGTCAGCTAGATGGCAGACTTTTGTGACGCAGCCTAGAATAGGGAACTTTAGCGAGTTATATCTCTCAAACCATAAACGTTTAGGAGATAAGACTTACACAGATCTACTTATTTTTTAATGCCTGCAATATTAAATAAAGTTAAATTTAAACATTACTATCCCTTTGACAAGTTATACATATGATAGTACATATAATATGATACTCTATGTATCTTATAGCAAGATTGGGTTACATGCAACCTCCAGTTGCTGTTGGACTACAAGTCCCATCATCCTCAGCCTGCACTGAAGATTATTCACACCTGCTCTAAGATGCATTGCGCATCATTTACCTATTTTTCTATATTCACAGACAGACAGTACTTTGTGACTTACAAACTTGCAATTATATGTCAATATGACCATTAATAAAACAAAAAGACCCAGACATATGAATGTATGTATGAGAAGAAGTGATTAAAGTTATAGAATTTTTTTTTTGAAGGAAAAATATATTGTAGTATTTTTTTCTGTTGAGTAAAACAAGGTTACTCACTGCTGGCTAACAATTCACTTAAAGGTTACTACATTTGTTTAATTTTTATATCTAAATCCAGTTTATGAAGAGTCACTACCAGGTGGAATTGCTGCAATTACTTTGTATGGAGAGCAGCAGCTGGATTACAGTCAGCAAACAGAAAGACAGCACCGTAAACATGTAATCTGTGGTTTGAGCTGTAATAACTTTAAAAAATTTTAATTTCCCAACAGTTTCCCACTTACTTTACCATACCCAAGAATGGTCTAATGATAACTGTGAATACTCCCCTTGTGTCTTTGTTCAAGAGATGAAATCTTCAGCCAGTTGCTATAATCACTACAGGACCTCTTGCTCCGCCTACTGTACATAGTAATCTAAGGATAATAGGGATGTAAATAGCACTTCTTTGCAATAGCTGAGCACCTCCCTGGTCTCCAAAGGGTTAAATAGGCTAATGAACTCTTCTTGCTTCAGTTTTAAAAAGCATACAGCTTCTGTCATGTCTGCCTCCATGCTCATGAACAGAAATGGATCAGCATCTCAGGCACCCAAGGCTCCCTTAGCCCCCACCCACAGTTCCTACCCCCACTCCTTACATGACTCAGCTCCCCAACCCCCTCTACTGTTGCTTGGCACTCTTGGCCTACAACATAAAAAGAGGAAAAAAGCTCTTAACCCACTGGCTACTGGAGAAGTTTCAACATGGCTAAACAATGTGTTGAAGACCTCCCTAGCATCCAAGGGATCAAAAACATTAACCAGAAAATGAAATGGTTATGTGA
Source organism: Rhinophrynus dorsalis (assembly GCA_037306005.1). Classification (NCBI taxonomy): domain Eukaryota; kingdom Metazoa; phylum Chordata; class Amphibia; order Anura; family Rhinophrynidae; genus Rhinophrynus; species Rhinophrynus dorsalis. The sequence continues at coordinate 339,140,215 of CM074723.1, read as the reverse complement.
AATGAAAAATAAACTGATTACCATATGATAAGTAAACGGATTACCATAAACCAAAGGCACTGGAATTTCTCTGGCTACACCAACAACTTAGAATATGGGTATGGCCATTGCAGTTGAAGGAGCCATCAAAAGGTGGTGCTGTGTGCAGGGAGGATCAGGCCCTGGACATGAGATCCAGCACTGACTGAAAATGTTATCTCTTGAACAAAGGTTCATGGACAAATTCACAGGGGCCATTACGAGTCTCTTAATGCAGTAAGGTACGTGGAATTATTATTAGGTACTGTTAGTTTCCATTTAACAATTCTTGCCTGGTAAACGTAGCATTTGTTAGAAAATTTAGTTTGTTAGTAGAACAGCTTAACCCTTTGAAGTCCAGAGCATGTTTCTTCTCAGAGAGTTAACAAGATATTCCAACATGACCCCCCAGTTTGGAGCAGTATTCACAGAATGAGCTGTTCTCCACTAAGATCTCACACTAAAGAATTGTCTGGGGGCAGAGTTCAGCTGTTCTATTACCAACCTCATTACCTGACAACTGTTTCAGAGAATAGGGAATAATTATAAAGCACAGACCTTTGTGAAGGTGTGAAATGGCAGACCTGTATTGACAGATACACTCAGCAATAGGCATAACATTTATTAAAGCTCAGTCCAAAATGATCAGGATCATGATTCAGGTCATGTTGGGATCAAATCTTTTTATGGTATGTGTCTCCACACGTGCCAGCTTTTAGCCCAGTTTGTTCTATTAACCCATAAAGGACCAGAGGGTGTGCTGGTTCGCAATGTGTTGCACAACACTCTGTTCCAATAAGGGGTAAATCCAAACAGTATGAATATGGCACACAAATAATCTAGGTTCTGATGGAAACAGTCCTTGGGGGTTATGCGCTAAGGGGTAATAAAGAGGTTATGTATTCTCCAGTGATATAACTACTCCAGTTCTTATGTTATTCTATGGAGCCTACTACGAATTTTCATGCTGGAGAGACCTTACTGCATAGTCTCCATAGAGTAACATAGGAACTGGAGAAATGATATCACTGAAGAAGTCATCTGCATCTTATCACCTCTTTATCACACCTCCCTCTACACCTCCCTAACATTCACCACGTCCATGACTTCACCCTCCATCATATTATACACCTCCTCCTTCTACACCCTCCCCTTTGTCTCATCGCCTACTCTCCATGTTGCCTCATCACCTCCCCTCCACTTTGCCTTCTTGCGTCCCTTTCAATCCAGAGCATTGTGTTGCAATCTGTTGGATACCTTTCTGCCAGTCAAAGAGTTAAAGTGGCTAATACTACAGCTCCAGCAATGTAACATAGTTGATGAGGATGATAAAAAAGACATGCGTCCAGCCCTTGCCAAATCACCCCGGCAGATCCAGAGGAAGGCAAAAAAAAAAAAAAAAACCTGCCTCATTGTAGCCATTTCCAATAAAGCCCCAAGTGGGAAAAAAAAGTCCTTCCTGACTCCAAATGGCAATCGGATGGTTCCCTGGATCAACAACTTATCTGCATTGAAGTAATCTATCATAATTCTCAATATTGCTCTGTGCTAGATAGGTATCCATTACTTTTTTGAAAGCAGTTACAGTATCTGCAAGCACAGCATTCCGAGGCAAAGAATTCCATAGTTTTTCTGCCCTTACTGTAAAAAATCCCTGCCTTTGTTTTAGTTGGAAGCACCTTTCCTCTAGTAGCAATGGATGACATCTTGTTCTTAGCTCAGCTCTTTGAGTAAATAATTCATTGGAGAGGTCTTTGTGTTGACATTGATTATATTTGTAAATGGTAATATCACCCCTTAGACGTCTCTGCTCTAATGTAAACAAACCCAGTTTGGCTAGTTTCTCTTTATAACTCAGATCCTCCAATCCCTTTATTAGTTTTGTTGTACGTCTCTGCACTTTTTCCAGTTCAATATCTTTTTTAAGAACTGCTGCCCAAAACTGTACTCCATACTCTAGATGAGGCCTTACCAAGGATTTATATAGGTTGGAAAAATAGATAATGAAACTCGAATTGCAAGGGAGAGCAAGACTAATCCAAAAAAGATTTTCAAATATATAAATGGCAAAAAACTTAAGAGGGAGTACAACGGACCTTTCCAAATGAGGTTGGTGAGTTGATTAGAGAGTATAAGGAAAATACACTTTCTTTGCATCTGTATATACAAGGGAACAAGGAGTGGTAGAAGAGACTCATCAAGTAACAAATAAAACAATACAATTATCAGATACTAGTTGAACAGCCCGTGTACACGGGCCACAGTGCCAGGCAGCAATGGGCGCGGTGCAGTCATGCACAGTAGAGACTGCCCACACCGTGGCTGATAACAGAGTGGGGAGCTCCGACCGTAGTCCTCTCTGCTCCGTTATCACTCAAGGCGTGGGCAGTCTGTACTGTGCATGTCTGCAGCGTGCACAGCCGTCTGTACTGTTCATGACAGCTTCTGACAAACATACATTAGCAAATTATTATATATGATTAGGTTAACACAAGGAAAGGTCATGGGAAGACTGAACAAAATTAAGACTGACAAAGCATCAGGTCTTGATGGGATATATCTATTGTTTCTTCAGGAAATCAGCGCAGTGTTAACAAGACCACTCTTTTTACTCTTTAAAGATTCTCTCACCACAGGCTCAGTGCCACAAGACTGGTGTAGAGCCAACGTAGAGAACTAAAACAGAACCTGTGAGTTATAGATTTGTGAGTTTGACTTCTGTAGTGTGAAACTGCTAAAATGGATAATAAGGAATTATGTACAGGATTACACCTCCAAAAATAAGATAATTAGCAGGAATCAACATGATTTTATGAAGAAGTATGTAGCAACCTAGATAAAGGAAAGGCAGTTGATGTAGTATATCTAGATTTTACAAAGGCATTTGATACAGTGCCACACAGACTGGGGTATAAAATAAGGAAATTGGGGATAACCTTTGCAATCGGATAAAAAAAAACTGGTTGAAGGATAGGGAACAGTGTGTGGTTGTAAATGGACAATTCTCCAATACAGTTAAAGTTGAGAGTGGAGTACCTCAGGATTCAGTACTTGGTCCACTGCTTTTTTATTTAACAGGCTTATAAATGACCTGGAAATAGAGACAGAAATCAAAATATCAATATTTGCAGATGACATTAAATTATGTAGGGTAGTTAATTCATAACAGGATATTTGTTCTCTACAGATGGATTTGCATAAAATGGCAGATTGGGGCAACCAAATGGAATATGACTTTGAATGCAGGAAAGTGTAAAGTAATGCATTTGGGAAGAAAAAAAACCCAGTGCTACTTATGAACTTAATGGAATCATTTCAGGGGACTCATTGCTAGAGAAAGACCTGGGAATCCTTGTAAACAGTGACCAATGTCAAATAGCAGTAGCAAAAGCAAATACATTCCTGTCTTGCATAAAAAGGGGTATTGAAGCAATAGTGGATAACATAATTTTGCCATTGTACAAATCGTTGTTAAGACCTCAACTTGAATATGCAGTGCAGTTTTGGGCACCAGTTCTAAAGAGGATATTCTATAACTGGAGAGAGTACAGTGAAGAGCAACAAAATTAATTAGGGGAATGGAGTACTTGACTTATGAGGAACGACTAAATAAACTTGGTTTATTTTCTCTAGAGAAAAGACAACTAAGAGGAGATCTTAGCACAATGTACAAGTATATGAGAGGTCAATACAAGGATCTCTCTGGTTTGCTATTCCTTCCAAGGCCTGATCAAGTAACCAGGGACACCCCTTGAGATTAGAGGAAAGGAGGTTTAGACTTCAGCAGAGGAAGGTTTTTTTTTTTATTTTACAGTAACGTCTGTTAAATTATAGAAGTCCTTGCCCAAGGATATGGTTATGGCAGATACAATGGATACATTTAAGAGAAGATTAGATACATTTCTTTCAAAAGGGAATATACAGGGTTATACTAAGTATTAGTAGGCAAAAATATAAAGGTCTGATAAAGAATAACTTATATGGCAGCAGGAAAGCTATATAATTGTCATGTCTCTGGGTTATGAGGCAAAGGTTGAACTTGGTGGACTTGTGTCTTTTTTAAACCTAATTAACTATGTTGCTAAGTAGAATTATATTAGCGTCTCGTGCATCTATGCCTTTTTTATTCAAGATAGTACCCTATTTGCTCTTGCTGCAGCTGAGTGACTGCACACTGCTTTGGAGTCTATCGGGGGGCTTCTGCCAACACTGTATGTATTTGGTTGAGGAGGCAGGGGGTGAGGCAAATCATATTGTCCATTTTGCTGAAGAGGCTCTACCTAATCGCAATGTGTATTATGTCTGGTTGAGGAGCCTGGAGTTTTGCATAACTCCACCTTTCTAACGCCCCGGGTCGTACCTGGCAGAGAATCAGGAACCCTCTTAGAATTAAGGCCCTTTTATGCTAATATAGTCTATTATTTAGAGAGTACATTTTCCCTCTAATGTCAAAAAACTGTATTTTTGCAAAGGTTATTTCAGACAAGTGGTTCAGTTTTGCTAATTTGCATTATAATGGAGTTATGGATGGTTTTGGCGTAAACTAGCTACAGCAAAAACAAAAGGTAAATTGTTATAAAGCCTGGGTTCCCTTTCCTGTGAAACCTAAAAACAAACACACATACACCCACACACCCACACACAAAATTTACTCTCCCTCTGGTAGTGTGGCAAAAGGTTAATTATAATACATATTTTACTCCTATAGACACCCTTCCAACGTCAGCAATATACACAAAGATAACCTTTCAGTAGGAGGACTGGAGTTTTAAGACTTATAGGTAGTGAAGGTGGAAACAGCACACATAATTACAGAAAATCTAGCAATGAAGTTATTAAGTCTTTGGTAGTCAAAGTGTTAAGCACTGGCTGTTGCTGTGGATGCTAGCTGCTATTGAGATGAGATCTCACTACTGTCCTCAGTGTACCACAATTGCTGACAATCACAAAGGATCCTCAAAACATAGAAATTAACATAAAAATCCAACATGTTGAGAACAGTCACCATGACAACCACTGATGTGTCCTGTAAAAGCTTAAAAAATGCAAAGCTGCCAATTTGGAACACAATGCTAAAGTTGCTATCCAATATTTCTCTTTTTGTATGTGTATTGTTAAGAATAGCTGTCACAAAGCAATCACTAATTCAGTTCTCTATTTTAGAATTTAAAAAACGACAACAAAATAAATAAGTACTTCAGGTAAATTATATATCGACCTAGTTCTGATCCAAACATGACAAAACACACGCTTGATAAATGGGATGGTAGAAGCTAGCACAAAAACACTTTCGGATAACATGTAAACCTGGGGTAGTTATTTGTTGGACCTCCAGCTGTTGACTGGTGCAGGATGAGGGGTGTTGCAGTTCCCAAATGTTGGAAGTACAACATTTGACTGCCCCGTAATGTAAAACATTGTTGTCTAATGCACTGAAACATTGTGAGTAAAAAATTATTCTCAGTCAGGGGGTGTGCAGTGGTTTTATGCATGAATTGAAACACCTCAAATTATATTACAATTCCTTCTATAAAGTTATTCATATTGATTTTTATTATATCAGAAAAGGAAATTCATAGTAAGCAAAACTGGATTTTTTTGTACTGATAAACACTCTTCTCTTAGTGCATGTTGAACATGGGAACCATGGGGGTAAAGTATCCTCCAGCCTGGAGGGCAGGGCACTTGCCTAGCAAAGCTTTCAGGAGCCGGATACTTCATCCCCAATCCATTTTAACACACCAGACATGCTCAGATTTAACATATAGCAAAGATCGAAAATAGAAGTGAAGAAGGAAGGGGGTGACCTGAACCAGAGAACCCAAAGAACCCCCTGCCAAGATCTCAAACAGTTTGCTTTTCTCCAGGTGGAAAGTCCTGTGTTCCACATGAACTAAGAGAAAAGGACTTATCAGTAAGTACACAACAATCCCATTTTCTCTTTCGTACAATGTGATATACAGGAACCATGGGCATATACAAGATTCCAGGGAGGGAAAGAAAAAACCCTCAAAACACAGACCAGTTCTAACAGAGACTGGCTGGATCAAATATGAACCACAGATCTCAGACACCTACACACCAAACAGTAACAGAAAAAAACAAGTTACTGGAAGCAAAGACAAGAAGGAAATCTACAATGGCACAATGGCCTGTAGGACCTTCCATCCCAAACTGGTTTCAGCCAAACCTAGAACACTGACACTGTAGTGTTTAACAAACTTGTGACGTGATGACCACATCGTCGGCTTGCAAAACTACTCTTGTAGGCCCAGGATGCACCCACCACTCTGGTGGAATCGGCAGTCATCCTAAAAGGAACTGGGTTAGTAATGTTTCATAGTAAAAGCGGCTCTAATTAATCATCATAGTATTTGGACTTTGGAGAGTGTTATATCAATACTGTCAGACTTATAGTTCAAGAGTAATTCAATGATAAAGTATCCCCCTCCCGCCCCTTTTACTGATGTAACACTGTTCAGTCAGAGCAGAAGGGAGGTGCCCAAGTAGACTGCAGAGAGGGACAATCTTCAATTAAGATAAGGGAAAAACCTGAAAAACTTGTCAAGGGGGGCAGGGTTTTCATTGTTCTCTTTGGAAGAAGATTGTCCACTGCTGTTATCTCTCTGGTCTATGGACTGCATTCCACATCTGAGAAGAGATGGCTTACACTAGGTAAAAGAGGCGGAAGGGGAAACTTTGCTTGTGAATATCTCTCAAACCATAAAGGTTTGAGAGATAAGACTTATATTGTTCTTCATGTTTTTTTAATGCCTACAAAATAAAATAAAGATAAAACAAAGTATTACTATCCCTTTAAGGATGTAGGCCTAGTGACTGGACACCCTAATGCAGGAAGCCACTTTCACCTTAGATGCAGCTTGGCCTGCACAAGAGCACTCTGGAAAGAAAAAAAAGGAGAGCCCGATTTTCAGAAAGTCTCCATGTGATGAATGTAGTACTTCAAGAATTGTACTGTGTCAAACAACGAAGCTTCTGCTCCCTACTGTAAGATGAAGACAGAAAACGAGAAGGAAGAACAATTTCCTTTTTAACGTGACACTCAGAAACTACCTCAGGGAGAAACCTATAGGAGTTAGCAAAACCACCCTATCAGAATGAAAATTCAGAAAGGAGGGTTTACAGGACCAAGTCTGCAATTCGGCCACTCACCGAACATACACAATTACCAATAGGAAAGCTGTTGTAAGAGTCACGTGCCAATAGGAAAGCAAGGACAGAGCTCAAAGGGAGCCTTCCAAAGCATTCCCAGGACCAAGTGCAAGTAACACATGTTCAAGTGGAGTCCCAGAAGACCAGGTAGGCGTGAGCCACCCCCACAAAGGTTTGCACTTCTGGCAAAAAGGGGAGTGTTTTTGGCATACCAAGCTTAGTAAATTGCCCTTAGGCAGGAGTAGAGAGTAAAAATCAAGTACAGTGTCTGATTTAAAGAAGAATAGCCTTAGTACATTCATCCCACGATGACTTATTTGATTAAACTGATATTAATTAAAATGAGATCTTTCAATTGATCAAATTCATATTAAATTGATATCTTTCATTTGGTTGAATTTATATTAACCCTCTGAGTGCCAGCGGGGAATGGAACACATTGTGAATCATTTTTATAAGCAAAGCCAAACGATCTTTTTTCAGTGTGACTTGCGTGGGTTTTGTCAGCATTAACGAGAAACAAAAATACTAGTCATCATATTGTATGCATTGCTATTCCTTTAAATGCCAGAGAGTTCTACAAATCTCCACTGATTAAGCACACTGAGTGCCAGATGTGTATCCCATGGATTGCGATGCAATGCATGGGATGCTTCTCTGACATTCAAGATGTTAAATGAGGATTTTAAACTTTTGAATGCCAGACAGGACATAAATGTGTTGCTGCGCAAAGCACTGGACATCTCTTTGGCATTCAAATGGTTTAAAATCAATTGGAATTTTAATTTCCCCCATGTTGCAGTTGAATTGCTCCTAGGTGGCTTTCTGACAACAGTTTAGCAAGTCCCTGAATGCCGAAAGGGGTCTCTGTTTAATTATACTATACTAGTGTAAAAGCCCATTTACACGGGCCAAGGTCCGGGTGATGTTAAGAGGCCAGTCGTGCACTGCGTCCTACTGCCGACACAGTCATGCACTGTAGAAACTGCCCAAAAGCCCAGAATGCTCCCAGCACAGAACTCCCAGCATTCTGTCCTCCCAGCATTCCGTGCTTCCAGCATTCCTACCCCTCCCAGCATTCTGTGAGTTTGGGCAGTCTCTACTGTGCATGATGGCTTCTGACAAACATCCTAGCGAATTATTATATAGAACTAGTTGAACAGCCCATGTACACGAGCCACAGTGCCAGGCAGCAATGGCCGCCGTGCAATCAAGCACAGTAGAGACTGCCCGTGCCGCGGCTGATAATGGAGCGGGGCGGTCCGAATTCAGACCATAGTCCTCTCTGCGCACTGACTACAGTCTGAATTCAGAGCACCCCTCTCCGTTAACAGCTGCGGCGCAGGCAGTCTGTACTGCGCATGACCGCAGTGCGCACAGCCATCTGTACTGCGCATGACAGCTTCTGACAAACATACATTAGCAAATTATTATATATGGTTCTGATCACATGGCACATAATATATAAGAATATGTGACCTCCTAGTAGTAGGTTGTTGACATTGTAATGACTGACTGTGTGACTAGCAACCATTTTTTGTTTTAATTTGCAAGAACAGATAAAGATTTTGGCCCTTATGCACAAGTCAAAGATTATCAGTTTTGGAGAAAACCAACTGCAACAGAGGGTGAGGGGGAATAAAAGCCTCTAATTAATTTGAACCATAGGAATGTTAGAGAGGTTCAGCCGATGTGGGTGTCATCAGTAGAGTGCAGCGGATTCCCTCTAGGCATCTGAAAAGCAAGGGTCCATGCCTCCACCTAGGGAGACTATACAACATAAAGTGTGACAAAAGCATTCAAAGGTTTAAAATCCTCAATTAACCCCTTGTGTTCCAGAGGGGTATCCATCCAATGCCTTGCTTTACCAGGCATTAGATACCCCCGTGGCACTCAACGTGTTGAATCAATGGGGTTTTGCTGCATTTTCATTTCAGTCTGGTTCAGTCTATTTGCTCCAGAACTGCATGTCTTTAGCTTGATGAAGAAAGCTCATGGTACCTAATTATAAAGCAACATATGTAGTCATAGTGAAAAGAAAAGACAAATTTAATATGAGAAAACACCTGCTAATGTCTCATATTAAAATGTCAATCTTTTTCGCCATGACTACACATCTTACTTACTTCATAATTAGGTACTGTGTGCCTAATCAAGTAACACTTTTGTTAGACATTACAATGTCCTCAATGAATGATGTTTGAGACTTTGCAATGTGAATGATTGTGCTTCATTCTCTGGGGAACACTTCATTAACACAAGATAAAATAAATGAAGAATTAAAACACAAATCCTCCAAAAAAAGAAGAAATTAGCATCATGGATGATTCAGTATATTCAGTGACAATCAACCCTTCATTCCAGTAAGTTACAGTAAGTATATTCAGCGTACCATACCTTTGCATACACAGTTGTTTTCAGGAACCACTGTTTCAGATATTTTTGCTCTACTTTAGCTCCCGAACGCCATGAACATCCATTTTCATCCACCTGCTCATTTGCCAGAACTGTGTGATCTACTGGGTCCCAGTTAACCATAGCCTGTAATCAAGCAACAAAAATATCAGTCAGGATATCTGGCCTCCCCTGAGTGTTCAGTATTACATCTGGCCTTTAACCACTTGGATGTTAGAGATGTCTCCAACATAAAGCACTAAAGAAGTCTCTAGTATCCGAGACTTACAAAGAATCTGCCACCAGATCAACTCTACATTCATCTGGAGCATTGAACTTGACAGAATTTGCATATGTCCAGGCATTCTTAGGTGGAAGAGAAGAAGCAAGGCAATTTCAGGGAAATTGAGCAACGAAATACAAATGCTGTATCACACAGATAAGCTTAGCTCACCTAAGATTAGAATCCCTAACCACAAAACCAAATATATCTAAACAAATCACACTGAAAAACAAAACTCTTTAGTCCCATCACATTCTCTAGTATACAATAGTGTACATGGAGAAACTTTACTCTTCCCCCTCCTCCTATAGATCAGTGTTTCTCAACACTGGACCTCAGGATGCACCAATATAGCAGGTATTCACGAAATCCCTGAATTTTAACAGGTGAGTAATCAATAGTTCAGGCATTGTAATTGCTCCACCTGTGCTTAATCAGGGATATCCTTAAAACCTGACCTATTAGCCTGGACCAGACACTGGAGCGAAGAATTCCTGCTCTAGATTGTAAGCTCTTGCAGACAGGGCCCTCACTAGTATTTGTTTCTGGCAAGTTCTGTATGTCACTGTAGGATCTCCTCTCCCCTATTTTGTACAGTGCTGCTGAATATGTTGGCTTTCATTAAACAAAACATAATGGTTAACCCCTTCACGTCCTGTGACGTACCCGGACTGTCACGCTGGACCAGTGACGGTCCTGGTACGTCACGTACTTTTACTCACCGCGCTCCTGCAGGAGTGCGGTGAGTAATACCGTGGACTGAAACTGATTGCTCCAAGACCGGAGCGATCTCTTTCAGTCCTCCTTTCGATGTGCAGCCCCACGTGATCAGTCACGTAGGACGGCACGCTGAACTCGTCTATCTGGTCCTTAAAGGACCAGACACCGCGGGATTGTCGGACCTTAAGGGGTTAATAATAATAATAACAACAACAATAATAATAATCATAATAAAAAGCACAAAGTGTCTAACGTTAAAAAATATGCCTTTCAAAAATGTTTGCTTAACCACATAAAATAGGATTTTAGTCTTACCTGTTAAATCCTTTTCACTTAGTCCATATAGGTCACTGGTACAATGGGAGGCGATCCGCCCCTTTAATAGGCAGGAACATTCATTCAAATGTATGCAGGGGGTGGAGCCTCCCCTCCTTCTTAAGCTGCCTTCAGGCCAGAGCCAAGCTAGATTGATTTGAGACACTAAACTGACCAGAGGTAAGAAAGAAAAGGAAGACTCCTGTGAGCATGCCCCGAAGGTCCCCCACTGAATGCCACAGGAGAGCCAAGCATGGTCCCTTGACAGGGTGGGAGACCAGTGACCTGTATGGACTAAGTGAAAAGGATTTAACAGGTAAGACTAAAATCCTATTTTCACTGTCGTCCAATACAGGTCACTGGTACAATGGGATGTACAAACATTGAGCTTTCCCAGAGGCGGGAAGTAAGGCAAGGACCAGGCGCAAGGCCCAAGTCACTTAGAACTGCTATGAACCAATTAATCATAGAGCTCAACAACAGAAGTGCCAACGGACACCAATCAGGGGGAAAAACGAACCCCCCAAACTAACACAGCACACTGAACTAGAGCCAACAGGGCTCAACAGCAAAGAAGCACTAAGAACCACAGAGTAGAAGTCCTAAACAGGCAAGACTGCCTCCAGGACCTTCCTCCCAAAGCTGGCATCAGCCGAGGCCAGAACATCAACACGATAGTGCTTCGAGAATGTGTGAACAGAGGACCAAGTGGCCGCTCTGCACAGTTGATCAGCAGACGCCTGATTCTTGTAGGCCCAAGAGGCCCCAATTGATCTGGTGGAATGAGCAGTAACTCTAAAGGGAACATGCTTATTCCACAATTTGTAGGCTTCACAAATGGTAGATTTTATCCAAGAGGCAATAGTTACCTTGGATGCCGGTCTCTCTGCCCTAGGCCCCTCAGGAATGACGAACAGGGCATCAGACTTCCTGATAGACTCAGTGCGATGAACATAAAATTTAAGACAACGCACAACATCCAACAAATGGAGATCTCTTTCCTTGTCAGAGGAAGGGTTAGGGCAGAAAGAGGGAACCACAATCTCCTGATTGATGTGAAATTCGGAGACAACCTTGGGTAAGAACTCCTTGGAAGTACGGAGTACAGCCTTATCCTTGTGGAACACCAAGTAAGGAGGTTTACAAGACAGAGCTTGTAACTCTGCTACCCGGCGAACTGAGACAATAGCCAAAAGAAAGGCCATTTTCCATGTCAAGAGACGCAAATTAATAGATGCCAAGGATTCAAACGGGGTTCTCTGGAGAACCCCCAGCACCAAATTGAGGTCCCACTGGGGAGTAGGACTCTTGAAGGCAGGCCGAACATGAGCCACACCTTGGAAGAAAACCTTAACATCAGGAAGAATAGCAATCCGTTCCTGGAAAAATACAGACAGAGCAGAAGTCTGAACCTTGAGAGAACTCAGGCTGAGTCCCTTCTCAACCCCATCCTGTAAAAAGGCCAGGACCGTGGGGAGATGGAAATCTAGAGACAGGTCAGTACACCATGCTACAAAGGTGGACCATATGCGATGGTAGATCTTGGAAGACACAGGCTAGCGAGCTCTAAGCATCGTGGACACCACTGAAGAAGAAAACCCTTTCTTCTTTAGAATTGAGGATTCAACCTCCAAGCCATCAAATGGAGATGCTAAACATCCTCCTTCCACAGATATCCCTGAAGAAGTAGATCTGGACGGGTAGGAAGCGGAACAGGATCCGTCACAGACATGGCTAGCAGTTCCGGATACCAGGACTGACGAGGCCAATTTGGAGTGATTAGGATGACAGGACAACGCTCCAACTTCAGCTTCTGGATGACTCGGATCAACAGAGGAAGAGGAGGGAAGATGTAAGCCAGAGGGAACTTCCAAGGGATTGACAAAGCATCCACTGCCAGAGCAAGAGGGTCCCTCCACCGAGAGCAAAACACTGGCACCTTCCTGTTGTGTCTGGTAGCCATCAGATCCACTACAGGCACCCCCCACATCTGGGTGAGAAGGTGAAACACCTCTGGATGAAGCGCCCATTCTCCGCTGTCGACTGTGTGACGACTGAGAAAGTCTGCCATGACATTGTCTACGCCTGGAATGTGTACTGCTGAGATGACGGGCACATGAGCTTCTGCCCAAGATAAAATGGCCTTGACCTCTAACCAAGCGGTGAGACTTTTTGTGCCGCCTTGTCTGTTGATGTAGGCCACTGCGGTGGTGTTGTCAGACTCCACTCTGACTGGACAACCTTCCAGCTGAGATTCCCAGTGCCTCAGGGCAAGAAAGATGGCACGAAGTTCCAGAACATTGATGGAGAGAAGAGATTCTTCCAGTCCCATTTCCCCTGAGCACTGAAACGACCCAGCACTGCCCCCCATCCCCGGAGGCTGGCATCCATCGTGACTGTGGTCCAATAGGGAACCCGAAAGGACCTCCCTTTCAGGAGATGAGACAGGTCCAACCACCATTCTAGGCTCAACTCGACATGAGGGGGCAGAGATACAGATAGATGCTGATGATCTGGATGAGTTTTGCACGTCTGGATCACAAACCTCTGAAGTTCCCTGGTGTGTGCCATGGCAAATGGCACTGCCTCTATCGTGGAAATAAACTTCCCCACTAGAGAGGTCAACTTCGGTACTGGAACCCTGTCCAGTTCTATGATCTTGGACACCCGGATAGCAATCTGATGAGCCACTTCCTCCGGTAAAAACACCATGCACTGCTGAGTGTCAAACAGGAGACCCAAGAAGAGGAGCTGTTGAGATGGAACCAAGTCTGACTAGTCCAGATTCACAATCCAGCCGTGGAAATTGAGTGTCTGTATACACAACTGCAGCTGCTGGTGAAGGATCTCCGCAGATGAGGCTTTCAGGAGCAGATCGTCCATGTAGGGAGTCACCCTGACTCCATCTCGATGGAGCACAGCTTACAAAGCTCCCAATACCCTCTGAAAGACCTGAGGAGCTGAAGTCAGACCAAAGGGAAGAGCTGAAAACTGAAAGTGGCCTTTGTGACAGGCAAATCCGAGATACCGTCTGCTCTCTGGATGAATAGGGATGTGGAGGTATGCATCCTGAAGGTCCAGGGAGGCAAGGAACTCCCCTGGAGACATTGCTGCTATCACAGAACACAGAGATTCCTGACGAAAGTGGGAACTCACAACAAAGGAATTGAGATCCTTGAGATCCAAAATAGGACGAGCACCTCCGTCCTTTTTGGCCACAACGAACAGGTTGGAATAGAATCCTGAACCTGTGTCCTCTGGCGGAACCAATTCCAGGACCTCTTTGTCCAAAAGATCCTGAATAGCGTCGTCAAACAGAAGTCTTTTTGTAGGCTCCTGAGAAGGACGAGTAAAATGGAACCGAAAAGGAGGAAGGGAAGAGAAAGGGATCCTGTATCCCTCTGATACCACCTGAATAACCCAAGGGTCCGCCACTGACTCCTCCCAAACTCGGCTAAAGATGTGGAGACGTCCACCTACAGCCGGATGCGGACCCGGGTTCGGTGAGTCATGCCGAAGCAGTCTTGGAGGTCTTGGCCTTAGGGGCAACTTTGGGCTTCCAGGACTGTTTGGGCTTGGAGGAGGAGCGCGTGGAGGACGGACCTGTCTGGGACGTGGAGCGTGTCTCAGTTTGGAAGGAACGAAAGGACCGATTGCGTTTGGCTGGAAACTTCTTCTTGAAGACTGATGGTAGAAGAGTACTTTTGCCACCAGTAGCCTCACTAATCATCTCCTTAAGTTCAGATCCAAACAGCAAGGACCCCTGAAAAGGTAAAGAAAGCAAAGCTTTCTTAGAGGCAGTGTCAGCAGACCAAATTTTCAACCAAAGGGCACGTCTAGCCACCACAGAGGAAGCAGAGGCCCTTGCCATCATGCGCACAGCATCAAAAGCAGCATCAGAAACATAGTTTTGAGCTTCTAATATATTAGCAAGAAGCTGCAACTGCTCAGACACTGGTGCATCCTGGCGAACCGCCTCAGTCAGTTGTTCAGTCCAGGCCGCAATAGCCCTATTAACCCACGCCACTGCAAAGGCTGGACGCATGGCAGTGCCAATAGAAGCAAAAATGGATTTAAGACAAATCTCTAACTTTTTGTCCGTCCAATCCTGCAGGGCCGAGGCATCTGATACAGCTAAGGCAGTAGATTTGGATAACCTAGAAATAGGAGCATCCACTTTAGGAGGATGAACCCATTTTGCTAGTTCAGCCTCAGGAAAAGGATAAAGTTTAGCAAACTTTTTGGACACAGAAGAGGATTTTTCAGGATTCCTCCACGCATCAGAGACTAAACGAGCAAGAGTAGGGTTATTAGGAAAACAAACCACAGCCTTAGATGGTTTTTGGAAAACGTCAGATGGATCATGAGTAGATTCCTGAGTCAGAGGAAGGTTGTGCGTAGTTAGCACAGCTCTGATCAAACCCTCAGCAGAAACTTCAGGGTTACATTCATAAGGGTCACCAATGGACCTATAAGATTCTATACAGTGCCTTCCTCAGCATCAGAATCCTGCAAAAGTTCTTCCTCAGAAGAATCAGACACATCAGGAGCCCCCTGTGGCTTAGGCAGGGAGGTCCTGATTGTGTAGGGGGTCTGCCAAACTTGCAGAGCCCCCTGAACCTGAGAGGGAAAGAGTTGGAGAGTGGATTTGAGATCCCTAGTGGCAGCTTTAAACTCTTTTACCCAAGTTGGCTCAATAGCGTGGCTGGGAAGCCCAGGGTTGCTATCATGACTTTCTGCACATTTTGGGCAAAAATGACCTGAAAATTCTCTAGGCAGCCCAGAGTGACAAGAGGAGCAAAACGCAATGGGGGAAATAGACACCCCAGCCTCTTTAGTCTTGGGTCTAGCCCCTGACTCCAGTGGAGTAGACATGCTCACAGCGTCAGATATACTCCACTAAGAAAAATCACCCAGTAGAAGTGTGAAAGATTAAAGTTTCACCCCAGAAATGTCTAAAATCGAACTTATCTGGCCAGCGAAGGGTTAATCTGCTGAGAGGAGAGAAGGCTCGGTCCCTGCGTAGTATACTCGCTGAGAATAACACCACAAAATGGCTGCCGCGACGGTAGCCAATCAGAAAACAAGCGCGAAACAGGCGCTCATGGGAAATGTAGTTTTTCTCAGAAGTACCCCAAAACAGTGCCTGAAGCCCCCCCAGACTCCCAACACACTGAATCTAGCTACTGGATGATAGAGCAGGGGAAGACCAACAAAATGAGCCCTCTCTGAAGTTGCTGTGACAAGCGGTTCCAGAGATACGTCCCACACTGTGTAAACCCATAGAGAGTAAAGGAGCAATGGCGTCTATGCGGGTAAAAGCGCGCTTAAAGGCGCGGAACATTAAATATTAATAAATTATTCCTGAGAGAAAAAGTTCACCAAACATACTTTTAGCACATGTAAAACATGAGAAAATAACAACCCAAAGCTCCAAAACCCAGGGAATACCACAGACATTGCATAAATACAAGCAATAGAAATAAAAACACCCTATGAGTGCTGGAGTGCAAAATGAGAACTCCCAAATACATGCCCAAAGAAGGGACACTGTGGGACAAGTGGACCTTCAGCACTCAAAGGGTGGCTCACCTTTCTGCAGGACTTCTGTGTTCAGGTAACCATGATAAAAGGGAATTAACCAGAGGAAAATTCCCCAGCAGGGAAGCTACTTGACTCAAGTTGTTCCCTCTTCAGGGCATAAGGTCCACCAGAAAATCCCTGGAAGCTGCACTAGCCACTTTGGAGAGGGCAATTCACAGCCATGGTCACCCGCCTAATGGTGGTATTCCATATTTGAATAAAAACAATAAAAAACTAAAGTTGAATGAGAGATGTTCTCCACCTGGTGTGCACAGCACACAGGAACAAATCAATCTAGCTTGGCTCTGGCCTGAAGGCAGCTTAAGAAGGAGGGGAGGCTCCACCCCCTGCATACATTTGAATGAATGTTCCTGCCTATTAAAGGGGCGGATCGCCTCCCATTGTACCAGTGACCTGTATTGGACGACAGTGAAAGACTTTTGTCTTTTTGTACAGCCTTCTGGTTCTTAACTAAAACTTGCAAAACAGACTGAAAGATTCCAAGGAGAGAGCACCCATTCAGAATGTTTTACATCAGATATAGGACAAAGTAGACCTCCATCTGATCTGTTGTTGGACTTCAACTCCTATCATCCGGGTGGGAGTTCAGTCTAACAACAGCTGGATTTCCACTTTACAAAGAGTTGAAGAGGTCTTTAGCAACCCAGGGGTTAAAGGGATAGTAATACTTCGTTTTATCTTTATTTTATTTTGCAGGAGTTAAAAAACATGAACAACGATATAAGTCTTATGTCTCAAACCTTAATGGTTTGAGAGATATTCAGAAGGGAAGTTTCCCCTCCTGCCCCTTTAACCTAGTATAAGCCATCTCTGTCAGATGTGGAATCCAGTCCATAGACCAGACAGATAACAGAAGTGGATAATCTTCTTCCTATGAGAACAATGAAAGCCCTGCCCTCCTTGACAGGTTTTTCAGGTTTTTACCTTATCTTAATTAAGGATTGTCCCTCTCTGCAGTCTACCTGGGCACCTCCCTTCTGATCTGGCTGAGCAGTGTTACATCAGTAAAAGGGGCGGGGAGGGGATATATTGTAATTGAATTACTCTTGAACTACAACTCTGACAGAATTGAAATAACATTCTCCAAATTCCAAATACTATGATGATTAATTAGAGCTGCTTTTATTATGAAACATTACTACCCCTTTAATATTAACATAGCAGGTATTTTATGTGACACTTATAACTCACACAAATAACTTTTATTATGTAGAACTAGGTGGCTTTATACAAAATGGAATGCCCATTCCTATTTTTAAATGCTAAATTCATCATAGCCTTCAGAACAGCAGATACAATCTAATTTAGACCCTTAAATAGCTTGACACAAATAAAAAATAGAAATGGTTAAACATTAAAATGAACATCAAGATTGCAAAAATAACCCCGTTAATTAACTGCAAAGGAACACAATGCTCCAATGAGCAGTAAGCTTCCAAGAACGGTAACAGGGAACAAAAACAAATGTTCTGCCAGGCTCGTTCAATCAAAATACAAGCTTATAAATAAGGATTGTTATGATTCCTCATAGTGAGCTGTCCAAAAATATTTCATGCTGAATAAACAGTGCTGGGAATGCCAAAGCAGAGTTGTGATTATATGGTAAGAGCCACACGTTGTGGATTTGGAGGTAGAGGATTATCGGCTATAATATTAACAGGTCTGTCAGAGCCTAGATCAAAAGATTAAAAACTACCTAGAATAGGAACCTTCTTCCACTATGTAACATTCCAGAGTTCAAGGGAAAGTAAAACTTTAAATTATTTTAACTCCTTAAGGAACATAGTGCTGTTTATAAGCATAACCCTGATAAGCACATTTTCCCCCGGAGATATGACACCATTCAAATTCTGTTTCCAGGAGACTGAAACCAGCTGTGACTAAAGCTGTGGTCTGGTAGTGAGGAGAGACCATCCCACTGTCTCTGTTAATTTTCGTTTGTTAACTCATTGCTATCCGCAGGACTGCAAGGTGCAAGGGAGAAAAGCACCCTGTCAGCAGTGACAGAGTTCCCATGCAAACCCACATGACCAGTTGCCGGATGTCCAAGACAGTCAGGGACCATTTATACTAAAGACAACCACTCATGGCTATCTGTAGTTAAAAAAAAAAAAACCCTGTGAACTGGCTGCCCTCTATGTGAGCCTTTTACTGGAAAGGGGGTACGTTTAAAGGGACAGCAACATGATCCAGTGCACGTTCCAGACTAAATGGTACAGGATGCTGTTTAAAGGGACAGCAACATGTTCCAGTGCATGTTCCAGACTGAATGGTATAGACTGTTGCAGGAACCCTGTACCTCTTAATAAAAATACAGTCAAAAAATAAGACAAAAGATAAAGTAAAATCTAAATTTAACCCCCTAACTTCTATACAACACAAATACATACACATACAGAATGCTTCTGTAAATAGAAGAGTATGTCAAATTTATTTCTAGGTATTTTACGCCAAACTTCCTTTAACAAACACATAGCAAGAAAATTGATACTTCATACAATTCTTACAATAATAGTAACGTTTCATAACAAAAGCAGCTCTAATTAATTATCATAGTATTTGGGCCTTGGAGAGTGTTATTTCAATTCTGTCAGAGTTGTAGTTCAAGAGTAATTGAATGATAAAGTATCCCCCTCCTGCCCCTTTTACTGATATAACACTACTCAGCTCAGAGCAGCAGGATGTGTCCAAGTAGATTGCAGAGAGGGACAATCTTCAATTAAGATAACGGAAAAAGCTGAAAAATCTTTCAAGGGGGGGCAGGGTTTTCATTGTTCTCAGAGTAAGAAGATTGTTCCTTGCTGTGAGCTGTCTGGTCTATGGATCAAATTCCACATCTGAGGAGAGGGGGCTAACACTAGGTAAAAGGGGCGGGAGGAGGAAACTTTATCATTCAATTACTCTTGAACTACAGCTCTGACAGTACTGAAATAACACTCTCTATGGCTGAAATACTATGAAGAATAATTGAAGCTGTTGTTGTTGTGAAACATTACTATCCATTTAAAATGGCAAATTGTTGTTATTTAAAGGGCTGAATTTCATTCTAAGGGCTTTATGTTAAATCGAAAACAAGGGTAATTTGGGGTGAATTCGTTACATCATACGAAAAAAATAATCTTTACCACAAAATTAACTTGTGCTTTTAAAGCCATTACTTCGCAATGCATGGGGACTTCTCTAGCATTCAAGGGCTTGAAAGTCCTATTTAAATCAATGGGAATTTGTATTTTCACCTATGGTGCAGTTGGTTTGCGTCAGAATTCCTCTACTTTCTTAGCATAAGGCCCTGTTTTTCCTTTTTGTCCAGTATTTGCAAAGATGGAAACAGATGTTATATTCTACATATTTAAGTGGTTAAAATTCAACTCTCTGTGTGACAGAGAGATTGCCCTTCTTAAGACCTTATTACTTCATATCAACATATATCTGGCACTCAAAAGAGGAAGAATATGGCTGAACAAAGGCATACTAAAAAGGTCAAATTTGCTTGTCCTCAAGTGTCAAAAAGCCCTCATCACTTAAGGATTAACAAAAAAATGCACCATACTCCAGTTAGGGGGAGTGGGACTGAAGAAACAGTGTGAATAGTATTTCAGACTTCTTTCTTGCTTGCACAGCTGGCTTATCTGACAGAAGTTCTTTCCCCAACCTGCTCCACTTCCCCTGTAATATCCAGATCTGCTGGGTAATGTAGCTTACTTGGGAGACAGTAGTCTGCAAGAGTGACAGCTCCCCATGGACACTGTGCCCCTTCAATTGTAACCCTTGCTAGTTATACTAATACTGACACACCAGCCTTGTACCATTGTCCATTGGTAGGCACTCAATCACAAATGCACTGTCTGTACCTACCCCACCCCCTCATGTGGGTTTTCCATCACCTTCGTATTCAACTCTTTGTCCTTCCCACTCCCAGCTTTGTAGCCTAGGATCTTGTCAACAGAAGGGCAGGCTACACAGTGGGACGAATAAGGAGCTGAGTGAGGAAGTGATGGGATGTCTGTGGGATTCAGTTCTTCAGAGGTGAAGTAGAGGGATGCATGTTCAAGAAGGGGAGCTTGTTCATGGAGGTAAGAATGTTGGTGAAGAGGAGAGTGTTTGTGTGGTGAGGGAGTGAGGAAAGGACACATAGAAGGATGGTGCTTGCAGTGATTTGATGGGGGGTTCACACTCCCTTCCAAAATCAGACATGACTGGGGAAGAAGACCGGATACTGCATATTTCCTCCTATATATAGATATAGCTATCACAGATTATTATTTCACCCAAGTAATATCTTGAAACTGGTCAGGGTAGGATTTCAGAGTATGTTCAAATAATAACCAATAGCTAATTACTTTAAAATATGGCTTTCTGATTGAAGGCTATCTTTATGTCTTCTGTGTTATAAGATTACAGCTGTCAGTTGATTTAGAGAAGAAAAGAACATAGAAATTACGGAACAGGCGTAGTTAGACTGAGTAGCAGCTGTAAGAAACAAAAAACCACAGACAATCAAAAATTATGACAATCGAAAAATACTATAGAACAACCAGAGTCAAAATCAAGGTTAGTTTGGTACAAGGATACTATCATAGGTACAAGGCACAATAATATGGCAAACAGGAATTGTAACTAACTTTAAATGAAGTCTGGGGGTGGGTGCAAAAATATTCTGGAAAAGGACACAGTACAGGATACGCCAGGGCTGATCAGGTTAAAGGGATAGTAATGTTTCATAATAAAAGAAGCTCTGATTAATCATCATAGTATTTGGACTTTGGAGAGTGTTATTTCAATTCGGTCAGAGTTGTAGTTCAAGAGTAATTCAATGACAAAGTATCCCCCACCCGCCCCTTTTACTGATGTAACACTGCTCAGCCAGAGCAGAAGGGAGGTGCCAAGGTAGACTGCAGAGAGGCACAATCTTCAATTAAGATAAGGGAAAAACCTGAAAAACCTGTCAAGGGGGGCAGGGCTTTCATTGTTCTCATAGGAAGAAGATTGTCCCCTGCTGTTATCTGTCTGGTCTATGGACTGCATTCCACATCTGAGAAGAGATGGCTTACACTAGGTAAAAGGGGAGGGAGGGGAAACTTTGCTTGTGAATATCTCTCAAACCATAAAGGTTTGAGAGATAAGACATATCATTCTTCATTTTTTTTAATGCCTACAAAATAAAATAAAGATAAAATGAAGTATTACTATCCCTTTAACACTACTCTGACAATAGGAGCTGTCCAGCTGCTAAGATTAGCTTGGAGATTACAATTACTCTCTGCTTCTTGCCATGCCAGTGTTCGCAGGTGTGACCCCTGCTCCATATAGAAATGCAACAACAGAGCCATAAACGCAGACCTGAAATGCTTTAACAACGAAAATAATAAAAAATAACATTATCAACACAAACATCTGTCTTTTTCATTAAGACTTGCAAAATTGAAATTATTTCAATGCAGGTGCACCTCAAGATCCATTTTGTAAATTATGTCTGAATACAGATTTCTGCTTGCTTGACAACAGGGTTTTGCTGCATGCCTACTCAATTTTTATATCTTAAAATGGCTTGTAAAAAAAAACTGTTGACATGTGTGGATAAAATGCCACATAACAATCCCTTTTATTCCGTAAATGTATGTGTGTTCCAGAATGACTGATTAAGATTTAACTGGCACCAAACATGAATGTCTTTTCCAAAAATTAGTCCAGATATGCAGTTTAAATGCCTATTATTTTGTCATAAACATGCCATTCTGACTACACTTTACAATATTTAAACATTTTGAATGGGTAGCTGCATAGCAAAATGCCTTACATAAAAGAATAACTTAAACAGGCAGAAGAAATTTTGTAAATGTCAACCGTACGACATTGTGAGGTTCACAATACATATTTGATTCCTAAAGGGGAAAAGGATGTAAGAACATGAAATCTTGAACATAACTTACATCTTTCTGATAAACAAGTCCCGCTTCATACATCTTAAGAAAAAGGTGCTGAGTCCACTTATAGTAATCTTCTGAGCTAGTGGTTATCTCCTGGGAATAAAAAAAAACAACCAATAAACAATGGAATAAATACAAAATTAACTGTAGTAACACAGCAAAGGTTTCATTTGATTACCTAAAAAAGGTGCAATTCTGGAGCAAACTAATAGCAACATGACCAAATAAAAATTTCCCAAAACCCCCTTTCATTTAAATGGGGCTTTTAACCAACTGAATTCTAGAAAGGTCGCACACAAGAAATGTGTTGAAGACCACTCTAGCATTCATGGGTTTAAAACCCATTTAAATCGGAACTATCATACTAATAACATCCCCCCCCACATATTTGTAAACTAGCTATATGCAAAGTCTTACTGTCTATACGCTCAATAAGTCCACATTATTGGTGAAAAAACACATCTTCAGCAGGAACCAGAGGACAGACAGTGCAGACATCTTAGAGGAAATGTACCTCTGAGTCTGGGCTCTGTCCCCTTCACTGCCAGCATTGATGGTGACGTTCCTTGGTGCCTTAAGGCACCGGAAGGGACTGACCGCGGAGGGGCACAGAGCTTGTCTTGTAAGCTCTGTGCAGCCTGATGCCTGCCGAAGATGTATTTTTTCACCAATAATGCAGACTTAATGAATATATAGACAGTAAGACTTTGCATATCACTAGGTTACAAATATATGGGGAGCAATCTTATTAGCATGATAGTTCAATCAATAAAAATGTATAGTTCTCCCCTATGGTGTAAATGGTTTTCTCCAGAACTGCACTTCTTTAGCGTACTTAATCGCATTTCTTATGTACTGGTTTTCAAATGGATTATTTCACAATTTGTACATACCTCAGTATTCAGTAAATACATTTTAAAGGGTCAGTAAACCCTTATTGAGGAAGCAAATTAGTTTTCCTACTGAAAAGTAGTAAAATAAGGGTAAGACAGGGGTACTCCAACCATTGGTAGATACTTAATTCAAAATGTATTGCAGCTGAAATTAATTTCTACATCAAATGAAAAGCTGTACAATAATCACCAACCCAAAGCTCTTCATTGACAGCAATTGGAACAGCGCCACCCTAGTGGTGACTTATAGAAAAAAAAATTTGATTTGACAACTAAATTTTTTTTTTTTTTAAATTATGCTTTAACCCTTTGAGTGCCAGAGGGTGCGCAATGCACTGCATACCCCTTGTTTTATTAAACAGCACAAAGTCCAAAAGTAGAAATATCAAGTATTCGCCCTGCAGGTCCACTGTATCTTTCCCAGTTTTACATGGAGTAAGGCTTGAGGGGAGCAGTGGCCTTAACTACCGTGGTCAGGCTGGCCCAATGGGATACCAGAGTATCTCCCCATTGTAGCAAGAACATGGAGAGCCCTACATGTTATACATCCTGTACACTGCTGTTTCGGAAAGGCAGCACTTTTAATGAGAAAAAAAAACTATTTGATTTTGGCGCACAGCTGTCATATGATGGCACCTCAGAGCTGTGGTTGCCTAGCAGCTCATTCTCTATCTCATCTGAGCAGCAACAATTGTCGGGAGCAATTCTTGCATTGGCGAGTTTCCTGTGCAGCCAGATTACTGCCTGTAACAAAGGGAACTTGCAAATTCACATTGCTATAGGGAAAAATCAAATTACTTTAATTGGACAAGTAATGAGAGAGGATGAAAGATCACTTATACAGTTTATCAAAATTGTTCCTAGCAGCATCTCCATGTTGGCAGAGTAGAGCTTTGACCTTTTCCCTGCCACGCAAATCAGGCATCTGGCTCTGAGATCTAAGGAGTCAGAGCTGTACTCCCCAGATGCAGTGATGCTGGAGAAAGTCTTGAGAAGATATTTAAAAAAATGTTCCTCTCTCTTTTCCCATTTCTCCACTCTACCTCTTAAAAAATGTGCCTCTCCCTTTTCCCATTTCTCCACTCTACCTCTTACAAAATGTACCTCTCCCTTTTCCCATTTCTCCACTCTACCTCTTACTTTCTTTTTGCCCTCTTTAACCTTACCTTTTATCCTTATTATAGTAATCCCTTATGTCTGAACTACCTCTATCTCTTCTACCCCCTCCCTTTATCTCTCTGTTTATGTACTTCTACAATGCCTCCTTGTACTTTTTGCTTACTACATTTATAACTGCTCTAAAACCCATTTTCTTGCTGGGCCCTAAATTAACATTTTTTAGCAAGGGAGTTGACAGGTACTGGCTCAGGACACTTAAGACCTGTGTCTTGTTGCCAGCTTGGATCATGTAAAGGTAATTTTTTTAACTCTATTGCCCAATGCCCTAATAAAGATTGAGGCTGACACAAGAGCTGTGTCTGTTGGGAAACTATTAAAGCCACTGTTTTACAGTTAAGAAATATTGAAAAAGTATTAATCCTTACTTGAGGCCTTCAACTATATTTGAGTTAATACTCATTTTGCTGTGCTACTATATCCTTTTGTTTGTGTTTACCCAATTTACGCTATTCCATTAATTTATTTGTGTAACACTATTTTGGCGATATATTCATTTTGTTTGTTTTATTTATTTTTTGTGCAATTAAGAAATATAGCTAGTCTCTTGCATAAAATAATGGACATAGTACAACTCAGTTTATAACTATTTTAAAGTAAAAATTTGAAGGGGCAATCACCAGGTACACAGTGACCCATCAGCAGATGTACTGTCCTGGCAGTAGACTTGCCAATGAAACCATGGCTCCACCGTCAGCCGGGGCTTGACCAACGGGAAGCACAAACATGGATCTGAAAAGAAAGCTCCTGTGCACCACTTTTAGTCCCATGGGACACGACTGAATTGTAATTTATTATTATTATTTTAACTGTAAGACTGAAGTTTAGCAGTTCCGTTTCTTGTCCTGAGTGATGCAGGTCTCCATAGAACCATTATATCAAGCTTTGAAGCCTGATTCAAGATCCATGGGAACTGTGCTCCCAGTAGTTTGTTGCCAAGAGCCCATGCTTCTGAGCTGAGCTCCAGCCAGGAAGGTCACGTTCCTGGTCCCCTGAATGGCTGACTGATGCCACATTGGGGCTGCATAGTTGAACCCTAGGCTTTTTAATAATTATATTCCCATTACAGCAGACTTAGTAAATATTGATAATTGCCCTTAACCCCTTTTCAATGGACTGCTCACCACTCTGGTCCTGGAGGAGTTAAAGTTTACAGGTCTGTAAATAACATTTTCATCTGCTTTTAGTGAATCTAGACTGCATAAAAAGGGTGTTTTATTTGCTGGACCTAATGAATGTGAAAACTTTAACCCTTTGTGAAACAATTCTGAGGAAAACAAGCTGCAACAATGCATTTGAGACTCTGGCATTCAAGAGGTTAAAATCACCACATAAAATCAGTGTGAATTCTGGGAATTTGTATGTTTCCTATGCGGTAGTTTTTGCCCCCATAATTGCGTCAGAGTAAGGTCCTTGCAAGATTTCTTCTTTTAAAAGTTAAAAAGAGATGTTTCAAAGTAAATCTATTTTCCTTTCAGGTGTCAAACTGTAGGTGTACAAATCCTATTACTGCTAGCACATCTTGTTCACTGCATCCATCTGAAGTGGGAGAGATTTGCATTAGAAGCAGAGGACGACACAGAAGCTACCACTTACTTATACAGGAAGACTAAAATATGTCTCTATATATAGATTGAAACCAATTCAGATTAGGGAGAGAGGAAGCGGCTCTGGGCCCTATGCACAAAAGAAAAGAGGAACAAATCTCCAAATCATTGGAGACATCTCTACAAGGGGATTAAAAGACCCATTTACATCAATTGAACTTTTGAGAATTTCAATTTCTCTGCCATCCCAGGCAGCACACTATGAGATACCCATTCCACATCAGGACAGGAAATCCCCCAAAACCAATAATAAGAGCTCTCCCTCATAAGTCAGTGCATCTCCCTGTTCTCCACAATGGACAGAGCTACCCCTGATTATTATTTTTCTGTTGCCCTAGGGGGGTCACTCAGGGACCATGCCTTACCCCCCTGATGAAAAGCCAGCATCCAGCAGCATGTAAGAGGGTGTATTGTGCAGGGTGTCGTGCCCTGTTCTTCAGATTCTTGATGGTATCTTGCTTTAGTTTGCCTCAAATTCTCCCATCTGAGAGCAGCATTCTCTGCACAGCAGGCAGCCTGGCAGAGTTTCCTTCCTCGGCCACCAGGGGGCAGGTCTATAAAGAGATTTCCACTTTTCTTAAAGAAAGAGGTGGCATCATTTTGTGATGTTAGACCCCATGACAGCTGCTTTTTTTTTTTTTTTTTTTTTTTTTAATGGGCTGGTGTCCTGACAGCATTACGGTCTCCTGTTTCTGTGCCTGCATGTTCTGTAGCCCACAGATAGAGCCCATTTGCCCTGCCTCCTGGTTTTAAGCATGTTTAAATGATTTATTTCTGCTGCTCTGACTTTTTCCTCCCTCAACATCTTTTCTTTTCAGGATGTCTGCCTCAGAAGAATCTCAAGGGATGAAGGATGTTTCCACGTACCCAGAATCTGGAACTGCAGAATATGTGATGCTCATCTAGCCACATTTTCCAGAGGCCCTTTGTGTGATCCCTGCCTGAAGCATGCTTCGTCTATACTTTGAGACCCAAGCCTTTGAATAGAACTTTATGCCTTGGCTTCATTCGAAATGGAGCAGGCCTTCAATCAATTCAAGGTGGCCAGCAACCATGTAGCCAATGCAACTGTAGCCTATGTCTTGAAAAACTAGAAAGTCTGGAAGAGAATTGCCTTCAGTCTCACATTTGAAAGAAGCTGATTTCCTTGGCTTAGAATGGTGGTTCTCGGAGGAAGAAGGTGAAAGCTGAGAAGACTCTTAGCTCTTTCCAACAGAGGAGGCGGTCAAGCTAGCCTCTGCAGTATGGAATTTCAAAGACACACAGGAGGAGCAAAAAGAAAGATCTACTGTTACTGGATACCATAAGAAACCCAAGACTCTTCCAATCTATGAAGTAGTTCCCAGAGATATTCATGATGAATGACAGGTTCTTAACAAAAAATTGGTACAGTCCAGAAAGCTTTTTCTTTTTGATGCGAAAGATACTAAAGCCTTGGAATCTCCAAAAGCAGATACGGCAGTAGCTAGAGTATCCTAATGAACTGCCATTCCATTAGAGGTTGGGTCAGTTTTTGCAGCTCATATGGAGAAGCAGGTGAACGGTGTTATGAAGAAAACATTTGAAGCCACTATGGGTGATTTTAGACCTGGCCTTATGTATCTGGCTGTCTCACATTAAAGAAGATCTCAAATCCGAGACAACTAGAGACCAAATCTTAAGGAACCTGGCCTCCAGCAAAATGGCTTATAATATATATATAATATATATAATATATATATATTTTTTTCCTTTGCCAAATAACGTCAAAACATACATAAAGTATATAAACCTGTATGACGCATTTCGGAACAATAAAGTTCCTTTCTCAAATATCAGGCAACAGAATACATATTATTAAAAAATATATTTATAATTGCAAAAGTTTAAAAGGTCAACAAAACATGTCTTCTACTAAGAAGATGCATCCTTAACGTTCATAAGTTCTCTTTTTAAAGTTCCTTACAACAAGGCAAATTGTATAGCACAACTTCAAAGGAGAGATCTCCCAAGAGTAAATTAAGATTTTACAAGTGTAAGAGAAACTCCTTTCCCTAGCCAGCAGGCCTTAAATCCTTCCTTGTATTATGGCAGAAGATCTGCATGGTTGGGGGCAGACTTTCAGCTTTTCAGTCAAGCCTGAAAAGATTTTACCTCAGATTGTTGGGGGCTCAACATCATCAAAGAAAGTTTCAGGACAGTGTTCCTTCATTCCCCCTCCGCATAAATTTGTAGTCACACAGCTCCCTGCCAACCCAGAGCCTCCTAGATGCCTAGATTTTCTGTGAAATGTTTCTGACCCCAGTTCCACCTCATCTTATAAATACAGGAACATATTGTATCCTCTTTCCAGCGCCAAAAAAGTTCGAGAGGCTCCAGAATTATCCTGGAACTCCCGTTTCTGAACAAATTCATACAAATGATACACTTCAGGATGGAAACAGTTAAGTCTGCAATCAATGTTCTGTCTTCCGGGGGATTTCATGGCCACTAAAGACTTGCAGAATACCTAACTCCATATTTCTATCCAGCCTGCTCATCAAAAATTTCTTCAAGTGGATGTTCCAGATGGGGAACAAATCTGCCACTTTCAATTTGTAGCTCTACCATTTGGATATAGCTAATCACAGCCATGACAACAGCCTTTCCCTTATTTCAAGGACTGGATTATAGTCCAAATTGTAATTTCTTAGAACCAAAAATCTGCCACTTTCAATTTGTAGCTCTACCATTTGGATATAGCTAATCACAGCCATGACAACAGCCTTTCCCTTATTTCAAGGACTGGATTATAGTCCAAATTGTAATTTCTTAGAACCTCAAATTCTCACTTTAATTTCTATCTGCAGGGGCATGGACTGGATCATTAATTCAGAAATTTCAACCTTGGTTCCATTACAGAGGAAGGAGTTCTTGGGTTTCATCTTGTATTTTGTACAGGAGAGAAACTTCTTGATGGATAATATCCTAGCTCAAGGAAATTGTCAAATTTATCAGACCCAGGACATTGACAGTGAGGGAGGAAATGGGCCAAGCAGGACTCTGGTCAGCCTCCATAAATTCACACTGGCAATCTTACATATGAGGCTGCTTAAAGAATACATCCTGAGATAATGGGACAGGACTGTTTTATCCGTAGACGGACACTAACGAACCTGCTCAAAATGCTGCCTTGACTATTGCTCCTGGGAAGTTGTTACTACAGATGTGATCAGGAGAGGGTAGGGAACCCATTTTTTTATTTCTTTATCCAGGGGACTTGGTCAGGGAAAAATACTTCCAGGCCCTCCAATCATCTGGAATTGCTAGCAAGCTGGAAGACACTGAGTAAGGGATTCACAGGGAAACAGGAAAAGGGAGTTTTGGACAGAGTGGTTCAAGCTCTTGACATGACAGTAGAAGACACGCCAGTACGACCAGCGGGGGGGGTTCAGACTAGGATACAAAAAGCCGAGGAAGAAGCCAAAGGACGACAGGCAAATGAGGTACCATCCTGGACCTTTACTGACACACAATCAAGGGTCGGCTTACTGAGAGGCATCCTGTGAAAATTCAATCTACCAACAAAGCAGTAGCAGCTTATGTCAACAGGCAGAGAGGGACCCAGAATCTCTTCCAAGTTCATATAGATCACAAAATGTGTACCTGGGCAAAGATGAATCTTCTCTGCCTTTCAGCAATCCACATTAAGGGGACATTTAACATTCATGTAGACTATCTGAGCAGGCACTGAATCATCCAAGGAGAAGGATCCCTGAACCACGGCATCTTTCACCAAATAACCAGATCTCTGAGAGACCCTCAAATAGAGTCGATGGAACAAAGAAGTTAGAAGCCATTTTTTTTACCCTATTCCCTCCAGCACACCCTTGGCATTCGATGTATATGTTTTCTTTAGCTTATGTCTTTCCTCCTGTCCCCATGATCTCAAGATTGCTTCGAGAGTTGAAGGAGGACACATATCATCCTTGTAGGACCTTATTGTCCACAGCAGACATGGTTTTCAGAAATGATCCGCTTATCCATCAAGGACCAAGAACGTGGGTAAGCTCATAATCTATTAACATTTTAACAATAAAAGTATAAAATGGGGGGTTGAAATTAAATTTTAAAGACAGGGACAGAAACAGGGAGTGGAATCCAGGGACTGACCTATAAAGTGGTGCTTAGAGATAAATATATTAAGATGTCCATGATAAAGAAGTAGGCACTCTCTCAAATGACAAATCCAGGTTATAGCAATTAGAGCTCAGTAATAAAAAAATAATCCCACTTTCCAAACAACTAACAAGATCAGAAATATGAGAGGCAAGCCAAGCAATATCTTATTACAAAATCCACCCAAAAAACAAAGAGGCTGATGTACAAAGAAGAAGAAATGGAACAATTCTGTAGAGAAACAACTGCAATATAGGGAAGAAACTCAAGTTCCCAAAATTCTCATTGATTTAAATGGGGCTTTAACTACTTCAGTGGTATAAACATCTCCAACACATTATAAAGCAATGTGTCGGCAATCTGTCTTATATTCAAGGGATTAAAAAGCCCCATTAACCCCTTAAGGACCATTTCCTTGCCAGGACCGTCACGGCGGTCCGGCACTTAAGGACCAATGACGGTCCTGGCACGGCATGGAGTTCAGGGCTCCCGGCGTGGCTGCACGCCGCTCCGGAAGCCCTGAACCGGAAGCGATAATAAAAAAAAAATGCCCCGTGGTCCGCAAGTGCCGGACGCACGTGATCGCACTGGTCCTTAAGGAGTTAAATAAATAGGAATTTTTATTTGTCCCCTATGGTGCAGCTGGTTTTCCCAGTGATCGCAATGAAAAAGTCTGAAATTTGTTTCCCAATAATGGAAGTAAGGTTGAATTTTTATTATCAAATGTGCAGCATTTTATATGTAAGGCTAGGAATAACATATTCAATCCCCAAATAAATTATGATCAATAATAGTTCGTATTACGCAAAGCAGGTAATGACCTAGACTGCCAAGTTTTAAAAGGTGCCTCAGCAGTGGTAGTCATACCCACATTTTGGCAAGCATCTGCTCTTGGTTCATAGGAATTGGTTTATTTAACAGTTTACATACTAGTTTGGCCACTTTATTTACGAGTTTACATTTATTGTCCATTATTTAACCCCTTCCAATGCAATTAGAGCAATGCACTGGAGACCTGTCAAGCATCTAAAGGGTAGTGCTTGTATCATACAGGTCATTTTCAGTGCCAGGCAACTGTATATGTGTCTGGGGTTGGATTCAAATGAGTAGTGGGGATGTTTCCATGGGGGGCCTAAATGTCCCCAGGTTGCCTTGCCTAAGGAAGTCAGGGATATAAATATACTTCTGGCCACGATTCCTGTGTGCAGTTTGAGGAAGATATGAGTTTTGGCTAAAATATCTACTGCAGAAAAATGGTTAAAAGAGAAGTACCTCCAAATAATAATAAACCCCACTTACTTTACTATGTTCAGAAAATCCTAATGCCCCTATGAATTTTGCTCTTGGTCCTCTGTTTAAAAGAGAACATCTTCAAATCAGTCCTGGTTGTCATGTCCATGGAGGCAAACATGATAACTGCTGGACTTTTTTGTAAACAGAGGCAGGCAGAATGCATGAGCCTAATTAAATGTTTAAGGAACCGAGTGGTATGAAAATCAACCCTTAAAGGGTTAAGCTTATCATGCGCAGTGGGAAGGGTTTGCGTTTTGCGGTGCTGCTAGCAATTTTCATGTCCATTTCTATAGACTTAGAATCCCAGAATGACTAAAGATGTAATCCCTTGAACAAGGAGAAAATTCATGGGGCTATCAGGATATTCTGGTCAAGGTAAGATGGAGGTAAGGAGGTGTTAATTCTCCTTTAAAACCTTCTTACATACAGAGAACTCTTAATTTGTAAGATTAAGCTTAAAAAGTGGAATTCAAGTAGACCAATTTATACTTGACAAGTTCAATTTCAGATATGGTCTGCTCTTCAGAGATGGGAATATAAAGAGGATGTTAAGAGTAAAAAGAGCCTAATTGAAGCTCTGCATTCCATATTTGCCAGTTAGACAGTACTCAAAATAATGATTCATATCTTGATTCATTTATTTTGCAGAGCTCTTGAGTTCCAGAAGTATGTCTGCCATGTTAACATTCTGTACGTCCAACAATATCTATCTCTCCTACAACCTCAATCAAAGTTTTAAAGCATGGAAAGGTAACCTGCAACTCTTCAACTGTTGTTGCAGTACAAATCCCATCATCATCAGCTTGACATGTAGTCAAACAATAGCTGGACGGCCTGAAATAACAAATGTGTGTTATGGGACTTTACTTCTGAGTATAACTGCTGAAGTTATTACAACTCAAATTTACCTTATGTTTAACAAATAGTTTCCAAAAGGCACATTTTTAATTTATAACGTACTGTATGGTAGAATTTGAAAAACTGACTATGACTCACCATCATAAATGATAAAAACACAAAGAAACACAAAGGATATTGAAGTTTAATTAAAAAAAAAAAAAAAAAAAGAAGACAAATGAAAAAAAAACCTTTGAGCTGTAATAACTCTTGAATTAAAAACATCCGAGCAGTAAAATAGTTGATGACGCTGAAAACCCCCCCCCACTTGTCCATAAAGTCCACTCCATGCCAAATCACCCCATGGTGATCCAAAGGAAGGCAAAAAAGTGAGTAAAAAAAAAACAACCCCTTCTTGACACCAAGTGGCAGATATTTCCCAGGATCAACATCCTATCTGCTTTGAAGCAAATGGTCAAAATTCTCACTGTTGTTCTGTGCTAGATAGGTATCCATTACTTTTTTGAAAGTGGTTACAGTA
This sequence comes from Rhinophrynus dorsalis, assembly GCA_037306005.1. Classification (NCBI taxonomy): domain Eukaryota; kingdom Metazoa; phylum Chordata; class Amphibia; order Anura; family Rhinophrynidae; genus Rhinophrynus; species Rhinophrynus dorsalis. The sequence goes on along the minus strand of CM074723.1, from coordinate 339,107,297 downwards.
TCTGCAAAAGCACAGCATCCTGAGGCAAAACAACCCATAACTTTACTACCCGTACTGTAGAAAAATATCCCTGCCTTTGTTTTAGTCAAAAGTGCCTTTCTTCTAGTCTTAAAGGATGACCTCTTGTTCTTAGCTCACCATTTTGAGTAAATAGATCATTAGAGAGTTATTTGTATTGTACTGACCAAATTACTACTTACCCTTCTGTAAAATGTAAACATTAATTTGACTACCCTTATTTTATTCAACATTAAATTGATAACCTATATATTTCACAAAAAAATTGCACTGCTTTAACATTAAATGATTAGAAATGTTTTATTGCTATGGAGAAACAATTGCAGACTTTTCCTGCTAAGTAAAACAAGGGTGCTACTAGCGCAGGCAGCTGCTTTATTCAAAAGTTATTACAGTGTCACAAAATGGTGGAGCTGTTAATATGGAGAAATGTAGCCAGTGGCCCACCTCTGCCATAGAATAGAAACACATCTCAACACAAGGTGACACTGTTTAATATAAGAAGATCAAAAGTTTAAACTGTTATAAGCATTGAATCAAGCAACTCCTAGCAGGAAAAACACTGTGTCGGTATCGCTCCAATATTGCCAAGTAATCAATTACATGTAATAATCTGGAGTACTCAAACCACACAAAAAAAGTTACTTTCTAATACAATCTGTGGGGTGTCCTAAAGGCTAGAACAATCCCTTTAATATCACAGCTCATATTCCAGTATCCAGCAGTGCTTTCTCACCCTAGCTCTCCAATAACTCTTATTTCACCTTCTGGTGATGGGCCTATTAAACAGAGACAGCAGAATGATGATTTTCAATCAGTGTCGATGTAACTTCTATTAACTTCAATGAGTTACTAAAATGAGTCTCATGATTGTACCACCATTATGTGGACAATTGTCTCAGTAGTCACAGCCCATCAGTATACCTAGATGATCATTTATGTCTATACCATTTTAATACAAATTTAATAGGCCCATCATCAGGTGAAATAAGAGTTATTGAAGAGCCAGAGCAAGAAAGCACTGTTAGATACTGAAATATGAGCAGTGATATTAAAGGGACCGTTCTAGCCTTTAGGACACCCCACAGATCGTATTAGAAAGTAACTTTATTTGTGTGGTCGGAGTATACCAGATTATTACATGTAATTGACTACTTGGGCAATACTGGAGGGATACCACATTTATAAAGAGGATAGAAGTTGATTTATTTAGTTCTTTTAACTTTTTCCCTATCACAAGGCCCCAATCTAAGCTAGATTAAGTCACCTTGGAAAAAATCAACTAAATGAGGAATCGGACTAATAATATCGGGTGTATACTATTTCACTATGCTCATACTGTTAATGGAAGCATGACTTTGAATAGAGTGATGACAGACAATCTCACTTATGAAAATCAAAGGAAGTGTGGTGAGCCAGGTATGAGCAATATAAACACTTCTCACTAAAGAGATTGATTTGTGTACTGTGGAAGCTAGGAAGTGTTTGATGGAACCGATAACAGCTATACAAAGTAATTCCATTGTGTATACCATATGCTACTGAAGTGATACAGTGTTTAGCTATGAGTCCTGTGGTATTACAACAATACTAATACCGTGTTATGAGAATAGCTAGCCAAATATACTGGAAGGCCAAGGGTTAAAAGAAATGGCGACTGATTTAATTTCCTACAACAATATGTAAAATCATAGTTGCATTATATGGAATAAAGATCAACTTCTCTGTGTATAAGTTGAATCACGATCTACTACTAAAAAACTACTTATTCGGAATTAAATTAAGAACAGTGATATAGCTGATAGATAAGTGCCAAATGTTGGTGTGCAGCGATTTTGTCCTGACCGTTCATTGTGGAAATGTTATTATTAAACCTAATTTAGAAGTGTAACATACTACATATTTTTGTAATAAGTTATGAATAAAGGTTAAGTCTTAGACAACTAACTTTGGCTAGATAGACTTATGATACTGAACTTGTCTCTATGATGTATTAATAAAATTACATTAATCAGATCAGCATATATATATTTTTGATGACTGATTTGAAATATTAATATACAGTTGTCATTCTTCAAAATAAAAAGACAAACAGCACAGAGGATTCCCTCTAAGTGCAGTTTTCAAAAAACTTAGTCCATCACCAACACCATGTAAATGCAAACTTCTGGAAATGTACTTACATTATTCTGAGGCTTTAACCAGCCTCCAGGAATAATCACTTGTACTGGCTCACACCCCAGTCTGGTATCCTTGTCACGGCTCCAATTCCTCTCCTTAATTGGCAAATGTGGAAGTATCAACAAGTACTGGGTAACCACAAACCCAGCACTTCCTATTGACACCACCCTATTGTTATAGATATAAGCGGATATTCTTGGCCATAGACCAGAATAAGGGATTCAAAAGTGACTCCAGTAACTTCAATAATCCGAATAACAACTAATTAACAGATGGTAAATTTAATTTAAAAATTGAATAGTATAGAAGACCAAAAAGACAAGAATTGACAAGATTCTAAAAATAAATACAACCTATAAAAGTTGTGAGAAAATAAAATCAATCTAAATTGACACTGGCTTAATGCATTTCGTGGTTTACTACCACTTCATCAGAAGCCTAGAATAGTATGAGTGGTGATGAGTCAGTTTACATAATCATAATTCCATTTGCCATTGGCCCAAAACAAACACAGTTAGTATTCAAACGAACCAATCAGGACACATAAGAAAAGGAGGAAAAGGAGAAGCCTACCGGTAGTCCAAAACTCGCAATACACCTAACAAATTTAAATCAGACGCCAATTGTGTCATCAAAAGGATCCCATCATTCCTCAACTGCAAGTGTGCATGGCACGCTTGCGCACAATGCCGAAGAGGAAACAGAACACCAAAAGAATCATTCCGGAGAAAGTTTGTAGATCCATCCCAACATCCCTCCACAACTGTCAAGCAACACACATGCGCACAGCTTAGGAGGGGAGGGAACAATACCCAAAGCTCAACTATGCCTAACAAATTCAATCTGACGCCGACTGCGTCATCAAAAGGATCCCATCATTCCTCAACTGCAAGTGCGCATGACATGCTTGCGCACAATGCTGAAGAGGAAACAACACCAAAAGAATCATTCCGGAGAAAGTTTGTAGATCCATCCCAACATCCCTCCACAACTGTCACGCAACACACAAGCGCACAGCCGTAGGAGGGGAGGGGACAATACTCAAAGCTCAATCCCGGAAGACCCCACCATCACAACCAAGGGACCGCACATATGGGAGTGACATATCTGCAAGTCTAACACAACGAGCACAGATGCCACTCTCTACACATACACATAATTCTATAGAACCTAGCAATAGGTGCATATTATACTAAAGATTTTAGGGGAAAACAAGAGTGCCTATGTATAATACGCAGCCTTGTTTTCCCCCTTGCTAAAAATTTTTTTGAGGCTTCCCCTCTCTCGCCCGGGCCAAAAACGCTGCCAAACCAAGACTTACTTGGTTCAAATTTAACTCCCCACTGAAGTCTGCATCTCTTGAATTGATGGAAGGCAAATACAAAGCTTCCCAGCGGGCGGTATGCTTACATTTGCCGCCCGCTTCCTTCAGTGAGCTTTCAGGACCTTCTGTCTCCATCCTATTGACTGGAGGCAGAAGATCCTGAAAGCTCACTGAAGGAAGCGGGTGGCAAATAGAAGCATGCCGCCCGCTGGGAAGCTTTGTTTTTTTCCTTCCATCAATTCAAGAGATGCAGACTTCAGTGGGGAGTTAAATTTGAACCAAGTAAGTCTTGGTTTGGCGGCGCTTTTGGCCCGGGCGAGAGAGGGGAAGCCTTAAAAAAAATTTTTAGCAAGGGGGAAAACAAGGCTGCGTATTATACATAGGCACTCTTGTTTTCCCCTAAAATCTTTGGTATAATATGCACCTATTGCTAGGTTCTATAGAATTATGCGAGAGGGGGAAAACAAGGGTGCGTATTATACATAGGCACTCTTGTTTTCCCCTAAAATCCTTGGTATAAGATGCACCTGTGTATCCCAGTGCATTGAACCAGTTGGGCGTTCCGTTTGCACCAGTACACAGTACTGGTTTACTCCATATATCCGGTTGCTGAGCCCAGTGCATAGAACCGGTTGGGCGTTCCATTACTCCAGTACGCGGTACTGGTTTACTCCATAGAGCCGGTTGCTGATCCCAGTGCATAGAACCGGTTGGGCGTTCCATTCACTCCAGTACGCGGTACTGGTTTACTCTATATACCTGTTGCTGAGCCTGCTGCATAGAACCAGTTGGGCATTCCATTTGATTCTGTATGCTGTACTGGTTTACACCATCTTGCCGGTTGCTTATTCCATAACATAAGAACCGGTTGGGCATTCCATTTGCTCCAGTACGTGTTACTGGTTTACTCCAATCACCGGTTGCTGATCTCGTTACATGAACCGGTTGGGCGTTCCATTTGCTCCAGTACGGGTTACTGGTTTACTCCAACTACCGTTTGTAGATTTTGTTGCATAGAACCGGTTGGGCTATTCCACTGTCCTCATATTCCTGCAGGCTGCCTTGCCCGGTATTTTGGCAGGGCTGGTAGAGCCTATTTACAATCTGTTGTACCATCTTACTGGCTGCCCTGCCCGGTATATTGGCAGGGCCGGTAGAGCCTATTTTCATTCAGTTTACCATCTCACTGGCTGCCTTGCCCGGTATATTGGCAGGGCCGGTAGAGACTATTTACATTCTGTTGTACCATCTTACTGGCTGCCTTGCCCGGTATATTGGCAAGGCCAGTAGAGCCTATACTGCTGTATCTTGCTACTACTGTTTGCACCCCCCATGGGGGTTCCCATTAAACTTTTCAATAAAGTTTGATTTTTATCTTACTCTGTGTCTGAGATTCATAACAAACCGTGACAAATATGAATTGGGTACATTTCAGAAGGAATTCCTTTTGCAGTAATGGAATACTGTCTTCTCGATCAAAAAAGAAGGCAAGCGCCTCCAAACCTAAATTATGCTGTAGACTAGTGTATAGTGAGACCAAGTCCAAGGTCAGCCAGATGTAGCGCTCCTGCCAAATCACCCCGCCAAGTTTTTCTAAAACATATTGACTATCCCTAATGTAAATCGGTAAGGTTACAACAATTTTCTGCAAAAAATAGTCCAAATACATGGACACATTTGAAGTCGAGTTCACGCCAGCAACTATTGGCCTCCCCGGCGGATTATTAAGATTTTTATGTATTTTCGGTACGTGATACAGGTATGCTACATCTTGGTGATCAAGGACGAGGAACCTCTTTTCTACAGAACTAATAATTCCTTTTTGCTGAGCAACAGTAACCAAATCCAATAATTTCCTCCAAAATGCAATACTAGGATCCCCGTTTAATACCTTATAGGAATCCCTATCGCTAAGAAGTCTATGGCTTTCCTCCAGATAATCAAGGGTATTTTGCATAATAATAGAGTCCCTTTTATCAGCTTCCCTTATCATTATGGACTGATCTTCCTTAAGAATTTTCATTGCTCTTCTTTCTTCCTTTTTCAGATTATCATTTTTCATATGTAAACCTTTAATTTTTTTATTAAATTCTTCCATCACCAGATTATAAAAAGTCTCAATAAAAGGACCCCTACTATTAGCAGGGTAGAAAGAAGAGCATTTCCTAAAGGGAGTTCTAAAAAACTGTTTATTTTCTATTGGTATATGACCAATATCATTACAATTCTGATTCTCCCAAAGCAAATCGAGGAATATTCCCTCTTTATTCTCACTCTCAATTTTATCCTCCGCCAACTTCTTTTGTTTAAAGAAGCGCTGTAATGTGAGCCTTCTCATGAAAGTGTTAAGGTCGGTAAAGAAGTCAAAATCATTAGCTTTAGATTCTGGGGAAAACTTTAAACCTTTTTTAAGGAGGGAGAGTTCACAACTGGTAATGACACGGTCTGAAAGATTATAGACCCCATCCCAGTTTGACTTCGGTAAGACAGCTAATTCTTGCTTTTCTTGGTGACCCCTACTATCACGGTGCCCGTGATTGCTGCCTTTTCCTGTCAGTTATCTGTGAAGGTTCTCCATTGGCTGCCTGTCTTGAGTCCGCCCAGTATTGCCTATATAGACTGGGTTCTGGCACCCTTTGGTTGCCCTTTCGTGGTGTCTCTATGTCTACTGCCACCTGCATTCTTTCTGAGTTCCCTGGGCCCTGGCTGCATACACTACCTTCCAGATTCCGCCTGCTTACCTGCCTGACAGCCCCCTCTGCTGTAGTGGTTCCTGCCTCCGTTCCTGATCCGGTTTGGGCTGACGTTCCTGCCTCCATTCCTGATCCAGTTTGGGCTGTCGTTCCTGCTTCCGTTCCTGATCCGGTCGTCTGGCGTTACTGTTCCAGCTTCCTGTCCCGGCCTGGCTGTTGTTCCTGCTTCTGGATCATGTGCAGAGTTTCTCCGCATTCATGTCCCCTGGGCAACATTCTCATCACTGTGTGTTATCTGTTGGTCCAGTACGCGGGTACTGGTTTGCTCCCAAACAGCTCCGGTTGTGAGACTTGTGTCCAGTACACGGGTACTGGTTTGCTCCATGCACACCGGGTGCCTGCTGTCTCAGAAGTAGCACCGGTAAGGCCTCCGTGCATCCAGGAAGCTGTACTGGTTTCCTCATACGACCTACCGGTTGGTTGCTGCCTCTTGTATCGCACTATTGCTTTGTAGTCCAGTACGCGGGTACTGGTTCGCTCCATATATCACCGGTTGCTTGCTGCTTCCCATACAGCACCGGTAGTGTCAATGTATACTCCAGTACGCGGGTACTGGTTCGCTCCATATATCACCGGTTGCTTGCTGCTCACCATACAGCACCTGTAGTGTCTATGTATACTCCAATACGCTGGTACTGGTTCGCTCCATAAATCACCGGTTGCTTGCTGCTGCCCATCCAGCACTGGTAGTGTCTATGTATACTTCAGTACGTGGGTATTGGTTCGATCCATATATCACCGGTTGCTGCTTTCCATACAGCACCGTTAGTGTCTATGTGTAGTCCAGTACGCGGGTACTGGTTCGCTCCATATATCACCGGTTGCTTGCTGTTTCCCATACAGCACTGAGAGTGTCTATGTGTAGTCCAGTACGCGGGTACTGGTTCGCTCCATATATCACCGGTTGCTCGCTGCTTTCCATATAGCACCGGTAGTGTCTATCTGTAGTCCAGTGCGCGGATACTGGTTGGCTCCTATATTCACCGGCTGCTCGCTGACACCATATAGCACCGGTAGGCCTCTGTGTATTCCAGAACGTGCAACTGGTTTGCTCCACCACTATCCCGGTCGCTGAGGCCACTTACGCTACTACACTAGTACTTGCCGCCTCTGGGCTTAAGGTTGCCTTGCCCGGTATATTGGCAGGGCCAGTAGAGCCTTCTCTCTCGTTGTGCCAGTCTCAAGGCTGTCTTGTCCGGTATATTGGCAGGGCCGGTAGAGCCTTCTCTCTCGTTGTACCAGCCTCCAGGCTGCCTTGCCTGGTATATTGGTAAGGCCGGTAGACCCTATTTCCATATTGTGCCTGTCCTAGGCTGCCTTACCCGGTATTGGCAAGGCCAGTAGAACCTCTCTATTATTACTTTACCTGTGTTCACCTTTGCATTGTACTAATCACTTGTGGAGATACATGTGTAATGTCAAACCCGTGTGGGTTCTCTTTAAACTTTCAATAAAGTTGCGTTTTTATCTTAACTCTGTGTCTGAGAGTCAAAACAATCTGTGACACCTACCTCGCCCTCTACATCCTCTATCCCTAGATCTAACTCATCCCGTTTCCTCCTCTGGACTATTCCTTTTTTCTCCTGGTCCTTTTCCTTTACGCCTTTCTGGGGTTTGACCTTAAAAAAAATATAGGGGCCAAGGTAATCTGTTCATCCCCTAAATTGTTACCTGATGGGTGAGATTGAACACCTTTTGACCTCGGCCTTGCCCCCATCTCCTCTAAAATGGAAATCTCCTTATCTAACACTGCAGTTTCCTCAGTCAGTGCAGCATACTTATTTTGAAGAGGAAATTTCTCTATTACTATAGCTGGCGCACCACCACTCCTAACTCCTTGTGTCACCTTATTAGTATCATTAAGTTCACTCACTTTCTTTTCAATTACATTACCAATGCTAACTATAATTACTAGAATTATTCCCGTGTCCATTTCCATAAAATTTTTATCTTCTATTGTACTTCGGTTTATAATTATTCTGTTACAGTAGCGGCGGCTGCCGAGCCGACCGCTACCTTACCTGCTGGTTCGCCAGCATTCTGTGTCAGCGGCGTTGCGGTCTGTTCCTCTCTGCAGCCTGCCGCAGCCTCTTCCGGCGGGCTCTCAGTGTGCCTTGGCGCGCGTCCAGCTAGACGCGTGTCTGTATTTAAAGAGACAGGCACACATTTTTTGTCTCCTCCTCTTCCTGGGGGCTGCTCCTTATAAACCACTGGACACTACTCTCAGTTGCCCTTTCGTGGTGTCCAGTGAGGTTGTAGTACTGACTATCTGTTCTGGTTATGACCATTGGCTTGTTCTGACTATCCGCTCTGTGTATGATCTTGGCTTGTCTGACAACCATTCTGGTGCATAATCTGCGGCTCTGGTAGACTACCCTCTATGTGTATGACCCGGGCCTGGCTGACTATCCGTTCTGGTGCTGACGTTTGGCTTTACCTGATTTTCCGTGCTGCGTTACGCTGGTTGATCCCTTTACCCCTGGGATCAGACCTATAGCTTTTTTCTTGTATATCGCTATCTACCTTGGTTGGCCTGCGGTTGTCAACTGCGCAACCAGCATACAAACGCTCCAGGGGATAGCCGTTGGGCACCTTGGTAGCTCTAGTGGCGTCTATCCTGGTTTCTGGTGGTACAGGTGCGGACCTGTCGGGCGTTTTCTATCTTTGTGTTACAGGTGCGGACCTGTCGGGCGATTCCTACCTTGGTTGTACAGGTGCGGACCTGTTGGGCGTTCCTACCTTGGTTAAGTACAGGTGCGGACCTGTCGGGCGTTTCACACAGTTGGCCGGGAAATTAGTGGATCTCTGGTGCGGACCTGAGTCAAGTCCTTCCTTACTATCTTTGGGGCTCAGTTCCTTGTCTTCGGAAGAACAGTATTGCTGCCAACCGTGTTGCATTGTACTTTTCTGTACTTTTGCCTGTGTTTGTGTTTCTTAATAAAATCTGGTGAAATAGTACCGACTCCAGTATCGTTATTTCTGCCGTGACAGTACGAAAGGGCCATGACTACGGACGGTACTAGCAACCCTTCTAACCAAGACCTCCTAGCCAGAATGGAGGTTCAAGAGCAGCGTATGGATCAAATGACGTTGGCCTTGCAAACCCTGCTGAACCGTACTGCTCATCTCGACCGCCCAGCCGGTCAGTCGGTGGCCTCCCCAGTTGCCAACCCGGCACCGATAGCTTCAGCCAACCCTGATGCAAGTGTGATCAGGGGTTCCTCATGGCATGCTCCTACTCCTCAACGTTATGAGGGAGACCCAGCTCTGTGTCGTGGGTTCTTGAACCAAGTAGGCATATTTATGGAAATGGTTCCACAGGCTTTTCCTAACGATCGTAGTAGAGTTGGATTTCTCATTTCTCTACTCTCGGGCAAGGCTTTAGCTTGGGCCAATCCATTATGGGAGACTGACAAACCGATTGTGTATGATTTCCTGGCTTTTGTGGATGCCTTCCGTAAAGTCTTCGACATGCCCGGTCGCAAGGCATCGGCTGCCAAGCACCTCATGACGATACGCCAGGGTACTCGTACAGTAGCCGAATATGCGATTGAATTCCGTACCCTGGCAGCTGAGGTTGGGTGGAACAATGAGGCTCTAGTAGCGGCATTCTCTCAGGGCCTATGCGACTTAGTCAAAGACGAAATTGCGGCCCGTGAGTTACCCAGAGACTTAGACGAATTCATATCATTCACTATCCTGATTGATACCAGGATCAGGGAGAGACCTTCCTTCAGGGAGCGTCTGCGTAGACCTCCATCTCGCCTGGCTCCCAGCTTTACTTACCCACCCAGTCCTCCCACGCCTCCCACACCTCCTGGCCTTGTCTCTGGGGACAGTGAGCCTATGCAGTTGGGAGCGACTCGTCTTTCAGTGGAAGAGAGAGCCTTCCGACGAAGGGAGGGTCTTTGCTTGTATTGTGGTAAAGCCGGTCATTTGTTAAAATCCTGCCCTGTACGGCCGGGAAACGCCCGCACCTAAGGTCCTGTCGGGGACAGATCTTGGGTGGAATATCTCAGTCCCCGGAGGAGGGGAAGGGTAAACCTATCCTCGAGATCTTACTGTCTTGGGGCAACTGCTCCGTAATTGCCGCCGCATTGATCGATTCAGGGGCGGCAGGTCACTTTATTGACTCTGAATTTGCTGAAAGACATGGCATCCCTTTGCAGAACCGCGAGTCTCCTTTGGCCATTGAGGCCATTGATGGGAGGCCCCTTAAACCCTCCCACATCACTCATGAGACTCTACCCTTAACCCTGCGTGTAGGAGCCCTACATTCAGAAACTATTCAGTTCCAGGTTATTCAGTCTCCACATTACGCCATTGTTTTGGGATATCCATGGCTGCAGAAGCATAACCCCAGGATAGACTGGGGGACCTGTGACATAATCTCCTGGGCTTCCAGTTGTACAAGTTCCTGTCTGGCTCACCCTACGAGACTATTCTGTACGTCCTCTCCTGGTCTACCAGAGGAGTACACAGCTTTTCGTGATGTGTTTGACAAGGGTCAAGCTGGGGCAGTGCCTCCTCACAGGGCCTATGACTGCGAAATTAACTTGATTCCCGGTACTATTCCTCCTAGGGGCCGTGTTTATCCACTTTCTGCCGAGGAGACAAGGGTTATGGAGGAATATGTTGCTGATGCTCTTGCGAGAGGCATAATCCGTAAGTCCTCTTCACCGGCAGGTGCAGGTTTCTTTTTTGTCAAAAAGAAGGATGGGGAACTGCGTCCCTGTATTGATTACCGGGGTCTAAATAAGCTGGTAACCAAGAATGCCTATCCGATACCCCTGATAACTGAATTGTTTGACAGATTAAAAGGGTCCAAGGTATTTACTAAACTCGATTTGAGGGCGGCCTATAACCTTATCCGTATCAAGAGTGGTGACGAATGGAAGACAGCTTTTAATACCCGTAGTGGGCACTATGAGTATTTAGTGATGCCTTTTGGATTGTGCAATGCCCCGGCTGTCTTCCAGGAGTTGATCAATGATGTCCTCAGAGACTTGTTACAAAGTTCAGTTGTGGTATACCTGGATGATATACTCATACACTCGCCATCTATTGAGACACATTTCATAGATGTGTCAAGGGTTTTACAGCGTCTGAGAGAGAATGGTCTCTACTGTAAGCTCGAGAAATGTGAATTCCATAAATCCCAGGTCACTTTTTTGGGCTACGTGATATCTGCCTCGGGGTTTGCTATGGACCCACAGAAACTATCTGCCATCATACAATGGCCTCGTCCAGTGGGCTTGAAAGCCCTCCAACGCTTTTTGGGCTTTGCTAACTACTATCGTAGGTTTATTAAAAACTTCTCCTCGATAGTAAAACCTCTCACGGATCTCACTTGTAAGGGATCAGACGCTTCCAGGTGGTCCCCCAGAGCCATTGGGGCATTCGAGACTCTTAAATCCGCCTTTGCCAAGGCCCCTATCTTAGTGCACCCTAATCCCGCCCTGCCCTTCACATTGGAGGTTGATGCATCTGAGACGGGAGTAGGCGCCCTCCTGTCCCAGCGCTCGACTCCTGGGGAGGCGTTGCTTCCTTGTGGATACTTTTCCAGGAAATTGTCTAAGGCGGAAAGGCTGTACGAGATTGGTGATAGAGAACTGCTGGCCATTATATTGGCATTGAAGGAATGGCGTTACCTGCTGGAGGGAACTAGTACTCCGATCTTGATCCTCACGGATCACAAGAACTTAACTTATTTGTCTGAGGCTAAACGTCTGTCTGCCCGCCAAGCCAGATGGGCATTGTTTCTGTCCAGATTTAACTTCATTGTCTCGTATCTTCCGGGCTCTAAGAACATTCGGGCAGACGCCTTATCCCGTCAATATTGTTCTAATTCTGAGGAGGAACCCCCTCCCGCCCCGATTATTCCAGCCGATCGTATTCTGGCTCACATTCGTACTAGTATTACGTCTCCTCTGGGTGAGGAGATTTTGGCTTCCCAGGGTTTGGCTCCTGCAGAGAAACCCGGTGGGAGATGTTTTGTACCAGTTTCACTGCGCACCAGACTGTTGGAAACTTTCCATACCTCCAAAACCGCTGGCCACAATGGACGCGATCAGTTGATCTGGTCCATTTCCCGATTATTTTGGTGGCCCAGCTTGAAGAAAGATTGCGCAGCCTTCGTGGCAGCCTGTCAGACCTGTGCTCAGAATAAATCCCCACGTAGCCTACCTGTGGGTCTCCTTCAACCTATTCCCAATGGGGATCGCCCATGGTCTCATCTGTCCATAGATTTTATGGTTGACCTTCCCGCTTCCCTGGGCCATACGGTGATCCTGATGGTGGTGGACAGATTCTCCAAAATGGCGCATTTTGTACCTTTGAAGGGGTTGCCTTCTGCCCAACAGTTGGCGGAGATATTTGCTAAAGAGGTCTTCCGTTTACATGGCATTCCTAATGTGATTATTTCCGACCGTGGGAGCCAGTTTGTGTCCCGATTCTGGAGATGTTTTTGCACGCAATTGGGGATTCAACTTGCCTTCTCTTCTGCCTACCACCCTCAATCTAATGGTGCAGCCGAACGGTCTAACCAGGGCCTGGAACAATTCCTTCGTTGTTATATAAACCACCACCATGACAATTGGGCTACTTTGTTACCCTGGGCGGAATTTGCCAGGAATTGTGCCATCAACTCCTCTACCCAGAGTTCTCCGTTTTTGATAAATTATGGGTTCCAACCCTCTGTTCTCCCGGAGACCTTTGAGGCACAACCTATTCCGGCTCTGGATGAGCATTTACGGGCTCTCCGCTCCTCTTGGGTACAGGTACAGCATACCCTACATGGTTCTATGCAACGACATAAACGGCAGGCCGACCGTAGGCGACTTCCCGCACCCTCCTTTCAGGTGGGAGATAGGGTATGGCTATCATCCCGGAATCTTAACCTCCAGGTTCCCTGCAACAAATTGGCTCCCCGGTTTGTTGGTCCATTTCGCATCATTCGGAGGGTCAACCCTGTGGCATACGCATTACAGCTACCCGCTACCATGCGCATTCATAATGTTTTTCATGTGTCGCTATTGAAACCTTTAACCTGTAACCGGTTTACTTCTACCTCTTGTCCCCCGGCTCCCATTCAGGTGGGAGACCATGCTGAATTCGAGGTGCAAAGTATACTGGATTCCAGGAGGGTAAGGGGGAGTTTACAATATTTGGTGCACTGGAAGGGCTATGGTCCGGAGGAGCGCTCTTGGGTTCCTTCCAGAGATATGCACGCATCCAGACTGATTCGTAGGTTTCATTCCCGCTTTCCAGACAAACCTCGCCCCGATCCTCGCAGGAGGGACCCTTAAGGGGGTGGTACTGTTACAGTAGCGGCGGCTGCCGAGCCGACCGCTACCTTACCTGCTGGTTCGCCAGCATTCTGTGTCAGCGGCGTTGCGGTCTGTTCCTCTCTGCAGCCTGCCGCAGCCTCTTCCGGCGGGCTCTCAGTGTGCCTTGGCGCGCGTCCAGCTAGACGCGTGTCTGTATTTAAAGAGACAGGCACACATTTTTTGTCTCCTCCTCTTCCTGGGGGCTGCTCCTTATAAACCACTGGACACTACTCTCAGTTGCCCTTTCGTGGTGTCCAGTGAGGTTGTAGTACTGACTATCTGTTCTGGTTATGACCATTGGCTTGTTCTGACTATCCGCTCTGTGTATGATCTTGGCTTGTCTGACAACCATTCTGGTGCATAATCTGCGGCTCTGGTAGACTACCCTCTATGTGTATGACCCGGGCCTGGCTGACTATCCGTTCTGGTGCTGACGTTTGGCTTTACCTGATTTTCCGTGCTGCGTTACGCTGGTTGATCCCTTTACCCCTGGGATCAGACCTATAGCTTTTTTCTTGTATATCGCTATCTACCTTGGTTGGCCTGCGGTTGTCAACTGCGCAACCAGCATACAAACGCTCCAGGGGATAGCCGTTGGGCACCTTGGTAGCTCTAGTGGCGTCTATCCTGGTTTCTGGTGGTACAGGTGCGGACCTGTCGGGCGTTTTCTATCTTTGTGTTACAGGTGCGGACCTGTCGGGCGATTCCTACCTTGGTTGTACAGGTGCGGACCTGTTGGGCGTTCCTACCTTGGTTAAGTACAGGTGCGGACCTGTCGGGCGTTTCACACAGTTGGCCGGGAAATTAGTGGATCTCTGGTGCGGACCTGAGTCAAGTCCTTCCTTACTATCTTTGGGGCTCAGTTCCTTGTCTTCGGAAGAACAGTATTGCTGCCAACCGTGTTGCATTGTACTTTTCTGTACTTTTGCCTGTGTTTGTGTTTCTTAATAAAATCTGGTGAAATAGTACCGACTCCAGTATCGTTATTTCTGCCGTGACATATTCTTATTCCTATTTCTATTAATGACATTACTAGTTGGACCTCCCAATCCATTTTCATTAACATCTCTTTCCAATTTTTTTTTTACCTTTCCTCTCCTTTAGATTTTTTTTCAAAATTATTCACATTTCTCTGTACTCTCATATTCAACTCTGAAAATGAGGGGTTACTTTCATATTTGACTAATGAGGTTTTTATCCCCTCAGTTTCAATTTTCTTCAAACAACTCTCTCTGTATTGGATAACAGATCTCATCAATGTCTTTGAACATTGTTCCAATATCATATTCCAATTAGACACAAATTCTGGGTCTAAAAAGGGTGATTTCTTATTATTAATCCTTAGACCCCTTGAAACAATATTTTTTTCTAAATACTGTTGGAGTAATAAGCAATCCCGTTGTTCTTCCCTTTTTTTGTTTGTATTTGTATATGAAGACCTGCGGTATCGATGGACATATATATTACCCTGGATTCCTATATCTTTATTATGTATTAACCTTCTCAGAGGTGATAAAACAACTTAGAAGTCTCCAGTGAGTGTTCTATACAAAGTTATCACTGTTGTGTTGCCCTGATATCTCCATTTGAATGTTTTTCATAATAAAAGTTTACTGGTCTTTTACGAATATTAAAATGGACAGCAGCCACAGATTATACTCCTAAAGCCTTGAAAAACATAAGGGTGATGTTATAAAAAGAAAAGTACAAGGTCGCCTTATTTCTGGTGGACAAACTGCCCAAAGAAAAAAAAATCTAGAGAGTCCATGTTAAAAGGAACCGGGTCACAGGCAAAAGGTACATGGTAACTAACCTGGCTGAAAATCAGCTCTGCAAAAACATATATTTTTTTAGGCTCTTTGTCATTTGTTAGGTAATAAATTAATGCAATAGATAAAACTGCATGTAACAGTCAATGCAATGCCTGAACCAGCAAAGAAATAAATCAATATATTTTAACTGAATCTGGGGTGAATGAACTGAGCCATAGAGGACAAACAATAATTCTCATTAACCCTTTGAGCACCAGAGAGGTATCGAACATTTTGGATATTAAATGGAGCTTTTATCCCCTTGGATGAGTTCACAGTTTCCACCCAGGATGATTCACTTTGCCAAACCAATAAATGTCACATTATCGGTACCCAAATGGTTAAAGGGCACTTTTCACCCCAACGCATTTTGAAGCCATATTGAGGGACTCAAGCTGTACAACAGTGTGCATTATAAATACAAAATATACCTTTAGTGCTACTTCTAATAGATGAGTAGTAACTGCTGAATGAAATATAGCAGCTGGAGTTACTTGTTTTACACAGCAGGAAAAGCCTTATACCAATGTATTTCATTAAAAAAAAAAGTATATTACTCCATTAATGCTAATTGGTACTGTTATGTTTTATTTTTTTACATGAATCCACATTATGTTTTTTTGTTTGTTTCTTTGTTTTTTTACAAAAGAAGCCAAACAGAAACAACTGCACTGTTCAAAATGATTCAATTTTTCCTAAGTCCACTAACACACATACACCTGTGGGCTGGCTGGGGATGATGGGAAGTGTAGTACAAAATAGGGGGAGGACCTCAGGTTGACACCCCAATGTAGGGCTTTATGCAAGAGCAAAAGAAGAGATATTACAAGGCAAACCCTCTACACCATAGGGTGGGCGGGGAGAACAAAAATATCACAGATTTAAATGGGACTTTTAAAGGGATAGTAATACTTTGTTTCATCTTTATTTTATTTTGTAGGCATTAAAAAACATGAAGAACGATATAAGTCTTATCTCTCAAACCTTTATGGTTTGAGAGATATTCACAAGCAAAGTTTCCCCCTCCCACCCTTTTTACCTAGTGTAAGCCATCTCTTCTCAGATGTGAATCTGGTTGTAAGACCAGACAGATAACAGAAGGGGACAATCTTCTTCCTATGAGAACAATGAAAGCCCTGCCCTCCTTGGCAAGCTTTTCAGGTTTCTCCCTTATCTTAATTGAAGATTGTACCTCTCTGCAGTCTATCTGAGCACCTCCCTTCTGATCTGGCTCAACAGTGTTACATCAGTAAAAAGGGCGGGAGGGGGATACTTTGTCATTGAATTACTCTTGAACTACAACTCTGACAGTATTGAAATAACACTCTCCAAAGTCCAAATACTATGATGATTAATCAGAGCTGCTTTATTATGAAACATTACTATCCCTTTAAGATTTGGAGACTGCTTTAGCATTCAAGGGGTTAAAAGCCATATTTACATCAATGGGAATTTTCTTTTGTCCCCTATAGTCTAGCTAGTTTGCTGCAGAATTGCTCATGCATTGCTTTCTGTATATAACCACCTCCAGTGGACTGATTGACAATGTACCGTTGGAGTTTCTAGCATCAAAGGATTTAATTAACCACACAAGGACTAGAGAGCTGTGCAGTGCATTGTTTCTCAATGTGTTGCACACCCCTCTGGTCCTCAAAGGGTCAAACATTTGCATATGTGTGTTTGTGTATATATCATTGTATCTGTAAAACACTGAAATTGTCATTGTCTCAGAGGGAATTTTTGCAGCCAGTATCATTCAATGTGAAAATGTAGAACATATCAGTTTATATATGTGCTTATTCCCAATAATCACAGCTCCACTTCAGGCTTCAAATTAGAAGGACATCTCTTTCTTTACATACTGATAACACTATCTACTTCTACTTTTACCATATCTAACAGGGAATCTTACTGATGGCATGCACATAATGCAATGGAAACGCTAAATGGAAAATATTCTTTGAACTTGCATGTTTCTTGTTTTCCAGGCTCATAAAAGAACAAAAGGGATTATGTGGTTATTTATAATAAACAGTAAACAACCATAGCAACATGCAACACAGAAATATCACAGCCCTCCCTGCTACATATCCATCACTAGGTTCTCAGACAGCAGAGTAAATATTACTAGATGATGCATACATGAATTGGCCATTGATTGGAGGTTGTGATAAGCATTGCAACCTCTGTTGTAATTAAAGAAAGATCTTCTGGCAGCCGCATAGTCTGCTATGAAGATCTACCTTGCTGCAATCTTACTGCGTACCTGTGAGAACACAGTTGAAGAGATAGTAAAGCTTAACAATGAAAAAATGCATAGTGCAAGGTTTAGCCTGCTGAGTAAAACAAGGGCACTCCCACTGCTGAGAGATGGCTTATTAACAAGATAACACAGATCAATGTAGCATATTTGCATGCTGTAGCTATACTGTTTGCTTGAAATCTTACATTGGTGCTGTTTCCACACCATCAACTCACCATAGCTTCAGGAACAATGAGACCATAAAATATGAGGTCAAAGAGGCACTGCACTCTCTGCAGTGGGAGTACCCTTGTTTTACTCAACAGGATAAACCCTGAAATATCAGAGGATTTTAGTGAATGTACCATTAAATACTTTTCTCTTTAGTCCATATGGAACGCAGGCACCCTGGGGTTGAGCTTCCTCCCCCAATAGGACAGAACACTTCAAAAAGACAGTGTCTTTTGGGGCAGAGATTCCCTCCTCTTCCTTTTCAGCTCAACTCCCTCCTTTAATTTCCCAGATTCAGGTGTAAGTATAACATAACAGATCAAAAGTGGGAAGAGGAGGAAACCCCCTAAATGAATACCCCAAGAGGACTCCTCTGTTTGGAAAAGCAAACACAGGTAATTTTTCTCTCTAGCGTGAGTCCTGTGTTCCATGTGGACTAAAGAGAAAAGGCTATAATGGTAAGTTCACTAAGATGCTATTTTCTCTTACCAATATGGAATACAGGTACAGTTGGCATATACCAAAGCATCCCAAAAGATTCTGGGGAGGGAAAGGAGAAAAGACTCAATCTCCCCCAAGGGCACTAGTATTCCACATGACTAAACTGGATCTATGTAATCTCAGGTACCAACGGACACCAAACTAGCATCGCAAACTAAACAAGAGCCAGTGGTGCTCAAACTACTGAAAAGAAAACTGGGCAGTAGATGAAAAGGAAAAAGATTGTCCTCAGACAGGCAAGACTGTTTGAAGGACCTAACTTCCAAAGCTGGCTCAGCCAAGGGCAAGACATTGACACAGTAATGTTTGATGAACATGACCAAGGAGGACCGCAAATCAGCCTTGCACAGCTGTTCAGCAGAAGCCTGGTTTCTCTAGGCCCAGGAAGCACCCACAGATCTGGTGGAATGGTCTCTGACCTTTAATGGAACAGGTCTCTTCCAGATCATGTATGGTAGTCTTGATGCAAGAAGACTTGGTGACTTTTGCACACTGCCTGACCAGTCCTAGGGCTCTCAGGAATGAAAGAGAGGGAATCAGCCTTTGCAGAAAGCCTGAGTACGATACACATAATACTTAAGGCATCTCACCACATGCAACATGTGAAGATCTTTCTCATGTTTGGAGGTTGGGTCAAGAAAAAACTAAGCCAGATGATCTCCCGAGTTATTTGAAAAGCCAAAACAATCTTGGGTAAAAACTACTGAGAGGTACGAGAAAGGAGGTTTGCAAGACAGAGCTTGCAACTCAGCAACCCTCCATAAAAAGACAATGGCTAAAAGGAAAGTCATTTTGAACTTCAAAAACATAAAGAGACTGAGGAAAGAGGTTCAAAAGAAGGTCTCTAAAGAACACTCAAAACCAAGTTAATGTCCCACAGTGGTATGGGGTCTCTGAAGGAAGGAAAGACATGAGTCACCCCTTGAACAAAGATTTTATCATCCAGAAGGATCGCAATGTGCCTCTGAAAGTGGAAAGAAAGAGCTGAGACCTGTAACTTAATGAAGTTTAGACTAAAGCCCTTGTTTATACTATATTATAGAAAGGCCAGGACTGTAGAAAGGTCAAAGGTCTGGGCAGACACATCCTTATCAGTGCACCGCTGGTAGAAGATGGACCAAATTATATGGTATACTTTAGTAGAGACAGGCTTCCTAGCCTGAACCATGGTAGAGATGACCTCATCTGCCATCAAAGCTAGTCTTTCCACATCCTGGTACCAGATGGGACCCTGGAGAAGGAGATTGGATATTGGTTGAAAGTGGAAGGGCTCCTGGATGGACAGTTTGAGAAGGTCTGCAAACCAGGACTGATGAGGCCAGAATGGAGCAATCAAGATGACTAGAGACTTCTCCATCCTGACTTTTTGAATTACCCTGGGAATAAGGGGAATCACAGGACACACACTGGACAAATGAAAGTTCAATGGAATGGACATTTTATACCTCACAAAGTACAAGGGATCCTTTGTCTTTGTGCAAAACAGGGGGATCTTCCAATTCTCACAAGAGGCCATCAGATCTACTGCTAGAAGACCCCAATGCTGAACTATCAGGGAGAACCTCCTGCTTCAGTTCCCAGTTTGGGGGGATCCATGTCTTGAAGGCTGAGAAAGTCTGCAATCACGTTTTCTACCCCTGGTATGTGGCCTGCTGTTAAAGGGGTAATAATGTTTAATTTTAAGTTTATTTCATATTGTAGGCATTAAAAAAATAAGTAAATAGATGTAAAGGTTTGAGAGATATAACTGACTAAAGTTCCCCCTTCCAGTCTGTTTTGGACAAGTCGGAGCTCTTGCTGACAGCAGCAGATTCCGGTCATTTGACCGGACAGCGGCTCTTCAGCAGAGCCGAAATCACGCTATTTAGAAATAAATACTTCATTGGAACGGTCTACAAAGTGTGCCTGGATTGCAAGGACACTTTGTAGACCATTCCAATGAAGTACTGATTTCTAAATAGCGCAATTTTGGCTCTGCTGAAGAGCTGCCGGCTGGTCCCGGGTCCAGAATCTCCTGCTATCAGCTAGATGGCAGACTTGTCTGAAACAGGCTGGGGGGGACTTTAGTCATTTATATCTCTCAAACCATAAAGGTTTGAGAGATAAGACTTACATTGATGTACTTATTTTTTTAATACTTACTAAATAAACTTCATATTAAACATTACTATTCCTTTAAGAACACTCACACAAACTTAACTCAGAGAAAGATAAGGACCTGGGATGGGATTGAAGAAAACTTCTTTAGGTTGAGAATCCAACCATGGTGTATCAGAAAGCAGGCACTCTCTTGGATATGACAGTAGATACCTGCTTCTCCAGCAGAGAAGAGACAGTGTCTTTAAAGAGATGGCTTGCTTTATGTCTCAAGGAACCTTTGACACAAAGAAGCATTGAGGAGGAAGGGACTTTAAATTCAAGTGGTCACCTTCCAAAACCATCCACAAAACCCACTGGCCATCACAGATGATGCCCAGGTGGAGACGACCCCCTACAGGCAATGATGACCAAGCCTCTGCTAGTTATGTTAACACTGGATTGTCAGCTTTTGAAACAGATTTATTATTCTGCCAAGTCTGTCTGGGCTTTGCACCCCAAATTTGCGAGAGGAACAAAATCCATGCACCTTCCTCACTAGAAAGGATTGTTTAGGAACACTTAAAATCTGTCTGTGGTAAGAGGGTACTTTTGCCACAAATCTGGCCCAAACAAAATTTTACCCTCAAATGGCAAGGAAATCAGTGATTTCTTCGAAGATTGATCCGCAGACCAAATCCTCAACCACAAGGTGTGGCACACAGCAACCAAAGAGGCTGAGGACTTGCCAGAGAACCTTGCCACATCAAAAAAGGGCTTCAGTAAAGTATCAGAACACATCATGTCAGAAAACTGTTCACCCCTTTCAGCTATAGCCCTATTTATGCATGCTGAAGCAAAGACAGGTCGTAGAGCCTGCCCCTGTGGCCACAAAGTTTGCCTTTAGAAGGCAATCAAGGTGTTTGTCAGCCTGATCCTTAAGACCAGCAGTGTCTTTCAATGGAAGAGCTGTGTTTGTGGCTAAGCATGATATAGGAAGGTCAACTGCCGTGGAAAAAGCCCACTGTGCAAATGTCTCAGCTGTTAAAGGATAGCGTTTAGAAATGCACTTGTTAAGGAAAAGCCTCTTGTCTGGAGTTTTCCACTCTTCTAAGAGAATCTGATCAAAGTGATTGTTAGGAGGGAAGACTGGAGAGTCTTTCTTGTGACTCTGGAAAATATCTGTAGAAGCAGACCACTCACCAGAGAGCTTAAGGGTCTCCATGTCACGATTCCTTTTTGATCCTCTCTGCACTCCGTCCTCCCTCCAGAAGGGCTGAGATCACATTAGTCTAAGCTCCTATATATACCCTTGGAGCCTATCTTTTGATGCTCAATCATCGAGTTTCTGTGAGTTCCTGTTCATTGCGTTGTTTCTGTTTTGACATCTGCTTGAATCCAGTCCTGACCTCGGCTTGTATTCAAAATTCTTCAGTCTCTAGTTCTGACCTTGGCTTGTATTTGACATTCTCCAATCTCCAGACCTGACCTCAGCTTGAACTCGAGCATCTGCCAGTCTCCATTCCTGACCTCGGCCTGCCTTCGACAGCCATTGGCTTCAGCCACATGATCATCTTTACATAGTGTGTAAAAGCTCACAGTGTTTACTCCTTCAGTGCCGCCTCTCTTCCTTGTCTGGTTTGACTCTCTTGCTAGTGTAAGCTCACCAGGCCTTTATACGTCCAAGCACTGATCTCGCTGATCATTGGCAGCGGTATTGGGATTTATCCATTAAGCTGCAGTCCAACAGCACCATAGGGTTGAAATGAAAATCCATTGATTTAAATGCTCAATTTAAGCCCCTTAATGAAAGAGAGGTCTCTAAAGCATTGCAAAGGAATGTGCTGGAGTCCTCTCTAGCATCCCCCTGGTTAAAAGCCCCATTTAAATCAAAGGAGATTTTCATTCTCTACCTCCTGACATGGTGCAGATATATTCTTCCAGATTTGTACTTCTTTACTGAATAAGAAGGCCCTATATATCATCACTGAAAGCGTAACTACCACCGCTAAACAACTTGCCCCCAATAATTCAATATCTGGCGACTAGCTGCTCAGTAGCGCTAGTCACCAGAATTATTACCTTGTTAAATAGAATTATCCTTTCTTCTCGGGCTGACAGGCAGGACGGAGTGCAGACATCTTCCCATAGTGACGTCTGCACGCCTGTGTTGTCAGTCTCTTTTGGAGCCAAACGGTTCCTAGCAACGCCTCCTAGAGTTGGCTGGGACTGACAGCGCAGGCGTGCAGACATCACTATGAAAAGATGTCTGTGCTCCGTCCTGATGTCAGCCCAGGAAGAAAGGATAAATCTATTTAACGCTGAGCAGCTAGTCGCCAGATGTTGAATTATTGGGGGGCAAGTTGTTTAGCAGTGGTAGTTCTGCTTGAACATATAACTTTAATATGTCAGCAAACACTGAGTTTCAAAATAGAAAAATGTCCCAAAACAACACCATCATAGCTGCAATCATTAGAAAAGTAAAAACAAAAACAAAACAAAAAAAAAACCCTTTAGACACACATTACTTAGAATGGAAAACATAGCCGTGATAAATGTCTTGTTTCCTTATATTTAAAGTATTCCATATTTTAATCAATGTTAAAGCCCGTATGTAAACGAAAAGAATCCAACCATGAATTTCAATATATAGTATTGACATTTTCAGAATTTTAACTGGAAAAGCAAAAAATAGGATTTTAATCTTACCTGTTAAATCCTTTTCACTTAGTCCATACAGGTCACTGGTAAAATGGGAGGCGATCCGCCCTTTTAAGTAGGCAGGAACATTCATTCAAATGTATGCAGGAGGTGGAGCCTCCCCTCCCTCTTAAGCTGCCCTCAGCCAGAATAAGCTAGATTGATTTGAGACACTAACCTGACCACAGTAAGAAGGAAAAGGAAGACTCCTGTGAGCATGCCCCGAAGGTCTCCCACTGAATGCCACAGGAGAGCCAAGCATAGTCTCTTGACAGGGTGGGAGACCAGTGACCTGTATGGACTAAGTGAAAAGGATTTAACAGGTAAGACTAAAATCCTATTTTCACTGTCGTCCAATACAGGTCACTGGTACAATGGGATGTAAAAACATTGAGCTTTCCCAGAGGCGGGAAGTAAGGCAAGGACCCAGCACAAGGCCCAAAGTCACCAGAACTGCTATGAACCAATTAATCATAGAGCCCAATAACAGAAGTGTCAACGGACACCAACCAGGGGGAAAAACGAACCCCCGAACTAACACAGCACACTGAACTAGAGCCAACAGGGCTCAACAGCAAGGAAGCACTAAGAACCACAGAGGAGAAGATCCTAAACAGGCAAGACTGCCTCCAAGACCTTCCTCCCAAAGCTGGCATCAGCCGAGGCCAGTACATCAACACGATAGTGCGTCGAGAATGTGTGCACAGAGGACCAAGTGACCGCCCGGCACAGTTGATCAGCAGACGCCTGATTCTTGTAGGCCCAAGAGGCCCCAATTGATCTGGTGGAATGAGCAGTAACCCTGAAGGGAACGTGCTTATTCCGCAGTTTGTAGGCTTCACGAATAGTAGATTTTATCCAAGATGCAATAGTCACCTTGGATGCCGGTCTCCCTGCTCTAGGCCCCTCAGGAATGACGAACAGGGCGTCAGACTTCCTGATAGACTCAGTGCAATGAACATAAAATTTAAGACAACGCACAACATCCAACAAATGGAGATCTCTTTCCTTGTCAGAGGAAGGGTTAGGGCAGAAGGAGGGCACCACAATCTCCTGATTGATGTGAAATTCGGAGACAACCTTGGGTAAAAACTCCTTGGAAGTGCGAAGCACTGCCTTGTCCTTGTGGAACACCAAGTAAGGAGGTTTACAAGACAGAGCTTGTAACTCTGCTACCCGGCGAACTGAGACAATAGCCAAAAGAAAGGCATTTTCCAGGTCAAGAGACATAAAGGAATAGAAGCCAAGGATTCAAACGGGGGTCTCTGGAGAACCCCCAGCACCAAATTGAGGTCCCACTGGGGAGTTGGACTCTTGAAGGCAGGCCGAACATGAGCCACACCTTGGAAGAAAACCTTGACATCAGGAAGACTAGCAGTCCGTTCCTGGAAAAATACAGACAGAGCAGAAGTCTGAACCTTGAGAGAACTCAGGCTGAGTCCCTTCTCAACCCCATCCTGCAAAAAGGCCAGGACCGTGGGAAGATGGAAATCAAGTGATAGATCCTTATCAGTACACCATGCCACAAAGGTGGACCATATGCGATGATAAATCTTGGAAGACACAGGCTTGCGAGCTCTAAGCATCGTGGAAACCACTGAAGAGGAAAACCCTTTCTTCTTTAAAATTGAGGATTCAACCTCCAAGCCATCAAATGGAGATGCTGAACATCCTCCTTCCACAGATATCCTTGAAGAAGTAGCTCTGGACAGGCAGGAAGCGGAAAGGGATCCACCACAGACATGGCTAGCAGTTCCGGATACCAGGACTGACAAGGCCAATTTGGAGTGATTAGGATGACAGGACAACGCTCCATCTTCAGCGTCTGGATGACTCTGATCAACAGAGGGAGAGGAGGGAAGATGTACGCCAGAGGGAACTCCCAAGGGATTGACAAAGCATCCACTGCCAGAGCAAGAGGGTCCCTCCACCGAGAGCAAAACACTGGCACCTTCCTGTTGTGTCTGGTAGCCATCAGATCCATGACAGGTACCCCCCACATCTGGGTTAGAAGGTGAAACACCTCTGGATGAAGCGCCCACTCTCCACTGACGACGGTGTGACGACTGAGAAAGTCTGCCATGACGTTGTCTACGCCTGGAATGTGTACTGCTGAGATGACGGGCACATGAGCTTCTGTCCAAGATAATATGGCTTTGACCGCTAACCAAGCGGTGAGACTTTTTGTGCCGTCTTGTCTGTTGATGTAGGCCACTGCGGTGGCGTTGTCGGACTCCACTCTGACTGGACAACCTTCCAGCTGAGATTCCCAGTGACTCAGGGCAAGAAAGATGGCACGAAGTTCCAGAACATTGGTGGAGAGAAGAGATTCTTCCAGACCCCATTTCCCCTGAGCACTGAAACGACCCAACACAGCTCCCCATCCCCGGAGGCTGGCATCCGTCGTGACTGTGGTCCAATAGGGAACCCGAAAGGATCTCCCTTTCAGGAGATGAGACAGGTCCAACCACCATTACAGGATCAATTCGACATGAGGAGGCAGATGCTGATGATCTGGATGATTCTTGCACGTCTGGATCACAAACCTCTGAAGTTCCCTGGTGTGTGTCATAGCAAATGGCACTGCCTCTATCGTGGAAATGAACTTCCCCACCAGAGAAGTCAACTTCGGCACTGGAACCCTGTCAAGCTCCAGGATCTTGGATACACGGAGAGCAATCTGATGAGCCACTTCCTCCGGTAAAAACACCATGCACTGCTGAGTGTCGAACAGGAGACCCAAGAAGAGGATCTGCTGAGATGGAACCAAATCTGACTTGTCCAGATTCACAATCCAGCCGTGGCGATTGAGTGCCTGTATGAACAACTGCATCTGCTGGTGGAGAATCTCCGCAGATGAAGCTTTCAGGAGCAGATCGTCCATGTAGGGAGTCACCCTGACTCCATCTCGGTGAAGCACAGCTATCAAAGCTCCCAATACCCTCTGAAAGACCTGAGGAGCTGAAGTCAGTCCAAAGGGAAGAGCTGAAAACTGAAAGTGGCCTCTGTGACAGGCAAATCTGAGATACCGTCTGCTCTCTGGATGAATAGGGATGTGAAGATATGCATCCTGAAGGTCCAGGGAGGCAAGGAACTCCCCTGGAGACATAGCTGCTATCACAGAACGCAGGGATTCCTGACGATAGTGGGAACTCACAACAAAGGAATTGAGATCCTTGAGATCCAAAATAGGACGAGCACCTCCGTCCTTTTTGGCCACAACGAACAGGTTGGAATAGAATCCTGAACCTGTGTCCTCTGATGGAACCAGTTCCAGGACCTCTTTGTCCAAAAGATCCTGAATAGCGTCGTCGAAAAGACGTCTTTTTGTAGGCTCCTGAGAAGGACGAGTAAAATGGAACCGAAAAGGAGGAAGGGAAGAGAAAGGGATCCTGTATCCTTCTCATACCACCTGAACAACCCAAGGGTCCGCCACTGACTCCTCCCAAACCCGGCGAAAGATGTGGAGACGTCCACCTACAGCCGGATGCGGACCCGGGTTCGGTGAGTCATGCCGAAGCAGTCTTGGAGGTCTTGGCCTTGGGGGCAACTTTGGGCTTCCAGGACTGTTTGGGCTTGGAGGAGGAGCGCTCAGAGGACGGACCCGCCTGGGGCACGGAGAGTGTCTCAGTTTGGAAGGAACGAAAGGACCAATTGAGTTTGGATGGAAACTTCTTCTTGAAGACTGATGGTAGAAGAGTACTTTTACCACCAGTAGCCTCACTAATCATCTCCTTAAGTTCAGATCCAAACAGTGAGGTGCCTTGGAAGGGTAATGAAAGCAAAGCTTTCTTAGAAGCGGTGTCAGCAGACCAAATTTTCAGCCAAAGAGCACGTCTAGCCACCACAGGGGGAGTGGAGGCCCTCGCCATCATGCGAACAGCATCAAAGGCAGCGTCAGAAACATAATTTTGAGCTTATGATATATTGGCAAGAAGCTGTAACTGCTCAGATACTGGCGCATCCTGGCGAACCGCCTCAGTAAGCTGTTCAGTCCAGGCCGCAATAGCCGGTTAACCAACGCCACTGCAAAGGTTGGCCGCATGGCAGTGTCAATAGAGGCAAAAATAGATTTAAGACAAGTTTCTAACTTTTTGTCCGTCCAATCTTGCAGGGCAGAGGCATCAGAAACAGCTAAGGCAGTAGATTTAGATAATCTAGAAACAGGAGCATCCACTTTAGGAGGATGAACCCATTTTGCCAGTTCAGCCTCAGGAAAAGGGTAAAGTTTAGCAAACTTTTTGGACACAGAAGAGGATTTTTCAGGATTCCTCCATGCATCAGAGACTAACCGAGTAAGAGTAGGGTTAGTAGGAAAACATACAACAGCTTTAGACGGTTTTTGAAAAAAGTCAGTTGGATCATGAGTAGATTCCTGAGTCAGAGGAAGGTTGAGCGTGGTTAGCACAGCTCTGATCAAACCCTCAGCAGAGATTTCAGGGTCACATTCATAAGGGTCACCAATAGACATTGAATCTACCAGAACTGTGCCTTCCTCAGCATCAGAATCTTGTAAGAGTTCTTCCTCAGAAGAATCAGACATGTCAGGAGCCCCCTGTGGCTTAGGCAGGGAGGTCCTGACTGAGGAGGGGGTCTGCCAAACCTGAAGAGCCCCCTGAACCTGAGAGGGAAAGAGTTGAAGAGTGGATCTGAGATCCCTAGTGGCAGCCTTGAACTCTTTCACCCAAGTTGGCTCAATAGCGTGTCTGGAAAGCCCAGGGTTGCTGTCATGACTTTCTGCACATTTTGGGCATAAATGACCAGAAAATTCTCTAGGCAGCCCAGAGTGACAAGAGGAGCAAAACGCAATGGGGGAAATTGACACCCCAGCCTCCTTAGTCTTGGGTCTAGCCCCTGACTCCAGTGGAGTAGACATGCTCACAGCGTCAGATATACTCCACTAAGAAGAATCACCCAATTGAAGTGTGAAAGATTAAAATTTCACCCCAGAAATGTCTAAAATTGAACTTATCTGGCAAGCGAAGGGTTAATCTGCTGAGGAGAGAAGGAAGGCTCGGTCCCTGCGTAGTATACTTGCTGAGAATAACACACAAAATGGCTGCCGCGACGGTAGCCAATCAGAAAACGAGCGCGAAACGGGCGCTCATGGGAATCGTAGTTTTTCTCAGAAGTACCCCAAAACAGTGCCCGAAGCTCCCCCAGACTCCCCACACACCGAATCATGCAACCGGATGATAGAGCAAGGGAAGACCAACAAAATGAGCCCTCTCTGAAGTCGCTGTGACAAGCGGTTCCAGAGATACGTCCCACACTGTGTAAACCCATAGAGAGTAAAGGAGCAATGGCGTCTATGCGGGAAAAGCGCGCTTAAAGGCGCGGAACATTAAACATTAATAAATTTACCCTGAGAGAAAACAGTTATCAAACATACACCAAACACATGTAAAACATGATAAAATAATAGCCCAAAGCTCCAAAACCCAGGGAATACCACAGACATTGCATAAATACAGGCAATATAAGAAAAACACCCTATGATTGCTGGAGTGCATAATGAGAACTCCCAAATACATGCCCCAAAGAAGGGACACTGTGGGACAAGTGGACCTTCAGCACTCAAAGGGTGGCTCACCTTTCTGCAGGACTTCTGTCTTCAGGTAACCATGTTAAAAAGGGAATTAACCAGAGGAAAATTCCCCAGCAGGGAAGCTACTTGACTCAAGTTGTTCCCTCTTCAGGGCATAAGGTCCACCAGAAATTCCCTGGAAGCTGCACTAGCCACTTTGGTGAGGGCAATTGTCAGCCATGGTCACCCGCCTAATGGTGGTATTCCATATTTGAAGAAAAACAATAAAAAACTAAAGTTGAATGAGAGATGTTCTCCACCTGGTGTGCACAGCACACAGGAACAAATCAATCTGGCTTATTCTGGCTGAGGGCAGCTTAAGAGGGAGGGGAGGCTCCACCCCCTGCATACATTTGAATGAATGTTCCTGCCTACTTAAAGGGGCGGATCGCCTCCCATTGTACCAGTGACCTGTATTGGACGACAGTGAAAAATATATATCTGATGGAAGTCAACATTACCAACAATTTGTGTTAATTTAACGTACATTTTGTAGTATTTTTTTATTAAAGAGATAGTCATACTTATAATAAAGTGCAGCTCTGAGTATTCCTTATTCAATTTTTAGCACATAGCACTATATTTCAATACTAACAGGCTTATAGTTCAAGCACAATTGAATCAGAAAGGATCCTCCTCTCTCCCATTTCCACTGCATCACTTATACCTGTTATGCTGGTCTGAATGGAGAACGACGAGGGACAATCTTCAGTAAGCATAATGAAAATCCTGCCCTACTTTCACCAAGGGAGGCAAGGTTTTCCCTTATATTTACTGAATGAAGATTATTCCTCGCTGAGATCCATCCGGTCCCACAACCAGATTCAACAACTAATGGGAGGCGGCCAGATTCAATTGCATTGAACTACAAGCCTGTGTTACAGCTTACCTTGGTTTCAGCATTATCTGCAGGCGCGAGCTTCAAGCATGCAGCAGGCCTCTGTTTTATGTGTTTGCTCCTGTAGTCTCCTCCTACCTACTTCATCCCTCTGAGCTGCTCCTCCTACCTACTTCCTGAGGAGGGGTTTAAAGGGCTGACTGAGTCCTGACTCAGTTGCCCTTGTGTTGTTGTACAATACAGTTCTGTTTCCCTTGGGCTCTGTGTTTGACCTGGCTTGTCTGACCATCCATTCTGGTGCTGACCTGTGGCTCTGTCTGACTACTCTTTTGCCTGCTCCCATTGTGTAGTGGACACCCAATCTGGTGCGGACCTGTGGCTCTGGCTGACTACCTGAACTGTGTATGACCCGGTCTGTCTGTCCATCCATTGACCTGTGGCTCTATCTAACCATTCTCCTTGTGTGTTCCGATTTGGCTTAGACATCCTTTCTGGTGCAAACCTGTGGCTCTGGCTGACTACCTGCTCAATGTATGACCTGGCTTGTCTGACTACCCACTCTGGTGTTGACTTGGGGCTCTGTCCACTGCGCTTCCAGCATACCAACGCTTCAGTGGATATCCTATCTGGTGCAAACCTATGGCTCTGGCTGGCTACCCGCTCCGTGTATGACCTGGCTTGTCTGACTATCTTTTCTGGTGCTGACTAGGGGGCTCTCTCTATTTCCTCCGTGTGTTTGTCCCCACTCCACAGACACCCATCCTACAGCAGACCTGGGGTTCTATCAAACTCCTAGACTGATTGCAGGCTGAGTCAGTGCTAGTCCTTTGGGCATTCCGAATTACCTCGAAGCTCCAGTGGGCTGAGGCCTAGTCTCGGACAGTGTGGTGGATCTATTGGCGGACTGCTATTTCTGATACAGTGCTTGCCTCTTTGATCACCCTCTGTGTGTTATCTGTTTATGTGCCTTATTGTTATTATTCTAATAAAAGATTGTTTTACTTTAATGTACTGACTCCTGGCTTATTCCTGGGAACTGAGACAGTCTGTTAGAATTGAAATATAGCGATACGTGCTAAAGATAGAATAAAGATGACACGGAGCTGCACTTTATTAGAAGTATTACTATACCTTTAAGGTGAGAATTAGTATTTCCATAGGGAAACACTGCATAAACAGAGGAGTTTGTTTAACGTTGTCCTTAACCCCATGGGTGTCAGACAGAACTGGGGGCTTTAAGGGTTAAGCCTTTTTTGTGGGTCTGAAGCTGGGGTTCAGGAGTGGGTATATACCCATTGGGGCCATTATTGTATACCCTAAGTTGGTGTTTAGCACAAAGACAGTCTTGTACTTTGCATACGATTTGCTCCAAAATTGCTGTCCTTTCTTCTTAGGACATCTGTATCAAGCAATGTTAGTGCACTTCTGATTTGTTGCGCAGCTGGTAGAGAGGAAATGTGCACCCCAAACAACAAGCAGGATACTGGACAAATTAACTGAAGGCTAGGTTAACAGCTCCCAACTCAGGACTTAAAAGGCCTTATACACAGTGCTAGAGATGAGCCATTCAGGAGCAAACTATTTGGTCAGATTTAAAGTTGGTAACGTGTAAGTGGTAGAACTACAGGAGACAAATATAGTAAAGTTGATATCTTTATTGGCTAACTAAGCAGATTTAGGACGCAAGATTTTCAAGACATCTCAGGTCTCTTCCTCAGTAATGTTATACACGTTTCACACTCAGAGGGACAGAAAAATATGGGAGGTTAAATTAATGCTCCAGTTTAATACTTTAAATAATGGCCTGAACAGGGACAGGGAATTTCTGTCATATTATCAAATTGTGGATTAGCCTTTACAACACTGGAAGTGTAAATACCTTTGACACATCCAGAGGATGACTGCAATTTACATCACACTCATTTACCACTGACTTATCAAAGAATCTGGGTCTGATTTGATCTTCTCTGATTTCTATTCTAAAAATGCAATGTGTACTAGTATTTAAGAGAGATGTTTTCATACTTATCTGTATAACATGCCTGAGGAGGAGACCTAAGAGGTCTTGAAAATTTGCACCCTAAATCTGCTTAGATAGCCAATAAAGGTATCAAATTGACTATTTACCTCCTGTAATAATATAATGAAATCAAAAATACCTGCAAAATAGCAGGATAGGCAAAGTATTGCACAGCAATGTATTGCATACATTTCTAGCATTCAAAGTGTTAAATTAATCAAAGTAACGGAGGTAAAAATAGTTTAAAAAAGTTTGGCAAATACTGCTTTACTCAATGTCCCCTTTTGGTTTACACAAAACCTTGACACCACTGTTCTTACCAAATAATATAATGTGCCAGTTTTAAAAGGAATGGTATAGGAAGCCTAGTAAATATGAGCGGTTCTATTTTTCTGCAGTAAGTTAAAACCAGAACATGTAAATACCCTTTGCTTCTTGGCTTTCTCCTGTTTGTAGGAGTTGACATTTTTTCTCTAATACCACTCTTTTCCACCTTAACTATGTTTTTTCCTCTCTCAGCTAGCCCAGGTATGGGCAGCCATGGTTCCACAACATCCTGCATCTTCACTTCCACAAGTGAGGTAATCACTTACTTGAAGGAAGTTATTCTCTGCTCCCTACCTGGAGGTTTACCCCTCCTAGGACCCTTTATTAAAGCATTATATGTTGTTACTTTATATTCCATTTGATTTTGTCTCTGTTCCCATAGAAAAACATGCCTGGATAGATAATTATGGGAAAGAATGAGACTGAGCTGACCTACTAGAGAGGAGGATGGGTGGATATAATGGACTGCAGTAACACCCATCAGTGACTCAGCTAGGAACATTTAAATGCTATGCCTAAGGCACAGTACTGACACAAATTGCTGAAGCCTCCAGAAAGAAGGTGGATCATTAATTAAATACTTAAATATCTCTTAAGCAAATAATTTCAGTCAAAACATTAACAACACAAATATATGCAAGCTATATTTCTAAGGATATTAAGTTTATTCTGCATGACAAGCTCTCTTTATTAATTAAGGGGCACTAATCACCACAGAACTAATTCATAGTGTCCTGTGGGATATCCTGCCAAGATTAAAGTAAGTAGGTTTATTATTAGGAGGTTGTAGTATTCTTTTAAATAATCAGGTCATATGAAACAAGGTTAATTTCTATTAAATGAAAATCATTTAAAACATGGAATTAAAGCAAAAGTCCTCATTTTGAAACATAATAATATTGCAGGAATTTTCCTGTTCAGTAAAACAATAGTATTCCAGCTGTTCAATCATACTTCACTGAAAATGTATTACTATGCATACCTACAGTATTTGAATGAGTTCAGCATTTTGTGTGTCCAAAATGACACTGTTGTTATTGCTGCTTGTTATTGCAAATACAATCTCTCCATAGAAAGGAATTGCACTACCTTTCCACAATAACTGTTAAACTCAAAAGCTAAAAAATGTAATATTACTCTGTAACTGTATTCAAATCTGACAAATTAACTGAACCCCACATATAATCCACAGAAGTTAAATTCAGACTTTAAAATAATCATAAAACTAGCACATCCTATATAATAATTCGCTAGGATGTTTGTCACAATGCAGTCATGCTCAGTAGAGACTGCCGCGTCCGGGCAGTCTCTACTGTGCATGATTGTATCACGTGAGTGAGGCGACACAAGACTGCATCACGTGGAGCAGTGAGGTAGCGGCATCTTAACATTACACGGACCTTGGCCCATGTACATGGGCTTTTACACTAATACTTTTAATATAACACTACTTCACCTTATACTTAAAAGGGAAAACAACCTTCTTTCTGTTTTTGTTGCACACATCTCCTTTCAGCTCAATTTAGCAGCTTCTCATTTTACCCAATTTAATCACTAAATAAAAACACATTATTATTTCACTTTAATTCACCATTACTTTTCCACTTTGCCTTTAAGAACTAGGCTTTTTGGCCTGTTCCATTGTGTGTACCCCCTATCCATTTGATATCAACCATTCCTCACATGATTTGTGGGGAAGAATATAAATGGATCATAGCTCTCTATTTAATCACTTTGTTAGTGCAGGCCCACATGGGTCTTGCACCAGGTAAGTCCTTCATCTACATTTTTTTATATTATTGTTTGTCTGTTGTTTCTAATTGCACCACATTGGGACCCACAAAGAGCAATAAAAACATCATAATATTATTTAAAGGGTCCCCTCTAATGCATTTCAAAACAACATCTTTCATCAGAGAATTTTAATTTAGATAATTTTAGGTAGTATTTGTAGATCTATTAGAGTAGGACTTACCATAAAGTGAGATACCTTGGCGTTGGTGGTAAGCTTACACATGGATTGGCCAATTTGTGGAACTAAACTCTCACTTATTTCACTAAGATTTATTATGAATTTTTATATATGCCCATTGCAGGGCACACATTATTTACAGCATATAGAGAAGCGCAGGTCTGTTTGTTCGTATGTGTTTTCACTTTTGGGTTTAGGCCTAATGTCAGGGGGACTGGAGAACCCTCTCATTCCTTGCTGCTATCTATATCTTTAATCTATAAACTTTTTATTTTATTTATATTTATAATAAGGATATTTTATGATGAGTTTAGCGCTGTGAGCTTTCTTCCTTCTTTCTACAGTAATAAGTAGCACAGTTTAACAGACGTACTTACCTAGGAACATGTTCTTCCTATAGCTCTCAGTGATAGCTATATCTTTTCTAGCTACATGTAAGCAGCATTGCATTATTTGAAAGGCTTATACAGTGGGCGACATTTATTTCTTTCGTTTATCAATTGCAGAGAATGTATGTCTATTGCCTGCGGTGAGGAGGTGGAAACTTAGTACACTCTTGAAATGGAAATCTTGAAACAGATGCAGCTGCAGTATGAAGGACATCTACTTAGGTATGTCATACTGTTAGGCACAATAAAAGCCATGTAGTTCACTATTAACGCCTGAATGACCAGAGGGGGTGTACTATGTATTGTGCTGAGCACCCCTCAACACAACAAGGGTTGAAATTACACAATATTTAACCCTTTGCAATGCGTTGCATAGCCCTCTGGTACTCAAAGGGTTAACTCCATGATGAATTTCTAAAAATAAATGAGTGAAAAGCACATCTGTATTTTAAGTTAATTTTGAAAGAAATGGGAAAAACACAAACTTACCCGGTCCCAGTTAAAGCAGAGCCCAATTCTCTCAAGCTGCTCCCTCATATGCTGTATATTACTGCATGATATAGAAAGAGTGAAGAGTGGTTAGTCAGGATGCTCTGATAGAACACATTTGCCTCAAATATTCTAAGACTGACAGTGCTACGATTAGCTCTGTGGGGAGCTTTATTATACAATTCAAAAGGGTCTGTTTAGTCTTGCAGGAAAATATGTTTAAACCCTGAATTCTAGAGTGGTCTTTCAGTCTCCATTGTAACATAGTTGATGAGGCTGGAAAATGAATGCCTCCATCACATTCAAATTTAGCTGTATCGCCTATGTTAAAGGGATAGTAATACTTCGTTTTATCTTTATTTTATTTTGTAGGCATTAAAGAAACATGAAGAACGATATAAGGCTTATCTCTCAAACCTTTATGGTTTAAGAGATATTCGCAAGCAAAGTATCCCCCCCCGTTCAGGCAGGTCAGAAGGGAGGTGCCCAGGTAGACTGCAGAGAGGGACTTCAATTAAGATAAGGGAAAAAGCTGAAAAACTTGTCAAGGGGGACAGGGATTTCATTGTTTTCATACAAAGAAGATTGTCCCCTGCTGTTATCTGTCTGGTCTTACAACCAGATTCACATCTGAGAAGAGATGGCTTACACTAGGAAAAAGGGGCGGGAGGGGGAAACTTTGCTTGTGAATATCTCTTAAACCATAAAGGTTTGAGAGATAAGACTTATATCATTTTTCATGTTTTCTTAATGCCTACAAAATAAAATAAAGTTAAAAGTATTACTATCCCTTTAATTCAGAGAAAGCAAATAAAATCACCACTGAAGCCATTTTAATATTGCTCCAAGTAGATAAAAAAATCCTTCCTAACTCCAAGAGGCATCTCTTTAACTTTTTAATGGATGCCCCTTATTTTATACTCTTTGAGTAGTGTTCCCCATATAGTTCTTTGTACTCACTTTGGATGTGTTTGTAAACTGTAATCATCTCCCCACTGGACACCACTTCTCTAATGTAAACAAAAACCCATTTAGACTAGTTTCTCTTTGGAATGAAATCTTACAATCCCTTCATCAGTTTTGCTGCATGTTTCTGTACTTAATGCCTGTCTTACAAATCGGTGCCCAAAATGTTTTTTCATATACTAGTTGAGGTCTTTATTAAGAGAGATAAAAGATATTGGCAACCTTTAACCCCTTGAATTTGTGGAGTTGGGGTGCAGTGTGGATCTGCTTGGGGGGGGGGTTGTAGAGATTAAGCACACATAGGGTTAATGGGATCTCTGAGTTTGAGAGTTCACGGGAGTTAAAAGGTATCACAATTCTTATATCATGTTCGTGTTCTGTGGACTAAAGGTTAAATATACTTTTGCAGGTGCAAAGGAAATAAGTAGTCAGCCTAAAAGTGTACTTGACATGATTATTTGATGTATGGACAGTGTGGGAAGGTCAATGGATGTCCCATACAATGAACTCCTAATGCCACGTTATTTTTACTCTTGAAGGGGACTGTCATCTTAAGATAAAATACATATGACCTGCATGATGTCTTTTAATGATTAATATTTAGGATTTTTGGATAATTAGATAATGTCTTTGCTTACTTTTAACTTTTTCCTATATGCGCCATTTTATGGAATTATATAAATATTGTCCTAATTCAAGGCAGAATCAGACATTTCCTAGACCTGCCTCAGAGTAGATAGGTCATTGGCTTCAGCTAGTTGAATAAACTCCTCTTTATCCCTTTGAATACAGGATGTGGACTTTCCTTGCTGAAACTCCACTACAGATATCTCCAACTTGTAGCTTATAGGGACAGCACCTAATAATAAACCCACACTTTCCTCAAAGAAGTAACACCTCCTAACAATAACCCCCAATTAGCTATGGGCAGAAAATCCTAATAGCCCCCATGAATTTTGCCCTTGTGCCTTTGTTCAAAAGATAACATCTTCAATCAGTTTTGGATGCCAGACATGACACCTGCTGGCAGAAATAACCCCTCCTCCATAATTAGCCATCTAGAGGTAAGCTTACTGATGGTACTGTTATCCAGAATAATTACCGCGTTACTCAGAAATCCTACCTGTGCCGAGACTGACGGACAGGCAACAGCGGTTTAGAGGCATCTGCATGCCTGCGCCTTCAGTCCCATCTGGTACCTAAAGGTACAATGCAACACTTCCTAGATGAGACCGGGACTGACAGCGTAGGCGCACAGATGTCTGTAAACAAAGATGTCTGAGCTGTTGCCTGGCTGTCAGCGTCAACACACGTAGGATCTCTAATTAATGCGATAATTATTCTGGTTAACAGTACCACTGGTAAGCTTATTACTAGAAGGCTAATTATTGGTGGGGAGACTTTATTTGGAGTGATAGTTCCACTATAACCCTTTAAGGATCAGATGGCAATGCATTACAAATGCCACTGGTCATTAAAGGGTTAAGATTGCAAATGCAGTGGTGGAGTTTGTGTCATGTGGTCCTGCTACCAGCTGCCATGTCCGCCTCCATGGACAAGACATTCAGGACTGACTGAACATGTTATGTCTTGAATAGAAACAAAAGGGCAAAATTCATCAGGGCTATTAGGATTTTTTGGTGATACTAACGGTAAGTGGGGTGTGGTGTTATTATTAAGAGGTGTTATTTTTCCTTTAATCTGAACAGAAAATCCTGATAGCCACTGCAGATAAATACTGGGTGATTTGGTTCTGCAAAATTAACCTTTACCCCTTAACCCCCTGCAGGAGCGTGGTGAGTAATACAGGGGACTGAAGTTGATCGCTCCAAGACCGGAGCGATCTCTTTCAGTCCCTCGTTCGACGTGCCGGCACACATGATCAGTCACGTGGGGTGGCACGTCGAACTCGCCTATCTGGTCCTTAAAGGATCAGACACCCCAGGACCGCTGGTCCTTAAGGGGTTAAGGCATGTCATGCAGTTCTTACATACAGAGCTCCTGCGGGAGCCCTGTAACTAAAACAGGGTCTGAAATTGACCGTTCCAAGACTGGAACGGTCTCTCTCACACCCCGTTCGGTATCAGAGGTCATGTGTGTCAGTGCGTCGGCAGAGATCAAAGTAACTTCCGGGTACTGCTAGGCCTTAAGGGGTTAATTAGTACTGAATATCATGTTCTTGGAGGTGGATATGGTACATTGCTGCAGGACCTTAGGACCCCATACTGCTTCCACTGACATCATCTTTCTCAAGAACATGTCTTTGGGAGGCATTTGCAGTCCTGCAGCAAAGAAAGTTCGCCTTCATATACAAGATATCCTGTAGTATTTAAAGGTTGTTTGGAACCAATTCACTCAGCAGTGATTCATAGTGGTCATTAAGATTTTCTGCCCAGATTAAAAGCACCAGTAAATATTTATTATGGAGAAAAAACAAACTTGTGTGCCCTCATTGCTGAGACATGCTTACTTCCAAAGTTATAATGATGGCACTGTTACTGTGCTATTCTATGGAGAACTGTAGCCAGAGGCTCAAATCACCCATACAGAATAACAGAATAACTGTCTGGATACCAGAGGAACTGTAGGTAAACTGTCAGGACACCAGAGGGAACTGGTAATTTAAAAAAGTTTGAACTGTAATAACTTTAAACAAAGCATACAACAGCAGTGGACGTACCCCTTGTTTTATGCATTTGGAAACCCTAAAATGTATGTTTGTCATAATATAGTTCTACTACTCCTTTAATGTAACTGGGGGCTTACTCTTATCCGGTGTTCCCTTTAAACCTATATAAGAGAAAATATCAAATGGTCTACTGCCAAACAATAAAAATGCTAGGCTAAATGAGGTCTCTCATTCCTTCTACTGCAAAGACTCAATGCTGTCATTATACAATCATCACGATACCATGCAGGAGATCACTGCTTCTGTAACTCCTCTGCATGTAAGTCATTGTTCCTTCTTCCTATTAGTCTGTATTCAAAGGATGCTCTAAAATGTGGACATTTCAATTTCTCCTTGAAGATGGAGAGAGAGTGGGTGCTATCCAATCACTGGTGTTTTACTGTGTCTTTCTTAGCACAAAAGACGTGTGAAGCCAGGGGATGTATATTCACAGCTTAAACAATATACTTTCTTTCAAAGTAAAATTCTTTTCGCTTCGGACCTTGTAAGTCAGCTATGGTCTCAGAATGGAAGAAATAAAAGGAGATTGTTTTGCTCTAGCACAGAAGGTTAATTCAGGAGAAATAGCACTCTGAAAGTATGCTTTAAAACACTTATGTCCCAGTGTTCTCTGAAATAATAATACAGAATACCAAAGTAAGCAATTCTGGAACAAACCAACAAATAAAAATTAAGATAGATTAACCCACTGAATGCTAGAAAGGTCTCCAATAAAACGTGATGCAAAATGTTAAAGGAACACTAATACTATCTACCTACAAAATAGTAATAGCCATAAGAATTGCCCTTGTGCCTTTGTTCAAGAGATAACATGTTGAATCAGTCCTGGATGTCATGCCCATGGAGGCGGACATGACAGTTAGTAGCAGAGTCAGAGGGCTTCAAACTCTGCCCAGTGCATACGGTAATCTTATGCACCCTGACTACTTCAATCTGAAAAGAAACAATACACCTATCAACTGTCCTGTCCACCTCCCTGAACATGTCATCCAGGATGGTCATTTAGATTTTCTTGCTATAGTAAAACAAGTGAGCTGTTATTATTATGAACTGTTGGTTTTCCTTTGACGCCCAAAATGAAAACCTGCTAACTGTGCTTGATCCAAGGACAGTCACTGGATTGGGCTTCCTGTCCCTGGGCCTTGTTGTCCCTGTCTTTGTCCATGGTTTTCAAAAATATTTTAACGCTGTATACTTTGCGCTTGTCATTGAAAGTATAGGGAGCTCCCCCATGCATTAATACTGCTTATTTACATATGATTTAAGGTGTAATGACTTCTGCTGTAAAAATTCAGTTTTAAGTCTGTTTTTTTTTTTGCAGTACTAAACCAGGTGGTCTGCTGGTTTCATGCTACACCGCTGGGCTGGTATTCTAATAAAGTAGCAAAAACAGCTGCAGTCTCTGATAAAAGATACCAGTCTCCAACAAAAGGTAAATTACAAAAAGTACAGTGTCACTGACTTAGCTAAAAATCAGCTTTGCTACACAGTACTCTGGACCACTAGTGTGCTCTGAATCAGGGTTGTCATTAGAAAATTTTGGGCTGTGTACTAGTATAAAAACCATGCCTCACCCTCTACCATATAAATTTCACCCACCCACTGCTCCACCCTTGAGCTGACTACCCCACATTCTGTGTGACACCACTGGTCGTCACAGATTCCCACATACAGTGTGTGTGACTGGCCAGCCTACATACACTGCCTGACCTCTCCTTACCTTTTTCTGTAGGGAGTAGAGAACTTGAGTGCACTACAACTGTGCTATCCTCTACTTCATTTCATGCAGCACCATGGTGGAGCAGTTCTACTGCCTCTCCTCATCAGAGTACTACCCAGAAGTATTACGTAAGAGGGAAGAGGCTGTGGAACTGCTCCACTATGGTTCTACTTGAAATGGAGCAGAGGACAGCATGGCTGCAGTGCTCTGAAGTTCTCCACTCCACCACAAAAATATACCGGAGTCTGTCTGCCTAGGGGCTCCTTTTGACACAGGGGACCCACTCATATCATGTATGTTATGCCCCTGTACTGCAGGGAGGTGGCCCACCCTACTTACCTGTGTATTCCCTGTACCCCCTGATGGCTGCTGTGCTCTGTAATGTGACTGCCCAGGGGAAAATGTCCCTGGATATTTTTAATGTAGACAAGTATGTAAGTGCCTTCTACATATAGGTAAGGCATTAAACCAGTATACTGCAAAAGGAGCAGTTTGTTAGGAAGGATCCATGTCCCTGCACTCATTATGTTAATGATATAGTGTGAGACTGCTCTTGCAGTTTAATGCAAAACTCAACCTCACGTTGACAGAAAAACATGTCAAGCATCGTATAGTCAATTATATACATGTCACCTTTCTGCAGACATAAGAATGGTGATCTCTGGTTAAACTTAGGCTTCAGAGCTCTCTGACATATTGAAATCTTAGCACGCCTTTCCTGAAAACAATGGCACACATATACGTATCTGGATATTACTTTAATAAAATTGATTTACTTATATAAAATGTGAGGGGGTGAGAAAGCTTGGAAAACTACAACCACAAATGTCTGTTTTTTGTACTCTTGTGTAAGAACTACAATGTTATTTGTTTAGTTGCTAACATTTAATCATATATTGATTAGATCACAAGATGAGCAGCTTAAGAGTTGCAGTTTGCTGATGGCTGCTCTAAAGTTTCGTGTGCTTTTTAAAAATATAATGACCTATTCTATACTCTGTGGGCCATATGCTTAAAAACATGGATATGTTGAAATAAAAATACCCACTGATTTAAATGGGGCTTCTGACCCTTTGAAGTCTGGAAAGGTCTCCGGTGTATTGTTCTGCAATGCACCTGAGACTCATCTTGTATTCAAGGGCTTAAAAGCCCTATTAAATCAAAGGGAATTTGGGAAATTTTCATTGGCTCCCTATGGTGCAGGCAATATGTATTACACTAAGAATGATTGTAAGAAACAATAAAATTACATATACCATTTGGTTAATTTCCTTTGTGTGGTTTGTATGAGCAACAAGAACTAAGAGTTAATGTATTGTGATTAGTACCCACTGCAACTGTATTTAGAAATGTTGTTACCTTATCTCAGCCCACGCACAGACATTACAGCCCTAACACTTCTGGGATATCGTCACAGTAGCTATGGTAATGGGAATCTAAGCCCTGGGACAGGAAGGAATGGCTTCTCCCATTAAGCATACATAAGACTAAATTTTAGGTGCCAGAAAACTGTTTTATTTATTTTTTTTTTTTTTTTGTATGATAGAATGAATAAAAGGGCATTTAAATGTATATATAATCTCAGATCAAACTTGGATGTCAGTGTTCCTTTAAATATAAAAATAGAGAAGGGAGCAGTGGTAGTGGGGGTTGTTTAGTATGTTTGACTCCCCCCAACCACAAAAGTGTTCCTTATCCGCTGCTCTCTCCAAGAACGTGACCAAGATACAATTGTGAGAGTAAAGTCAATTTGTAAACGGAACTGAAAGCAATGGATTTCCCCTTGGTGGTGCTGGAACAATGAAAGACGCATATTAGTCTCACAGCTGGTAATGATGTAACACTTAATTACATCTCACACAGGTTTTATACGCCAGGAAGAAATACTACCTTTAACTTGGTAGATTTGATTTAACACTTTTGTTTGCTATCGCTTAATCCTTTAAGGGCCTGAAGGGTGCGTAAAGCTAGAGATATCTCCAACACACTGCCACTCTAGCATTCATGGGTTTAAAGGGATAGTAATACTTTGTTTTATCTTTATTTTATTTTGTAGGCATTAAAAAAAGAACGCTATAAGTCTTATCTCTCAAACCTTTATGGTTTGAGAGATATTCACAAGCAAAGTTTAACCTTCCGCCCCTTTAACCTAGTATAAGCCATCTCTTCTCAGATGTGGAATGCAGTCCATAGACCAGACAGATAACAGCAGGGGACAATCTTCTCCCTATGAGAACAATGAAAGCCCTGCCCCTTGACAAGTTTTTCAGTTTTTTCCCTTATCTTAACTGAAGATTGTCCCTCTCTGCAATCTACCTGGGCACCTCCCTTCTGCTCTGGCTGAGCAGTGTTACATCAGTAAAAGGGGTGGGTGGGGGATACTTTGTCATTGAATTACTCTTGAACTACAACTGTGACAGAATTGAAATAACACTCTCAAAAGTCCAAATACTATGATGATTAATTAGAGCTGCTTTTATTATGAAGCATTACTATCCCTTTAAAAGGATAGTAATGTTTCACAATAAAAGCCGCTCCAATTAATCTTCATAGTATTTGGGCCATGGAGAGTGTTATTTCAATACTGTGAGAGTTGTAGTTCAAGAGTAATTGAATGATAAAGTATCCCCCCCAGCCCCTTTTACTGATGTAACACTGCTCACTTCAGAGCAGCAAGACTGTCTGGATGGATCGCAGAGAGGGACAATCTTAAGTGAGCATAAGGAAAAACCTGAAAAACCTGTCAAGGTGGCAGGGTTTTCCTTATGCTCTTAGTAAGAAAATTGTCCCTTGCTGGGAGCTGTCTGGTCCAAGGACCAGATCCCACATCTGAGGAGAGCAGCGTCACACTAGGTAAAAGGGGCGGAAGGGGGATACTTTATCATTCAATTACACTTGAGCTACAACTCTGACAGTACTGAAATAACACTCTACATGGCCCAAATACTATGAAGATTAATTGGAGCTGCTTTTATTGTGAAACATTACTATCCCTTTAAAACCCAATTTCATCCTTTAACCCCTTAAGGACTACGTGGCGTACTATGACCGTTATGGTCCTTAAATACTTAAGGACCGATGACAGTCATAGTACGTCACATACTTTTTACTTATAGCGCTCCACCGGGAGCGATGTAAGTAAAAACGGGGCCTAAAATTGATGGCTCCAAAACTGGAGCGATCTCTTTTAGGCCCCAAAGCAGCGTGCCGATACACACGCAACAGGTCACGTGTACGGGCACGTTGGCAAAGATCAAAGCAGTCCTTATGGGACAGAAACGTCCCAGGACCGCTGGTTGTTAAGGGGTTAAGGACCAGAGGGGTGTATCAGAGGGAATTTTCATTGTTCCCTGTGGAGAAGTTTGTTTGCCCCAGAATTACTGCAACACATGCGACAAATAAAATGTACTTTAATTTAAAATGTTTTTTTTAACCCCTTGGATGCTAGAAATGTCTTCATTGCATTGAATACCTCTCTGGCATCCAGGGGGTTAAAAAGCTCTATTCAAGTGGAAATTTAGGAACTTTTATTTAGTCCTCACAATTTTTGTGTCCCAGAATTGCTCCTCTTCCGCTTCATAAATGTGGCCCTCAAACATATAACTCCTTCCACACCTCTTCACACATATAACCCCTTCAACACACACCTCACTCTCATTGCCTCGTCCACACTCACCTCACACCGATAACCACTTCCACACTCACTTCACACAGATAACCACTTCCACATTCCCTGACACACTGACACCCTTACATTCTCCAAGCACTATTCCCATACTAACTCCCTTCCACTCTATGCTCAGCTCACATTACTTTCTCTTTACACTGTGACATCCTTTTACACTCCATGCACACCTCTCCCATTCTCCTTTCCCTGTTTTAGCTTTGTGCTGGATGTTCTGCACGTCAGTCTCACAGTAGTCAAGGCATGACTGAGTACTCGTGCTGTATAACAGCAAACTTTAGACTCAGCTAGAGGAAGCGTGATACAAAAGTAGCAACTTCCATTATAGGTAGATATGTTGTGCATGTGCAATTTGCTAAAATACAAGCACAGAAAGTAAAACAGTCTACATTGTACTATCAAAGGGGATATACTATAGGAGGCCTCACTTTACAAGGCAGGAGGTCACATGCATCCTAACAAATGCATGTGTAACATGCCTGCACTAGTGTATTTTCAGATCATGTCTGTAGTGCCTATGTAGCAACTAAAAACTGTTCAGTGTCAGCACTGACCTCAGCAGACTGTTTGCAGAACCTTCTATTTGAGGCTGTTAACCTGAACAGTATAGTTTACAGTCTCAAGGCACAGTATTCTAGCTCCCATCTAAAGTGGTTTCATGGCTATCTAGGGGCACCATATTGCAGCAGACCTATAAATAATATGAAGGTTTCCC
Organism: Rhinophrynus dorsalis; assembly: GCA_037306005.1. Taxonomy (NCBI): domain Eukaryota; kingdom Metazoa; phylum Chordata; class Amphibia; order Anura; family Rhinophrynidae; genus Rhinophrynus; species Rhinophrynus dorsalis. The sequence goes on along the minus strand of CM074723.1, from coordinate 339,062,735 downwards.
TATAATAATTTTTTACAGTTACAATATATGATGTTCTTAGATGTATTTGTTTGTAAAGGCTTAGCAATGCAAGCCATTGAGCTGTAAAACCATTGCCTTTTCATGCAAAATATAGAAGACTGTGGATCGACATTGTTACCTATGCATCAGTAACCGTAATAATGTTCTTCAGAAACTGCATCTACATTAATTTTTTTATATTCCTGAATTTGCTATATGGGGATTTCCTATTAGATCTCACCGGTCAGATAGCTCAGTTGGTTAATGCACCAGCTGTGGAATCTGTTCAGGGTCTCAGGTTCTAGTTCTGGCAAGGTCAGCTCAGCATTTCACCCTCCTGATGTAGATAGAATGCCTCCAGGACAGGGGGGCTTGTCTTGATGATCTAGAAGATGGATGCAAACGAAACTCTCTTCCAGAGCGAAACCTAAAAAACAGCAGGAGGCTGTTTTTGCCACCTTGCTTTGCTACCCAGGAGTGCCCCACTGCTCCCAGCAACTGATGGAATGACCAGGGGAGAACGGGAGCATCTCATTACCTCTTAATTTGCTGAATCTAAACTGCGCAGACTTGACTCTTTGGCGGATTCCCACAAAGCCAAGTCTAACAACGCCATGCAGCCTCTGGTAAACACAAGGACGCTGTGACTCATGAGTTGTCCCACTATGTGACTAAAGATGATCTTAAAACATTGCATTCCAAGCATGATTTGAAGGAATTATTATCCCAGCTGCGGGACTGCCCCTGAAGACCGATTTCTCAACTCTAAGCAGGGAGATTGTTCAAGCTGGGTCTTGGTTCATGGACTTGGAAGAAAACCAGGAGCAGATAGTCAAAGCCCACGATTTTATGCTCCAACAGCTGGCTACTCAAAAGGACCAACTGGTGCAACTGAAATATTATAAAGAAACGAGGCCAGCATTGTAATCTGCGCATCAGGTGCCTATCAGATACTATCCCATCCTTTGACCTAATTCGCATTCTGCCAAAATATCTTCTCCTCCCTGTTAGTGGAGATCGAGTGGAGATAAAGCAAGCCCACAGGACACAGCGGTCACGGAATGTGCATGATGACAGACCCAGGGATATAATTTGCTGCCTGCATTCTTTTACGGAGAAGGAACAGATCATGCAAAGTGCCAGGCAACTACACCAACTTTCATATGAAGGCACCACTTTTCAGATCTATAATCTTCGTCTTTTAACCTGCAACTTCAATGCCTGTTTAAGCCACTGACTGATATGCTTTGAGACAATCATATAGCTTAAAGGGATAGTAATGTTTCAAAATAAAAGCAGCTCCAATTAATCTTCATATTATTTGGGCCATGGACAGTGTTACTTCAGTACTGTCAGAGTTGTAGTTCAAGAGTAATTGAATGATAAAGTATCTCCCTCCCGCCCCTTTTACCTAGTGTAGGTCACCTTCCCTCAGATGTGGAATCTGGCCTTAAGACCAGACAGCTCACAGCAAGGGACAATCTTCTTATTGTGAGACAGGTTTTTCAAGTTTTTCCCTTATGCTAACTGAAGATTGTCCCTCTCTGCAAGCCATCTGGACACCACCTTTATGTTCTGAGGTGAGCAGTGTTACATAAGTAAAAGGGGTGGGAGGGGGATAATTTATCATTCAATTACTCTTGAACTACAACTCTGACAGTATTAAAATAAAACTCTCCATGGCTTAAATTCTATGAAGATTAATTGAAGCTGCTTTTATTTTGAAACATTACTATCCCTTTAAAGATGGGGCTTCCCCTTTGCTCTCATTGTTACCCATGAGAATAGACTGCACACCATTCGCTCCAACAAGGAGGTCCCAAGGCTCTGAGAGATGTTGGGGTTTGCCCCCCCCTGCATATATGGGAAATGGAGGACACAGTTCTGTGGGTGAAGCCGTATGGATCTCCTCAAAAACCCAAGACTAAGTATCTAAACCAGAGGAAACATCTGACTATTGTGGATGATGACTCTGGACCATGCAGGTGAGTCCTTGAGGGACTAAGCATTTTGTTGATAAGCCCTTATTCCCCCAACCCTTTTTTGGGCATGCATTTACTATGTTGCTGATGACCCTCTGACTGTTATGTCTGGTTAGGTTTTTCTGCACTTATTGTGGCAGACATAGTCTCCTCTTCTCTTTGTCGCTTTCCTCTCTATTCCCCCTCCTGCACCCTCTCTTTTCAATTTTCCCTTCCCTCCCTCTCCACTCTGTATCTATATGCCCTTGCCGTATCCCAAGCACCCATGTGCCGAACACTGGTTGTTCTGTTTCCTTTGTTTGATTATTGGGTCCGTTAGAGTCTCTTATTCCACTACTTTGTTATGATAGCCAGCCTCAGCCTACCTCCCGATACATTACTACATCGCCCGACCCACTCTGGGATGAGTTTCGTGTCATTTTACACACCCCCACCCACCCACATCCTTACAGATCATATCATGCTTATTGCTTTTGGCCATTATCACAGGGTTCTGAGATACTAGGTTCACTTTCTGGATTGTGGTCTAACAGTCCTTCCTTTTCCCTTACCCCTCCATTTCTTGTTTTTTTTTTTTAGTTGACTCAAATTGTCCCCTCGAACAAAAAGCAATATTCTACTTGCAGAATGCCAACATCAGAAGGCTCACATTGTATTAGTTCAAGAGACTCATTTCCATCTGGATAATACTCCCATCTTGCGATCTGTCTGCTTATTTCTCTTCTGCTAAAAAGAGGGGTATCAGGGTTCTCATTCATAGGGATGTGCCATTTGTGTTAGATGTTTCTTTTTTGGACACCATTAGATGTGTCTTTTTCTTATAGGGGAGGGTGGGAAACCTTCCCCTAATGCTACTTAACTTGTATGCACCCAGTGAGGGTCAAAGGGATTTTATTGCACAATCCCTGGACTATCTTGAGTTTTTCCAGGTGGGTTATTGTTTGGTGGGGATTTAACCTTCCCTTGTGTCCTGACTCTAGACAACTCTTCAGGCAAATTTAACCTTCCCTTCTCTCACTACTCCACCATTGCCAAGTCCCTGAAAACCACCCAGCTTCATGATTCTTGGAGGCTACTGAATCCCACTGCATGGGATTACACTTTTTCCCACCCCCACCAGTCATACACTAGATTGGACTACCTGTTCCTTAATCAGGACTATGTCCCATACTTAACCTCAGCATTCTTTTCCCCTACCTCATGGTCAGATTATGGCCCAGTTTCTATTTCACTGACATTACCAATGCTTCTGCCTCCTGCTCCCTCCTGGGGATCATAGACTCCTCCAGGATTCATCGGTGGTGTCACGGATTTCTACTCTCTTCAAGACATTCCTGGATTTCAATGACAATTCAGACAACTCTGTTTTAAATATTTGGGAAACCTCAAAATGTGTTGTTAGGGGTGAATTTCTTAAAAATGCCTCCACTAAGAAACATGCCAGGTCTAAAGAGTTGAAGGAGATTCTGGAAGCTATTTATTCATTAGAAAGTGTCACAAACTTACCCATGGATCCTGCCCTCCTGAACAGACTCACCGAACTACTGTCCCAAATATAAGCAACAATCTTTTCCGCAGCTGATAGGGCTATTGTGCTTTTCAAAAGCAAGTTTTATCAGGGAAAAAGTGTGGCATCTACCCCCGTCTTTGACTTCTGTCCCTCAAATTCAGAAAACTATGGGCACCGCTGCTGGCGACACTCCAGTGACCTTATTTTTAAAAATGTTTAACAAGCCCTGTACGACCTGGAAGATGAGGTGACCATTAAAATGTATATAGACCCCTAGTACCGCCAAATTATCTCCAAAACAAGTGGATAACCTGGAGGCTGAGATCACTAGAGAGGAACTAGAGGCAGTTCTTAAGAAAACCTCAACAGGTAAGGCACCTGGTCAAGATGGACTGGGACTATCTTTCTATAGGAGGTTTTTAATCAACTTAGCCCCCTTCTTCTCCAAGTACACAGTTTTTCCCAAAGAAGAGACCAAAAATTAGCTGTTAATTACATGCTGATCTTCTTGTTAAACCTAGATCTCAAATTATAAGCTAAGGCCCTAGCTAACCGCTTAAAACCCCTGCTACTCCACATCAGGATCAGTCTGACTTTGTCCCTGAGATGGAATGCAGAGACAATATGATTAAAGTCTTTAACCTTATCCAAACAGTCCCTCCTTTTCTGTGTTCCTTTGTTGCTATTATCTGTGAATGTAGAAAAGGTCTTTGACCGGGTGGACTGGGCCTTTATGACTTTAGGGTAGTGTCATTATGGCCTTGGTCTGAATTTCATTCACAGCATATTGGTCTTATACAGAAACCCTTCAGCTAAAGTGCAGGTGAACAATTCCTTATCTGATTCCTTCCTAATGAAGAATGGTAAGCAGCACTGATGCCCTCTCTCCTCTATTATCTTTATCGTGCTTTTGGAGATTATGGCCAACAAGATCAGAAACACTTTGCAGATATCTGGAATCCCTGTGGGAACCACATAGTATAAGCTTTCCCTGCTTGAGGATAATCTATTACTTCTGGTAACTAACCCTGAAGAATCTCTACCTGCGACAAACTCTGGCTTTTCAGCTCTTTTAATATACTTAAGTCAGACGCTTGAAATGTTAAAGGGATAGTAACAGACCAATTAAAGCTGATTATTACATACAATTTTTGGAACATTTTGCACTATATATAGCTAGTTGCTTTTTTGTAGTTCTACCGCTATCTTAGCTGAAAAGGTTCACCTCCCTTGCCGCATCACTGATCTGCTCTTGCAGGTCCAAATGGAGCACGGCAAGGGACAAACGTCATTAAGCATTAGGAAAATCCTTCCCTCCTTCATCAAGGAGGGCAGAGTATTCCTTATAGTTAATGACTGAAGTTTATCCCTCGCTGCATCCGTCCGATCCGACAACTGGATTCCACATTCAATGGGAAGCGGGAGGGGGATCTTTTCAGCTAAGATAGCGGTTAAACTAGAGAAAAGTGAGTAAATATATATATATATATATATATATATATATATATAGTGCAAAATGTTCCAAAAATTGTATGTAATAATTGGAGCTTAACTTTTATTGCGCTATTACTATCCCTTTTAAATGGGTTCCTTCCCACATACAACATTTAGTCACCTCTATGGAATCTCTCTTCCCCAGGAACTCCCCCCCCTTCCCCCGAGGCAAGTTCTCTGGTGATCTACACAAATGATCAACAGTGCACCTCTCCTGGGTGGGTAGGATTAATTTGCTTAAGATGGTTGTACTGCCTAACATTCTGAACCTGTTTCAAACAATTCCCATCAAATAGTCCTTTTTTGAAGTTCCTACAAAGTAAACTTACCTGATTTATCCAGCATGGAAAGCCCTCTAGGCTTCTGCTTTCCCTTCTCATGAAGTCGGGGTCTCAGGGTGGACTGGGCTTTCCCAATATATCTTATTATTACCATGCTACACGATTAACTACTTTGCAGCACTGGTTCCACTCTAGCACTTCTATGGGTTAGGTCACCCTTCAGCAGTCCTTTCTGACGGATATCCCTCTGTACTCCATTCCAGGGACTGGATTAAGCCTCATATGCAATGTGGAAATGTTCACTGTTTCTTGCTTCCCTAGCAAGTTGGGATCTGCTAACCTGTCAACTGACATCTGACCCCTCATGTCCCTCATTGACAATCATAGCTTTCTACCTGGTTTCCACCTGGGAGACTTTGCTCACTGGCTGTCTGAGGGGAAACCTTCTATTGTTCACTGTATGCATGACTGAGGACTATTGTCATTTCAACAACTGCAATCCAGGCTCCACCTTCAGTATAGTGATCACTGGCACTACAGACAGATTAACAGTTTCATCAACTCCCATACAAAGCTTCACAACTTGTCCTGTCCACCCAACCTCTTTGAAAAGTTATGCCTAGTGAACTGCCTACCCAAGTTTGTCTTCCCTGTACAGTATCCTCATAGATTCCCATCCCAATCCCTTTTTTGAGATAAAGATAAATGGGAAGCCGCCCTTCAGTTTTCCATACCTGACCAGACCTGGCTGTCCCTTGTGTCAATCTCCATCAGATATGCGAACAGTAGTGCTACATTTGCAATGAATTATAAAATCTACACTAATTGGTACCAAACTCTGGATTTTTTTTATTCTGTCTTCAGAGATGTCCAACTTCTCTGCTGGAGATGTGGTTCCGGTGAAGGTACCTTATTGCATGTGTGGTAGGATTGTCCCAGGATGCAGCCTTATTGGTCCTCTCTCCTGACTAAGACGGACTGCATTCTTGGGGAACAGCGCCAAAAGTCACCCTTCCCTATCCTACTTAATGGCTGACAACCCGTCCCGGGGACTGACCAACAAAAAATACAGCTGTACTATAATACCATTATTAACTCCTTCATTCACAGACTGGGTATGATTATGTCCATGGAAAAGAGTATAGCTTTTTTCCTCTGGTGATTCTCAATGTTTTACGGAGATGTGGTAGCCGTGGGTACGCTACTCGGAGTCCTCTGGTACTCCACAGCCGTGACACTCTGATTCATAAATGTTTGATGCTTCCCTTCCTTCAGGCTCTCTCTCTACCAATATCTTTAGGATTTCAGCTCATATTGTTTAGATTTGTAGCCCAATTATATGTATGCTCCTCTCTGAATAAAAAAAATCAATTTATTTCTTACAATGATATGTACCCTCCCCATTCTACTCCCCTTTTCTCTTTTGTACACCTCCACCTTTATCCTATATAATAATTTCCTAGGATGGTTGTCAGAAGTCAACATACGCAGCAGAGACTGCCCGCTCTGCAGTCATGCATAGTACAGACTGCCCAAAGGCACCACAGCTGATACTGAGCGGGGCGCTCTATATTCGGACCGGAGTCCTCTCTGCGCACTTCCTGGGACCGCTTGGTCCAAGGAAGGCGTGCAGAGAGGACTACGGTCCGAATTCGGAGCACCCTGCTCCGCATCAGCCATGGCGCATTCAGGCAATCTGTACTTCGCATGACTGCAGGGCGGGCAGTGAGCAGAGAGGCTGCTGGGTGGCACTGTGGCCTGTGTACACAGGCTTTTAAACTAGTTTTCCAATAAAAGAATATGAGTGCAAGACATGTTTTAAAATGAGAGACAATCTCAATGTATCCTTCCTGGTAAAAATGCTTTCACAAAATATAAACAGCGTATCCCTAGTTCAAATCTAGCCTGTTGTTAAATTTGATCTGGTCTGTGGGACTGTTAGGCATTTCAAAAATGTTCTAATAAAATTTTAGTTTGTGTGCCCCCTGCACTTCTTAGAGCTGAATAAGTGTTGCTGCCTCCCATGTAGTGGTATTCACAGCTCATTTTACTTAACGTCCCTCCTGTGCTTTTCTGCAGACACCGATATTGATTACATGTGCTTTGTGCTTCAGGACACTTTTACGTTTGGTGTCCATTTCCCAAGAGACAGAATTTATAGGCAAGGTAGCACCAAATGTCAGTGTTACAAAGCATGCAAATAAACAGATGCTGTCTAGAGATTCAGGAATGTGCTTTCTGAAAATGCAGCTGTGATAAAAAGCGCATGGGTTGCAGAGCAATTCATGATAACATACACAAGTACTGAGAAGTGCAGGAGAGCTAAAATTATTATTATTTATTTTTATAGCACAAACTTATTCCGCAGAGCTGTAGGTTATTGTACAGCTCTACTGAATGTTTTCTGCCAGGGTGTCCAAGACATACAAGGGGCTGGAAAAGTAAATGCACTTGCATGTCTGTGTATAAGCGAAGGGATTTGTGTTAGTGGCTGATGTACAAAGTAGAAAAGTTCTGGATAACCCCAACCACATCATAGAGGACAAATAAAAATTCCACAAAATCCCATTGATTAAAATGGTGTTTTTAAGCCCTTGAATGTTAGCGATATCTCCACATATTGTTCTACCTCTGAATAGCCCTAGTTTTCCTTTGTACATCAGCCTCCACGTGCATGCATGAGAGTGTGTCACAGAGATATTGTGCGTGTTTCAGCATAGAACTGAGCTACCAGTGGTTCAATTCAATTCTCCATTCACAGTGGTGACCTAATCCCAAATTGCTTCTATTCTCATCAATAAAAGATGTTGTCAGATCACTAATGGATATATTTCTTAAATGTAGCTCAAATACCTCTGATAAACTACTTCTGCAGGACATATTTTAGAGGCATATTTGAGAAGAGTATTTATCAGAGAATATTTTGGTTTAAGTGAAGCCAAAGACACCACAGAACACTGCTAGCCTCTACAGAGAAAGCATACATATCTGACAGAGTTCAGATTCTCCTCCTGCAGACATGCACATAGGAATCTAGAAACATGTCTCTCGGAACTCATATATAACATAATGCATACATGCCTACAAGAATACAGCTATAGCCCTATGAATGATATGTAACCCTACTTGTACCTTTCACTCTGAATTATTTATGTACTCCTGAAAAATAAGAGAGGAATGAACAAGTATAAACAAGTATGACTTATGTAAATTAGCATACTTTGAGCCTTTTTATGCCCATCTGAACTTATCCAAGATTTAGAAGAGGCAAGTGAAAGCAGTCTGCTTACAGAATCAACTGTGAAAATTCTTTACTCAATGAGAACATTCATCTAGACACAATTTGTATAATAATTCATCCCCATAAATTGATTCAAACCCTTAGGTCAGAGCTTTCCAAACTTTTCTTGTTGGTGACACACTTTTTAGACATGCATCATTTCGTGACACAGTAATTCAGTTTTGCTAACAAACAGGAGGTTAAACTAATAATCCCTTATAAGAGATACGGACATATACATAAATTGTAATAAGATGATGTATGGAGACACAACATCTCATTAAAACCTTTCATTCATACTGCGGAAGGCATTAAGCATGTTGTGTGGTTTTTAAAAGGGCAACATGAGAATGTTGCGCTTATATGTAGCGCAACATTCTCAAGATTCTCATGTCGCATTATTAAGTAGATAGCGCATAACTGATTTTAGAAGTACTGTCCGTCTTTCCTGTCTCATCGGCACCACAAGCAGAAGCAGCAGCCATGTGACAGGCAGGCTCGGCGCACAGGGACACTCCAGCCTGGCAGCCCAAAGAGAGGGCAGAGGTATAGAGGAGGTGGCATCTCAAAAGCTTTTAACAGCTGAACCACCAAAAGATTTGTAACAACTGGAGTGCTTCCGTGTGCTGCATACATATTAGGTATGCAGCACGCAGAGGCACTCCAGCTGTTACAAATCTTTTGTGGAGCTCCTAAATGCGACCATTAAGTAGTAGTGTTTATCTCAGCTCCCAGTGTAGCTCGTGCTTGGGTTGAATGACAACCTCATGCTGTGTTAACGGCACCTTTGCCTGTGACACACCTACACACTGCAGCCGACACACTAACGTGTCGCGACACACAGTTTGGAAAGCACTGACTTAGGTGGAAGTGAATAGGACATCCTCAGAAGGTGGCAATTTCAGCACAGGTGAATAATTAATTTAACAGACAGACACACATGCCAGAGAAGTTCGGTCTGCTGAAGTTAAAGGGCACCTAAGTACTAAACCAAAACTCTCTAAAAACCATTACACAGACTGAAAACCAAACAGTACATGTTATAAGCAAAAAAAGATACCTTTAAATAGAATAAAAGCTGTGAAGTGAAAGGTCCACTTTAAATAAATAACTAAAATCCTATTGGCTGCTGATATTGTGCACAGTGTTAAGGCTTATAAATTACTGTCAAATGTATTGCCAATCACTTGGATACTGTTTCTACCTCTGGGTCCAGGCATCTGGCCTCAGTCCATGTTCAATGGCTGCATTCTCAGCAGGAAGTCCAAATGCATCCCATCCCATTGGATTAATGACCTGATAGACAAAGTAACAGAAATAAAGATAATGCACAAAAACTGATATAAAAAATAGAGATGGACAACTTAACTGTCGTTGGACTATAAATTCCATCATCCTTAGGTGACTGATGGTTAGCTGAGAATAATCAAAACTGCAGTTAAAAAGTTTTAGAGCCATAATGCCCACCCTGATATAAAGAGAAAAACTGGCACAAGATAGAACTGAAACTGTCATACAGAAAAAAAGAAAAGTCTTAACATTAAAATATGTAAATGTTACTTAAAGGGATAGTAATGTTTCACAAAAACAGCAGCTCCAATTAATCTTTATAGTATTTGAGCCATAGAGAGTGTTATTTCAATACTGTCAGAGTTGTAGTTCATGAGTAATTGAATGATAAAGTATCCCTCTCCCTCCACTTTTACCTAGTGTAAGCCGCCTCCTCTCAGATGTGGAATCTGGTCTTGAGACCAGACAGCTCACAGCAAGGGACAATCTTCTTACTGTGAACATAAGGAAAACCCTGCCCCCCTTGACAGGTTTTTCCTTATGCTAATTGAAGATTGTCCCTCTCTGCGATTCCACCTGGACACCACCTTGCTGCTCTGAGGTGAGCAGTGTTACATCAATAAAAAGGGTGGGAAGGGATACTTTATGATTCAATTACTCTTGGCCCAATTACTTTGAAGATTAATTGGAGCTGCTTTTATTGTGAAACATTACTATCCCTTTAAGCTTATGTCTTCCTCTACAGCAGTTTGTGTTGATTGTTACCTCATCTCTTTAAAACTGGTGGCTATATGGTTACTATATGGCTGTAATGGATCCCATCATACTCTGCAGTATGTAATTTTTTTATTTGCATTAGCCATTAAAGTGATAAGGTAGGAAAGTCTGAGGTGTGAGGGGGTCATTTCATGCACCTTCCAAAGACCTCTTGCGAAGTGCATACATATCCAGATTTATAGATCAATTTTATTGTTGCAAGTGAACATACAATATGTGCAATACAATAGGTACGCAATGTTCGAGAGTGAATCTCTTGTTACTGTGTGTGTGCAGAGTGCATCAGTGATGTAAGAGTGAGTGAAAAGTAAATCTGTACTGTATTTATGAGAAGGTGTAATTGTGGAGAACAGAGAACATGGAGAGTAAACGTGTATGTAATTTTAAAGTGGATCCCAATCAGAGTAAGTTTATATCGTATTTATTGGTTCCAGGACACCAGAATGTGCGTATAGAAAAAATCTGGCCACCACCCCAAACAAGTTGCACAGCACTTTTCTAGGTACTCAATTAACCCTCTGATATCTAATGCACCACCACTCTGGCATTCACAGTGTTAAACCCTTAAAGGGATAGTAATACTTGAAAATAAGTTTATTTTATATTGTAGCCCTTAAAAAAAACATGAAAAATGATATGTCTTATCTCCCAAACCTTTATGGTTTGGGAGATATTCAGAAGTAAAGTTTCCCCTGGAGTGACGTCATTGCTCCACCCTTCAGATTTGGAATCTGGTCCCGGGACCGGCTGTGCCTCTCCAGAAGTGCTGAGATCACCATCTTTAAAAAGAATGTCTTAATTGGAATGGTCTAGAACAGTGATTCTCAGCTCCAGTCCTCGGGGCACACCAACAGGTCATGTTTTCAAGATATCCCTAATTAATCACAGGTGAATCAATCACAATGCCTGAGCCACTAATTGCTCACCTGTGATTAAGCAGGAACAGCCTGAAAACCTGCACTGTTGGTGTGCCCCGAGGACTAACGTTGAGAAACACAGGTCTAGAAAGTGTGCTTTCAAGCCAGGCACACTTTGTAGATAGTTCCAATTAAGTAGTTCTTTTAAAAGATCGTGATCTCACCACTGCTAAAGAGCTGCTGGTTGCTCTGTGGACCGAATTCCAAATCTGTCCACTAGATGGCAGACTTGGCTGAAACAGCCAGGAAAAGAGAATTTTACTATATTTTACATGTGAATATCTCCCAAACCATAAAGGTTTGGGAGATAAGACTTATATCATTTTAAATGTTTTTTTAAGGGCTACAATATAAAATACAATTATTTTCAAGTATTACTATCCCTTTAAGGACCACAGTGGTGAGCAACATTTTGCGAAGCAATGTGCTGCACACACATCTGGTCCTTAAGGGGTTAAAAAGCCTTTTTATCTACTAAATAAAAAAAAACTGAAATTGAAATTACAAAATAACTGCAGTATATATATCAAATAAATACCACTGCTTTCAACAGATGTTTCTCTTTCATAAATAAACAGTAGTAGCAGTTGTCTGCCCCAGCCTCATTCCACATTTGTCTTATTCTTATTATCCATTTTTTTATAAAATGCCAGCTTGTTCCACAGCATTGTACAATTGGGAATAGCCAAACAAAGACATAAAACAGTACAGACAGAGCACAGAAAACAAAATGATCAGAGAGCATTGTTTGTGAGACCTTACAACTTAGAGGAAGGTAGGCTGGGAAACAAAAGGTGGAAGTGCACCCTGCCATGTGAGCAGCCAGGCAATGGGTGGGAGATAGAAATGCATTGTGATATTCAGATACAAATGGTGAAAGATTATTAGTATGTTATGAACAATTTACCTCATATTTCCAAAATGTTTATATCGATACACAGGAACAATTCAAAGAATGTTTTTCAGGAGATCAATAAAGTAAAGAGGTAAGTATAGTAAATAATGAGAATCTAGTCTAGAGTTAGACAACATAAGTTCTTTGTTCTATAGTGAGTACAATCAAATTGGATTGTGGGAAGACTGAGAGAAGTGACTGATGGCAATAAACAATGTCAATTATAATTGTCTTTTTGAGGCTATGTTAATTTCTTTGTTTAATTAATAATTACAATAAATCAAGAGACTGCTGATTTCAGGGTTGATGGCATCCACATATTGGGGCAGGGTTACTAATGGCTGGGTTTTGAACACTGTGCCTGCATCTCTGATAGAGACCATAATCCGGACACGAAGGTGAACCACACACACTCTCTGAGCAAGCCCAACACATACTAAGCCATACATACACATATACAGTCAGACATCATGAATGCCTCATACATACTTTCACACAGAAGCTGTAACTCATACACATACAAAACCTGCACACACTTAATTCCCATTTATTATGCAACTTCTTTGACCCTCACAACAAGAAGTGGAGTGGCTCCTACCTTAACCAGTGAAGAGTTGAAGGAAGGTAGCAATTGAGAATGAGCCAAAAGAACACCTCATAACTGGGAATACCAGTCACAAACAGGATCAAAGAGTGTTTACACTTTAAATCAAGTAAAGGCAATCTACAGCTATTTGACAATACACATGTATATATATGAATGTGGACTATGTAATATGCAGATGTGCCCTTGCTGCAGTCAAAATCAAGAGATAAAGGTGATGGCTGCAAAGCTAGATTGTCCCATCCCCAGCTGAGCCGGGGTCACACCAGGAAGAAAAGAGATGGGCATACTGCAGGGAGGCAGAAAGGAAGTCAGAAGTTGTCAGGTAGTAAGGCTGACAGCAAAGCCACAACCTTCAACTGTGACAGACCAGGTCAGACCCAAGGGAACCACTAGAGGGGTGAGGATCAGACACTGATAGAAAGCCAAATGTGAGCTGGCATCTACTAGTAAAAGGTGATGCAGAGACTGATGTTAATGGCAGGATCTGAATCAAGGAAAACATCAGCGGAGAGAGATGATCTGATGCTGTTTGGAAAGGTGGATGAAAACATGTACCCACTGGCTTAGTGTGAAGCAGTGTCCATCGGTGATTAGCCAGAGAAAGGTGGTCAGGAACAGTCAGAAAGCTGCGAGCAATCGAACTACCAACTCTAAGGAGAAAAAGTTGAAGTCAAACAAGCAAAGGTCAGGATTGGCAGAGTTCTTTCTGCAATGATGAATAAGAAGCCAGGTAAAATCTCCAGTAAAAAAAAACGAGTCTTGGCAACGACATCCAGGAAGCTCATAGAACTGGCAAGCAAAGTAAGAGGAAGGGAAACAAAATAGGGCAGCTGACAAATGGAAACAGAAGGCACATCCAGACACACAGCATAACAGCCAATTTACAACGAATAAGAGAACACCTGAAAACTTGATTCCACAATTCTAAACCTTGAAAGCCAATAACATATTTGAGTGTCACGTCAGATGGAACAATTGGGTAGATTCCATAAAGGGGGCTTCTGAACAACACTTTTTTCATGTGTGTCCCAGACTTTATTGAGGACAAAGTGCTCAAGAGTTGGAGGTTAGTGCTAGAAATAGTAGATGTGAGATTTGTGAGTTTTTGTGATTTGCATTTATACATACATTTAAATAATTATACACCCATAAGTACAACACTTCACTAATGTACCACATATATCATTACACATACATGCATACTCATATCACATATATCCACACATATACCCCATTTTCTCTTGATTATCTGATATTTTTTCATTTGCTAGATGCTCTATTTATCATTTATTGTTATATTTTCATTTGACAATTAATAGGGTTTTAGTCTTACCATGTTAAATCATATTCTCTTAGTCCATATGGAACACAAGTACCATGGGGATTGATTTTCCTTTGGAAGGTGGAACACATCAGAAGACAAGGTCTCGAGGGTGGAGCCTTTTACCTCTCCTTCTGCAGGCCACCCTAGCCCCACCTCCAGTTTTTGATGTGAGACAAACTCACCAGTTAAGGACAGCAAGAGAAGAGGTAAGCTTCTGTGAGAGAGACCATAGAAGGACTCCCACGACCAGACAGGTGAGACTAAGAGAGGTCCATTTCTCTGGGTAGGGGACCTGTATTCCATATAGACTAAGAGAACAGGATTTAACAAGGTAAGACTAAAATCCTGTTTTCTCTTGTCGTCTAATATGGAATAGAGGTACCATGGGGATATACCAATAGTAGGCTCCCAGAGGTGGGAAAAAGGAGAAAGGACATCACTCCTGTGCCGATGATATCCGAGTTCCCTAGGACTACCCAGAATCAGAAGAGCCCAAAGTAAAAATAAGTGTCAGACTAAAAACATTGCACAGCACACAACAAACAAGAGCCAACCGGGCTCAAACCAGTTGAACAACAGTAAGGTGCAGGAAAAAGTAGGCCCTTAGACAGGCAGAACTAGTTGAATGATCTTCTTGCCAAAGCTGGCTTCAGCTGAAGTTAAAAGGACACTAAGTACTAAGCCAAAACTCTCTAAAAAAACATTACACTGACTGAAAACCAAACACAGAATGTTTTCTACCCCTGGAATGTGAATGGCGGAGATTGCTGGAACGTGGGCTTCTTCCCAGGTTAGAATGTACTTCACCTCGTACCAGATGTGGCAATTTGAGTGTCCCCCTGAAGACTGATGTAAGCCACGGGCGTGGCATTGTCCGAATGGACTCTCACATGATGACCCTTTAACTGAGAGGTCCAGTACACCAAAGCAAAACAGATTGCCCTGAGCTCCAAGACACTGATGGACTGAAGAGACTCCTCCGCAGTACAACTGCCTTGGATCCCCAATTGACCCAGTACCGCACCCCAGGCACTCAGACTGGCATTCGTCGTGACCATAGTCCATTCCGTGATCACAAATGGCTTTCCCAGGTCCAGCTTGCTCGGTCGCAACCACCACCCCGGTAAACTCTCGAGGAGCTGATGCCAGGTTAAATGACAGAGCGGTGAGCTGGTAATGCTCCAAATCCAAGGCAAATCGCAGATAGCATTGGTCTGGGTAGATCGGGATGTATAGGTATGCATCCTGAAGGTCTAGAGATGCTAGATACTCCCCTGGGCACATCCATGCGATGACAGAGCGCAAGGACTCCATCTTGAAGGGAGCAGTCTCCACATACAAGTTGAGACTCTTGAGGTCCAGAATGGGACAGCAGTCATCATCCTTCTTCAGAACCACAAGCAGGTTGCAATAGAAACCTGAACCTTGCTCCTGAGGAGGTGCTGGAATCATAATCTTCTTGTCCAGCAGTGATTGCACCAGGATTCCGCAAGTCAGGCAGACGAGAGCTTTACAGACTTAAGCCTTGAAGCTGCATGCTTGGGCTGCCAATGCTGTCTAGGCTTGACAGGGGGAGCAGGTTGAAGGCCTACAAAGCTTGCGGCCTTTGCATCTCGGTTTGGCATCCATAGTAGGAAGCTTAGTGGACATCTGAGGCAAGAGGGTGTTATTGCCCCCAGTGGCATCACTGATGATCTGCTACATCTCTAGTCTAACAGAGTTTTGCTCTGAAAAAGTAAGGAAATCAGTAACTTCTTAGAAGACTGATCTGCAGACCAAATCTTAAGCCACAAGGTGCTTTGCTAAGTAAAGCTGAGGCTCTGGCAGACAGACTGACCATCTCATAGAGGGCATCTGAAACATATGTGTTAGCCTCCATCATGTTGGCCAGAAAAGCCAATAAGTCCTCTTTCGGGCATCCTCACTGACAGCCTCTATCATCTGTTCAATTCAGACTGCAACAGTTCTGCTGACACAGACAGAGGCAACGCAGCCCTAAGGGCCACAAAATTAGACCTGAGGATTGAGTCAAGTTTCTTATCCATCACATGTTTGAGTCATGCAGCATCCGCCAACAGCAGAGAAGCTGACTTGGATAGCATGGAAATTGGGGGATCCACAGAAGGAGGAGAGGTCCTCTGCACCAAAGCTGTCTCAGAAAAGGGGTAGAGCTTAGAAAACCCTCTTACAGATAACCTTTTATCCATAAGGATCTGATCAAGAGTGACACTAGGGGGAAATACAGTAGAGGATTTCCTATGCTTCTGGAAAACATCGGTAGAGGATGTACGCTCATCAGGGGTGTCAGGGACCTGAAGGGTCCTCAAAATAGCCCTGATAAGCCCCTCAAAAAAGGGGAGAGGGTCAACCTCATAAGAGTCCCCATAGTCCCCATGTCTGGAGGGGCCCGGTGGAGTAGTAGGAGCCATAGCACAGGGGGCAGAGAGATCCAGAATACTCTCAAGGGAGACCCGGTTTGACATGAGGAACAGTAAGCAAGGGGTGGGTCAGAGATGCCACTGGGTCCTAAGCCTTATATCTAGCCCCATGTCCCTTACGATCTGACATCCTGACAGAAGTAGTGTCTAAACTAGCAAAAATCACTAGTACCAGTTCCCCAGACGAATAGTTCACCCAAGAAAAGGCCAGAAAGTTCATACCTGGCAGTCGAAGGGTTAATATGAAGACGGAGAGCAAGGAGAGTCTGCCTCTGCATAGGATAAGCAAGAGAGAAGTAAAACAGCAACTGCAAAACAGGAAGCCAATCTGAAGGAATCCCACTAAAAGGGCATTTTGGGTAATGTAGTCATCTCTGTTGCTGTTGCCTAGCAATGCCTACAACACCATCCACGGACCCTCAAAACACTCAGGACATGAACCTGATGAAAGGCGAGGAAACAAGGAGAATGAGCCCACTCTGACCTCTGTATGACCAACAGTTGCAGAAATATGCCCATAGATGTCAATGGAGTAAAGATGGCGGCTGTGCAGTAAGCATCCTTAAAGGAGCTATGCAGCAGAAAAACAGTAAAATTTTAAGGTACTCCAAATGACCCACTGAACTAAGGAAACATGGGGGTGGCAGAAACAGTCCCCTAAAGGGGATAGCCTAAGAAAAAGCCCCCCCCCCCCAGCCTGGAGAAACGAACAGGTAAGAGGGCCACTGGTCCCAATGCAGCCATCCATGCTCCATAAACCAGGAGGAACAGTAATAACATACCCAATATGAGTGCAAGAATCCAAAGGTTCAGAGAGACCCCTGAATGAAGAGGCACAAGTCAGGACAAAGTGGACCACTGAAAGGGTTACTCACCAATCTTCATCTTCTGTCTTCAGGTTACCATTGTGAAGAGAGCAGAGCCTCAGAAAGGTCCTCCTAAGAGTGAAAACTTGGGTTGCAAGATTATCTCCACAGGGCTGCAAGGGTCCACACATCACCTGCACATTGGTCAATCCACTCCAGAGAAGCCCAGTAATGGTAACATATTTACAGGAAAAAACAATTAATAAATTAAAACAAAGCAGCAGTGTTCCAAGCCATGTCCATTCAGTCAGCAACACTTCAAAAACTGGAGGCAGGGCTAGGTTGGTCTGCAGAAAGGGAGGGAAGGCTCCACCCTCAAGATCCTGTCTTCTGATGTGTTCCACCTTCCAAAGGAAGATCAATCCCCATGGTACCTGTATTCAGTATTGGACAATAGAGAAATTTGTTTTACACACTTGATTTTCTGTTTGGTTTATTTTCTGCATTTACATTTTCTTTGGAGACTTTATCGTTAGGCATTGCAAAATATAGGAGATGTAATGTGATGGTGGCCAATTAGCTTTTCCTCAGAGTTACAGGCATTTCCTTTGAGGTCTATGGTGTTTATTTCTTAGGGGAAATAGACGTACACTCAATGTAATATAATTGAAGAATTAGGAAAGCTATGGCTGAAGTGACTTCTGGAGCTGCCAAACATCTAATCTGTTGCCATGAAATCTAGGTGTAAAGGGCAAATTAGCCCTTTAAGGACATAAATTGAGGGTAATCACAAACATTCACCAAAATGTTTTACCTTGTATCCTAAAACATTTCTGAAAACAGTGTTAGCATAAGGGGAAATATGTGTGCAAGCCCATCTTTAATGGAGATACTGAGCAAGATGAACTACATTCCCATGTTGTGCCTACCCTATTAAAGATTAAAAAAAACTGACGGAAGACAATGCACTAGATTTGAGATCTAGCCATTCTACAAGCTACAGTGAGGCTCTGGGTCCCCAAAGAGAATATAAAACCTAATTAACTGCATATACTTAATCTCACATTCACAGACTATGCTAGCAGCAACATCTGCTTTCAAAGCACTTGGCCTGGGAGTGTAGACACTTCAATATCATACACCACTTTGCATTGACCTGAAAAAAAGAAGATATCACTGTGGCTAAGAGCTCAGTTTTAGCCATTTTATGTCAGGTTGATGACCCAGTCCCTTTTTAACCTGACATTACAGGAGACCAGCATAGCATTACACTATTACATGTCATCAGCAGGGCTATACTCCACTGCAGAATGAGATGACCTGGTAATTATATTTTAGAAAAACAACCCTTCTATGGCCTCAAAACAAACCCAGCACAGGCAAATTAGTGATATTAGCAATGAGAGCAGGCAGGTAATCTTAAATATTCCAATTTTGTACAAATAAACTTCTCCCGGATATGGGAGTAAGAGACCATGAAATTCATTTATACACAGAACAAAATAATAGGTTTCATTTTTTAATGGCACATTCACTTTCATGACTTCTATACTAATTATTCCACTGTTGTGATGTTTGATATTTTACAGAAAATAAATGTGCATCTGTAGATTATCTGTATTACTGTTGATGGTAGGAAAAAACTATTCTAGCTCTCTCTATTGTGCCCTCTTAATGGTTTACTTATACATGGAACATAAATTTCTCCCTAAGAAGGCTTTACAACATGAACCCAGCCACGCTAGGAAACAACAGGAAGGTATGAAAGACAGACACTAATTGTACCAGAAGGAAGCAATCTGTTTCCCTGAGGCTGTCATTATACTACAACTCCCATCATCCTAAAAAAAAAATTACTTCAGGCTGAGGATGATGTGAGATATAGTCCAACAACAGCTAAAGATGCCAACCATATTTTTGGGCTACTGTTCCAAAGAAAACTAATTTTGTGACACTAGTAAGCACTGTACAAGACCCTGGACAGCAGAGACATTTCAGTGCGTTGCTTTGCGATATGTTCCAGTGCAATGACTGCAATACATTTCACATACAAGTAGAAGGACACAAAAGTAATAATCCATTGAAACATAAACTTTGACTGCAAGTAAGAAACAACTGGCCTATCTAGTTTGTCCATTTCATTATCTATTTAAAGGAATACTAATACCTATTAATAACCAACCCGGAATTTCCTTACTGCCTCCAGAAAATTATAATGGCCACTATGTATTTAACCCTTGCATCTTGATATTAGACAGAACATCTTTGATCAGTGCTGATCCACAGAGGTAGACATGACCCATGCTGGACTACTGTAACTCAATGCCTCACACTGCACATGTGCCATAATCTTCTACTGCTCATGCACTCTGCTTGCTTCATTTGAAAAAATAAAAGAAATTGCTTACGTTCCAGTGGGTGGAGTTTGGGGGACCAGTAGCCCTGCTAGTCATTTTTGGCTCTGGGGATATGGCATTCAGGACTGAGTGATGATGTTTTCTCCTGAACAAAGGCTCAAGGGTAAAATGTGTAATGGACGTTATACATTTCTGGCAATAGTAAATTTAGGGGGTTATAAAAATTAATTGATAGTGTTCTTTTAACAAGCGATGCAGATGAACTGGTGTATAAGAGACACAAAGTTTTCAAAGGCGATGGGTAGGAATAAAAAGTAAATAATTAGTTTTATCTATAAGACATAGTGGAACAAAATAAAAGTATAGGCAATTTGACTGCATATAATGCACTTACAGAATATGTAAAGGTGGAAAGGACGAAGACTCTCACTTTAAACTAATTCAGAGATTGTAAGAAAACATAAAGTATTATACATACCAATTGGCATTATTTAAATTATAAAAATACTGTTTTAGGAATTGAGACCCAAGCAGAAAGACGATAAAATACTTATTTTCGAATATATTCAAAGGTAATTTTTTTCCTACAAGACATTTTCGTTTATTTCAGTGAGAAATTTCAGGTTGGTTCCAAAGAAATCATATATACTGTGGCTTTTCCTGCTTCATAAGACACTGCAGGGGAAAGCTTAAAGTGTTAGTAATGTCTAAAAAAAAGTTTTTTGCGTTTAGAAGAGCTTAAAAAGCTGATCTAAATGCCAAAAAAGTATCTTTCAAACTGCTATGGTTTAAGAGATACGGGCGTTTAAAGTTTGCCGTTTCCTACTGACAGCTGCGTGTCGGTCGACACGGTGGCGCTTGAGAAGTGCCGAGATCTCATTACTTACACGGAATCCCTTCATTGGAATGGTCTAAAACGTGTGCCTAGTGTTCAGGCACATGTTTTAGACCATTCCAATGAAGGGATTTCTTGTAAGTAACAAGATCTCGGCACTTCTCAAGCGCCACCGTGTTGACCGACACGGATCTCCTGCTGACAGCTTTACAGCTGTCAGTAGGAAACAGCAAACTTTAAACGCCCGTATCTCTTAAACCATACGTTTTTTTTTTTTGCATTTAGATCAGCTTTTTAAGCTCTTCTAAATGCAAAAACTTTTTTTTTAGACATTACTAACACTTTAATTCAAAAGTGATTACAGCTCATGTTTTTGAATTTAACGCTGTGGCAAGGTGGTGCTACTGCTGTCTATGAAGCTTTTGTATGCAATAAAATCTCTCTATAAACAGGGCTGGATTTCACACTAGACAAAGCAAACAACTGCCTAAACTCCAAATTTGAGGGAAGGCTCAGGTGTACTTGCTTCACCCTCATTCTGATTTGTGGGTGCTGCCAGTGGAAACACAGTTTAAACCCCTTTACAGGCTATTATTTAACCTCTCAGTGTAGTGAAAATGGCTATTTGAAACTTGTAAACAGGAGCAATTTTGGCCTTTTTAGTATGCTTTTGTTCAAATGTATTTTTCCTCTAATTCATTTAGTCTACCCACAAAAATGATATATAATTTTTAACCCTTTAAGGACCCATGACGGTCCTGGACCGTCATGGGTTGCAGTCCCCTTAAGGACCCATGACGGTCCAGGACCGTCATGGCTTAAATGATAGCAGCGTGCATTAATTCCAGGCTGAGACTGAATGCTCCGAGACCGGGGCGTTCAGTCTCAGCCCTTCTTGCCTTTGCTGGTTCATGCGATCGCCGTATCAGCGATCACATGTACCGGCAAAGTGACAGACAGAGACAGCAAAGAAAGCATGCTGTCTGTGCCTGTCAAGTCTGCCTCTGGCTCCGTTGCTATGAAAGTAACGGAGACAGAAGTAGACAGGAGACACCTAGTGGTGAAAGAAAATACAGCAGCTAGGGGTATTAACCCCTTCACTGCTGGTGCCAAAGGCTTGCTAAATGCAGGTCAATTTCTGACCTGCAATAATTTTTTTTTTTTTTTAAACACAAAACACTTTTTTTTTTTACAAAAATATTTTATTTTTAAAAAAAATAATCTAATTAAACAAAAGTGGAAGTGTGATTGTTGTGGAGCTATGTAATACACTTATATACACCGCCAAATGTCACGGATAAAAAAAGTGTCAAAACAGGGTGGGAAAAAGGGACATTTTCACCCAGGGGGGACAGTGGCCACTTTAAACTGTGCATTTTGTAGGTATGACTGACCAGTGATACCTTTCATACAGTCTCCATAAAATTTTAACCCTTTGTGCCCAATTGATCCAAAGAGAAAAACCAAAAATGATGTTTTTTTTACCTTTTTTTTTAATTTTAATAAAGTAAATGGTGGGTTATCCATATAAGTAGGGTATCAAATGAAAGCCCTATTTGTGCTTAAAAAAACAGTATATAATTTATGGGGGTGGAATAAAAGACTTAGAGGGAAAACATTGCTGAACAAAGATATAGTCAAAAAGGTCAGAACTGCTCCGGTCCTTAAGGGAAAACGACCTCAGATTTTCCCGGTCCTTAAGGGGTTAAGCATAAGTAGGGCTTTATTTTGATACCACATTTATATGGATAATACACCATTTCATTTGATAAAAAAAGAAGAAAATGAAAACCAAAAAACATTTTTTATAGGTTTTCCTGTCATAATATGTGCTCAGTTGGTCCATTTTCAACAGGGACTGGATATAAGGTATGAACGGTCATTCAAACCTCCCAAATGTCCCTTTTTAGGGGTTACTGTCCTTCTGAGGCAACAATATAAATGATTCCTTCCCTAGTGTCCCTCTTTTAGGCAGACTATGTGGTGTCTGTATATCCAGTCTTGTGAAAAAGAAAGTACTCCCTCTTTGAATTCTATTGTTTTATATATCAGGACATAATAAAAATCATCTGTTCTTTAGCAGGCCTAAAAATTAGGTAAATTCAACCTCAGATGAACAAGAACACATGACATATTACACCATGTCATAATTTATTTAACAAAAATAAGACCAAAATGGAGAAGCCATGTGTGAAAACGTAAGTATACTGATTCCATAGGAATTAAGATGCTAAGTAGCAGATATATGCTGCTAATCAAATGCCCTTGATTAACTGATCATCAGCAAGTGTGACCACCTCTATAAAAGCCGAAGTTTTAGCAGTTTGCTGGTCTGGAGCATTCAACTGTGTGTTAACACAATGCCAAGGAGGAAAGACATCAGCAACGATCTTAGAGAAGCAATTGTTGCTGCCTAACAATCTGGGAAGGGTTATAGGGCCATTTCCAAACAATTTGAAGTCCAACATTCTACAGTGAGAAAGATTATTCAAAACTGGAAAACATGCAAGACAGGTGCCAATCTTCCCAGGAGTGAACGTCCCAGCAAATTCACCCCAAGGTCAGACCATGCAATGCTCAGAGAAATTGCAAAAAATCAAATAGTTATATCTCACACTCTACAGGCCTCAGCTAGCATGTTAAATGTTAAAGTTCATGACATTACAATTAGTAAAAGACCGGACAAATATGGTTTGTTTGGAAAGGTTGCCAGGAGAAAGTCTCTTCTCTCTAAAAAGAACATAGCAGCATGGGTTAGGTTTGCAAAGTTGCATCTGAACAAACTACAAGATTTCTGGAACAATGTCCTTTGGACAGACAAGACCAAAGTGAAGATGTCTGGCCATAATGCACAGCACCATGTTTGGCGAAAACCAAACACAGCATATCAGCACAAACACCTCATACCAACTGTCAAGCACGGTGGTGGAGGGGTGATGATTTGGGCTTGTTTTGCAGCCACAGGACCTGGGAACCTTACAGTCATTGAGTCGACCATGAATTCCTCTGTATACCAAAGTATTCTAGAGTCAAATGTGAGGCCACCTGTTGGACAGATAAAGCGTGGCCGAAATTGGGTCATGCAACAGGACAATGATCCCAAGCACACCAGCAAATCTACAACAGAATGGCTGAAAAAGAAAAGAGAGAATCAAGGTGTTGCAATGGCCCAGTCAAAGTCCAGATCTCAACCCAACTGAAATGCTGTGGTGGGACCTAAAGAGAGCTGTGCATAAACAAATGCCCACAAACCTCAATGAACCGAAGCAACGTTGTAAACAACAGTGGGCCAAAATTCTTCCACAACAATGTGTGAGACTGATAATGTCATACAGAAAATGATTACTTAAAGTTATTGCTACTGAATCATAAGGTGTACTTAGTTTTTCACACATGGCTTCTGCTTTTCTGCTTTATTTTTGTTAAATAAATCATGACACTGTGTAATATGCCATGTGTTGTTGTTCACCTGAGGTTGTATTTACCTAATTTTTAGACCTGCTAAGGAACAGGTGATTGTAATTATGTCCTGATATGTAAAACCATAGAATTCAAAGAGTGTACTTTCTTTTTCACACGACTGCATTTGTGTTTCACATTTCAACCACAGTAATAAAACTCTCATTAATGTCTGTTTAAACTTCATAATATGTGTTTATAAATCAGGCTGAATAAATAAATTACCTTGATCTTGGTCTAAACTGCTCTGCTTCTAGTTCTGCCCTAAGCACTGTAAGTGTAATGATTGCTGCCCTTTCCCCCATGGGAATGTCTATTCTCTGCCTCGCTCTTCTCACTATCACTGTGAGGAAGAGACAGTCAGAGAACAGTGAGAAAGGAAATGTATTCTATTTGTTTCCTTTGTCTTTGGCTCAACCGGCACATGTGATCACTAAAGGCATATTGAATGCCTTGCCAAGGGGCACCTAGGATGTAAATGTGGCCTTGTCTATATACAGCAATAGCTACAGTGCCACCAATAAAATGGGCAAAAAAATTTAAATTCCCAAAAACATGTTTGTTCTATAAAAACATTTAGATAAAGCATATCTAAGCAGCAAAACAATACTTGCTTTACGAAGCTGGAAAAGCCTTAAAATATAGGTATTTTTAATAAGGGTTTACTGGCCCTTTAAAGCATTATTTTTTTAAATAAAAATGATGAGAATAACATAATGAAAGCCTAATAACAGAGAACATTTTCAGCCATGTGTAACACATTATATAGTCTGCCTGCCAATCCATTGTACACAATAACAGAAGCACAACCCAGCATAACACAAAAGCATTTTCAATGTGTTTGGTGGGTGGAAGACAAATTCTAAAGGAAACAATGCTGTTTACCTAAGAGGAAGTAGTTCACAGAAACAAAATATGTCTGGAAGCAGATGTTTTGCAGATAATAAAACCAAATTCACTTTCTTAAACATATATTTTAATTCTCTTAGAAAAGAAGGCAGATGCCTTTCACATGATTCAACAATATGCTTTTATTCTTGGCCAAGGAAGAAGGTGATTGTGGGGGATAAACAACATAGAAGTAGTCAATCATTGCCTCTCCAGCTGTAAGGTACTACAACTCCCATCAAACACCCTTGAATATCAGAGGGGTTAGAAATACAATGCAAAGCATACTTTTCTTGAATGCAAAGGGTTAAAAGTGTGAGAGAAGCAGAGTGGCGGGTATTTGGGTTTCACGGATGCACTTCTCAGTGAATGCTGAATGTGCTTTTTAATCAGTGAAAACTCAGGAGCTTAAAGGGATAGTAATGTCTATATTAAAGTTTAGCTCTTCTATATTGTTTTTATAACATGCAGCACTATGTTTAAGTACTTAAAGTTCTGAAATTATTCCCCCTTCTGGCCACCTCCCCTTACAGCTGCAATCCAGTCGTGAGACTGATGGATGCAGCAAGGGACAATCTTAAGTCAGTATGTATAAGGAAAACCCTGCCCCCGTTGATGAAGCAGGGCAGGATTTTCCTTTTGCTTACTGAAGATTGGCCGTCGCTGCACTCCATCCGGACCACTCCCACATGCAGCGTGATGTGGCCAGAAGGGGCATCATTTCAGCTTTAATATCTTTTGAACTACAGAACTGTAAGTAATTAAACATAGTGCTGCATGTTATAAAAACTATATAGAAGACTCGGAGATAAACTTTAATATAGACATTACTGTCCCTTTAACAAGTGAGCACTGTATAAAAGTAAACTCACTGAGAGGTCCAACAATGACTTTTAATCTTTTAAGCACCACTACGTTGAACACTGCTTTGCAATGACCTGGATGCCTCTCTGTCAATTAACCCGTTGAGTGCCAGAGCAATGCGTTGGATACCTCTTTGACACTTAAAGGGTTAAATTAGCATTGCCCCTTTAATTATAATATTACATCTCTGTGAGAGCAGATGCTTTCTCCTCACCTATCAATCACGGGGATCCCACAGCAACAGACCCTTTACTAGCAGTATCAATCTACCACAGTGGTTCTCAATCCTCTAGCATGCAATCTTGAATTTTCAAGGCACCAATGGCATTATATAGGGATTTTCTCAAAGACTTAAGGAAGGGTAAAGTACATAAATATATAGTTATCCTTAGGTCTCGTAGTCAGAATGACAACAAAGAGAATATTGTGAATAATAAATTCCATTAGAAACTCATCTTCATCAATTTTGGCAAAGTCTTCATAGAAAAAGTAGGACACTCTAAACTGGTTTCCATGGCACATGAAGTGCTACAGCGCCTGGCTGAGAATCACTGATTTATGCCCTCTCTTTTCCAACTGTCATTACAAAGCATGATAGATCAATTTGTGAAGCACAAACATCGGCTTGTTTGTTTCAGCAGGTATGGTGCTCATCTGATGTCCCCGCTTCTGCTGTTTTCCTACTGTCTACCATGGCTAGGGATATTAGGGACACCTCCTCGATATGCCCTGATAAAGGGGAGATCTATCTATCAAATACTCTTACTGATCTTCAGCTTTGAAGGATCAGTGACACTGCTCAGCTGATTGCTCTGCACTACCTCTCACTGATCTGCACACCATAAATGCACCAGAGTATTTGATACACAGATATCCCTTGCACTGAGGCACATCGTGGGTGTCCGCTTCATTTCCCTAGTCACGGTAGGCAGCAGTTGGTACATAAGGTGAGCACCACACTTGCTGGATCAAGCAAGCCAGTGTTTGTACTTTGGATATTGTGTTCCATCCTGCATTGATATGACCCTTAGAAAGTGGAGGTGTAATAGTTGGTTAATGTAAGTAAGGGTGTGACCTGACTGTGTGTTGCTGTAGGGTCATGTGTCCCAAAAATATAATGGCAGGAATAAGTCCATAGTTAATTTTATTTAAATAAATTAACCCTTCTAATAGCACCCTGGTTGACAAGCACTTTTACAGTCTTCTTCATGCAGAGTAAAACAAGAATGCATACTCACACTATGATATTTTTTCACCAAAATGTTATGACAGCACAAACTTATGGTTTGAGTCAATAGCACTAACTAGTGTCTACATTCATGGCAACTTTTCACTTATAATACACTCTACAGTAGAGTGTGAGTTATTTACTGTGGCTTGCCATAGTAAGTGATAGCAACAGTACCGCCTAGTGACCAGAATAGAAAATTGCAGTTTAGTTAAAATACATACATACATACATACATACATAAATAATAATTATTTGAGTACCCATAACTTTTGAATTAAAAATCATACAGGACATATTTTTTCTCATAACAGTTTATTTGTCCTATATCAGGTACTAGATATCTGGTCTTGCAGAACTCCACACTCTTGAAGCTGAGAAAGTCCTTAGACTTCAGTGGGACGTATTTGCAGTCCTTGAGTCCTACAAAACAGAATGTCTGCCTCCGCTGATTTGATATCCAGTACTAATTAACCATTGCTTTGGCCCTTAAAGGGTTAAAGATAAGTTTTTAGAGAACCAATCCCCACTGAGTTCATAGTAGCAATCTGTATTTTCTACCCTGATTAAGGCATATAGAGGGTTTTTTATTAGGTAGTGCTGGTGTTCTTTTAAGACAGTAGTTCTCAATTTTTTTTTGCTCAAGGCACCCGTAGCACACAGTCAGGGCACACCAAAATTTTGTAAGTCAGTTGTCAAGGAGTAATGTACAAATACATAAATATATAGTTTTTTTAAGCCATGCATTAACCCCTTAAGGACCAGGAAAATCTGAGTTAGATTTGACTTAAGGACCGGAGCAATTTTGACTTCTTTGACTATGTCTTTGTTCAACCATATTTTCTCTTTAATTCCTTTTGTGCACCCACATAAATTATATACTGTTTTTTTAAGCACAAGTAGGGCTTTCTTTTGATACCACAATTATATGAATACCTCATTGTTTAATTTGATTAAAATAGAAAAAAAGAGGAAAAAAATTGAAAAAAAACAACATTTTGCTTATATTTTCGTGTCAGGATTTGCATACAATTAGTTTATGACAAAAAAATACCCCTAAATATATTCATTTGCTTCTCCTGAATATAAGAATACCCCCATATGCCTAGTATTTCAATCACTTCCTCACATTTACAAGGTAAATATTACAAGATGGATGCCATTATTTCCAACTTGTAATTTCTCAACAATTGGCATGTGAGCATCATAGCTTAGCTGATGGTGCCAGAACCAAAAATGTCCCACAAAGGTATATGTTTCTGAAAACTACACAACATAAGGTAAATAATCAGGAGAATTTTGGAGTTTTTCATGCAGCTATTTTTCCAGAAAAAAATTTCAAAATTGTGGTAATATTTTGTTTTTTTGCAGTTTTCACACTTACATTTCAATACTACTGTTGATATCAAGCACATGATAGGTGAAGATTTTTAAAAATGCATTGTTTAGTGTTCAGCTCCTTCTTCTGAGTACGGCAATACCCCATATGCATAGGTTTCTCAAGGTTTGGGAGAGCTACGGGGCCCAAATTGGAACATGCGCGTTTCCAGTTTCACACTTTCAATTTTCACAGCTTGCATCACTGGTGCCATGTCTCATTTGGGGCTGTGTAACAGTGCTCCACTCTAAGATTTCCCCCCAAAAGTATATATTTTTGGAAAGTAGACACCCCAGGCTTTCATTTTATGTATGTTTTCAATTTTTTTACGCAGCCATTTTACCACCAATCGCTCGTAAATCTTGACGTAAGTTGAAAAAACAGCGTTTTTCACACTTGCACTTCAATGTTGATGTGAATTTCAAGCACATGATAGGTGAAGATTTTTAAAAATGCATTGTTTAGTGTTCAGCTCCTTCTTCTGAGTACGGCAATACCCCATATGCATAGGTTTCTCAAGGTTTGGGGGAGCTACGGGGCCCAATTTTGAACAAATATTGAGTTTTCACATCTTGGTTAACTGATGCCATTACTCATTTTGGGCTATGTTCCTGTGCTGCACTTTAGAATTTCCCCCCAAAAGTGTATATTTTTGGAAAGTAGACACCCCAGGCTCTCGTTTTAGGTGTGTTTTCCAATTTTATACACTGCCATTTTACCACCAATCCTGTGAAAATTTGACGTAAGTAAAAAAAATTCAGCATTTTTCACACTTTGCCTTCAATTTTGATGTGAATTTCAAGCACAGAATAGGTGAAGATTTTATAAACTGAATTGATTAGTGTTCAGCTCCTTCTTCTGAGTACGGCAATACCCCATATGCGTAGCTTTCTCATGGTTTGGGGGAGCTACGGGGGCCAAATTGGAACATGCGCGTTTCCAGGTTCACACTTTGAATCTTCACAGCTTGCGTTACTGGTGCCATGTCTCATTTGGGGCTGTGTAACAGTGCTCTTTTTTTAAGATTTCCCCCCAAAAGTGTATATTTTTGGAAAGTAGACACCCCAGGCTCTCGTTTTAGGTGTTTTCCAATTTTATACACTGCCATTTTACCACCAATCCTGTGAAAATTTGACGTAAGTAAAAAAAATTCAGCATTTTTCACACTTTGCCTTCAATGTTGATGTGAATTTCAAGCACAGAATAGGTGAAGATTTTATAAACTGAATTGATTAGTGTTCAGCTCCTTCTTCTGAGTATGGCAATACCCCATATGCGTAGCTTTCTCATGGTTTGGGGGAGCTACGGGGGCCAAATTGGAACATGCGCGTTTCCAGGTTCACACTTTGAATCTTCACAGCTTGCGTTACTGGTGCCATGTCTCATTTGGGGCTGTGTAACAGTGCTCTTTTTTTAAGATTTCCCCCCAAAAGTGTATATTTTTGGAAAGTAGACACCCCAGGCTCTCGTTGTAGGTGTGTTTTCCAATTTTATACACAGCCATTTTACCACCAATCCCTCGTAAACTATGACGTAAGTAAAAAAAAAAAAACAGCGTTTTTCACACTTAGGGTTGGCGGCAGTATACTGGGCTGCATACAAATTGGTTTGGGAAACAATTTCACCTAAAATGTCTTCCCCCAAAAACAAATCAAAAAAATGATCATGGATAAATCCTTCCACATCAATTTGAATCCCTGGGTTGCCTGTGAATTCTGAGATTTGTGGGCATAAATTGATACCCATTCATTAGGATCCGGAGTGGCAGGTGTTGGGGCATTTCTTTGGGCAGGTCTTTTGGCAGGTCTTTGGGCAGATCTTTTGGCAGGTGCTGGGGCAGTTGCCAGGGCAGCTCTTGGGGCAGCACTTGGGGCACTTCTTTGGTAGGTTTTTGGGCAGATCTTTTGGCAGGTGCTGGGACAGTTGCCAGGGCAGCTCTTGGGGCATTTCTTCGGGTAGGTATTTTGGTAGGTCTTTGGGCAGTTCTTTTGGCAGGTGCTGGGGCAGTTGCCAGAGCAGCTTTTGGGGCAGTGCATCTTTTCTTGACAGAAGGCCCAGCGTCATCACTAGAGCTGCTCTCACTTTCTGAAAACTGCGCTATGTCAAAATCTGACGCAGTGTCTGTTGCCTCAGAGTCAGACGCCAAAAAGGCATATGCCTCTTCAACGCTGTACCTGCGCTGCATTTTGCCCACTAAAAAAGCTTTTTTTTTTTTCTTACGCTATCCCTAAACCTAAATCTAACCCTAAAACTTACCCTAGCCTAAGTATATCCTGAACCTACCTAACCCAAGTGAACTACCTATCTAAACTGCACTTATTATATATATTTTTTTTGGGGGGAGGGTTTGGGGTTTTTTGGGTTTTTTATTTTTCTTACGCTATCCCTAAACCTAAATCTAACCCTAAAACTTACCCTAACCTACGTATATCCTGAACCTACCTAACCCAATTGAACTACCTATCTAAACTGCGCTTATTATATATATTTTTTTTTTTTTGGGGGGGGGGTTTGTTTTTTTTGTTTTTTTTTCCCCTAAACCTAAATCTATCCCTAAAACTTTCCCTAACACACGTCTACACTAAACCTACCCAACTACCTACCAAAATACCTAAACTATATTTATTATAAAAAAAAAAAAAAAAAAAATTTAAAAAAGTTTTTAAACATTTTTAAAAAATCTAAAAAAATTCAAGGGGGATGGGGGGTGTCCCACAGATCAGAAAACACTGATCTGCAGCAAATTGATCACTCCAAGAGTGATCAGATGGGGGGGCACTTATTGATCACTGCAGAACAGTGATCAAAGGGTTAATTTTCTTTATTTAAACTTTTTTTTTTACTTTTTTTTTTACAGGCACACTGGAACACCATCTCCCTCTGTCTCTCTCCACCTTAGCAGTATGCAAGGTGGAGGGAGGCAGAGAGATCTGACAGGGACAGTATTTACAAATACTGTCCCTGTCATTCAGGTTTTGCAACATGTGATTCGCTTTTGAAGAGAATCGCATGTTGCAACAATGTTTCAGCCGCTTGTTACTAAGTGTCCCGATACCGGGACACTTAGTAACAAGCGGCTTGAACTCTTCCATCGCTCCGTGCGGCCGCGATGGAAGAGTTTAACCCTTGACGTACCAGGACCGTCAAGGGTCGTTCGGTCACATTTACCCTTGACGGTCCTGGTACGTCAAGGGTCGCTAAGGGGTTAAGAATATCAAAACCAAACTTTATATAAATATATATAGATATATACACTAGTTGAACAGCCGTGTACACTGGCCAGAGTTCCAGGCAGCAATAGTCGCAATACAGTCATGCACAGTAGAGACTGCCCGCGCAGTGGCTGATAACGGAGCAGGGCGCTCCGAATTCAGACCGTAGTCCTCTCTGCTATGGCCGCAGAGTGGGCAGTCTGTACTGCACATGACTGCAGGGCGCGCGGGCATCTGTACTGCGCATGACAGCTTCTGACAAACATACATTAGCGAATTATTATATAGGATATATGAAACTTTAAATTCATATTTTTATCAAAGTCTTCATAGAAAATAAGGTGAACCCCAAGTGGATTTCCAAGGCACACAACAGTGCTGAAGCACCCTGGTTGAGAACAACTGCTTTCAAATCAATCATATTGAACTTTGTGATTGGTACTGTGCTAAAATATCATTTGACAAAGTGGTATCCAATAGACTCACTGGAAATGAGATGGTAAGTTCTTCTATCTGATAAAGCCCGTTCACAACAAATACAACTAACTTTTAAGCTGCTGAACTCCATAAAATAACAATTATCTAGTGGTTAAATCCCTGTCTTGGAAAACTGTAGATATTTTATAATCCCATGTGTATGGAAACATGACCAATTTGAATAAATTATAGCAGAACATTCAGTACGATTCATTCTTGGCTTGTTAGTTTTGAGATAAAACAAAGGACTGTAAATCCAACAAGTCACAGCACTGACTTTCAGAACAGATAATTTAATGTACCAATTTCTTCATTTTTTTCTGGCTCTTAAGAGAAATAACAAAATGAAGCTATTTCTATTTTGTTAAATCCCACTTCACCAAAAGCGGCTTAAGAGACTACAGTAAAGTCTCTGAGCTCCTTAATCTCCATCAAATATGATTGGAGTTCAAGTATGAAAACAATATATTGGACAATAGATACAATTCTCACTGGTTTTTCCATGCATGCGAGCATGAAAAAGCAAGCATCCACTGTAATTGCATATAAAAATTAAGTAATAAAGAAAATTTTCAGTCAGGACAAAGTACATTTAAAGGAGCAGTAAACTTTTTTTTATGAAAACAAATATTTTATAGAGCATTTCTAGCTGAATAAAACAAGGGTACTCCCACCACTGTCAGATGTTTTATTCAAAAATTATAGCAGTTTAAATAATCAGGAAGTTAATTTACTCTGTTTACTTCCTGATAGTTCTAACTGACAGGAAGTGACAGGCAGTTTCTATCACATTCTATGGATAACTGTATGTCTCTGACTTTTCTGACTTTCCTCTCCATTAGAATCTAACTAGGGTTGCCACCTTTTCTTCAAAAAAATACCGGCCAAGGCATTCCCTCCATAGACTTAACGTTGGAAAGAAGCAAACTTTTTACAGGCCTGCCGATACCGGCTGGGTGGCAACCTTAAATCTAACAGGAAATCTAATTAGAATTTGACCACTAGAGGGCACTGCTAATGTAAAAAAAAAAAAATGGGTTTAAACTGTAATAACTCTGGAAATATAAATCTCTTGGAAGTGGGCGTACCCTTATTTAACTCAATAGGAAAATCCCTACAATATATATTTTTTCATAAAAAAAGTTTTCTGCTCCTTTAAGACCTGTCACTCTCTTACCATCATTCGTACAAGGTGCATTTAAAGCAGCTGGCTGACAGGAAATAATGAGAGTTGCAGTGCGGAGGGCCTCTTATTGGAATCCCCCTGATTTAGAAACTTAAAGGATTAGTAAATATTCTTTTATAAAAAAAAATGTTATAAGGCTTTTTCTACTGAGTAAAACAAGGGTACTCTCACTACCTGGGGATTTCTCAATCAAAAATTATTGCAAACTTTTTTTTTTTAATACCAAATTGTTAGTAACAGTACCAACTAATGTCCAAAATGCAAACATTTATTTATTTATTTTTTAAATATATACACAGGTATACAATAAAGTCCAAAGGTTTGAGTCTACCATAAACAACTGGTTTTATTTGATCATTTTTAAAAAATAATTAAAAAATTGTAATCGATTTATTCAGGAATACATTATTTAACACGGAGACAAATCATTTTTTTTATCTCTTTGTTAAATCTTTATGTGAAATTGTCATTTAAATGAATATCCCCTTCACACACCATTTGCTTATAAATTTTCAAAATGGTTATGACACTGTATTTCATTCAAAGGGTAATATCCTAGAACACAAGTGAGTTGTATTTGTGTGTTAACAACACGTGATACTAATTCTATCAGTATGATACCTGCTAGTGCTTCTGTTATTGCTGCTGCAAGTGCTCCTGTTAGGGCCTTTGAAGAAGGACATCAGGTTAAATACCTTCTGTAATAATTTCAAAGAAGTTTAGTGAAGCAATTCAAGGACAAGTTGTTCTGAGTGCTGAAAAACATTATCAGCTCCAAATTGCAGCTAAATTAAATATTTCTAAGGTGGCAATACAATGCACACTGAAAAGATTTTCTGAAACCAAATCATTTTCATCTAAAGCAAGACCAGGCAGACCTAAAGAGACCACACCATCAGAAGACCAGTATAGCAAGCTAACATAATTACAGAATAGAACAGCACTGGCATCTACAATTTAAGCCCAGCTGAACAGGAAGGAGTTAAAGTAGTCATTAAGGCAAATGATCATATCACATACTGAGACTATTTGATTTTCAGTATGTACTAACCATAGGCGTGCGCAGCCAATTGCATTAGGGTGTGCACCCAAAAGCACAAACACACACGTGCGTGCGCGTATGTAATATATATGTGTGTGTGCTAGCTAAATAAATTATTGCCCCCCATCTGCTCCATATTGCCCCCATCAGCTCCAACTTGCCCTAACATTGCCCCCATAATCTCCACATTGCCCTCACCTCTGACTTGCCCCCATCAGCTCCAACTTGCCCTCATCAGCTCCAACTTGCCCCCATCAGCTCCAACTTGCCCTAACATTGCCCCCATAATCTCCACATTGCCCTCAGCTCTAACTTGCCCTCATCACCTCCAACTTACCCTCACATTGCCCTCATCAGCTCCAACTTGCCCCCATCAGCTCCAACTTGCCCTAACATTGCCCCCATCAGCTCCAGCTTGCCCTCACATTGCCCCCATCAGCTCTAACTTGCCCTCAGCTCCAACTTGCCCCCATAAGCTCCAACTTGCCCTAACATTGCCCCCATAATCTCCACATTGCCCTCAGCTCCGACTTCCCCCATCACCTCCATCTTATCCCCATCAGCTCCAAATTTCCCTCACATTGCCCTCATCACCTCCAAGTAATAATATAGATGAGGGAGCGGCGGTTGACGTGATCTATTTAGACTTTGCCAAGGCATTTGATACAGTTCCGCACAAGAGGTTACTGTACAAATTGAATGAAATAGGACTAGGGGAAAATGTTTGTGAGTGGATTGGAAATTGGCTGAAAGATAGAATGCAAAGAGTGGTAGTAAATGGCAAGTTCTCCAGTTGGATAAACGTGATAAGTGGAGTGCCTCAGGGATCTGTCCTGGGTCCTCTTCTTTTTAATTTGTTTATTAATGACCTCCCAGAGGGCATAGGAAGCCATGTATCAGTGTTTGCCGATGACACAAAATTAAGTAAGGTAATAAAGTCTGAACTGGATGTGTCTTCATTACAAGAGGACTTGGACAAATTGAGTAACTGGGCAGGCAAATGGCAAATGAGATTCAATATAGACAAGTGTAAAGTTATGCATTTTGGGTATAATAATAAAAATGCAACATATAGTTTAAATGGTGTTTCTCTGGGGAAATCTACTAATGAAAAGGATTTAGGAGTAATGGTAGACAATAGACTTTGCAGTAGCATGCAGTGCCAGCTGGCAGCTGCAAAGGCCAATAAGATATTGGCATGTATTAAAAGGGGTATTGACTCAAGGGAGGAAGATATAATTATGCCTCTTTACAGGTCCATGGTAAGACCCCACCTAGAATATGCTGTTCAATTCTGGGCGCACTTTCTGAAGAAGGACATTATGGAACTAGAGAGAGTGCAGAGGAGGGCTACAAAACTAGTAAGGGGAATGGAATGTTTTAGTTATGAAGAGAGGCTAGAAAAGTTAAACTTGTACACACTAGAGAAACGGCGTCTTAGAGGGGATATGATAACACTATATAAATATGTTCAAGGCCCATATAAAGGGCTTTCAAAAGACCTGTTCATTAACAGAACAGTACACAGGACAAGGGGCCACCCGCTTAGACTTGAGGAAAGGAGATTTAGTCTACAACAGCGGAAGGGTTTCTTTACAGTAAGGACAATAAAGGTATGGAATGCACTTCCGGAGGAGGTGGTGCTATCAAATACATTAGATGCCTTTAAAAGGGGCCTGGATACTTATTTAAAAGAGCATAATATAGAGGGCTATGCACGTTAGTATTGGGATTAATATTTAGTTAGGGCTTGTTGATCCAGGGTGAAGTCTGATTGCCATTTGGAGTCAGATGCCTTCTTTTGGGTCAGCGATGGTAAACAGAAATAGGAAAAGGGTTGAACTGGATGGACGCAAGTCTTTTTTCAACCTAAATTACTATGTAACTATGTAACTATGTAACTTGCCCCCATCAGCTCCAAATTGCCCTCACATTGCCCTCATCACCTCCAACTTGCCCCCATCAGCTCCAAATTGCCCTCACATTGCCCCCATCAGCTCCAGCTTGCCCCATCAACTCCAACTTGCCCTCACATTGACATCAGCTCCACATTGCCCCCTTCCATAATGCCCCTTCATCTCCACAATACCCCCTCCATTCCCTACCTTCAGTCCCTGGTGGTCTAGAGGTGTGCCATAAGGGAGCTCTGTGCCTCCTTCGGCACAGAGCTGAAGCTCCCATGCACTGCTCAGTAATGCAGAGCGCTGGGAGATGATGTCATCTCCCAGTGCTCTGTATTACTACAGAACCTGGGTCTCTCTGCGGCTTGTCACATAGATGCCGCGAGGGAGCGCTTGGTAGTTTAAATCAGCGCTCCCTCGCGGCAGATATATTAAAAAAAAAAAAAAAATCTCCAGCTTCCTGGCCGGGGCACACCCGGCACACCCCGTGCGCACGCCTATGGTACTAACAAACATATTTTTTACTTTTATTGTTGAAAATGATGTATTTTTGTTTCAGAAATACTGTATATATTGTCAAACAAATTAGTTTTTCAGAAGTGCTGAAATAAAAGCAGATTGCAGTAGTGGACTCAGACTTTTGGACCCGTGAGTATGTGTGTGCGTGCATGCGTGTATATAGATATATAGTATATATACATGTATTCAAATATAGAACGCTCTCACGGCAAGTGATGAAAAAGGTATTACATTAAATTAGATATTGCACAAATAAATAGCAGCAACAACGTTTCGGTTCTCTCCACTGGACCTTCCACGTGTGTGTGTACGTGCGTGTGTATATATATATATATATATATATATATATATATATATATATATATATATATATATATATATATATATATATATATATATATACACACACACAGAGGTACACTTATCCTATATAATAATTCGCTAGGATGTTTGTCAGAAACCATCATGCACAGTAGAGACTGCCCGAATGCACTGAATGCTGGGAGGTGTAGGAATGCTGAGAGTTCTGTGCTGGGAGCATTCTGTGCTTTCAGGCAGTCTCTACAGTGCAAGACTGCATCGGCGGCAGGACGCAGAGCAGGACCAGCCTTTTAACCCTTTGAGTGCCAGAGGGGTACACAACACGTTGCAAAGCAATGCGTTGCGTACCCCTCTGACAGTCAAAGGGTTAACATTACCCAGACCTTGGCCCGTGTACACGGGCTTTTACACTAGTCCTATAACATAAAGTGATATAATGCGTCGCTGCCTGTGAGCGTAACCGCACATGCGCAGTAGTGACTGTGCATGTGTGGTTTCGCACACAGGGAGCTTCGCTGTGAGCCGTCTGGCGCTCCCCGTTGAGTATCAGCGCGTTTAGCAAGAGACTCGCCGAAAGCGCTGATCCAGAGCGGGGAGCTCACCGCCTGTCTCTGACTTGCGGCAGCAGCCGGGGCCACTGGGTGCACTTTAGCCCATGTATACGGGCTTTGATACTAGTATATCATAATACATAAATAGTGCACTCTATGTGAGATCTTGAGTCATAGACTACAGCCCTCCATTGTAAATGATAACACCACCACCATTTAGATCTATTATAGAAAACTGGTTTAACACTTTAGGTGCTATAGGTATATCCAGTGCATACCCCATTGGCACTCAAGGGGATAAAGTAAAAGAGGACAAGTTTGAGCTGTAATATATTTTGAATGAAACACCTCTTAGCAGTTGGAGCACACTTGTTTTACTCAATGGGAAAATGCCTATGACATACTGTTTTTCATAAAAACTTTCCTGGTCCTTTAACCATAAAGAAAAAGAGGAACCGTTTTGGAGAAAACAAAATTGCCATAGGGGAAAACAACAATTCCTACAATTCCCATTGATTTAAATGGGGATTTTAACCCCTTTGAATGCTAGAGGTCTCAAAAGTATTGCTTCACAATTTTTGATTCACTTCTATAGTGTTCAAGCAGGTACAAGCCCCATTTAAAAATAATAGGATTTTAGTCTTACCTGTTAAATCCTTTTCACTTAGTCCATACAGGTCACTGGTACTTCTGGGAGGCGATTCACCCCTTTAATAGGCAGGAACAATTATGCAAATGATTGCAGGGGGCGAAGCCTCCCCTCCTACTTAAGCCACCTTCAGGCCAGAGCCACTAGATTGATTTGAGACCCTAAAACTGACCCCAGGTAAGCAAGAAGAAAGACTCCTGTGAGCATGCCCCAAAGGTCTCCCACTGAATGCCACAGGAGAGCCAGGTCTGGTCCCTTGACAGGGTGGGAGACCAGTGACCTGTATGGACTAAGTGAAAAGGATTTAACAGGTAAGACTAAAATCCTATTTTCACTGTCGTCCAATACAGGTCACTGGTACTTCTGGGAAGTACAAACATTGAGCTGATCCAGAGGTGGGAATAAGGCAAGGACCAGAACAAGGCCCAAGTCATGAAAACTGCTATGAACCAGTTAATTACATAGCCCAAACTGTAAGTGTCAACGGACACCAATCAAGGGAACAATCCTTGAACTAACACAGCACACGGAACAAGAGCCAACTGGGCTCAACAGTAAGGAAGCACTAAGGATCACAGAGCGGAAGACCTACACAGGCAAAACTGCCTCCAGGACCTTCCTTCCAAAACTGGCATCAGCCGAGGCCAGCACATCAACTCGGTAGTGCTTAGAAAAAGTGTGCACAGAGGACCAAGTAGCCGCTCTGCACAGTTGATCAGCGGAAGCCTGATTCTTGTAGGCCCAAGAGGCCCCAATAGATCTGGTGGAATGGGCAGTCACCTGTAAGGGAACATGCTTATTCCGCAACTTGTAGGCTTCACGGATAGTAGCCTTAATCCAAGAGGCAATGGTAACTTTGGAGGCCGGTCTCCCTGCCCTAGGCCCCTCAGGAATGACGAATAGAGCGTCAGACTTCCTGATAGACTCGGTGCGATGAACATAAAACTTGAGGCAACGCACCACATCCAACAAATGGAGATCTCGTTCCTTGTCAGATGAAGGATTAGGGCAGAAAGAGGGAACCACAATCTCCTGATTGATGTGAAACTCGGACACAACCTTGGGTAAGAATTCCTTGGTAGTGCGAAGCACAGCCTTATCCTTGTGGAACACCAGGTAAGGAGGTTTACAAGACAAAGCTTGCAACTCTGCTACCTGGCGAACTGAAACAATAGCCAAAAGGAAGGCCATCTTCCAAGTCAAGAGACGTAATGGAATGGAAGCCAAGGATTCAAATGGGGGTCGCTGGAGAACTCCCAGCACCAAATTGAGGTCCCACTGGGGAGCAGGACTCTTGAAGGCAGGTCAAACATGAGTCACACCTTGGAAGAAAACTTTCACGTCAGGAAGGATAGCAATCCTTTCCTGGAAGAACACAGACAAGGCAGAAGTCTGAACTTTGAGGGAACTCAGACTGAGCCCCTTATCAACACCGTCCTGCAAGAAGGCCAGGACAGTGGGAAGATGAAAATCAAGGGAGAATTTCTTCTCAGAGCACCATGCCACGAAAGTTGACCATATGCGATGATAGATCTTGGAGGACACAGGCTTACGAGCACTGAGCATAGTCGACACCACAGAAGGAGAAAATCCTTTCTTTGCTAGAATCGAGGATTCAACCGCCATGCCATCAAATGGAGAGAATGAACATCCTCCTTCCACAGATATACCTGAAGAAGTAGGTCCGGACGGGCAGGAAGTGGGAACGGATCCGCCACTGACATGGCCATCAACTTCGGATACCAGGACTGGCGAGGCCAGTTTGGAGCGATCAGGATAACAGGACAACGCTCCCGCTTCAGTTTCTGGATGACTCTGATCAATAGAGGAAGAGGAGGAAAGATGTAAGCCAGAGAAAAATCCCAAGGAATCGATAAGGCATCCACTGCCAGAGCAAGGGAGTCCCTCCGCCGGGAGCAAAACACCGGAACCTTCCTGTTGTGTCTGGAGGCCATCAGGTCCACCTCCGGCATCCCCCACCTCTGGGTGAGCAAGTGAAACACCTCTGGATGAAGAGCCCATTCTCCACTGTCGATGGTATGACGACTGAGGAAGTCCGCCATGACGTTGTCCACGCCTGGTATATGAACTGCAGAGATGACAGGCACGTGATCTTCTGCCCAAGACAAAATATCCTTGACCTCCAACCAGGCGGTGCCGCTTCTTGTGCCGCCTTGCCTGTTGATGTAAGCCACCGCAGTGGCGTTGTCGGATTCCACTCTGATCGGACGACCGGTCAGTTGAGATTCCCAGTGTATCAGGGCAAGCCGGATGGCACGTAGTTCCAGAACATTGATGGAGAGAAGAGATTCCTCCAGACCCCATTTCCCCTGAGCACTGAAGCGACCCAACACAGCACCCCAGCCCCG
Organism: Rhinophrynus dorsalis; assembly: GCA_037306005.1. NCBI lineage: Eukaryota > Metazoa > Chordata > Amphibia > Anura > Rhinophrynidae > Rhinophrynus > Rhinophrynus dorsalis. The sequence continues at coordinate 339,021,898 of CM074723.1, read as the reverse complement.
AAGGCTGGCATTCGTTGTGATCGTGGTCCAACAAGGAACTTGAAAGGATCTCCCTTTCAGGAGATGGGAGAGATCCAACCACCAGTGCAGACTCGATTCCACATGAGGAGGTAGAGAGACTGACAGATGCTGATGATCTGGATGATTCTTGCACGTCTGGATCACAAATCTCTGAAGTTCCCTGGAGTGGGCCATGGCAAAAGGTACCGCTTCGATCGTGGAAATGAACTTCCCCACCAGGGACGTCGACTTCGTTACCGGCACTAAGTCCAGTTCCAGAATCCCCGCCACTCGGATGGCTATCTGATGAGCCACATCCTCCGGCAGAAACACCATGCATTGGCGAGTGTCAAACAGGAGACCCAGGAACAGAAGCCTCTGAGATGGGACCAAGTCCGACTTGTCCAGATTCAGGATCCAGCCATGGCGGGTCAGAGTGTGGATACACCTCTGCAATTGCTGGTGAAGAAGCTCTGCCGAGGAAGCTTTGAGGAGGAGATCGTCCATGTAGGGGGTCTCCCTGACCCCGTCCTGATGAAGCACAGCTATCAAGGAACCCAACACTCTCTGGAAGACCTGAGGAGCTGAAGTCAGCCCAAAGGGAAGAGCTGAAAACTGAAAGTGTCCCCTGTGGCAGGCAATCCTGAGATACCGCCTGCTCTCTGGATGAATAGGGATGTGAAGATAAGCATCCTGAAGGTCCAGGGAGGCAAGGAACTCCCCTGGAGACATAGCTGCAATCACAGAGCGCAGGGACTCCTGGCGGAAGTGGGAAGTCACCACATAGGCATTGAGATCCTTGAGATCCAAAATAGGACGAGCCCCTCCGTCCTTTTTGGCTACCACAAACAGGTTGGAATAAAATCCTGAACCTGTGTCCTCCGGAGGAACCACTTCCAGAACCTCTTTGTCCAAGAGATCCTGAATAGCGTCGTCGAACAGACGTCTTTTTGTGGGTTCCTGAGAAGGACGAGTAAAATGGAACCGAAAAGGAGGAAGGGAGGAGAAAGGGATCCTGTATCCCTCTGACACCACCTGAAGAACCCATGGGTCCGCCACTGACTCCTCCCAAGTCCGGCGAAAGATGCGGAGACGTCCAGCTACAGCCGGATGCAGACCCGGGTTCGGCGAGTCATGCCGAAGCAGTCTTGGAGGTCTTGGCCTTGGGGGCCACTTTGGGCTTCCAGGACTGTTTGGGCTTGGAGGAGGAGCGCGTAGCGGGAGGACCCGTTTGGGCCGAGGAGCGTGTCTCAGTCTGAAAGGAACGAAAGGACCGATTGCGTTTGGCTGGAAACTTTTTCTTAAAGACTGAGGGTAGAAGAGTACTTTTACCACCAGTAGCCTCACTGATCATTTCTTTGAGTTCAGACCCAAATAGCAAATTCCCCTGAAAGGGCAAGGAAAGCAAGGCTTTCTTAGAGGCTGTATCAGCAGACCAAATTTTCAGCCAAAGGGCACGTCTAGCCACCATGCGCACAGCATCAAAGGCAGCGTCAGCAACATAATTCTGAGCTTCAGTGATATTAGCAAGAAGCTGCAACTGTTCAGATACTGGTGCATCCTGGCGAACTGCGTCAGTCAGTCGTTCAGTCCAGGCCGCAATGGCTCTATTAACCCACGCTACTGCGAAGGTTGGACGCATGGCAGTGCCAATAGAGGCAAAAATAGACTTAAGAGAAAGCTCTAGCTTTTTATCCGTCCAATCCTGCAGGGCAGAGGCATCAGAGACAGCCAAAGCGGTAGACTTGGATAGCCTGGAAACAGGAGCATCCACCTTGGGGGGATGAACCCATTTTGCCAGCTCAGTCTCAGGAAAAGGGTACAGTTTAGCAAACTTTTTGGAGACAGAGGAGGATCTATCAGGATTCTTCCATGCCTCAGAGACTAGACGGGCAAGAGTAGGGTTAGTTGGAAAACAAACAGGCTTAGATGGTTTCTTTTGAAAAACGTCAGTAGGATCATAAGTGGATTCCTGAGTCAGAGGAAGGTTGAGCGTATTCAGTACAGCTCTAATCAGACCCTCAGCCGAGACTTCAGGGTCACATTCATAAGGGTCCCCAATGGACCTGTTAGACTCAATAACAGTGCGTTCCTCAGCATCAGAATCCTGCAAGAGTTCTTCCTCAGAAGAATCAGACACATCAGGAGCACCCTGTGGCTTAGGCAGGGAGGTCCTGATTGTAGCGGGGGTCTGCCAGACCTGGAGAGCCCCCTGTACGTGAGAGGGAAAGAGTTGAAGAGTGGATCTGAGATCCCTAGTGGCAGCTTTAAACTCCCTCACCCAAGATGGCTCAATAGCATGGCTGGGAAGCCCAGGGTTGCTATCTTGACCAGCGCATTTAGGGCATAGATCCCCCACATTATCACTAGATAGCCCAGTGTGACAAGAGGAGCAAAACGCCATGGGGGGGGCAGACCCCCCATCCTCCTTTGACTTGGGTCTAGCCCCTAGCTCCAGTGAAGTAGACATGCTCACAGCGTCAATATACCCCACTTTAAACTCTATCACCCAGTAAAAGTGTGGAAGATTAAAGTTTCACCCCAGAAATGCCTAATTTTGGACTTATCTGGCCAGCGAAGGGTTAATCTGTTGAGGGGAGAGAAGGCTCGGTCCCTGCGTAGTGTACTCGCTGAGGAAGAGCTCCACAATATGGCGGCCGTCAGGATAGCCAATCAGAAACGAGCGCGAACCGGACGCTCATGGGAAATGTAGTTTTCCCCATACAAGTACCCCAAACAGTGCCCGAAGCCCCCCTGAACACCCCACACTAATAAAACACACACCGGATGATAGAGCAGGAGCTTAGCATTAAAATGAGCCCTCTCTGGAGTTGCTGTGACAAGCGGTTCCAGAGATATGTCCCAGACTGTGAAATCTCATAGAGAGTAAAGGAGCCATAGCGTCTAAGCGGGAAAAGTCCATTTTTAACAAAGTTTAACAAAACATTAAAAAGTGCCCAGATATACATTAAACACATAAATAAACACTATTCAAGGCTCCAAACCCAGAGAATACCACAGAAACTGCATTAAAACATTGAATGCAAATAAAAACACCCTATGAGTGCTGGAGTGCAAAGCAAACTCCCAAATACAAGCCCAGCAAAGGGACACTGTGGGGACAAGTGGACCTTCAGCACTCAATGGGTGGCTCACCTTTCCTGCAGGACTTCTGTCTTCAGGTGACCATGATGAAGTGGGAATAGACCAGAGGTAAATTCCCCAGTAGGGAAGCTGCTTAACTCAAGCTGTTCCCTCTTCAGGGCATAAGGTCCACAGAAAATCCCTGGAAGCTGCACCAGACACTTTAAAGAGGGCAATTCACAGCCATGGTCACCCTCCTAATGGTGGTATTCCATATTTGAATAAAAAATAACAAAATACTAAGTTGAATGCATAGATGTTCTCTACCTGGTGTGCACAGCACCCAGGAACAAATCAATCTAGTAGCTCTGGCCTGAAGGTGGCTTAAGTAGGAGGGGAGGCTCCGACCCCTGCAATCATTTGCATAATTGTTCCTGCCTATTAAAGGGGCGAATCGCCTCCCAGAAGTACCAGTGACCTGTATTGGACGACAGTGAAAAATTATTACTGCACATCTATGGTGCAGTTGGTATGAACAAAAATGGCTCTTCTTATTTTGCAAACACAGCAGTAATTGCCATACTTTGAAATTGCTTGATGTTCCCTTTTTAGACTGGACTGTCCTTCTGGGTGGGGCCAGACTGATAAGAATATGGATATTTTCCTCTGCATTGGTACTAGAGAGCTAAAAGTGAGATTCAGTGCTTCATTCACAGAAAAGGCTAATGAGCAGTTAAAGTGATACTAATGGTTACTTTTACCTTGATGTAATATTGTAGGCATTACCACTTGGTAAAGTTACCTTATCCTGTCTGTTTCAGTAAAGTCTGCCATCTAGCTGACAGCTGCAGATTCCAGTCATTTGACCAGATGGAAGCTCTTCAGAAGAGCCTAAATCGCACTATTTAGAAATAAATACTTCATTGGAATGGTCTACAAAGCGTGCTTGCAAACCAGGCACACTTTGTAGACCATTCCAATGAGGTATTTATTTCTAAATAGCACAATTTCGTATCTACTGAAGAACCTCCATCCGGTCAAATGACCGGAATATGCAGCTGTCCCATAGAGCGCTGACTTGACTAAAACAGACAGGAAGAGGTAACTTTACCAAGTGATATCTCTCAAACCATAAAGGTTTGAGAGATAAGACTTACATCGATCTTCATCTTTTTTTAATGCCTACAATATTACATCAACTTAAAATTAACCATTACTATCCCTTTAACAGTAAGTGTTTCACATGAGAATGATGGCTCCTGCATGGGTACTTCAAAAAGAACAAGTGCTAATTAGCTTAGATCTTTCTCAGTGAGCTCTCTCTCATTTTTTGTTCTCTTTTTAACTAGTTAAAGTGGAACTATCATTATAATAACATTGCCCTCCAATACATTACTAACCTAGCGATATGCAAATCCATACTGTCCTTAAAGGGATAGTAATGGATAATTTTAAGTTGATTTAATATTGTAGACATTAAAAAAAGATTAACATCAATGTAAGTCGTATCTCTCAAACCTTTATGGTTTGAGAAATATAACTTGCTAAAGTTACCTTTTCCTGGCTGTTTTACTCAAGTCTGCCATCTAGCTGACAGCTGCAGATTCCAGTCATTTGACCAGATAGAGGCTCTTCAGCAGAGCTGAAATCACGCTATTTATAAATAAATACTTCATTGGAACGGTCTACAAAGTGTGCCTGGCTTGCAAGCCAGGCACACTTTGTAGACTGTTCCAAATGAAGTATTTATCTTTAGATATTGTTATATCGGCGCTGCTGAAGAGCCACATCTGGTCAAGTGATCATAATCTGCTTCTGACAGCTTTACAGGGACCAGAGAACTTTATTTTCCTATATCTCTCAAACCATAATGGTTTGAGAGATACGAATAAGTGCAAGTACTCTCTTTTAATTGTATTTACCATATAGTTAATATTTTTTTTCTGACATTACTATCCCTTTAAGCTCAATAAGTCTGCATTATTCTACAAAAAAAAACTTCTTCGGCAGGAACCAGCGTACAACGGTGCAGACATCTTGGAGGAAATGTACCTCTGAGTCTATGCTGTTTGTTCCGTTCACTGACAGCATTGGCGGTGCCGTTAGTTGGTTACCTTAAGGTAGTGGAAGTTCCTGACGGCGCACGAGCACAGAGCGTCTCTTGTAAGCTCTGTGCAGCCTGATGCCTTCCAATGAAGTTTTTTTCTGCAATAACGAGGATTTATTAAGCTTAAGGACAGTATGGCTTTGCAAATCACTAGTTTGGTAATGTGTTGGGGGACAATGTTATTATCATGATCGTTCCGCTTTAAGGAACAAAGGGGTATGCATAACATTGCTTTACAATCCATTGCACACTCCTCTGGTCCTTACAGGGTTAAAGTATGAGTTGCATGAAAAGCATTACTCAAGGTAGAATTGTTTTTTTGATTACTGCTCTGATCTTGGGCTCAGATAACACTACGAGAGCAGAACCAGTTTCTCCAAGGCAAGGTGCTGGGAATGTGGAGAAAAGAGAAATGCTATGATAGTTGGTATAGAAGTGAAGAGGAAAGGGAGATGTTGTTGTTAAAGAGTTTCTGCCACCTTTTAAAGTCCTCCCCTCACCCCAGTGGGAACACTTATCTGGACAGGATTTGCACGATTATTCCTTCTTATTGTTTTACTCCACCCCTGCTATGTACTGGCAGCCTCAGGAGGAGGAATAAGAGGCAATTAAAGCAGACTTTAGCAATTATGTAGATTGTGCTACACACGAAAGAGAGCTCAGCATTGGTGATGTTAAAGAATCCCAAATTACTAAACAAAAAATCTCTAAAACCCTTAGTGTTCGAAAAACAAAAGTCCCAATGTATAGACAGTTTGAATAGATACCTTTTTATGGGATTAAAAGCTTCGTTGTGACAGACCCACTGTAAGTGACAATAAAAATTACTAGAGCAGAGGGGATATTTGTAGAAAAAGAAGGCTAGCTTAAAGGGATAGTAATACTTAAATTTAACTATACTGCATCTTGTAGCCCTTACATGTGCTTGGTTTGCAGAAGACCGTTTCAGTGAAGGATTTATTTTTCATTAACGCGATCTCAGCTCTGCTGCAGAGCCGCTGGCTGGTCCCTTGCAGTCAGCTACAGCGCTGTCAGGAAGGGGGGAACTTTGAAAGTGGATATCTCTCAAACCATAAAGGTTTGAGAGATGGCACTGGGGCCATTTGCTTTGTTTTTTTAAGGGCTACAAAATGCAGTATAGTTAAATTTAAGTATTACTATCCCTTTAAGTTAGTCAGGTGCACAAGGTAGGTAACAAATACGGTTAGGAGAAATTAAGGTGCTATCAGAGAGTAGATACATTTAGTAAATGGCTTAGACAAAATACAAATAGATGTGCACAGGTCGTTACCAGGTTTTAAAAATATACAGGTATCATTTTTCTCTTTTTTACAGTCATATTAGATTGCTAATAACAAAATGGCAAACTGTTCGCAATGTAAAAAAAATAGCATTATATACACTAGTGGTCAAAAGTTTTGGGCTACCTCAGTTTTGCTACTTTTAGTTATTGCCATATAACTTGACAAAAACATGTCGTCATTGGGTATTTCTAAAATAAAGACAAATATTATAATCTATGTAGCAGGGTTTTTTTAGCGTTTGTAGATGTGTAAGATTTTTAGTGCCAAAGATAAAAAACAGTGCATTTCTTACATTTGTTTCATCATAATTTATAAATTGTTTTACAGGAAATTTGATGAAAATAATCATATCTTTAGAAATCCCATCTATAACAGTATATAATATATGTGGGTACATTAAATGAGTAAGAGGAAAATTACAGCTAAACACAAACACAGTAGAAGTGTTAAAAGCATAATGTGAAGAAATAAGCATAATGTGTCTTTCACCTGGTGCACTACATTTCCTTGGCCGACCACTGCATCTACTGTCCTCAATGTTGCCTGTTTTTTTTTTTGTGCTTCTTCAAAAGAGTTTGGACAGCACACCAGGAAACCCCTGTCTGCCTTGAATTTTCTGCCTGGAAGAGACCTTTGTGATGCAGTATAACTACCTCATGTCTTGTTGCTGTGCTCAGTCTTGCCATGGTGTATGTATGACTTTTGACATTAACCCCTTAAGGACCGGGAAAATCTGAGTTAGATTTGACTTAAGGACCGGAGCAATTTTGACTTTTTTGACTATGTCTTTGTTCAACCATATTTTCTCTTTAATTCCTTTTGTGCACCCACATAAATTATATACTGTTTTTTTAAGCACAAGTAGGGCTTTCTTTTGATACCACAATTATATGAATACCTCATTGTTTAATTTGATGAAAATAGAAAAAAAGAGGAAAAAAATTGAAAAAAAACAACATTTTGCTTATATTTTCGTCTCAGGATTTGCATACAATTAGTTTATGACAAAAAAATACCCTAAATATATTCATTTGCTTCTCCTGAATATAAGAATACCCCATATGCCTAGTATTTCAATCACTTCCTCACATTTACAAGGTAAATATTACAAGATGGATGCCATTATTTCCAACTTGTAATTTCTCAACAATTGGCATGAGAGCATCATAGCTTAGCTGACGGTGCCAGAACCAAAAATGTCCCACAAAGGTATATGTTTCTGAAAACTACACAACATAAGGTAAATAATCAGGAGAATTTTGGAGTTTTTCATGCAGCTATTTTTCCAGAAAAAAATTTCAAAATTGTGGTAATATTTTGTTTTTTTGCAGTTTTCACACTTACATTTCAATACTACTGTTGATATCAAGCACATGATAGGTGAAGATTTTTAAAAATGCATTGTTTAGTGTTCAGCTCCTTCTTCTGAGTACGGCAATACCCCATATGCATAGGTTTCTCAAGGTTTGGGAGAGCTACGGGGCCCAAATTGGAACATGCACGTTTCCAGTTTCACACTTTGAATTTTCACAGCTTGCATCACTGGTGCCATGTCTCATTTGAGGCTGTGTAACAGTGCTCCACTCTAAGATTTCCCCCCAAAAGCATATATTTTTGGAAAGTAGACACCCCAGGCTTTCATTTTATGTATGTTTTTTAATTTTTTACGCAGCCATTTTACCACCAATCACTCGTAAATCTTGACGTAAGTTAAAAAAACAGCGTTTTTCACACTTGCACTTCAATGTTGATGTGAATTTCAAGCACATGATAGGTGAAGATTTTTAAAAATGCATTGTTTAGTGTTCAGCTCCTTCTTCTGAGTACAGCAATACCCCATATGCATAGGTTATTCAAGGTTTGCGGGAGCTATGGGGCCCAAATTGGAACATGAGCGTTTCCAGTTTCACACTTTGAATTTTCACAGCTTGCATCACTGGTGCCATGTCTCATTTAGGGCTGTGTAACAGTGCTCCACTCTAAAATTTCCCCCCAAAAGCATATATTTTTGGAAAGTAGACACCTCCAGCTTTCATTTTAGGTGTGTTTTCAAATTTTTTACGCAGCCATTTTACCACCAATCACTCGTAAATCTTGACGTAAGTTAAAAAAACAGCTTTTTTCACACTTTCACTTCAATGTTGATGTGAATTTCAAGCACATGATAGGTGAAGATTTTTAAAAATGCATTGTTTAGTGTTCAGCTCCTTCTTCGGAGTACAGCAATACCCCATATGCATAGGTTTCTCAAGGTTTGGGGGAGCTACAGGGCCCAATTTTGAACAAATATTGAATTTTCAAGTCCTGCTTAACTGGTGCCATTACTCATTTTGGGCTATGTTCCAGTGCTCCACTTTAGGATTTCCCCCCAAAAGTGTATATTTTTGGAAAGTAGACACCTCCAGCTTTCATTTTAGGTGTGTTTTCAAATTTTTTACACAGCCATTTTACCACCACTTTCTCGTAAACTTGACGTAAGTAAAAAAACAGCGTTTTTTACACTCTGCCTTCATTGTTGATGTGAATTTCAAGCACAGAACAGGTGAAGATTTTATAAACTGCATTGATTAGTGTTCAGCTCCTTCTTCTGAGTACGGCAATATCCCATATGCATAGCTTTCTCATGGTTTGTGGGAGTTACGGGTCCCAAATTGGAACATGCGCGTTTCCAGGTTCACACTTTGAATCTTCACAGCTTGCGTTACTGGTGCCATTTCTCATTTGGGCTGTGTAACAGTGCTCTTTTTTAAGATTTCCCCCCAAAAGTGGATATTTTTTGAAAGTAGACACCCCAGGCTTTCATTTTAGGTGTGTTTTCAAATCTTGCAAACAGCCATTTTACCACCAAGCCTGTGAAAACTTGACGTAAGTAAAAAAATTCAGCATTTTTCACGCTTTGTTTTCAATATTGATGTGAGTTTCAAGCATAGAACAGGTGAAGATTTTATAAACTGCATTGATTAGTGTTCGGCTCCTTCATCTAATTACGGCAATACCCCATATACATAGGTTTGTCGGGGTTTTGGGGGAGCTACTGGGCCCAGTTGGAACATGTTAGTTTCCTTTTACAGACATGCCATTTTTACAGCTGGTGCCTTGTCTCATTTCAGTCTGTTTGGCAATGCTGCAATTAATTTTACCCCCAAAAGTATATTTTGTAGAAGAGTAGACGACCCTGGCTTTCATTCTGTTTGCATCTTATCAATTTTTTCGCTGCCACTGTATCACCAATCCCTCCCAAAATCTGCAGTAAGGCAGAGAAACACCATTTTTCACATTTCTATTTTAGTGTTGCTCTGGATTTCAATCAGATGATATTTGCAGATTTTTTAAATGCTTTACATTAGTGTTGAGTTACATTGTCTGAGTACGGCAATGCCCCATATGCATAGGTTTGTCAGGGTTTGGGGGAGCTACTAGGCCCAGTAGGGAACATGTGTGTTTCCATTATCAGAGATAAATTTTGATAGTGTTAGATCTAAGGAGGGATGTGTTTTGAAAAATAACAAACAGGATATTTCAGGGGGAAAAAGTGGCCAAATAATAAAAGAACCTTTACAGCACTACTGCATTGTGCCTGAATGGTATTCCTTGAAACAGTCACCAATGCAGAGGCCAGGTTTGGAAGGGCAATCAGGACAGTAAGTGGTGGTGTCTGTCCGTATTCCCTTTTTGTAGCAAACCCTGCAGCGCTTCTGTGGTTTGTTCTTTTGGGGAGTTGGGGGGGATTTTATAAATAAAATGTACTAACCCGGGTCTTGGTGGAATTATTTCAGACGCACCTTGAAATAAAAATATGGAAATAAGTTGTAGCTGGTACTGTAAAAAGCTACATGTTTGATTGGGGTTTGCCAGCTTGAAAAGTAAAAAGGAATTATGTACAGCAGTCTGCATCATATAGATGGCAACTTTTTTATACCATGCCCTACACTTCCTCATTGCGAGGTATGGCTGCATTAGTTGATCACTCAGATCAACTCCCCCCATGTTTTTATTATATTCCCTGATGCAGACTGGCTTTCTCATTACCACTGTCCTGCCACGAACAGTGACTGCCACAGATCTGTCCTCATGCATTGTGGTCAGCATGCAGACCTCTTTTTTGTCCCTAAACTTCACTGCCAGCAGCTCCTGTTGGCACAAAGATGAGGACGTCCCAGTTTTTAATTTGGTATCTATGAGTGTTTTGGGAAACTCCCTGCAATTGCGTCTGACAGTGCCACAGGCCACGGTGTCAAAATAAAACAGAGACCTAAATAAAAGGGGGCTGGTGTAATAATTATCAACAAATAATTGATAGCCTTTATTTAATAAGGGGTAAATTAAATCCCAAACTATTTTCCCACTTGTTCCCATAAATTCGGGGCACCCAGGAGGATCAAGTTTGCTGTCCTTGCCCACATAAATTCTAAAAGCCTGGGTGTAGCCTGTGGCACTTTCGCACAATTTATAAAGTTTTACACCAAATTTGGATCGCTTTGAGGGGATGTACTGCTTGAACCCTAACCTGCCTTTGTATTTCATTAGGGATTCATCTACACTAATTTCTTTTTGGGGCATATACACTTGGGCAAACTTTTTCTGTAAATGGCTTATTAGGGGACGAATTTTGTATAGTCTATCATACTGGGGGTGTTCTTTTGGGGGGCACAGGATATTATCGTTAAAATGCATAAAGTGCAAAATGATTTCAAATCTGAACCTGGTCATAGTCTTGGGGAATATAGGGGTATCACATACGGGGTTTTTGCTCCAGTAGGATCGGATACTGGGCTTTTTTATTATACCCATTGCCATTATTAAGGCCCAGAATTGCTTAAATTCTATGAGGTCTATGGGTTTCCATATTTCTTCCTTAACTACAAAAGCTGTAGGGTTGGCGGCAGTATACTGGGCTGCATACAAGTTGGTTTGGGACACAATTTCCCCTAAAATGTCTTCCCCCAAAAATAAATCAAAAAAATTATCATAGTTAAATCCCTCAACATCAATTTGAATCCCTGGGGTGCCTGTAAATTCTGGTATTTGTGGGCAAAAATTTATTGGGGATACCCATTCATTATGATCAGGAGTGGCTGGTGTTGGGGAATTTCTTTGTCCAGATCTTTTTGCAGGTGCTGGGGCAATTGCCAGGGCAGCTCTTGGGGCAGCACTTGGGGCATTCCTTTTGGCAGGTATTTTGCAAAGTCTTTTGGCAGATCTTGTGACAGGATTTTTGGCAGATCTTGTGGCAGGATTTGTGGCAGAATTTGTGGCAGGTGCTGTGGCAGAATTTGTGGCAGGTGCTGGGGCAGGATTTTTGGCAGGTGCTGGGGCAGTTGCCAGGGCAGCTCTTGGGGCAGTGCGTCTTTTCTTGATAGAAGGCCCAGCGTCGTCAGTAGAGCTGCTCTCAGTTTCTGAAAACTGCTCTATATCAAAATCTGACGCAGTATCTGTTGCCTCTGAGTCAGATGCCAAAAAGGCATATGCCTCTTCAACGCTATAACTGCTCTGCATTTTGCCCACTAAATTTTTTTTTTCCTTACTCTAACGCTATCCCTAAACCTAACCCTAAAACTTACCCTAACCTACGTATATCTAGAACCTACCTAACCCAAGTAAACTACCTATCTAAACTATACTTATTATATATATATATTTTTTTTTAATTATTTATTTTTTTTGGGGGGGGGGGGTTTTTTTTGGGGGTTTTTTTGTTTTTTTTTTCCCTAAACCTAGATCTGTCCCTAAACCTTTCCCTAACACAAGTCTACACTAAACCTACCCACCTACCTACCTAAACTACCTAAATTATATTTTAAATCAATTTTTAATAAAAAAAAAATTAAAAAAAATTAAAAAAAAATAAAAAAAAAAATTCAGAGGATACAAGGGGGATGGGGGGTATCCCACAGATCAGCAGACGCTGATCTGTAGTTTATTGATCACTCTAAAAGTGATCAGATGGGGGGGAACTTGGTGATCACTGCAAAACAGTGATCAAAGGGTTAATTTGGTGTTTTAAAACTGTTTGCAGGAACACTGGAACGCTGGATCGCAATCTGGCACAATCTCTCTCTGTCTCTCTCCACCTCAGCAGTGTGCAAGATGGAGGGAGGCAGAGATATATGACAGGGACAGTATTTACAAATACTGTCCCTGTCAATCAGCATTTGCAACATGTGATTCGCTCATCAAGCGAATCGCATGTTGCAACAAACTTTCTACTGCTTGTTACTAAGTGTCCCGGTATCGGGACACTTAGTAACAAGCAGCCTGCGCTCTCCCATCGCTCCGTGCGGCCGCGATGGGAGAGTTTAACCCTTGACGTACCGGGACCGTCAAGGGTCGTTGGATCACATTTACCCTTGACGGTCCTGGTAGGTCAAGGGTCGCTAAGGGGTTAAACTGTCTTCAGCAACCTCACTTTGTTAGCAGTGTTTGGCTGTTCCTCACCCAGTTTTATTCCTACTACACACCCGTTCCTGGTTCAGTTAATGATTGTGCTTCAACCTAAATGATAAATTGATGACCATTAGCACCTGTTTGGTAAAATTGTTTATTCATACACCTGACTATATGCTTACAAAATGCCTGATTATATTACACAAGTCCAGTCCAAACAAATAATCAAACATTCACTTGTTAACCCTTTCAGTGCCAGAGGGGTACGGAATGCACTGAAAAGCAATGCATTCCGTACCCCTCTGGCACTCAAAATTAATGAAAACGCATGTGTATCCGTGCAGGTATTCATCTGCAAATAAGACAATGTATATAATCCTCTCAAAGAGATGTGCTGAAACATTTATTAATAAAAGATGTGCTGACACATTTATTAATAAACTACAAAAATGTTTCATTGGCCAAAAAAAAAAAAATAAATCTCAGTGTGAATTCATAACTGCTCCTGTCAATTACCAAAAAAGGATTCTGGGAATTGCCTGACAACATATGCAGGAGCAGTCATGAAACTCACAGGGCATTTCATCTGTGTTAAAGATGAAACATACCCAGTCTAAATAAGTCTACTTTTCATCCTCTAAAACACCCAAAATAAATTAAACCAATGACAGACTGCAGCTTGTGTACTGTCCATAATCTGAGTCTGGACAGCACTTTAAAGACCACTCCTCATGTCCTAATTGCAGCACTTGACTAATTGAGGCTGAGGTACTAAGATGTACTGGAGTAATTACTGCACCATGCACCACAGGGGAGAAATAAAATCTCCCATTGACTTAAATGGGGATTTAATGTGTTGGAAACCTCTCTAGCAATCAAGAAGTTAAAAGCTCCATTTAACTCAAAGGGAATTGTATTTGTCCCCTGTCTCACAGTTGGTTTGCTCCATAAATAATCCAGGTCTTCTTAGTACATCAGACTTATTGTACAACCATTATTAGGCATTGACTATCAAATGGGAATACCATGAATTTCTATGTTGGTCACCAAAGCGTTAATAGTTAACTGCAGTTGCAATAATTATCTGTTGCTGTAAACACCATCATGGGACTAATCAGCGGCCAACAATCCTATATAATAATTTGCTAGGATGTTTGACAGAAGCCATCATGCGCAGTACAGACTGCCCGGACGCATAGAATGCTTGGAGTTCTGTGCTGGGAGCATTCTGTGCTTTCGGGCACTCTAAAGTGCATGACTGCGTCGGTGGCAGGACGCAGAGCAGGACCGTCCTCTTAATACTTTGAGTGCCAGAGGGGTGTTGCGTACCCCTCTGGCACTCAAAGGGTTAACATCACCCGGACCTTGGCCCGTGTACATGGGCTTTTACACTAGTGAAGTAATAATCAACCTGCCATTTTATTCTATGCCAGACTGATATATTTTGATCTTGCACAAGGGTGCCCCTGCTGTTTTTTGTTGATTTAAATAAGGATTTTAACCCCCTGAATACTAAAGAGGTCACCAAGCATTGTAAAGTAATGCACTGGAGACCTCTGGTTGAGCTCTCAACTTCCAGGATCCAGGAGTTAAAGACTAAGAAAGTCTGTCACAGCACTGTCTACCTCTGGGATATGAATGGCAGAGAGAGCCGGTATGTGACCCTCCACCAGCATGAAGATCAGCCTAACCTTGGACCATAAAGCAGAACTTCTGGTTCCTCATTGGAGGTTGATGTATGCCACTTTTGCTGCATTGCTGGACTGGATCCGTACAGAGGAACCCCGGAGGGACTGCGACCAATGCTGCAAGGCTAGGTGAATCATCCGAAGCCCCAGAACACTGAATGACAGAAGACTATCCGCCCTGATCCAAAGACCCTGAGCCGTTTGAAGTCCCAAAGGTGGCACCCCAGCCTGTTTGGCTGGCATCCATCATAAATATGACCCAATTTGGATCAACCATTGGCTGTCCAAGCAACAGTCACCAAAGGAACTCTACTCTACTAGGAACTCTAAACATGAAAAAGCGACAAAGTGGAAGCGACTTGAAGTCTATGCAGTACACTTCTGAAATTATCTGCAAAACCCATTTGTCCACCACGGATATGGCCTAAGCACAGTGTCAGACCAGACTCCCACAAGTCATGCAGATGTAGGATTGACCGCTTTTGCATTCTGCACAGGCTTCTTGACTGACCAGGCTTGATTGGGTTTCTAAGGGAACTGATGCCCTAGAAGAGAAACCATACTGATAAGAGTAACAAAAACCACTTGTCTTATGTGGGAAAAAAATAATGTTTCAGAGTAACCTGAGGCAACAAAGTAATCTTGCCTTCAGTGACATGGCTGATAAACTTCTCCAATTCTGGGCCAACCAACTGCTTGTCCACAATCTTGGAAGACTGGTCAGCCGACTAAATCTTAAAGCGAAACTACCACCCGACACAATCTTTAGCTTCACTAAGTCCCCATCTGGCGACTAGCTGCCTAGTAGCGCTAATCGCCAGAATAATTACCTTATTTAATAGATTTCTGCTCTCTTCCCCGGCTGACAGGCAGGACGGAGGGCGGACATCTTGCAATTGTGACGTCCGCGCACCTGCGCTGTCAGTCTCAGCTGGGTCTAGGAGGCTTTGCTAGGAGCCATTTGGCTCCGGCTGGGACTGACAGCGCAGGCGCACGGATGTCACATTGGCAAGATGTCCGAGCTCCATCCTGCCTGTCAGCCTGGGAAGAGAGCAGAAATCTATTAAATAAGGTAATTATTCTGGCGACTAGAGCTACTAAGCAGCTAGTCGCCAGATGGGGACTTAGCGAAGCTTAAGATTGTGTCGGGTGGTAGTTCTGCTTTAAGCCAGAGTGCAGTGAGTGGCGACAGAGAAACCTGAGGCCTTTCCAGTAAATCTAGCAACATCAAAGGCTGCTTCAGTAAGATGCGCATTTGCCACAAGGATCTTGTATATAAACACAACCAAATCCTCTTTAGTTGCATCCGCTTGGACAGTATCCAAAAGCTGATCTTATAGTGAACAGAAGAAAAATCTAAATCAAAATCAATAATTGCTATGACCAATTTTTACCTTCAAAGCAACATAAATTCTTCTAGGTACACTTGCAGACTGTTTTTTTAAGTAACTCTGCAGGAATTAACCACAGTTCTGTGGATTTAGGAAGCCTCAGTTGCTGCTCACTGTAATCCTATGTAATCCCAGACAGACTCGATGATGTTGAGATAAGGGCTCTGTGGAGCCATACCTTCACTTCCGGGACTCACTGTTCTTCTTTCGCTAAAGATGGTTCTTAATGACTTTGGCTGTATGTTTTGGTGTCATGCTGCAGAATAAATTTGGTGACAATCAGATGCCTCCCTGATGGTATTGTATGATGAATAATTATCTGTCTATACTTCTCAGAACTAAGGATACCATTAATTCTGACCAAATCTCCAGAATCTGCAGAACTGCAGCACCAAACCTGCAAGGAACCTACACACCATGCTTCACTGTTGCCTGCAGACACTTATTCTTGAACTGCTCTCCAGCCCTTCGGAGGACAAACTGCCTTCTGCTATAGTCAAATATTTCAAATGTTGACTCATTTATCTTTCATTTATCTGCACCCCAGTTCCTGTGTTTTGGTGCATAGTTCAGTCTCTTGGCCATGTTTCCACATCAGAAGTATGGCTTTTTGGCTGCAAGTCTTTCATGAAGACCACTTCTTACCAGACTTGTCCAAACAGGATTCCACTGTTTTAAGCCAATTCTGAGATGATGGCACTGCTGGAAATCTTAGAATTGTGGAGGGAAGTAAGCATAATGTATACTTCATCTGATGCACTAAGTTTCCTTGGCCGACCATTGCATCTATCGTCCTCAACGTTCCCTGTTTCTTTATGCTTCTTCAAAAGAGCTTGGACAGAACATCTGGGAACCCCTATTTGCCTTGAAATTTCTGCCTGGGAGAGACCTTAAAGGGATAGTAATACTTCATTTTATCTTTATTTTATTTTGTAGGCATTAAAAAAACATGAACGATATAAGTCTTATCTCTCAAACCTTTATGGTTTAAGAGATATTCACAAGCAAAGTATCCCCCCCTGTTTAGTCAGATCAGCAGGGAGGTGCCCAGGTAGACTGCAGAGAGGGACAATCTTCAATTAAGATAAGGGAAAAAGCGGAAAAACTTGTCAAGGTGGGAAGGGCTTTCATTGTTTTCATTGTAAGAAGAATGTCCCCTTCTGTTATCTGTCTGGTCTTACAACTAGATTCACATCTGAGAAGAGATGGCTTACACTAGGTAAAAGGGGCGGGAGGGGAAACTTTGCTTGTGAATAGCTCTTAAACCATAAAGGTTTGAGAGATAAGACTTATATCATTCTTCATGTTTTTTTAATGCCTACAAAATAAAATAAAGTTAAAATGAAGTATTACTATCCCTTTAAGGATGCAATATAACAATATAACCTTGTGTCTTGTTGCTGTACTCAGTTATGCCATGTTGTATGACTTATGACATTAAACTATCTTTAGCAACCTCACCTTGATAGCTGAATTTAGCTGATCCTCACCCAGTTTTATTCCTCCTACACAGCTGTTTCTGTTTCAGTTAATGATTGTGTTTCAACCTATATATTAAATTGTTACATAGAACAGCACAAAAATAGGGCGCAAATGGTCTACACAACATAATTTCTAATATATTAAATCAGTTAACTCACATTTGAATGACGTCCAACTTAGAACTCCAAAGCCGGCAGATATGCAAGCAGGACCAATAAAAGAAAACAAACACATACACTTGGCGCTCATTCTCAACCTAAAAATATATGAATGAACACAAACAGTATATAAATTGTATCAAAATATAAAAAATACTTAAAATCTGAAAAAAGTCCTGCACAGGGGTTTGAAAGAGAGTCCCAACACTCAGATTCCAGGCATGCAGCTAGTCTTCGAAGACGGCGGCCAGGTTCTTCAGGCATACATGGAAAAAAAAAAAAAAAAAACACAGAAAAACAGCGCAACGCTCTAATTGCAGTATGTGGGGCATTCAATTGGAAATAAAATCAGATCCCTCTCAGGGTACTCACATATTCTCTGAGGCTAGAGTCGCCTCTAAGTGTGTTCACATTGACTGGGTTAAACCCCCCAGTCCTGGTATTCACCACTCCTTCATATATGAGTACTCTGAGAGGGATCCGATTTCATCTGATTTCATTTCCAATTGAACGCCCCACATATTGCACTTAGGGGGTTGTGCTGTTTTTCTATGGTTTTTTTTTCTTTTTAAGCAGGAACAATCACCCGTCCTGCTTCAGGCTTGCCAGGTCACCGAACTCTTCTTTCAGCAAACTTTGAAAAATAACAACCAAGTAATCTATTAAAATATAAAATTCTGACTTCTTCATTTAAAAGCAATTATAGGTTAAACAAATGGTTACTGACATAGTAGGTTCAACGTGTTTCTGAGCACTAGGTTCCTTCATCAGGAACCCTCACAATATCTGATCATTAGCAGCTGTTCGATATAATTGTTTACTCATAGACCTGACTATATGCCTACAAAATCCCTCGCTTTTTTTCAAGTGTACCTAGAAGAATTGATGCTGTTTTGAAAGCAAAGGGTGGTCACACCAAACATTGATTTGATTTTTATATTAGTCCAAGATCCGTATCTTATTAACCCCTTAAGGACCACAACAATTTTTTTTTTTTTTTAAATTGAATCCGATTCCGGACTCCCCGAACGGCGTGCAGCTGCGTGGGGAGCCAGGAATTCCATGACAAAAAAGGAGACTGAAAGATTGCTAGCTACTTGTAGCATAGAAGGGCCAGAGAATTTCATAAAAATTCTATGGAAAACACTATGATTTTACCACTTGAACACATACCGCACACTTATAGTGAAGGGGAGAGATTTTTTTCTATTGTGAAAAAGAAACACATTTTGGATTTCTAACTGTGAGACTCTTGTCTCCCTTGGGCATAATGAAGAAATTAAATAAATAAAAAAATTGATGTGCACACATTTGTATAGGATATCATATTGAATTTTTGGTTCCTTGTTGAGTTTTATTACTGCTTCCTGTATATGTTGTTGTTCCGATATTTTCATTGCTGAATGGAATTGTCATTTCTCTAAACCAAAGTTTATACGCAGGAGTGGTGTACGGACAAGCCACAGTATATTTGTCCATGCCTGCATACCATCGGGACACTTTGGAGCTACATACTGCATTTGACTGATCGACATATCAGCAAGTTGCTACCTTGTATCTATTCAATAATGATTGTTTCAGATTGACCCATTAAGGGTTACTGTTTTGTGCACAGAGACATTGATAGTCCTCTGGAGTGACTTGGACATTAGTTGTCCTCAGTATAGGACATCTGCACTAGCGTTACTTGATAATAGCATTTGTATTTTATTGTTTATATTTGTATACATTTGTTTATTTAGTATTAACCCCTTAGGGACCCTTGACGTACCAGGACCGTCAAGGGTAAACTTGCTTGAAAGACCCTTGACGGTCCTGGTACGTCACGTACTTTTTACTTACAGCGCTCTACCGGGAGCGCTGTAAGTAAAAATGGGGCATGAAATAGACCGCTCCAAGATCGGAGCGATCTGTTTCAAGCCCCATAGTGACGCGCCGATACACGTGACAGGTCACGTGTACCAGCGCGTCCAAGTGCCCCTATGCGGACGTTATGGGACGGAAATGTCCCATAACGTCCGGTCCTTAAGGGGTTAAAGTATTAAGCTATTTTATATATATATATATATATATATATATATATATATATATATATATATATATACACACAATATTTGTTAGCGCTGTCCATATTATATACACACACATTTACTAGCAAAAAGGATAAGGCATTACCCGTAAAACAGTTGCACGCGCACACACACACACAGAGCCATGAGAAGAGGGGTTCATGAGAGAGACAGATAGTTACAGACACACGAAGATGTTGTCATGAGAGACACACACATAGATAGATATAGAAAGAAATACAAATCCAATAGTACTGACTTCACCACTGAGGTTTATGCAACTTCACGATACAGGCAAACTCAGTATGGCAAACCCTGGAAAAAATGGGTAAGGTAGAGGAAAAAGTGGCTCTCCAACTACTGGACTACAGTGGTCATCATGTGGGTGACTGGGAAATGTGGTCCAATAACTGGGGTGACACCAGTTGCCCATCTGTGTTATAATGGCTGTTGGGCTACAATGGCCATCATATGGTGGGTAATGATAATGGGAATTGTAGTTCAGCAGTGGGGAAGCCACCAGTTACCCATCTGTGTTAAAATGGTCTTCACCATGCTTCTTTCTGAGCAGTAAGTGTCTCTCCTCCACAGCACTACTTGTGGAATTTTCCATGTTTGGCAACGTGTAGTGCCGGTGAGTGAAAAGTGAAGAGACAGCACAGCAACCAGCAAGTAGAAAGGAACAGGAGGAGACGGTTACCCACACTTACTGACAGAGCAGTAGGGCTACAGACAGTGTTCACAGATTCAGTTTAGTTCGAG
The DNA here is from genome assembly GCA_037306005.1 of Rhinophrynus dorsalis. Classification (NCBI taxonomy): domain Eukaryota; kingdom Metazoa; phylum Chordata; class Amphibia; order Anura; family Rhinophrynidae; genus Rhinophrynus; species Rhinophrynus dorsalis. The sequence goes on along the minus strand of CM074723.1, from coordinate 339,001,469 downwards.
ACATAGAGCAGTTTGATTCAGACTACAAGATGTATGGTCTTGGTGCAGCGTGAATCAAAGTTCTGTGTCCGTGGAAAAAGGCGGGAGGGACAAAAACATCAAAGCCTGGAAATGGGGAAGAGGGCATAAAGGAGAACGTTGCAAATGTGATGGAGGGAAGTAAATGAGGACCAAACATGGAGAGCAGAGAAGGTGAACATGTTGGAATGGAGAGAGGAAAAGGCATAATGGGAGGCGATGAGATGGTGATCGTGATGGAAGATATAGGAGAAAGCATTGTGAATCCAAGTGAGTCCAGACAAGGGAGAAGAGGATAATGGGAGGGAAGGTGGACAGAGGAGAATGTGATAATAGGAGACAGAAGAGAAGGTGGTAAAAGGCAAGGGGGGTAGAGTGTAGATAGAAGTCTGTGACCAGGAGCGTCATGATATATGCCATTTTCAAACAATTTAAACTCCAGCATTTTACAGTGAGAAAGATTATCCAAAAGTGGAAAACATTCAAGACAGTTGACAATCTTCCCCGGAGTGGACATCCCAGCAAATTCAACCTAAGGTCAGATCATGCAATGCTCAGAGAAATTGCAAAAAATCCAATAGTTACATCTCAGACTCTACAGGCCTCAGTTAGCATGTTAAATGTTAAAGTTCATGACAGTAGAAAAAGACTGAACAAGTATGGTTTTTTTGGAAGGGTTGCCAGCAAAAAGCCTCTTCTTTCTAAAAAGAACATGGCAGTATGGCTTAGGTTTGCAAAGTTGCATCTGAACAAACCACAAGACTTCTGGAACAACGTTGTTTATACAGACAAGACAAAAGTGGAGATGTTTGGCCATAATACACAGCGCCATGTCTGGTGAAAACCAAACACAGCATATCAGCACAAACACCTAATTCCAACTGTCAAGCACTGTGGTGGAGGAGTGAGGTTTTGGGCTTGGTTTGCAGCCACAGGACCTGGAAACCTTGCAGTTATTGAGTCAACCATGAACTCCTCTGTATACCAAAGTATTCACAAGTCAAATATGAGGCCATCTGTCGGTCAGCTAAAGCTTGGCCGAAATTGGGTCATGCATCAGGACAATGATCCCAAGCACTTCAGCAAATATACAACAGAATGGCTGAAAAAAAAAAGAATCAAGGTGTTGTAATGGCCCAGTCAAAGTCCAGACCTCAACCCAATCGAAATGCTGCTGTGGCGGGACCTTAAGAGAGCTGTGCATAAACAAATGGCCACACACCTCAATGAACCGAAGAAACGTTGTAAACAACAGTGGGCCCAAATTCCTCCACAACAACGCATGAGACTGATAAAGTTATACAGAAAATGATTACTTCAAGTTATTGCTGCTAAAGGTGGTTTTACAAGCTACTGAATCATAAGGTGTACTTAGTTTTTCACAAGTGGCTTCTCCATTTTGGCTTTATTTTTGTTAAATAATTCATGACACGGTGTAGCATGTCAAGTGTTGTTGTTCATGTGAGGTTGTATTCACCTAATTTTTTGACCTGATAAAGAACAGATGATTATTATGTCCTGATATGTAAAACCATAGAATTCAAGGAGGGTGTATTTTCTTTTTCACACAACTGTATATTTAGATAGATATAAGAAGATATATACATATATATATATACTTCTGGAGATGGGGTCTCTAGCACTGTACGCAATACTCTAAATGAAGAGACTTTGAGTGGCATGACTACCTCTTTCTGCTACTGATTCATCTAGCTATATACCCCGCACCCTACTGCTTTGTTATATTACCTTTCTACCTTATGTCATCAGAAATAATTACTCCAAAGTCCCTTTCAGCTGTTGTTGCCAACAGCACTGCACCCTTAATCCTATATCCTGCCTTTGGATGTTTACGTCCCAAGTACATTATTGCACATGTATCAACATTAGACAGCAGCTTATACACACTCATCCATTCCTCTTATTTACCTAAATCCTTTGCCATTTGTCTTATTCCCCAAGAAATGTCTACTCTGTTGCGGATCTCTGTATCATTACCTTAAATGTATAGTTATTATCCAGTCCCATAACCAGAAGGACAAAAACAAGCATATTTTACATTAAAAAAACACTTCAGAAATGTACATCTGAAAATATAAATTAATATTTTTGCCAAAGTTTTCATTGAAACATAGTGGCCCCTTAAGTTGCACACATCTATATGCCATGGCATCCTGGCTGAAAACCACTGATGTACTAAGTAAAATTGATTGCTGATGGTTGCCTTTGACAAGGTCCCCTTGAGGTGAATCCTATTAATTTTAAGTTCAGGGAGCCCTAGACAACGACACATCTGCAAATGTCGTTACGATTGTTTCTATGCCCTATACTTAAACAATTTACCAAATCTCATGGGTATCACAACAATCTATAACATAAACACCTGCTAATCCCTTTAGGGCAGTAGTTTCAGTGTTCCAAAAGAACTATGTTAGCATCTCTAGATCCAGGTGGTTCCCATAGGTGAAAATAATGCTGTTGCACTTCTTGTGACAAAACTGCAATACTAAAATGCACAACGGGAAATATATGTTCAAGTTTACAATATTTGAGCACCATTAGTATGTCCAACACAATGCTTTGCAAAAGACCTCTGACATTAAAAGGGTTGGAGGCTGGTAGAGTTAAACTGATACCTGTATTGGCTGAGTAGCTTTAGGATGCAAGCTTTCAAGAAAACCTAGGTCTCTTCTTCAGGCATGTTTAGAATGAAGGCTGAATACAAAATACATGACAGATTATACATTCATGCAAATAGTTTTTTTTTCATTTAAATTCTACTGTTAGTGGATCTCTTATCACCACTGCTGTGTAAATCATTCCCTAGACTCCAGTAAAGGCATCGCTTTGTAGAAGACCAAGTGGTACAAGATTTATTTACTTTTTGTGTGCATAAATCCAAAAGATGGCTAAGTATATGGAATATATAGTTTATATAGGAGTGCGCAACTCATCTCTTGCAATGCATTGCGTACCATTCTGACATCCAAAGGGGCCAAAATATGTTTATTGTGTGGAAAACTGGGACATAAATTATTTGTCACAGTTCAGTGTGCTAAACATGATTATCAATTCATACTCCAAGATATTCTGTCTCTCTGTGTCTTAGAATTTCCCATTAGAACAGACACCCTGAGATCTTTAATGCTGTGACCAGATTTGCAAAAATGTTGACCCACGTGGGTGTCAATTTTCTTGTACACACTAGACCTATGAGAATTACTCTGTTTTCTGAGACCCACATATAAGTAACACTTTCTGCTGCATTCTTAAGGAGCGCTTTTGAGATTTTGTGCAGCACTTCAAGCTGATGGTTGTAGGTGACTACTAATGGCACTCTGTTCTCTTCCTGTGGTTGTTTGTATTACAAGAGGTTCCTTCTGGGTACACTGGTGGCTCTCTGAATTTGGATAAACATCTTAAAAATCCCAGGAAAGATTTTATCACAGTCAGCAGTATTACAGCACACGCAGTTATACTTTAGGGTCTGGCTGTAAATACCGTAAAATCTCAGGTATAATACACAGGTGCATATTATGCCCAAGATTTTAGGGGAAAACAAGAGTGCCTATGTATAATACGCACCCTTGTTTTCCCCTTTACTAAAAAGGTTTTGCAGGCTGGTAGATTCTTTCCCTCCCTCCCCGGCGCTATCCGTTGCTAAAATAAGACTTACTAGGTTAAAAGTAAGTCCCCGTTGAAGTCTTCATCTTTTAAAGAGCAGCCAAAATAAAAGTTACCAGTGTGTAAAGCATAAGTGCGGGCGGCATGCTTCCACTCGCCACCCGCTTCCTTCAATGGCTTTCAGGTCCAGCCGCCTCCAAGGCATTGGCTGGAGGCGGAAGGACCTGAAAGTCATTGAAGGAAGTGGGTGGTGAATGGAAGCATGCCGCCGACACTTATGCTTTACACACTGAAAGATGAAGACTTCAACGGGGCCTTACTTTTAACCTAGTAAGTCTTATTGTAGCATCAGATAGCGCTGGGGGAGGGAGGGAAGGCATCTACCAGGTTTTATTTTTTTTTTTATCAAAAACTCTTGCATAAGGTGAAGTGGGGTAAAATTGTGCATATTATACCCTAGATTTTACGGTAGTAGAGTTTTGTGTGTGTCTGCGATGGAAACTGTCATTTCTGAGATAATTAGCCCTGTTTGAGGTACAGAGATGTCAGGATAGAGTTATTTCTAATACTGACTGTGGTATGCAGAATGATAATTTGTGTGGGTGAATGACTGCATTTAAGGTTAATGGTGGGATTGGAAAGTATTGTAATTTTCTTGACATGACAAAGGTTATTTTCATTGACAGTCCAAATGATTAGGAGATCATCTATGTAGTGGAGGTAGACTAGAGGCTTTATTTGGCATGTGAATAAAAACTCCTTCTCTAATTTTGCCATGAATAGGTTGGGGTATTGTGGCGCCATTCGCATTCCCATGGTAATTCGGTATTTTATTTGTATTGTTCTTGTACAAAGGTGAAATAATTATGCAATAGTATAAAGTGTTTTAGCCAAGTTACAGGTTCTGAGGGTACGCTCTCTTACTCTTGGAATTATTTGTAGGCTGCAATGCCATCTTTATGTGGAATGTTGGCGTAGAGTGATTCCACATAAATAGTGGCTAGAATGGTTTCTCTTAGGATGGAGCCAAGGTCAGACAGATTGTTTAAGAGATTGGTTGTGACTTTATGTAAACTAGGTAGAGTTTTTTGGGTTTTTTTTACCCAATGGTTTCAGAATACTCCCTACCCAGCCAGAGATATTTTCTGAGTGTGTGCCAGTTACAGATATTATTAGTCATCCAGGATTTCCTTCCTTGTGTATTTTGGGAAGCATATAGAAGCATGGAATAAGGGCCCCCAAGTAGTCTCTTCTTCTCTTCTATTAGCTTTTTAAGCTCTTTTTCATAGATGGGGGATTTTCTTGTATTTTGCTGTATTATACTTCATCCATAGACTGCCTGTGTCCCTCTACTATCTAGTCAACTGTGTTCATAATCATTACCACACCACTTTTGTCTGCTGGTTTAATAATTATGTTACTGTATTGATTGCTCACTACTCTACCATCATCTTTGAAAAAGAGGAAAGTTGTAGCCACGAAACACGTAAGTGGATAGAGTTATTTATATGATTGTTTGAGCAACTGTTTGCTTTTGTATTGTATATTTTAAAAATAAATTTTAGAAACATTTTTTCACTTGGAAGCTGTTTTTGAACCTTATTGGTATTATTGTTCCCCCAGTGTTACCTGAACGGAGACAGGTCATATTCTCCGCCTGCGTTTATGTCAGCATTGCCTCTTTCTGACCACTCCACTTGTGAGTATCCATTTGGAATATATACTGTATATTATTGTTCGTGACATATTACACTTTTTGGCGCCTTCCACTTGTAGTTATATGTGCCTATAGGTTTAAAGAATACTATTCAAGAACTGCAGTCTGACGTATTCGATCTGCTTCATATAATTTGGAGTTAGCTGATATCGAGGGCAGCTTCAAATTTCCCTCTATCTCTTTGTTGCTGTTCTACACATAAGTTTATTTACAGCATATTCTCTTGTGAGTATAACTCACTGTGGCGATTCTGGTGACGGTTGTTATATTGAAAATTCAACACAGGGGGCGCCTCCTGTTTTTCTCTCTCCTGTGTTTTATTTCTGTGGTTTAATAATTATGTTTTTGTTGTGCTTTAATGATTGTATTGCTTTTTGCTCCTTGGTAATTAGGTTGCGCGCCAGTTTGTATTGTTCATCAAGTATAGTTGATGTGACTGTCCAGAGTGGGGTTGCTTCCTGGTGGTGGGGTACTTTTGGATTTTATTTTTGTAGGTGAGTTGTAGTGGTGATTTAGTTCTGTGGTTTGGGATGTCATAGTTTATTTCACCGTGAAAGAATTCCTTGAGCCTAAGATTTCTAAATAACTCCTGACCTTGCCTCCATCCCAAGAGAAACCGTTCTAGCCACTATGGATGTGGAATCACTCTACACTAACACTCCACATGAAGATGGCACTGCAGCCAGCAAAGCATTCCTGGAGCAAGTGGGCTAACCCACAGAACATGTAACTCAGCAAAATAGGCATATACTCACACATAATTATTTCACATTTGGGCAAGAACCCATGGGAACTCAAATAGTGTTACAATATGCTGTGCTCAGCTGTCACCACTCCCTTTCCCACCATCACCCTTCCATGTCACCCTTTCCCTGCCCACTATCATTACTCTTCCCTGTGACACCTGATCCCTTTCCCACCATTATGCTCCCATATGTCCCCTTCTTTGTGGACCAATATCACCCTCCACTGTCTCCACTGCATTTTTTTTTACTAATGAATTCAGTAAAACAGCCATTCATTACTAATCAAAACATTCTACATGTCTAGGGACACATATTGCGATGGACAGAGGCCTGAATATGGGGACTATCCCCAGAAAATAGGGGCATATGGTCATCCTAACTAACAAGAAATGGAGCAAGTCTGGAGCAAACCATCTGTGACATAGCAAATACATTTTAATTGCTTTTGATTCAATGGGGCTTTTAACCTCCTAGCAAGGTTTCCAAGGCACTAAATGCCATGCTCACCCAGGAAAATTCTCAAAATTGGTATGACCATGTTAAGTGAAAAAACACTTATGACACAGGCTAATCAGAAGACATGAAAAGTCATCCTTGTTTTGGACAACTGTAAGGCTCAACTGCAGTTTGAAATGCTGTTTTTTTGTTGTTTTTCCTCCTCCCAATGTTATTAGAAGTGACATAGTTTAAAGGAAAAAAAGAAAATAGTGTCAGAGCTCACTCACTTTTTAACCACCTGGATGTTAAATACGTCTCTAGTGCATTCTTTCGCAATATGTTGAAGACATCTTTAGTATCCTAGGAGTCATTATACCATAAAAAGTTTGCTTTCAAGTTAAATTAATTAGCCCTGCTATTATCCACAGTCTATTCAAATTGAGAGGTACAAAACATTTTTGTGACAAAACAAGTTAAAATCTTCCACACCAATGGCAGAATTAAATCTAAGACCCACAATGCACTGCATCTACATGACAGCCTCAACCACTCTGCTCTTGCCTTTACTTTAATCAAAGCACAGTGCCAGACTGAGATTATTAAATAGAGGTGAACTTAAGATAGTAATATGTTAATTTACTAGCCTTGTGTAGCCTAGCTGTTGACTGGAAAAAAACCCTGGATGCAAGAAAAGTACCAGGGTTAAGCCCTGGTCAGACTACATCACAGGTTACTAGTGAATGTGTAACTTACTGAGTAAAAAATGTGTACAGTAACAACTTTGAACAGTACCTTACTAACAATAAAGCCCAAACTCACAAGAGTGATGTATTTCATAAATCTTACATCATCAGAGATCCTGTGTATGGTTTTACTACATTTCAGATTGCCTCTTGGCCATATCCTCCTGGATGGCACACCGCCAGATGAAGATAAACATGTCCAAAACCGAACTGCTCATTTTCACTCCAAGACCTTGCCCAACACCTAGCTTCACCATTACAGTTGATGGAATTGACGTTGATCTGGTCAGCTCAGCATGCTGCCTTGGGGCCATATTTGATTCCTCCCTTTCCTTCTCCCCTTACATTAACTCCATGGCTAGAACATCTTGTTTCTTTCTCTGCAACATTGCTAAAATCCGCCATTCCTCTCCCAACAAACTACTAAAACTCTTATACATGCCCTCATTCTGTTCCACTTAGACTACTGCAATGTCCTACTAACTGGCCTCCCTGATACTTATCTTTCCCCTATGCAATCTGTTTTAAACTCGGCTGCATGAATTACCACACTCTCCACAAAAACTGAAACTGCTCACATAATTTTTAGACATCTGTCATGGCTCCCTGTTCAGCAATAGTTGCAGAAGTCGAGCACTCAAAATTGAATATGTTAAAACTTCACTTTTATTAAAACCTTAAAACATCCGACATTTCAGTCCCCACTGGGACTTTCATCAGGGATAACATACATATAACTGTCGACCGATACCTCGGTCCTTACTTTATGAACTCTGATGTTGAATTTGGCGCCAGTGTGACGTCCCCCCGTCGTCATAGGTAACCTGAGGACGCCACATCAGCTCCACACATCAATGAAAAACGATCTCTCCCAAATATATTACAACATACTTACAATAAAACATTCAAAATGTCAAACATCACAAATAATGAATGAGACTAAATTGCTCGTTTAACCCATCCGGAGACAACGATCGCAGCCTATATATCTAATACATCTCTCTTTTAGCTAGCTGCTTTTCTCTGTCTCCACCCCCTGGTGCTTGTTTCACCACTTCAAACGGAAAACACCGTAACTCATTCACCTTATGTTTCAGTGTTACAAAGTGTCTTGCTACGGGTGCACTTTGCAACTGTGTCTCATTCAAAGTATTATTAAGAGCTCTTGTGATGATAGATCTATGCTCACACATTCTGGTTTTAAAAGGTCTAGTGGTTTTACCCACATATATCTTCTGACACGGACAAACCAACAAATATATGACAAATGCTGTGCTACAAGTTATATTATCTTTAATTCTAATCCTGTAATCGATGCCTGGGACAGTGTAAGTGATCCCTGTAATCATGTGTAAACATGTTGCGCATCCTACACATTTATAAACACCTCACAATACTTCAGTAGTTTGTACTGTATACTTAGATTTTGGATCAGAGCTGACCAACATATCTTTTAAGCTCCGTCCCCTTTTATAACTAAGTAGAGGTGGTCGTTCAAAAATGTGTCCTATTTCGGGATCGCTCTTTAATATGTCCCAGTTACCGATTATAGCCTTTCCAACTGCTCCACTTATATCCGCAAATGTAGTAGTCACTACCATCCGATCTTTCATTTTGGTATTATCCTTATTGTGACCCACTAGCAATGCCTGTCTATCCATGCCAGCTACTGTTTCAATCTCCCTCCTGATCTCAGATACATTATAACCCCTTTGTATAAATTTATCCCCCATCTCTTCAAGTTTCCTCTGACTTTCTGCCTCATTTGAAACAATACGTTTCACCCGTAACAACTGCGATTTCGGTAAACCCTTTTTGAGAGACTTGGGATGTTGGCTATGAGCCCATAACAGAGTGTTGCGATCTGTGGGTTTTGTGAAGATCGTAGTTGACAATATCATATTTTCTAACTTGACAAGCACATCCAAATAATTTCTCTCTTTAGAGCTAAAATTAGCTGTCAACCTAATGTGGTTGTCTGTGGCATTCAAGCCATTAATGAATTGCAACAGCAATTCCTCACCCCCTGTCCACACTAGGAACAAATCATCAATGAACTTAGTGTAGAATTTCACATATTTCCAATAATTTGATCCAATGATGTGCTGTTGTTCAAAGTCCCACATATATGAATTCGCATATGACGGGGCCATTGGAGACCCCATAGCAGTCCCGGTCAGTTGTATATATATATCATCCTCAAATTTAAAGTAGTGCCGGGTTAACACCAAGTCCATCATCCCCACCAGATAATCAATTTCACCCTGTGAGAAATCTCCACTGGCTTCTAAAAGTCTCCAAGCAGCAGCTTTACCCTCTTCATGAGGGATACACGTGTATATTTGACACCCGCATACCCTGCTGTCTGTCTCCTATTACCCATTTAGACCGTAAGCTCCTTGAGCAGATCTCTCTTCTATTGTTTCTATGAATGTGACACTTATTTTATCCCCATTAATTTACTGTAACATACGTCTATTGTAAGGCACTGCGTACACTGTGTGACACCATATAAAACTATACATACATATGGAGGACTATTTCACCAGAAACTCTAAGAAACTGATTACCTTTATAATCTGCTCTGTCTGAATGAAGAACATTGCAGATGGAGCACTAAAAGACCGGCTCATCATTGACAATAATGCACCAGTAACCCATCTTAAAACTGAATAAGAAATTGTTGAATCTGTGGTAAACTAAACAGCAGTGCCAGAATACACTGTAGACATAATGATAATGCTGATGAAGTACCAAAAAATCATAGTTTGATGCTCTGCAGCTTATAATGATGTTAATTTAGCTTTCTGAAACCTGTTTAGCTTACTCAAAGTAATAATTTATGGCCTTGTACATGATGAAAATATACAAGACAAAAAATAAGCAAGCATGAATGAAGAAAGTTAACCCTTTGAGAGTCAAAGTGGTACGCAATGCATTACATACCACTCTGGCACTCGAAGGGTTAAACAGCAGATTTCCTCTATGAAAGCTGCCAAGAGGTCTGAAGGTCTTACCAGGTCTTCATATGAAAGAAATGAGGGAGATGGAGACTTACCAGTTTTAACTGATTCACTTGCAATAGGTCATGGGGGAGATGCACCAAGGTGTGATAAAGAGATAACTCCGCCAGGGTAATAAACTCTCAAAGTCTTATGTTAATTTATGGAGCAAATGCACTAAGATTTGTCCAACTTTACAGATCTTAGTGAATTGTCTCCATAGAGTAACACAGGACTTGGAGAGTTTATAACACTGTAGTAGTAATTTCCACTTCATCACCTCTTTATCACACTTTATCACACTTTATAACAAAATAACAGGTGGCTTGTGCACTAATCAGGGTTAGGCTGAATTTATTAATTTCATACTTGCACCCAATACATACATGATTACTGTGTAATCTCAAGATATTTTTCTTGGTAAAACTAGTAAATTAAATAAATAAATGAAATTCGCTACACACTGCAGCAGTTGGAGAAATCTTGTAGTTAAACAGGAAGTATCAGCTTTCCAAATTCTCACCTAGGTGTAGGATTCCACACAAATAATTTATTCTACTCCTTTGGTGAAAATGGATGTGTTCTGACAGCCTCAGGAAGAATGAGGCAATTTCATCATAGGTAAGAATTAAATTATGCAAACTGTGCCACATGTGTCAGATAGATCAGCTCTTTTAAGGACGAAGAGTCCCTAACCATTACACCAGCCATTTCTAACTCCATTACACAGACTGGAAAATCAAAAACCACAAGGTATAATCAATTTAAATGTGATAAACAGCTGTGTGGTGACAGATCCATTTTATGATTAATGTTTACCTGCATGCCTCTCATCTTCTGGAATCTGGCTATTGTATCACTTATGGTGTAGACTCGGACATGACCCATATGGAGCTTTCCAGACGGATACGGAAACATGGACAGCACATAAAACTTTGGATTTGACCTCTACAATTCAAAAAGAAAAAGATTATTTATTATTTAGTTTATTCACTGAGGCTGATATACTACGCAGGGCTGGAGTAATTCTATAGAAAACCATGTTAAATTGAGTTAAATAGGCATCGTAACCCACAGCCCTCATCAACACACAGCCCTTAATAAGAGGACCTGCTTAAATGCAGAAGGCTTCATTCTGGTTTTCAGTCACATTATCAAGCACAGCTACTGTCAGAGCTTGCATAAACATGCTCAATGCTAAACATGCACTTCTACACTGCAGAGAAGTTTGTTCTATGGCAAGTATTGTGTGCCCAGTTCCTCCAGGGGTACAATTACCACAGCTTAAATGGATAGTAATGTTTGAAAAAACTAGATTGCCGAGTCTTCTTAATAATAAAAGGAATTTATTGAGCTATTTTAAACAACATACATTTCTGTAGTTCATAAGATATTAACTGTAGAAGGATCCCCCTCCCTCCTCTACTGGTCTCCTCCCATTGAATATCTAATGCGGACGTGGGATCGGATGGATGCAGCGAGAGACAAACTTCAGTAAGTATAAGGAAAACCCTGCCCTCCTTGATGAAGGAGGGCAGGATTTTCCTTTGTATACTGAATTTTTCCCTCGCAACATCCGCCCGGACCAGACAGAGCTTCAGCAGTGACGTGTACAGAAGAGGCGGGAGGAGGATCCTTGTATACTTACATTTCTGTAGTTCATAAGATATTAAGTTCTTTAAAATAGCGCAATGTGTTACTCGGCAATCCATTTTTTTTTTTTTTTCCCAAACATTACTATCCCTTTAAGAAACTAGGTTCTAGAGATCTTTCCAATACGTTGTGAAGCAACGTATTGGAGATGTCTTGAGCATTCTATAAGTCCTATTTCAATTAACCCTTTAAGGACCAGATGGGTGTACAATGCATTGCATAGCAATGCACTAAGAATCAATCTGGTCCTTAAAGTGACATTATCATCAAAAAAATGAAAAGGGCTCAGATCAAATTAATATAGTATGCACTCCTGGTGAACTAGTATGCACTGCTTTGGTGAGAAGGTTCTAAAATCTTTCAAAATAAAAGGTAACAGTGGCAACTTTTTATCAGGCCTATTTATAAAAATATATATAAAAAAAAAAAAACTGACAAAACCATAAACAGTGCTAATTATTTTGCACCTAGAACATACCCTATCTCGTATTTATTTTTTTACCTCAGTCATGCCATTGTCTTCATTAATTTTATAAACAAAGAGAATTCAAATTCTCATGTATAGCTGCCTCAAGGTGAACGTGAAGAGCATGTTTAACCCATTAACACCCAATGACGTGCCAGGACCGTCACAGTTGTTCGGGGGTTAAAGGGATAGTAATACTTCTTTTTAACTTTATTTTATTTTGTAGGTATTAAAAAAACATGAAGAATGATAATAAGTCTTATCTATCAAACCTTTATGGTTTAAGAGATATTCACAAGCAAAGTTTCCCCTCCCCGCCCCTTTTACCTAGTGTAAGCCATCTCTTCTCAGATGTGATTCTGGTTGTAAGACCAGACAGATAACAGAAGGGGGCAATCTTCTTTATATGAAAACAATGAAAGCCCTGCCCCCCTTGACAAGTTTTTCAGCTTTTTCCCTTATCTTAATTGAAGATTGTCCCTCTCTGCAATCTACCTGGGCACCTCCCTTCTGCTTTGGCTGAGCAGTTTTACATCTGTAAAAGGGGAGGGAGGGGGACACTTTGTCATTGAATTACTCCTGAACTACAACTCTGACAGAACTGAAATAACACTCTCCAAAGTCCAAATACTATGATGATTAATTAGAGCTGTTTTTATTATGAAACATTACTATCCCTTTAACCCCTTAAGGACCGGGGATTCTGCGCAGCGATCCGACTGAACGACCACGGAGCAATTTTTTTTTATTGCTCCGTTGCGTGCCGGACTCCCCGAACTGCGTGCAGCTGCGGTCATAGTACGTCATCGGTCGTTAAGTGAAATCGACCCTTGACGTACTATGGTCGTTAAGGGGTTAAGGACCGGTGCACATTATAGATGTTTGCAATTGCACAAAACTGCTGTTAAAACAAACAAACAAAAAAAAGTGTAGTTGTCCTCTAGAGTGCCCCATCCCTTGACCATGTAGTCCTTAAAAGGTTAAAATATATATTTGGGTTTTATGCATTTAAGAAATTATTTTTAAAAATATTGGCTAGGAGTACATCACATTTAAAAGAGTATGAACCCTATTTATTATTTTGGCAATATTATCTCTTTAGAGGGTTAAAGTGAATTTTGCTGTCCAATGCAATTTGCTCCAGTTCTTCTTAGGAAATAAATCTGATTGATTTTTTTTTGGTGTTTTGTTTTTGTTTTCTTTTGTAGACTATAACATTATTTTTCAAAGACGATGTGGTTTTCTGACAATTATGAGTCAGGAAAATGTCTTTCACATTTCCCGGCTTTAATTACCATACTGCAGTAACAGAAATTACTGTACTGTAACGAGAGGAAATTACACTGAGCTCAATTTTATATTGTTCAGGTGTTGTTCTGAGGAAAGTTCATTTTAGGACTCCAGTACATGCCAAATAACTATGTTAGAAAAAGACAGTACCGGGTGCGTTAACGTCTTGTAAGCCATTCAAAGGTCCATGTTAAGAACAGCTAACGGCAGTTCACAAATCCTTATGGCCAATAGACTGATGTGCATTGAGACGCATGGAACAAGAGTCCCCAGAGTCATTTAAAGGCTTTCGGTACTGTTAACGGCGGAAAAAAAGATACTTAATGGACAAAAGTTAAGACCTACTCTTCTTAGGCATTAGACACTTAACGGGCAAAATAAAACACCAGTTACATAGGAAAACAGACAAAAGGCTTACCGCACAAGCATGTAAATGGAAAAATTAACCTGTGCAATGCCAAAATAACACAAAAACATGGACAGACACCACATATCACTGTCACACACAACAACAAGCAACACCACAGGGACAAGGATGCAAAAAAAAACACCAACACAACATGGCAAGGAAAAATGCGTGTTATCACACAACACAGACACCGGCCAATACAAAACAAGCTCACCTGTGCAACATTACCACACAATCCAGACGCAACCTGCACCCCACAACTTCACACCCGCAACTGACAGAGACACAACAATCAGAACACACCACATTTTAAAACACAGACACACCTGCAAACACTTACCTGGACAACAAGCACCTTCCCATTGGTCATCACTCACCTCATCACCATACCTACACAACGCCCTACCAGGTACTTAAAGGGACAACTCACCACACTCATTAGTGGCTTGTTTTCCACTCAGGGAGAGAGTGACAGAGAGATAGAGAGAACAATAAGTATGTTGGGATTCTTATTGATGAGAAGACTGTGGAGAAGGTGTGCACGGGCGAGAGCTAGGAAACTCTAGCAAGCCCCAGGCACACCTGATCAGCACCCTTCACCTGCTGCAAGTGAGGAGGCTCTGGCTCAACAGCCACACAGGAGCCCATCACCACCTGGAGGTCAGCACCTGCCTGCAGATGCACAGCTGCAGCAACAGGATGCTCCACAGCAACAGGATGCTCCCCAGCTGCCACAGGGACCCCTGCAGCAGCGGAGGATGTATAGACGACCACCAAGGCCCAGGATATACCGCCCAAGGGTCAACATCTTTGGAATGACCGATGATGAGGTGATTGATCGCTACAGGTGGGCAAGGCCAGTACCTACATACATTTCCCCACCACCAACATGGACTGGATCTCAAGCAGGGCTTTTACGCAACAGGAGGCATGCCCAGGGTCATGGGTGCTATGGATTGCCCCCATGTCCATATCAAAGCCCCAGCATGTGACGCACAGCTATTCATCAACAGGAAGAACTTCCACTCCATGAACGTGCAGATAGTGTGTGACAGCAACATGAGGATCATGAATGTCTGTGCAAAATATCCTGGCAGCTCTCATGATTCGTACATTCTCCAAAACTCCTCAGTACACAGAGAATGGAATGTATACAGGGGGATGGCTTCTGGGTAAGTTCACAATACTACATCACACCACATCCACAGGTGTACACACAACACAGCTCACCATGCTCCTGACCCACAGCTAGTATGTCCACAACACAAAACATAATTCACACAACATGTGCTCCCTGTCTCAACATGTCACTCACATTCCACAGGTGATGCTGGCTATGGCTGCAAATCCTGGCTATTGATCCCAGTTGCCAATCCACAAACAGATGCCCAGGAAAGATACAATCAGGCTCATGGAAGAACAAGGAATGCCACTAAGAGGACCCTTGGCATCCTCAAGTCCTGATTCAGATGTCTGGACCACTCAGGGGGAGCACTGCAGTATGCACCTGGAAAAGTGTGCAACATCCTAATGGCGTGTGCAGTACTGCACAACATCGCAGTGGACACCCGGCTGGTGGATGATATTCAGGCCCCCCCCCCATACCTGAAGTGCCAATGGACATCGGCCATGTTGAGGAGACCCTGAGAGGGGAGCAGATCAGAGACAGGCTCATCACAGAACACTTCACCTGAGAGTATAACACAGGCATTCAAACAATAAGTGCAAGTCCCCCATCAGTCCTGTGAAATGGTGCCAACACACTAACCACACCGCACATGATGTTCTGTTTCACCCCACAGAATCACTGACACAGCACTGCACTGCCAGCAGTCTGGCCCAAAACATCATCCATACCATGAACATGGCATACTGTGTGTGGGGATTCCAAAACCATCTTCCATTCCTTCCTCCAGATTGACATACATACCTCAAGGATATCACGCACACCCCCAGGAGAAACAAAGTACAACACATAACCCGTGTTCATCACCTTACAGGGCTTGATGGACAGCAACTAACGTGATTTGCCATGATCATAGCCAGTGCAACCATGGTAGCCTTGTAGCGAATGAGTGTTATCCAGTGCAATGCATTGGATAACACTCTGTCACATCAGGAGATAAAGGGCCATTGGAGCCAACATGGGACTTGTACTTTGCTAGAGCTGAGAAGAGCAGTAGAGGGTCATGAAATGTGGCTCAGATCTCCAGGGACACCATGCTGACCTGTGAGTGTGCAGTGATATGTGGCCCTGACATGAATACACACATCAACAAATATGTCCTAACAGTTCCATGGAACAAATAAAATTGGGCCGCCACTGTCACCCTCACAGTGGCAGCCCAAATACATTAGTTTCATGGAGCTTTCAGAACATACTTGTTGATGCGTGTATTCATGTCAGGGCCACAAATCCCTAGGGCTGCTTCACATTTCCTAAGTTCACCACATAATGGGTTACAGACGAATACACAACCCATTACAAAGCAATGGTTTGTGTACTCACCTGTAATGAAAGATTGAGGGGATTATGAAGTTGAAGTTGTTGCATGATGATCAGTTCGAGGGTGCTGCTCAAAATCCTGTCCTCTTGTCCCACAGGCATCTATAGCATGAGCCATTCCTGAACTGAAGATCTTCCATGTGACTGGATTGATGTTTTGACAACACTTCTATGAAGCTCACCTCTTGCTGTTTTAAGTTATTGTGTTGGTGATGCAATGTTTGACCTGAGGTTCACAGCAACCTCTACTGGAACATTCTCATACAGACACAGAAAATACGAATTCATGTGTGTACTAACCTGTACAGTTAGGATGCTCATTTACAGAGTTGTCGAATTTTTTGGACAACAAATGAGCAGGACAGTAGTGTTACTAAAGTAGTAAGATTTAGTTTCAAAGTACATTTATTGTTCTCATACAAGTGTTTAATGCATATAGGCAATATACCCATAAAACACATGTACGTTCTAATGTACTTTGAGACACAATAAAGAAGAACCATAACTATTCATTCTGTGTCTGATGAAATCTTGGAATACACATTTGTCAATGTGTAACCACACTCAAGGCTAGAATATCCCCCATACATGGGAAGGCATACCCACATCACAGCAGTCCACTACTTGTTTGCCAGTGAGTGGACTCTGTGATGTATTCTTCCAAACAGATGATGGCAGTGATACACTAATGTGTGTTGGGAGTGATAAAGAGGTGATCCAGGGGACATACTTCTACAGTGATTTTATGTCGACGGTTTCTGTGTTGCTCAATTTAATCAATGTTCTGAGATTGCTTTAGTTTGACATATCTCGGTACATGGCTACATCAACAAACAACCAGATTAAGTGGACAAATGTTATCACTGGTGAGGTGTGTTACAACCTTAGTAAAACAACAACTCAACTTACTGGAGAACCCAATGCTCACCCCAGGGTTTCAATGTGTGTGCTACACATTGTAATCCTAGGGTGAACATTGGGTTCCTCAGTAAGTCAGTTTCACAAAAATAGTTTGAATCAAAAACTATATGGTTGCATGTTCCATCTGTCCTGCTTGTTAGTTCTTTGCTAAGTCAAATAGCTGTTTGGTTATCCCCTTAAACACAACAATTGATGCAGACGAATGTTCAGTGTTGCACCAGTTGTTGTGCTAAGGGGTATGTTTTGTTGTTCAAATTCAACCCACAACATCGCCATATAACCCTATCGTGTTATATGGCTCCAGGCCTGGATTGCCAGTTGAATTTGGACAACGGTGTGTGTGTGAACCCATGTTGTAACATCCCACAAACATTTTACCTAGGTAGAAGTTGTGTTCACTGCATTGTTTGGCAATGCATTGGAGACAACTCTGCCACCCAAACTACAACTAAATACAAAGCAGATCAGACAGGATTCAAAAGCACAATGTTCCTTTATTCAGGGGGAAGATGACAAGTTGGCCATTTTATTTATTTTTTTTTGGGGGGGGGGGGGCCTCAGACTAGGTGCCAGAGGTGGATGCCCCAGATGATCGCCTTGTCACCATTTGACCCCTAGGTGTGGCTTCAGGCATCACATTGGAGGGAATGCTGGGTGCAGTGGACCCCTATGTGGAATGCAGGTTCTCCTTCTCTAACCGTAGGTTCTCCCTGCAGTCCTGCTCTCTCAACTCCACCAGCACCTATGCAAATGTGTCCATCACCCTCGTGTGGAGCTGATGGAGTTGAGTGTTGATCCTTGAGACCTCCGACTCCAGGGCATGGATCCTTGCCTTTATTCTGTTGGTGTTCCCCCGGGATTCCCTCAGGCTCCTTGTGATATTCTCATCTGTGCTATGGCTTGACCGGAGTTGCCTCCTTTGTAGGGCCATGCACTCTGCCTCCATCCCGATGGGGCGTGCAGTGCTGGAGGTGGATGTGCCCGGTGACACTGGTGCTGCTGTGTCCTCAGCTGCTGTATCCTGAGCTGCTGTATCCTGAGCTGTGCTGAGTATGCTGTGGCTACTGCTGCTGTGACAGCTGTTGGAGTGGCTGGTGCAGATGATGGGCATATGCCCACCACATCAAGTGACTCCCAGCTGCCCACTGATGTCTGTGCTGGTGGTGTGAAGTCGTCCCTGGGTAGAGGGCACTGGGGCTCCTCAATCAGGCCCAGGTGTTGGTAATCCAGTGGCCAAGGGTCATACTGGTAGGTGCTTGGACCCCACCTGGGATCATACCTTGGGCCATGCTGGGGAGCCATCCAGGAGGGTAGGTTCATCTGGGACGGATATGGCCCATATTGGGTGGTGGCCACTGTCCCCGGCAGCCATTGCCTCCCTGTTGGTGGTGGTGCTGCTGTTGGAGGGTGGAGGTGGTTGGATACATCCACCTCTCCTCCTGTTGCATCCAGCCACTGTAATGGGGAGATGCAGTCTGTAGTGGTGCAGAAGGTGATGGAACAGCCCGTGGTGTTGCAGAAGGTGGAACAGCCTGTGGTTTTGCAGAAGGTGGTGGAACAGCCTGTGGTGTTGCAGAAGGTGGTGGTGCAGACTGTGTTGGAGGAGATGAGGATGGTGGGTATGGTGACCACCGGCTGGTCCCCTCCTCTGTGCACTCCTCACTAGGTGGTAACGTAGCCTCCTCCATGGGCTCCCGTTGTAGTAGAAGGCCGTAAGCTATGTGGAGAAATGACATGTTTTGATTAGTGAATGTAGCCATAGGATTAAAGAGACAGTAAAACTTAAAATGTTGAAAAGAAAAGTATATGTTGTTGGGTTAATCCCCCTGTGTAAACAAGGGAAATCCCACTGCTGAAAGGTGTTTTATACTTAAGTTATTACAGGTGAAGGATTAATTTGGAGATGCAATATCACAGTGGCCTGAAATAGTACAGTGGGGCTGTTGCAACACCATCCCATGTAGATTTCTGGTGCCGGGACGAGAGCTGTCCATATGATAGTGTAGTAACAGCGCCACTCTACAATTTCAGGCCACTGTGATATTGCCCATGACATATCCAAGTTTGAGTAGTGATACCTTTTGAATGAAACACCTTTCAGCAGTGGGAATACCATTATTTTACTCGGGGGTGAATCCTACAACATATATTTGTCTTTTCACATTTTAGGGATCACTATCCCTTTAACGGGGTGGCAATGGTTAATTTCACCTTGATGTCATATTGTAGGCATTGTGAAAACATGTTAGTCCTATCCCTCCTAGCCTCATAGTTGGACAGATATTACTCCATGTGACAGATGGAGACTTCAGTCATTTCACCACACAGAGGCTCTTCAGCAGAGCCAAATTTGCCACATTTCGAGATAAATACTTCTTTGGAATGGTCCACAGAGTGTGCTTGCAAACCATGCACACTTTGTAGACCATTCCAATGAGGTATTGATCTCGACATGGAACAATTTTGGCTCTGTTGAAGAGCCTCAGTGTGGTCAAATGACTGAAATCTCCATCTGTCACATAGAGCAATATCTGTCTAACCATGAGGGTTGGAGGGATAGGACGAATATCGAACCACATCTCATATCAATGGCTACAATATGACATCAAGTTGAAATTAACCATTGCTATCCAGTTAAAGGTACACAGGAAGTAACATGGTCTGATATGTATGTGGATATGTACCTTTCATATGGGTACAAATATATACTTCCTAGATATGAACCCAGAGATTAGCTTAGTATGTTTGATTGCCTTAGTGGCTATATATGTGCACCCATCACAAACTAACTATTATTGATATCATAACTAACAACATACCTCGTATATGCCATCTAAGTAAGGTGGGATGTGTATTATGATGATATCAATAAGAGTTAGTTTGTGATAGGTGCACATACATGGGCACTAAGACAATCACACGTACTGAACTGATCTCTGGGTTGTTGGGACATATTTGTACCCATGTGAAAGGTACCTATCCACATACATATCTGACCATTTTCATTTGGGTTGTTGGGACATATTTGTACCCATGTGAAAGGTACCTATCCACATACATAGCTGACCATTTTCTTTGTGTACATATCTTTTTGGAACAGATCTGCAGTGTGATTCAATGGTATTCATCCCTATGTTATCTGTTTATCCCGTACAATGCAAGATTTTGCATGTCACTCTCTGGTTGTCATGATGGTATCCTATGCATTGCATTGTGATGCATGGGATACCACCCTGGCAATCAGAGATTGATGTACTTGAAAGGATCCTGTCCATGAGGTCTGTTCAAGTTGAATCCTGAAGGGCAACAATCAAGCCTGTATTGAAGGATATCTTTGATTGAGGCGTGTTTTTTATTTTCTGGACGAGCCCATCCATCCTTCTGAGTGAGGCAGCCGCACTCAATCATAGATATCCATCATTCATGGCCTGTTGTTGACCAAACTACAATGGTTCATATTTGGTTCACATATGTATCCTGCAAATAGTGGCTGGTGTACCATACATCCATGGCATCAGCACTCCTGAGGATCAATGTGTGAATCAAATGTGAGATATAATTTCAAGTTAGAGTAAATGATTGCACACACAACACCAAGGCCTACTTTTTCACCTTTAATTCTGTGGAATTGATTTAGGCCTGTGTGTTGCACATATGGCCAGTTATTCTCATTGGCACTGTGATTTGTGACCTGCTCCATCCTTTTTGTGGTTCAGTAAGCTGTGAATTAGACCTGGTGAACTGAACATGATGCTGACTTCTCCAGTGATCTCATTTCCCCATTTGCAATGTTTTCTATGGAGTCTATACAATGGGACCTTTGCTACTTGAGTCATGTAACTGAATATTCTCCATGAACTAACATTGGTATTGGTGAAGTGAGGGTATGTAAGGGTTAATATCTCTCCATCTCTTTTTCACCGCTTAGTGAATGTCCCCTGTGTGTCATGTAATCATTAGTCTATCGACTTGTGTTTGTTGTCTGGTTAACCCTTTGAGT
The DNA here is from genome assembly GCA_037306005.1 of Rhinophrynus dorsalis. Taxonomy (NCBI): domain Eukaryota; kingdom Metazoa; phylum Chordata; class Amphibia; order Anura; family Rhinophrynidae; genus Rhinophrynus; species Rhinophrynus dorsalis. Next base: position 338,979,936 of record CM074723.1, on the reverse strand, counting down.
ACCGGCGGGGTTGCCAAAGCATTGTTGATCGATGCATTGATAATCCCTCTAGCACTCATAGGGTTATGTGCTGGTTTCCCTGTGAGTACATGGGTGACACTGTGTAGGAACAGTTCTGATGTTTAACATAAAACACTTTTATGAACATGGTTTGTTTGTATTGTGTGTGATCAGCACAGCAACATGAGGGTTAACCAGGAAGTTGGAAAGGTTTGTGCCTTGTTGAACCTTGACATTTTTCTTTTGTCCTGTTTTAACCCTCAGGGTGCTGTGTTGGTGCAGTTGTGTGGATGAATGATGAGCAAATGTTGGGATGTGACTGCGTTTGTGTGTGATGGTTGTGTGGTGTGTGTGGTTATGTGATACTGCACTTACCAGTAGTGTGGAGGCTCCTCTCTTTCCCAGTGTCCGATCCTCCAGGGACCCCCTCTATGAGTGTGGCGGACATGCTCTGCTGCACCATCTCCTCCCATCCACTGAAGGTGATTTGGACAGGTGTGCCACCTCCGGTGCCTCAGGCTTGCTTGGCAATTTCGTCCAACTTGTTCTTGACTACCCTCTTGCAGTCGCCCCATCTCTTCTTTATTGAGTCCACATCCCTTCTGCAATTAGACACAGCATTCACCTGGCTGCAGATCTGGTTCCAGGCTGCCTTCCTCTTCGCTGACAGGCCAGGGACCTTTTCACTCAGGTGGAGGACACTCACTCGCCAGGACAGCCTCCACAAGAGCCGTATTCTCCTCCTCGGTATATCGGGGATCCCTGATCCTGTCCCCCTCAGCTCCAGCCTGCGAGGAGTCTGAATCAGACTGTTCTGCCTGCTCTGCCCCTGACTGTGTAGGGTGCTCCTCAACAGTTATCCCTCGTTCCACTGACACAGCTGACCCTCTCCTTTGTGTGCCTGCTCTTGTCCGGGTCCCCCTCTGCCCTGCAGATCTCCCTCTCCCACCCCTGCTCTCAACAGGGATGTCCTGCTCTCCTTCCTCCTCCTCCACTACGCTCCCCATCCCTCTCTCCTGTCCTCTCCTAGCCATCACTCACCCACTCACACCCAGACACTCGCACAGGCCCTCAAAGACACACTCGATCCCACTCACTCTCTGTCACTCACCGATTCACACTGAGAAAATAAAGTTTAAAATATGTTAGGTGTTATTAAAAAAGAAAAAAAAACAAAAAACAACAGACTATGTGTGTGTATGTGTATGTGTTAAGTGTTTGTTGTATGAGTGTATGTAATATGTGCAAAAGTGTAATATGTGTATCGTTAAGTGCACCTCTCTCCAAACTCCTCCTACCTCAAGTGTACGCTCCTCTCTCTCTCGATCACTAGCCTCCACTCCTGGGTCCTGTGCCCTAGCTCGCTAAAACTCAAAACACAGACAGTGTTTGACCATTATTTTGGGGTATATAAAGGTGTATTTGAACATTTTTGCTACTTTGGTGCCTTGGGATTGGTTATAGGTTTGAATTTTGTTCATGCATCTATCAGGGTTGCTAGCCAACGGCAGCCGTAATGTTACATTTTGACTTAAGCTGTGTTTTAACAGGTGTTTGGGACGCACGATGATGTGAAAACAGGTGCGACTTTTTTGTGTTACGCGTGTTTGTTGTGCCTATGCTCTTTAGCTATTCTTGTACACTTACATTTAAATCTGCCGTAAATCATGTGTTATTTGCGGCTGATGTGCCTTTTTGACTTAGCGGCTGGCTTAACGCAAACCTTTAAATCTACCCCATAGACTGATATACATGTTGTATAAACCTTATTATGGTGAATGGTTTTCTCCTCCAGACCTCAAATGCATACTTTGAAGTGAAACCGGTAGCCTCTCACTGTTACAGCTCATTAAGGTAATTGAAATGTTGCTCTGTAGCTAATTACTGGTATATTAAAGTGGACCTGCTACCTCAAGGTGACTTTAGTTTGATTACAGAGAATTAAAGCTTGCCACTATGTTCCACTAGTATTTTTTCTTTAAAATAAATAGTTTTTTTTAGAAATTAACCTTTATATTTTGCTGGCACTTTATGCTAATTATCTGCACACTATGCTAATTCGTTCTGATTGAGGCCCAACTTGCTGCTCATTGTGCTATTGGAAATGTCCCAAGTCTGTGGGCTCTACCTACATTAGTTCATAACAAAGTGTGTGGTAATACTGGACCAGCATAGAAACTAATTAGCATAAAGTTCTACACTGAGCCACTAAACTATAAAGGGCCCACTTTGATTAGATACGTTAATTTGTCATTTGTGACCCTTGATAATGGATTTGAATTTTACTCTTACACATAAGTGTTTAAAAACTCATGTTCTAAATTCCTAACAGAGCAGAAGTGGCTTGGTTACTGTGCAAAGATGGGCTTACATTTTTATACCACTTAAGGTCATATACACAAAAGAAAAGAGGAGCAATTCTGTGGCAAACCAACTTCACCATAGTAGATTTAAAAAAAATGCCAGTGATTTATATGGGGATTTTAATAACAAATACATGGGAGATTTTTCTAGCATTCGGTTGGTTAAATCCCCCATTTAAATATTTTTCTTGCAGTTGACTTCCCCCAGAATTGCTCCACAGTACTCTTGGGGCTGCATGCACAAACTGCTGTAGAATTGCTTCACTTGATCTATTCAACTAATTTACCGCAGTTTAAACTCTTGCTATTTTTTACATTAACAGTACCTCTAGTGGTCAAATTTCAATTAGTTATTCAGTTGCATTCTGTGCAAGAGAGGAGTCACTGATAAAACAGTGTTCTATAGAATGAGTCATGCTGTCAGTTTGAACTTTCAGGAAGTAATCATGCTGTCATTCACTTCCTGACAATTTGAACTGTTCTAACATTTGAATAAAGCAACTGACAATGGGAAGAACGGTTTTACTCAGCATGAGAAATCCTAAAACATATAGGTTTTCTTGAAAAAAATATATACTGCTCCTTTAAACATGGCTGATTTTAATAGAAACTAGGAAACACTGCAGAGATAACTGAAGCACAAATATGGGCCATAAAAACAGCTAAATTCTGAGGCTAGAACTCACAAACTGAACTGTTCAAGATGCAGTTGTAGGTGGGCCAAGTAACTGTCCATTTATAATAGTACAGAGCAAATTTGTAGGTCGCTATACATAATGATCTACAGGACATTTTGAAAGCTTCTCTATACTTACATCAACTTCACTGATTGGTGTGAACTTCTCTTTAACCCTGGACTGCCACCATTTTTCCACCCTTCTCCTTGTCTCCACTCCATATTCTTTCTCCCATTTGCCAGTCTCGCTGTAAATAGACCGTAAATTACCCAGAATAGTAACCCTATGCCAGTTCTTGGGTAGGACCAGGCCATTCAGTCTCCATCTTAAGCAGCTGTGACACAGCCCTAGGCCCAACAAGACTGGGCCCATTCTTCAATAGGTGTTTCCTGAATTAAACAAAAGCAAATTTGTAATGATCTTGATGAACATACAACACTCAAATGAAGAGTTATGCTAAAACACAAGTAGTTCTTACAGTATGTGAAAAAGCACATTGAAAAACGTAATCATAATAATATACATACACGTTCTTATACCTTTATGGAATTTAACCCGTTAACGTCCAGTGAAGTGTCAGTATCGTCACTGCTGTTTTTGCCTAAAGGAGTAATGATGGTCCTGGTACTTCATGTATTTTTTAATCACAGCGCTCCAGCGAGAGTGCTGTGAGTAGTAGCGGGGACTGAAATTGACCACTCCAAGACCAGAGAGATCACTATCAGTCCCCTGTTCAGCGTGCCGGCACTTCATACTTCACTATCTGGTCCTGAAAGGACCACATACCCCGGGACCGCTGGTCCTTAATGGGTTGAGAAGAATTACTTTGCCCGCATGTTTCTGTCAGCAGGCTGGGGGGGATGTAATTTTCTCTTGCATTCCTCATTTCCTGACCAGAAGGTTATACTGTATTCTGTAACAGATAACAGGAAGTGAGGTATGCAAAGGAAAATAGTTTCCCTGAGACAACTGATAAACAGCATTTAAAAGATTATTATAGATGCGTTATATAGCAGTTCGAATAAGGGTTCTATGTTAAATGCCAATTTTCAAACACTAGAGCACATGAACGCTGACTGCAGGGATATCCGGCATTACTTGCATTAGGCGGCTCTGCAGCAGAGCTGAGATTGTGTTTATAAAAAAGAAATCTTTCACTAAAACGGTCTTCTACGTGTGCTTACAAACCAAGCACACATAGAAGACCGTTTCAGTAAAAGAATTATTTTCTATAAACGCGATCTCTGCTCAGCCCCAGAGCCGCCTGCTGCACATAAGACTGTCGTACGACAGCTTTCCCTGCAGTCAGAGTTCAGTCAGGGAAGGGGGAGGGAGGGGGGAACTTTGAGCGCTATCATCTCTCAAACCATAAGGGTTTGAGAGATGACACTGGGGGCAATAAGTTTCTTTTTAACAAAGCTACAATATGGGGATTAGTAATTTGCAAGTATTACTATCCCTTTAACAGCAAATAGCAAACTTGGTCCAAATCAGTTGAAAGATAGATATCAATGGCAAGAACCATCCGGTCCACCCACCCTGGTCATTTCACTAGCTAATGAAATATGCAGTCTTACATACTTCTTAGATTAGACTTCTGAGTATCCCAGGCAATTTTGAATTCCCCAACAGTACTTGTCCACACCACTTCTTCTGGGAGGCTGTTCTGTGAGTCTTTCTCCCTGTTCTATGAGTGAGGCTATCAAATAAATTAGTTACTTCCCCCTTTATAACTTGTCATGCCGCAAAATAATTATGCAAAGCCTACATCCAAATTTATTGAAAGAAGATTTACCAAATTCTTATGGTTTACTATTTTCTTTCAGTGCTTGAACAACAGGTGTCCATTTCTCGCGATTAGCTGTGATATTAGCAGCTCACACAAATGCATTTAAAGGGATAGTAATACTTGAAAATAATTGAATTTTATATTGTAGCCCTTAAAAAAACATTTATGGTTTGGGAGATATTCACATGTAAAATATAGTCAAATTTTCTTTTCCTGGCTGTTTCAGCCAAGTCTGCCATCTAGTGGACAGATTTGGAATTCGGTCCACAGAGCAACCGGCAGCTCTTTAGCAGTGCCGAGATCACGATCTTTGAAAAGAACTACTTAATTGGAACTATCTACAAAGTGTGCCTGGCTTGAAAGCACACTTTGTAGACCATTCCAATTAAGAAATTCTTTTTAAAGATGGTGATCTCAGCATTTCTGGAGAGGCACAGCCGGTCCCGGGACCGGATTCCAAATCTGAAGGGTGGAGCAATGACATCACTCGAGGGGAAACTTTACTTCTGAATATCTCCCAAACCATAAAGGTTTGGGAGATAAGACTTATATCATTTTTCATGTTTTTTAAAGGGCTACAATATAAAATAAAGTTATTTTCAAGTATTACTATCCCTTTAATTTTAAGACTTTGGGTCTTAGTTTGATCAGATGTGCACAGGAAGCCACGAATCAGAGACCTCTCTAGCATTTAAGTGGTTAAAATCCCCATTTACATGAATTAATTTTTATTTAAGTCTCCTATGGAACAGCTGGTTTTCCCCAAAATTGCTCCAATTCTTCTTAGCACTTCTGTCTCACTGCATCCTTGGGATTAAATTGTTACAATACATAAATGCATTCATTTTCTAACTACCCATTGACCCTTTAACCCGTCAAGGACCCGTGACGTGCCAGGACAATCATGGGTAAATTTCCCAAAAGGGTCCATGATGGTCCTGGCACGTCATGTGTTAAATAACAGCAGCAAGCCTCGGTGTACGCTGCTATAATTCTGCAGAGGCTGAAACTGAGCGCTCCAGTATCGGAGAACTCAGTTTCAGTCCTTCTCTCTTCTGCCGGTACATATGATCGCGTGTACCGGCTTTTGCATTCACATTTACATTTACACATTGTCTTTGTGTCTGCTCTGTGCATCTTTCTTCCTTATTATAAGAGTAAGGAAGAGAGAAGCAGAGAGCAGACACAAAAGCAAACACAAAGAGGTAAAAGTTTGGGGTATTAACCCCTTCAATGCTGGTGCTGGGGTCAAGATAAATGAGGGTCTCTTCATGACCTACTGACACCAATAATGTTGACAAAGATCAAATCATTTTATTTTCAAAATTTTAGTTTAAAACACAAATAATGAAACAATATTAAAGTTTAATGTGAGTTTTATTTATGTGGAGCACAGCAATACACTTATATCCACACCAAGCAGTAAAGAAATGGAAAATATGTGGGGGAAAGAGGGACATGGGGATTTTCATCCCAGAGGGACAGTGCCACCCTAAAACTGCACATTTTGTAGGTACGAATGACTGGTAATACCTTTCATGCAGTCTCCATAAAAAATTAACCCTCTGGGCACAAACAAGAGAACCAATAAAAACTGCATTAAAAAAAATATATAATTTTCTTTATTTTTAATAAAATAAATGCTGCCTTATCCATATAAGTGTGGTATCAAAAGAAAGCCCTGCTTGTGCATGAAAAAACTGTATATAATATGTGTTGCTGGAATAAAATACTTAGAGGGAAAACGCTGTTGAACAAAGATATAGTCAAAATTGCTCTGGTCCTTAACTGCAAACCACTCCAAATTTTCCCAGTCCTTAAGGGGTTAAGAAACCACTTGTTAACCACTTCTTAAAAATAAGAAAAGTATAGCACTTAACCCCTTGAGGACTACAAGACTGTGGTCCTCAAGCAGTTAAAATAAAATCACACCTTAAGTTTCACTAAGATGATTTGATACCCAGGACAGCTGTCATCTCTTCTCAGAACTCCATATCCTGGAATATTGTCTGTAAACAAATAACTGCAGGGTAGATTTATAAACCTGGACATATTTTAACCCCTTAACTACTGGCCGTGCAGGCATGTTGCATTCACTAAAGGACCACGGAGCATTTTTTTTTTCTTTTTTGCCGATTTGGATTCCAGACTCCCTGAACAGCGTGCAGCCGCGGGGGGAGTCCGAAATTCCATTACGGTCATAGCACGTCATGGGTCGTTAAGTCAAAACAACCCATGACGTGCTATGACCATCAAGAGTCGTTACGGGGTTAAGAAAGGGTCTGTAAAATTGTCGTAGTGATACGTATAAATGTTTAGTGACATTTTTGCCAATTGCTAACTCCAGTTAGTTGACCTTTTTTGAAAAATGGAGTAGAAATGGTCTTCTCCAAATAAGAATTCTGTCACAATGTATTTATAAAGAAATTTGCCAATTGAGCCAAAAATAAACGCAGTTTAAGTGATTAAAGCCAGCTATAATCTGTTCTTCGTGGAATTATACTGTTACAGTTCTGTATGTTAAAAAATATTCTCGGATGCAAATTACCTCAGACTAGTGTAGAAGCCATGTGCACGGGCCGTGGAGCAGTGAGGTAACGGAAGTACGCAGAGCAGGAACGGCCTCTTAACGTTACCCAGACCCGGTCTGCGTACTGCCTTTACCTCATTTCCCCACGCGATTGCGCTGCCTCACTCATGCAATGCAATCATGCTCAGTAGAGACTGGCCGAACGTGGGCAGTCTCTACTGCGCATGACTGCATCGTGACAAAATTTCTGGCCCTTTATTATATAGGATAGACTTATTTATAAAATTGACTTTACTCCTTTATAAATATGACCCTTTGATGTAAATTTTAACCACAATTCTTAAAAGTACACTAAGAAGGGTTTACATATATCACCACTATAGTGAGGCTGAAAAGAGACATATGGCTCAAATTCAGCCCATGCCATGTTGATCCATAAAAAGGCAAAAAAAAAAAAAAAAAAAAACTATTGAAGCCATTTCCAATCAAGCCCTTATTGAGAAGAAAAAACAAATCCTTCCTGACTCCAAAAGACAGTTGGATATTTCCCTGGATCAACACCATCCTATCTGCTTTGAAACCAACTGTCATAAATCTCAATATTGTTCTGATTTAGCAAGGTACTCAATACTTTATTAAAGCAACTACAGAATCTGCATTCACAGCATCCAGAGACAAAGAATTACACCACTCTACTGCTTTTACTGTAAAAAATCCCTGTCTTTGTTTTAGTGTTTTAGTAGAAAACACCTTTTTTGCTCTAGTAGTATTTTGATGACCATTTATTTGGTTTTTTTGCTAAGCTCTTTTGAGTAAATATTTACATAGAGTTATTTGTACTGACCACAAACATATTTGTACATGGTAGTCCTATCACCCCTTAGATGTTTCTTCTCTCATGTAAACAAATCCAGTTTGGCTAGTCTCTCTTCATAACTGATCCTCCAATCCCTTTATTAGTTTTGTTGTGAATCTCTGCACTTTTTATAGTTCAACAATGTCTGTCTTAAGAACCAGTGTCCAAAACCGTACGAGGCCTTAAAAAAGATTTATACAGAGGCATATCCAACGGTGAAATGGCATGGGATGAACTTGATGGACGCATGTCTTTTTTCAGCCTCACCACCTATGTTACGATTGCACCTATACAATTTATTATACAGGATAGTACCCTACTGGCTCTTGCAGAGGCTGAGTGGCACTGCTGTGAAGTCTACTGTCTATCAGAACTCCTAAATATTTCTCTAACAAGGATTCCCCAAGTAGTTCTCCATGAAGTATATATATGTGGCATGTTTGTTTCTGCAGCCCAAATCAATAATCTTACATTTATTGATCTATATTAAGCTTCACCTGCCACTTTCCAGCTCATTCACTCAGTTTATCCAAATATTTCTTCAGAGAAAAAAAACATCTTTCTCTGTATGTATTTCCTTACACAGCTTAATGTATTCAGCAAATAATGAAGTACTTTCCTGTGAATTTCCTCTACCTCAGTCAAGTCCATGCAACCCCTATGTATCAGAGTGTATATTCCAGCAGAATATTGTTTGGGAAGCCCTTAATGGACATTCACCTGCTGTCATACTATTTTGCAGAACTGTAAAGCAGAAACAGTAAGATAGTTTATTAGAACTGGGCTTGGAATAATAAGTCTTAGCTTTTCTATTAATGTGATATATTCCCAAAGTAATTGGCCAATTATTCAGTAAAAGAAAAACTCTTATTAGAGAGTGCTGTTATCTGTGAGAAGCATTGTTCCAGAAGATTAAGGTGTCCAGACCTCTCCTTTAATGCTGGATACTTATGTAAATTTCATCTGCAGGGTTGTACATGAATTCTGCAGTGTGTTTTTCATAACTGTCCTCCACTACATAGAAGGTTTGGTCACTTTATAGTTGCTTAAAGGGGAACTAAACCCTTAGTTATAATTGAAGTTCTATAGATTCAAAAGTTATAATAGAAAAAATAGTTCCAGTAATAAAAATGATAACGGGCATAATACATAAACTAAACTATAACAAATGTTCCACAGCAAGAGGCATGCTGCACTCCAACTAAGGAATTTAGCCCCCTCTTTATCAAAGTATAAACAAGCATGCATAGTCTTTTCCTATGCATGCTTGTTCATGCTTTGATCTTGGAAGGGAACAACCATTAAGTTTTAATTAGTAAGATGAGTAATGTATGCCACTTATCTGTATATCTTTGGGGATAGCTCATATATTTTAATGGTTATCATTTGTATTCTTCAACTATTTATTACATTACTAGTTGAACAGCCAGTGTACATGGGCCACAGTGCCAGGCAGCAACGGCCACGGTGCAGTCATGCACAGTAAAGACTGCCCGCACCGCGGCTTTTTAACGGAGCAGGGCGATCCGATTTCAAACCGTAATCCTCTCTGTGCACCTTCGACGACAGTCTGAATTTGGAGCGCCCAGCTCCATTATCAGCCGCGGAGCAGGCAGTCTGTACTGTGCATGACTGCAGAGCGTGCAGCCGTCTGTACTGCGCATGACAGCTTCTGACAAACATACATTAACGAATAAGCCTCATTGCATAATTTATGGTTCCTCACACACAGAACATAATTTATGTCTCCTCAGAAAACACACACACATTGCACAGAAAGCCTCATTACATAATTTATGTCTCATTAGGAGACACAACTCCCATTGGGTGATTCAATGGGGACATTACTGCTCCCATTGGGTGATTCAATGGGGGCATGTTTATCATACAGGGAGTTGGCCCGCCCCCTCCAGCCCACCCACTACTATCCAACTGACAAAAAAAAATATAGCTGCCACTGGCTCCTGAAGTAGGGGACATCAATAACTTCTCCCAGTCCACACACACTCTCACTCAGGATCATGACCCTCCATTCAGTATGAGGGTGTAATGTTTCCATAAAATACAAACTCAGGGATAAACTTAATAGCAACTCTTTTATTTTCATCTCTTCAGTCAACCTCACTGTCTGTTTTCAACTGTCACTCTTCCACTTCCTGCTTCCTGATTCCCGCCCTTTGTCCTTAAAGGGAGAGAGATGCTTTGCTGTATGTTACAGAGGACAAGCCTGAAACACCACTTTCTATTTGTTCCCTCAGTATATTGCTACATTGCCTCAACTGAAGAGCCACCATGTGTTAAATTGCTATGTTACCTCAGCTTAAGTAAGGAGGAGTTACTGCCCCCATTGGGTGATTCAATGGGGGAGTGATTTATATCATGCAGGGAGTTGGCCTGCCACCACTGTCCAAGTGACTGAAAAAACAAAATGGCTGCCACTCGTTCCTACACCACAGACACAAATACATCCGACACAAACACACACACTCTCTCACACTCACTCTCATTCACACCCTCACTCACTCTTATTCACACTCTCTTATTCACACTCTCACTCACACTCTCAATCACTCACACGCAATTGCACACTCACTCTCGCACACTCACTCACACCCTGGGAGCCAGCACGCTCTACCTTCCACCATAGTCTCACTCACACTCACTCACACGCCGGGAGCCAGCACGATCCACCATAGTATGTGCAAATACCACACGCATTTCAACTACATGAATGAATGCCACTTACACACACTCACTCACTCACACCCCAGGAGCCAGCACGATCCACCTTCCACCATAGTATGTGCAAATACCACACGCATTTCAACTACATGAATGAATGCCACTCATACACACTCACTCACACCCTGGGAGCCAGCACGGTCTACCTTCCACCATAGTCTCACTCACACTCACTCACACCCCGGGAGCCAGCACGATCCACCTTCCACCATAGTATGTGCAAATACCACACGCATTTCAACTACATGAATGAATGCCACTCACACACACTCACTCACACCCCAGGAGCCAGCACGATCCACCTTCCACCATAGTATGTGCAATTACACATGCATTTTAACTACATGAAGGAATGCCACACACACACACACACTCACTCACACCCCAGGAGCCAGCACGATCCACCTTCCACCATAGTATGTGCAAATACCACACGCATTTCAACTACATGAATGAATGCCACTCATACACACTCACTCACACCCTGGGAGCCAGCACGGTCTACCTTCCACCATAGTCTCACTCACACTCACTCACACCCCAGGAGCCAGCACGATCCACCTTCCACCATAGTATGTGCAAATACCACATGCATTTGAACAACATGAATGAATGCCACTCACACACACTCACTCACACCCCGGGAGACAGCATGATCCACCTTCCACCATAGTATGTGCAATCACCACATGCATTTCAACTATATGAATGAATGCCACAGTAGAGGCATAAGTACAAACACAAACTCATTACAATGACACATAAGTCACTCCCTTATGACTCACTTCTGTGTGTGTGTGTCTCTGTGTGTGCCTGTGTGTTCCTCACTGTGTGTTGCATGTCTGTATCACACTATGTGTCTGCATGTTGTGCATTGCATGTATGTGTGTATGACTGTGTCGCTCTTTATGCATCTCAGTGCATGTGTGTGCATTTGCATGTGCGTCTCTGTGTGTATTTGTCTTGCATCCGTGTGTGTGCATTAATTCCCTATATAGTCTGACGGGCAGCGCCGTCCCACATTGCTAGTTATTATATAGGATATTTGTGTGTTTGGAGACTGTATGATCTGAATTATATCTAAATGTTTACTTCCCCTTAATGCATCCATAAAGTGACTAAACCTTCAAGATGATGCAGGATCGTTATAAAAAAACACTCTGCAAAGTTCCTGAAAAATGATTCCCAATGCTCTACTGATTCCATGAGACTAAGCTAAGAGACTTCAAGTCTTAATTCCGGTCACACGGCAGGGTCAGAACTATTAGTGATGCAGCCTGTTAAACACACTGGGGTCCACAAGCATCTGAGGCTCATTGGCAATAGGGCTAATAAAGCCATATATGGGTCAATTACCCCATTATACTTAAAATACACAACCTCCTTCCAATATGTGCAAAACAAAAGAAAGAAACTCACAACTCTAGAAAGTCTTAATTAATACATATTATATTTACAAAAATGAAAATCTATGTGAATAAGGTATGGAGAGCAACAAGTAATGAACAGGACCCTCAGAGTACACTAAAACTTTGGAAAAAACAAAATAAATCTGGACTGCTCCATGCAAATAAACCAAATGTGAACCATGCGGTAGGCATATATCATGTCGATGTGCGGATTTACTTTTTGAAAATAACGAGGGTTCTGTTGCACAGTTTGGCCAAAATATGTTTATGTGCTTACCTTGCCAAAGTACCAAACCTACTGGTACATATGTTGCCATTTTCATGACCACCAAGAATATTCTAGATTAAAAACACTTACATTGAAAATATTCACTTGATAAACTTATCTTTAAGGGATTGTGTAGCTGACCTAGCAAAAACACATAAAAGACACCAGAAAACATCTTTAAAAATAAAACATATTTTTGTTAAGTATCACATAGATCAGGGCAGTTTGGAAAATAATTAAAAAAATAAACAAATAAATCTATGCCAAAAAGTCTGTGTCCTTGACACTTAATTGGGTTTTCAGAGAAGGAGGTACTCACAGAGGAGTAGATGAGGCAATTTTGGTTTTGTCACACTGCCTGACAGGGCTGGACTGGCCTACCGGGATACCGGGAAAAATCCCGGTAGGCCGCCAGCACTGGGCTTCCCAGGGGCCGGCCGGGGATTTTTAAATGAAAGTTTGATCCTTTCCAATCATCCGCGGCCACAAGGTAACAGGCGGCCGTGAGATGTGAACAACCGCCGGCCCGTCTACTGAGTGGAGGCAGGACGGCCTAGACCCAGTGACGTCAGACGCAGCGCAGAAAGCACTGCGTCTGCACACCGGGTAGGCTGGCAGCTCCTACCTTAAAGACTTGTGGTTTGCGGAGACAGACAGAGGTAAGTGGAGGAGAAAGGCAAAAGGGGGATCAATAGCGGGTAAAAGAGGCAGAGGGGGGTCAAAAGGGAGAAAAAAAGGCAAAAGGAGGGGGGATCAGGAAGGGGAGAAAGCGGCAAAAGGTTGGGATCAAGAGTCAAGAAGGGGGGAGAGAGAGAGGCAAAAGGGGGATCAAGAGTTAATGAGGGGGAGAAAGAGGCAAAGGGGAGATCAAAAGAGAGGAAAGTGGGGTGAGGGGAGAAAAAGGCAAAAGGAGGGGGGTCAAGAGGGGGAGAGAGGCAAAAGGGGGGAATCAGGAAAGGGGGAGAGAGAGGCAAGAGGGAGAGAAAAAGGCAAAAGGGGGATGAAGACAAGAGTCAAGACTGGATTAAGGCAAGAGGGGGGAAAAGGCAAAGAGGGTGAAAGAGGCAGAGGGGGGTCAAGAGTGGGAAAAAGAGGCAAATGGAGGGGGGATCATTAGGCGAAAGGAGGGGCAATGAAGAGGCAAAAGGAGGGGGGGACCAAGAGGCAAAAGAAGGGGGGGATCAGGAGGGGGAGAAAGAGGCAAGAAGGGGAGTGAGGCAAAAGGGGGGATCAAGAGTCAAGGAAGGGGTGAAAGGGGGATCAAAAGGGAGAGAAAAAGGCAAAAGGAGGGGGCTCAAGAGTCAAGAAGGGGAGAACGAAGCAAAAGGTGGGAATGAAGAGTGGGAGAATGAGGCAAAAGAGGGGAATCGAGAGTCAAGAGGTGGAGTGTGTGTGTATATATATATATATATATATATATATATATATATATATATATATATATATATATATATATATATATATATATATATATATATATAAACTCTCTCTTGTTCTGGTGGTGGCATTCAGATGTCTTTTAAAATGCATGTTTTCCCCTTTTATAAACAAGAAAAAAAATGCCATTATGCTATGGGGCTGGTATAATGACGCAATGCTATGGGGCTGGTCAGCAATTCTTTCCAGGGCTGGTTTTTATTCCCAGTCCGGCCCTGCTGCTTGAAGCACGTAGCTGTACCTGATGTAACATGTCATTCACATCCAGATGTCAGGTAGTATTGTAGCCAAGAGTGTATCTAACTAAATTACTTTTAGTATACAATATTGGTGTCCACATAATATGTCCAGTAGGCAAAAATAAAAAGCCAAAAACAGTAACAGGACTGTACACAAAAGCATACTCCACTGCTCACCCAAATTGGTGGCATGAATGTCAGCTGTCCTAAACAAGAATAAGTGTGTGGCATGAAGAATTTACAAAATATCCATAAATTACCTTAAATAGCACTGATGTTTCTGTCAGCTATCCTGACATAGCCCATCTACTGAATGGTCTAATTGAAAGATGACACCACCTACCAAACAGAACCCCTCCCTCACCTGGGAGTAAGTTGTTCATCCCTGACCTCTAAGTGAGGAATTCAATGTGAACACACACATATATATATATATATATATATATATATATATATATATATATTACACACACATGTAAAATACTGCTAAAGAGCCCATCTTGGAAATATTAACCTCCACCACAATCAATTTAAATATGCAACATAAATGTGCAGAAGCATAGATGTCCTACAGTCCAATGTATATAAAATTCATTCTAGCCAATGAGTGTGCAGGAAAAAAGGTAAATAGGGATTGGCTACATAAAACACAACCCTGTTCTTTTTCTCAAAGTGGCCAGGAAACAGCCCAGTCAGGATGGCGGTGTCAATTATTCTTAGTGGCGTCAGGGATTTTTAATTTTTTTTTTTTTTTAACACACCTACATGCACCATAATGGGGAGGTGGGTTGGAAGGGGAACTCTGACATGCATTTTATTAAGTGTGGGGGCTTTGGACCCCATAATTATGTTTACACATTCTTGCACTTAAACATAATATGAGGTGACTAGATCTCATATTATTTTGGGGTCGTTTTGGAGAACTTTTTAAGCGTTCCAAATGGATTTCAAAGTTCAATTCTGCAATCAAATTCTGACCCTCGCTCGCAATATCATAGCTGTCAAATTGAAAAATAATCATTCAGCAAACATTTCCTGCTGGAATAGAATCCAGACCCATGTAGGAGGGATACATATGGTCCACAGAACCTCAATAAAGACATTGAACTAGATGAACGTTTTCTGGTAGAAGTTTAGATCAACAAATGTAGTTTAGATACCAAGAATGTATGTGCAGTTCCCTGTGATATGCAGTGTTACAGTAAGGCATCGTATGTTTTCATCCTATAAATGTTTTATATGTGCAATATTACATTTACTACAAAACATGCAATGTTGATATGTGCCTACCTTGCCTTATTACTGACATCAGAACATAAGGATGGGTACTACTCCATCAAAAATAAGGTCCAGAATGTATGCAGATCTATACATTTTACTGTGCGGCATTTGGATATGTGTATCCAAATAAAAAAATATCAGAAAATCAAACATACGTCAACATTTTTATTTTTGGGATGTGGAATTTTATTGCAGTTCTTAGCAGAAGTATTTTATTTATAGCTGGATATTAAAGTTCCCATTTTGCAAACACATAATGTTTGAAAAAACATTAATATCTAAAGATAAATGGGATATATACTTACACATGCCTGAATTTCACAGTAATATCTGTAAAACTTTTCTATTTGGTTTAGACATCTAGATTCTAGTCTTACATATGCTTTGAGGGAGCAGCCATTGCTGCTTTTTCCAGGGATCCAGATACCATAGCAATCTTGACATTATCCAGGATTGTTTGTAAATCACCTGAGATAACTGCCTTTCTGAAATAATGGAATAATGGGCACTACTCACAATATAGTAACTGACTATAGCCCTTGACTCTCATTACAAGAAGAACAAACAAACTGAAATAAATGCTCTCTGAATAGGACATATATTAAAAGTCAAATTTAGGACTATATTTTAGGAATGTAACAAATAAGGTTTACATATGCTAGCTGTAATGACATTATATTTAAAATATATGATCATACCTTGGAACTCTCAGGGTTTGACCCTGAGACTCAGGGTTTTGACCCAAATCTCAAGGTCTCAGGGTGAAGGACCAAATTCTCAGGGTGAGAGGGGTCTGTGTCACCTACTATATGAATTTCCCCAATTAAATGTTTCCTTAGCCTCTAAACTGGTGCCCTTAGTACCAGAAAGACGGTGGGAGATGTCCTGATTGTCTTGTTTGTGTTCAGGCAGTGACTGAGTTATCTAAACTGTAGCATGACCGGAGCACCTCTGTGTTAGAGTAAGCAGGCACATATCACATAAAATCTACATTATGGGAAGCTTTAAGGGTTAATATTTCAAAGATCTCAGGGTCAGCTCATCTTGAAAGTTCCCAGGTATGTATATGATCATATTTTATTTTTAGAAATTAGTGTTCCTTTAAGGAAAGATTGTGTGTAAATTTTCCTTCATTTATATTAATAATTGTATTTTCTTAAGTGAAATGGCCAGGTCATATGCTCATTTATATATTAATTTATATAACATTATGCAAAATTTAAACCAGCAGTAGTTCACATATACACACTCATGTTATGATTAGATACATACACACTGCAAGATATGACAGTCACTGAACAGCAAGTACGCAGGTTTAATACGTGTTGAAGCAGAAACATATTTAAAATTGCGCTATACTATAATCACATCCCTGTCCTCCTAAATGTCCACGACTCTGTCACTCCTTATGCTAAATTAACTTTACTCAATTCACATGTCCTACCTCTCTCCTCTGGCTCCCACTCCACGCTGCTTCCGCTTCCGGTCTCAGGTCCTGCACGCCCAAACGAAAAGAAAATACAAATGGTTATTAAAATGGAAATTGCTGCAACTTTCTTCATCGATCACAAACTGAGCTCTTCGGTCATATTATTGAAAGGGGTAGCGGCTATATATTCCTTATGTATGCATGAGGGAAATACAGTTATTTTATTGTCCTTCCAGGAAATGAAATATTAGAATGGCTGTTCCGCACACGATTGGTTGCTATGGTAACGCATTGTCACTTGTCGGGCTGTAGAAAATGGAGATGGGAGCAGGCAAAGCAGTAACCTTTTGTTCAGTAAAACTACTAATTAGAACCGAGACAGAGAAAATAGTTTATTTATTTTCCAGTCTTAAGTCATAGCTTCTCCATAATGCAGGAGTTCGAACCTAACGCAAAATAAACGTATGCAATGATAGCGAATGTGTCACCTTGTATTAAAACTGCTGGTTTGACAACGTGGACCACAACGGTATGTGTGTCATTAGGAAAAGGTAGCAGGTTATAGAAGAGTAAACGCCTAGTAATATCTCCCACTTATATTACAGTGTCCAAAAAACTCGCATGGCCCTTATGAGTTTTATTTTTGTGCCGTTGTTCAGGATGTAACATCTTGAATCCATCGTTTATGCTGTCAGTGTATTTCGAACTGAAGCAGACAGACTGCAGAGTCTACTTACCAGAGGGGTATGCGAGGTATTGTTGAGCAGTGCTTACATACCGTTAAAACTAGTTCCAGAGTCACTTTTCCATGCCTCCCAGGTGTCCCTCTTTAAGACCCAAATCCCTCTTTCCCACCCTGATGTCCCTCTTTTTAGGAGATCAGATTGTGTGGTGTGTGTATATAAGTGTATCACATTGCTCTACAGCAATAAAACTCACACTAATGTTTGTTTAAATGTCAGTATATGGGTTTATACATTAGTCTGTGTAATTAAAACACTTTGGTCTTTTTATAAATCATTTATTAGGTTACACAAGGAGGTGTCAATAGGTTGTGAAATGGCCTAAAAATTATTGGTAATGCCCCGCCCATCAGCCACTCCCACAGCAACACCCCCCTAAAACACAAGTGTCCCTCTTTGGCAATTTGAAATGTTGGGAGGTATGCTTTTCTCCTGGACAGTCATGGTCAGGAGAAAATCCTGAGTGTCAGTAGTGGTTCATAGTACTCTGCAGAGTGATTCCAGGACAGAACCTTGTACATCAGACTTAAAACTGTATGTCTCCATCAGCATATGCAACACACGCTCCAAATAGTACATGATATAAATAAACAGTAGTAACATGTAGGGAAATTCATAGTCTATGAACCTTTTTAATACCAAACATACAGAATACAAGTTTGGGATTACATTCCAAGGGACCGGGAGCTAAAACTAAGGATGTGCCTGCAAATAAGTGACAGTTATTAGGTATGTTGCACACCCCTCTGGTGCTTAAAGGGTTAAAATTATCATGAGCAAAGTTCTCGGCCCTGTGGTCCTACCAGCGGCTGTCATGTCCGCCTCCATGGACATGAGAACCAGGATGAATTGAAGACTTTATCTCTTGAACAAAGGCACAAGGTTAAAATTAAAGGTGTTCTCTGTTATTTCAAGATGATTTCTCACTGCAACACCATACGCATACATTATCATGCCTTAGTGCATAAGCCCCAGATCTCTAATTTTAGTGTTTGTTTTAAAGCAGGAGTTGGTAACCTGCTGTCCACCAGCTGTTATTGGACTACAATTCCTAATGACTGAGGGAATGATGGAAATTGTAGTTTAGTAACAACTGTGGCCATACGATTCTCGCCCCTGTTCTAAGCTGTTGTGTAATTTTTTATAATGTAATTCTAGAAGTATTCTAAACAGTAACTTTATGGGGTTTATACACAAAGAGGTGATAATGTGGAGATTACTTCTCCATTTCCTGTGTTATACTATGGAGCCAATGCATTAAGATTTATCCAACTTTGGAGGTCTTAGTATATAGGCATTATGGAATAACACAGGAACTGGATAAGTGATATCTTGGGAGAAGTTATCTCAGTGTTATCAGATATCTGTCATGCCTTAGTGCATCACCCCCTATATGAATTACACCAAGAATGTATGTATTAAACAGTAACTTTGAAGGAGCACTAACACAAAAGCTCACATACCTTAAAAGAACAGTAAAACCAAAAACTAATGTAACTTAAAAGCTTGACCATGTTTCTCTGACTAGTACTAACATGCTCTGGTGCCTTTGGGGTTAATACTCACCTAGCCTCTTACCCAACCCCACGCTGATTTTTTGAAGGATAAGGTTAATACCTCTCTACTTCCTGTCTGATCAGCTGATATGGGTTCTGAACTTCTCAAACCTCATAGCACTAGTGCAGTTGCACACAGCAGGAATGTTGGCTCTAATGCTATGGGTTTGAGAAATTGAGAGGTTTGCCCTCAGCCCCATATAAGTTAGTTTCCAATCAGAACAAAGGTGGAGCAGCCTTCACCCTAGCCTGCAAAAATCAGAGCTGGATTAGGTAAGAGGTTAGGTGGCAGAGCTGCTCGTCAAGCAGAAAGGGGAGGTAGCAGAGAACATTATTTTCCTATATCTCTCAAACCATAACTGCTTGAGAGATAGGAGTACGTGCAAGTGCGCTGTTTTAATTGTATCTACCATATAATTAATACTTTTTTTCTGACATTACTATCCCTTTAAGTTATAATGAACCATTACTATCTCTTTAAGGAGCAAAAAGGTGCCCTCTTTCCTGAGATATTTAGGTTTAACATTACACTTATGCACTTGCACAATACGCTGCACACTGAAAATGTCATAATTCACTGATAATCTCAGCTTACATTCGAATACAAAACACTGTACTGTTCCATTGAACATATGTTTATGAGATTAAAATGGTCCCAGTGCAGATCTCAGGCACTCACACAGTTACATTAGACAGTATGTGATGCAAGTATAAGTAGGGTGACTAGACATCTACTTTTTCCAGTGACAGTCCACATACTGAGGCCTCTGTTACCAAATAATTTATGTTCCTGCAAATGTCCCTAGATGCCTTAAGTCTCATGGCCAAACTTGTATGGCGTTCTGTCTGGTAATTCTCCTTCCTCCCATTATTTAGAGAAAAAAATCCAGATTTGACGCCCCCTGGTGTTGATTGTCTATCCAGTCACAATAAACAATAGTGGCAACCCTGAAGGCTTTCGCAGCCTTCCTTCCCTCCCTTCTCAATCCGATGTTCTCCAAACTTCTAGGTTGAGTGGAAGGACCTGGAAGTCCCACTAGAGTCATCGCATGGAAGACTGGAGAATGGCAGGTTGAGAAGGGCGGGAGGGAAGGCAAGTAATTCTTTCCAGGGTGCCAGTATTGATCACTTATTGGGACAAGATCAGCAACAGTGGTTGTTGGGTGGGGTTCATCAGGAGGGGCCTGATGCCCTTTCCACCCAAGAAGAACTGAATATATATATAAAAACATACACCATTTGTGCTAGAGGCATCTGCAACACATTGCTTTGCCCTGCATTGGACACCATTCTGGCACATGTTCATTGTTTGATTCCCCTGCCTTGTTTCACTATCCATAGGCAGTCACAGATCACATATACACTGATATCCCAGTATTGTTTATCTTTCCCACTGGTAGGTACAGAACCCCACATACTACACACTCATCCTTATTTCACTGGTATCCACAGAACCACACATAACTGCTTCCCCAGCCTTATCTTACTAGTAGCCACAGACAGTGCCACCAGGAGGAGCAGAGGGAATGAATGTCCCAGGCCTGGGTCAGAAGGAAAGACCAGGCCCAGCCAAGTTGGACATGCATAGCTTGATACTGCTGTGATTCCAGTCGATATAGAAGTGACAGGACAGGCATTCCGCTGTCTCTCCACATTGTCATGTTCTCATCTATAATATATGTGGGCAGCAGCTGCTTATATCAGGGCACGGCTGAGAATGTGTGGAGGAGCAGTGTATTTGCAACAAGGACCCACAGAGCACTGGTCCTGTCTTCTACTTACTGGATACAGGTAGCGCTTATCCTACTTAAGCCTTTGGAGAAAGTTGGGGATAGTAGAAGATGCTGATCAGAGGAGCCTCCTGCATTACTCTGACAGGATCTGAGCCCAACCAAAGATAGCAATGTAATTGTGCAGAATATTAGTATGTTAGTGTGTGAATTTATGTATATGTGTGCCAACGTTTGTGTGTGTGTGTGTATATATTCTGGGGGGGGGCACTCTGTGTGTATGTATCTAAAGTCCTAGGAGTGACATGTTTATGGGTCTATCTTAACCAGGACCAATGTGCACTAATAATAGCTGTATGTTTAAGGGTCAAATACTTTGCGGCCATCTTGTTGCTACCCAGAGGTGTCCCAGACTCAGCCTGTCTTTCTCCTTGCAGCTATTTAGTTGGAGCAGTACTATTTCACAATCTGACTACTAGATCAGGGGATTCTGCATCTTACCCCCCCCACATGATTGATTCCCTCAATAATAGTATTTATACCTGCCTTCCACCTTGCTCATGCAAAAATCCAGTTTAGAGTTCCTGTGCAAGCATCTTGGTTGTTCTGTTCCTTAACTTCAGTTTTCTCTTTGACCATGAACTTTTACTGCCTGCCCTGACCTTTGGCTTTGTCTAGAGTTGTGAACCTCTGCCACCTGCCCTGACCATTGGTTTGTCTTCATACTCCACTAGATTTACCATTCCAGAGCTTCGGCATTATCCTGCTTCCTTGCTACTGGTTACTCTCTACATTGTGGGTTCATCTCTTCAAGCACTATAATTAGTGACTAGTACCTGTTGAACCTAGCTACCCATTGGTGTGTAGGTGTGGTCATCCGGATGGTAGCTGCAGAAAGGTTGAACCTGCCGCTGACCACTCTCTCTCAAGCATCAGTCCCTAGTTTCACACTCATTGGTAGCTTCAAGTCTTTCCAGGTACCTCCCTCTTCTCAGGGATCACCTCCTTGACAGGAGCATTAACCAAACTATGGACCCTGCAGAGGTGGCTTGTCTTTGTCCACGCCAGAACAACAGGACTAGGTCCTCAGTGCCCATGCTGCTTGTGTCCACACGCTTGACTGGAAGCTCAACTCGTGCTCAATATAATATATCAGTATGGGCAAGCACACTGCATATTTTCTGCAAATATCAGCCCTTTAAATGAATGAGCAATATAAATACACAATTTTCTTATATTGAAGAACCACACCATAAATATAACAGTGCTACTTCCTATTGGAAGTTATTAAATACATCCAAATGTGTATTTGGTTAATAAAAATAATCTAAATGTGTTTTGTAAAGGAAGTATGGAGAAGAGAAGTACTAATCGAAAGGACAACCACATATATCATAAAAAATACTTGTTTAATTTAAAGCATATAAAATATGCACAACAAACAGGCAAGAGATATATCTATTTGGAAACTTATATATCCATCAATAGTAAGTCATATTGAGTTGAGAGAAAATTGTGTCCATCAAGACCAGCTTCTGGCCGGGAAATAATTTGTGCCTTATTGATAGAGTTTTGTATCAAATGATATTGCATCTCAAGGAATCAAAGATTGCAACTCAAAATATGATCAACCTTAATCTGAGGAAGTAATGAATACTGCAGAAGCTCCAAAAGATACCCATCCTGGAGGGGTATGATGGCAATCCCAAGGAATGCAAACATTTTCTTAATCAATGCCTTATGCAATTCCATAGACAATCTGCCATTGTCTTTTCACCATTTCCCTCCTGTGCTGGCCTGGGCATCTTCTTTGGTAGAGCAGAAAAAATGTTTTCCCAACTATATTGAGGCCTTCATCCAAAGCCGCTGGATAGTATTTTATACTCCAGGGCACAGACAGTTGGCAGAATGTAAGTTATTGGAATTCTAACAGTAAACAAGACCACCCAAAGAGTTCTGCACTTTTGCCTATGAGACAGACTGGAATACAGGTGCATTCAAGTCATATTTTCATTGAAGCCTTAATGAAAGATTAAACAATGAACTGACATGCCATTCCATCATGGAAGATCTGGAGGAGTTTGATTCCCTATGTATTTCACTGGACACAAGGCTACAGGAAACTCACTCCCATTTCAATCCTTCCTAAAGAAATCTCTAGTGAGGAATCAAAAGAGATTTAAAATGTAGATATGCTTTCTGAAGCAGAAAATTATCACCATAGATCACTGGGATTATGCCTCTACTGTGGCCAGAAAGGTCCCTTAATTAGAACTTGTCCTAATCATCTAGGAACCGTCAAAACTTTGAGGTGAACAGAGGGTACTCTTTGAGGTTGTCATTCATTGTTCCTACACCCACCCATTGCTTGTTGATTCCCGGCCAACTCTGCTGGGAACTTGGAAGGCTACTCTGTGTCCACACAACCTTTACTTGATTCTGGTGCTCCTTGCATATTCATTTCCCACTTGTGGGCTAAGATCATAGGCATTCATTTGTAAAGTAATGATGTGTATCTGTCCATCACATCTATCCACCCCTTCTGGAAGAAGACATTATATCTCAGAAGTACATTCCTCTTCAGTTGACAGTGTCATGATTCCCCTTACCTGTCCAGATAACCTGACCGGGTCCTTCTTTTCTATTGGCTGCTCAGCCTTTATGTACCTGGATCACTGGTTACTTGATGCTTGTTCTTTATGCTTCCTGAGTTCCCAGTGTTTCCTGCTTTTTGCTGTCTTCGTTATTGTCTTGGCTTGTCCTCTGGTTATTCTCCAGACTTCCAATTTTGTACCTTGTCTTGGCTAATTGATTCCTGGCTTTTGATCCCGGCTTCTTTTCCAGACTCACCTACTATCTGCTGACTCTGTACTTCGCCCCTTCTCAGATTGATTCCTGGCTTTTAACCTGTCTTCTCCTCCAAATTTGCCTGCTGACTCAGTACCTCTGCCTATCCCGGACTGATCCCTGGCTTTTGTCCCGGCTTCTGCTTGACTCAGTCTCCAGCCTAGCTCCTGCGAACTTGCTCCGTCAGTATCCTCTCGTATCCTTCGTTGTGGGTTCTCCCACTGCCTGTTGTCCTGTGAGCCCACTTCTGTACTCAGTCTCAGATGCGCGTCTATCCTCCGGCTTGCACTGAGCAATCCTTTGTTCAGCTGGTTGATCTTCTCGCATACCGAAACGCCACATACAGGAATTGAGTACAGCTTCTAGTCCAGTCATCTGCTCACATACACGCACATCGCCTAGTGGGGATGCAGTTCTCTGTGCCCTAACCAGTATGCCACATAGAGTCCAGTTGTCTTCACCCATTTTCCTTTTGAGTCTCAGGGACTATCTAGATCAGTGGTTCTCAATCTATTTTTGTTCAAGGCACCCTTAACACGTAATCTACAACATTCGGGGCACCCCTAACATATTTTATGTACTTTATCAAGGGAATAAGAAGGGTACAATACATAAATATACAGTTATTGTTATGTTTTACAATCATAATAACAAAACTAAATGTATTGTGCATAACAGTTTCTATAAATCTTTATTTAAAAGTCAATTTTTGTCAGTCTTCATCGAAAACATGGGGCACCCTAAGATGATGTCCGTGGCACACCAAAGTGCCATGGCTCCCTGGTTGAAAATCACTGATCTAGATCCTCTGTCTGTTTTAGAGTGTCTTCACTTTGGGTCCTTCCTCTTACCTACTGGAACACAGCTCTCTATTATAACCATCCTGGTCCTGGCTTCGGCTCAACTAGGGTCAAACAACTGGCTTTGCAGCCATCACCTTTAGCACGATTACAACCACATCAAGGGTATACTAAGGGCGGTCACTGATCACAAGCTACGCACTCAAGCATCCCTCTGAACTGTCTGCTAGTGGGTAGGCAGTCCCAGTGGGACAGTGAAGAACAAGCCAGACCATGGACCCAGCAGACTTCTCCCATCTAGTTTCATGTCAGAATCAGCAGGAGCAGACCCTTTCTTCCCATGGCCGCATTTGATAAATCTGGACAGAAAGCTGGACGCTGTATTGGAAATGTTGCACTCCTCCACAGTAACCCCAGCCCATCTGAAGCCATAGCTCATCCAGCATCTGTGAGTGTTCCTGTGACACCATCTTCTGGGTACAATCCTTACCAAGATTCATCTCCTGGATCAGTTTTCCGGGGGTTTTGAACCAGTGCCGCAGACCTTTTCCTCTCATTCTTCCAGGGTGGCATTCATTATTTCTCTCCTTAAAGGAGATGCTTTGGCTTGGGCATCCCCCTTGGTTGAGAAGGCGTCAGCATTACTAGATGATTTGCATGCCTTCCTATCTGCATTTCTTGTTGTGTTCGACATCCCAGGTTGCACTGCCTCAGCAGAAGCTTAGCTCCTGGATTTACACCAAGGTAACCATTCACTTAGTCAGTATGCTATCGAGTTCCAGACCCTAGCTCATGAAACTGACTGGAACTCAGGTGCCCTGAGGGCAGCATTCTGCATGGGACTCAGCGACAGGCTGAAAGATGCTCTAACCGATACGGACATTCCTGAAAAACTGGAAGGATTTATCTCACTTTGCCTTGATTTGGAACAACATTTGCAGGAGAGGCAGCACGAACGAGAGAGATCCTGCAGAGGTCATGGTTGGTCTCCATCTGTTCAGCAAGATCCCATGGAAAACACCTCACCATCAGGGGAACCCGTGGAGGTCAATGTGGTGACAAGGCTGTCTAAAGCTGATAAGCGGAGAAGAAACCTAGGATTATGTCTACACTGTGGAGAGAGGGGGCACCTTCTCTGCACTTGCCTTGTGAGATCAGTAAATGAATGGGCTTAGGAGCCCAAGGAGGCCAGTCCCTACACTATAGTTCCTTTCAACTGCTTCTCTTCATAACCTGGGCTAGGGGTTCTGTCTCCACCCTTGCATTCCTAGATTCCAGAGCCGCAGGAGTCTTTGTGCACAAAACATGGGCTACCAAGATCGGCATTCCCTTATGCATCAAATCCGAACTTCTGACTGTAACCACAGTGGATGGCAAGCCATTAGTAGACAGAGTCATCTCCCTAGAAACTGAACAAGTCCTTATTTCAGCTGATCTCTTACATTCAGAACAGAGAAAGTTCAATGTTATACATTTCCCTTCTGCTTCTGTCATTCTGGGACTGCCATGACTACAGGCCCACAACCCAGGCATCACCTGGCACACTGGAGAACTGACCCAAAGGAGCCAGCCTTGTTTCCCCACCTGTCTGTCTATGGTTGGCCATTGTAACGGTTTGTTTGACACACATACACAGGTTTTAGGATAAAACACAGTTTTATTAAAAGGAATATCCCTCACAGGTCCTGTAGTAAGCAGACTGGTACAGACACACCACAGGTTATATAAATATCAGCCCACACAGGTACAGCATAAACAATAAGTCCACAATAGTCTATACTGACACAGGTCAGGCAGAGTAATGGTTTCCCAGGAACAATGTGTAGAATGCGTTAATGGACTTCAGAGTATAAACAGTCCCATGTGCAAAGAGATCAGTGACGGCTCTCTCTGCATATAACCAGCTGAGGAGTGGAAGAAGTCAATAGCCAGATCAGCAGTCCTGGCCTGAACTGTAGGCAGTACTGGAACCGAGTAATGTGAGGTACTGCGGGAGCAGTAACAGAGGCAACACTTGTTCTGAGCAAAGGCAACAACGGAGATTAGGGAGACAAAAAGAGTTGTGAGGAGCACACATCAAGCACGAACAAGATTAAGTGTCTTGTTCTAAGGCATGGTAGCCTCTCAATGGTGCTACAACTCACATTTTTCACTCCCATGTGCCATTGCAGAGAGGAAATCTCCATATTCATATCAGAATGGTCCCGCCCACAGACAGTCCAGCTCCGAAATGTCAGGCAAATCCTCTCCGCACGTGAGAAACGGCAAATCCACAGAGGTACGTTTCGGCCTATGTGAGCCTCATCAGTGTGGTGCAGCCGAAATCCTCTGGGCACACGGAAGCAAAGACCCATGCCTGGGATGCCCTTAAACTTGGTGAAACAAAAAGAGTTGTGAGGAGCACACATCAAGCACGAACAAAATTAAGTGTCTTGTTCTAAGACATGGTAGCCTCTCAATGGTGCCACAACTCACGTTTTTCACTCCCATGTGCCATTGCAGAGAGAAAATCTCCATATCCATATCAGACTGGTCCCGCCCACAGACAGTCCAGCTCCGAAATGTCAGGCAAATCCTCTCCGCACGAGAGAAACGGCAAAACCACAGACGTACGTTTCGGCCTATGTGAGTCTCGTCAGTGTGGTGCAGCTGAATCCCTCTGGGCACACGGAAGCAAGGGCCCATGCCTGGGATGCCCTTAAACTTAGGGAGACAAAAAGAGTTGTGAGGAGCACACATCAAGCACGAACAAGATTAAGTGTCTTGTTCTAAGACATGGTAGCCTCTCAATGGTGCTACAACTCACGTTTTTCACTCCCATGTGCCATTGCAGAGAGGAAATCTCCATATCCATATCAGACTGGTCCCGCCCACAGACAGTCCAGCTCCGAAATGTCAGGCAAATCCTCTCCGCACGAGAGAAACGGCAAAACCACAGAGGTACGTTTCGGCCTATGTGAGCCTCATCAGTGTGGTGCAGCCGAATCCCTCTGGGCACACGGAAGCAAAGACCCATGCCTGGGATGCCCTTAAACTTAGGGAAACAAAAAGAGTTGTGAGGAGCACACATCAAGCACGAACAAGATTAAGTGTCTTGTTCTAAGGCATGGTAGCCTCTCAATGGTGCTACAACTCATGTTTTTCACTCCCATGTGCCATTGCAGAGAGGAAATCTCCATGTCAGACTGGTCCCACCCACAGACAGTCCAGCTCCGAAATGTCAGGTAAATCCTCTCCACGCGAGAAAAACGGCAAAACCACAGACGTACGTTTCATCCTATGTGAACCTCGTCAGTGTGGTGCAGCCGAAATCCCTCTGGGCACACGGAAGCAAGGGCCCATGCCTGGGATGCCCTTAAACTTAGGGTGACAAAAACAATTGTGAGGAGCACACGTCAAGCACAAACAAGATTAAGTGTCTTGTTCTAAGGCATTGTAGTCTCTCAATGGTGCTACAACTCACGTTTTTCACTCCCATGTGCCATTGGAGAGAGAAAATCTCCATATCCATATCAGACTGGTCCCGCCCACAGACAGTCCAGCTCCGAAATCTCAGGCAAAACGACAGACGTACGTTTCGGCCTATGTGAGTCTCGTCAGTGTGGTGGAGCTGAATCCCTCTGGGCACACGGAAGCAAGGGCCCATGCCTGGGATGCCCTTAAACTTAGGGAGACAAAAAGAGTTGTGAGGAGCACACATCAAGCACGAACACGATTAAGTGTCTTGTTCTAAGGCATGGTAGCCTCTCAATGGTGCTACAACTCACGTTTTTCACTCCCATGTGCCATTGCAGAGAGGAAATCTCCATATCCATATCCATCTGGTCCCGCCCACAGACAGTCCAGCCCTGAAATGTCAGGCAAATCCTCTCCGCACAAGAGAAACGGCAAAACCACAGATGTACGTTTCGGCCTATGTGAGCCTCGTCAGTTTGGTGCAGCCGAATACCTCTGGGCACACGGAAACAAGGGCCCATGCCTGGGATACCCTTAAACTTAGGGAGACAAAAAGAGTTGTGAGGAGCACACATCAAGCACGAACAAGATTAAGTGTCTTGTTCTAAGGCATGGTAGCCTCTCAATGGTGCTACGACTCACGTTTTTCACTCCCATGTGCCATTGCAGAGAGGAAATCTCCATATCCATATCAGACTGGTCCCGCCCACAGACAGTCCAGCTCCGAAATGTCAGGCAAATCCTCTCCGCACGAGAGAAACGGCAAAACCACAGAGGTACGTTTCGGCCTATGTGAGCCTCATCAGTGTGGTGCAGCCGAATCCCTCTGGGCACACGGAAGCAAAGACCCATGCCTGGGATGCCCTTAAACTTAGGGAAACAAAATGAGTTGTGAGGAGCACACATCAAGCACGAACAAGATTAAGTGTCTTGTTCTAAGGCATGGTAGCCTCTCAATGGTGCTACAACTCATGTTTTTCCACTTCCATGTGCCATTGCAGAGAGGAAATCTCCATGTCAGACTGGTCCCACCCACAGACAGTCCAGCTCTGAAATGTCAGGCAAATCCTCTCCGCACAAGAGAATCGGCAAAACCACAGATGTACGTTTTGGCCTATGGGAGCCTCGTCAGTGTGGTGCAGCCGAATCCCTCTGGGCACACGGGAAGGGCCCATGCCTGGGATACCCTTAAACTTAGGGAGACAAAAAGAGTTGTGAGGAGCACACATCAAGCACGAACAATATTAAGTGTCTTGTTCTAAGGCATGGTAGCCTCTCAATGTTGCTACAACTCACGTTTTTCACTCCCATGTGCCATTGCAGAGAGAAAATATCCATATCCGTATCCATATCCATATCCATATCAGACTGGTCCCGCCCACAGACAGTCCAGCTCCGAAATGTCAGGCAAATCCTCTCCGCACGAGAGAAACAGCAAAACCACAGACGTACATTTCGGCCTATGTGAGCCTCGTCAGTGTGGTGCAGCCGAATCCCTCTGGGCACATGGAAGCAAGGGCCCATGCCTGGGATGCCCTTAAACTTAGGGAAACAAAAAGAGTTGTGAGGAGCACACATCAAGCACGAACAAGATTAAGTGTCTTGTTCTAAGACATGGTAGCCTCTCAATGGTGCTACAACTCACGTTTTTCACTCCCATGTGCCATTGCAGAGAGGAAATCTCCATATCCATATCCATATCCATATCCATATCAGACTGGTCCCGCCCACAGACAGTCCAGCTCCGAAATGTCAGGCAAATCCTCTCCGCACGAGAGAAACGGCAAAACCACAGAGGTACGTTTCGGCCTATGTGAGCCTCATCAGTGTGGTGCAGCCGAATCCCTCTGGGCACACGGAAGCAAAGACCCATGCCTGGGATGCCCTTAAACTTAGGGAAACAAAATGAGTTGTGAGGAGCACACATCAAGCACGAACAAGATTAAGTGTCTTGTTCTAAGGCATGGTAGCCTCTCAATGGTGCTACAACTCATGTTTTTCACTCCCATGTGCCATTGCAGAGAGGAAATCTCCATGTCAGACTGGTCCCACCCACAGACAGTCCAGCTCCGAAATGTCAGGTAAATCCTCTCCACACGAGAGAAACGGCAAAACCACAGACGTACGTTTCATCCTATGTGAACCTCGTCAGTGTGGTGCAGCCGAATCCCTCTGGGCACACGGAAGCAAGGGCCCATGCCTGGGATGCCCTTAAACTTAGGGTGACAAAAACAATTGTGAGGAGCACACGTCAAGCACGAACAAGATTAAGTGTCTTGTTCTAAGGCATTGTAGTCTCTCAATGGTGCTACAACTCACGTTTTTCACTCCCCTGTGCCATTGGAGAGAGAAAATCTCCATATCCATATCAGACTGGTCCCGCCCACAGACAGTCCAGCTCCGAAATCTCAGGCAAAACGACAGACGTACGTTTCGGCCTATGTGAGTCTCGTCAGTGTGGTGGAGCTGAATCCCTCAGGGCACACGGAAGCAAGGGCCCATGCCTGGGATGCCCTTAAACTTAGGGAGACAAAAAGAGTTGTGAGGAGCACACATCAAGCACGAACACGATTAAGTGTCTTGTTCTAAGGCATGGTAGCCTCTCAATGGTGCTACAACTCACGTTTTTCACTCCCATGTGCCATTGCAGAGAGGAAATCTCCATATCCATATCAGACTGGTCCCGCCCACAGACAGTCCAGCCCTAAAATGTCAGGCAAATCCTCTCCGCACAAGAGAAACGGCAAAACC
The DNA here is from genome assembly GCA_037306005.1 of Rhinophrynus dorsalis. Lineage (NCBI taxonomy): Eukaryota > Metazoa > Chordata > Amphibia > Anura > Rhinophrynidae > Rhinophrynus > Rhinophrynus dorsalis. The sequence goes on along the minus strand of CM074723.1, from coordinate 338,949,033 downwards.
ACAGATGTACGTTTTGGCCTATGTGAGCCTCGTCAGTGTGGTGCAGCCGAATCCCTCTGAGCACACGGAACCAAGGGCCCATACCTGGGATACCCTTAAACTTAGGGAGACATAAAGAGTTGTGAGGAGCACACATCAAGCACGAACAAGATTAAGTGTCTTGTTCTAAGGCATGGTAGCCTCTCAATGGTGCTACAACTCACGTTTTTCACTCCCATGTGCCATTGCAGAGAGGAAATCTCCATATCCATATCAGACTGGCCCCGCCCACAGACAGTCCAGCTCTGAAATGTCAGGCAAATCCTCTCCGCACAAGAGAATCGGCAAAACCACAGATGTACGTTTTAGCCTATGTGAGCCTCGTCAGTGTGGTGCACCCGAATCCCTCTGGGCACACGGGAAGGGCCCATGCCTGGGATACCCTTAAACTTAGGGAGACAAAAAGAGTTGTGAGGAGCACACATCAAGCACGAACAATATTAAGTGTCTTGTTCTAAGGCATGGTAGCCTCTCAATGTTGCTACAACTCACGTTTTTCACTCCCATGTGCCATTGCAGAGAGAAAATATCCATATCCGTATCCATATCCATATCAGACTGGTCCCGCCCACAGACAGTCCAGCTCCGAAATGTCAGGCAAATCCTCTCCGCACGAGAGAAACAGCAAAACCACAGACGTACATTTCGGCCTATGTGAGCCTCGTCAGTGTGGTGCAGCCGAATCCCTCTGGGCACATGGAAGCAAGGGCCCATGCCTGGGATGCCCTTAAACTTAGGGAAACAAAAAGAGTTGTGAGGAGCACACATCAAGCACGAACAAGATTAAGTGTCTTGTTCTAAGACATGGTAGCCTCTCAATGGTGCTACAACTCACGTTTTTCACTCCCATGTGCCATTGCAGAGAGGAAATCTCCATATCCATATCAGACTGGTCCCGCCCACAGACAGTCCAGCTCCGAAATGTCAGGCAAATCCTCTCCGCACGAGAGAAACGGCAAAACCACAGAGGTACGTTTCGGCCTATGTGAGCCTCATCAGTGTGGTGCAGCCGAATCCCTCTGGGCACACGGAAGCAAAGACCCATGCCTGGGATGCCCTTAAACTTAGGGAAACAAAATGAGTTGTGAGGAGCACACATCAAGCACGAACAAGATTAAGTGTCTTGTTCTAAGGCATGGTAGCCTCTCAATGGTGCTACAACTCATGTTTTTCACTCCCATGTGCCATTGCAGAGAGGAAATCTCCATGTCAGACTGGTCCCACCCACAGACAGTCCAGCTCCGAAATGTCAGGTAAATCCTCTCCACACGAGAGAAATGGCAAAACCACAGACGTACGTTTCATCCTATGTGAACCTCGTCAGTGTGGTGCAGCCGAAATCCCTCTGGGCACACGGAAGCAAGGGCCCATGCCTGGGATGCCCTTAAACTTAGGGTGACAAAAACAATTGTGAGGAGCACACGTCAAGCACGAACAAGATTAAGTGTCTTGTTCTAAGGCATTGTAGTCTCTCAATGGTGCTACAACTGACGTTTTTCACTCCCATGTGCCATTGGAGAGAGAAAATCTCCATATCCATATCAGACTGGTCCCGCCCACAGACAGTCCAGCTCCGAAATCTCAGGCAAAATGACAGACGTACGTTTCGGCCTATGTGAGTCTCGTCAGTGTGGTGGAGCTGAATCCCTCTGGGCACACGGAAGCAAGGGCCCATGCCTGGGATGCCCTTAAACTTAGGGAGACAAAAAGAGTTGTGAGGAGCACACATCAAGCACGAACACGATTAAGTGTCTTGTTCTAAGGCATGGTAGCCTCTCAATGGTGCTACAACTCACGTTTTTCACTCCCATGTGCCATTGCAGAGAGGAAATCTCCATATCCATCTCAGACTGGTCCCGCCCACAGACAGTCCAGCCCTAAAATGTCAGGCAAATCCTCTCCGCACAAGAGAAACGGCAAAACCACAGATGTACGTTTTGGCCTATGTGAGCCTCGTCAGTGTGGTGCAGCCAAATCCCTCTGAGCACACGGAACCAAGGGCCCATGCCTGGGATACCCTTAAACTTAGGGAGACATAAAGAGTTGTGAGGAGCACACATCAAGCACGAACAAGATTAAGTGTCTTGTTCTAAGGCATGGTAGCCTCTCAATGGTGCTACAACTCACGTTTTTCACTCCCATGTGCCATTGCAGAGAGGAAATCTCCATATCCATATCAGACTGGCCCCGCCCACAGACAGTCCAGCTCTGAAATGTCAGGCAAATCCTCTCCGCACAAGAGAATCGGCAAAACCACAGATGTACGTTTTGGCCTATGTGAGCCTCGTCAGTGTGGTGCAGCCGAATCCCTCTGGGCACACGGGAAGGGCCCATGCCTGGGATACCCTTAAACTTAGGGAGACAAAAAGAGTTGTGAGGAGAACACATCAAGCACGAACAATATTAAGTGTCTTGTTCTAAGGCATGGTAGCCTCTCAATGTTGCTACAACTCACGTTTTTCACTCCCATGTGCCATTGCAGAGAGAAAATATCCATATCCGTATCCGTATCCATATCAGTCTGGTCCCGCCCACAGACAGTCCAGCTCCGAAATGTCAGGCAAATCCTCTCCGCACGAGAGAAACGGCAAAACCACAGAGGTACGTTTCGGCCTATGTGAGCCTCATCAGTGTGGTGCAGCCGAATCCCTCTGGGCACACGGACGCAAAGACCCATGCCTGGGATGCCCTTAAACTTAGGGAAACAAAAAGAGTTGTGAGGAGCACACATCAAGCACGAACAAGATTAAGTGTCTTGTTCTAAGGCATGGTAGCCTCTCAATGGTGCTACAACTCATGTATATCACTCCCATGTGCCATTGCAGAGAGGAAATCTCCATGTCAGACTGGTCCCACCCACAGACAGTCCAGCTCCGAAATGTCAGGTAAATCCTCTCCACGCGAGAGAAACGGCAAAACCACAGACGTACATTTCATCCTATGTGAACCTCGTCAGTGTGGTGCAGCCGAAATCCCTCTGGGCACACGGAAGCAAGGGCCCATGCCTGGGATGCCCTTAAACTTAGGGTGACAAAAACAATTGTGAGGAGCACACGTCAAGCACGAACAAGATTAAGTGTCTTGTTCTAAGGCATTGTAGTCTCTCAATGGTGCTACAACTCACGTTTTTCACTCCCATGTGCCATTGGAGAGAGAAAATCTCCATATCCATATCCATATCAGACTGGTCCCGCCCACAGACAGTCCAGCTCCGAAATCTCAGGCAAAACGACAGACGTACGTTTCGGCCTATGTGAGTCTCGTCAGTGTGGTGGAGCTGAATCCCTCTGGGCACACGGAAGCAAGGGCCCATGCCTGGGATGCCCTTAAACTTAGGGAGACAAAAAGAGTTGTGAGGAGCACACATCAAGCACGAACACGATTAAGTGTCTTGTTCTAAGGCATGGTAGCCTCTCAATGGTGCTACAACTCACGTTTTTCACTCCCATGTGCCATTGCAGAGAGGAAATCTCCATATCCATATCAGACTGGTCCCGCCCACAGACAGTCCAGCCCTAAAATGTCAGGCAAATCCTCTCCGCACAAGAGAAACGGCAAAACCACAGATGTACTTTTTGGCCTATGTGAGCCTCGTCAGTGTGGTGCAGCCGAATCCCTCTGGGCACACGGGAAGGGCCCATGCCTGGGATACCCTTAAACTTAGGGAGACAAAAAGAGTTGTGAGGAGCACACATCAAGCACGAACAATATTAAGTGCCTTGTTCTAAGGCATGGTAGCCTCTCAATGTTGCTACAACTCACGTTTTTCACTCCCATGTGCCATTGCAGAGAGAAAATATCCATATCAGACTGGTCCCGCCCACAGACAGTCCAGCTCCGAAATGTCAGGCAAATCCTCTCCGCACGAGAGAAACAGCAAAACCACAGACGTACATTTCGGCCTATGTGAGCCTCGTCAGTGTGGTGCAGCCGAATCCCTCTGGGCACATGGAAGCAAGGGCCCATGCCTGGGATGCCCTTAAACTTAGGGAAACAAAAAGAGTTGTGAGGAGCACACATCAAGCACGAACAAGATTAAGTGTCTTGTTCTAAGACATGGTAGCCTCTCAATGGTGCTACAACTCACGTTTTTCACTCCCATGTGCCATTGCAGAGAGGAAATCTCCATATCCATATCAGTCTGGTCCCGCCCACAGACAGTCCAGCTCCGAAATGTCAGGCAAATCCTCTCCGCACGAGAGAAACGGCAAAACCACAGAGGTACGTTTCGGCCTATGTGAGCCTCATCAGTGTGGTGCAGCCGAATCCCTCTGGGCACACGGAAGCAAAGACCCATGCCTGGGATGCCCTTAAACTTAGGGAAACAAAATGAGTTGTGAGGAGCACACATCAAGCACGAACAAGATTAAGTGTCTTGTTCTAAGGCATGGTAGCCTCTCAATGGTGCTATAACTCATGTTTTTCACTCCCATGTGCCATTGCAGAGAGGAAATCTCCATGTCAGACTGGTCCCACCCACAGACAGTCCAGCTCCGAAATGTCAGGTAAATCCTCTCCACACGAGAGAAACGGCAAAACCACAGACGTACGTTTCATCCTATGTGAACCTCGTCAGTGTGGTGCAGCCGAAATCCCTCTGGGCACACGGAAGCAAGGGCCCATGCCTGGGATGCCCTTAAACTTAGGGTGACAAAAACAATTGTGAGGAGCACACGTCAAGCACGAACAAGATTAAGTGTCTTGTTCTAAGGCATTGTAGTCTCTCAATGGTGCTACAACTCACGTTTTTCACTCCCATGTGCCATTGGAGAGAGAAAATCTCCATATCCATATCAGACTGGTCCCGCCCACAGACAGTCCAGCTCCGAAATCTCAGGCAAAACGACAGACGTACATTTCGGCCTATGTGAGTCTCGTCAGTGTGGTGGAGCTGAATCCCTCTGGGCACACGGAAGCAAGGGCCCATGCCTGGGATGCCCTTAAACTTAGGGAGACAAAAAGAGTTGTGAGGAGCACACATCAAGCACGAACACGATTAAGTGTCTTGTTCTAAGGCATGGTAGCCTCTCAATGGTGCTACAACTCACGTTTTTCACTCCCATGTGCCATTGCAGAGAGGAAATCTCCATATCCATATCCATATCCATATCAGACTGGTCCCGCCCACAGACAGTCCAGCCCTGAAATGTCAGGCAAATCCTCTCCACACAAGAGAATCGGCAAAACCACAGATGTACGTTTTGTCCTATGTGAGCCTCGTCAGTGTGGTGCAGCCGAATCCCTCTGGGCACACGGAAGCAAGGGCCCATGCCTGGGATACCCTTAAACTTAGGAAGACAAAAAGAGTTGTGAGGAGCACACATCAAGCATGAACAATATTAAGTGTCTTGTTCTAAGGCATGGTAGCCTCTCAATGTTGCTACAACTCACGTTTTTCACTCCCATGTGCCAATGCAGAGAGGAAATATCCATATCCGTATCTATATCCATATCCATATCCATATCAGACTGGTCCCGCCCACAGACAGTCCAGCTCCGAAATGTCAGGCAAATCCTCTCCGCACGAGAGAAACGGCAAAACCACAGACGTACATTTCGGCCTATGTGAGCCTTGTCAGTGTGGTGCAGCCGAATCCCTCTGGGCACACGGAACCAAGGGCCCATGCCTGGGATACCCTTAAACTTTGGGAGACAAAAAGAGTTGTGAGGAGCACACATCAAGCACAAACAATATTAAGTGTCTTGTTCTAAGGCATGGTAGCCTCTCAATGGTGCTACAACTCACGTTTTTCACTCCCATGTGCCATTGCAGAGAGGAAATCTCCATATCCATATCCATATCCATATCAGACTGGTCCCGCCCACAGACAGTCCAGCCCTGAAATGTCAGGCAAATCCTCTCCACACAAGAGAATCGGCAAAACCACAGATGTACGTTTTGTCCTATGTGAGCCTCGTCAGTGTGGTGCAGCCGAATCCCTCTGGGCACACGGAAGCAAGGGCCCATGCCTGGGATACCCTTAAACTTAGGAAGACAAAAAGAGTTGTGAGGAGCACACATCAAGCATGAACAATATTAAGTGTCTTGTTCTAAGGCATGGTAGCCTCTCAATGTTGCTACAACTCACGTTTTTCACTCCCATGTGCCAATGCAGAGAGGAAATATCCATATCCATATCAGACTGGTCCCGCCCACAGACAGTCCAGCTCCGAAATGTCAGGCAAATCCTCTCCGCACGAGAGAAACGGCAAAACCACAGACGTACATTTCGGCCTATGTGAGCCTTGTCAGTGTGGTGCAGCCGAATCCCTCTGGGCACACGGAACCAAGGGCCCATGCCTGGGATACCCTTAAACTTTGGGAGACAAAAAGAGTTGTGAGGAGCACACATCAAGCACAAACAATATTAAGTGTCTTGTTCTAAGGCATGGTAGCCTCTCAATGGTGCTACAACTCACGTTTTTCACTCCCATGTGCCATTGCAGAGAGGAAATCTCCAAATCCGTATCAGTATCCATATCCATATCAGACTGGTCCCGCCCACAGACAGTCCAGCTCCGAAATGTCAGGCAAATCCTCTCCGCACGAGAGAAACAGCAAAACCACAGACGTACATTTCGGCCTATGTGAGCCTCGTCAGTGTGGTGCAGCCGAATCCCTCTGGCCACATGGAAGCAAGGGCCCATGCCTGGGATGCCCTTAAACTTAGGGAAACAAAACGAGTTGTGAGGGGCACACATCAAGCACGAACAAGATTAAGTGTCTTGTTCTAAGACATGGTAGCCTCTCAATGGTGCTACAACTCACATTTTTCACTCCCATGTGCCATTGCAGAGAGGAAATCTCCATGTCAGACTGGTCCCGCCCACAGACAGTCCAGCTCCGAAATGTCAGGCAAAACCACAGACGTACGTTTCGTCCTATGTGAACCTCGTCAGTGTGGTGGAGCCGAAATCCCTCTGGGCACACGGAAGCAAGGGCCCATGCCTGGGATGCCCTTAAACTTAGGGTGACAAAAACAATTGTGAGGAGCACACGTCAAGCACGAACAAGATTAAGTGTCTTGTTCTAAGGCATGGTAGCCTCTCAATGGTGCTACAGCTCATGTTTTTCACTCCCATGTGCCATTGCAGAGAGAAAATCTCTATATCCATATCAGACTGGTCCCGCCCACAGACAGTCCAGCTCCGAAATGTCAGACAAAACGACAGACGTACGTTTCAGCCTATGTGAGTCTCGTCAGTGTGTTGGAGCTGAATCCCTCTAGGCACACGGAAGCAAGGGCCGATGCCTGGGATGCCCTTAAACTTAGGGAGACAAAAAGAGTTGTGAGGAGCACACATCAAGCACGAACAAGATTAAGTGTCTTGTTCTAAGGCATGGTAGCCTCTCAATGGTGCTACAACTCACGTTTTTCACTCCCATGTGCCATTGCAGAGAGGAAATCTCCATATCAGACTGGTCCCGCCCACAGACAGTCCAGCCCTGAAATGTCAGGCAAATCCTCTCCGCACAAGAGAAACGGCAAAACCACAGATGTACGTTTTGGCCTATGTGAGCCTCGTCAGTGTGGTGCAACCGAATCCCTCTGGGCACACGGAACCAAGGGCCCATGCCTGGGATACCCTTAAACTTAGGGAGACAAAAAGAGTTGTGAGGAGCACACATCAAGCACGAACAATATTAAGTGTCTTGTTCTAAGGCATGGTAGCCTCTCAAGGTTGCTACAACTCTCGTTTTTCACTCCCATGTGCCATTGCAGAGAGGAAATCTCCATATCCGTATCCATATCAGACTGGTCCCGCCCACAGACAGTCCAGCTCCGAAATGTCAGGCAAATCCTCTCCGCACGAGAGAAACAGGAAAACCACAGACGTACATTTCGGCCTATGTGAGCCTCGTCAGTGTGGTGCAGCCGAATCCTTCTGGGCACACGGAAGCAAGGGCCCATGCCTGGGATGCCCTTAAACTTAGGGAGACAAAAAGAGTTGTGAGGAGCACACATCAAGCACGAACAAGATTGTGTCTTGTTCTAAGGCATGGTAGCCTCTCAATGGTGCTACAACTCACGTTTTTCACTCCCATGTGCCATCGCAGAGAGGAAATCTCCATATCCGACTGGTCCCGCCCACAGACAGTCCAGCTCCGAAATGTCAGGCAAATCCTCTCTGCACGAGAGAAACAGCAAAACCACAGACGTACATTTCGGCCTATGTGAGCCTCGTCAGTGTGGTGCAGCCGAATCCCTCTGGGCACATGGAAGCAAGGGCCCATACCTGGGATGCCCTTAAACTTAGGGAAACAAAACGAGTTGTGAGGGGCACACATCAAGCACGAACAAGATTAAGTGTCTTGTTCTAAGACATGGTAGCCTCTCAATGGTGCTACAACTCACGTTTTTCACTCCCATGTGCCATTGCAGAGAGGAAATCTCCATATCCATATCATACATGATATGATATGATATGATATCAGGCATGGGCCCTTGCTTCCATGTGCCTAGAGGGATTTGGCTGCACCACACTGACGAGACTCACAGAGGCCAAAACGTACGTCTGTGGTTTTGCTGTTTCTCTTGTGCAGAGAAGATTTGCCTGACATTTCGGAGGTGGACTGTCTGTGGGTGGCACCAGTCGGATATGGAGATTTCCTCTGCGATGGCACATGGGAGTAAAAAACGTGAGTTGTAGCACCATTGAGAAGCTACCATGCCTTAGAACAAGACACTTAATCTTGTTCGTGCTTGATGTGTGCTCCTCACAACCCTTTGTGTTTCCCTAAGTTTAAGGGCATCCCAGGCATGGGCCCTTGCTTCCATGTGCCTAGAGGGATTCGGCTGCACCACACTGATGAGGCCCAATGGAACCTGCCGTAGCAGTAACGTAGACAACTTGCACTCTGCAAAGCTTAACCGGAGACAACCGGTGGCTCAACAGCCGGAGTGGTAACGGAGCAACACTTGCTTGAGCAGAGGCAATAACGGAGACTAGGCCCAATGGAACCTGCCGTAGCATTAACAGAGACAACTTGCACTCTGCACAGTTTAGCCGGAAGCAACCAGTGGCTCAACAGCCGGAGTGGTAACGGAGGCAGACACTTTGCTTGAGCAGAGGCAATAACGGAGACTAGGCCCAATGGAAACCTGCCGTAGCAGTAACGGAGACAACTTGCACTCTGCAAAGCTTACCCGGAGGCAACCGGTGGCTCAACAGCCGGAGTGGTAACGGAGCGGACATTTGCTTGAGCAGAGGCAATAACGGAGACTAAGCCCAATGGAACCTGCCATAGCAGTAACGGGGACACTTGCACTCTGCAAAGCTAAACCGGAGGCAACCGGTGGCTCAATAGCCGGAGTGGTAACGGGACTGGCTGCTGATACTCTGCAAGGAGATGACCCACTGCCAGAAGTTAGAATGTTGACGAGGCAACACAATACAGGAACGCCAACAAGCCGGGACGGATCACAGAGCAGGAATGTCAGCCAAACCGGGTCGTATCACGGAGCAGGAACGTCAGCCAAGCTGGGTCGAATCACGGAGCAGGAACGTCAGCCAAAGCCGGGTCAGTGTCACGGAGCAGGAACGTCAGCCGAGCCGGGTCGAATCACGGATTAGGAACCTCAGAGAATAGTCAGGCAATCTGGGCCAGAACACAAGGGCAGTGGACAATATGCAGAGTAGTCAGGCAGGCCAAGTCGGTACACTGGGAAACATAGAGCAGATAACGCACTGGCATAGGAACACCACGAAAGGGCACCGGAGGAGTGCCCCTAGCCCAGTATATAAAGGTCACACTGGGCGGGACTAACACACAGTAGCCAATGGGAGCAAGGCACAGACTAGACTGACAGAAAAACAAAAAGCACGGGCACCGTGATAGCTGTATACCTTGGTGGCTATCTTTCAGAAAGACAATGCTTCTGGGGCAGTCCCTGTAGCATATTCTACCTTTCAGGATGTGTTTTTGAAGAAGGAAGCTAATGTCCTGCTCCAGCATAGGTCCTACAACTGCCCCATCAACCTATTTCCCAGAACCATTCCACCCAGAGGGAAGACATACATGCTTTCTGAGCCAGAGAATAAAGCTCTAACAGAGTACATTCAGGAGAACCTCGCTAAAGGGTTCATCCACCCTTCTACTTCCCCAGTCAGAGCAGGCTTCTTCTTTGTTTTCAAGAAGCATGGTACACTGAGATCCTGTATTGACTACCGCTGTCTGAATTGTATCACTACCACTACTCCTGATTCCAGAACTGTTGGAACCACTGTTTTTACTAAGTTAGAGCTACGGGGAGCCTATAACTTAGTACTCATCAAAGAAGGGGATGAAAGGAAGATGCCGTTTAATACATGCTTTGGGCACTATGAGTACCTGGTTATGGCCTTCGGGTTATGCAATGACCCAGAGGTCTTCCAGGCTTTAATGAATGAAGTTTATCGAGACATGCTAATGTCCATCTTCCTGGGATATCTTGATGACATCCTAATCTTTTCTCCCACCCTTGAATCACACCAACAGCATGTATAGGCAGATCTCCAATGCCTTCGGGATCACAGCCTGTATGTCAAGGTACAGAAGCATGTGTTTAACTCTGATCACCTGTCATTCATGTGCTATATTATCTCATCCAAGGGGATAGAAATGGATCCTGCTAATCTAGCTGCAGTGTTCAGTTGGCCTCTTCCAACCACACTCAAGGCTGTTCAAAGGTTTTTAGGTTTTGCTAATTATTACCAAAAATCCATTAGAAACTTCTCCAGAATCGTGGCACCAATCACAGCCAGTCATAACCTATGGTCTGAGCAAGTCCTTACTGCCTTTGACATGCTCAAAACAGCCTTTACTACATCTCCAGTTTTACAGTATCTGGACACTTCCCAGCCTTTCACCGTAGAAGCGGATGTCTCAGATGTGGGAGCTGCCACAGTTCTGTCCAAAGAGATCCTTCTAGGAATCATCTCCTTCCGTTTTCTTATTTCTCAAGACTTTTTTCTGCTGCTGAGTAAAATTATGACGTGGGCAACTTTGAGCTGGTAGCTATAAAACTAGCCTCCGAGGAGTGGAGGCATCTAACCGACCACAAGAATCTCCAGTTCTTGTAATCAGTCCAGGAGTTGAATGCCCAGTAACCTGGATGGGTGCTGTTTTACCCATTTTAAGGTTGTGATATCTTATGGACCAGGATCCAAGAACATCAAGGCTAGCTCCCTGTATAGACTGTATCCAGTCTCACCAGAACTATTTGCCGAACCCATTATTCTATCCTACCGGTTTGTGGCTTCTCTGTCTTCTGCTACCCTTCTGAAGATAAGGCAGGTTCAGGCTGCCATACCCAAAGGGACCGCCATTCTGGAGTGTGTCCTCTTTGTCCCTTTGCTGCTTCGCCTGGAGGTGCTTCAGAGGGCACATTCCTCTTCCACCTCAGGACATCCGGGGGTTGCTTGTACCCAGGACCTTTTGGGTACCTACTTCTGGTGACTCACTGTTTCTTAAGATGTCTGAGATTTCGTATCCGCCTGTGAGTCTTGTGCTTGTCTGAAGATGCCACAAACTCAATCTCATAGGATTAAATCTACACTCCCCATTCCAGACCCATTTAGCCATTGACTTTATTGTTGCTGTCCCACTGTCCAGCAAGTATACTGTGGTGTTGGTTGTTCTAGACTGTTTCTCCTGGCAGGCCCACTTTATCCACATGCCTAAATTACTAATTGCCCAACAGTTGGCTTTGATGTTTATCCAGGACAACTTCTGACTTCATGGCCTTCCCTTGCACATTGTTTCCTATTGAGGATCTCAGTTTGTTTCCTGATTTTGGAAGACCCTCTGTCACAAGCTGGGTATCATGATTCATCTGTCTATCCTCATTCAATAGCCTGACTGAGACAACCAGCCAATCAATGAAGCACTTTCTTCAAAACTACATCAATTCATATCCTCAAACTGGTCCTCTCTTCTGCCTTTGGTAGAGTTTGCTTTCAACACTCAACAGGAGCTTAAGCTACAGCAGAAGATCAGTGCAGAGCAGCAACCTGGTCCTCTATTTCAACCTTCATGAAACATTATCACCTTGATGTTAAAGCTTCAACAGAAGCAAAGTTTGGCTGGAAGGCCCTGAAGACTGCAGATTTACCAGGCCAGAAAGATCTTTCCATTTTTTCCCATATACAAGAAATATATTGGGAGCTATCTAGGCTATTAGTTTTTTCACATATACTAAATGCACAAATGGGCAACTGTGCATTTGATGGTGATGATTTGTTTTTTCTCTGGGATGTTGGTTATTCTTTTCTTCTTTCCCATACTTTTGAACCACTATTTTGGTATATCCCTGTTGAGTTCTATGGCTGTGGTTAGGGACACAGAAGAATGGGAGATATTGTTCTTACCAATATTTCCTTTTCTTCTGTGTCCCTCCACGGCGCACCCTGCCCATTAATCTGTTTATGCTCTGTTTTCTTCAGCTCCGACAAAAGATGACTGATGTAGGTATTGGAGGGCTGCCTTATATACTTTTTGATTGGTCCTACACTAGCTCAAGGGAGGAGACATATACCCATTGAGTTCTATGGCCGTGGAGGGATACAGAAGAAAAGGAAATATTGGTAAGAAGAATGTCTCTCTTATTGATATATCGTTCACTTATGGGTGACATGTTCCCTTTGGCCTCAATCTGCTTTCTGTCTTGTATGTATAGTTACACCACATGCTACTTTTTATTTCTTTTCTGTTACTTTGCTTGTGTCTTTGTGTGCTCTTTCTTGACTAATCCTAGTGAATGGGCTCATACTGATTTGTTTCTGTTTGTGTTGATTGGGTGATTGACGCTCTATTGCACTGTGAATATTTCCACAGGGGTTAATGATATCAGCCAGGCATGGCCGCTTGTAATTCAAGTGGTTCGTGCTTGGAACACATTTGAATTCCCGGCTGGCTCTCTTCACCGTTACAGGTTTGGTCACTTCTGGTGTGACACATGATCTGTTTTTCAGCTAGGCGCCACAGGTGCTTGCATGATTATTTCATCACACATGGTAAGTGCACTTTTTGTATGTATGTATATATATATATATATATATATATATATATATATATATATATTACTAGCAAAAGGGGCATTGCCTGTGGGGATTAACTCCTTAGGGTGCAACAGGGGTATTGATTGACAGTGGTTTGGGTACGTTTGCAGCAGTGTAAGGGTTCAGTGTTTGACAGGCAAAGAGGTATCAATACAGTGGAATGTGTTGAATACCTCTATGGCACTTAAGGGGTTTAAAGAAACCAAACAAAATGGCATATTTGTTGGGTTTCTTCAGTGCCAAAGAGGTATGCAACACATTCTACTGCATCAATATGTCTTTGCCTCTGAAACACTGAACACTTTCACTGGCACAAATGTACCCAAACCATTGTCAATCAATGAGCTGAATACCCCTGGAGTGTATATATATATATATATATATATATATATATATATATATATATATATATATAAATAGAATCAGACACTCAACTTTCCCTCTATATATATACAGCCAAGGATAGGAAAATCTATAATGTGATAGGATTACACTGTAATTCTGGCTAAAAAGGCTGGAGATAGAGAAACTTAATTGAAATGATTGCTCTATAGGATGACATATGTCTTTCAATATAATAATATATAATAAGGTTCCCAAATAAAATCCAGGCCCAATGGGTGAATGAGAAGGAAGTTAATTAAAAGAAGTGGTGCAATATAAATATAATTTGTATTTACAGACAGAGTATAATAAAATGTGTAAAAAGTGATTTCTGAAGTACAAAAGTGTCCAAGTGTTCATATAAAATACAGTTATACAGTAGAAAGATGTCCTGTCCCATGTAGTGATAATGGTACTGGGGCTCCAGAAGTAGCTGACTGTGTATGAATACTGGTGGTTAGCTGGCAGAGCTCCTCTGTGTGCCTGGAGTATGATTTCCTGTCTTGCAGCAGTAATGTTGGGAGTCCAATAGAGATATGAAGCCAGCCGAAGTAATACAGCGAGCAGAGGTGACCTGTCTATAGACCCACTCTGTCATAGACAATCCTTCCATTCTGGATAATGAGTATCTTATGGACAGGGATAAAGAATAAAGTGGTCTCTATCACATGTAGAAGTAATCAATGTAAGCTGTATATTGAGTGAGCACAGTCAATAGGCAGTAAAATGGGATCCCAATGATATATTAAAGAATACAGCACATCCATTACTTGTAGATGGGAGAGCATACTTCACTGGTGACGTATGCAGGGAGAGGGCAATGATTAAGTGCTAGAGGGGTGTGGGATAAACAGTGTTGTATGTGTTTTAGCAGGTGGTGGGCAGGATAGGTCCAGGTGAGGCAACTGTATGTGTATGCATGTATGTATGTGTGTCAGCCATGTTTTCTTGTTTGTTAAGGTGGATGTTGTGGTAGGGCAAACTCCTTGCAGAGACTTTGACAGGAGTGGCCAGGGGCCTTCAAAATCATGCCCCTTGTATCTCCAGGAATGGCAGTATGGGGGAGACATGAATACGGGGTGTGTGTGTCTCCTGAGGATACATAAATTATTTAATGAGGCTTTCTCTTATTATATATATGTACAGTATATGTAACTGTATAATGTACACTTTTGGCTTGACAAAGGTACTGGACACCGGACCGAAACATTGCTGCTAGTTTTTTTCCACATGATGCTATACATGATACGTATTTGACAAATATCCTGTGAGTGCATATTTTTTTTTACTTATAATTTTGCATATTTCTGATACATGGCACCTAGGTTCAAAGCTGCTGCCATGTCACCAATGTATAATTGGTTACACGAGTGCCAATCAATTAACATCGGCTTATTCAGATGAAGATTTAGTCAAATTAGAAGATGAACACTGGCTCTACTATAAAGGAACCACAGATGGACGATGTGGAGGAATCGGATTCTTGATTAACAAAAGACTGACAGACAGCCATAAAAGTTGAAAGTATTTGCTTACTGTACTAAAAACAACCTGACTATCACAAGAAACAGTTGCCATGATGAAAAAGCAATGAGAAATGAAGCTGTTATGGTTGGCAAGCAGAACCAGGAGTCAGATGGTATAGTTAATACAACCTTTATTATGAGAATAATACTGTAATGCAATATAATATATATACACACAGTGGGTGATCGAAAAGGCGAGTACTGTATCAGGAGTAGCAGTCTCCCAATATCACCACCACACTGTCCGAGACTAGGCCTCAGCCTGCTGGAGTCTCGCGGTACTATAACGCCCAAGAGTGATACTGACTCAGCCTGCAGTCAGTAGCTGGGAGTCTGCTAGCCCCAGGTCAATACTAGGTAGGATGTCTGAATAACGGAACCAACCCTAGGAGCGAACAGACAGGGCCTTCTAGTAAGCACCAGATAGGATAGTCAGACGAGCCAAAGTCATACACAGAGCGGGTAGTCAGCCAGAGCCACGGGTTTGTACCAGATAGGATATCCACTGAAGTGATGGAATGCTGGATGCGCAGTGGACAGAGCCCCAGGTCAACAACAGAGTGGGTCGTCAGACAATCCTAGGTCATACACAGAGCGGGTAGTCAGCCAAAGCCACAGGTTTGCACCAGAAAGGATATCTGAGCCAAATCGGAACTCACAAGGAGAATAGTCAGATAGAGCCACAGGTCAACACCAGAATGGATGAACAGACAAGCTGGATCATACACAGGAATCAGGAATACTAAATAATGAACTGCTCAGAACACCAACGTAAGGGTAACTGATAAACAGGCCCATAGAGGTTTATAAAGGTGTAGGAGAAGGCGGGACCAATTAGGTCCCCCAGGCTGGGCTTATAACAGGCGTCCAGACAAGTGCCTGATTTAATGCTGCCAGTAACCAGGAACCAGACTAGGCTGCAGGCAGAGGAATGCTGCTAGTGATTCAGGAGCGTCCGTCCAGAACCCTGCTCCTGGCTGAACGGCGCAGGCCGAGGTAAGGCACTGTGACAGAAGCAAAATGGCAATATTAGAAACAGGGTAGAATATGTTGAAATGTGCAAGACCATAAAAGAAGAAATGCACAAGTTCAATGCTAAGCTAATCAAAAGGACACTGGAAGAAAATCAAGGGCTAAAGAAAGCAAAATGAAAGATGTCCACACATATGAGGCCATTGCATTAAGGTTTGAAGATGATAAAACAGCAAAAACTCAACAACAAATACTAAAACGCGTAGAAGAATGTTATTCAAATCTTTATAAGGATGAAGGACAACAACTGAATGCAATGATAGGTGCTGAAGCTGTGAGTGAAGTTTTGGAAGAAGAAGTAGAAGCCGCAATAAAATCAAAGAAAAATGTGAACTCAACTGGACCTGAAAAAGTTGTTATTGAAATGTTGAAAGCTGGAGGTCAACCCTTATTCAAAGCCCTAGCTAAACTATTTTAAAAATACCTACTACTCTTCAAAGTGCCTGAAGCAGAAATCATTCTATTGCACAAAAAAGGTGACCATACAATAGGTCTTTTGCCAGTGGTTTGCAAGGTTTTCACATAGGCACTATCTAGAAGAATGGACACAATACTTAATGTGGTAAAACATAAAGGACAAGCAGGCTTCAGGAGTGGTTTCCATACAATGGACCATATTCAAACAGTGTAACAATCTATAAAAAGCATAATAAATATGCCCTTCTATTATACATAGCCTTCACTGACTAAAAAAAGGCCTTTGACTCAGTGAAAAAGCAAGCAGTTATCAATGATCTGACATTATGCATTGTTTATGATTGTGAACTTGTGATTCCTGCCCTGTCCACTGTCTTGTCTTCACCATGTACCAGAGAAGCTAGTCCAGAGCTTTGGAATAACCTTACTAGCTTGCGTCTGGTTACCCTCTGTGTTTCAGGTTCATCTTTGAAAGCACTATGATCAAATGCTAGTATGTGTTAGACCAAGCAGTCATCCTGACTCAGGTCCAACTCAATTGGTCCTGGCTATCAGACCTTCTGGTTGGCATGTTTACAGCAAGGTCACACTTTCCACTTACCACATTCTCAAGCACTGTGCCCTAGCATCACATCCAGTCTTCTTGATAGTTTCGGGTCCCTCCAGATACATTCCTTACCTCTGGGATGAATGCCTTGACAGTCAGTTTTCCTAAACCCCTACTAATTGTAGTGACATGTTTATGGATACATTCTTCCTAGGACCAAAGTGTATTAATGGCTGTGATAGTCACCAAGCCCAAGTATGGAGCTGGATTTTGCAAATTATGGTCTTTAAGTAGACCCTGCTTTTTATACTTTCCTGGAACTGATTTCTGATGGCAGCCCTGACCACAAAACCACACATACAGTGTCTGAAACACCTGCCTTGTTCCACCGTTAGCCACAGTACCACACATATATGGTTTGATACCTTAGCCTTCTTCCACTCCCAACTGGTAGCCACAGAACCATACTTACCCTGTTTAATAGCCCAGCCTTGTTCTACTGGTAATCATAGAACCACACATACATTGTTTACTTCTACAGCCATCTTTCACTGGCAGCCATATTCCAAAAAGTACAAGAAATGTTTTTTCAGAGTGTTTTTTTTAAACATCAGAAATATTGTATTCATATTATGTCTGAGTTTTAGAAACATCAGAAATATTGCATCCATAATACAATCACTTGAAATGCAATACATGTGTAGTCTTATGAAAAATATGTTCATAAAAGGTTTTATACCATCTGCTTCTCAGTGGGTTGAAGACATACCTAGCACTCATGGGATTAAGATTCCCATTTATATCAATGTGATATATTTTTTTTATTTCCTCACCATGGGCCAGTTGTTTTGTTCTTCAATTGCTCATCTTTTGTTATCTACAAGGCCTAAATATCATGATCCACTGTAAGATTTTGCTAGGGGAAGAAATCAATAATTGTTTATTTGTACGTTGCAAACCCTTTGAGTGCCAGAGCGGTATCTAAATACAATAAAGTATTTTAGTGGTAGATTTAGTTAGCACGACTATAAGAATCTTACATTTTATGGCTGAAAGCTCTAATTTTATCCAGGAAGAACTTTCAAAGTAAGATGAACAACAAATCTTCACTTCTCCAGGATCGGTATGGTGAAACTTTGAACTTAATTGTACAATCCTGCAATTATCCTGTCACAGACTCTTACTAGGTTTAGCAATGTTCTTTTTAGGGTCTGTGTTGTGCTAGAATTCTTTACAGATTATGGCAGCTTCACAAGGCTCTATTTTTAACAAGGCATTTCAGTTGCTCTAAAATATGCACCCCTTACATACCCCCCCTTTTCACAACATCACTTTGCAGCCTCTGAGAGTGTTTTTATATGAACCATTTAGTTCTATAGGTCAACGAACTCAACATTTCCACTCCAGAATTAAAAGGTAATTGCAGCTATGAACATAGAGATTAAAAAAACATCTTTGTAGATAACAATTCAAACTGATTAGCTGCTTTTCTTAAAGGGGAATTAAGGGGATGGTGTATAAAAGCCTTCTTAGTGAATGTTTAAGAATTGTGGCTAAAAAATGGGCCATATTTTAAAAGAAATAAAGTCAATTTATAAATACGTCTGTCTGAGAATTAAAGGGATAGTAATACTTCGTTTTAACTTTATTTTATTTTGTAGGCATTAAAAAAACATGAAGAATGATATAAGTCTTATCTCTCAAACCTTTATGGTTTGAGAGATATTCACAAGCAAAGTTTCCCCCTCCCGCCCCTTTTGCCTAGTGTAAGCCATCTCTTCTCAGATGTGGAATCCAGTCCATAGACCAGACCGATAACAGAAGGGGACACTCTTATTCCTATGAAAACAATGAAATCCCTGCCCCCCCTTGACAAGCTTTTCAGGTTGTTCACTTATATTAATTGAAGATTGTTCCTCTCTGCAGTCTACCTGGGCACCTCCCTTCTGCCCTGGCTGAGAAGTGTTACATCAGTAAAAGGGGCGGGAGGGGGACACTTTGCTTGTGAATATCTCTTAAACCATAAAGGTTTGAGAGATAAGACTTATATCATTCTTCATGTTATTTTAATGCCTACAAAATAAAATAAAGTTAAAACGAATTATTACTATCCCTTTAAGAAAAGTTATACCTGATGTTAAGATTCAGACCTCAATTCAATTCCCCCCGATGCCAACAAACACAGCCAACGGCATTTCTTCAAACCTGCTAAGCAATTCAGTTACCTGTGCTATGAAGAAATACAGACTAAAACCCCCCTACCTCGGACGATAATTTTGCAGGCGTTTGCGTCCATTGACACAAGAAAACGCCAAAATATGCCATTGAATTCAATGCGTTAGGCACTAAGATAAATTAAGGGATCCAGTTTTTATGTGTGCAGAGTCCCTTAAAGCATCTCAAAAGTGCGGACTTTGGGAATTGAACCTGAAAAAAGCATAAAAAAGTCACCAGTGGATATATTAATATGGGGCCCTAAGCCTCTAGCATTCAATGTGTTAAGAAGCCTATTTAAAGCAATGGGAATTTTCATTTGTCCCCTGTGGTACAGTTGGTTTGCTCCAGAATTGCTCCTCTGTCTTTGTGCATACAACCTCAACTTTAGGCCTCGATTTAGCGAATCCCTCTAAAACTGGAGTTAGGGCAAAATTGTTTTAAGTTTCCAAAGCCCACCCTAAATAGCTTGAGTAATTGGAACATCAAAGGAAAAAAGCCAACTCTCTTTGTCTGACACAGTGTCAAATAACAAGAGTGAGTTCAAAACAGAGTTGCACTCCCTCTACCTCCCAAACACTAACCCTACACTATCCCTAACATGACAGTTAAAGAGTACCAGAACTAACACTATCCTAACACCCAGAACTGTAGCACTTACCTGTCATCCAGTGTCTATCTTCTTTTTCAATCTTCTCTGTTACTTTTTCCATAAACTCCTACTTTCTTCTTTGTTTTCTTTAAAAATATGTAGTTAAAAAAATAAAAATAGCCAATCAGCTTCTAGGAGGTTTCGTCATCCCCGCTAGAAGCTAACTGGCTGGGAGGTGCGTAAGCACACATCCCAGCCAACTGTGTACTGGAAACTATTTTGAACAGCGAATGGCCATATAAAAAAACAGTCTCTGATCAAAATTCTCACTGCATTCCTGCCGCCGCCACTGGTGGCAGTGAAGACGGTGGCAGCAGAGGCGGTGACAGCAGATTCATTTTAACCCTTTGGATGCGTTGGATTTTGGAAAACAGCAAATGCCCTACTAATTTTTTTACGAGAATTTCTACATTGATACCTGATATGCCAGACTGCATTAACCCCTCTGGCACCCAAAGGTTAAAGGGATAGTAACACTTCGTTTTAACTTTATTTTATTTTGTAGGCATTAAAAAAACATGAAGAATGATATAAGTCTTATCTCTCAAACCTTTATGGTTTATGAGATATTCACAAGCAAAGTTCCCCTCCCCGCCCCTTTTTCCTAGTGCAAGCCATCTCTTCTCAGATGTGAGTCTGGTTGTATGACAGTACTGATAACAGAAGGGGACAATTTTCTTTGTATGAAAACAATGAAAGCCCTTCCCCCCTTGACAAGGTTTTCAGCTTTTTCCATTATCTTAATTGAAGATTGTCCCTCTCTGCAGTCTATCTGGGCATCTCCCTTCTGATCTGGTTGAACAGGGAAGGGAAACTTTGTTTGTGAATATCTCTTAAACCATAAAGGTTTCAGAGATAAAACTTATATCATTCTTCATGTTTTTTTAATGCCTTCAAAATAAAATAAAGTTAAAATGAAGTATTACTATCCCTTTAAGTCAAGTGTATCTTTGTGGCATTTTATTTAAAAAGGAATCTTTCGATTGATTTTTTTTTATTTTAAAGAACAAGATTAGAAGAAGGAAGATTACAGAAACAGGAAGAAAGAAGATTGAAGAAGAAGATGGACAGTAGCTGACCAGGGTGCTGAGGACCCCGCTGGACATCAGGATTACTGGAAAGTGTTTCTTGTCATGGGTTATTTTTTTAACTTAGTCAGATTAACCCTGTGGTGTAAGCATACCCCACTGGCACTCATAGGGTTAATTCTACTAACATTTCACACATTTTGGGATTGCTTTGGATGTATTGATATGGGACTTTTGAGATGCGTCATGGGACTCTGCGCCCAGAAAAAACGGGTGCAGAATTTCACCCATTAAAGTGGGTCCCTTAAATATCTTAAGGCTAAGGCATCGAATTGAATGGCATATTCTGACATTTGTTTATATGTTTCAGTGGGTGCAAACGGGGAGTACACATAGCATATGAGGTGTTTTTTTAGCTGGTATTTCTTCATAGCACAGGTAATTGGATTGCCTACCGTGCTCGTAGAAATGCACTCGTCTATTTTAGCGTCAGAGGCATTTGAATTGAGCCCTTAGTTAGTTGAAATAAAGGATTTTTTCTTTAAAGACAGAACATTCTGTACATTCTTGTGTAATTTTATGTTCTAAAATTATTATTGTTTGACAATCTGTTCTGGTTATTTTTGGTGTGTTTATTTAGGAGTACTTTACAGAGAAACAATTTTTTTCTATGATGTTTTATTTTTGTCTTTAACACCATCTTGTAGAAATGATATTAAACAGAACAAATAAGGGGGGCAAAACTAATTTGTTAATAATAATAATAATATAATTGTAATTAAACAATCTTCTGTTTTTCTGCAGAAGAGATTAATAGGCATATTTGGGAACTCTCCGGATCTGCCCCAGAAGTTTTCAGAGCAAATGACTGGATCTCGGGGGGTGGAACCAAGCAGCAGATTAAGTTGGATGCACAATCTGTTTGCTCTGAGGAGGCCTGGGTTTTTTCAATATTTATTTGATATTTTAGCTATCTTGGCTCACACCGATTTGCTCATGACCTCTCAGAGTGCATGGAGAGGGAAAAAGAAGCAATCCTGGTCCGCAGCGACTGGCTCTATTGAGACATATCTGCCCAAAGCTCCTGATCAAACGACGGCTCTGTGTGATGGAGGGAAACCTGCTGGAGAGACCATAACTATGCAGTCCTTGAGCTCCGATACTGAGGTGACACCTTTGTTGGCAGGTGCGGATCACTATTACCGAACTGTGACCATGGCAACTTACCTTATGAAGGATGACATCCAGCATTTGCCTACCAAGGCAGACATTAAGGATCTGATTGAGGACCTAAAGCAGACAATGAAGGCAGATATTTCTCATCTTGGATCCAGGATTCATGACTTGGAGGAGTCGCAGATTGCCTTTTCTTAACAACATCACAACTTAGAGGCCATTGTTTTACACCAGGAGGAGTTGAAAACCTCTTTGCAAGAGAGACTGGATGATTTGGACAACTTCAGTAGGCGGTCGAACATCCAGATTAAAGGCTTGTTGGAATCGGTTCCACCTAGAGATCTAATGGCCTTACTCCTACTGCTCTTTTCCTCCCTTTTGGATCAAATGAAGGCTGAAGATGTGGAAATAGAAAGAGCCCACAGGGCTCTGCGACCACGTGGAAGTTCTTCAGATAAGCCAAGAGATGTTATTTGTTGCTTGCTACATTTCTCGGTCAAGGAAGCAATCCTTCACACAGCAAGGAATGATGAGGATGTCAGATTTGCTGGGACTCCTGTGCAACTGTATCCTGACTTATCATTTCATAGACTCCAACAACAGAGGTCGGTGAAACCTTTAACAGATTTGTTGTGGTCTGCAGGTATGAAATACTGCTGGGGCTTCCCATTTTTGCTTACCTCTCAGAAGGATGGTAGTTTTGTCACCCTTCACAGTGTGGAAGACATCTCTGCCTTTTTTAAGCAGTTAGGGATCCCAACTCCTGCAGCCTTCGAAGGGCCTGCTGCGGCCTCTAAGTCTTCTCTCCTCGGCTAAACCTCAGGGAGAATATTGGCAACACCAGCCCAGTTCAGGTCAGAAGAGTCCTAGAGATTCTGCTACTGAAGGTTTACAGACCCCATTAGCGTCGCAAGTATGAATACCTTCTCCATCCACGTCACCGTAACTTTCTAGACTCTGTTATGTCATAATTCTACTGCCTAGAGGTTTTTCTCACTGCCTAAGTTGAAGCTTTGTTTCCTGAACTTCTTGACCCATTATTGGACCAGTACAGAACTGTGACTTTACCTAGGGCTCACTTAAGGTCAATGTTTCTCACAGCACCTGGGCCTATTTTTTAGAACAAGTGGAATCCTATTGTAACCTCTGCTGCTAGACTTTGGCCCTTCACCTAACTTTTTCTTCGGATTGGAGGAGTTCTGTCTTTTCTTCATGTTTGTCTCCTGTGTGGATCATTCTTAAGTTTTGGACACCTTTCCAATTGGCCTTTTTGTTGCTCCGCTTACTTACTTACCTGATGTGCACTGGCATGGTCTGGATATGATATATCTAGGTTTCTTAATGCTCAGGGTTCTGTGGGGAACGTAATGTGAAGTGAGAAGATTATCCATAGCTGGGGAGGCGCTTAGTCGGGGGGCTAATGGTGTAGGGATGTCTTGTTCTGTTCGTGGTTGAAATTGATCGATTCTCATTCCTGTTTCAGGGGTTGGTGGATCCTTGGCCGTGATCACGCACAATGTAATTTTTGTGGACTGGCACTCGGTGGAGGATGACCCTACTTTTTTCCGGTAGTTTGGAGGAGGGGGGTGATTATTCACCAACTAGTAGTTCTATGAATATCTGCAGTCTCCGCCTGGTCTTTGCTACACTATCCATTGTGTTGGTCTGGTGGGGAGTATGTGGATCTGGGTCTAGGGACACTGCATGCCGTGTCTCTATGAGGGGGACTAGCTGGTGCACTTTTGTTGGGGTGCTTGCTGGCCTTCTGCTCAAAGCCGTGGCAATTAATGTGGGTTACGATTAACTTCCCTGTAGTGTCCGGGATTGTATTTTCTAATTACCCTCTGCATGCTCTCCCTTTATTTTGTGGTTTTGCACTGTTTATTTCGGCCTGTTATCACGGTGCCCGTGATCCCTTTCTGTCACTCTTGCTTGTGGTGCTGTCCTATTAGCTGAGGAGTTTTGGCCCACCCCTGGTGACCTTTTTATACCCAGCCATTGACACCTGTCACTTGCCCTTTCGTGGTGTTCCTGAGCCAGTGTTGCTGTTGCTGTCTTCAGTTGATCCTGATTCCTGTGTACCGAATTGGCCTGTCCTGACTACGCTCCTGTGGTCCTGTTCTGTGATCCGACCTGGCCTGGCTGACGTTCCTGTTTGTTACTGATCTGGCTTGTCTGAGAACCACCTCTGTGTACCGACCCGGCCTGGCTGACGTTCCTGCTTGTGACTGATCCGGCTTGTCTGAGAACCACCTGTGACGGAACTGTGGCGACTATGGGAAATATTGGTGTGTTAGAGACTATTTCTACCCAAAAGACTAACAGCCATAGACTGAGTTGTTTCCAATACATTTCTGGAGTGCAGAGATGGTGGGGGTTGGGCGTTGCTTCCACTCTACTCCAGGTATGTGCTAAGGAATGTTAATTGATTCCTGCTGTGCTTCCTTGACCAATCAGAGGAGGTTATTGATGAGCCAGTTAAGAATGTATGATTTCAAGTCTTAATCTGCATTCTTATCCTGATAAGGATGCTGGTGACTGATTGGTCAAGCATAGAAACACTGTCCCAAGTGTTCGTTTGCATGCTGATCTAGATAAGAGTCTCTGTAGTGTATATAACCTGTGTGTTTGAGTCAATAAAAGAGAGTTCTTCCCTTCATCAAGTCTCGGCTGATGTTTGGGAACAGGAGGGTCAGTTTACTATTGGAGTGTTATTCTGAGGGAGAAAAGAACTATAAAAGAGGTATCCAGCTTATGATACAAGGCGTCACGTTACACCACCTCCGTATACCGATCCGGCTCGGCTGACTTCCTTCTCCGTGACCTGAACTGGCTTGTTCAGCGACCTGCGTGTACTGCTTCCTGCTCTACTGTTGCCGTTGCAACATTCTGACTTCCACTAAGGCCGAGTACCGGACTGATTGTCTCTTGCCACAGTACTCCTTCAGGGCTGTGCTCCAGTGCTGAGTCTCCGTTACCGTGTGCAGAGCTGTGCTTCCGTACTGAGCCTTCCCGACACTTGCAGAGCAATTCCCATTGCCACTAAGCTTGAGTTCTACGAGCTGCTTAACCTGTTCTGTGCTGGCATATCTCTAATGAGCCTTTACACTTATTGCTGAGCCTATTCCTGTCTAACTGCTACTTCTGCCGAGCTGGCCGCGTTTTACGCTTGATTTGGACGTCAGCTCAATCCTCCACCTAGCAGAGTAGTCTGTATCGCTTACCGTGTCTGTTAGTGGCGCCATTGGCTCTAGCAGATTGTCTCCGGTATACACCCGTGGGGGCTATTGGCTCACCTCTCGTGCAGCACAGAGTGGTCTCCGTTGTACGCCCGCAGGGCTATTGGCCATCTCTTGCTTTATAGCAGTCTCAGCATTACGCCATTGGGGGCTACTGGCTTAAGCTCTTGCAGGTGTTCGCCGGTATACGCCCGTGGGGGCTATAGGCTCAATCACACTGTATAGCTGGTTTTCATTATTACACCCGTGGGGGCTATTGGCAAGCTCTTGCATTGTAGCAGTCTCCGTAGTTACGCCCGTGGGGGCTACCAACTCTAGCACTTGCAAATATTGAGAGCTCCATTGCTACGCCCGTGGGGACTATGCACCCCTATAGTCTAAGGCAGTACTGACTGTGCATTCTAGCCTTCTATGCATTACCAACTCGGCTTAATCACCATCTTGGGCGTGCCAAACTCCACAACTGAGACTGACTTACCTTTGAATTTAACCCTTGAGTAGCCTAGCTACTGTGTACCTATCCTGTGATATTTATAGTCACCATTGTATTCATCTATTTGCCTGTATAGCATATTTACCTGTGTCCGCTATTATTATAGTCACCTGTAGAGGGCGTACCTTTCTTTTTTATTTAATAAAACTGTGTTTTATTTTACCAGCTGGTCTGAGTGTCTTGAAAACCGTTACACCTGTATTATGGAAGGTGGCTAAATGTAGTTTATAACGAACCATAAGTATAAAAAAAAAAAAAAAAAAAAAAAGTGCCTGTTCTACAGTATCTCTGTGGATGGCGGACGGTTGGGACACCTTACTTTGCGGGCAGTCCACTTTTGCAGAAATGTGGTTCTTGACAGGATACTTTTAAATGGAAAATGGATGTCTGCCTAGTAATGAGGTTTTCTTGCACTACAATATACTTTAAGGCTATTTGCGGCTATGTGCATCCCATGGTTGTGCGGATTCCTTTCTGAGCCTTTTTGTGGAGGACTGCTCCCCGCTGTCTTTTCTAATTTTCTACTACTTACATTAATAAGATAGGAAAAAAAATAATAATAAACAAGATATTATGACCCTGCCCTGAGGTTACTCACTGTCAGGCTTCTACCCTCTGGGTTGCGCTTTGGGCTAGTCTGACCCGGGTCTTGGAGGATTCGGCTTGGCCTCGATCCCAGTGCCTCCCAGTTTTGTTCCCCTCACTTCCCTTTTGGCCTTTGGAAGATGCAGGTCTAGGGGGAATGGAGCACTCTCCCTTTTGGGATTCTTGTGGTTTTCTCTCGGTCCTGGTGGGTCAGCTTTTGTTGCACTTTGGGCATTTGAGAAAACCTCGGGCCCCCTCCTCCTCCTCTATTAGCAGCCAGCACTGTTCCATTTGGTCTGCTCTCCCCCCTGGGCCTACCGGCCTGTTCTGTGTGTCAAAGGGACAACATTTCTGTCCATGTTGGCCAGTTATGTCTTCCCACATTTACTTATATCTCTTATTCTTCTCTTTCTCTATCTTATTTCCCTTGTACTTCTCTTTTACTCAGTTCTGCTTTTCCTTTTCTGGTGCTCCTTTCTTCTAGTACTCCCGCTCTATCCTCTTGCCCTGTCCCTCCAGCTGGAACTTACGTTGGGTCATTTTCATGGAGCTTAATGCTACGGCCTAGGTGTTTTTGCATATATCTTTCTATGTACAATATGGCGCTGAAATCGCTTCAGTTACTGTCTGTCAATGTGGGCGGACTCAATATACCCAAAAAGAGATCTATGGCATTGAGAGAATTTGAAAGGCATGGGGCAGATGTTGTCTGTGTGCAAGAAACACATTTTAAAGCCTCTGTGGAAGCGTGGTTCTCTTCCTGCTCGTATCACTAGGTGGACCTCCTCTGTGCCAAATAAGACCAGGCGATCCTCTTGCATAAGAATTTACATTGGAATACGGTGGAGGTGTTGATGAGGAGGGCAGGTATTTATTTGTGAAAGGCTTTTTGTTTGACACTTTGGTGACTATAGCTACAGTTTATGCACCAAACTCTGGGAAACTCTCCTTCTTATGTTCAGTGCTAGATTTACTCCAGGACTTTGCACAGGGCAGATTGTTTTTTACAAGTGATTTGAATGCTGCCCTTTTTCCTGAATTGGACTGTTCCACTGGAAATTCCTCCCTGCCTTATGCTACCTTGCAGCTCTTGCTCTCTTTATTGTCTAGTCAGAGTCTGTTGGACACTTGGAGGGTCACACACCTCCTAGACAAAGCTTTTACACATCTTTCAGGCCTTCATCATAAGTATTCTCACAATGACTATGTCTTCTTACCCCAACATATGCTTCATACATTATTGGAAGAAAAAATTCACCCCATAAAGTGGTGTGACCATGCTCCAGTGACTATTACTTTTACCCTTCCTAAGTGTTTAGCTTCTTCCCCTGCATGGCGGCTGAATGATCGACTTGCATCGGTAGAAGATGTGGCTTTGATACGGCACAATATTCAGAGCTATTTCCAACTCAATGAAACGGATGATGTATCTACTCCAATAGTCTGGGAAGCACACGTGTGTGATTGGGGGGGGGGATTTTATTAAGCTGGGTGCTTATAAGCGCAAGCAACAACACTAAAAAAATGCCTCTCTTTTGACGCAGATAGCAGGAGTAGAGTCCTCTCACAAGCAAACTTTATCTGAAGATACTTTGACTGAATTAAAAGCCTTGAAAACTGAACTGGCAGCGCAGCTCACCTCTTCAGTTCATAAATCCTTTATGTAGTATAAATACCGCAGAAATCTTGCAGGTGACAAATGTGGGAAGAAGCTACCTGGGGTGGTCAAGGCTAGACGGTCTGTGACCCATATTCTGAAAATAAAGAATGGCTCAGCTTCAGGAATATTTTCCTTTCCAGGTATTGCTAACTTATTTGCCAAATACTATGCCTCTCTTTATAATTTAGACCCAGGTGTGGGCTCTCTCTGCGGCCTGTCTTAGAGCCCAAGATTGGTGAATTTCTCTGTTGCATGGGAGCATCTTCTCTTTCGTCTGAGAAAAAAGTACAGGTTCGGATGGGCTACCAGCTTCCTATTACAAATCCTTTATATGTGAGTTGTCGGGCCCCATGCTTCGTTCTTTTAACTCTCTCCTTTCGGGAGCTCACTTCCCTCCCCAGGCATTAGAGGCTCATATTACTGTGCTCATGAAACTGGGTAAAGACCACACTGTCTGTAGCAATTACAGACCAATATCTTTGTTGAATGTAGATGTCAAAATATATGCTAAACTGCTCGCTCAGTGCCTACAGCCCCTTCTACCTTGATTCATCCACACTAATCAATCAGGCTTTGTAAAAGGAAGGGAAGCAAAGGATAATAGCACTAAGGCACTTTCCCTGATACATTTATCCTGTTTACGCCGCATACCCTCGATATTATTGGCCTTAGACACGGAAAAAACGTTTGACCGAGTATGATGGTCATATCTCAGAGAGGTGTTGTTTTCTATGGCCATAGGCTCAGGTTTTCTGCATTATATTTTCGCCCTCTATAAGGCACCATTGGCGAAAGTCAAAGCTAATGGTTTTCTGTCTTCCTCCTTTGTGATTACTAACGGTACTAGGCAGGGGTACCCCCTGTTGTCACTCCTGTTTGTTTTGGCGTTGGAGCCTCTTTTGAATAGGATTCAATGTGATGATAGCATTACTCATATTCCCCCATCAGAACCAGACAACAAATTGGTAAGCTACTCGGATGATTTGCTCTTATTTTTAAGTTGTCCCGACGAATCTGTATCACGGTGCCCGTGATCCTTAACTGTCACTCTCGGTTGTGGGCGCTCCCATTGGCTGTGCCTGTTTGACCCGCCCGTTGTGGCCTTTTTATACCTGGCCTTTGGCACCTGTCAGATGCCCTTTCATGGTGTTCCTGAGCCAATGTTGCTGTTGCTGTGTTCCAGTGTTCCTGCTTCCTGTGTACCGATTTGGCCTGTTTTGACGACGCTCCTGGTTTCCTGCTCCGTGATCTGACCCGGCCTAGCTGACGTTCCTGCTTGTGACCTGATCTGGCTTGTCTGAGAATCCTGCTCCGTGATCTGACCCGGCCTGGCTGACGTTCCTGCTTGTGACTTGATCTGGCTTGTCTGAGAACCCTGCTCCGTGATCTGACCCGGCCTGGCTGACTTCCTGCTCTGTGACCTGAACCGGCTTGCTGCTGACCTCCTCCATTCCTGCTGCTGCTGCTTGGTGTCGCCAAGGCAACATTCTGACTTCCGCTGTGCTTTTGGCAGGGCTGATCGTGTCATAGCCTCCGTTAACACTTGCAGAGCCGTGCCTCTGTTCGCTGAGCCTCCGTTTGTACCTGCAGAGCTGTTATCTCCATTCCCTGAGCCTCCGTTTACACTTGCAGAGCTGTGTGTCCGTTCCCTGAGCCTCCGTTAACACGTGCAGAGCCGTTGTCTCCGTTCACTGAGCCTCCAGTACACTTGCAGAGCTGTTGTCTCCGTTCACTGAGCCTCCAGTACACTTGCAGAGCTGCTGTCTCCATTCACTGAGCCTCCATTAACACTTGCAGAGCCGTTTCCCAGATCTTCCGCTACACTTGCTGAGCCTGTTACATTTCAGAGCCTTGTATAGGAGGTGGCTCATCCTATCTTGCGGTGTAGTTGGTCTCCATTACTGCTCCCGCGGGAGGAGCTATTGGCTCTAGCTCGTACAGTGTTTGCTCAAGCTCTTGCAGTGTAGTTTGTCTCCGTTACTATGCCCGTGGGGGCTATTGGCTCAAGCTCTTGCAGTGTACTTGTCTCCGTTACTACACCCGTGAGGGCTATTGGCTCAAGCTCCTGCAGTGAGGTTATCTCCCTTACTACGCCCGTGGGGGCTATTGGCTGCAGCTCAACTCTGCAGTGTTTGGGCCTCAGTTCCTGCTCAGCCTAGCAGCAATCTCTGTTCAATAGACTGACGGTGTTGTTTCATCTAGCACCACTTGCTGCTCCATTACCACTTTGGGCGTGTCAAACACCACAACAGAGAGTGATTGATTTACATGTACTTTAACCATTGAGTACCCTTATGTTTCTATGCCTGTCCTGTGACAGTAAATGTATATTTATTGCATCTTTATACTGGGCCTGAGAAGGCATCTGTAAGCTACTATCTCTCTGTTAACTCTGTATTGCCTATAGAGGGCGGTCTTTCTTGTTTTGTTTTAATAAAACTGTGTTTTATTCTAACCTGCTGGTCTGAGTGTCCTATATAACCGTTACAATCTGTTCCAGTGTGATGAACCTCTTAGATGAGTTTTCTGAAGTGTCATTCTATAAAATGAATTATTCTAAGTGTGAAATATTAAACTTAGGTCTTTTGGACTCTGAGGTTCACAAGCTGAAATCTTCATATCATTTTCCTTGGCAACCTATTTCTCTTAAATACCTTGGGATCCGTCTGACTAGTTCGGTTACTGGTTTGTTTGATGCTAACTTTGTAGCCCTGATGCGTTCTATCTCAGAAGATCTCAAATCCTGGGCTAATCTCTATGTTTCATAGTTTGTGCGGGTGAATCTGCTAAAAATGATGGTCCTTCCTAGGATCTTATACTTATTCCACACACTCCCTGTTACTCGCCCTGCTTCCTTCTTTCGCCAATTGCACTCTCCTCTTAATAATTTTGTTTGGCATTTTAAAAAACTGCTACTCTCAGCAGCCATCTTATCTAGGGACATACTAGTGGTAGGTATCGGCCATATTGATATTAGGCTGTATTGGGAGGCAGCAATTTTGTTCAGATGCTTGGATTTCAGAGGAGTTCTCGTAAGGAGTGGGTACCTTCCTGCTCACTGTTGGCTCCATCTACTGGTGTAGATCTGCTTTTTTTATCTGTCATGGATCAATTTCAGAGGTTTTACTCTCTCACCCTGTACTTGGATGTCTTCTGGATACCTGGAATAAGGTGAATAATTGCATGCACCTCTCACATTTCCCATCCTCATTCCTTTCAATTTGTGGTAATCCTGATTTTCCTCCTGGGTTGGAAGCAAGACATTTCACTGCTTGGGTGGAAGCCAAACTTCATACTCTGAACTCTATGATTTTCGACACTGGAATTGTGTTTTCTGTTATTGTAATTCTTTGCTCTAAATAAAACTTTTAATAAAAAAAAAATTGCTGGGTCTCTGAGGTCAGAGATTGATTATCTGGCTTGGTGAGTTTGCAGGTAACCTTGCTTTTTGCAAGCATGATCCCACCTACTCATGTCCGGTTCTGCTCACTTCCACACCCATTTCAGAGCAAACTCTGCCTTCTCTCCTTCCAATCCCATCCATCTATTTAATGCCTACTGACATTATAATGCAATTTGCATAGTTTGGACTTTTCCACCCCTAGCCCTTCTTGCTAATCCAGAAGCTGGGGACAAGAAGGTTCAATGGGACTGCAATTTTCAGCAGTGATAAGGGAAATAACTATATATATGTGGAGTTTAGAAAAAGTATGGAAAGAAGGATTCATTTTTTTCACAAGGTCAGGGATGTTTGAACTGAGGCCCTCCAGCTGTTGTGGACTACAACTACCATCATCAACTGAGACGTGACTTGAGACATTCAAAGTATAGACACATGACGTCCAGGACCACTGAATTCTCCCCTTCATACAAAGTCAATGCGCCTCACGTTCACAAAACTTGTTGACGTGGTGTGGAAGGGAGAATTCAGTGGATCAGGACTTCGTGAGTCTATAATTTGTGTGTCTCAAGTTATGTCCATTGTTTTTACTAAGTGTGAATAAAAGTTATTGGTTTTATTTCACCAATTGAATCATTTTATTGTTTTTGTAGTGCAAATCTGTATTTGATTTTCAAGGTAAATATAAAGGCCTGATGCAGGGGTGGACTGGGACATTATGAGTCTATAATTTAACCCTCTGAGTACCAGAGTGGTATGCAATGTATCTGGCACTCAAAGGGTTAAATGTCTCAAGTCACATCTATTGTTTTTACTTCATGTGAATAAAGTTACTGGTTTTATTTCACCAATTGAATCATATCATTGTTTTGGTAGTGCAGCCTTTGTTCTTTGTTTGTTGTGATATATTGGGCTTGGGGGCCCTTGGCTTGCATATGATATTTGTGTTTTGCACTCAGTTTTGTACACTTTATGCCATAACAGCACGTCCTTTGAGCCTCAGAATCAGTTTTGTTTTGTATGAGCCAAGTACAGATTTCCCCGAGATATGTTTTAGGATCAAAGCTGTGTTGGACAGGAAGTGACATCACAACAAGGATGGATGGAAAAAAATACTGGCTATTAAACCTGAGAACGTCTTGGTCTCCCAGTCCCACTTAGTGAAAGGTTTCAAATTAAGTCATAAAGTGAGCAATCTTAACAGATATTGGTAGAACAAGTAAGGGGAAATAGGCAGGGTTTGGAAGGGGTACATGGGAACTCGCCAAAAGAGAGAGAGACAAAAATAATCTGCGTCCATAGAGAACTGGTACTGAGAACTTAAACAATATCAGAGGTTAACATAAAATGCATCACACAATACAGCAAGGGAAGGGTTAATCACAGTATCACAGTACCTACAGAAATAGCAGAAACTCGCAGCTCTGTATTCTGTTATCTGCACGTTTGTGGTCTCCAACAGAAAACCTATGTCACTCTTTCCCTCCCTCCCATCTTCCTGCACACATATTGATAAGCAGGGAAACTCGGAGCTCATTCACATACATTGATAAGTGGCTGAATACTTATGATTATATTGTAGAAATATGTGCTGATTTATGTTATTACCAAATATGCAAGACTTGTAATTCTAATAGGGGGTGGAGACTGATTAAGTTATTTGGGTGGAGGAGTAATATTAATGCTTTACTATTGGACTAACGAGATATGCAATATTGTAGTTTACTGAATATGTAATTTTTGCAATTCTTGTTTTCTGTTAAACCAATCATCTTATTGCTCCAAGGTGTGATATCAGTATATTAGATACCCCCTCTGCTATATTTTTCAGAACAGAACAAGTTTTCTTTTCATGCTCATATGTTCTGTTCTCTCTCTATTCGAATAAAGAACAGGTTCCTGTCTGTTTCTCCTCCAGTCTTGCCCCTTCATTGCCAGTGG
This sequence comes from Rhinophrynus dorsalis, assembly GCA_037306005.1. Lineage (NCBI taxonomy): Eukaryota > Metazoa > Chordata > Amphibia > Anura > Rhinophrynidae > Rhinophrynus > Rhinophrynus dorsalis. Next base: position 338,915,659 of record CM074723.1, on the reverse strand, counting down.
GACAAGATTAACGGCAGTTTTGCTAACATCAGGCTCTCCAGCTATTCAGGACTACAATTCCCATCAATCCCAGTCTACCAAAGACCTCCGATTGCCCATTCCTTGCTTAAGGGCTCCTTCATCCAGCAGAAATGGAGCAGACCATTTCTAGCATTCAATAAGTTAAATGTCTCATTTAAATCAATGGTGATTTTTTTGTCCCCTGTGGTGCAGTTGGTTTACCCCAAATCTGAACCTAATTTCTTTTTTGCAGTAGTTACAGGATAGAAGTTTCCCAGAAGTTATTTGCAGCAGTTGTATCATTCTATTGTTGTGCTCCAGGCTTCCTGTCTCCCATGGGAATATATATATTTTGCTTACAGGGAAATTCAGATTTGTTGAAGACATAACTCTCCATGAAAGTTGCCCAGCTCCTAATTTCCTTACCTTCTCAAGCCCTCAGAACAAGAAAAGGGATTGGTGCACTTGATAACACTGAAGTTGATGTACTAAACAAAAAGGATCATTTCTAAGGTAAACCAACTACACCACAAATAAAAAGAAAAATCAAAATTCCCATTGATTTAAAATGGGCTTTTAAAGGGATAGTAATAGTTGGTTTTAATAAATGCTAATCTTGTAGAAATTAAAAATAGAAATACAGTAAAGTAACTCCAGTCTCTCAGACCTTTATAGTTTGAAAGACCAAAGCATCCCTCCTTCCCCTTTCACAGACATCAGCGCTCTAGGGGACAGAAGCAGATCCTGGTCAGTTGACTGGCCAGCGGCTCTTCAGCAGAGCCGAGATATCGCAGTGTGCACAATGTGGGCAGTGTGGAGGAGGACAGGGTGGGCCGGTTGTGGAGGAGGACAGGGTGGACAATGTGGGCAGTGTGTGGAGGTGGGGGCAGTGTGGAGGTGGACAATGTGGGCAGTGTGTGGAGGTGGGAGCAGTGTGGAGGTGGACAATGTGGGCAGTGTGTGGAGGTGGGCAGTGCAGACAGTGTTTGGAGGTGGGCAGTATGGATGTGTACAATGTGTGCAGTGGACAGTGTGGTGGAGGACAGTGTGGGCAGTGTGTGGAGGACAGGGTGTACCATTTGTGGATGGGGTGGGCACTGTGGAGGTAGACAGTGAGGGTAGTGTTGAGGTGGACAGGGTGTGGGTGTGGGCAGAGTGTGAAGGTGGGCAGTGTGTGGAGGTGGACAATGTGGGCAGTGTGTGGAGGTGGGCAATGTGGTGGTGGACATTGTGGAAGTGGACAGTGTGGGCAATGTGGTGGTGGACATTGTGGAAGTGGACAGTGTGGGCAATGTGGAGGTGGACAGTGTGGGCAGTGTGGAGGTGGGCAATGAGGAGGTGGAGAATGTGGGCAGTGTGGAATTGGGCAGTGTGGGCAGTCAAAGTTCACCCCTGTCAAAAGCATTGGGCATGCTAATATTTAGGTCCTACTTTCTTAGCAGAAGTATTATACTGTATTTTATATATCATTATTATTTTATATATATCTGTACAGATGACATTTTCTATTTTATTAAATGTATATACTTTTTTTTTAATTAGTTTTGGGTTTATCACATACAGTTCACTACTCTATAGTCCTATTAGAGATTACCTGTTTGTGCCAGAAGGCCCTAGATCAGCAGTTCTCAACCTGTGGGTCGCGACCCCTTCGGGGGTCAAATGACGATTTGTCAGGGGTCACCTAAAGCCATCAGAAAATTGTTTTTTGTCTATTTTAATCTGTAAAACTTGTAATTGTCTGGGAGACCGGGACTGACAGAGCAGGCACGCAAATAAGATGTCTGGGGTGCTGCCTGGCTTCTGGCCTCGGAACAGTAAGGATTTCTTTATAACGGAGTAATTCAGTAATTACAGCGATGAAGGAGCAACAAAAATAATTTTACTGTTGGGGTCGCAACAACTTGGGAAATTTTATCAAAGGGTCGCAACACTAGAAAGGTTGAGAACCGCTGCCCTAGATAGAGGTTTTCCCTGTTAGAGCTCTGAGAAGTATCCTATTTCCTGGACATAAGAAGGAGTGAAAGCTGGACCACGAAGGAACACATAGAGAATCACTGATACCTGCACTGGTGGTTATCCAGTGAATGCCATAACACCTAGAGGTTGGTTTTGCCTCATACAAAGGTGAGTCCAATAACCACCCATTCCACTGAGTGCAACATCACAATCAAGGAAGAAAACTTTTTGCAAGGTGGTGTACAGTTTTTATATTCAAGCAGTCTATACTTAGATCGTGTGTGCTTTCTATTTTTTGACTTTGTTTAAAAAAATGCCCCAAGGTATGCCTGATTTAACCATTTGTGTGCTGGAGTGATACCCCTTTAGCGCTCAAAGGATTAAATGCAGTCTGGCAAGTCTCATAAAACTAAAATGCTGCCATTCTGTTTTAAAAAAGAAGTTATACTTTAGTTGAAGAAAGAAAAGGCCTTCCAATGGTTAAATATATCTCCGCTGCCGCTGGTGGCAGCAGGAATGCATAGTGCCACAGACCCCCCTCCATACCTTTTGGGAGGTTGCCTGAGTCCGAATTAGGGAATTTTCATATGGCCAGTCTCTGTTTAAAATGGATTCCAGCCTACGATTGGCTGGTATGTGTGCTTACACACCTCCCAACCAATCAACTTCCAGTGGGTTTTGTCATTCCCCACTAGAAGTTGATTGGCTGGGATCCAGTTGTCTATAGTGAGCCCATGAAGAAGCTGCTGACAGGGTGAAAACCCATTGGGCAGTACCACAAAGTGTTTTAATAATATTTGTTACTAATGTTTACACAAAGTATCTAATATTTAAGTTTAGAATGTGGCTTAACAGCGAGGGCTAGCTACATGCAGATGGTAGAGCTTTGCCTGATTCATGTGGCATATACTATAGCTCCTATTCATCAGTGCTTAATATCGCACTTGACACAAGAAACAGCTGAGAATAAAGCTTAACCGCTAGGGTTCGTTTTATGCAGAATGCTATGTTACTTATATGCTGCACGAAAAAAACTTTATATCCGCGTCCTCTTGCAGCCAAAGTCTTCAACAAGGAAGGTTTAAGAGATAGACTGGCATAAAAAAGTCAAAGTGTACTCGGATAGGATTGTTATAGAGATTCTATATCAACAACACTGAGACTAACAAGTGTGCTATATGTGATTATACCTGTTAAAGTTAAAATTGTCCATCATGATAGCCTCTGAAAAATACAGTAAATAAAATGCATGCAACTGACAGGACAGTCACAGGAATTAAATCACCCATATAAGGAGATCTACAGTTTCATACAGATAATATAGCTCAGAATGCTACATAACTATATACTATTCACAATAACCAACATACTAGGCTATTATATGAAGGGAGTTATGAAATGACACATAGGCATGAGATGCCATAAGCCTCAGGGTAATTAAGAAAGCCACTAATTAATTGAGCGTACTAGCAGGGGGTTAAGATTTAACCCTATATATGAATGTATCTAGACTGACTTTCAATCGATTGCTACAGTAAATAAAATACTTTGTATTTCTTTGTGGCACCATCTTTAAACACAAAAAATTAAGGAATTACTTTTTTTTTTTTTAATGGAATGGCAGTGTAACGGATGTTATCCGTTACTTAGGCTCTTGTCTGGACCACGAACAATTCACTCAGAGACTATGGCCTTGTGGCCTCATTTAAACTCTGATAGGGGTTTCCCTATCATTATGTTACAAGGTTTTTATGTCAAATGTTGTACGTTTTATATTGTCGAATGTCGAAGGTTTAATGTATTGTATGGTTTAATGTACGAGGGATGCACGATCATCGAAGCCGGTGGTTCCCCGGGTCCTTTGTTCGAGGCATCAATGCCGTCTCGAACGCGGGAAACCGGAGGCAGTGAGTCGACGCCGGATTGGCCGTCGTACGACTCACTGCGCACGCTGATTGGCCAGGATTGAAGCCGCATATTTAAACTAGTGTGTACGTGCTTCAACCCCTGGCCCAGTTCTCAGATGTGTATTCCCTCTAGTCAGTCCATTGTCTTTGTCCAGACGTTAATTAATCATGTTAAGTCTCACAGTGTCCACATTGTGTTCAGTAGCCCATCTCCCATTGGCTTGTTTCCTTGGGCTACCATTGGTCCCTCTGTTTCCCCTGCCATTGGTCCATTGTTCACTGTCACCATTGGTCTGTTGTGTATGCCCATTGTGTTGGATTGGTCCCTGGGCCAAGCCTGCATTAGAATGCCTGGCCCTTCCCCTTCCTATTGTGGTACCATGTTGTAAACTGTATAAAAGTTGAATGTCTTGTTTAATAAAGGGTGTTACTGTTTGGAGTGAACCAGAGTCCTGGAGTCTGTTTGTTCCTGTGGTAAAAGTGGCCACTCTGCCGCCCATTCGAACCAGGTTCCTGTACGTTCGTCCGCCTGCGGCCAGGATCCCGCTACCGACCTTTGTATCCTGTCAGGCGGCAACGTGGACTCTGCCCTTGGTTTTCCTGCTTAAGCTTCAGCCTTCGAGTCGAGCACCGGAGTGCTCGAACAGCTAGAAATACAGACTTGGTTCCTGCTACGCTTTTCCCTGATTCGGTCCTGTGCGCTTGCTCGACGGCGTTCGAGTGCCGTGACCCCTCCGGTAGCCGCATTCTTCGAGCAGATTCGGTCTTCCCGAGGTTCGACGCTGCTTTGAGTCGACCTCCGGAACGCTGATTTGTTCGACCGGTGCACTCGACGGCGCCAGTCCGGCGTCGAGAAGGAGAGACCCGGGGACTAAGACGGAAGGCGACCCGGTCTTCTCACTTCCTTCCGTTACAGGCAGCATATTCGTTTTAAGAGATATGTCAGACTGCATTTAACCCTTTGAGTGCTGGAGGGGTACACTTCCAGCACACGAAGGGTTAACTCAGGCATATCTTGGGGGCGTTTTTTAAATGCATATCTTTCATTTACTTTTTTTTATTTTACAGATTTGAAAGAAGATAAAAAGAAAGAAGATGAAAGATTACAGAGAAAAGAAGAAGGAAGATTGAAGAAGAAGACGGACAGCGGATGACAGGTAAGTGTTACACAGATCTGGGTGTTAAAGGGATAGTAGTGTTTCACAAAAACGGCAGCTCCAATTAATCTTCATAGCATTTGAGGCATAGAGAGTGTTATTTCAATACTGTCAGAGTTGTAGTTCAAGAGTAATTGAATGATAAAGTATCCTCCTCCCGCCCATTTTACCTAGTCTAACATTGCTCACCTCAGATGTGGAATCTGGTTGCTTGACCAGACAGATAACAACAAACAGAAAGGGACAATCTTCTTTCTGTAAGAACAATGAAAGCCATGCCCCCTTGATAGGTTTTCCAGCTTTTTCCCTCATCTTAATTGAAGATTGTCCCTCTCTGCAGTCTGCCTGGTACCTCCCTGCTGCTCTGAGTTAAGCAGTGTTATATCTGTAAAAGGGGTGGGAGGGGAATATTTTATCATTCAATTACTTTTGAACTACAACTCTGACAGAATTGAAATAACACTCTCCATGGCCCAAATACTATGATGATTAATTAGAGCTGCTTTTATTATGAAACGTTACTATCCCTTTAAGCTAGTGTTAGTGGTAGTATTGTTGCACTTTACTGTTAGGTGTAGTGTAGGGTTAGTGTTTGGGAGGGTGACTGTGTGTGTTTGAGCTAATGATTGGTGCTTGACAGTGTGTCGGGCACTGATCGTTAGCTCTTTTCCTTTGATGTCCCCATTATTCACACTATTTAGCTTGCGTTTTGGGAACTTAACACACAAAAAGGACATTTGGCCAGTGGCCTAATGTCCATTGTGATTTCAGCTAGTAGATCAATTGAATTTCTGCGGAAGCGCTTTTTGCTAACCGGCCATTAGCCAATATTGCCCTACCGGCTGTTTTACTGGCCTCCATTGAATCAAGGCCATGGAATAGTGTCCAACACAGTTCATTGCTCATCTCTCTGGCACTCAAAGTGTTACATTTCCTAAGTGACCAGAGGTGAAAGAGTTAATTTTTCAGACCCATCACATTATTCAATTGTCATCTTTTCACTTACATGATAACCAGCTAATGTGACTGACTAAGCATCAGGACAGAGTAGTCATTATATGTTATTAAACTGAATTATTCTAAATCTTATGATCTCATTATTTATTCCTTTTTATACCAGATTGTACTTTAAGCTTGCTTTGGAGGATCCTGATTAAATTAGCTAGCTCTGTACAATCATCCAGCTTTCTGCATAACCATTCTTTGCTGGTCTGATTTTTAAAGCATATTCACCCAGATTTATAAAAGAAAACTGGAGTTATTCTGGGATAAAGCAACTGCACCACAGGAGGCAAATACAATTCCTGTTCAATTAAATTCAGCTTTTAACCCCTTGAATGCTAAATGTCTCCAATGCAGTGCGAAGCATTCAAGGGGTTAAAATGCTCTATTCACATGCATACGAATTTAGACATTTTTATTTGTTCCCTATGGTGCAGTCGGTTTACTCCAGAACAACTCCAGTTTGCTTTCATAAATCTGGGTCCTTGTTCAAAAGAAATTAAAATGGGCTTTGCTTAACCGTTTGAACGCTATAGGGGTACGCAAAAGATATTTAAATTCTGCCTATATGTTGCACTCGCCATTTTTTCTGTAAAATTAATAGTTTATGAGAAATTAACCTTTATATTTTGGTGCCACTTTCTACCAGTTCTTTGCACAGTTTGTTCATTATTCCTGTTCAAGGCCAAACTTACTGTGCTACTGGAAATGTCTCCAGTGTGTGTTATCTCTGTCTATATTCATTAGCAGTTCAATATGTGCTATTATTGGCCCAGCACATTCACTAATTAACATGAAGTGCCACATTGTGCCACCAACAAATACTTTTTAATTTCAAAACCTATTTATATTACAAACAAGTCTCAAGGTGACAGTTCCATCTTAATAGATTTAAAGGTTTAAGTCACACCTCTTTATGTATTCCAAGCAATACATATTAAGGTCATGATTAGGAAAGGGTGAAAATTTTTGCCTCGAACCAAAATCGGTGAATAATGGCACTTCCTGCTTGGTGAATAATTTCCTGTGAAAAGTGCTGTTTTTCAGTTTTTTTCACCTTGCTCATTGCATTCAAATACATGGGAACATTGAATTTACACACAACACAAATAAATTGTTATATTATTTCCCAATGGCATAGTATAAAAGGACTATGAGGGTGCCTTTGTTGGTGACGTGTGGGAAAAGAATCAGTTGAACACACGGGGGGGATTGGGGGGGACAGTAAATATTAAAATAAAAACTAAATACAATAAAAAACACATAAGACATAATGTAAAAGGGGTCTGAGAAGGGTGCCTGTATTGGTGGGTGGAGTCTTGGGAAAGAATCTGTTGAACAGGGAATTTCTTTTTTTTTTAGAACAGTATGTTGACTGGTATTTGGGGGTTAGTTTTATTTAAAAAAAAAAATGAAATAAAATAAGAAATTGGTACTTAATGTGACAGTGAATGGGACCCCCTGACGTAAGCTGTGACTGGGGCAGACTGATACTTGATGGGATAGAGTACTTTGTAGTGGATGATTTGTTGGACTTGATGTTAGGGGCCCAAGCCCAGAGGAAACATTGATTTGTGGGACTTAGACATTATAAGCACAAGCCCTGAGGAAACACTGAGTTGTTGTAGGACTTAGACTTGTGCTAAGCCCAAGCCATGAGGAAATAATGATTTGTGGTCAGGGCTTACAGCTGAGTTATATGCTGAGATGTACATAGTAGGGGGTTGCCATGCCTGGGACTATCGAGGCCCCAGGGTCGTGGCATTGTGGTTAACCTGTAAGAGGGCTAACATAATTGAAACCCCAGAAGGAAGGGGGGTATATGGGGGGGCTCAACATGAATTGAGCTCCAGTGGGAAGGGCTGCTGCTCATATTTAAGGGCTTGCAGCCCCTCCCACAAATACAGGAGTAACACCTTAAACTTGTGGTCAGGGCTTACAGCTGAGTTATATGCTGAGATGTACGTAGTAGGGGGTTGCCATCCCTGGGACTATTGAGGCCCCAGGGTCGTGACCTTGTGGTTAACCTGTAAGAGGCCAAAAAGAGAGGCAAAATAACCAACTTTATTTTATTAATGCGGTCATTTGTGATTCGCCAATGATACCAGAGCATTTTGAATTTCTTTATGTGGTTCGGGAATGTATCTTACATAGCGTGAGGAACGCAAGCGACTTAATTTCTGGATGATGTGGGCTGGCACACCGTTACTAGAAGCCACGGATGCGGCACCAATTCTGAAAGAATGGCCGGTGTGATAATCTGGATTGAGGCCTAAAAGCGTGATTATGATGCAAAGGTATTTCACTGTCGTCCAATACAGGTTACTGGTAACTCTGGGAGGCGTCAGTCCCCTTTAAGTAGGCAGGAACATTCTCTAAATGTATGCAGGGGGTGGAGCCTCCCTTCCCTCTCAGACTTTAGTCTACCCAGCCTGCCTCAGAATTGTTTGTTCCTGTGTGTGAACACACCAGGTGGAGAAGGGAGTTCTCATTGCGCACTCCGGCACTCATTGGGTGTATATGTGTATGTCTGTGGGTATTTGGAGCAGGTTTCTGTGGTAACTTAACCCTTCCTCTGCTGGTTTGACAGGTTTAATGGGGTTTTCTGGCACTTTTCTTACTGGATCAGTGTTTTCTCTATATGCATACATGTTCACTGCATGTGTTTCATGTTTTTAACTTGTAGTTTAACTTTTATTAAAATTGTGTACTGCGCCTTTAAGGCGCGCTTTACCGCATAGACGCCATTGCTCCATTTACTTTCTATGGGTTAACACTGTTTGGGACGTATCTCTGTAACCGCTTCACACAGCGAATTCATTTTAATTGTCTACCCTTGCTCTATCATCCGGTTTATAGTTCAAGTGTGTTGGGGGGCTTGGGGGGCTTCGGGCGCTGTTTTGGGGTACTTTTTGGGAAAAACTACATTTCCCATGAGTGCTTGATTCGCTCCTAATTTCTGACTGGCTCCCGTCGCGGCAGCCATTTTGGGCACTTTTCTCATTGAGTATCCTGCACAGCGCTTGGACAATCCTTTTCTCCTCTGGAGATTGACCCTTCGCCTGCCAGAACAGTCTATATTTAGCGTTTCTGGGGTGAAATATCAATCTTATACACTTCAATTGGGTGATTCATTGTACAGTTGGTTATTTTGACAATGTGAGAATGTCTATACCGCTGGTGCTAGGGGCTAGACTTAAAACTAAGGAAGTTGGGGTATCAGTATCCCCCATTGCGCATTGCTCTTCCTGTCACACAGGGCTACCTAGAGTGTTCTCTGGTCATTTCTGCCCAGCAGGTTTTGAAGTTCCTGGCAGCAACCCAGGGCCTTCCAGCCATGCTATTGAGCCAGATTGGGTGCAAGAGTTTAAGGCTGCAACTGGAGACCTCAGGTCCACTTTACAGCTCTTTACATCCCAGATACAGGGGGTACTTCAATTATGGCAGACCCCCTCTATTATCAGATCCTCCCTGCCTCAACCGCAGGGAACACCTGATGTGTCAGATTCTTCTGAGGAAGAATTGTTGCTAGATTCGAATGTTGAGGTTGGTGCTCTTTTGGAATCTTCCAGGTCTCTTAGGGGACCCATTTGAAGCTGATCCTGAAACCTCTACTGAGGGCATGATCAGAGCTGTATTGTCCACTCTCAACATTCCATCAGTTCAGGGGGTTCCCTCTGATGTTTTTCAGGTGCCTGCAAAGCCCCTTACTCATTTTACTCCTAACCCAACTCTTGATTGTTTGGTTCTGACGCATGGACTACTCCGGTCACGTCCTCTTCAGTGTCTAGAAAGTTTGCTAAACTTTTCCCCTTTTCTGAAACAGAAATGACTGAATGGGTTCATCCCCCTAAAGTGGACGCACCCATATCTAGACTGCCTAAATCTACTGTCTTACATGTTTCTGATGCTTCTGCGCTGTAAGATTGGACTGATAAGTAACTTGAGGTTCCCCTCAAGTCCATTTTCTCTTCTATTGGCTCTGCTGTGCATCCAGCCTTTGCTGTTGCATGGGTTATCCGGGCAGTTGCAGTCTGGACTGAGCAACTTACGATGGCGGTCCGTCAGGATGCGCCTACTTCGGAGAGATCGCGTCTCCTTGTTATTATCTCTGTGGATCAACAATATGTTTCTGCTGCTGCCTTTGATGCCATCCGCAAGGGCCTCCGCTACTCCTGTGGTGGTTGGGCGTGCGCGTTGGCTTAAGATTTGGTCTGCTGTCACGGCTTCCAAAAAAAAAAAAAAGTTTTTCTTTCTTTGCCTTTTGAAAGTACTTTCTTGTTTGGATCTGAACTTAAGGAACTAATTAGCGAGGCCTCGGGGGTTAGAGTACTCTTCTACCCTTGGTCTTTAAAAAAAAAAAAAAAAAAGTGGCCGTTTACACGTAACTGGTCCTTTCGTTCCTTCACTCTGAGACACGTACGACGAACCAGGCGGTTCCATCTGCTCCGCGTTCCTCCTTCAAGCCCATGCACCAATTGCAGCCCAAGGCCGCATTCAAGCCCATGACTTTGTGACTGCCTCGGCATGACTCACCAACACCGTGGGATGATTCAGTGTCGGACCCATGGACTTTTCTGGTGGTGTCTGTGGGATATAAGATCCCATTCTTTTCTCTCCCTCCTTTTCGTCTTTATCTTTCTCGTTCTCCTCAAGAAGTCGAGTGAAGCCGTCTGTTCGAAGACGCTATTCAGGCTCTTCTGGACTAGGTTGTCCTGGAACAGGTACCCCCTGCGGACAGGGGTTCAGGATTCTATTCAAGCCTTTTTGTGGTGACCAACAAAAAGAAAAAAAAAAAAAAAGGGGACGGCGAATGCCGCCCTATTTTGGGTCTGTGAGATCTTAATTCCTTTGTCTCACTATCGTCAGGAGTCTCTGCTCACAGTATTCACTGCCATGTCTCCGGGGGAGTTCCTTGCTTCTCTGGACCTTCAGGATGCGTATTGCACATCCCAATCCATCTAGAGAGCAGGCAGTATCTGAGGTTTGCCTGCGCCAGAGGTCATTTTTCAGTTTCAGCTCTACCATTGGTCTGACAATAGCCCCCCCAGGTTTTCCAACGGGTGTTGGGGGGCCTTGATATCCGTCCTCCATCGGGACGGCATCAGAGTGCATTCGTACATGGACGACTTGCCTTTTGCGGACCTTCTTCATCAGCTGGTCCAGACCTGCATTCACTTCCTTACACATCAGGGTTGGATTGCGAACTTGGTCAAGTCTGACCTTGTTCCGTCTCTGCACCTGGGTCTTCTGTTCGATACTCAGAGGTGCATGATTTTTCTACCGGACGAGGTAACCATCAATTTGCTCAAAGGGTCTCTATGATCCTATCCCGCTATTGGATACTGGTTCCGAAGTTGTCTTCTCTGGTGGGGTAGTTCATCTCCACGATAGAGGCGGTTCCATTTGCCATGGTACACACCAAAATTAAAATTAAGAGCTAACCAGGTGAGTTTCCTTAGGAAGTTCATGATGAGTGCGGAATGTGATCTGCCCTTATTGCTAATATGGGAGGTAGCCATATTGTCAGTATAGAAAATGACGGCCTGACCGGACCAATTACAACCCCATACGGCTGCCGCTGCCACTGTAGGGTAAATCTCAAACAACTGTGAACTATCCAGGAATTGTGGTGTGGAGTAGATTTCGGGAGGCCAGGGTTCCGAGAACCATGCGTCTCCGCAAATACCTGCGAAGCCCTGGCCTGCTGCTGCATCAGTGTAAACTGCTGGATAGGAGCTGGAAGGTGATGGAGGGAACATAGAACGACCATTCCATGATGAGAGAAAATTCTCCCACATGATGAGGTCACGGCGTGCTGGTGGGTCGAGTTTGATTTTGTGATCTGTATCTGATGTAAGTGAAATTAGGGAAATGAGGTGTGAGGTGAATGGACGACCCTGAGGTATAATGCGAGAAGCAAAGGCAAAGTGACCTAAAAGTGACTGTAACTGAATCCTGGAAAGGGTTGGAGAAGCTAGTGCCTGACTGATGATGTCTAAGATGCGCTCGGTTTTGTCTGGAGGTAAGCTAGACATGAAGGTGTGCGAATTGAGCGTAATGCCTAGGAAATCGATGGAAGTGGTGGGGCCTATTGTCTTGTTATAAGCTACCAGGATGCCTAATTCTTGAAAGAGAAGTAGTAGTTTATTGAGGCTGGAGGGAGGGTCTTGATGAGGTTCGATGAGTGAGAAGTCATCCAAATAATGAATGACACCTGGGCATTTACAGTAATTGGTTAAGAGCCAGACCAGGACCTGAGCGAAGGTATCGAAAATCTTGGGGCTACTCTTAGCCCCGAAGGTTAATCTGGTGGAGAAATAGTATTGGCCTGGCCATTTGAATCCCTGCAAATGCCAAAGTGAGGGGTGTACTGGTAATAATTTGAAAGTGTCAGAGATGTCAGTTTTGGACATCTAGCAATCTCTGCCCGTGGATAAAATGAGACTGATGGCATCATCGATGCTGGCGTATTTGAGTGAGTGTTCCCAGGAGGGGATGAGGGAGTTGTAGCTGGCCAGGTTGGAAGAATGCGGAGCTGAGAAGTCGATAATTAATCGTTTCTTGTTGGAAATTTTTTTTTTTTTTTTAACTATTCCTAAAGGGTTGATCCGCCAGGTGGGGAAAGGTGGTGAGGGGAATGGGCCCAGTTAAAAACCTTTGGCAAACTCTGCAGCAATGAGTGAAGAGACTGTGTCGGGATAATTGATGGAGGATTGGAGGTTAGGGCATTCTAGTGATTCAGCAGGGCATGTGATGATGCCTGTGTGGAATCCTTCGGACAACCCGTTGAGAATATACGTGGTGATGTGCTGGTCTGGATGGGAGGAAATAAGAGACTGGAGAGCATCTATGTTAACAGGACCTAGTCATTTATTTTTTGCTTAAGCGAGGACGAATATTGCGGGGGTGAGAAAGTCTACAGGTAATACAGATGTGGAGCATACGACAACCGCTGAAAAAACAGCCCTTGAAATTAAAGTTATTGAATATCAGAGAGTTACCATGATAATAGATAGGACGACCCATCTTGTCTCTAGCAGGAGGGGTTACTGGGATGGGCTGATTGGAAGAAGTGGATGGTAGAGTAGATGCTTGAGAATGGGTGAGGGGGTTGTGCATCAGTAACATTAGGGCACAGGTTACTTGTATGGCTAGCGGATTGACAAATAGTACAAATGATACTTTTGAATCCGGCAAAATGCCTGCAAAACAACTCGTGGTCTAGAATGCTCCAGTCTACTGTATAATTAAATTGGGTGCGGTCCGCAGCAGCTTTAGCCGCAAAGGATTTATGGTACTCGTAAAAGGAGAAGCCCCTGTACTTAGTTTCCAGATCTATGATAGTGTACAAATAATAATCAAGCTCCTGACGCCTGTGAGGATAAGCGGAGCACAGAATGTCTCGGTAGATGCTGAATGCGAGAACGAACTCAGCCACGGAGATCCTCCTGGACAAACGAGTGTTCTTTGATTTAAGTGTGACTGAGACGTTCCCGCAGCTGACCGTTCTGTTCTCTGCCAAATCCTTTTGAGGCGATCAGGAGCGAAACTAAATTGACATCCTTCCCTTCTATGATATCGCTGCGGAGATGTTGGGGAGTCATGTGGGCTGGGGTAAACCTAGGGGAAGGGCCTACCTTCTGGGGGTGAGGTAGAAACACTGGCGCTGATGACTGATTCGATCGCCACCATTCTCCCTTGCATGTCCGCCATGGAAGAACTGAGATCGGTAAGGAGCTGAGTGATTTGCTCCAACTGTGGATGAAGGCTGGATGAGTGAGTGGAGGCTGGAGATGTTGTGGGGGTGACGGAGGCGAGGGGTGTAAGGGGAGGGGGTATATGGAAACAGTAATCTAAACAGTTCCGCTTTCCTGGCCGTAGAGGAGTGAGGGATGTTTCTCCTGGCCAGTTCTTCGAGGAGTGTCGGGATTGTCCAGTCCCTGAGGTTGGGACCCGTTGACGAGGAGTAGTGGGAGCTTCCTGGTCTTGGGATCCTGATTGTTCTTGTTGAGCGGTGTCAGCCATACTATGAGGATGAGGAAATCTAAAAAGGAATGAAAGCTAAACCAATAAGGTGGGGAACAAGGTGGTGATAGTGCCAATGTGGATGGTGTGGGGGGGTGTAAGTGACGACTTACCATAAATGAGTGAAGTCAAGTGCAGTAGAGATTGCAGAGCCTTCAGCCTCTGTGAAGAGGTAAGGACAGTTACAGCCTCTGTGATTAGGTAGGAAACCTTCAGCCTCTGAGGAGGTGAGGAAGACAACCTTCAGCCTCTATGAAGAGGTAAGGACGTACCCTTGTTCCCTTTAGAAGAGATAAGATATTGAAGATATTGAAGAAGATACGGTTCAGATAAACATTTTTTGGGACGCTTACTTGAGTTAAAGACGCTGGAGCAATGTGAGAAGCGGAAGTGACATCCGACGTACGGGTGGAGTTCAACATGAATTGAGCTCCAGTGGGAAGGGCTGCTGCCCGTATTTAAGGGCTTGCAACCCCTCCCACAAATACAGGTGTAACACCTTAAACTTGTAGGACTTGTTTTGGCACAAGCCCTGAGGAATCAGTGATTTGTAGGACGTAGGCTTGTTAGAAACAAGCCCCCAAAAATTGTACTGTTTTTTGTAAAAGAACAAGCCCTGAGAAAAAAAAATGCCCTACTGGCTTAGTGCCAGCAGGTCATGTTGCTGTGGCCAGTGGCCAATGGCTACTGTCAAATACCACAGTGTAATTGCGGAATTTGCAGCTGCTGTTCTTCTGCTGCTGAGTTGTTTAAGCAGCAGGATGATTAGGCAGCTCAAAGGGAATGGGATCAACAACAGCAGTAATATAGGGGATGGATGATCATAGTTCCACTTGTCACTGCTAGCCCCAGCAATGCGCCTGGGCTAGCAGTGACACCACTTCAGGTATATGTGGAGAAAAGAAGAAGTTGGACTAATAATGCTTCTCCATCTGCTGCTCCTCCAAAATCATGGGTGTTTTATTAGTAGAATATACATTTTTCCCTTGAGAGCAGGAACTATGCCTTTCATTAGCAACTGTAATGTGCACAGTGTGCAGGGTAAATAAGGGAAGGACTAGGAACAATGAGCACATCTGCACTCACATCAAACACCTGGCACAACTGTATCCAAACATCATAACACTTAGTGTCCCCAATGCAAAATCATCCTACCAGAAACCAAGTACTGCTGCTGTCACTATGCCCCTTGTAAACTTCCCGCTAAAGACATGTGACAACTTACAGACAGTTTAATAATAATGATTAAACCTCCCTGCCACCATCTTAGAGTATTCTGTGGGATGGAATCTCCTCAGATGCTGCTTGATGCCATGCTTGCAGTTATCCTCCATTACACCGCCATGTATGGTCAGCACACCACACAATATGCAGTGTGTGAACACGAACTGCCGCATCCTGACATCTACTGAATGGCTATCAACTGGTGGGAGCAGTACAGATGAACCAGAAGATGTAGTTACAGGATCTTCCCGTGCCCGGACCCTAGAGCAAGAAGGTGATGGAGAGCCAGGTGTTTTGCTCGCCATCAAACTTTAAGGCTCTGGCTGGGTTTCTCTATTCTAACTCCTCTTTGGTTTCTGCCTCACCTCTTGTTGCCTTTGGGGAGAGTCAGGGGGTACAGCAACAATGGTGCCTGATTTCTTTGCTGAGTGTGTGGCTTTAACATGTTTCACATAAATGTCATAGTGTCTGTGTTTCATGTGTGTTATCAGGGCAGTTGTGCCAAGACGTTTTCCCTTCTTTGCTCTATTCCAGATGTCTCACCGGTTGGAGGAGGTGATGAGAAACGTGACAGAGGGTCCCCTACTGTCACACATGTCATCTCTTGTTGAGCTGAAGAAGGCAGACTGTCAGCATTAGCAGCAGGTAAAGGCAGCCTGTCTGTGCTTATGATGGTGGTGGTATTATTGCTGCTAGGCTACAATTCTGCCTCCTTCTAGACAATGCAGTGGGGGTAAGGGGACTCCCAGGGTCAGGGGAATGTTGTGGGCTCCCTTGACCGCTAGTCTGGTTGCTCTGCATTACTTCCACTACTACTTCAGCATCAGTAGGAGGATCTACTGTGGTAACGCTAGTCCCACCAGCTGCTTCACCATCATTATTACTACTACTAATACCAGCCACATCAGTTTCAGTCCCTGAGTCTTCCTACCAACTAGTAGCATGATCCCCCCCCCTCACTCCTAACACTCTGAGTCTGTAGCTGCTGAACATTCTTAGTGCTAGTAGTAGTGGCGGACTGCTTGGGGATGGCAAGTGTGACTTACAGTCCCCTGCTGTCACACTTGGCATCATCTCCCCCTTCCTGAGAATCACAAGACACCCTAGCAGGTGTAGCACTAGCAGCATGCACAGCAGTGGTAGCAGGCACAGGCATCTGACCTGTCCTGCTCACACTATTACCCTCTTCTTCCTCTGCCAGTGAGACACATTTCCCCAAGATCCCTAGGGGTGATGTAGGGGGACTGGCTATCATTGGGTCTGGGGAACCAGGGCATCCAAAACCTTTCATTTTAATAGTGGCCACTTCCTCCTCCTCAGACTCAATGGATACATAACAGTCCTTCCAGCTCCTCCTTTTATTATTATTCAAATTGCCCATAGTGATAGCAGTCACTATGATCCTCTCCTGCTCACGTTTGCTATAAACTCACAGCACAACAGCATACCACTAGTGATGATCGAGCACCCCAATGCTCGGGTGTTCGGGTGCTCGGCCGAGCACCCGAGCCCCATTGAAGTCAATGGGAGGACTCGAGCATTACACCAGGCACCCCCTGCTGTGATGAGGGGAGGGTGCCTGGTCCATAGGAAATGGGCAGAAAATGATGGAAACACCACAGAAATGGTTCAGGGACAGCATAGGGAGGATGTCTGGATGCATCTTGGACTCCAACGTCGCTGCTGGGAACGATGTTTCGCCCGTAGTACGCCATTTTTACAGACTGACCGTAAAACACACAAAAAGGAAGATAAAAACGACTTTAGGCGAAAAATTGTTACCAAACAGTATTTGCTGTATATTTACTTGTATATCATCTGCAAATTCTGCAAAAAATGTCATCGATTTTTCGGAACTGGGGCCATGATTAAGAGGGAAACGTGCGCAGAGGCAAATTCTGCAAAAAATTTCATAGATTTTTCTGAACTGGGGCCATGATTAAGAGGGAAACGTGCGCAGAGGCAAATTCTGCAAAAAATGTCATCGATTTTTCGGAACTGGGGCCATGATTAAGAGGGAAACGTGCGCAGAGGCAAATTCTGCAAAAAATGTCATCGATTTTTCGGAACTGGGGCCATGATTAAGAGGGAAACGTGCGCAGAGTAAAGCAGGTGTTCAACGTGGTTATGGCCCGGGTAAGGTACAGCATTCAGGAACGGAGGCCGCAGCTACCACAGGTTTTACAACATGTCCGTTTGCCCTTGTTAAGTCCAAAATTTATAGTCGGAACAGTGGGGTCTGATCCATTCAGTAAAAGTGACGAAGTGACTTAGTGGATGAAGCCAAGAACTACCTTCTGCTCTGTCGAACACCCCAGCCCTATTTAATTCAATGGGAGGACCTGAGGCACTCCGATACAACCTGTATATCACAAAATGGAGGGCCTCATTCACATTGTGGTACAATAGTTCAGGTAGTGGTCCAACACTCATAAAGCCGATGCACTAAGTGAAAGGGCTGCCAAAAATTAGACTGAAATGTCACTCCAATACACCCTTTATTACACATAAAGGAGGGCATCATACACACCCTTGAAAAATTAGGATTAATAGCCTGCTGATGACCCTCTAAAACATTAGGGGCGAGGGCATGCCGCTAAGCTGACCATCTAAAACATTAGGAATGAGGGTCTGCAGCTGAGCCGACCATCTAAAACATTATGGGTGAGGGTCTGCTGCGGAGCTGACCATCCTAAACATTATATGCGAAGGCCCGCTAGTGAGCTGACGCTATAAAACATTATATGAGAGGGCCCGCTAGAGAGCTGACCCAATAAAACATTATATAAGAAGGCCTGCTGGTGAGCTGACCTATACAAAAAGTTGTCAAACAGGGCCCGCTGGTGAGCTGGCCCTATATAAAAATTATATCACAGGGCCCGCTGGTGAGCTGGCCCTATATAAAAATTATATCACAGGGTATATGGAAGAGAGTCAACCATATACCCGTTTTTTGGGTGGAAGGGGTGAATGGGAATACAGAGTATTCCCATCATTGTAAATAACATATATAAAGTCACTTTATGTTCACCCGGGGCTTTCCTCCAGTGGAGTGGAGAAGTCAGGGGAAATCCAGGCCTTGTTCATTTTTATAAGTGTCAACCTATCAGCATTTTCGGTGGAAAGGCAGATACACTTATCTGTTATGATGCCACCAGCAGCACTAAATACCTGCTCAGACAGAACGCTGGCGGCAGGGCAGGCCAGCACCTCCAAGGCGTAGAGTGCCAGTTCATACCACGTGTCCAGCTTGGACACCCAGTAGTTGTAAGGCACAGAGGGATCAGTGAGGACGCTGACACGGTCTGCTACGTACTCCTTCACCATCTTCCAAAACTTTTCCCTCCTTGTGACACTAGGCTGCGCATCAGGGTGAGGGTGCTGGCGGGGTGTCATGAAGGTGTCCTACGCCTTGGAGAGTGTTGCCCTGCCTTTGTTGGAACTGCTGTGTGCTCCCCTTTTCTCCCCTTCTCGGTTGGCCAAGGTAGCACGTACTCTGCCGCCAGCGTTGTCAGATGGAAAATTTTGGAGCAATTTTTCAACAAGAACCTTCTGATATTGCACCATTTTGCTTGTCCTCTCCACCGGAGGAATGAGAGATGAGAAATTCTCTTTGTAGCGGGGGTCCAGAAGGGTGAACACCCAGTAATCCGTGTTGTCTAAAATGCGTATAACGCGTGGGTCACGGGAAAGGCAGCCGAACATAAAGTCAGCCATGTGTGCCAGAGTACCAACAGGCAAGATTTCGCTGTCCTCACCAGGAGGATGACTCTCAATCTCCTCATCCTCTTCCTCCTCTTCTGCCCACCCACGCTGAAGAGATGGAACTAAAGTTCCATGGCTACCCTCTGTAGCGGAGGCAACCGTGTCTTCCTCCTCCTCCTCCTCCGCCTCCTCCAATTGTCGCTGAGAAGACGAAGTGAGGGTGCTCTGGCTATCACCTTGTGTAAGCTCTTCCTCCCCCATTTCCACCTCTTCCACATGCAAAGCGTCGGTTTTAATTGTGAGCAGCGAGCGTTTCAGTAGACACAGAAGTGGGATGGTTACACTGATAATAGCGTTATCGCCGCTCACCATCTGTGTCGATTCCTCAAAATTGCGTAAAACCTCACAGAGGTCTGACATCCATTCCCACTCCTCACTTCTGATTAGAGGAAGTTGAACGGAGAGGCGACGACCGTGTAACAGCTGGTACTCCACTACTGCCCTCTGCTGCTCACAAAGCCGGGCCAACATGTGGAAGGTGGAGTTCCAGCGCGTGCTCACGTCACACAGCAGCCGGTGAGCTGGCAATTGTAAGCGCTGCTGCAGCTTCAACAGGCCGGCTGAAGCTGTTGATGACTTACGGAAATGTGCACACGCGGCGCACCTTGGTCAAGAGATCATGCAAATTGGGGTAGGTTTTTAGAAATCGCTGAACCACTAAATTAAATACATGCGCTAGGCATGGTACGTGTGTGAGCTTGCCGAGCTCCAAAGCCGCCACCAAGTTACGCCCATTAACACACACAACCATGCCTGGTTGCAGGTTGAGTGGCGAGAGCCACTGCTCGGTCTGGTGACTAATCCCCTGCAACAGCTCTGAGGCCGTGTGCTGTTTGTCCCCAAGGCAGATCAGCTTCAGCACGGCCTGTTGACGCTTCCCCACTGCAGTGCTAAACTGCTTCCAGCTACCGGCTGATGGGTGAGTGGCGCTGCGCGCAGAGAATTCGGAGGTGGAAACGGAGGAGGAGGAGGAGGAGCCAATAACGTAGGTGCTGGCGGAAACCCTGATGGAGGTAGGGCCCGCAATCCTCGGCGTGGGTAGCACCTGTGCCATCCCAGGGTCCGAGTCGCTCCCAGCCTCCACGACATTCACCCAGTGTGCCGTCAGGGAAATGTAGCGTCCCTGGCCACAAGCACTTGTCCATGTGTCAGTCGTTAAGTGGACCTTCCCAGTAACTGCGTTGGTCAGGGCACGGGTGATGTTACGGGACACATGGTGGTGTAATGCGGGGACGGCACACCGGGAAAAGTAGTGGCGGCTGGGGACTGCGTACCAAGGGACAGCTGCTGCCATCAGACTGCGGAAGGACTCAGTCTCCACAAGCCTAAATGGCAGCATTTCGATGGCCAGTAATTTGGAAAGGTGTGAGGTTAGTGCTATGGCCTGTGGGTGGGTGGCTGGGTATTTTCGCTTGCGCTCAAATGCCTGGGGTAACGACATTTGGACGCTGCGCTGGGACAGGGAAGTGGATGTGGTCGCTGATGGTGCTTCAGATGGTACAGGTGCAGGGCGGGAGGTATGCGGGCCTGCGCCTTCGACAGGCGATTGGCCGGCACCGAAAACAGGGGAAGAGGAGGCAGTGGTGTGGCCTGGAGACACAGATTGGCGATCCGGGCGTTCCTCCCACTTATTACGGTGCTTGGATGCCATGTGTTGGATCATGCTGGTGGTGGTGAGGTTGCTAGTGTTCATGCCTCGGCTCATTCTGGTGTGGCACAGGTTGCAAACTACAATTCTTTTGTCGTCCGCACTTTCCTTAAAAAAACGCCATACCGCGGAACACCTAGCCCTTGGCAAGGGAGATTTACGCAAGGGGGTGCTCCGTGGAACATTTGCGGGCCGGTTTGGTGCGGTCCGCCTTCTTTCTTTAGCCACACCACTGCCTCTTCCAGCCTGTTGTGGTGCTGCAGATGGCTCACCCTCAGGACTGCTGTCATCGCTCGGCTCTCCACCTTCCCAGGTGGGGTCAGTCACCTCATCGTCCACCAAGTCCTCCTCCACTTCCTCACTCTGATCATCCTCCTCATTTCTTGATCCCACGACATACTCAGTCATTGACAACTGTGTATCATCCTCCTCATCAAGGTCTTGAGACAGTAATAGTGGTTGATTTGATGGCAACTGTGTCTCATCATCATCATCATCCACTTCCTTTGACCTTAAATGCCGTTCCCCTCTGTCATCTTCTTGTGATTGGGTACCCTCTAGAGGTTGTGAATCAGGGCACAAGATCTCATGTTCCTCTGCAAGCGTGCTTGGAGAGAGGTTCAAATGAAGGATTGGTGGTGAGACGAGCTCCTCACTATATCCCAGTGTGGGATCACTTCTTTGGCCAGACCCTCTATGGTGGGAGGAAGGATGATCAGGGTGAGGATTAAGTTGACCAGACTCTTGGCTACTGAGAGTGGACTTGGTGGAAGACAGGGTGGTGCTTAACCGACTGGAAGCAGTATCACCTGAAATCCAACCGACCACCTGTTCGCAGTGGTCTGACCTCGAGAGTGATGTCCTGCGACGCCCTGTAAACTGAGACATGAAGCTAGGTATGGTGGTTGTCTTTCTTTCTTGTGCTCTGGCACCAGGCACAGTTTCTACGCGTCCTGACCCGCACCCTGAACTATCAGGATCACGTCCACTTCCCCGTCCCTTTTTACCCGCCTTCTTCATATTACACGGAATATGTGCTGCTAATCTGCAACTTTGCACACTAAACAGAATGTGCTGCTAATCTGTGGCTAGGCACAGTGAACGGAATATGTGACGTTTATTTTTTACACTTTGAACACTAAACAGAATGTGCTGCTAATCTGCAACTTTGCACACTAAACAGAATGTGCTGCTAATCTGCAACTTTGCACACTAAACAGAATGTGCTGCTAATCTGCGGCTAGGCACAGTGAACGGAATATGTGACGTTTATTTTTTACACTTTGCACACTAAACAGAATGTGCTGCTAATCTGCAACTTTGCACACTAAACAGAATGTGCTGCTAATCTGCGGCTAGGCACAGTGAACGGAATATGTGACGTTTATTTTTTACACTTTGCACACTAAACAGAATGTGCTGCTAATCTGCAACTTTGCACACTAAACAGAATGTGCTGCTAATCTGCGGCTAGGCACAGTGAACGGAATATGTGACGTTTATTTTTTACACTTTGCACACTAAACAGAATGTGCTGCTAATCTGCAACTTTGCACACTAAACAGAATGTGCTGCTAATCTGCGGCTAGGCACAGTGAAAGGAATATGTGACGTTTATTTTTTACACTTTCCACACTAAACAGAATGTGCTGCTAATCTGCAACTTTGCACACTAAACAGAATGTGCTGCTAATCTGCGGCTAGGCACAGTGAACGGAATATGTGACATTTATTTTTTACACTTTGCACACTAAACAGAATGTGCTGCTAATCTGCAACTTTGCACACTAAACAGAATGTGCTGCTAATCTGCGGCTAGGCACAGTGAAAGGAATATGTGACGTTTATTTTTTACACTTTCCACACTAAACAGAATGTGCTGCTAATCTGCAACTTTGCACACTAAACAGAATGTGCTGCTAATCTGCAACTTTGCACACTAAACAGAATGTGCTGCTAATCTGCAACTTTGCACACTAAACAGAATGTGCTGCTAGTCTGCAACTTTGCACACTAAACAGAATGTGCTGCTAATCTGCGGCTAGGCACAGTGAACGGAATATGTGACGTTTTTTTTTTTAATTTGTGCCCCCCCAAACAAAATATAACTGCTGCCCCCACACACAACAGTCCTAAAAAGGACTTTTGGGTCTTTATATGTTGTTCCAACACTTTTCTTCTCCCTACACTGACTTTCCCTTCCTATCCTCATCTCTCCCTGGCTAAGACTGAGCCGAACTCACTGGTCAGGTGCTATACAGCACCTGATCACGGGTTCTGGCCAGCCAATCAGTGTAATGCCAGCAGCCAACATGGCTGCTGGCATTACACTGATGTCAGAGCCTCCCCGCACGTTTATTGGCTGCGCAGCAGCCGCGAAACGTGCGGGGAGGAGACCCGAACATGGCGGGCGAGCACATGCGGTACTCGTACGAGTACCGCCATGTGCCGAGCAGAGCGATGCTCGAGCCGAACCGAGCTTCGGCCGAGCATGCTCGCTCATCACTACATACCACCTCTCTCTCTCTATAGCTGCTTGTATTGTGTTTCACTTCCTGGAAAATGTCACGTTTTTATAGAGAAAAGGGGAAAAACTGGTAATTAAAGGGGCTAAAACGTTCTAGTCATTGAAAAAAGAGTGACTTTTTTTGGCAATGGACTAAGATTTTTAAAGCTTTATTTAAAGAGGAATTTCCCATAAAAAAAATGACAAACGTGGTTTTCACAGATTTTTTCATTTGAAAATGACTGGACTTTTGCCCACCTCTAGTCATGAGTCTTTTCTGATTTGTTGTATTGTTTAGAACATATATAATTTTAGTGGCCCATCTTTGAATAGACTGATTTATTTATGTTTCTCTGGAGATATGGTCTCAAAAACTGTACATCATGATATAGGTGAGGTCTATCTAGTAATCAATATAGTGGCGTTAGAACCTATTTTTTTTCCTAATACTAATGTCTCTTCATTTGTAACCTAGTGTCCTGATGGCATTTCCCTCAGCTTTGTTGCAATAGTTGTCTAATGAGCGGCTCAGTTGGATAATTAACTCTGAAGCTAAACCACTGACTATAATAACCTGAATCGATATATTCACTTGCATTCTCTGTGTCTCAGCATGCTTGTCAGACTGTTTATGTCTGGTCAGTGACTATAGTTATAGCAGACTGCTCTGATTGTCTAAATAAGCCCTGCATAATTCCTTATGTGCCAGATTCTCAAACTGCCTTCATAAAGAGCAGAGACACTGCAGCTGCTAGATGTATCTTTTTTCTGCACAGGTGCCACAGTAAAATGACTGAGCCAGAGTGTGAAACATGATGTGCACAGCTGAGATATAACATAAACCTTAACTGTCACAACCTTTTAGCAATGCATTTTGAGACACCTGTTCCATGCAGATATATTAAAAATAGTGCACAGTTTATGACACTGCCATGCTAGTTGGCAAGATGAACAGCAAACTAGAAAGTTAAGAATTGTGTTAGTTTTCAGTTAACTCATTATATGCTCGAGTAGAGGTTCTCAACTTTTTTTTGGTCAAGGCACCCCTAACATTCAGTCTGTAAGATTTGGGACACACCTAACATTTTAAAAGTAATTTATCAAACACGTAATGGAGGATACAAATGCATTAATATATATATATTTAGGTCTCACAATCAGAATAATAGAAACAAACATATTGTGCAGAAAAATATTCAGAAATATAAGTCTGAAACTTAGTATTCACATTTTATCAAAGTCTTTATAGAAAGGATGGGGCACCCTAAGTAGATGCCCGTGGGACACCAAAGTGCACGGCACTTGGTTGAGAATCACTGAGCTAGAGATGTCTTCAGTGGATCTCTAGCACACAAGGGGTTAATAATATCAGAGCAAATTATTTCAGAATATTATTGCTCTTTTGCAAACAATACAAAAAAGAAACAGTGTGCCAGTAGATGATCTACTACAAAAACACTTAGAGTGATTTGAAATAAAGAAGTTTTAGATGGTACTTACAGTGTTAACATCACCGGTGTACTTCTTCCACCAGTAGCTTACAAAGCTTGCAGGAATATTAGCTTGTCCCTGCTCAAGTGGCCAGGTCACTCTCCTGTGGGTGTTCCAATGGTATGAAAGAACAATCCATCGAGTTAATGTATTTATTTAACATTAATTAAAAAAGGACAAGTATGTGTCACTAAATCTTTAAGAACATTAAAATATGTTCATTGCACATGTATTGCAACGCGTTTCGTGGCTGTGTGTGATGCCGCTTTATCAAGCTTATTTATATTGTGCAAAAACAACACCAAAAAAACATTAAAAGAAAACTCGCTGTTTATTCTTTCCCTGTATACCTTTGTGTAACTATCAAACTACCACTCACTGGGCCCTTTCATGTAACACTATATCTCAACCATTATTGTTATTATCATGAATGCAAAGAATCGCTTTCATTCATTATTGCTATTATCTGCTCTAAAAGATATAAAACAATCACTTTTGGATCTCTCAAATTGAGACTCAAGTAATTCTAAATATATATATATATTGCATTCTCACACTGATCATTATTTTTTCTCTATATTCTATATATAAAAGTTGAGATACTACATATTTTTAAAGGAGAATCCTCATATCAACCACATATATTCTTTACCTAAGGATCTTACAATAAAGGATCCGTAAGGGCACTCCACATGAAAGGACTTCTGTGGGTGGACAAATTTAAATATATGTATGTTTGTGTGTGTGTGTGTGTGTGTGTATATATATATATATATATATATATACAAATTAATGTATTTTATTTTTAGTATTATCATCATATATATATATATATACTAGTTGAACAGCCCGTTACACGGGCCACAGTGCCTCTGGCAGCTGGTCGCGGGGCAGTCACGCGCAGTTGAGACTGCCCGCCACTGTATCAGCCGCGGCGTGGGCAGTCTGTACTGCGCATGACTGCCGCACGCGCAGCAGTGTCTACTGCGCATGTCGGGCGTTACACACAACTTAGCGAATTATTATATAGGATATATGTGCCATCTAAAACTTCTTTATTTCAAATCACTCTAAGCGCTTTTGTAGTAGATCATCTACTGGCACAGTGTTTCTTTATTGGATCTTTTGGTCCATAGTAGAGCTTGTAAGAAGGAATGTGTTTGACGCTTTAAGAGCAGCTGGAGTACCTGAAAGGGAAGGGCCCGAGTGGAAGGGGGCATAATAATTTCCTCCACAAGCCAATTTTGTCTTTTTTGCATATAGGTTCTTGACAGACTACATTAAAATGTAAGTACCCTGGAAGAAGGTTAAAAT
Source organism: Rhinophrynus dorsalis (assembly GCA_037306005.1). Taxonomy (NCBI): domain Eukaryota; kingdom Metazoa; phylum Chordata; class Amphibia; order Anura; family Rhinophrynidae; genus Rhinophrynus; species Rhinophrynus dorsalis. The sequence goes on along the minus strand of CM074723.1, from coordinate 338,889,658 downwards.
AGCAGGTTCTCTATATTGTTGTTTGGACATACTATCCTATGAGGTGCACCCTCTTTTGTGTGTTATTTCTTACGCAAACAAGAACATGTTAAATGTAATAAGTAAGAATGTATCAACTGTTTTGTTTGCATGAATGCCTAGACCATGTGTATGCAAACACTGGCTCTCCAGCTGTTAGAAACTATAACTCCCATTACCCTGAACCAAACAAAAGCTTGTTGGGCATGTTGAGAGTTATAGTTCCCAACAGTTGAGCTGCAGTGACATTTGAATAAAATATCTTTCAGCAGTAGGAGGGTATCAAATTGAAATGCTGCCCTATATTTGGCTACCATCAAAAGAGATCATAATGTCGCCTGCATCATAAGAGCGACATTAGAATGTTGCCCGCATCGAAAGGGTGACATTTTGATGTCATACGTTTAAGGGTCTTCCTGCAATGCTCTCCAAATAAAGGGCGACATTTCAATAGGATATCTTGACTAGAGTTTCTGCTTCAATTAATTAAACCACTGGTAAATTTTTCCCCTCCATACGCCACCATCTGCTCCACTCCAAACTGCACTACACAACTCCCTTAAACCCAGTGGGAGTACCCTTTTTTGGCAGCATAAACCCTGCAATATACATTTTTTCAATATTAAGCATTACTATACATTAAACCCTTTGAGTTAAAGGGAGTGAGCAAAGCATTGCTTCACAAAGCATTTTTTATACCTTTGGCACTCACAGTTTAACAGGGATAGGAATGCTGAAATGTATAAACCTACATGTATATTTTTCAATATTAAGCGTTACTATACTTTAGAGAAAAAAAAAGATACGTACGACCTGATCAGTATCGGAAAACCCCAACTAGGTAATCAGCCTCATGGGAAGTGTTGGGTATGATACAACACCTAAACCAAAATAAAAAAAAATCACCTAAGTCTGTCTGGCCCACAGTAATAAAGAAATGAAAAAAGAGATGAAAGCTATAAAGAATAATTTAAATATGTTTATTCCAAAAAACATACAGCAATACACTTAATAAAACCCACGGGGGTACCTCTGCTCCTTTAAACAACAGACGCTGTTTTATATCTATAGAAACCATCCTCAGACCACAAAGAGCTGCAAGCAGCTTAAATTCCCAATGTAACCCCCACCACTCACCTACAAATGAAAGATACACATAAACCAGATACAGTCCTGAAATGCAAAGGGAAATAACCATGCAAGAGGGGCCTCTAAACCAAACATCAAATGACAAATGCTCACTATGAAGACATATATTAACTTTTAATAACCGCCAATCATCAAATGCGAGCAACCCTCAAGTTGTTCCATGGGTTTTAACATAAAGTTCAATTAATTTTTAACATAGATAAACTAATAATAAACTATGTGCTTGTAGGGAAATATGGGTATCCAACAGGGCTGTGCAGAATATTAACTCAGTAAATGAAACCAGCTTGAAACCAGGGTCATCATGTAAACAATTTGTGAAACATCAAATAGGCTAGTGCTACAAACTTTATAAATGTGAATAATATAAATACAAAATGATTTGAAATTTATAATAAGATCTTTCCAATAATAAATGTAAGGTATAACAGTGAAAAAATGCAATAGATGATTAAAAATAATTGTTTACTCACAATTGTATGAGCGTTAGTGCAAATATTTGTTATTCTTATTGTAGTAATATATTGACACTACCATTAATTTATTCATACATAAAAATGAATGAAAAAAGATTGCATAGCATAATCTGTATCAAACAAATTTAAAACAATATGAAAAGTCCCACAGTTATCATTGTATGGATAGTATTAAACAGTGAGAAATCAATGGGATTTCAATCCGGCAACTGGCAGTATTCTTAGGATTATATTGTCTATTGAAATAAAACAAATTGATTTTTGATGCAAATTAAGTTTTTTTTATATATATTACTAGTGTAAAAGCCTGTGTACGCAGGCTAAGGTCTGGGCAATGTTAACCCTTTGAGTGTCAGAGGGGTATGCAATGCATTGCTTTGCAATGCATTGCGTACCCCCTGGCACTCAAAGGGTTAAGAGGCTGGTTCTACTCTGCATCCTGCCTCCGATGCAGTCATGCACTGAAGAGTGCGTTTGGGCAGTCTCTACTGAGCATGACGGCTTCTGACAAACATTCTAGTGAATTATTATATAGGACTGTATCGAATGCTGGATTTTTCCCCTCTGGAAAAATAGGTGTCGTTCCATATACCCAATGGATCATACAGACTGAAGAACTGGAGATGTGAAGGTGGTTTTAAATACCCTCATATGTCCTTTAAGTCCTGGGACAGCTCATGCGACTTCCCAGGCTGAACGAGAGTTGTGAGTACCATTAAGTTTCCATTTCAAATCTGAAACCTGTGGAAGGAGTTTTACATCTTTATATGTATCTGAGTGTGGACAGCTTTATAAAAATCCTGCATATGCTATAAGCTTTTTTGACTACCTGTCATCCAAGCGGAACATCGATAAAAATGAGTGGCACCTTTAAAATGGATTTTTTTCTTCAGTAAAACATTGAAAATTAGGTTGAATACATCTGCACACAAAACAACATCATCCTAAGAATATTGCTATTACCAGTTGCCAGACTGAAATCCCATTGATTTCTCACTGTTTAATATTCTCCATACAATGATAATTGTGGGACTGTTCATATTGTTTTAAATTTGCTTGATTACTATGTGATCTTTTTCATTCTTTTTTTGTATGAATTTTGGCACAACACTTCGAGAATTAACGGTGGTGTCAATATATTACTATAATATCTTCAATAAGAATAACAAATATTTTCACATTTGTACATTTTGTAGCACTTGCCTATTTGATGTTTCACATAACTGCACTCTTTCTTAAGATAGAGAATTTGGAGACACTTTTCATTACTTTTCTTTATTGTATATCCTTCATAATTGTAAAACTATAATTTTACAATTAATTCATCACTATTTATTAGCGCTCACCTATTCTCAATCTCATATACACAATTTGTACACTATAAATCAATAGTAGCCAATCTGTTATGACTGAGTTGTGGGACCAGGTAATTTTTAGTGATATGACTGTCACTTTTTTCTCTCCTAGGAAGCATGGTAGATATAGGTATGTTTTTTTTTCTTCATTTATGTTAATTGTCAGCAAAGTGTTCTAATTAGCTGTTTTCAAAGTGAAACATATATCTTGCTGTTAGATCTCCTTTCACATGGAGGACACCAATGCAGCAATGCTGCTGAAAAATGTCCACGATTAGTAAAAGGTGTCCAACTACTTAGGGTGTGATATTCAAAATTTTTGTAATTATGGTAAAATCTTGGGTATAATATACATGTTTTTTCTACCCTTTTCACCTTATGTGAAGTCTGAGGGATGCATATTATATACAAGAAAAAAAGGGAGAAAAGGAAAGGGTTAGGTGAGATGAAGGTGGGGGCAAATATGGTACCATATTGAGGTGGGTGGAGGGAGGGAAAAGGATGGCAGATGACCAACATTCAGACCTCCATCTGTTGGAGACTACATTTTCCATCATCTCTAAGCTGCCGTTGGCTGGTTGGGATGAGGGAAGTTATAGTCTACAACAGCTGGAGGACCAAATATTGAATACCCCTACTCTTTGAAGTGCAATGATAACTCTGATAATGCCACATCTGCAGATCTACTCCCATGGTAGCTGACCTACTGATGAAAGTGAGGGTTGCATTGTGAGAGCAATGTGGGTCTGGAAAGTGTCACCTAGGGCTCCCTCCTTTGTCCAGCAAGAATAGCCTGAACTATAGTACTGAAGTCCTGCAGTTAAGTCTTGTTGGGCTGCATGCACAGTGTCTCTGTATCTGGCTTGAAAGCTCAACATAGTGGTTATATGGAGAATATGTGTGCATCCTGTGACGTTTGTGGATAAGAGCGACATACTTACAGTTTGCTTTCCAGCCTTCTGCTCTCTGGGGTGTGTAAGTTTTCTGACCCAACAAATGGCTGACAGGATCTAATTTGGGGCTGTACCCTGTAGCCCTAGGCATTTTTACTAAGTCTGCTGCCTTAGGCAAACCCCCATAATCCTGCATGAAGAGACTGAACTGTTCATTTTCCTGTCCTGCACAATGCAGTTACCCACAGACCCTCTATATTAGGCTGGAAAGCTCAACACAGCTGGTCTTTGAAGACTGCAAACACAAACCAGGAGTTTGTGGCTGAAAGCCACATGCATCTAGATTACTTTCCAGCCCTAACCAACTGGCAGGAGTCATTTTGGGGGCTGCACTGTGTAAAAATGTGATAATTGTGCTTTAATAAAAATGGAGTTGGAGAGTTGTATTCACTGGGAAATATTCTTAGCATATACTGAATCTCCTACAAACATTTCTAAGGAACAATATCACAATAATATTCATATTCATTCTGATTAACCATTTTAATTTTACTAATCAGTTCTAGTAGATCTTTTTCCAAGGTAAATATTTGCCACCTCAAAGACTGGCTGATTATCAACCAGTTGATGATGAGCACTTTCATTTTATGTTATTTATATTAGGCTCATTACTAAAAAATAAAATATATGCAGATGGGATGAGTAGCTTCATAGATGCATCTGATCATGGGCCAAATACACGAATCATCTCAAGCTGTCAAGAGATCATCGTTTCTTAACAACACTCAATTCTAGCACTGCAACATATGATCCTAGGGTACACCAGATGTATCCTTCAAATGGTAAATAACTCTTTAAATACAAAGTTTTCTAGATAATTATATTTTCAGACACAGGATTTATAAATCCCTTTGTACTGATGGACACTTCAACACGCTGCTTTCAAATTAAGTTAATTAGATGGCCAAGAGAACATGTTTATCAGAGTTGCTTAAAACTTAGAGTGGCTGTTTGTTAAATAGATAATACCATGTCATATTGCTTTATATTTTAAATATTATATGGAAACCAGTAGAAATATAAGCTAATTCAAGATTAACTATATAAGGGAAAGGCAGCTATTACCTAGGAAGAGATGGGAATTTTTCTATCAAAGTTACAGTTATACACTTAAATCTGAATATGATTTCTACTACTAGTTAGCATTAAATTTGCAACCTGACAATAAATGCAAATGAACCATACAGGTCTATTGAAGCCCATTGTTTGTTGTGAGGAGGAATGCAGTAAAGACCAACAGACAGAGATCACTGTATACAGGCAGCTGCAGACACAATGCAAAGAATATAAAATTATACAGAGAAAAATCTCATGTTACAGATGTCGTTCTCAGTCTCACTGAAGTTATGAGGAGTATAGAAATAACAGTTTTAGTTCAGGAAGGAAAATTTCCCTTTGTCCTTCACGTTTTGTTTTTTTTTTTGCTTAAGGCATATGTAATTGAGAGAAAATCACATAGGAAGAATGGAGTAAAAAATTCTCCCTAAATTTTAACTGTAATTTCCAGTCTTTGGACCGTTCTGAGTGTGAATTATTACATCAGCTTTAATGTGAGTTTTTAAACTTACATTATGTTTTTATAAGTGGCACAGTCACTTTGAAATAAATATGTGATTTTGAAAGAGCTTTCAAAATCACCTATACTTATGGTAGCCATCTTTTATTTCAAAAACTACTTCAAGATATTTATCATAATTTATCTGTAAGTTTACACAAATTAGATATTATTGGCTGGCAGGAAGTGGCAGTTGTCATGTAAAGCACTGTGGAATGCTTGTAAGATTTGTATTAAATGACAAATAAATAAAGCTAGACATCTCATAATCCATTGTTTGGAATAGGAAATTGATACATAGTTATATATTATTTAGAAAGTTCTTTCAAAGTCACCTGTTTATTACAAAATTTGTCATTTTTGATCTGCAAATGCTTCATTCTAACCTTATCCTTCTTTTAAAGATTACCCTGATTAATCAAGTGTGATATGTGTATTTGATTGATCAAATAAGACTGTAATTGATGTGTACTGTGCATTTAGAAACCAATAACCAGAGCCCAATAATTCAGTAACGGGACCACCAATCAACAAGCAGTGAAATCAAACAGCTCCCACATCAGATCTATCTTGCTACAAAATTTCACACATATCTGTGTAGTACATTTGCCTGTAGAGCAGTCTTAATTTTTTTTTGAAGGTATGAGGACAATGGGAAAAGAGCTATTTTTTGGTTGCCGAATTGCATTTTCTACAGGACTGATCTGCATTAGATTTGTGGGGTTTATGGGGACTGAAATTAGCTCCATAACTCAGCTTTGCTTATCAAGCAGTTCAAAAGTTATGTTTGAAAATCAAATTTAACATATCTCTATAATATATCCATATCTATCTATCTATCTATCTATCTATCTATCTATCTATCTATACAGTGAGGGAAAAATAATTTGATCCCCTGCTGATTTTGTACATTTGTCCACTGACAAAGAAATAATCAGTCTGTAAGTTTAATGGTAGGTTTATTTGAACAGTGAGAGACAGAAAAACAAAAAAAAATCCTGAAAAACACATTTCAAAAAAGTTATAAATTGATTTGCATTTTACTGAGTGAAATAAGTATTTGACCCCCTATCAATCAGGAAGATTTCTGGCTCCCAGTTGTCTTTTATACAGGTAACAAGCTGAGATTAGGATCACTCTCTTAAAGGGAGTGCATCTAATCTCAGCTTGTTACCTGTATAAAAGACACCTGTCCACAGAAGCAATCAATCAGATTCCAAACTCTCCACAATGGCCAAGACCAAAAAGCTGTCCAAGGATGTCAGGGACAAGATTGTAGACCTACACAAGGCTGGAATGGGCTACAAGACCATCGCCAAGCATCTTGGTGAGAAGGTAACAACAGCTGGTGCTATTATTCGCAAATGGAAGAAACACAAAGTAACTGTCAGTCTCACTTGGCCTGGGGATCCATGCAAGATCTCACCTCCTGGAGTTTCAATGATCATGAGAACGGTGAGGAATTAGCCCAGAACTACACAGGTGGATCTTGTCAATGATCTCAAGGTAGCTGGGACCATAGTCACCAAGAAAACATTTGGTAACACACTACGCCATGAAGGACTGTGTCCCCCCTGCTCAAGAAAGCACATGTACAGGCCCGTCTGAAGTTTGCCAATGAACATCTGAATGATTCAGAGGAGAACTGGATGAAAGTGTTGTGGTCAGATGAGACCAAAATCGAGGTCTTTGGCTTCAACTCAACTCGCCGTGTTTGGAGGAGGAATGCTGCCTATGGACGTGGATGCTTTGGGGGGGTTTTTCTGCTAAGGGAACAGGACAACTTCACCGCATCAAAGGAACAATGGACGGGGCCATGTACCGTCAAATCTTGGGTGAGAACCTCTTTCCCTCAGCCAGGGTATTGAAAATGGGTCATGGATGGGTATTCCAGCATGACAATGACCCAAAACACACGGCCAAGGCAACAAAGGAGTGGCTCAAGAATAAGCACATTAAGGTCCTGGAGTTGCCTAGCAAGTCTCCAGACCTGTATCCCATAGAAAATCTGTGGAAGGAGCTGAATCGAGTTGCCAAACATCAGCCTCAAAACCTTAATGACTTGGAGAAGATCTGCAAAGAGGAGTGGGACAAAATCCCTCCTGAGATGTGTGCAAACCTGGTGGTCAGCTACAAGAAACGTCTGACCTCTGTGATTGCCAACAAGGGTTTTGCCACCAAGTACTAAGTCATGTTTTGCAAAGGGGTCAAATACTTATTTCACTCAGTAAAATGCAAATCAATTAATAACTGTTTTGAAATGCATTTTTCAAGATTTTTTGGTTGTTATTCTGTCTCTTACTGTTCAAATAAACCTACCATTAAAATTATTATTTTACTATTATTGAATTTAGTCCTTGAGAAAGTGTCTGTACTAAGATACGAAACGCGTAGGACTTGATTTTGTAAAGATTTGTTAAAATTATAATATATTTTGGAAAATATATCTGGATCTGATATTGCTGAAAATCTGGGATTGGAGAGGATTTTTGAAAAGAACAAAATGACGCGATTTCTCCTTGTTTGACTTGCATGCTAGATTACTTCAAAGATCCAGTGAGTGCATACAAGCGGGGGGTTCATATTACCTTGTGTTGATACAGATTCACTCTTAGATGCCTCTGCGCCCTGTTCTGGTTTTGTTTCTGCATTAAAATTATAGACTGATCATTTCTTTGTCAGTGGGGAAACGTACAAAATCAGCAGGGGATCAAATAATTTTTTCCCTCACTGTATACTACTGTTGCAATAAGGACATCTGTCTAGGTAAATCCTTCTACTAATCCTTTAAGGACCAGAGGGATGTGCAACATATTGTGAAGCAATGCATTGTAAACTCCTCTGTTGCTTAAGGGGTTAAGTAAATTAAAGGAATGCTAACACATCAGATAATGAGCAGATGAGAGAAACTTGTATCACAGCTGCCTGTCTCTTCTCAATCACAAAAAATGCTGGGGTATTTGGGGTAAATGTCCTTTGCTCCCTTCACAACCCCCCGACTCAGCTAATACAGAGATAACAACCATATCAGGAAGGAACTTGGATCAGTTGCCTGTCTCAGTCAACACAGATTTTGGGGTATTTTGGGTAAATTTCCTTTCTCCCTTCACATTCCCTTCGACTTCCCAAACACAGAGAACAAAATTCCTCCCTACAATACTCTTTAAACTATACTTCAGCTTTGCTTTATTTGTCTATCCTAACTAGCTGGAAAATTGTGCTGCTGTCTCTCTCTCTCTCTCACAAACACAGAAATGACATGCTGCAGGGACTCTTTATACTACCCATGCAGAAAAAGAAGGGGATTTTGCAACATGGGGCAGAAATGCAGTCTTACCACTGATATCAGTGCAATAAGCTAGGCAGAAAAAAGCATAAATTCAGCATTTTACGTGAAAAATATCCCCCTGGGTGGGAAGTGTCAGTTTTCACCTGTTTCAGTTTGAGGTAAAAAATTTCCAAACATGTAGAATCCAAAGGAGGGAGAGAAAGAAAAGAGTCCCTCCCCAGTAATCTGCCAAAGAGAAGCTCATTAATGGAGGCACTCAAAAAGAAGTGACATCATATATATGAAAATATAAATGTTTATTGGTACAAACAATACAAATCAAATATAAAAACAATTAAAAACCAAACAAGAAAGGTAGAATATTCCGGAATCTACATGATGTTCCATAACAAATAATACAAACAGAATATACAATTTATAATAAGCCTGAGGGTATATATGATAGATAGGCAAGAAAATCTCCATAAATGATAGTACTAAATACTATATATGCTATATAATGAGCAAAAAAAAACCCTATGAGTGATAATATACCTAAAACAAATACGTGGACAAAATATGACACAACTGTAAGTAAATTAAAAAAGGCGAGTAAATGAAAAAGGAGATACATATCCATCTATATAAAGGTAGCAGACCCTTGCCAGGATATTCAAAATGGAACATCAGTCGCCAGAACAACCTATCTTGCACAACTGACTCTCCCAACGCGTGTTGCCATATTGGCTTCATCAGGGGATGTAGTCAGTTGTCCAAACAACCTATTTAAACATTCCAAGGGCCAATGAGAAGAAGATATTACATCATATGTTTTTAAATCACATGAATGATTTGCGCGAAATTGCATTCACCAGACCTGGATTATAATTATACAAAAAACACATATTGATGCCTGTCCCAGGTTCCCAGTAGGATGTCAGTATTCTGTGTAACTAAGAAAACATAAATCTTTAGATGTAAAAAAGGTACCAAGTACGTCCAGGCATGCAAGATGAAGTGTTCCACCATAAAAATGCTATGGACATACAGAAGGAGACAAATGTAGTCCGAGCAGCGCATGTGCAGTGCATATTTACACCTGCCTTAAAAAGAACGCACTGAACAAAAGCACATGTCGCAACTGCTTCTCATTAGCGTATGAAAATAAGATTAATTTAGAATGATGATATATCATCAATCATATAATAGTAAAACACCATGGAAAAAAGAGTCCCTTTAAAGGGAAGTCAGTTGGTACCTATATACCTAAGCAATATAAGTTACATAGTTTATTAGCACAAAAAATATTGAATAGTGACATCATACTAGGTTTTAGTGCCATAATGTCAATCAACTTATCCTATATAATAAGTTGCAAATGTATGTTTGTCAGAAGCTGTCATGAGCAGTACAGACTGCTGTGTGTGCTACAGTCATGCGAGTACAGACTGCCCGTGCCGCCAGCTGATAATGGAGCAGGGAGCTCCGAATTCAGACCGTAGTCCTCTCTGTGCACCGAAAGTGCGCAGAGAGGACTACAGTCTGAATTTGGAGCACCCCGTTCTGTTATCAGCCGTGGCGTGGGCAGTCTGTACTGCGCATGACTGCACCGCGGCCGTTGCTGCCTGGCACTGTGGCCCATATACACGGGCTGTTCAACTAGTAAATAATAATTATACACATATAGAGGTGCATGACAAATTACTATTCACATATAGTCACATTGACCTTTGGAATTTACAAGATCTGTACAATTGCTAAATAAAAAATATAAATATTGAAAGACCAATATATAACAAGTAATTAAAGGTCACAGCAATTATCAAATACATTAAAAAATGTTCACAATGGTATTCTATATTCAGTAACTCAGTGAAAACACAAATTAATCAAACAGGTAAATAGTCGATTTACCTCCAAGATCCTACCAGCATCACTGTAAGATATTAATATCAAACTGCCAAATTGAAATAATAATACAGGAATAAAATTAGTGAGGGTCTTTTTTGGCAATACAACTGATTCACATACCCATTTGAGACCCGTGTAAGCAAAGTATCAAAAGAGACATCTCTTAGATTGATCAAAAGAGAACAGATGCATGTAATAAATCTAGACTTAATAGTCATTCAGATTGTTCACAAAAGAAGTCCAGCCACAGTCAATGGAAACATCCAAAAACAGTATGAGTTTGATGAAGAAGTAAAGAAGAAAATACCAAATTAAGTACTGAGAAAACCATTTTAATGAATTATAACGTTGTGGAGTCTACCGTATAAAGTCCGGCTGTGTTCCATGGTATTCCATAAATCATTCAAAAACAGGGTATGATAAGAAATTATCAACAGTCAACTAGGATCCTGAGGAATTCAAAATATAGTATTTTATAATCCAAGGTGATGGGATTATCCAGAAGAACGGCCATTAGAGTTCTATGTGAAAATCATGAGGTCTGATTGAAATGCTATAGACCACTGCTGAAAGACTTCAAGTAGTGTGGTAAAAATAAGATCCGAAGTCCCAAGATATTCCAAAACAATTAGATAAAGAGCCTCAGAATATTATGCTGTTAAAAAGCCAAAAACAGATGTTAGTTTCTCAAACATGATACTCATATCAAATTTGTTGGCAACCATAGAATTAAATCTCCAACAAGTCAATGACCATAGAAAGTATTAAATTCAGTGGCTATAGTTATTAAATATCATATCTTCGTTAATCCCTGAAGGGCTACTTGATTGTAACATATAAATCCACCATAGTTCACATCTCAGCATTGTATTGTTGATGTTACCTCTGTGGATGCTCAAATGTACTTTTTCCAAATATCTTAATCCCTTCACTAGAGCTATTGTGCACCTGTAAGAAATGCAAAGCTGCACTCGTTAATACTCCTCCTGTTTGAATGTCCAGATGGGCATTACGGTTCAGAGATAAATGCTTTTGTAGACGACGTCTAAGCATTTGTGTTGTCTGACCGACGTAATATTTCTGGCATGGGCATTGTATTGTGGGTATTTGCCAGGGTTGCCAAGCTTAACCAATTAAGGACCAGCCGTACACACATGTGACCGGCACTTAAGGACCACTGACCTTTTTTTTTTTTTTTGCATCCGGTTTCGGGCTCCCAGAGCGGAGTGCAGCCTCATGGGGGGACCAAAATTCCATGACGGTCCTGGTACGTCATGAGTCCTTAACGCAAAACAACCCATGACGTGCCATGACCGTCAAGGGTCATTAAGGGGTTAAATTTTTTTGCCAAATCATGGACTGGGGGGGGGGGGTCAATTCAAGTTTTTAACAACTTAGTAACGCGTTTACTTATAACATCTTCTTAAACATTACATTTTTATTTGTAATTTTTTTTTTTTTAAATTTAGATAGCGATTCAAAGGTGCATTAGAATAGGTATTTGCCAGATCTTGAGGTACCTCGGTGGGGTTGTCAAGCTTAATATTTTTTGTCCAAATCATGGACTAAATCCTCATATTTATCAATATAGTTATTATATATGACTAAGTTAGAGAACACATTGGTATCGAGGAGTGCAGGTTTGTTCTTTGTTTTGTATGTACAACTATTTACAGAATGTGGTGCTACAGGAAAAAAAAAACATTTATTTTACATCAGCCACTTCAAAGATACTAAATGGTTCAACACAATGAGATTTACTAGTGTATTCAGGACCTCCTGCCAGCCTATGAAAAATGGTACCCCACTGGTGTGGGTTGACATAACATACTGGGTGCCAGGAGCTTGGCTACCAATGGAAGAAGGATGGGAAAGCAAACAGTGTATGCTTATGTGTGATTGTATGGCTATCACTTGAAACAATCTAGGGGGTCGGCCAGTGTATGTTTGGACCTGTGACTGCCAGTGGAACAAGGTGGAGGAAGGGGGAGAGTTCAGTAGGTATGTCTATCAGTGGGCAGTGGAGTAAGAATGGTTGGAAGGTGTATATGCAGGATCTGTGACTATCAGTGTGCACTGTATGTCCCCCACATACACTGCTTGATTCCCAGACTGAATATAGTCTGTGTCTACCAGTAGAGATTGGAATCGGGCTGGGGGGTTAGGGTACATGGAGGGATTAAAGGCATTTAATATGCATGCCACAGGGATGTCCAGTGCATTGCAAAGCAATGCATTGGACCCCTTGTTTCACAGAGAGTTCATTTTTTTGTTTTGTTTATTCATACCTCATTGAGATGGGGGCATCAGGATCCTGATGCCCACTAAAAAGGTATGAATAAAAATAATAATAAAGTCCAACACAATTCAAAACAATGTGGCACACACAGGGTTTTTTCCATAAATTTTTTTATTTAGAACTCTGTGGGGGGGGGGGCATCAGGACCCCTCTTGATCACTTCCAATGAATAAACAATAATGGGAACAAAAATAAATAATCCTTTGTGTGCCTCAGGGGTGGAACACAGAGGGGTATTTTTTTTTCTTATTATTAGTTTTTATTCATATCTTGTTGGGGCCCCTCCTGATGTCCCCCCCCAACAATGGCTGAATAAAAAAAAAAAGGTGGTTATGTGCCACGGGGGGGGGGGGCAAAGCATTGCAATGCAATGGAGCCCCTGTGTGGGACGTGCAGCTTTTTGGGGGGTTTCCAATATTTTTTCATTTAGACCTTGTTAGGGGGCATCAGGACCCCTCCTAATGCCACACCATTGAGGTCTGAATAAAATAATAATGAAAAAAAAATCAAATGAAATGGATCCTTCCAGTCCACCAAGGGATATGTACCTGGGATTGTTCCAGCCTATTTGTTCCAGGTTGTTGGCAGCCCTAAAAAGGAAGGCCAGGAGTTTCATCACTTCCTTTCCATCCAGATGGAATGGGGAGGTGCCAAGCAGGAGTTCTTCACAAGGGTAGACATACCCAGAGTCCTGGAGGTCATCCACTGCACACAGCACATAAGATCTCCACCGCATGAAGGTCATCTCTACATCACAAGCATTTCCACTCCTTCAATTCCCAGATGGTGTGTGATGACAACATGACAATTACCCATGTCTGTGCTTCCTATCCTGGCAGGTGTCATGACTCATACATCCTCATACACTCCTCTATCTACCAGAACTTTGAGAATGGAACCTATACAAGACAATGGGTTTTGGTTGCGTGACCAATCTACACCTCACATCACATCCACTGGGGCCCTCACACGATTAAAGAAAACCCAGGTTAGCATGGTCAGGACATAAGAAGTGTAAGAGTGTTGGCTAATGTATAAGAATATTTAATTGACAGGGAGGTTATCATCTCTTCGTTCTTAACTGTGAGTTACAGATGGGTATATAACCCACTGAGAAGCAATAGGTTGGATACCCCTCTGGAACTCAAAAGGTTAATAAGATAATGATGGTTAATCTTTTTAGTACCAGAGACGTATGCAGTGCAGTTTCAACTCCTGTCATACCGTCCTACAGGCATCCATGGCATGGCCCATCATGGAACAGGGGGATGTCCAAGTTACTCTGGTGAAACACTGACTCCACTTCCATACAGTGCTCCTTCTGCTGTTTCTTAGTGCTACTTTATGTTAATACCGTGTGGCAAAATGTCATGTCACTGACATGAGCCATATGGTAGGACTTATGAAGGGACATCTGTTCCTGCTCAATGGAACAAAAGAGAGACATGACCAATCTCCAAAGAACTATTGATATATGTTGACCCTGACACAAAATTGATGTATCAGAGGTCATTCACAACATGAAGAACAAGGTGTTGAGGACCCGCGCAACATCCATATGTTTTTTAAACTCAAGGGATATCATCTGAAATCCACACATATCCCTTGTTAGGAATATTGAACAATCATGATGTGCACCTCCTCAACACAGTGTAACTGAGAAGGAACCCATCATGAATATAGTTCAACAGTGAAGTCTGACCATTTCTTCCTTCAGGACATGTGGTTCTTGCATATGTTCAAACAGTCTATAGTTTGGAATGCAAGAGGGTTTTACACAACGCAAATGTGTGTGATTCATTGAGTGCCCCACTGAGTTCCATAAGGCTCCTCCACCACCCACAAGCACACCCCTGATTAACCCACACCCTAGGAGATGTACACTCATTGCTGTAAAGGATATGTTTGTGTTCCACTGTGTATTGTGAGAGCTGAGTTTGCACATTGTGATCTCTGTGCCACATGGCTGACATGATCTTATGTTAAGGATGTGTACCTTTGTGTTGGAATGCTACCGTCCCTGTGTAGTAGCAGTTATCATATGTGTGACCAGAATCAGACAACACATTCCAGGTTTTTGATTTGGTAAGTGTACTGTGAGTTGAAAATGGACAACAGCAGTTGTGCTTTGTTTAGCACTGCTCAAACATGTTCCCACCAAGTAAAATGTGCAAGAGTTGTGTTCAATGCATTGGAGACATCTCTGTCACTGACCTTGTTAGATACCTGAAGGAATCACAGACATCAATGGTTTCAGAAGTCTATTTTTATGTTTGTAAAACATGACACATGGGGCTTTATTTATTTATTTTTTTAGGTTTTGGAGGGAGTGAAGATGAGGATGTCCTCATTGACTGTCTGGTGACTCTTGGCTGTCTTGGAGTTGTTGTGGGTGTCACACTTGAGAGGGAGGTTGTTGTAGCTGAACCCTCATTTGACTATTGAGCTGTCTCCACCAGTCTCCAATTGTGCTTGTGCATTTTAATGAGTACCTGGCCAAGTAAGTCACTGAGTCCAGTCCTAATATGACATATCTGTGTGGAGGAAGGCTAGCTGGGATTCCATACCACTGACATTGGCTGCAGTTCTCTCCATGGTGCACAGGCACCTGCTGGAGAAGTGTCTGGTCTCCCTCAGTAGCCTCCTCTGGATGGTGATGTGTTCCTCAACTATTCTGATGGTTCTGGTAGCTGTGGCACATGATGAGGGTGTGGATGGTGCACATGGAGATGCTGCTGATGACTGTCATTCGTCTGTGTCTGCCCTTTGACCAGAGGTTTCATCATGGTCTGAGTATGTCTCTGATTCTCCAGTTGCTGGTGAGGCAAATGTATAGTGTGAGGGGGCCAGCATTTGATGGTGAGCATTCAGCCTCAACATAACTATGGTCTCTTCACTGACTGCAGATTTGTGCTCCCCTTGATCAGTCTGTGATGGTGGTGTGTATTGGGTGAGTGGTTGTGGTCTCTGTGGCTCACCTATGAGGTCAAGATAGCTGGGCAGAGCAGTGGTTCCCTCATGGTGTGAGTATGTCTCTGATGCTGCAGCTGCTGGTGAGTTAAATGTATAGACAGGTGTGAGGGGGCCAGCATGTGAGAATTGACTTGAATTGGTTTGGAAGTTTTACCTGTAAACAAGATTGAGGGCTGATTAGATAATTGGTAAGGAATCTGAACTGAGTCATTGGGGTGTTTGGGATTGATGTGATAATTTGTACCTGTTAGATCTAGTTAGATACTGTTTTGCTAATTAATGGAAATTTGTGTATATAAGTAGGTTTGTTATTAGTTGGGCTAATTAATAGCTGGGCAGCAATTTAAAAAAGTTATTCTGCAGGTAGTCTGTGGTGATTAAAGTAAGAAAACTGCAGAAACTGTAGTTATTGTCCTCTGATTATTGTTATTCTAATTAATGGGAATTGTCATCTGTGTATATAAGTAGGTTTGTTATTAGTTGGGCTAATTAATAGCTGGGCAGCAATTGCCAAGTGCAGCAATTTAAAAAATATATTTTGGATATAATCTGCAGGTAGTCTGTGGAGATTAAAGTAAGAAAACTGCAGAAACTGTAGTTATTGTCCTCTGATTACATTAGTGCTGTAAAAATGCCAGACATGTTGCAGTGCAATGTATGCTTTGTTTCCCCCTAGGAAACATTTTGGAGTTTCAGATGTTCTCAAATTTGTCAGCAATTTACTGTATTACAGAAGGAGATTGATATTGTGAAGGCTGAGATCTACAAAGTGTCTGTGAATTCCACACAGATGCAAAAGAAACAAGTTCCACTGCCTCAGAGACTTCCAAGAAATGGCAGATGGACTACAGTTGATTTTGAAAGTGTAAAAGTTGTGGACAAGAGGCATGTCCCACAGTCTGTGCCTCTTCATGATTCTTTTGCTGTACTTTCAGAACACTCCCTTAATATTGGGACAGCTCCGGAAACAGACTACTGGTTCACCAACTTCTAGTTTGCAGGTACATCAAACTGCAACCACTGACAAAATGACAAAGGTAAGTAGTGCAAACTACTTTGAGAGGAAGCAAATATTACTGGGGGCTCTATATTAAGAGGTGTGACTTTGGTGGATGGTTATGATTGTTGCAGAGAATTCAGGTGTCTTCCTGGAAGCTCACAGAGACAGAAGACAATTTTTAAAATTTGTTAAGGAAGCAAGACAGGATGGATGTAATAGTCCATTTAAGGACAGATGATTTGGCTTACAATGTGGTTGAGTGTCATCAAAGATGTTTTCTAATAACTCTGTATAGAGCATATTGCTTCTGCTGTATCAGAGGTTCTACCAGTGTATGAGGAAGATGATGGTAGGATGCAGAGAATCACTGTCTTTAATTCATGGATAGAGAAATGGAGTCAAGAACATGAATTTGGTTTTGTTTCTCATATCAGATTAACCAGGAACTGTACAAAAAAAATGGCTTGCAGCTTTCTCAAAAGAGAACAGAGGTTCTTAGCGAGCGGTTCAGAAGTTTTCTTAACAGGTATTTAAACTAATAGAGGGGGCAATGGAATGATATGAGATAAATCCACTTGCCCCCACAGCATTACAAAGGTGAATTTGGACAAGGTATGTCTGTGACACATAGGTCAAAAACCAGTAGACTCTGAACCATGTGTACAAATGCCCACAGTTTAGGGAATAAGATCCCTGAACTCACTGCAATAATAACTAGTGAAGATGTGAACATAGTGGGGATTACCGAGACCTGGTGCAATGAAAAAATGACTGGGATGTAGTAATACCAGGATACTCTCTATTTAGAAAAGACAGGAAAGGTCGAAAATGTAGAGGGGTTGCCATTTATGTCAACAATAGCTTAAAGGTTTATCTAATGCAGGGTATGAAGGAGAACACAGTGACTTTAGACTATAGGAATAAGATGGTTACTCATATAGTTATGATCAGTTAGATCAACTGCAGGTCAAGGAAGTAACTAAGATGACAGTTAAAGCTGAGTTTATTATTATGGGGGAGTTTGGTCTTTCTGATGTGGACTGGAAAAACCAAGCAGCAGATTCAGCCAGGAGTAGAGCTAGCCTAAATTCTTTACAAGTAATTATTTCTTAGTCAATTAGTAAAAGAGCCAACTAGGAAGGAAGCCATACTAGATTTATTATTTACAAATGGAGACTTGGTATCAGATGTAGCTGTAGTAGAATGTTTGGGCTCCAGTAATTATCAATCTATGTGGCTCAGGTGCACCACGCAAAACAAAGGTTCTAGATTTTAGAAAAATTTTTTTTTCAAAAATGAAAACATATTTATGTCAGTCTTTAACCACTGGGAAATCTTTAGATCTTTAGATGGAGTCCAGGACAAACGGGATTATCTGAAATGTGTTTTATTAGAGGCGACAGAGAATTGTAGTATTGTTAGTAAGGGTAAAAGAAATAGAAAACCTCTGTGGTATTTTGCAGAAGTGGCAAATATAGTAAATGAGAAAAAAGAAGCGTTTAGAAAATGTATGCAGACGCAGGCGGAAGATAGGGATCGGTACAAGACTTTGCTGAAAGAGGTAAATGCATTATTAGATGTGCCAAAGCACACACAGGAAAAAAAAACTGCACAGTCAATTAAAAAGGGAAAAACATTTTTTTAGATATATAAATGAAAGGAGGAAACAAGGAATAGTTAGACTGAAAACAAAAAATGAAAGTTATATAAATGAGAATAAAGGGCTACCTGACTGTCTCAATGAATATTTCTGTTCAGTATTTACAGAGGAAGGTGAAGGGACCTTTGTTTTGAAATAAAAAAAGGAAAAAGGAAGCATGCATGTTTACAGAGGAAGAAGTTCTACTTCAACTCTCTAAGATAAATGCAGATATATCGATGGGACCAGATGGGATACACCCAAAGATATTAAAAGAACTTAGAAGTGTTCTGACAAAACCTTTAACATAATTATTCAATTGGTCACTATCGCCAGGAGTAGTTCCATGAAACTGGAATGTAGCAAATGTAGTACAGCTTCACAGAAAAGGTAGCAGGGAAGAGTCTAGCAACTATAGACCAGTAAGTCTTACTTAAGTATTGGGGAAATTAATGGAAACCATGTTAAAGGAAAGAATTGTTAAATATCTGAATTTAAATGGCTTGCAAGATCCCAAACAGCACGAGTTTGCAGCAAGAAAATCTTGTCAGACTAACCACATAGCCTTTTTTGACTGGGTAACTAAAATAGTAGACCAGGGGGGAGCAGTAGATATAGCTTATATAGATTCAAGTAAGATATTTTACACTGTTCCACACAGACAACTCATTAATAAGCTGCAGTTTTTGGGTCTGGATGTAAAAATAGTTGAATGGATAAGGCAGTGGCTGAACGACAGACAGAGGGTTGTAGTCAATTGCGAATATTCAGATAAATGTTGTTTTACTAGAAGGGTATCTCAGGGATTGTATTGTGGCCCATTCTTTTTGATATTTTTATTAGTGATATTGCTAAAGGTCTTCAAGATAAGGTATGCCTTTTAGCAGATGATACAAAGGTCTGCAACAGGGTAGACATTCCGGGGGAATAAGCCAAATTATTTAGGTAAATTAGAAGAATGGACAAGAGTGTGGCAGATGCAGTTTAATGTTGATAAATGTAAAATAATGCACTTGGGATGTAAAGGCAGACTATAGTATTAAAGTGATAGGAATGTCCAGCAATAATATTATTTTGTATTGTAGCTGAAAAAAAATTATTTGCAGCAAATCCCATCTCTCAAACCACTATGATTTGAGAGATATTCGCATTGAAAGTCCCCCCCCCCTTCTCCTAACATCAGCGCTCTAGCTGAAAGCAGGAGATCCTGGTCCTGAGACCAACCATCAGCTCTTCAGCAGAGCCAAAATTGCGTTACTTAAAAAGAACTACTTCAATGGAACAGTCTACATAGTGTGCCTGGTTTGAAAGCATGCTTTGTAGACCCTTCCAATGAAGTAGTTCTTTTTAAATAATGCAATTTCGGCTCTGCTGAAGAGCCTTCTCGAGTCGGCCAACTCGAATCTCCTGCTGTCAGCTTTAACGCTGACATCAGGAAAAGGGGAGGGGGGAAATTTCAATGTGAATATCTCTCAAACCATAGCAGTTTGAGAGATGGGATTTGCTGCAAATTATTTAATGTTTTTTCATCTACAATACAAAATAATATTATTGTTTGACATTACTTTCACTTTAAGGGTGCTATGCTGTCAGAGACAGAGGTGAAAAAGAGATTTGAGAGTAATTATTTCTGATGACTTAAAGATAGGCAGACAATGTAATACAGTGACGGGGAATGCAAGCAGGGTTCTGGGTTGTATAACTAGGGGCATTAGTAGCATAAAAAGGGAAGTGGTCATGCCTCTCTACAGATCTGTGGTTAGACCTCATCTAGAGTCTTGTGAACAGTACTGGAGACCCCATCTGTAGAAGGATATAGATACTCTAGAGAGAATTAAGAGAAGGGCTAATAAAATGGTGAATGGTTTACAGGAAAGGAAATATCAGGATAGACTAAAGGATCTGAACATGTATAGCTTGGAGGGCAGAAGAGAGGATATGATAGAAACATTCAAATACATGAAG
The DNA here is from genome assembly GCA_037306005.1 of Rhinophrynus dorsalis. Taxonomy (NCBI): domain Eukaryota; kingdom Metazoa; phylum Chordata; class Amphibia; order Anura; family Rhinophrynidae; genus Rhinophrynus; species Rhinophrynus dorsalis. The sequence continues at coordinate 338,869,097 of CM074723.1, read as the reverse complement.
GAATACAACAAATTGCAGAAGGGAAGTACATTTCGAAGTAGTAAAAATGTTAGTATAAGAGGCCATAGTCTAGAGGATTAAATGTAATGTAAGAAAGTTTTACTTCACTGAGAGGGTAGTAGATAAGTGGAATATCATACCAGCAGAAGTGGTATATTAATACAGTGATGTAATTTAAGCATGCATGGGATATGCATAAGGCTGTCCTGAACATAAGACAAGACCAAGGACCAAATAGATTTTGAGGTTTTTACAGTAAGAAATGGGCAGACTAGATGGGCCGAATGGTTATCTGCCATCAAATTCTATGTTTCTATGTAATTGAGTGGCCATGGGTCATACTGTGGCCACTGGGATGTTTTCCCTTGCCACCTGGGTTGTGGCTGCAGGCTGGTGAATGGGTGTGTAGGCATCCAGCTGAGTGCTGGTAGAGGTGGTGTGGGGCCAAATGACCCACATTGATGAGTGCTGGCACTGCTGGGCATCCAGTTGCATGTCATTGGTAATGGGGGCATCCAGTACTGTCCAGATGGGGGCATCCATCTCTGTTGTAGAATTCACTGCTATGACTCCTGCAGCATCCACTCTTGGGCTGTTATGGGTGGCAGCCCGTACTGTGACTGTGGTGGTGGTGGCATCCAGCTGGTGCCCTCTGCTGGATCTTCAGGGGCTGTTTCACTAGGGGTCATTGTTTGCTCCTCCTCCTCCTACTCACATTCTTCCTGCTTGGCTGCAGTTATGGACGCTATGTGAGGAAATAATATTGTGTGATTAGTATCCTTAGCAGTGACAAGACGGATGCAAGATGATGACATTGACATGTGACCCCTGGAGTGACAAAATGGTATCCCATGCAGCAATGCATGGGATACCATCCTGGCACTCATTTATTGAACAGCTTCACAAGGTCCTATACATTGATGGAAACAACCTACAGTGGTTGAGCTTTTGTTATCATACAGTGGGGACGGCAAGGAGGTATGAATACAAGTTTAGTATGTATTATGTGACATAGATAACACATATTTTTTTAATGCACGGATGGTCAACTGTGGCTATAAGGATATTGCGAGCACAATTCTCATTATCCACCATCATGTATCCTGTGCTTGTCAAGAAGTGTGTGTTGTGGTTCCTTAATGGTATGGTTTGGCAATGTTGCTAACACAGGTTTTTAGTGTTTGTTCCAGCATCCCATTTTCAATGTGTTTGTTACGGTTATCCTGATGGGTGAAACATGTGTCCTCCAGCTGCTTGTGTTGATGTGTTCCCCCATCAATGTGTGTTTCTGGAGTTGCTTTGCCTGTGTGTGGTACTGTTATTGTTTCAGTTTTGTTGTCATGGTTATGGCAACAGTGCAAACGTGATTTGAGGCCATGGAGTTATCGTGCATGTGGCATATGTTTTGGGCATGCAATTAATGTGTTTGTTCAACTATCATGTGTGTGATGACCCCTGAAGACCTGTGCAACATGACCCTGGTATAATGTGTCCATCCACTGTTAACCCCTTGAGTGCCAGAGGGATACCCAACACATTGAAGAGCAATGTGTTATGTAGCTCTCTAGCACTCAATCAACCAAATAAAAAAATTATAATTTCTCTTATCATTGTTCATTTTTTTATTTTTTATTATTATTAATGTTTTTTTCTTTTTTGTTTTTTCTTTCCTCCTTTTTATTATTAATTATTGTTATATATATATATATATATATATATATATATATATATATATATATATATATATATATATATATATATATATACAATGTCCAGAGGTGGAAAGCACTCACTCCTACTGAAACTGATGCCCAGGTGCACAATCCCTATATTGATGCAAATAATTATAAAAGGATGGGGCAGCACCCATGGGACTTTTTGATAGATTTATTGAAAAACAAGGTAACAATTATGGTCAACATTTCGGTCCCATGCAGGACTTTTCTCAAGACGTCTTGAGAAAGGTCCTGCATGGGACCAAAACGTTGACCATAATTGTTACCTTGTTTTTCAATAAATCTATCAAAAAGTCCCACGGGTGCTGCCCCATCCTTTTATAATTATTTTATATATATATATATATATATATATATATATATATATATATAATTTGTATTTTTATATCCACTGATGTTTATTATATTGTATTAAATAATTTTCATTGTTTAATACTTAAGAGTTGTTATATCCTGTGGCCTCATTCTTTACTTCATTTTATCATCCAATTGGACTTCTCAAATTGAAAACCTTTTTTTAGGCTCCTTTATTAGTCTCCTTTGGTTGTAATATATGCATGCGTGGTGGGGTTGTTTTGCGGGTCAGCCTGGAGAGCATCCACTTCCTGGAAGAATCTTTTATCCACCAACTTTTGTTGTGCATGCGTAGTGAGGTTTGTTTATTTGCGGGTCAACCTGGAACGCATATGCTTCCTCACTGAGCTCCTTTTTTGGCGCGATTTAATCTTTGTCTCGTCGTTTCTGCCCTAATCGTAAGTACAACTTCAGTTGGTGTCTATAAAGAATGGGGTCCACGGGCTATACAACTTGGTGTGTGTTTCTTGATTTTATTGTGGCAATATTGTAATTCTGTATTATGAAGAAGTTTTTGTACTTTGAAATGCGTAAACCCATGTATTTATACTGAATTATTGTCAGCCATTATATTTTATTAAATTTTTACTTTATCAACGGTGGCTATATTACTTCGAGTTGAGTCCGAATCGGGGAGGATTTTAAAATGCCCGTACGCTTTAAACTGGTTTTAGATGCACAGAATTGGTACTCAATGCCAGCTGTGAGTATTTATTTATTATTTACTCTACAGCATATTTATATATTGTGGTTTTGTGCCCTTTCTGTTCAGTTATGGAACAAGGTGGATATCTGCAAATTGCAATGATATGTGTATATCACGGCGCCCGTGATAATGCGACATTCTGACAAGCTTATTTTACTGGTGCCTTCCCATTGGCTGTGCTGTACAGCTCCTCCCAGTGACAGCCTTTTTATACCCTGAGCTGTCACTTAGAGTTTGCCCTTTTGTGGTGTACCTGATGCCTAGAGCTAGTTCTGTTTATTTGATACCAGTGTATGACCCCGGACTGCCTGACTACACTTTTGCTACTGTTCCTGCTTCTGTGTACCAATTCAGATTGGCTGATGTTTCTGCTTCCTGTCCTGACCCGGCCTGGCTGACGTTCCTGCTCTGTGTACCTACCCGGCGAGACCGACGACCCTGCTCCGTGTACCGACCCGGCTTGGCTGACGTTCCTGTGCTGTGTACCGAATCGGCTTGGCTGTAGTTCCTGCTTCCTCAGTGCCCGGCTGGGGCAAAAGACCTGTCAGTGCCTGCTGCTACCATCTGTGCACATCTGTCACATTATTGTGCATCCCAGAGCTACGGTACTCCGTTACCGTTTGTAGTCCAGTCCGTGGGTTTGAGTCTCAGTGTGTCAGTGCTCCTCCACACCAATCACTTGATCGCTTGGTCTTCCGCTTTGGGTCTAGTTGGGCGTATCCGGTAGTCTTCCGTATCCTGACCATAGCGTTCATTAACCCCTTCAGGGGTGGTGCCTTGTGCCACTACTTGTTTCCCCAGTGTTGTTCTCATCTCCGGTATACTTGTGCGATTGGTCTTCCACTCTAGGTTCAGTTGGGCGCTTCCGGTTGCCTTCCATCTTAAGACCTATACGTACATTAACCCCTTCGGGGGCGGCACAGGCACACGGTGGTGGATAGTCTCAGTAGGGCGTCCTTTCCTGGCACGAGCTCTGACTCACTCAGTTGTAGTCTCCGGTGGGTGTCCACCGTTGCAACCCTCCGTTCAGGTGAACCTTGCCTGTTCTCTGCTGCCGTCCTGTCACTGTCACCTCCCCTGTCTATAGGCGACATTGGGCCTCCATTGGGCTGTTGAGTCAGTGGCTTCACTGGCATTGCTGGACTGTATTACACTGTATCTATCATAGTTACCTGACCTGTGTCAGTATTGTAGTCTATAAGTACATACTGTACCCGTGTGGGTTAACTTGCTTGTAACCTGTCCTGTGTCAGTTATTTGCTGCTATTGGATGGACCTGTGAGGGTTACATTATTCCTTGTGTGCTTAAATAAAATTGTATTTTACCGACATCTGTTGTGTCTGAGTGCACTCAACCGTAACAGTGTAAATGTATAGCTTGTGCAACCACACATTTCTTTCCATTTTCACTTCTGAATTGGGAGGTTTTGTGCATCTCTTTACATTATATGGAATGAAGGTGCTAACAGATCCATCATATCACATGGACGTGCTACCATATACCTAACATGACAAAGATATTGTAACATCTACATACCATGACTATGAGATGCTAAAGTATCCATTACATGAAGGTGCTAACACTTACAATTAGAGTGTCACGGTTCTCAGGAATAAACCAGGAGTCAGTATGGTAAAGTAAAACAGTCTTTTATTAGAATAATACCAGTAATCCACGTAAACAGATAACACACAGAGGGTGATCAAAGAGGCAAGCACTGTATCAGAAATAGCAGTCCACCAATAGATCCACCACACTGTCCGAGACTAGGCTTCAGCCGACTGGAGCCTTGAGGTAATTCGGAACGCCCAAAGGACTAACACTGACTCAGCCTGCAGTCAGTCTAGGAGTCTGATAGAGCCCCAGGTCCGCACTAGGATGGGTGTCTGTGGAGCGGGGACCAACACACAGAGGAAACAGACAGAGCCCCCTAGTCAGCACCAGAAAGTATAGTCAGACAAGCCAGGTCATACACGGAGCGGGTAGTCAGCCAGAGCCACAGGTTTTCACCAGATAGCATATCCACTGAAGCGTTGGTATGCTGGAAGCGCAGTGGACAGAGCCCCAAGTCAACACCAGAGTGGGTAGTCAGACAAGCCAGGTCATAAACAGAGCGGGTAGTCATCCAGAGCCACAGGTTGGCACCAGAAAGGATGTCTAAGCCAAATCAGAACGCACAAGGAGAATGGTCAGACAGAGCCACAGGTGAACACCAGAATGGATGGACAGACAGGCCGGGTCACACACAGTTCAGGTAGTCAGCCAGAGCCACAGGTCCGCACCAGATTGGGTGTCCACTACACAATGGGAGCAGGCAAAAGAGTAGTCAGGCAGAGCCACAGGTCAGCACCAGAATGGATGGTCAGACAAGCCAGGTCATACACAGAGCCCAAGGAAAACAGAACTGTATTGTACAACAAAGCAAGTGCAACTGAGTCAGGACTCAGTCAGCCCTTTAAACCCCTCCTCAGGAAGTAGGTAGGAGGAACAGCTCAGAGGGAGGAAGTAGGTAGGAGGAGACTACAGGAAGCAAACACATAAAACAGAGGCCTGCTGCATGCTTGAAGCCTCGCACTTGCAGATGATGCTGAAACCAAGGTAAGCTGTAACATAGAGATGAGCAAACCACTATAATTTGTTTCGCTGATCGATCCAGAGGAAATATTCAGGATCCATCTGAACTGATCCATGAAAAATAATGAAGAAACAGATGAAAGAGGTTACAGGGCGAGACATGGGTGGGGAGTGTAGGAAAAGGAGAGCAGGACAGGCAAGTGTAAAAGGGGCTGATTGTAAGAAGACGGCACAGGTCAGACCTTGAGAAGCAAATGGGAACAGGAAAGGTGAAAGCATACCAGAATTATGGAAGGGGTATGGAGAAAGCTGAGGAGACTTAAGGAAAGAAGTGGGCCAAAGAGATAGAAGCAAACGGGGAGCATGCCTAGGTAGTCAAATGAGAGTGGACTAAGGTAAGCAAATTAGAGTGAGTGAAGGGGATTAAAGGGGAATTGGACCTAGGAGAGAGAAACAAAGGGGAGCTGGCTAAAGAAAGCAAAGGGGAGCTGGTTGAGCAAAGCAATTGCGAGCTGGATGAGGGTTGCAAATGGTAGTGGGTGAAGGAAGCAAAGGGGAGAGGGCTAAAGAGAGAGAAGAGAAGTGGACTTGAAGTTATAAGGGAGATACTGTTAAATGGTTATGGGAAAGTGGGAGGCTTGAGAAGCTCCATAACTTGCTCAACCTGGACAATCCTGTAAATGATGTCTGCTGACGTCCCCCTCTTTTTTTTCACTATCTATAAAGTCACCCTCCAATAATTAGGCATATTTTTCAGAGACTGATGGCCAGGCTTCTTGCTTTACAGCCATCTGCACGCCTGCACCATCAGTCCCTACCGATGCCTTAAGGCACCATGCAATGCCTCCTGGAGGAGACAGTGGAGGACAGCACAGACGTCTCTAAGCCAAGATGTCTGCATGCAAGCCTGGCTTCCGGTCTCCGAAGAATAAGGATTACTTCAGAACCAGGTACTTATGAGAGATAATAGCACTATTTTGAAGCTACTCACCATATGGAGGGTGACTTTATACAGGGTGAAAGTACCGCTTTAAATGAAATATCTATTTCATCACACTTCAGATGTTGTAAAAGTCTGTTTTATATGAAAAAAAAAACAGCTGAACAGTTTTGTCCATCATTACAGTAAATGGCGGAGGCAACTTGAGCATTAGATTACATTGAGGCTCTTATATACCTCACATGACATGGAGGAGCTTACATATACATGCAATTACACGGAGGGGCTAATATTTACCTGACGTTACTTGGAGTTGCTAACATACATTATATTCCTTCATGACTGCTTACAGCACATCACACTGGGGATGGTTTATACATATACAGTATAATACATGGTGGTGTTTGCATATACTGTACTGTGAATTCATCATTCTAAATCATTCTTTACTTTCACAACGACTGAGATATAGAGAATTGGGTAATAAAACAATGACATATTAGAAAACGTATTCAGTTCTGTGGTTTACAGTTTTGAGTTAAATGAGTGGGGCTTAATCAGGTGGGAGGGGCTTGCTCATTTGCGTGTCATAAAGTGAGCAGGAAATGGGCAGAACAGGCTGGGAAGGAGGAGAAGTGGGAGGGAAGGAGAATAAACTCACCACCGCCAGAGAATCAACCTCTGTCCCCAGACACCTGGTAATGCAGTCTGAAAACCAGAGTCTCCGGGGCAGATCCAGAAAGTTCCCAGGTATGGACTTTAGATATAATTGCTCCAATATTGTCAAAGTCCTAACAGTATACCATACGTGAATATATCAGTCCTTAACACTTAGTTAATTATATATTCAATGAGTTAAGCAAATAACAGGAGGTCATCCATTAAAACTAGAGGAGAGGTACTTTCGATCCAAAAAAAGGCAGGGATTTTTTTACAGTAAGAGCAGGAAAGTTATGGAATTATTTGCCTTAGGATGATGTTAGCAGTTGCTTTAAAAAAGCGATTACCTTTCTATCTCCAAATATTATTGAGAAGTATGACAGTTGGTGTCAGGAATACAGGAGACTGCATCCCGATGAAGGCACACAGCCTGCAGAGGAAGCTACAGAGTGAAGCTTGAGTGTGAGGCTGGGGAGCAGAGCCAGAAACCAGTGTTCGATGCTATAGACAAAACCATATTAAAGGTGCTGGCTGTGAAGCCAGATAACCCACCCCCAGTTAACATTACAACAAACCACCATGCGCTTTGTTTCTGAATTCCAGAAGCCTTTTTATTTCCTCTCTCTCCGATTCCTTTTTACAATCCTTTCTGGTGTTTGGTGGCATCCACCTCTCTGCTGGATTCTTCTTCTGCTGTCACTTAATTGTGATATGTCTCAGATGGAAAGGTTGCAGTGCACTGCTGTGCTGTCTTGTGAAGTGTTCTGTTTCCTGGGATATCATTTGAAAATCTTTTGTTCTTATATAGACTGGTTGTAGTTGTGCAGTGTAGTTTGTCAAATCTAATTCCCCAGGGCAGAGCTGGGAAATCATTCTTCTGCTTTCTCTAACCATTTCATTTATACTCTCTTGAGATTTAACCCTTTCTGTTCCAGATGCATCAGCAAACTCATCCCTTTGGTGTGTAAAACGGAAAGACAGTTTTTGTACACATCTAATAGGTCCTTGTAATTGCTCTTTTTTGTAATGTATAATTAACTGAATTCTTCTTCTTCAGGAGAGCAATCTACATATGAGTCCTTAACCCACTAAAGACCAGAGAGGCATGTGGAGAAAATCCTAATGGCCAACAAGCAAACAACTGTACAAACACCTGCACCAAGGGTACAACTACAATTTCCCACTGAATTAAAAAGATATTTTAACCTCTGCTTTGCACGGGACTTTAAATAAGATCTGTGTTGGAATGTTATTCAAACATGTTGTATAAACTTACCTGGAATATTAGTCAGTGTAAACACGTTTGCATGTGCACTGCTTACTTTGCTAGATTTGTTAGGTATAGGCTTTAGGGGTGTGTTCATGAGAGCAAAATGGACCTTAGGTACTGAGGGAGTTGGGAGGTGAATTAACCACTGAGACCTTAGGTGAATTAACCACTGACGTGGAAGGCATTTTGGTGTTAGACAGCAACGGTAATATTGTTGGTAATTACAAAGCAAGAATGAGAAACAACAACACTTTCCCTCTGAAAAAACAAAAAAGGACTTAAGATTAATGAAGACCACTGGCACCACATACTTTTTGAAGACAATATCATACTCTTCGGAATATAATCTTGAAGAACTGCAAGAACACATTGAAGAGAAACAACAGGAAAGCAAAATTTTGGCTGGAGATCAGTATCAACAAAATGCCAGTCATGTTTAACCCCTTAAGGACCCATGACTGTTCTGTTCCGTCATGGGTTGTTATAACCTTAAGGACCCATGATGGAACTGGACCGTCATGGAATTCCGGGCTCCCCTTGCGGCTGCACGCCGTTCGGGGAGTCCGGAATGCAGCCGCGAAAAAAAAAAAAGCTCCGTGGTCCTTAACGGACCGCAAGGTGCGTGCGCGGCCGGTCATTAAGAGGTTAACAAATTTACCATACCAAATCACAGTTGATGGAGAAGAGCTACAAGAAGTGGACAAGTATGTTTACTTTGGACGAAACAACATGATGGAAACTGAGTGATGAATAAAATTAGGATGGCATTGGCAAGCATTTGGATAACTTAGTAGTACTGTTTTAAGACAAATTTACCACTCTGCCTCAAGCAAAAGGTTTTTGACCAATGTGTCCTCCAAGTCCTTAACCCCTTAAGGACCCTTGACGGTCCTGGTACGTCATGGCTGGATTTGAGTTAAGGACCAATAACGTACCAGGACCGTCATGGCTTAAATGATAGCAGCATGCCTCCGTGCACTCTGCTATCATTAATTCCAGGCTGAGACTGAGTGCTCCAAGACTGGGACGTTCAGTCTCAGCCCTTCTTGCTTGTGCCAGTTCATGGGATCGCCGTAGCAGCGATCACATGTACCGGCATAATGACAGACAGAGGCAGCAGAGAAAGCATGCTGTCTGTGTGTGTCTCGTCTACCTCTGTCTCCCTTGCTATCAAAGTAAGGGAGACAGAAATAGACAGGAGACACTTAGTGGTGAAAGAAAATACTGCAGCTGGGGGTATTAACCCCTTCACTGCTGGTGCCAGAAGCTTGCTAAATGCAGGTCAATTTCTGACCTGCAATGATACTTTTTTTTTTTTTTTTTTTTTAAACACAACAAACTTTTTTTTTTTTACAAAAATATTTTATTTAAAAAAAAAAATAATCTAATTAAACAATTTTGGAAGTGTGATTGTTGTGGAGCTATGTAATACACTTATTCACACCGCCAAATGTCAGGGATAAAAAAAGTGTCAAAATAGGGTGGGAAAAAGGGACATGGGGATTTTCACCCAAGGGGGACAGTGGCCATAGTACACTATAATCCACCTTAGTACATCAGCACATCTTAGTACATCACAGTATGATCTCGATTCAATTAGTTGAAATAAAACATGTGGTAGGGCAAAATTGGATAATGGCTGTTCAACTGCCCTACCAGCTGAAATAACAATGGACGTTAGGCCACAGAAAAGGACTTAAGTTTCCAAAAAGCCACTAAATTGCGGCAATAATGGGAACATCAAAGGAAAAAAGCTAACGATCGATGCCTAACACACTTTCAAGCACAGATCGTTAGCTTATCTGTGTTACGCTTACCTGTCATTCACTGTCAGTTTTCTTATCTGTTCCCTCTTTTTTCTATCTTCTTTCTTGTGTCTTTTTTGTCTCCGTTGTTTCCTCCTGTAAAAAAATAAAATAGTACATATTATATGATGTGGCACAAACCTAACCCTGTCATGTATGCATAGTTTAACCCCTTGAGTGCCAAATGGGTATGCGCATTGCGTACCTCTCTGGCACTGAAAGGGTTACACAAGGCACATAAATGCCCCATCAATCCAGATCAAATTAAAATATTGCCCCCCAAACAATATTAGCAGATTGTCCACAAAATACTGTAACCCTTATTGCCCCCTTTGTTTTCTCCTACGTTGTCGGTAGTGGCAGTGGAGAAAGTATGAATGAGCAGTGCCCCCCCCCCCCCCTTTGTACCTTACAGGCTGATGCCAGTTCTACCGTGAGGGAATTTTAAACAGAGAAAGCCTTCATATATGGGCAGTCTCTGTTCAAAATGCCTCACAGCTATTGGCTGTGATGTTTGCTTACGCACCTCCCAGCCAATCAGCTTTCAACAGGTTCAGTCAATCCCCCTTTCTAAGCTGATTGGCTGGGAGATGCTTAAGCACACATCCCAGCCAATTGCTGTGAGGCATTTTGAACAGAGATTGACCATATATAAAGGCTTTCTCTGTTCAAAATCCCCTCACGGTGGAACTGGCATTGGCCCATAAGGTACGGGGGAGGGCATTGCTCATTCATACTTTCTCCGATTGCCGCCACCGGCGGAGGAAAAAAAAAGGCATTAAGGGTTACAATATTTTTTGGACAGTCTGCTAACATTGTTTGTTGGACAATATTTTAATTTGATCCGGATTGATGGAGTATGTTGAACTCTGTCATCTGGGCCTTGTATAACCCTTTCAGTGCTAGATAAGTACACAAAGCGCATTCCCCTCTGGCACTCAAGGGGTTAAACTTTGCATAGATGATAGGGTTAGGCTTGTGCTACATCATGTAATATGTATTATTTTCTTGTTTTAAAGGAGGGAATCAAAGTAGACAAAGAAGATACAAGTAGAAAGAGACAAGACGAAGAGGGACAGTAGCTGACCAGGGTGCTGAAGACTCCGCTGGACATCAGGATTAATGGTAAGGGTTTATTTTCAGGGGCTGTTAACCCTATGAGTGCCCTACTGGCACTCATAGGGTTAATTCTATTAACAAAGGACACATTTTAGGTGTATTTTGGATGTATTGATATGGAGCTTAGGGCCCCATATCAATACATGCACTGTGGACTGTGTTTTTTTTTTTCACTTTTTTTTTTTTTACTGTCAATTGATGCATCAGCTGTTTTGAGATCCGATAAGGGACTCTGTGGCCAAAAACACTTGGTCTTAAATTTTCAAGATAAATTGGGTCCCTTATGGGATCTTAAGTGCTAATGCATTCAAGTGAATGCATCTTGTGGTGTTTTTATTTTTTCCTATGGGTGAAAACGCTGCTAACTTTATTGCCCGACAGGTTTGTTTTTGCCAGCATTTTTTCATAGCACTAGTAATTGAATAGCTTACTGTGCTTGAAAAAACGCTGTGGCTGTTTTTTCAGCCGTCGGACCTAACTGAATCGAAGCCTATATGACTTAGTACATCAAAGTACTTTGAAGCACATCAATTCATGTCTTATTATATTAGTACATGTTTCAGTATATCTGGAGGAGATGTACTGAGGCGATACCATGGTGAAGTGTGTCTGGAGATGTGTTTTGAGCACATTGCCTTGGTGATGGATACACACATTGCCACATGCAAAGGGGGGAGTCGAATATAATAATTAGCATGTAGAGTTATAAAACTGCTGGCAATGTGTAATGGATACCCTCCCTTACACATCGCCAGCAGTTTGATAACCCTGAAGTCAGACAGCATCCTCTCTGCTCCCCCACTTGCCCAATGGGGACAGCAGAGGGGATCCACTCCACTCAGCACCACAAACAGCATCGCCCCCTTAATCATTTCGGTGTCATGAGGATTCTGATTTTACACACCTGTGGCATTGAAAGGGTGCCAAACAGAGAGAATGGAAGAGAAGCTATAAATCACAGCTTCTCTGCCCTTCTCCACTGACTGAACCAGCTGAGTATCTGTTAACAAAAATCTATAATGTAGACAATGTTCCCAGGGGATCAGAGCTATAAATGGGTGTAGAGCACACTGTTGTTTGACATACAGAGAGTTTAGGAGACTACAAAACTTATAAAAAAAAGAAAGATGGATAATATCTATAAGATATGGGAAATGTGAATACCCAAAATCTAAAACTCTGTATAATAAATATAATAAATATAAGTAACATGTGTGAGAAACCTAGAACGTTGTAACAAGCACTACATCCTCATTACGTAAAATGCGAGTCAATAACCAGTCATACTTTAATGTCCCAGGTAAGAAGAGGAGTCCAAAAAATAATATTAATTGAAGTGATGGAATGACATGAGTTGAATAGAAATAACTCCACCAACAGATATAGATGGGAGAGATGATGAATGAAAATTATAAAGGCTCTTTGCCATAATAAAACCCACTCAATGGCAATCGCTCTGATTTATGTGCTGTTGTTCTATTCCTGGGGTCCATTTGGACAGTTGACTATGGAGACAAAATTATTGTGGCATGAATATCTCCCTCAATGGTATGTGTGGCAGCTAATCGGATCATTCAAAAGCATGGCAGATTCATGGAGAATTGATGAAGAATCTCAGTGCATACTGTATCTCACTGCATACATCAACATGAATTTGCAACCATATCACCATCCTGCCCCTTTATCTCCCTTTAGTGCACCTCCCCCCAGGACATCTTAGTACGTCATAGTGTGTCTTAGTACATCAATATGTCTTAGTACATCACAGTATATGTCTTAATACATCAAAGTACCTGTCTCAATAAATCACAGTATATGTCTTAGCACATCAGTACATATCTTAGTAAATCAGTACACATATTCCTCACTGTACCGGCCTTAGCACAAAAGTATTTCTTAGCACATCAATACATCTTAGTACATCACAGTATATGTCTTACTACAGTCTAAATACATCACAGTACATCAATCCATCTTAGTACATCAGAGTTCATGTCTTAGTAAATCACAGAATGTCTAGTACATCAGTGTATGTCTTGGTTCATCACAGTGCATACCTACGTACAGAGAATGTCTTAATGCCATGTACAAAAATAGCTATGTTTCCTTAGTACACAGCAGCTTGGCCACTGCTCAAGTCATGTTTGCAGGACTCCTAAGGGATTATACTCTGGGGTGCAATAAAGAGGAGATAACTTCTACAGTGTTATAAACTCTATGATTCTTATGTTATTCTATGGAGCCTGTGCAATTACATCTCCCCAGCTTAAGAGATCTTAGCACACAGGCTTCATAAAATAACATAAGAATTGGAGAGGTTATATTTTCTCTTTATCACACCCTTATCAGACCTTAGTGCATCTTTCCCCTGGATTTCAATGTTCTTCCAGTGAAACTTTCTTAGAAACGCTTCAGTGGTAAGAGTTTCGAGTTCTGAGGAATCGTGCATTAAGGTGTGATAAAGAGGTGGTAAATTGGAGATCACTTCACTAGTGTTAGAAGCTCTCCAATTCTTCTCCAATTCGCATGCTATGCACCTGTTGTCGAGCTGCAGAACGTCTCTGGCGAAAGTCTTATTCTTTTGCTGACTTCCACCATTATAAATTCATGTTATCCTGTTTTAATACAGCTCTCATCCCCCAGACTAAACAGAAATACTTCTCTAACCTCATCAAGACCCACAAATCTAACACACGTGACCTCTTTAAAATCTTTGATTCTCGTCTTAAACCCCCAACCTTTAACTGCTCCTCCTTCTCCAACACTCCACAGGGCTTTGCTGACTTTTTAAAAAATAAGGTACAGTCTATCCAACAAACCATACCTTCTACATCCTCTCCTCCTATGCCCCTGATTCCTAGTCCACCCTGACCAACCCTCAGCTCGTTCTTCCCTACAACAGAGGAGGAGGTATCTCTTTTACTATCCTGCTCTCCACCCACTACCTGCCCCGCATATCCCATGCCCTCTCACCTTATTAAGGCTCTTGCAACTACTCTTGCTCCCAGCCTTACTAATATCTTTAACTCCTCTCTTTCTACTGGAACTTTTCCATTTTCATTCAAACATGCAATAGTCAGACCTATACTCAAAAAACCCTCTCGACCCCACTTGTCTTTCAAATTACCGTCCAGTTTCACTCCTCCCCTTTACGTCTAAGATCTTGGAACACCTTGTATTCTCTTGCATAATCTCTTTTCTCAATTCAAACTCTCTTCTTGACCCTTTACAGTCAGGTTTCCGTTCCAACTATTCCACTGACACAGCCCTAACAAAAATAACTAATGACGTATACACAGCAAGGGACAAAGGACAATTCAGTATACTATTCCTACTAGATCTATCTGCTGCTTTTGAAACTGTTGACCATGCACTCCTACTGGACACACTTGGCATCTGTGACATAACTCTAGAATGGATTTCCTCCTATCTCTCTAAACATACTTTCAGTGTTTCTTTTGCTAACGCTTTCTCATTTCTCCACAACCTCTCATTAGGTGTACCTCAGGGATCAGTCCTGGGAACACTTCTTTTTTCCCTCTACACCCTCTCACTTGATGACTTCATCACATCTCTTGGATTTAATTACCATCTGTATGTAGATGACACACTAATCTATCTCTCTGTCCCTGACCTCACTGCAGCTGTGCAGTCTCAAGTCACTCAATGTCTCATCCATTTCATCATGGATGGCTCACCGCCATCTTAAACTTAATATGGCCAAGACAGAGCTGGTTGTGTTCCCTCCTAAAACCCATCCACCAACCCCCTTCTCCATCACAATATCAAACTCTGCCATACACCCAGTATCCAAAGCATGTTGTCTTGGGGTCATACTTGATTCTAAATTAACTTTCTCCCTCCATATCCAAGCTGTCACTAGAACATGTCGCTTCTTCCTAAAAAAAATTGCAAAAATACGTCCTTTCCTCTGCATGTCAACAGCAAAAACACTACCTCAGGCACTCATTCTCTCTAGACTTGACTACTGCAACATTCTACTCTCTGGTCTTCCTGCTTCTCATCTTTCTCCACTTCAATCTATTATCAATTCAGCCGCAAGAATCACCACACCTTGTACCTACACTTATAATCCTCCTCCTACTGTCTCTGTCATCATGAATCCTAATTAGATTGTAAGTTCCTTGGGGCATGGTCCCTTTCCCAGTCTATGATTCCCTAGCTGCACTTTCCCCCACAAATAATGAAATGATCGCACTTAAGCTAAATGCTCTTAACCCAGTTCTGTTTTTTGTATTGTATTATTTCAACTTCTGTTAAGCGCTGTGTACATGTATGGCGCTATATAAATAAAGATACATACATACATAAATTATGTTAATCTATGGAGTCTATGCATTATGACTTCTAAAGTTGGAGAAGTCTTAGTGCATTGGCTCTATAGACTAACATTAGGAAAGGGAGAGTTTATCACAGTCCGCCAACACTTATCTCTGCCTTCATCAACATGATGTGAAGTACTAATTAAATATTAATTGTGTTGAACAAATCCACACACAATGTATGCATAGTAGTCATTATGATTTTCTGATCAGATTAAGATAAGTACCTGTTAGTAGAATTCCTAAAATGTGCGGTTTTAGTTGTTTACCAGCAAGAGTTCAGACACCATCTCAGGGAAAAAGCCCTGGAAAATCAAAATAATTTTAGTTGATTAATAAATGTTTAACCCCTTAATGATCGGTTACATTCCAGGACCTTTAACGGTAAACTTGAGTAAAGGATGTGTGCCAGCACACAAACCAACTTCAGAGTGGTCCTTCAAGGAAGTTCACTGCACAGATCGCTGGCCTAGGAGTTACATTACAAACTAAAATGTTAAAAAACAGACAAAACATTTATCTGGGAACTTATACTGATGTCTAGGAAATCACTAGCAAAATTGTAACTGGATGGTCAAAAAACCTCCACATTGCTTAAAGTGGACCTATCACCTGAAGGCATGTTTAGTTTGTTTTCAGAGAATTATAATTGCCCTATATGTTGTACTAGCCATTTTTCTGTAAACTAAATAGTTTTTGAGAAATTAACATTTATGGCAATTTATGCTAAATCCCTGCTCAGTATGCTAATTAACTCAGAGGCCAAACATTATTCATTGTGCTGTTAGAAATGCCTCCAGTGTATTGCTTCTGTTTAACCCGTTAACATCAGTTGACATTCAAGGACTGCCACAGCAATCCGTCCCTCACGGACGATGATAGTCCTGGCACGTCAAGGATTAATGATTACAGCGTGCCTCTGGGTGCAGTGAGATTATTGCGAGGAGGCTGTAACCAACTTCTCCAGGACCGGAGCAGTCAGTTTCAGCCTTTCCTCAGTGGCTCCGCACATGATATCGCAGCTACAGCAATCACATGTTCCGCTGGAGCCACATGACAAAGGCAATGAATATTATCCATTGCCTTTGTCAGTGTTCTCTGCCCCTCTCTTTCTCACTGTGAACATGAGGAAGTGCTAAGCAGAGAACACACATCCCAACAGGAAAAATGGCCAAAGAGGGAGTACTAGAGGTAGAGCAGGTTTGATCACTTGATGACCTATTGCCATCTCTTTGTGTTACTGAATAAATTACTTAGAGCAAGACCAAATAATTTTATTTACACAGTCTAATTTATCAACACATATACTGAAGTGTAATCAAACATTAATGTGAATGTTTGTGGAGCAATGTTATAGACTTATATACACACCATACAGTCCTAAACAGAGTGACACCAAGGAGGCAAAGAAGGGCATAGGGATTTTCTTCACAGAGGGACAGCACCTCCCCTAAAAAGGGACATTTGGGAGGTATGAATGAACGTTCATTCCTTTTATCCAGTCCCTTTTGAACACAAATTATAACAGGAAAACCTATGCAAATGTATTTTTTCAAAATTGTTATATTATCAAATGAAATGGTGGGTTATTCATTTAAATGTAGTGTCCAAATAAAGCCCTGCTTAAACATAAAACTTGTGTGAGTATAGTAAATACATTAGAGGAAAAATATAGTTGAACAGATATACTAAAAAGTCCAAAATTGCTCTTGTCCTCTAGTGTAAAACAACCATCATCACCAAATGATTAACCCCTTAAGAACCAATGATGGTCCTGCCATGTCATGTGTTCATGATTGCAGCAGGCCTTAGGGCGCGCTGTGATCCTGCCAGGGAGGCTGTAACTGACTGCTACAAGACCAGAACAGTCAGTTTCAGCCTTTCCCAGGTGGTTCTGTATATGTGGTTGCTGCTGCGTGTGCCAGTGGATCTACTGACAAATGCAATGTATGTAACTATCACTGTCACTGTTCTCTGCCTCTATCCTCCTCATTGTGATCATGAGGAAGAAGGAAGTAGGGAACACACATGCTCACAGGGGAAAATGGCAAAAGAGGATTGCATTTTAGTTTAATTATAAATGCTGGCGGGAGGATTATGGATTGAGCAGGTTTGGTCATTTGATGACTCCTGCCAGTTCTTTTAGTTACTGAATAAATTATTTAGAGCAGGACCAATGGATTTTATTTATACAGACTGCTTCATAATACAAACATTATGTGAGTTTTATTGCTGTGGAACAATGTGATACATTTATGTACACATCACACAGTCTAATCTCCAAAAAGAGGGACATAAGGGTGGGAAAAAAGAACGTAGGAATTTTCATCTCAGACGGAAAGTACCCTAAAAAGGGACATTTGGGAGGTATGAACAAATGTTCATACTTTTTTATCCAGTTAAAAACCAGTTCAGTACAAATTATCACATTATAATTATCATTTTTTTTTTATTATAATCAAATTAAATGATGTTCATACATATAAATGTGGTATCAAAAGAAAGTCCCATTTATGCTTAAAAATGGTATATAAGTTGTGTGGTTATAGTAAATAAATTAGAGGAAAAATATGGTTGAACAAGGGCCTACTAAAAAGGCCAGAATTGCTCTGGTCTTCTAGTGTAAAAAAGTCACTAAGAAGCTAAAGTTTCATTAATGTCACATTGTGTAGTAACACTGGCCTAGTACAAAAGATAATTAGCATAACACCTCACATTGTGCCACCAACAAATAATGGTTATATCTCAAAAACTATTTATATTACAAATGACTGGCACAACACACAGACCGTTTTTAATTCTTTGAAATTAACTATTATAGGGTGAAAGATACTCTTTGAGGAGAAAATATTGAGCTGTCACTGATTCCCACAACTAATTTTTGCAGGTATGGGCCCTTTTTTGATCTAAACTCAACTGCTTTACAGCCACCACAGACTTGCTGTCACTATACTAAACATTTCCTATCTTCCCCTTCAAACATTCTTCTTTTACTCGAAATATTTTACATTTACCTGAGACACTTTGGATTGGCATCTGTTATTGCTTATGTTTTTATGTGGATACTTGGCTCTCTTTGACCTCTTCTGTCTCATTTTTCCACTCTCACTCATCCCTCCTCATTCTTTTGTTTCTGTTTCCTCTATATAGCTCCTCTTTCCCTCAACTCAGCTACCTGTCTCTTTCCACCTCTCCAGCTCACTGCTTTCTGTTTCTCCTTCCTTTGTTGCTGCTTCTCTAGCAGGCTTTGTTGTCATTGTACACAGCAACAGGAGCTCATGGCTGCCTCTCCTGGAATGGAAAAGTAAGGTGTGCATGTAAGACTGATATACACACTGAGGGGAGTGGTATGAATCAGCCAGTGCTGGTCCTTTGTTAGCCACCAACTCATGTGCCTGCACTTATGGGTAGGTACTAGAGCATATAGTAAGGGCTACTATATTGCTATTTACTACTTAAAATATATTGCAGCTTTTATCCTGAGTAAAACATGGCAATTGATACTAAAACATGTTTTATTTAAAAGGTTTTGCAACTCATACTTGCATTTTTTTTGGTGCATTACCTGCATGGCCTGAAATTTTAGAATGGTGCTCTTGCTACAATATCCTATTGAATTTTATAGTCAAATGACCAAAGACGTCCATAAATAACTGTAGCAACAGTGCCACCATACCATTTCAGGCCATGGAGGTACTGCATCCCAAAAATGTTAAGGTGCAATAACTTTTGAATAAAACATCTCTCAGCAGTACCCTTGTTTTACTTAGCAGGATAAACCATGAAATATATTTTTTCAATATTAAGCATTCTTTATAATTGTAATATAAGCTATCCATGAATGCCTCCCCTGTTGCATGTGCAGGAAAATGGAGTTACATTACTCCAATTTCGGCTGCTCCTTATTATTACATAGTGTTCAACATGAAGCAAGCTGCTTACAGAGAGACTTTTCATATGCAGTTTGGTAAATTGCCATTAGGCAGGCATAGCACTAAGAGATTGGTTCCAACATCTAGGTTAGCAATTAATTGTATTTGTTTGTACAAAAGAGGTCCATGTCTTCTTAGTACATCAGTTTCACTATCCTGCAGTTCAAATCCACAAAAACAGGGGTGGACAATGCCATCTTCCTCTGGCTGGTGGGGGTTAATGGAACATCTGGAGGGCCTCACGTTGCCCACCACAACATACATTTTAACCCTTTGAATGCCAGAGTGGTAAACAATGCAATGCTTTGCAATGCATTGTGTACCACTCTGGCACTCAAAGGATTAACTTTCAGTTGCAGATGACCATATGTAGGAACGTTCTTGTCCCAAGCGTCCAGAAGTCCATTAAGATCTGGGAGTGGCTGAATGCAAATGACACAATTCTTGTTATAAAGTTGGTGGGGGTTGATTGAGAGGGAGGCATTGGGAGGAGTGGAGGCTGGTTTTGCCAGTAAAATGGGCGGAGAGTGGGACGAATAGGGCAGAGAGTGACCCAAACGTGCAGAAAAGTGTGTGCAGTTACAAGCAAACTCACTAAGTCCCAAGTAACAGGCTGTGTACCTGGAGATCCCATCATTAAGTATAACAAACCAAGTCTCTGGATCAGATCAGAGTTTAAAGGAATGGACATGACTGCACTCAATGCCAGATCACAGACTGGCCTTTCTGGCTGAGAAGTACTTACTTGGTGCTTCATGCTGGCATGTGACGTTCTTTTTGTTCCTAATTGCACCAGCATCTTTTTTATCCATATTATTAAATGAAATTGTCACTTCTATACATTTTAGTGTATATATATATATATATATATATATATATATATATATATATATATATATATGCTCCAAATTGCCTCTCAGATGAAAATACCTGCCAGCAGTTGTCACACAGCTCTTGTCAGTTCCTTTAGGAGAATGTACTAATTAAGTGAAGACATGTCTATAAGACTGAGGTAATAAGAAAAATCTCAGCTGTGCTGGAGCAAACCAACCGAACCACAGGGAATATAAAAATGTCACGTTGATTTAAATGGTACTATTATCCACCCGAATGCTAGAAAGATCCCCATTGCATTGTGAAGCAATGCCCTGGAGACATCTCTAGAATTCAAGAGGTTAAAAGCTTTCTTTAAATCAATGGGGATATGGGGAATTTTCATTTGGCCCTATAATTGGCTTACTCCAATTATTCTTAGTATTAGTCTCTATGTGAGAATAAATTAAAGGGACATGCCATTTAACCTTAAATGCAAATGCATTGGATACCAATCTGGCACTCAGACGGTTAAAAATGCATTCTAATTTCTACCTGACTTTTACTAAAGGGATAGTGTTGCTTAATAATGTAACATCTTCTAATAACACCCCCACACACACTTAAGTTACAATCACCAGAAAATATTAATGGCCCTATGAATTTTTCCCTTGTGCTTTTGTTCAGGAGATACCAACTTCAATCAGTCCTGGATGCCGGACATGACAATTACTAGCAGGACAACAGGACACAAGCTCCACCCACTGCGCTTGGTAATCTTAACACTTTAACTAAGGCGTGATAAAAAGGTGATAAAGCGGAGATGACTTCTCCAGTTCCTATGTTATTCTATGGAGCCTATTCACTAAGATTTCTATAACTTTGGAGATCTTACTGCATAGGTGCCATAGAATAACATAGGAGCTGGAGAAGTGATAAACTAGAGAAGTCATCTCTGCTGTATCCCCTCTATCACTGCTTAGTGAATCCCCACCCCCATATTATTCTATGGAGCAATACACTAAGATTGCTAGAACTCTGGAGATCTTAGTGCATTGCCCCATAGAATAACATAGGAACTGGAGAAGTGATATCACTGGAGAAGTAATCTCTGCATTATCACCTCTTTATCACTCTGCACTACATAATCCCCAATGAATTTTACATCCTGCTGATGCTTAAAGGGATAGTAATGTTTCACAATAAAAGCAGCTCCAATTAATCTTCATAGTATTTGTCCCATGGAGAGCGTTTTTTGAATACTTTCAGAGATGTAGTTCAAGAGTAATTGAATGATAAAGTATCCCTTTCC
Source organism: Rhinophrynus dorsalis (assembly GCA_037306005.1). Classification (NCBI taxonomy): domain Eukaryota; kingdom Metazoa; phylum Chordata; class Amphibia; order Anura; family Rhinophrynidae; genus Rhinophrynus; species Rhinophrynus dorsalis. Next base: position 338,847,532 of record CM074723.1, on the reverse strand, counting down.
ACCCCTTTTACTGATGTAACACTGCTCAGCTCAGAACAGAAAGGTAGTGTCCAAGTGGATTGCAGAGAGGGACAATCTTCAATTAGCATAAGGGAAGAAACTGAAAACCCTGTCAATGGGTGCAGGACTTTCATTGTTCTCACAGTAAAAAGAGTGTCCCTTGTTGTGAGTTTTCTGGTCTGTGGACCAGATTCCACATCTGAGGGGAGGTGGCTTACACTAGGTAAAAGGGACGGGAGGGGGATACTTTATCATTCAGTTACTCTTGAACTACAACTCTGACAGTATTGTAATAACCCTCTCTATGTATTGCTTTGCACTGAATGCATTGAAAATATATCCCCTAATTTATATTAAGGTAAAATGTTTTATCATGATTGGTTGTTTACATGGAAACAATTCTCCTGCTTGTTTGCACAAAATTAGTTTGGTTTCTATTACAGATCTCAAAATCTGTTCATCTAATTCTCCTGTTTATGGAAATACCATATATGTGCAAGTTTTTCATGCATTTTGGCAAGTAAGGTGTTAACAATACAAAGTGTTCATCACATTTCCTAATCAGCAATAACTTTATTTTTATATGAATTATTCATGAATTTTATAATTTTTTCCATTTATGTATTTGAGGAGTATATCCTGTCAGGAACACACTGGGTGGTGGATTACAGAGAATTTTTAGTTTATTCAGTGACCTATTGACTCCTCTTTGTGTAACTGAATACATGATTTACAGCAAGGCCAAAGTGTTTTATTTATACAAACAAATTTAAAAACACAAATAATGAGGTTTAGACAAACATTAACCCCTTAAGGCTGTAGGATGTACATATACATCATGGGAAAACGTGCAATAAGGACTCATGAAGTATATGTACATAATGGCATTCATGGGTACTCATGTGGCTGCCTGCCATTTCGCCAAAATAAAAAAAAAATGCCCAGTGGTCCTTAAGTGCCTTAAGGGGTTAATGTGAGTTTTGTTTCTTTGGAGCAATGTGATACACTTCTATACACACCACACAGTCTAATCTCCTAAACACAGGGACACCAGGATGGGACAGAGGGATTTGGAGCTCAAAGAAGCACTGTCCCTCCTAACGAGTGACACTTGGGAGGTATAGACCTATGGGGATGTAGTTATTTCCAGGTTTGCTGTGCAGATCACAGAGAACTACAAAGCTGGATGATGTCTGTGACTTAGCCAGCGCTCATGGGGACTTCTCTTCTGCACTGGATAAACTCTCTAGCATTCAAGGGGTTAAAAATCTCTATTTAAATCAGTGAAAAATGTTATTTGTCCAATGTATTGCAGTTGGTTTGCCCCATAATTGTTCAAATTCTGATATCTTCATGAGCCTCACTGTCCTTACAGGAATGGCTGCTGCAGCCCTGCAGAAGGACACAGCTGACTCTCAACTCTATTTACTTTGTGATGAAACATAAGTAAAGAAATCCTAATCATCACCAGATTACTGCCTATGTAGACCTGAAGGATATTGACTTGTCACACTTTAGTTTATTTAAGGCAACTACTACATTTTTAATATGAATTGACTTATAACCAAGGAAACCGTGCATTCATAATAATAAGATCTCTGCAGATTTAGCAGACAAATAGCAAACACCCCGAATAATAAGTGTGATAACACTTGCCTCTTGGAGACTTTTTCCAATACACTAGATTGTGTTGGACAGGTCTCTACCATCCATTTGAGTAAACAACACTCTGCCTCCTTTGTAACGTTACATAATCTGCAAGTGCATGATGTCTTTACATACGTTTCTACACAACAGAAATGCTATTAAAAATAAAACTTTTAGATTTTAGATTATCCGGGAGGGCACCAAGGCCAGACTTACCAGGGAGGCAGGAGTGGTGCTGCATACACTGAAGCCAGCAGAAAAGGGCTCCAGGGACTTGGAGTGGTGACTCACTAGAGTGAAGCACAGGACTCGTGCTCCTGCTAGGCTAGCCACATTATAACTTTTGCTGGTCCCAGGATCACCAAATCACATGTCAAATGGGAGAGGTAAAAGAAAACACCATCATTGCTCTGGACTGTTTTCTTGCACATCCCTGTCTCCTCAATTGACTCCCACCCACTACACATTTTAACTGGCTGCCACAATTGACTATCACTGGGCATACTTCTTTTCCTGCCCCTACTTACATGAAGTAGACCTGTCTCCTTACTAGGACAGGGCAGGCACAGTGCAGCAAACAATGCATCACTTCCCTATAGAGAGCCAGAGAGGAGAGCTGCAAATATACACCAGGTAAACACACAGCAAAATATAAGTGGATAGATGGCTGGTGTTCACAAGATCTGAGCAGCCTATGCAGGACTGGAGTAGTGTGTACTGCATAACATATATTCTTATGTCTACTCTCACACGCTGATCTCCAATGACTACGTCTGTGTTCTGTAACTTCTCCTGAGAGTAGACATAAGAATATTGCACACCCGTTCAGTGTCTTCAACACAAGAGAAGGATGGAGAGAGACACCTGAGTCACAGAAAACTGACGAAGTAAAGGGCCGGTATGAGTGTCCCATAAACCATTGGTGTACATCCGAGCACAAAAAGTGGAAGTTGAGGAGAGAGACATCGGAGTCACAGATAGGTGACATAGCTACGGGGCAGTACGGACATCTTACAAACAAGCGTGGATCTCAGAAGAAACATTGAGATCACCATTCAGTCTCCATTATCAAGTTTAAGCTGCAACATACAGGAGAGTTTAACCTGTGAGTATTGCAGGGGTGGCGAGAGTTCAGGCTGATGCACACACGATTGACGGATGAGTTACGTAACTGTGAGCTCTTTTTTTTAAAGTATTTTCTGCAAATATAAGAACTTTTATAATATAACATCTATAGAGTTGGGAAATAAATATTTTCAAATGGATATCTAGAGGAATATCATCTATCCAACTGAACTCTAGTGCGTTTACTATACCAACATTTGAAGGAACTGACACATGTTCTTAACTAGAGTATATAACTATGGAGGTGCTAGCCCTCCAAAGTATTATTTTGTATTATTTTTTTATTTTTTATTATGTCTGGTATCTGACAGTATATTATATTGTATTTACTGAGATGATGGTGAATGGATATTCCCTTAATAGACATATGATCTAGATTGGGATTATCAATCATACAGTATCAGGGGCTATTATTGATTGTCAGCCTGTATTTATATGGTCAGTCTGAACACCAATTATTTGGATTGTTTTTTGTATTTTTTATATATTTTTATGCTGTTGATATTGTTAAATCACGTGTGATGTATGTTTAAATTTATTAATTTTGGTATCTACCTATATATGCACCGCTAGTACGGTGGGAGGGTCATCACTGTATTCCCTGGAGGATATTTTTAGGCCTACTAACACGGGAACAGTTTCTTGGGCTGGTGTCTTACTGGTTCGCGTGTGGGCTGGTGCTCCAATTAGACAGCACACTGGTTTATTCTGGGTGAGTTGGGAGTTTCCACATACGGGTGACCCCGTGTTCCGGTGTTTTGGACCATATTCTGCTTGTGTATTGGACTACTTGTGTCCATTTAGGGTGTATGAGATGTACTGAATTTTGGTGCGTATAACATTTTAATAAAATTGTGTATTTTAAATTTTACATTGTAGCAAGATTCTGAACTTATATATTTGGTGTTTTTTTCCTCCCAAGGGAGTAGAAGGTTTGTTGTAGCTGCCCTTGGTTTATGGGGTTGGACATACTGAGTACTCAGAAGCGCCACTGAATTTAGAGCACTATACAAAGAAAGAGGAAGATGGACATGTCCCCTGTATGGTCACATTGAGACTCTAAAAGGTCACTGTGGAAAAGAATAAAGAAATAATCACCATACGTGCCCAAACCAAAACATATGCACAGGAATGCCCAGGGGAAGGCATGGGTGTAGGTATAAGTGCAGATAAAAGTCTAGGCACAACTGTATGCACTAAGGGGTTTGCAGGCATCAAAGTACGTAAAACCATGGAGTTTATGCACCAGTTTGTGCTGCAGGGATCATACAATGTAGTACACACCCTGAAGAGTAGTCACTGGTATTGGATGCAAATGCCAGTGGAACTGAACTGGTGGATTCGTAACATTCACCCCATTGTGGAAAAGTAACCTTGACAGCATCACAAGAAGCCTACATATGATTTTAACCAGTCAAGAAAGTGAAACTGGCATTAACATATATTAATTTAAACCTGAAGCCTCTCATTTGTAGGTCATCTCATCTGATTATCAAAGATGCATACTGGGGTTGCATCGGAACCATTGCAGCTCTACAGAAATAATGAGTAACCTGTATCCTTCTAGAGCTCTTTGAACAGCTTTAGATTACGTAGAGCAAAGGTGACTCACCCGTACTCTAGGGCTGCAATGGATTCTATGCAGTCCTGCAGTATGCATCTTTCATAATCACAAAATAATAAAGGGATCAGGTATTAAGCCTACTCATTTCCTGTGGATTTTGTAGCAAACCTACAATTAATCTGTGAAAATATAAAATAATATAGAGATCTTCCACTGAAAATATAGGTCATGAGTATCGTTTTCTATCAGAAGACATTTACTGAAATAGCACAGCTTTACAACACTGAAGGGGGGGGGGTGTAAGAATCCACCAGTACCACTCATTTTACAAATCATGCATGTGCACTTTGGGTTATGTAAGACCGTGTATGATGACTTTAGAGAATTCCTGCATATGCACTCTGCCATCATTAAGACTTTAATGCCAGAAAGTCCTGAACACCTTAATTATACCATGCCTAGGAAAATGGACCAAATGATGGTGATTTCTGTTAAAGGGATAGTAATGTTTCATAATAAAAGCAGTTCTAATTAATAATCATAGTATTTGGGCCTTGGAGAGTGTTGTTTCAATTCTGTCAGAGTTGTAGTTCAAGAGTAATTGAATGATAAAGTATCCCCCTCCCACCCCTTCTACTGATGTAACACTGCTCAGCTTAGAGCAGCAGGGAGTGTCCAGGTAGGTTGCAGAGAGGGACAATCTTCAATTAAGATAAGGGAAAAAGCTGAAAAACCTGTCTGGGGGGCAGGGTTTTCATTGTTCTCACAGTAAGAATATCGACCCTTGATGTGAGCTGTCTGGTCTGTGGACTGGATTCCACATCTGAGGAGTGGGGGCTTACACTAGGTAAAAGGGATGGGAGGGGGAAACTGTATAATTCAATTACTTTTGAACTACAATGCTCACAGTAATGAAATAACACTGTCTATGGATCAAATACTATGAAAATTAATTGGAACTGCTATGTTTGTGAAACATTACTATCACTTTAAGCTTCATTAGTACATTAGGTTAAACAAGACACAAAGTACCATAATGTGAGAAAACACCCTTACACTGTTACAGTGTCCTCCCCTTGGTGCAAATGGCATAAATGGGAGGATATTCAGGGTAATTATCTTTGTTTAGCACCAGTAAATCAATACAATCACTTATTTTGGTAAGGAATACCCCAAACTGTAAAAAAGAGTGTCTGTAAACTGTTACAAAGCGACTAAAGGATATTTATAAACAATTAGTGACATTTTCATTCACCCCTTAAGGACTGGGAAATCTGGGGTGGATTGCACTTAAGGACTGGAGCAATTCTGGCCTTTTTGACTATGTCTTTGTTCAACAGTGTTTTCCCTCTATTTCAGATACACAAATTATATACTGTTTTTTCACACACACTTAGGGCTTTCTTTTGATACCAAGCTTATATGGCTAACCCACCATTTATTTTATTAAAATTAAAGAAAACTGTAAAAAAGTAAAAAAATGCCATTTTTATTTTTTCTCTTGTTATCATTTGGGCACAATGGGTTAAATGTTTATGGAGACAGCATGAAAGGTATGACCGGTCATTCATACCTACAAAATGGGCAGTTTTAAGTGGGCACTGTCTCCCTGGGGTGAAAATCCCCATGTCCCTCTTTCCCATCCTATTTTTCCACTTTTATATTGGTTAGAATTGGTGGTGTGTATAAGTGTATTGAATTGCTCCACAACAATCAAACTCCCATTATTTTTTATTTACACTTAGATTTGCTTTATAAATGCTATGTTTTAATAAAATATTTGCTCTGTTTGAAATGTATATAAAAAAAAATAATAAGTTGCTCTAAGCAGGTCAGAAAAGGACTTGCATCCAGCCTACCCCCAGCACCAGCACTGAAGGAGTTAATACCCCCAACTGTTGCATGATTTTATTTGACTATGAGTCTGCTCTTTGCTTCTCTCTCCCTTACTTTAATAGTAAGGAAGAGAGAGACAGAGAGCAGTCACAAAGGCAATGTGTAAGACACATTGCATTTGTGAATGAAAATACCGGCACATGTGAGCGCTCCTGGAGCGGTCACGTGTACCGGCAGAAGTGAGAAGTGCTGAGACTGAGCGCTCAGGTCCTGTAATGCTCAGTTTCAGCTTCAGCAGAATGATAGCAGCGCAATGATAGCGCTGCTATCATTTAACCCATGACGTGCCAGGACCATCATGGGTCCTTATAGGAATTCACCCATGACGGTCCTGGTACGTCATGGGTCGTTAAGAGGTTAAGTGCTAACTTCAGTCAGCCAACTTTTTTGAAAAGTGGATTAGAAACAGTCTTGTCCAAATAAGAATTGTTTTTTGTGAACGTATCTTTAAAATGTCCTTATTCCTTATTATGATCATTGGAATTTAAAACGTATTCTAGGTACATTTATAAATGTGGTAACCACAAAAGTAAGAACAGATCAGACATGGCCTTAATTATTTGGAGAAAATTCTGTGCTAAATTGTTGCAAATAGCGACATTTCTTTATAGATTTTCTGCACCACTTTTTCAAACTTCCTTACACCATTTTATAAAAAAACATTCTACACGGTGTTATATCCTCCTAAACTGTCCTTAATACTTTTGTATCTACCAGTGGCAATCTTACTGCCATTTTAATGCTTCTTTTCAATTAACTCCACTTTCATAAATCTCCCCCAATGTATATTAAAAGAAATTTGTTAATGAAGCAAAAATAAGAGGATTTTAGTCTTACCTTTTCTCTTAGTCCATACAGGTTACTGGTAACTTTGGGTAGGCGATCTGCCCCTTTAAGTAGACAGGAACAATTCTAGAAGTGAATGCAGGGGGTGGAGCCTACCTTCCCTCCTTGGCTGCAGCTAGCCAATCAGCTCCTGTAAGATTTGAGACACTATTGACTAGATAGTAGAAGGGAAAGACGACTCCTGTGAGCATGACCCCGAAGAACCCCCACGGTCTGCCACAGGAGAGCCAAGCATGGTCCCTTGTCAGGGTGGGAGACCAGTGACCTGTATGGACCAAGAGAAAAGGTTTTAACAGGTAAGACTAAAATCCTCTTTTCTCTGTCGTCCAATACAGTTTACTGGTAACTCTGGGATGTCCAACCATTGAGTTTCCCAGAGGTGGGAAGTAAGGCAAGGACCAGGTGTAAGGCCCCCAAAGTCACCAGGTCAGATATGAACCATCAGATTAGAGATAGCCCAACAAACAATAAAGTGTCAACGGACACTGAACAGGGGTAACAAAATCCCAACTGTTACACAGCACATTGAACTAGAGCCAGCGGGGCTCAAAAGTGAAGAAAGCACCAATAACCGAAGAAAATGCTAAACAGGCAAGATCTTCCTCCCAAAACTGGCGCCAGCCGATGCCAGCACATCAACACGGTAGTGCTTCGAAAAGGTGTGCACAGACAACCAAGTGGCAGCCTTGAACAGCTGATCAGCGGAGGCCTGATTCTTGTAAGCCCAAGCAGCCCCAACAGATCTAGTAGAATGAGCTGTGACCCGAAAGGGAACAGGCTTCTTTCTTAGCTTGTAAGCCTTACGAATAGTGGACTTGATCCAAGACGCAATAGTCACTTTGGATGCAGGTCTCCCTGCCCTGGGGCCTTCAGGAATGATGAACAGCGCATCAGACTGTGTAATGGACTCAGTGTGATGTACATAAAACTTAAGACAATGCACCACATCTAATAAGTGGAGATCCCTCTTCTTCTCAGTGGTAGAGTCAGGGCAGAAAGAAGGCACCACAATCTCCTGATTAATGTGGAACTCAGAGACCACCTTCAGGATCAAAATCCTGAGAAAGGTCCCTATCAGCACACCAAGAGAGAAAGGTCGACCAGACATGATGGTAGGCCTTAGAAGAAACAGGTCTGCAGGCACTAAGCATAGTAGCCACCACAATAGATGAAAAACATTTCTTCTTCAGTATTGAGGATTCAATTTCCAAGCCTTCAAAGCTAGACAATGAACATCCTACTTCCACAGGTAACCCTGTAGAAGAAGATCAGGATGGCAAGGGAGCCAGAATGGCTCCGCCACTGACAGATCCAGAAGCTCCAGAAACCAAGTCTGTCTAGGCCAGTACGGGGCAATCAGAATGACTGGACAGCACTCCAGTCTCAATTTCCATAACACCCTGTGCAACATGGGGAGGGGAGGAAAGATGTAAGCCAGAGGAAATAACCAAGGAATGGACATGGCATCCACTGCTAGAGCTAGAGGATCCCTCCAGCGACAGCAGCACATCGGAACCTTCTGGTTGTGTCTTGTCGCCATCAGGTTGATGCAGGGAAGACCCCACTTCTGAACAATGAGGGTGAACACCTCTGGGTGCAGTTCCCACTCTCCACTGTCCACCATGTGTCGACTGAGGAAGTCTGCCATGACGTTGTCTATGCCAGGAATGTGCACTGCGGATACGGCAGGAACATGTTCTTCTGCCCAGGACAAAATAGCCTTGGCCTCTAACCAAGTGGCGAGACTTCTTGTTCCACCCTGCTTGTTGATGTAAGCCACGGCCGTGGTGCAGATCTTCCTTCTTCAGATCACCATGTATTAAGAGGAAGCCTCAGTGGGCAACTCCTGGGGAAAGAACTTGAACCTAAGATTTTCCCTCAGGCAGGGGTGGGCTGGCCTGGGAGGCAAGGGGGCAATTGCCCCCTGGGCCAGTCATATGTCTGGGACAATGGGCCACTGCTGCTCCTGCTTGCTGCTATAAATGGAGCTCCACTAGTGATACCACAGAGCTTGCAATTGAAATTGAGCTACACAAATTATACCACAGAGCTGCAATCCAAATGGAGCTACATTACACCTATTTCCATTGTAAGCTCTATGATACCATTTGTTAGCTTTAGATAAATTGTAAGCTCTGTAGCATCACTAACGTAGCCCAATTTCAACTGTAAACCATGTGGTATCACTTGCCTTCACAATATTAATGGCCATTTTAAAATTAACAAAAGGGGTGGGCCTGGACAGTGGGAGCAAATGATAGTAGAAATGGGCCACTTAATTGTGTTTGCCCCCTGGGACACAAGTCGCCAGCCCTCCCCTGCCCCAGGGCTTAAGGTCCACAAAAGCACCTGGATACTGAGCTAGCCACATCTAAGGGCATTGTCAGTTATGATAATCCGCCTAATGGTGGTATTCCATTTCTAACAGAAAAATAAAAAATTAGCTAAAACTATAGCAGAACTGTTCACTTGAATGTATCTTCACCAAGGAACAAATCTTACTGGAGCTGATTGGCTAGCTGCAGCCAAGGAGGGAAGGTAGGCTCCACCCCCTGCACTCACTTGTAGAATTGTTCCTGCCTACTTAAAGGGGCGGATTGCCTACCCAAAGTTACCAGTAACCTGTATTGCACAACAGAAAAAAGCAGTTTTAGTGTTTAAATCTTAATACCAGGTATAACCTGTTCTTACCACAAGTAAATAGTGACAGCTATGAATTAAAAAAAAATATTTTCAGTTGCAAATTTCCTACAGATTTTCTCAGAATATTCTCAGATAGACATTTTTATAAACTGAACTTTACTTCTTTATAAATATGATCTAACTCTGAGAACTTTAGTGACAGTTCTTAAACATACACTGAGAATGCTATTTATACATCTTACCATAGTTCCTAATAGATTTCTTTGCACTGACTGTGAATATATTTGAAATGGAAATCATATACCCCTTAGACGTCTCTTCTCTAATGTAAACAAACCCACTTTGGTCTGAGATTTGTTTTGTCTCATATGGTGTAGTTGGTTTTGTCCAAAATTGCTCCATTTAATACAGCAGCCTCAATGTGATATTATCCATTATAAGGATAATGGCCTTCACAGTTTTGTTACATAGCCTTGTAATCAACGTCAGTGCTAAGCCATGCATGCTGTACTGTATATTCCCTAGTAGGAAATTCCAGAATCCCTTACCACTAATGATATTATGACTCACATCCCGCATCAAGATTCATCACTTATACTATTCAAGCACATAAAGATTAAATATCGCCTGAGGTCAAAGGCAGACAATTACACTTGTCAACTCATTTGGTGAAAACCCAATAAAAGAAAAATCTGATTTCATGTCCTCATTAAGATTAATCTTTCTTTCTAACTTAATCTCTCTTAGCTTTTCCTTGTCAGTCATAATGAACAAGAAGGTCAATGTTATTGATTTTTTTTAAAACTATCTATATACTGTAGAATGAACCATGAATGGAGCCTAACCCTGCAGCACTTTTAGTAGACCTTTCCAATTGATCTATCTATTCAGAGAAAATAGCATGGATACAGTAGCAGCTATGCAGTAATCGATCTAAAGCAGGTATTCTCATTGTTAGCCAATAGACCAAAGGGTACCAATGAGTAAGCACAGGATCGGTGTACCAATCATTGTGAATGATCTACTAGTGCTTAAAGGGGAACTATCACGCCAACTAAAGTCCACCCCACCTAATTAGGCATCTAGCAATAAGCTTATCAATCAAACTGTTATGTAGAATAAAGACTGCGTTAGTCAGAAAACCTTCCTTAGCCGACACTGAGGCCAGGCAACAGCGGTCTAAAGGCATCTGCATGCCTGTGCCGTCAGTAACTTCGGTACCTTAAGGTACCATGCAACACCTCCTAGAGGAGACTGGGACTAATGGCGCAGGAGCGCGGATGTCCGTAAGCAAAGATGTCTGCACTGTTGCCTGGCTGTCAATGTTGGCTGAGGTAGGTTTTTTGACTAACGCTGTCTTTATTCTACATACCAGTTTTATTGTTAAGCTTATCGCTAGATGCCTAATTAGGTGGGGTGGACTTTAGCTGGGGTGATTGTTTCCCTTTAAAATAATAATTATAGTGCAAACAGTGCCTTATGGGATAATTACAAATTCTCATTTAACCCCTTGAGTGCTAGGGATACCCATCCAGATTAATGGGAATTTTATTTATACCCTGTAGTGCAGTTGATTTGTCTAAAATTGCTCTATTTCTTTTAAGCCTCATAGTACGCAGAGCATAACACACCTCGAATATTATAACTTGCTTATAACTTAATCCTCTGAGTGCCAGAGAGACATGCAACACGTTACATCTCTGTCAATTAAAGGGGTAAAGAAGCAGTAAAATTTTTAATGAAAATTCAAAACAACTCTCCATAAAAAGTAACATAGTAATTAGGGATAGGCAAAAATTTTCGCCTCAAACTGAAATCGGGGAAAAATGGCACTTTCTGCTTGGCAAAAAATTTCCTGTGAAAAGTGCTTTTTTCTGCTTTTTCCCTGCTTTTTTTTTTCCCTAGCTCACTGCATTGATATAATTGGGTAGAAAAATATTTCTCCACCACATGAAAGTTTTCTACAGCCATATAAAAGGGTGTCAGGCTCTCACAGCAGCCATTCTGTGTTTGTGAGAGGAGACAACAGCATGTTTTTGAGCTAGAGAAGGTAGGCAAATAAAGCAGAATTGAAGCTTAGTTTAGGGAGTCATTTAGGTAGAACGTTAGTTCTCTGTATTAGAGGCACAATGGGGGAGAAGAAGGGAGGAAGGAGGTTGACCCAAAATACCCCAAAATTTGGTGTGACTGACTGGCAAGACACAGACAGCTGGGGTCCAAATTGCTTGCTGATTTTACTTTTATTGTCTTTGTGCTGGGGAAGTCTGGCAAAAGAAGTTGTTGATTTTGTTTTTTAGTTATATATATATTTTTTGGACTGTGATAAGATTGAGTGAACAACTTAAAAAAAAAAACATAAATAATTATACAAAAAAAGACAGCTGACTGGGAGCTCTGTGGCTGAGGCAGACTTGATAGACTGCAGACAATATTGAAAATTTTGTGGAGGGCCAAGGCAAGACATCCCACTCTATCAGTGTGTACTGTAGAGAGTAAAAACACACACAGTAATGTCTAGCAAATGCACAAGCGGGAGTGGGAAAGGTGGAGTAGTACAGGGATGTAGGAGTAAAGTGTTAGTACAAAAACTGACAGCAGCAATGGTTCCTGCATCATGTGCAATAAATGATGATGATCCCTCTCCTCCCAGGTGGATGTAGTTTGTCAAGGTCCCACCAATCACACCATGCAAGTCCCCCGCTACCACTGCCATAAACATCTGCCACATTGTAGGTTGTACTTTATTATTTTTAATCACTTGACATCATCATGAAGATGTGGAAGTGTCACTTAAGCAGGAAATAAGTGTTGGGCAAAAGACAAATGCACTCTGCATTCTAACACATTTTTCAAGGTATATGTTGCTGTTGGACTCCAACCTTTGACTTCCAGCTACTTATTCTCCAGCCCTCACAAGAAGTAACATTGTGCTGGGAAATGTTGCACCATATTAAACAAAGGAGAATAATGTGTTGGAATTGGTGAAAAATGTGTTGGAATAGGCACAAAATTTGTTGGAATAGGCAAAAAGGAGGAAAATTTTGCATTGGAGAAAAGGAGAAAACTTTTGCGAAAAAGAGAAAAATTGTCAGTTTTTCACAAAAAGTCATGCGGGAAATTTATCTCATGTTCCGCCCACCCCTAATAGTAACATAGTAAATTAGGTTGAAAAAAGACACAGCAAGTCTATCAAGTCCAACCTTTGCCTTATAACCCAGAGAAATGAGAATTATATAAGCGTTTGTGCTGCCAAATAAGTTAGTCCTTATCTGAATTCCCTGTTTTGCCTACTAATACACAGTATAACCCGGTATGTTCCCTCTTGAAATAAATGTTTGTGATTGTCTCTTAAATGTATCCATTGTACCTGCCATTACCACATCCCTGGGCAAGGAATTACACAATTTAACAGGCCTTATTGTAAATAAAACAAAAACTTCCTCTGTTGAAGTTGAAACCTCCTTTCCTCTAATCTCAAGGGGTTGACCCTGGTTATTTGATCAGGCCTTGGAGTGAGACAACACACAACACCACCTAGTGATCACTATAGATAAATGCAGTTTCATTAAATTAAAAAACAAGCATTTCCCAGAAGTGCCTATACCCAAGTTTTACACAGCAGTGTTAGCCCTACTACACCACCAGACATAAAAATGATGACATTACTGGAAAAGAACCAGGCTGATTCTTTGTCCTTTCAAGGCAACCATTTATGTGTTGCTATTTATTACACTTGATTTTTCTGTGTTTTGCAGCTTGGGGAGTTTGGCAAATAATTCCCTTTATTCTCAATGAGAAAGTGACAAAAAAAAAGAATTTCCAAGATAGTGTGAAAGTAGCAGAAGCTACTTCTCTTGTAGCTGTCACCACATGGGCATTGCACCAAATAAATCTACACTATATGCAAGCACAGCATCCTCATGGGAGAAAGGAAGGACAAAATTAACTACTAAATGGATAGACTATGACCATTTTAGGTCATATGTGAGCAGAATCCAGAGTTATTTACAATCTGATTTGCACCAAATAACAGCTTCTATAGAACAACTTCAATCAGGAAGTCACTGGGAGAAATCCAGCTTGTCTTGTATGCGTTCATGTAATGATATTTCTTAATTGTGGCATGTTAACCTTTTGAGTGCCAGAGATGTATTCAGTTAATTGGGTTGGATACCTCTCTGGCACTCAAGGGTTAAAAATCTCTTTTGGACTGATAAATGGACTAAGTGTTAATATTTCAAAGATCTCAGGGTCAGCCCATTTTGAAAGTTCCCAGGTATGGTTAAATACACTTAAATACACTGTACTTCTTGCTAGCATTTATAAAACTTCTCTATTTATTTTCTGAGGCTTAAAATCTAGTCTTATATATGTTCTGAGGAAACAGCCATTCCTATCTTTTCCAGAGCTCCATGGCTCCAGTCTAGAATCCAGGATTATCTGTAAATGGGGTGGGGATAAGACCCATCCTTTCCCAACACAAGAGCAGAAGGCACTAATCACAGTCAATTAACTGACTTTAGGGGGTAGATTTAAAGGCAGGCGTTAGGCAAAAAAAACACCACTGGATGTTTTAAAGTGTAGTAAGCCATTCAAAGGTCCATGTAATGAACTGCTAACGGCAGTTCAGCAAGTAATACGGCCGCTACACAAAACTGTGTTTTGGCCCATTAAAAAAAAAAAAAAAAAAAACGCTCCAATTTGCCATTTAATGGACTGCATTAGCTGAAAAAATCCGATAAGGGACTCATTTACCTCATAAAACTTAAGAACTGGTTTGTTTAGCCGTAAAGTCCCTTATCTGATCTTTTTACCGCTAAAGCAGCTGTTAGCTGGCAAAAAACCCCAAAGTCCTCAGTGGATGTATTGATATGGGGCCCTAAGTCCCACATCAATACATCCAAAGTGCCTAAAACGTGTCCAGAGTTAGTGGGATTAACCCTATGAGTGCCAGTGGGGTATAATTACCCTGTTGGCATTCATAGGGTTAACCCGACTAAGTAAAGCAACATTGCATTAACACTTACCATTAATCCTGATGTCCAGCGGAGTCCACAGCTTCCTGGTCATCTTCTGTCCTTCTCTTCAGTCTTCCTTTCCTTCTGTCTTCTCTTCTTTTTTCTGCCTTATCGTCAGTCTTCTTTCTTCTCTTTCTTCTGTCTGTATAAGAAAATAAATATTAAAAACCAAGCATGAACAAAGACATTGTTTAAACCGTTGAGTGGCAGAAGGGTACGCAACGCATTGCAAAGCAATGGGTTGCATACCACACTGGCACTCAAAGGGTTAAACAGTATTGTGCCATGAATATTCCTCACATTAAATGCCTGTATATAATGCCGAAATATATAATCATGCCATGAAGAAATAGTATCCATATACACAGAAATAAATGTCATGCATTAATGCTAAGTAAATGTACTTAGCTGAATTCTTCATTTCTCCACTGCTTGGAGTGGCCGCGAGGGTGGCGGCAGCGGAGACACAGATAACCAACACAGCCCCCTTCAGTCCTGTGAGGGACAATGCCCGTAACACATTAAGGGCGTTGGAAGTGAGCCTGCCTTTATATATGGGCAGGCTCACTTCCATTTCCCTCACAGCCATTGGCTGGGATGTTCTTACATCCCAGCTAATCAGAGTAAAGAACAGCCGCTCAAATCTGATTGGCTGGGATGTGAGTAAAAACATACCAGCCAATGGCTGTGAGGGAAATGGAAGTGAGTCTGCTCATATATAAAGGCAGGCTCACTTCCAATTCCCTCAGTGTGTTATGGGCATCGGCCCGTACAGGACTGAAGGGGGCTGTGTTGGTCATCTGTGTCTCTGCTGCCACTGCCCTCGCGGCCGCTCCAAGCGGCGAAGACATGAAGAATTTAGCTAAGTACATTTACTTAGCATTAATGCATGACATTTATTCCTGTGTATATGGATACTGTTTCTTCTTGGCATGATTATATATTTTGGCATTATATAGAGGCATTTAATGTGAGGAATATTCATGGCGCAATACGATTTAACAATTTGAGTGCTTTGCAATACGTTGCGTACCCTTCTGCCACTCAAAGGGTTAAACAATGTCTTCCTTCATGCTTGGTATTTAATCTTTTATTTTCTTTTACAGACAGAAGAAAGAGAAGAAAGAAAACTGAAGAGAAGGCAGAAGAAAGAAGAGAAGACAGAGGGACAGTGGATGACAGGTAAGTGTAACATGGATCAGTTAACGATCGGTGCTTGGCAGTATGTAGGGCACCGATAGTTAATTGTTTTTTACTGTGAAGTTCCCAATATCGCTGCTCTTAGCGGCCTTTTGGGAACTTAACTCACAAAACGGACGTTTAGTCACAAAACCGTTTCTGTGGCTTAATGTCCTTTGTGATTTTAGCTGGTAGGGCCTCTGAATACCACGTTAGAGATGTTAGTTTTTCAGCCGGTATTCACTTTGGCCCTACTGGCTATCTTAACGCGTGCCTTTAAATCTACCCCTAGGTCTCATCTCTCAATATAATCAGCACAAACAATATTAACTAAACACAATTTTCACATCTGTTAGACAGCAAGTTCAGAATTATATTTTAGGTATGTAACATGGATAATTAATGTTTACATATGCTAGCTGTAAGTATGTGATATTTAAAATTATTCTATTTAATTTTTTGTTGTTGTTTTCCTAACTTCTTAACAACCAGCAGTTGGGGTGTCTGAGAGTGGTCAATTTCAGACCCTGTTTTTACTTATGACTCTCCCACAGGAGCGATGTAAGTAAAAAGTATGTGACAGGACCATCACCAGTCCTTCAGGAAAAAAAAATACTGGCAGTCCTTGCATGTCACCGGTCATTAAGGGGTTAAAGCCATGCAAATAGATTGAATGCTAGAGCGGTATATCATACCTTACACTTTCAAATGGCCAAAGAGGGACACTTTGGGGGTTATTCACTAAGGTGTGATAAAGAGGTGATAAAGTGGAGATGACTTCTCCATTGATATCACTTCTCCAGTTCCTATGTTCTATAGAGCCTATGCATTAACATTTCTTAAAGTGAAAGTAATGTTTCACAAAAACAGCAGCTCCAATTAATCTTCATAGTATTTGAGCCATAGAGAGTGTTATTTCATTACTGTGAGTGTTGTAGTTGAAGAGTAAATGAATGATAACATTTCCCCCTCCCACCCCTTTTACCTAGTGTAAGATCCCACTCCTCAGATGTGGAATCCAGTCCAAAGACCAGACAGCTCACACCAAGGGTCAAAATTCTTACTGTGAGAACAATGAAAGCCCTGCCCCCCTTGAAAGGTTTTTCAGCCTTTTCCCTTATCTTAATTGAAGATTGTCCCTCCCTGCAATCTACCTGGGCACCTCCCTTCTGGTCTGAGGTGAGCAGTGTTATATCAGTAAAAGGGGCGGGAGAAGGATACTTTATCATTCAATTACTCTTGAACTACAACTCTGACAGAATTGAAATAACACTCTCCATGGCCCAAATACTATGAAGATTAATCAGAGCTGCTTTTATTATGAAATATTACTATCCGTTTCAGTTTTGAAGATCTTAGTGTATTGGCTCCATAGATTAACATAGGAACTGGAGAATTTATATCACTGGAGAAGTCTTCTCCACTTTATCACCTCGTTATCACGCCTTAGTGATTAACCTCCTTTGTTTCAAGTGGTGTTGCTTAGGGCGCCAGCCACTGGTAGGTCGGGCATTACCAATCATTTTTAGGTTATTTCATGACCTACTGAGACCCTTTGTGTAACTGAATAAATGATTTATAGCAAGACCTAAATATATTATTTATACAGAATAATTTAAAAACACAGAAACTAATGTTTAAACAAATATTAATGTGAGCTTTATGTGATACACCTATATACAAACCACACAGTCTGATCTCCTAGAAAGAGGGACACCAGAGTGGGAAAGAGGGACAGAGGGATTTGGGTCTGAAAGATGGACTGTCCGTCCTATAGAGGAGCACTTGGGATGTATGGTACATTGTACACCCCTGCCTGTACTCAAATTACTCTGTGCATAACAGAAAAGTATAGTCGTTCTGGGGCAAACCAACTGCACTATAAGGGACAAATGAAAATAATAATTTGTATTGGGCATTTAACCTGTTTAATGCTAGAGAGGTCTCCATTGCATTATAAAACATTCCCCATTTATATCAATAAGACATTTGAGATTTTTTTGAGTGCCCTTATAGTGTAGTTGCTTTTATCCAGGATTAATTTACTTTTCTTTTGTGCATAGGGCCGAAAGGATTAAAGTCTTTTCCACGTAACCACTTGTGGTATATTTTGTTGATAACTGGGAAAGATACTCAATCAATGTAAATTGTCTCTATTCAAGATTATTTTTGATTTATTATTCAATAAATCTTAGCAGATTCATACCAGCTATTGACAGCATAAACCTGCATAATTTATAGTTCTCCTGCAGTGGATTTATTCAAAGGTTAAGATCATCTGATTCACGGCTACCTCTCATTCGCCTTTGGAGAGTATTGTCATTTGTTATAAATTGCAGGAAGCAAAACCAAAGTATATATCCAGCTATATATAAAATACACATTTCAAGACACTATCACCTGAAAAAACTTGTGTGATTTTGAAAGAGCTCTGTTAGCCATTTTTATTTAGAAAATTAGTTTTGGCATTATTTAGATTTTCTAGATTATACAAAGTAAGGCATGCCATGCAATCACCTTCCTGTCCTTGCCCTACATTTCCTCCCCCATTCACTGATACTACTCATTAATGCACTGAAAGCGGTATGTAACAGTGATAAATACATTTTTGAGTTATTGCCATTCATACCTCGGGCTAATTAAGGCATGCCATGCCGGAGCTTCCTGTCTTAGCCCTACATTACCTCCCCTGCTCACAGACACTTAGGCCTTGAATCAGTTGAAATTCAAAATGCCAATGAGATTGCTCCAGCTTACAGACAGACAGGCTCCATCATAAGAGGAGGCTGGGTAGTGGGAAGGGAACAGAGGCAGTGTGGCAAACTTCAGCAAGAACAGTCTATGCAGAAGTGGGGTGCAGGGAACTCTGTAAACAATAATTTTAGCCCAAATAGCGTTTTAAAAAAATAAATAAATAACGTTTTAAACATTTTTGCTATATACTCTAACTAATAGGCCTAACTTGTATAGGGGTGAGAGATCCCCTTTTAACACCTGAAAAACTAGAGCTACTCTTTTCTAACCCTAACACATTTTAACCTCCTGACTCAGGAATTGAAGGGGAAAAAACCTGGAAAAAAGTGCCCTAAGCCTCATATTAATACATCCAAAGTACTGAAAAAATGTATGAAATAGAAGAAAAATTAACCCTATGAGTGCCAGTGGGGTATGTAACACATTGCACAGCGTTGTATACCCCACTCGCACACACAGGATTAATCCGACTAAAGTTAACAACATCTCCTGAAAAGACACACCTGTAATCCTGATATCCAGCAGGGTCTTCAGCACCCTGGTCAGCTGCTGTCAGTCTTCTTCTTTTATATTCTATCTTCCATCCTCTTCTTTCTCCTTATCTTCTGTCATCTACACTTCTTCTTTGTCCAAAAGATGTCACTGAAAAAAAAAATTCCAAATTAAAGATGCTCACAACAATCATGCATCAAAGATATGCTGGTCTTCAACCTTGGAGTTCCAGAGGGGTATACAATGCATTGGGTTAAAAGAATTCTGGCAGTCAAATAAGTAAGTCCATAAATGCGTCCATTCCAAGAAGTATGTCCATTAATTCTGGCAGTCCAGGAAGTAAGTGCAATAATGCTGGCAGTCCAAGAGTTAAAAGTTTGCTGCACCAGTAATTCTGTGGAAAAATTGAACAGAGACTGGCTTTTATATAGTCAGTCTCTGTTCAAAATAGTTCCCATGCTACTATTGGCTGGGATGTGTGCATAGGCACATCCCAGCCAGTCAGCTTCTAGCAGGGGCATGATGAAACCCCCTAGAAGCTGATTGGCTGGGAGGTGTGTAAGAGACCATAAAAAAGTCACAGAATGGCTCGGGCAACGGCCTGAGAGGTACCTTTGGAGGGGAAGTTTCACTACATTCCAGCCACCGGCAGTAGCAGCAACAACAAACTTTTAACTCTCGGACTGCCAGCATTATTGCACTTTCTGCTTGGACTGCCAGAATTAATGGACTCGCTTCTTGGACTGGACACATGTATGTATTCATTTACAGACTTATTATTAGACTACCAGCATTCTTTTAACTCTTGGAATGCCAGAGGGGGTATGCAACGCATTGCTCTGCAATGCATTGTGTACCCCCTTTGCACACCAAGGGTTAAGGCCAGCATATCTTTGATGCATAATTTTAGTGGGCATCTTTAATTTGGAGAGTTTTTATTTTTTTTCAGTGACATATTTTGGACAATGAAGAAGATTAAAAGACAAAAGATAAAAAGAATGAAGATGAGAGAAGAAGACTTGCAGTGGATTACAGGTAAGTGTTATACAGCTATGGGGTATAGGTGTTAGGATAATGTTAGGGCTTGTATTGTTTCACTTTATTGGTAGGGCTAATGTAAGGGGGGTAATGTAGGTTTAGTGTTTGAGCTCATGCTCGGTCCCTGACAGTGTCTCAAGCACCGAGCGTTAGCCGTTTTCCTTTTTGGGGTGAATTTTGGGAGCAAAAAACACACAACGTTCTGTTGTTAGGGCAATTGAATACCGATGGAGACACAGTGAGTGTACTGGTGTATATCCATTTTGACCCTACTGACATTTTAATGGGCCAAATTGAATCAAGGACTTAATCTTTAGGTGTCAGTGAATGAGGGAAGTAATGCAGGGCTAAGACAGGAAGTACCCTAATTTGCATAATCTATAAACTCAAAAACTATCTTCATAAGGAAAAAATGGCTAATACAGCATATACGTATGCCACTACTATCAAAAAGTGCTACAGTGAAACTCAGCGCCATCAATAGTGAAAACTGCTGCAGCCAGACTCACTCCTGTGAAAATTGCTGCGAGACTCACCACCATAGATGTTCAGTGACTCCCCTACATCCTTGATGCTCTGCCTCCAACAGACAATGCCATGCAGCATTCACTAGTATACTATATATTAGTTGCTTTTGATACTCTTGTAATTCACAGCTAGTTGTTTCAGTACATAGTATGATTAAGGCTGTTGTTTGAAGAACTCATAGGAAACTATACTTTGCTTCAAGGAACTTGACTCATAGGATCCTAAATATTATGCAAAAAGAAAACACAGTAGAGGAACCATTGTTAAGTGTAGTATAGTTAATAATCAAATAACCAAAATAAAAAGACAAAATGTGCGCTCACAAGACCCAAAATGGGTATACCGTGTCTCAGGGTCCTAAAGTCCCAGTAGTCATTATGATGCTGTGTCCTCCTTCTCTGGAATTTCTGCAGACGAGCCACAACTAACTCATTAATATTGTACCTCTCCTCTCCTAATAAACTCCAGTCATCCAAAGCCACTGTGGTCACTGCCATGTTCTGGTGACCACACTAGTAGATTTCTTGTGCAAGTGGTACAGTGTGATTAATATATACAAAAATTGCATATAAATATGTGCAACAACAATAAATCTATATCACATAACAACTTAAACATTTTAGAATCCACACAGGAGTGCCATTACTTGTTACTGGATTTATATATATACTAGTTACAAAGCCCGTATACACGGGCTGATCCGGAGCGGGAATCTCCGGATGGCTCACAGTCTGTCTGTGCTTCCGGCTCCGGGGCACACATATATATATATATATATATAGATATTGGTGATTTTTTAAAAATTTGATCTCTATGGCGTAGTTGATTTGCTCCAGAATTACACCGCTTTAGCCTATTGAATGTTACCCTAACAAATGCAGTGAAGACATTCTGAACATGCAAATAATACAGCCAGTTAGGTTGTCCTAATCCTGCAGTACAGTACAGTAGATGTCCCCTCTGGCATACTCCAATCACTTTCTCCCAAGGGACTAATTAGATCAGACTGTGACATAAGGTGTTTCAGAGAAGCAAATGACAGAAATAGTAAGTGTGTCATACGTACTTAAACAGCTTGGACAGATATTCCAAGGATGATAATGTGTATGGAAAACATTTTTGACTTTTCTCAATTATTTGCACTTTTCTAAAACTTCTCTCTTCTACACCAGAGAATTAACTTGCTTTTCTTATTATAGAAACAGCAGAGTTGTGATTCTGAGCCTTGTTTCAGGTGTGTTAGTAACTGTTGTTATAGGCATAACACCAGATGCATACTTTGCAACATTTCAAACGTCCAAAGAAGAACACTTTGTTTCAAATGGTGTTGCTGGGGGAGTGGCTGGTGGACAGGGCATTACCAAGAATTTTTAGGTTATTTCATGATCTATTGACACCTCTTTGTGTAACTAAATAAATGATTTATAGGAAGACCAAAGTATTTTATTTATACAGAATAATTTATAAACATAGATACCAAAGTTTAAACAAACATTAATGTGAATTTTATTGCTGTGGAGCAATCTGATACACTTATAAACACACAACATATTCTGATTGCCTGAAAAAGAGGGACATCATGGTTTTCAAGAGGGATTTGGGTCTCAAAGAGGGACTGTCCTGATTAAAGAAGGACACTTGGGATGTATGCAGACACCCTTAATACTTGTTTGTAGGACTATAATGGGATCGGAACTGGTGATTCACTTTGTACTGCAGTAGCTTCTGGAGTGCTGCATAACTTCTGTTATAAGAGGTATATGGAATATGGGAACTATTCATTAGAGCAGACTTGCCACCTTAACACAATTTTAGTTTGTTTTACTGAGAATTAAAATCTGCTTATTTGTTGCACTGGCCATTATTCCTGTAAAAGAAAATGTTTTTGTGAATTTAACCTTTCTTGTGTTCTGGCACAATATGCTAATTCCACATAAATTTGTGTTTGAGGGTAACAGGTCCTGGCAAGGATTTCCATTCCTGCTGAACGAGGACTCAATAGGACTTCACAGTCAGCATGGATGCCAGAGGGAGCTGGGTTTGGTCAAGCACGCATGGATTTTTCCCTACATCTGGGAGGTGGCTGGTGGTCTTCAACAGCTGCTCAGTGCTCTACAGCAATAAGTTGTCCTTCAGTTTCCTTTGCAGATAGAATGCTAGACTCCAGGGTGGTCCACCAGGATTCAAAGGAAAAGCCTTTATTCCACTTCTATCAGTCTCTCCTCTTTATTCCAGGGTGGAAGGGGGTCATATTTAGGTAATTCTGTGGTTTTGAGTCAGGAGGCGTTGGGTGCTTTAGGACATGTCTCAGGGTTGATGCTGGTTTCTAATCCTGTCCCTCTTGTCCCTTTGGGGTGTTGTAGGTGGAGTGTGGAGCATAGTAAATATCTTGGGTGGGCCCCCTTGGTGCATTTTTAAGGACAGGCTTCTTGACAATGATGAGAAGGACTATCGTAAATTGGAGGAGGAGGATGAGCATAAGCAGTCTAGAAAGATCCCTAAGGTTTTTAGCAATTGGATTTCTGCTTTTGCTGTTTTGGCTAGTATTATTTGGGAACTTATTTGCTGTTTTCTCAAAATACTATAACTCTTCTAATGTCACACTGCCTCGATCACAACTCATGTCAGTCACCTATCAATCAAACTATTTGTATTTTTTGTTTATTAACTGTCCCTATTCCTATCACTGTCAACAAAATAAAAAAACATGCTCCCTGTTCAACTGCTTCTTTCCCCAGATTCCCCTAACACAGAGAAAATAACAGCCAAATCAGGAAGGAACTTGGATATTAGCTGCCTGTGTCTTCTCAGTCAGTCACACAAAATTTTGGGGTTAAATTTCCTTTTCTCTCTTGTCTCACCCCCAGACTTCCCTAACAAAGATAATAACAGGTATAGCAGGAAGGAACTTGAATAACAGCTGCCTGTGTGTGTCTTCCCAGCCACACATAATTTGGGGGGTTTTGGCTTATATCTTCTTTGCTCCCCTCTCACACCCCAGAATCCCGTAACATAGAGTACAGCCAGCTGGAAAGAACCTGGATCACAACTGCCTGTATATTCCCAGCCACTGAAAATAGTGGGGTATTTGGGTCAAATCTCCTTTGCTCCCTTAACCCACCCCAGCCTCCCCTAGACAGAGATAACAGCAAGATCAAGAAGGAACTTGGATCACAGGTGTCGATCTCAGGCAACTAAGATTTGGGGGTATTTTTGGTCAATCTCTTTTTTCCCCTTCACACTCCCCAGAGTAGAATGTTCTTGACTGACCAGGTCAGTCACCCAACCTGAATCCAACTGAACATGAGTTTCACTTACGGAGGACAAGACTGAAGGGAAGAATGCCCCAAAACAAACAAGAATTGTAGATGGCTGCAATACAGGCCTGGCAGAGCTTTGCCATAAAAAATACACATCATCTGGTGATATGAATGGGTCATAGACTTCAGACAATCATCCAATGCAAAGAATATACAACAAAGTACTAAATTTGACAAATTAATATTATTTGTCCAAATAATTTTGGTTCCCTAAAATGGAGGTATTATGTATAAAAAGGGATGTAATTCCTACACGGTTCATGGTGTATTGATGTCAATACCCTCAAATCAAAGCTGACAGTCTGCACTGTATTCTCTTAGTCATTATTTAATTTCAAATCCAATGTGTTGGAATACAGACCTGTGTCATTGTAAAAATACTTATGGACTGTACTGTATAACACATTATCTCAGTGTACCTTGGCATCAGTGCTGCTAGTTACCCTTGTGCTATTTCACTGCTCTGTCTGGTGGTCACGGGTGCAGGCGCACATTTCTGTCTCTGAAAGTGGCACTTGTTTATACGCACACATTCAATTTGTCTAATTGATTCTTGCCTCCGTGTAGGCCTATATTAACTTCCCAGGACCTAAGGTCAGTTGTACTTACGTGGTGTTCCTGTGATTACTTGTTAAATTTGCTCCTTGTTGTGACCCTGGTTTGGCTTCCATTCTCGCTCCGTGTATGACCCTGGCCTGTCTGACCATCCACACCGCTTCTGACCTGTGGCTCTAGTTATCTCTCGTTCTGTGTATGACCCTGGCTTGTCTGACTATCCAAACCGCTCCTGACTTGTGGCTCTGGCTGACTACTCGCTCCGTGTATGACTATCACAGTGCCAGTGATACTAGTGGCAGGGCAACATTGTTACTTCCAGGTCTCTCCTTGCACAGTTCTTATTGGCCATTGGATTCTGGATCCTTCCAGGGCTAGCCTTTTTATACCGGCTCCTGTCATTCTTTCAGCACCCTTTCGTGGGTTTGAGTTGCTGCATGTTCCTGCTCTGTGTATGACCCGGCTCACCTGACTTCGCTCCTGTGGCTCCTGTGTTTTTGCTTGCTGTTGCTGACTAGGACTGGCTGACTACCTCCGTGTGTACCGACCTGGCTTTGTCTGAGAACCCTCTTCTGTTGCTGACTAGGACTGGCTGACTACCTCCGTGTATACTGACCTGGCTTTGGCTGAGAACCTGCTTCCGTTGCTGTCTAGGACTGGCTGACTACCTCCGTGTGTACCAATCTGGCATTCTGATCCTTCTGTGTGCGTACCCTGAGCCCGTTACTCTCACTCTAGTTACTCAGCGACTTCTGCTACAGCGCCTGATTGGTCTTTCACTCCCTAGATCACCTGGAAGACTGAGTTGCGAGTAGCTCCGGTCACTTGCCAGTATCCTACTGTGTTGCCTCTGCTATCCCTAGAGTTCTAGGGACTCGGTCACTTGCCAGTGTCCTATCTGGGTTGCTTCTGCTATCCCTAGTGTTCTAGGGACTCTGTCCTTTGCCAGTGTCTTATCTGTGCTGCCTCCACTATCCCTAGCGTTTTAGGGATTCGTTCACTTGCTAGTGTCCTATCTGAGTTGCCTCCGCTATCCCTAGCGTTCTAGGGATTTGTCCTGCAGTTACCTGCCGCTATTCTTGGTGTGCCTTCCCATGGTTTGGTACTGTTGTAGTTTACTCTGTTCCAGTATCCAGTCATCGGATCAAGCCTACTTAGTTCATTTTGTATTGCTTCTTGCATATCATTTCTGTTCAACCTGACCTGTGCCAGATTTGGGAAGTACCATGGTACTATCTTTGTCTGGGCCTGAGTAGGGTGATCCTGCCTTGCTGATTATTTATTTTCAATAAAGCTGATCTTAACCTTGCCTAATTTGCCTGAGTGTTCTTACAAAACCGTGACAATGACCCCGGCTTGTCTTGTCTGACTATCAACTCCAGTTCTGAACTGTGGCTCTGGCTGACTACTTGCTCCGTGCATGACCCCAGCTTGCCTGACTATCCACACTGGTTCTGACCTGTGGCTCTGGTTGACTACTCGCTCCATGTATAACCCCGGCTTGTCTGACTATCCACGCCATTCTGAACTGTGGCTCTGGCTGACTCCTCGCTCTGTGTTAACCTTGGTTTGTTTGACTATCCACCCCGGTTCTGAACTGTGGCTCTGGCTGTCTACTCGCTCCGTGTACCCTATACTCATTGGGCTATTTGCATTAGCGGTACTGTGGCTTGTGCTGTCCTCTCCGTTCGTCACTGTACCCATTCTGTACTGTGCGGTAATACTCTGATTCCGTTGGGCGCCTTATACATCCTTGGGAGATAGAACCATAGGCTGTTTCTCTACTCCTCTTTGAGTAGTACAGGCCTTGGCTCAGTATCAGTCTGGGTAGTGGACTGTGGCCTGTCCATTTCATGTTCTGGGGCTTTGCTGGGGAATTACTATTATTGTGTATCTTTAATAAAGGTGGTTTTACTTCAATATACCTGTGTCTGACCTTCATTTATACTGGTTACCGTGACACACATTTTGTTATAAAAGAGAAACCAATTCTAAAGTTCAGGTAATCAATTAGAAAAGAACATTCTTAGTCCCACATATATAACATAGGGATGTTAATTATTTCTTGGTGGATATTATTTTCATAACATTTATATTCCAAACAATTATACTACATGCCAATTAAATAATATATTTATCTTGTTAGAGAATAGCATTTTCTATGGGCCATTAATATATGTTGGATAGGGAACTTTACTGTAATATCACACTTATCTGTTAAATCCCATTAGAGGTGGTAGGTAGTGTTCCCTGTAAAGATGAGTAACCCTGCGCTGAGATAATTTTATAATTATAACTGGGCAGTGCTTCATGATGAATTTGCTATTCTAATGCACAGTACTGCATAAGCAATAATCACCATCATCCTCCCCACTGCCTAGAGGAGAATAGGGCCCACCTAGCCACCACAATTGTTAACTCAGTGGGCTGACACCCTCCTTTTCAGTCAGCAGAGAAGAATAAGGTATTGGCTTGAAGTCTTAATACGGCCTCTGGAATCATCAGCCATCTCTTACATTCCCAACAATAGAAAATGCTTCTCGTTTAGCACAGGTTTTGTGTAAAAAAGGGTGGCTTGGTGCCTTAGTACTTACATTCCTTCTGATTCTCTTCCCTGTTTTTGTTCTCTATGGTTTTTGTACCTTCTACTATTTGCAGACATTTGTAAGACATTTCACATGGTACCTAGTGAGCAGTCTGGGAAGAGATACCTGTATTTCCCAGTGTTTTTGGCATACTACCATAGGTGTTTTAAATAATAACACCTCAACTTAATCACCCCTCACTTACATTACTATGAGCAGAAAATTCTAATACCACCACTGAATTTTGCCTGAAGTTCTGGATGTCATGTCCATGGAGGTGGACATGACAGTCATTAGCCGACCACAAGACCTCCATGCTGCTTACCATATGTGGTAATCGTAATACTTTAAGGATCAGAAGGGTTGAAACACATTGCTTCACACCAGTCTGGTCCTGAGAGGGTTAAATAGGATCATACACTCTGCCTGCTTCAGTCTGAAAACACTGCATGCAGCTATCATGTCTGTCTCCTAGCACATTAAATGCAGGACTGATTAAATATGTTATCTCGCCAACAAAGGCATCAGCAGCATCAGTACAACACTCTTAGGGTCCATTATGATTTTCTGGCCATCATAATGAAAGTGTATGATTGTGTGGGGGTTTTAATAAGGAGGTATTATTTCGCCTATAAAACACTGGTCGGCCCTGAGCAAAATACAAACTAGCAGGCTCCCTAACCCCTTGGATGTTACAGTGGGTCCCAATGCATTGCTATCCTCTATGTTGAAGACCTCTTTAGCATCCAGTGGGTTAAATAAAAACTACACCTGGATCCTTTCTTACTGAAAGCGAGTAGTCTAGCTTATAGTAGCTCCACAAAATATTGAGATTGCAACAGAATGTTGTGTGCTTTGACCTAGGTTCACACTGCACTAAATGCGTATAATATTGCAGCTTGTGAAATTGCTGACCTTTTTTAAAGGTATAGCAATATTTCACAATAAAAACAGCTCCAATTAATCTTCACAGTATTTGGGCCATGGAGAGTGTTATTTCAATACTGTCAGAGTTGTAGTTCTTTTACTGATGTCACACTGTTCACCTCAGAACAGAAAGGTGGTGTCCAGATGGCTTGCAGTGATTGACAATGTTCAATTAGCATAAGGGAAAAACCTGTCAAGGGGGGCAGGGTTTTCATTGTTCTCACAGTAAGAAGAGTGTCCCTTGCTGTGAGTTTTCTGGTCTGTGGACCAGATTCCATATCTGAGGAGTGGGGGCTTACACTAGGTAAAAGAGGCGGGAGGGGGATACTTTATCATTCAATTACTCTTGAACTACAGCTCTGACAGTATTGAAATAACACTCTCTATGGCTCAAATACTATAAAAATTATTCTGAGCTGCTGTTTTTGTGAAACACTACTATCCCTTTAAAGTTGAATTTAAAACAATGGGAGTGTGGTGAATTTGGCTTCACATGTCAAACAGACCGTATTGTGTTGTTCTGTTCATCAGTAAGAGGGAGATCCAGATGAGGTTCCAATGATGGAAGCTTCTATTGGTGAGTGCTAAGTAGATGCCTAATTGTACCATTCATGAAGTGACACTTTTTCTACACGTAGCAGACACTACTGAGCTGTTGTAGGGAATGGTGCAATGTTTTTTTTTCTTCCCTTGGATCAGTGCTTTCATGTCGAGGCTAATGTACTAAGGAGAAAAAGCAGCAATTTTGGAGCAAACCAACTGTACCACAAGGAAGATATACAGATTTCTCTTGAGTTAAAGGGGGCTTTTAACCAATTGCATGTTACAGAGATCCCAAATTGTTGAATCTGAGACTTCCATAGCATTCAAGGGGTTAAGACTCTGATTTAAAACAATTTGATTTGTTTTTATTTTCCTCTATGGCGCAGTTGGTTTGCCCCAAATGTATTCGTTCTTCTTAGTATCTCAGCCTCAACAGTACATAAGGCCTTATGTGCAAAAGCAAAAGAGGAGCAATTTGGAACAAACCAACTGTACCACAGGGGACAAATATAAAATTTCCATATTACAATTGATTTAAAGGGGGCTTTCAACCTCTTGGATGCTAGAGTAGTTTTCAAATCATTGCTTCACAATGCAGTGGAGACATCTCTAGCATTCAAAGTGTTAAATCAACGTGAAGCTTATTTGTCACCTAATGTGAAGTTTGTTTGCTCCTGTATTGCCTCACTTTGTCTCTATAAATAAGGCCCATAGGGTAGGATTAATGGGATAGTAATGTTTCATAAGAAAAGCAGCTCCAATTAATCTTCATAGTATTTGGGCCGTGGAGAGTGTTATTTTGGTACTGTCAGAGTTGTAGTTCAAGAGTAGTTGAATGATAAAATATCCACCCCTCCCGCCTCTTTTACTGATGTAAAACCGCTCAGCTCAGAGCAGCAAGACTGTCTGGATGGATTGCAGAGAGGGACAATCTGCAGTGAGCATTAGGAAAAACCAGAAAAACCTGTCAAGGGGGGCAGGGTTTTCCTTATGCTTATAGTAAGATGATTGTCCCTGACGCGAGCTGTCCGGTCCCAGGATCAGATTCCATATCTGAGGGGAGGCGGCTTACACTAGGTAAAAGGAGGGGGGATACTTTATTATTCAATTACTCTTGAACTATAACTCTGACAGTATTGAAATAATACTCTCCATGGCCCAAATACTATGAAGATTAATTGGAGCTACTGTTTTTGTGAAACATTACTATCCCTTTAAGTAAAGCTGTAAAATACTGTGATTGTCTTTAACATTCAAGGGCTTGAATCAGTGGTTCTCAATTTTTTTTTGTTCCAGTCACCCCCTACCCCTAGCACACAAGCTGGAAGTTTTGAGGCACACCAAACATTTTATAGGTCATTTATTAAGGATGTAATGAAAGTACAAATATATAAATATAGAGATATGTTTTGGTCTAACAATCAGAATATCAAGAACTAATATACTGTACATCAGGGCTCAAAATTTCCAATCGCCTCCTCGCATTTGGCGAGGAGAAATTGAGTAAGGGTGAGTGGAAATTGAAGCCACACCATTCAGATGTTTCCCCATAGAATTGTGTAATGCAAGCACCCTAGGAGGTGAGGGGTACCCACTCCTGATGTGATCTATACTCTGGCAGCTTGCTCATGCACAGAGACATTTGTAATGCAACGTTGTGTTGCTCGCCTAATACAGGGTGACATTTTCAAAATGAACCAGGATAATTATACCTCTGGGGCTGGGAGCTGAGATAATCATACCTCTGGTTCTTTGCTTCATCAGACCCTTCTGATATCATCACACTGGCACCAATCATACCTTTTCAATTATCATGCAAGGTACTGTGATCAGATTTGATGCAAAAGTAGTATAGAACTCCAAAGCAATACAGAACATCCTATAAAAAAGCAATATTCACACATAGGGATGCACATACATAGAGTATAAGGTTAAATAAGGGACGTGGATGTCATTGTGTGTAACTGTTGGAGCCTATCCATATGTTTTTATAAATAAATCTGTGGAAATGAAAAGCCTTGGTCTTGTTCTAAATAATTTATTCAGTTACACAAAGAGGTGACAATAGATCATAAATTACCTAAAAGTTCTTGGTAATGCCCCACCCGCCAGCCATGCCCCCAGAAACATCCCCTATAACAAAAGTGTCCCTCTTTAGCCATCTGAAATGTTGGGAGCTATGGGTACCACCCACTGCAGACAGACTGAGTGACAAGGTACAGAGACAAGGTTACTGTACGTTAGACGAAAGCTCCTTCTCAGGATGGTGGAGCCGTGCACAAAAGCTGAGGACACTTTAGCCCCTGACTCCCCTCCCTAGCTCTTTCCCCGGGGCTCCTACAAATGGAATAAAGACTCTCTGCAAAAGCACAGTTTAGTGGAGTACACAAGCCAAGTCACAATATATGAGCTCAGTGTCACAGCTCCTGGGACGTAGAAAAGAAACATGCCAACCAGCTCAGGGAACAGAACGTGAGTAATTAATGTCACTGGGTGGAGGCAAAATTAAGGGATAATGCACTTATGCAGGTTGGGTTGCAGCGCCTTTTAAGGAAGCGACATGAGAATCTTGCGCTTTTATGCAGGGTGAGTTTCTCATGTCACCCTTTTGATCACGGCAACCTAATTAATGCGGGGTGTAGCTACACACTATTATGGATGCAACGTTTTAAAAGTGAACCTTTTCATGTCAGTGACAGCCACCAGGCATGCCCCTCCTTGCTTTACTATTAGCACATATTTTACATATACGATGGAGGGCATACGCACCAGATGACAGCGATATGCTCCATTGCACAACCCTGACGTAGATGTGTGTGTATAGCACACAATATGTGGCTCTTCAGTTGTTGGATTATAAACCACATCATTCTCCATCGGCCAGTGACCGACTGAGGGTGATGCGAGTTGTAGCCTGACAACAGCTAGAGAGTCACAAGCTGCCCACTTAGTTGTTTTCAATTCTCTTTTCCCTCCAGGAGAACACCTAATTAAACCTATGATTAGATAACATGGTATGCTTATATGCACTGCTCTTCAGGTGATTTGTCCAGTTGTACTGTACACAATAATTAGGCGTGTGGCTCTGGCCTGCTGAGCGGGTCCTCACATCCCTGCTATTAGGTGCCATCAAGGCATCACGCAACTGTGTACACTCACTTTAGAAAAAATGTGCAAGGACCTGATGCTGAACAGCATAACCATCCTAGTACTTTGGGATCCACCCACTTTGTTGTGTTACGCAGACGGTGAGAGCAGGGCATGACGTGCTTCTGTTGTACAAAGCATCCTTTTGATTCTCTTAACCTTCCTTTCTAAAATGACTCCACGAGGCTGATCTCATCAGATTAAATCATTAGTTACCCAGTGCTTTAAAATGATTTTAAAGCTTAATATTGAAAAAATATAATTCATAGTTTATCCTACTGATTAAAACATGGAAACTACAACTGTTGATAGATGTTTTATTCACAAGTTATTACAGCTGGAATTTGAATATTTGTTAGAAGTAACTCTATAGTCTGATCTTTTACAGTGGCGCTATTGTTAGACCATCCTAACAATTGTTAGGATGCATTGTGCTGCTTACTATGACCTTTATGTATAAAGACAAAGTGTGGTAAATCAACTGTACCATGTTGTGGGGAGAAGTAGTGGGTCCTAAAAACACTTTCACATTATTTAAAGGGATAGTATTACTTCCAAATTACTATCCCACATATTGTAGCCCTTAATAAACTGAGTTAAATGACACCAGCGGCATCTCTCAAACCTTTATGGTTTAAGAGATAGCCGCTTTCAAAGTTTCCTTTCCCCTGCTGTCAGCGTTCTGCTGCCAGCAGGAGAATCCGGTCCCGGGACAGGCGGAGGCTCTTCAGCAGAGCCGATATCTCGTTATGGAAGGAAAAATTATTAATTGAAAATGGTTGTCTACGTGTGCTTGGTTACCAAGCACACATAGAATACTGTTTCAATAAATCATTTTTCCTTCCATAACGAGATATCGGCTCTGCTGAAGAGCCTCCTCTTGATTCAGAGACCGGATTCTCCTGCTGACAGCAGAACGCTGACAGCAGGGGAAAGGAAACTTTGAAAGCGGCTATCTCTTAAACCATAAAGGTTTGAGAGATGCCGCTGGTGTCATTTAACTCAGTTTATTAAGGGCTACAATATGAGGGATAGTAATTTTGAAGTAATACTGTCCCTTTAAATGAAGCATTTAACTGCTATAATGCTTGAGAGGCAAATGAGTTTTAAGCCTTGATCGCATTCACGGGGTTAAAACAGCTGGAATTTTGCAGTTTTTGTCCCCTATGCCATATACTGAATAAAACATAGAACAACAGTGTAGTTTCATCAAAGAGAACTTTAGATGGGTGGGGTTAAAGGCGGGGATATGGGTGGGGTTAAAGGCAGGGATATGGGTGGGGTTAGGCATAGAAACTGCTGGCGAGTAACTTTTCAGGCCTGGCTAGTAGCTCAGGACTTAAAATTTTGAGCCCTGCTGTACATTACAATTTCTAGAAATAAAGATTTGTATGTCAATGTTCACATTATTATCAAAGTCTTCATAGAGAAAAAGGGGCATCCTAGTGGATGCTTGTGATGCACCAAAGTGCGCGTTGCACCCTGGATGAAAACTGCTGAGTTAAATATTGTTAGTAAAGTAGTATGCATATTTCTAACTAAATCAACCAACATAGGGGTAGATTTAAAGGCAGCCGCTAGTAAAAAAAAAAAAAAAGCACTAATGGGTGCGTTAAGTTTAAAGATCCTTCTAAAGAACAGCTAACGGCAGTTTGATAATCCTTACAGATGATACACTTACGCGCATTGAGACGCATGGAACAAGATTCCCCAGAGCAATTCGAAGGCTTGAGGTACTGTTAATGGCTGAAAAAAAGATACACTTAATGGACAAAACTTAAGACCCAGTTCCCTTAGCCGTTAGACACTTAATCGGCAAAAAAAACAACCGTTACATAGCAAAACACACAAAATGCTTACCGCACAAGCATGTAAAATTAACCTGTGCAATGCCAAAATAACACAAAAACATGGACAGACAACACAAGTCAATGGTACACACAATAACAAGCAACACCACAGGGACAAGGACCTACAAGACAACACCAACACAACATGGCACGGAACAGTGGGGGTTATGACACAGACACCTACAAATACAAAACAACACACCACATCTTATAACACACACCTGCAAACACTTACCTGGACAATAAACAACTTCCCATTGGTCAGCACTCATCTCATCACCACACATACACAACGGCCTATGAAGTACTTAAAGGGACGATTCACCACACTCAATTGTTGCTTGTTTTCCACTCAGGGAGGGAGAGAGAGGGATAGAGAGAGAGAGCGCAATCAGTATGTTGGGTTACATATTGTTGCGAAGACTGCGGAGAAGGCGTGCAAGGGAGAGAGCTAGGGAACAACAGCAACCCCCAGGCACACCTGATCAACAGCCTTCACATGTTGCAAGTGAGGAGGCTCTGGCTTAGCAGCCACACAGGAGCCCATCCCCATTTGGAGGACAGAACCTGCCTGCAGATGCACACCTGCAGCAACAGGATGCTCCACAGCAACAAGATGCTCAACAGCAGCAGAGGATGTATAGACGACCACCAAGGCACATGGAATACTAGCCAAGGGTCACTATCTTTGGAATGGCCGATGATGAGGTGATTGATCGCTACAGGTTGAGGCCTGACAGCATCATTTCCTTGTATGAGGTCATCAAGGATCAAGTGCATCCCATCTACATCCACAACCATGCCCTATGTGGCCTGCAAATACTACTGTGTGCCATACACTTCATGGCAAGTGGGGCCTTCCAGTCCACTGAGGGTTACGCATCTGACATGTCACAGGCCACATTCTCCAGGGTGCTGGCTCAGGTCTTGCCAGCCCTCAAAAGCAAGGCCAGTACTTATATACATTTACCCACCACCGACATGGACTGGATACACCTCAAGCAGGCCTTTTATTAAAGTGGAGACATGCCCAGGGTCATGGGTGCTATAGATTGCACCCATGTCCGTATTAAAGCTCCAGCACATGACACACAGCTATTCATCAACAGGAAGAACTTCCACTCCATGAACGTGCAGATGGTGTGTGACAGCAACATAAGGATTATGAATGTCTGTGCAAAATATCCTGGCAGCTCACATGATTCCTACATTCTCCAAAACTCCTCAGTTCACAGAGACTTCGAGAAAGGAACTTATACAGGGGGATGGCTTATGGGTGAGTTAAAAATACAAAATCACACCACATCCACAGGTGTACACACGACGCTGCTCAGCATGCTCCTGACCCACAGCTAGTACGTCCACCACACAAAACATCATTCACACAACATGTGCTCCCTGTCTCACCATGTCACTCATGTGCCACAGGTGATGCTGGCTATGGCTGCAAGTCCTGGCTACTGACCCCTCTGGCCAGTCCTCAGATGCCCAGGAAAGGTACAACCAGGCTCATGGCAGAATGAGGAATGCCTGTGAGCAGACCTTTGGCCTCCTCAAGTCACGATTTCGATGTCTGGACCACTTGGGGGGAGCACTGCAGTATGCACCTGGAAAGGTGTGCGACATAATTATGGCGTGTGCAATACTGCACAACATCGCAGTGGACCCCAGACTGGTGGATCACATCCAGGACCCCACCATACCTGAAGTGCCCATGGACATTGGCCATGTTGAGGAGACCGAGAGGGGCGCAGATCAGAGACAGACTCATCACGAAACACTTTACCTGTGAGTATAACACAGGCATGCAAACAATCCATGCAAGTCCCCCATCAGTCCTCTGAACTGGTGCCAACATACTAACCACACCGCACATGATGTTCTGTCTCACCCCACAGGAACATTGACACAGCACTGCACTGGCAGCAACATGGCCCCAAACATAAACCATACCATGGACGTGGCATATTGTGTGGGGATTCCAAAACCATCTTCCATTCTCCTCTGCACCTTGACATACATACCTCAAGGATATCACGCACACCCCCAGGAGAAACAAGGTACAACATATAACCCATGTTCATCACCTTACAGGACTTGATTGACAGCAACTAACTTGATTTGCTATGATCATAGCCAGAGCAACCATGCTAGCCTTGTGTCGAAAGAGTGTTATCCAATGCTATGCATTGGATAACACTCTGTCACATCAGGGGTTAAAGGGCCATTGGACTCAATATGGGACCTGTACTGTGCTAGAGATGAGAAGAGCAGCAGAGGGGTGGATGTATAGTGGTATTGTTACACAATGTAGAGGTCATGAAACGTAGATCAGAGCTCCAGGGACACCATGCTGACCTGTGAGTGTGCAGAGATATGTGCCCCTGACATGAATATACATATCAACATTACTTCCATGGAGCTCTCAGAACATATTTGTTGATGTATGTATTCATGTCAGGGGCACATATCCATAGGGCTGGTGCACATTTCCTTACTTCTCCACATAATGGGTTACAGATGAGTACACAACACATTACAAAGCAATGGTTTGTGTACTCACCTGTAACTAAAAAGATTGAGGGGATTATAAAGTCGAAATTGTTGTTGCTTGATTATCACTTCGAGTCTGCTGCTCCAAATCCTGTCCTTTTGTCCCACAGGCATCCATGGCATGATCCATCCTTGAACTGAAGATCTTCCATGTGACTGGATTGATGTCTTGACAACACCTTTGTGAAGTTCACCCCTTGCTGTTTCAAGTGATTTTGTTGGTGATGCAATGTTTGACCTGAGGTTCACAGCAACCTCTACTGGAACATTCTCATATAGACACAGAAAACACAAATTCATGTGTGTAGATCAGAGCTCCAGGGACACCATGCTGACCTGTGAGTGTGCAGAGATATGTGCCCCTGACATGAATATACATATCAAATCCAAATCCTGTCCTTTTGTCCCACAGGCATCCATGGCATGATCCATCCTTGAACTGAAGATCTTCCATGTGACTGGATTGATGTCTTGACAACACCTTTGTGAAGTTCACCCCTTGCTGTTTCAAGTGATTTTGTTGGTGATGCAATGTTTGACCTGAGGTTCACAGCAACCTCTACTGGAACATTCTCATATAGACACAGAAAACACAAATTCATGTGTGTAGATCAGAGCTCCAGGGACACCATGCTGACCTGTGAGTGTGCAGAGATATGTGCCCCTGACATGAATATACATATCAACATTTGGGTTCCCCAGTAAGTTAGGCTGTGATTCACACTGTTATTGTGCAACTGACTTACTGGAGAACACAATGCTCACCCTAGGACCACAATGTGTAGCACACACATTGAGATCCTAGGGTGAACATCAGGTTCCCCAGTAAGTCAGATGCACAATAAGAGTTTGAATTCAAGACTATATTGATGCATGTCCCATCTCTCCTGCTTGTTATTTCACAGCTAAGTCACATAGCTCTTTGTTGTTAAACACAACAATTGATGCAGACAAATGTTCAGTGTTGCACTATTTGTTGTGCTAAGGGGTATGTTTTGTTGTTCAAATTCAACATACAACATCGCCATATAACACTGTTGTGTAATATGGCTCCAGGGATCGATTGCCAGTTGAATATGTACAGCGGTGTGTGTGTGAACCCATGTTGTAACATCCCACAAACATTGTACCTAGGCAGAAGCTGTGTTCACTGCATTGTTTGGCAATGCACTGGAGACAACTCTGCCACCCAATCTATAACCAAATACAAAGCAGATCAGACAGGATTCAAAAGCACAATGTTCCTTTATTCAGGGGGGATGGAATATGTTGGGCATTTTATTTTTTTTTGGGAGGGGCCTTAGACTGTGTGCCAGAAGAGGATGTTATGGATGATCTCCTGGTCACCCTTTGCCCCTTATGTGTGGCTTCAGGGGTCACATTAGAGAGGGTGGTGGGTGCAGTGGACCCCTCTGTGGAACGCAGGTTCTCCCTCTCTAACCGTAAGTTCTCCCTGCGGTTCTGCTCTCTCAACTCCACCAGCACCTGTGCAAGCATGTCCATCACCCCCGTGTGGAGCTGATGGAGTTGAGTGTTGATCCTCATGACCTCCGACTCCAGGGCATGGATCCTTGCCTCAATCCTGTTTGTGTTTCTCCGGGATTCCCTACGGCTCCTGGTGATGTTGTCACTGGTGCAGTGGCTTGACCGGAGTAGTCTCCTTTGCAGAGCCATACACTCCGCCTCCGTCCCTGTGGGGTGTTCACTGCTGGAGATGGTTGTGCCTGGTGACTCTGCTGCTGCTGCTGTGTCCTCCTCAGCTGCTGCTGTGCCCTCCTCAGTTGGTGCTGTGTCCTCCTCAGCTGCTGCTGTGTCCTTCTCAGCTGGTGCTGTGTCCTCCTCAGCTGCTGCTGTGTCCTCCACAGCTGATGAAGTGTCCTCCTCAGCTGGAGCTGTGTGTGCTGCAGATGGGTATATGCCCACCACATCAATGGACTCACTGCTGCCCACTGATGTCTGTGCTGGTGGAGGTGGTGGAGTAAACAGGTCCCTCTGCATAGGGTGCTGTGGTTCCCCAAGCAGGCCCAGGTGTTGGTAGTCGAGTGGCCAAGGGTTATACCTTGGCCATTGGTATGTGCTTGGCCCCCACCTAGGATCATACCTGGGGAGCCATCCAGGAGGTTAGGTCAATCTGTGATGAGTATGGCCCGTATTGGGTGGTGGCCACATTCCCGGGCAGCCATTGCCTCCCTGGTGGTGATGGTGCTGCTGCTGCTGGAGGATAATAGCTCCTGGAGGTGGTGGGATGCATCCATCTCCTTCTGTTGCATCCACTCACTGTAATACAGTGGAGCAGCCAGAGGTGGTGTAGCCAGAGGTAGTGTAGCCAGAGGTGGAGCAGCCAGAGGTGGTGCAGCCAGAGGTGGTGCAGCCAGAGGTGGGGCAGCCAGTTGGGGAGGAGGTGTGGATGTTGGGTACGGTGCCCACTGGCTGGTCCCCTCCTCTGTATACTCCTCACTGGGTGGTGAGGTGACCTCCTCCACGGGCTCCCGCTGTGCTGGAAGCACATAAGCTGTGTGGAGAATTGAGATTGTGTGATCAGTAAACGTAGCCATGACGGTGTCAAATTGATATTAATACTTGAAATGTGGAAAGGGAAATATATGTTGTAGGGTTTATCCCCCTGAGTGAAACAATGGTACTCACACTGCTGAAGGGTGTGTTATTCGACATGTATCATAGCTCAGAGTTGAATTCCTTTGGTGCCACATCCTATTGGCCTGAAATTGTACACTGGCGCTGTTGCTACATCATCCTATGTGGATTTATAGTCCCTGGACCAAAGCTGTCCAAAAATATTCAACTTTGAGCTGTTATACTTTTGGAATAAAACACCTTTCAGCAGTGGGAATACCCTTGCTTTACTCAGGGGATAAATCCTATAACATATATTTTTCCTTTCACATTTTAGGTATTACTATCCCTTTAATGGGATAGCAGTGGTTAATTTCACCTTGATGTAACATTGTGGGCATTATAAGGAGATGGTTAGACAGATATCAGTCATTTGACCACACGGAGGCTCTTCAGCAGAGCAAAAATTGACCCATTTGGAGATGGATACTTCAGTGGAATGGTCCACAGAGCCTCTGTGTGGTCAAATGTCTGATATCACCAGCTGTCACATACAGCAATATCTGTCTAACCATATCTTAATAATGCCTACAGTGTTACATCAAGGTGACATTAACCATTGCCATCCCGTGCAAGGCATACAGAGAGAATATTGTCTGATATGTGTGTATATGTACCTTTCATATGGGTGCAAACATTTCCTTGATAGATATGAACCCAGAGATCCATTCAGTACATGTGATTGTCTTACTGCCTATATATGTGCGCCCATCACAAGCTAACTTTCATTGATACCATGAATGAAAACGTACCTCGTATATCCCATCTAAGTAAGGTGTAATATACTAGGTATGTGTACTCTGATGATGTTATCAATATGAGTTAGTTTGTGATGGGTGCACATATATGGGCAGTACGGCAATCACACGTACTGAACTCTGGGTTCACATCTTGTTGGGACATATTTGTACCCGTTAGAAAGGGACATATCCACATACATATCTGACCGTTTTTCTTTCTGTACATATCTTTTTTCAATTGATCTGCAGTGTGATTTAAGTGGTATTCATCCCTATGTTATCAGTTTATCCCGTACAGTGCAGGATTTTTTCTGATTCGACATGTCACTCTCTGGTTGTCATGATGGTATCCTATGCATTGCATTGTGATGCATGGGATACCACCGTGGCAGTCAGGGATTGATGTACTTTACAGGATCCTGTCAATGAGGTCTGTTCAAGTTGAATCCTGAAGGGCAACAATCAAGCCAGTATTGAAGGATATCTTTGATCGAGGGCTGTTTTTTTCCTGGATCAGCCCATCCATCCTTCTGTGTGAGGCAGCCATACCCAATCATAGATATCCATAATTCATGGCCTGTGCCAGTTATTCTCAGTGGCACTGTGATTTGTGACCTGCTCCATCCTTTTTGTGATTCAGTAAGCGGTTAAGTAGACCTGATGAACTGAACATGATGCTGACTTCTTCAGTGATCTCATTTCCCAATTTGCAATGTTTTCTATGGAGTCTATACAATGGGACCTTTGCAACTTGATTCATGTTATTGAATATTCTCCATAGACTAACAATGTAATTGTCAAAGTGAGGGTATGTAAGTGTAAAATTCTCGACATCAGCTCTTTTTCACTGCTTAGTGAATGTCCCCTGTGTGTCATGTAATTGTTAACCTATCGACTTGTGTTTGTTGTCTGGTTAATCCTTTGAGGACAAGAGGGGTTGCCAAAGCATTGTTGATCGATGCATTGATAATCCCTCTAGCACTCATGGGGTTATGTGCTGGATTCCCTGTGGATACATGGGTGACATTGTGTTGGAGCAGTTCTGATGTTTAACATACCACACTTTTCTGATCGTGGTTTGTGTGTATTGTGTGTGATCAGCACAGCAACATGAAGGTTAACCAGGGAGTTAGACAGGTTTGGACCTCGTTGAACCTTGACATTTGTCTTGCGTCCTGTTTGAACCCTGATGGTGCAGTTGTGTGGATGAATGATGGGCAAATGTTGGGATGTGACTGTGTTTGTTTGTGATGGGTGTGTGGTTTGAGGGGGGTGTGTGGTTATGGGATGATGTACTTACTGGTAGTGTGGAGGCTCCTCTCATCCCCAGTGTCTGATCCTCCAGGGCCCCCCTCAATAAGCGTAGAAGACAGGGTCTGTCGCAGCCTCTCCTCCCATCCGATGAAGGTGATGGGGTCAGGTGGACCACCTCCGGTGCCTAGGGCGTGCAGGGAGGCATCCCCCATCTTCTTCTTAACCTGCCTTTTGCAGTCACACTGTCTTTTTGATTGAGTCCACATCCTGTCTGCAGGTGGCCACCGCATTAACCCTGCTGCAGATTTGGTTCCAGACAGCCTTCCTCCTCGCAGCCAGTCCAGAGACCCTCTCCTTTGGAAAGAGGACACTCTCCCTCTCCAACACAGCCTCCACGAGGGCCGTGTTCTCCTTCTCGGTATATCTGGGATCCCTGATCCTGTCCCCCTCAGCTCCGGCATGCGAGGAGTCAGAACCAGAGTGTCCTGCCTGCTCTGCCCCTGCCTGTGTGTGGTGGTCCCCAGGAACTACCCCTCATCCAACTGGAGGTTCTGTCCCTGTCCTCCATGTGCCTGCTCTTCTGGGCCTGGTCCCCCTCCTCCCTGCGGGTCTCCCTCTCCCACCCCTACTCTCAACAGAGATGTCCTGCTCTCCTTCTTCCTCCTCCACTACTCTCCCCATCCCTCTCTCCTGTCCTTTCCTTGCCATCATTCACCCACTCACACCCAAGCACTCCCACAGGCCCTCACAGACACACTCGATCCCACTCACTCTCTGTCACACACTTTCACTCACAGATTCACACTGTCAAACAAAAATTTAAAAAATGTGTAAGGTGTTGTAAAAAAAAACAAAAACACTATGTGTATGTGTTTGTATGGGTGTATGTAAAATGTGCAAAAGTGTGATATGTGTATATTTAGTGCAATGCTCCTCTCTCTCCAAACTCCAAAAACTCCTTCTACCTCAAATGTACGCGCCTCTCTCTCTCTCGATCACTAGCCTCCACTCCTGGGTCCTGTGCCCTAGCTAGCTAAAACTCGAAACACAGACAGGGTGTGACTGTTATTTTGGGGTATATATAGGTGTATTTGAACATTTTTGCTACTTTGGGGCCTTGGGATTGGCTGTAGGTTTGAATTTTGTTTGTGCATCTATCAGAGTTGCTAGCCAACGCCAGCCGTAATGTTACATTTTGACTTAAGCTGTGTTTTAACGTGTGTTTGGGACGCACGGTGATGCGAAATCAGGTGCGACGCTGTTTTTTTTGTTACGTGTTTTTGTTGTGCCTACGCTCGATAGCTATTCTTTTACTCTTACCTTTAAATCTGCCGTAAATCATGTGTTATTTGCGGCCGATGTGCTTTTTTTACTTAGCGGCTGGTTTAATGGCTGCCTTTAAATCGAGCCCATAAACCGGGAGCTGATGTCTAGTGCAGGGGTGCTGGGAATTATCTGACAAGCTGTAACTCAAAATGTAGGTGTGGCCAGTACAGCTGTGGGCTCTCAAAATTTAGCTCTCTAGGCTGTTGCCTATTCTGCCTAATGAGAAATCTGGCAAATGTTTTTACTAAAAGAATATCCAACCTATTCTTGAAGCATCTGAGAGCACAACTTCCTTAATAAAGCAATCTGCATATACATCATCTTGCTGTAAAGAACATTGGTCCATATACTGGATTTATTCTGGAGTAAACTAACTGCACCACAGGGGACAAATAAAAATTCCTGTTAAAATAAACTGGACTTTCAATGACTTGAATGCTAGTGAAGTCTCCAATGCATTGTGAAGCAATGCACTGGTGACCTCTCTAGCTTTCTAAGGATTAAAAAGCTTTATTCAAGGTCATGGGAATTTAGAAATACTTATGTGTCGCCTATGGTGCATTTGGTTTGCTCTAGAATAACTCCAG
Source organism: Rhinophrynus dorsalis (assembly GCA_037306005.1). NCBI lineage: Eukaryota > Metazoa > Chordata > Amphibia > Anura > Rhinophrynidae > Rhinophrynus > Rhinophrynus dorsalis. The sequence goes on along the minus strand of CM074723.1, from coordinate 338,804,781 downwards.
CTTTTATAAATATGGACCAATTTCCTTTGTTCACAAAGAAACTTAATTTTCTCTAGCCTCATATTATGACCTTACATTATTTATATACCCCTAGGGAACACAGTGTTCCCAAGAGACTGATTTATATAGAGATATCAGTATAATGTAAGCATAGGCCCTCTATGAGGCACATTTTTTAATATAAATATATGAAATGTGTTTCTTTATAACAAAATCTCCCATTCCCTTTATTTGTTATATTGCCCTTCTCAAATCTCCAGGTCCATAATATCTTTTTTAATTAACTGGGTTGTAAAAATTATACTAAATATGAATGGTTAGATCTTATTAAAGGGATAGTAATGTTTAAAAATAAAAGCAGCTCCAATTAATCTTCATAGTATTTGGGCCATGGAGAGTGTTATTTCAGTACTGTCAGAGTTGTAGTTCAAGAGCAATTGAATGATAAAATATCTCCCTCTCTCCCCTTTTACCTAGTGTAAGCCACTTCCACTTAGATGTAGAATCTGTTTTAACACCAGACAGCTCACAGCAAGGGACAATCTTCTTACAGTGACAACAATGAAAACCCTGCCCCCTTGACAGGTTTTTCCCCTTTCTGCAAGCCATCTGGACACCACCTTTCTGTTCTGAGGTGAGCAGCGTTACATCAGTAAAAGGGGAGGGAGGGGGATACTTTATCATTCAATTACTCTTGAACTACAACTCTGACAGTATTGAAATAACACTCTCCATGTCCCAAATACTATGAAGATTAATTGGAGCTGCTTTTATTTTGAAACATTACTATCCCTTTAAAGAGGAACTTTCATGTACTATAAAGTCACCCTGCTATAATTAAGCTTTAGAATTTATCTATTACCTCTGAAATGTAGGCCATTCTAATGAAATCCATCATTGTAGGAGACCGGAACCCAGGCTACAGCGCAGACATCTTGTCTGCACGCCTGCGCTGTCAGTCCCGGTTTCCTGTAAGAAGCATTGCAGCATACCACGTGGTAACCGGAAGGACTGACGGTGCAAACGCGCAGACTGTGCTAACCCGGACGTCAGTCTCCTACAATGATGGATTTCTTTAGAATGGCCAGCATATCAGAGGTAATAGATATATTCTAAAGCTAGTCGCTACCTGCTTAATTATAGCAGGGTGACTTTATTGCGGATGAAAGTTCCGGTTTATGGAATCATAAAAAGACAAAGCTAAACAAAATGTAACACTCCCTAAAAATTCTCTATTTGATTTCAAAGCCCTTAGATCTAGTCTTATACATGCTCTGTGTGGGCTTCCATTCCTACTTTTTCCAGAACTCCTGTCACAGTTATCTTGATAGAAGTGATAGTGTTTTATAGTCAACTAGTATAAAAGCCTGTGTTCACGGGCCAAGGTTCGGGAGATGTTAACCCTTTGAGTGTAAGAGGGGTTTGCAACGTATTGCTTTGCAACGCGTTGCGTACCCCTCTGGCACTCAAAGTATTAAGAGGTCGGTCCTGCTCTGCATCCTGCTGCCGACGCAGTCATGCACTGTAGAGACTGCTGAAAGCACAGAATGCTCCCAGCACAGAACTCCCAGCATTCTGTGCATTCGGGCAGTCTCTACTGCACATGATGGCTTCTGACAAACATCCTAGCGAATTATTATATAGGATGATTGGGCTGACATAATATACAAACCCTTTTCAATACATAATAATTTCAATATATAAACAGTATTATCTCTGCAGAAACACAATTAACAACATTATGTCTATACAGAATACCTAATGGCCAAAGAGGGACACTTTTGTTTTAGGTGGTCTTGCTAGGGGAGTGACTGGTTGGTGGGGGTATTACCAAGACTTTTTAGGTTATTTCATGACCTACTGATACCTCTTTAGGTAACTGAATAACTGATTTAGAGTAAGTCCAAAGTATTTAATTTACACAGATTAATTTCTAAACACATATTGATGTTTAAACAAACATTAATGTGAGTTTTATTGCTGTGGAGCAATGTGATACACATATACAGTATATACCATACCTGGGAACTTCCAATTGATGTCTACCTGGAGGGAGGTTCTCTGGTGCAGCAAAGGGTGAGAATAATGATGCGAATCGCGTCAAAAAGGGGCAGGGCTTGACATGCGTTAGGGGGCAGGGCTTAAAAGTACGACACAGATGGTATAAGAAGGCTGGGGAAGGGGGAACGCTGGGGGAAACAGCATATGTGGGCAGTTTCAATAGAAACTCCCCGCATCCGGAGGATTCAGCCTCTGCAGCTGGTAAAGCAGTGTCAAAACCAGGGCAAATCCAGAGAGTTCCCAGGTATGAGTATATACACCTACAAAAAGTCTGATCTCCTAAAAAGAGTCACCAGGGTGGGAAAGAGGGATTTGGGTGTCAAAGAGGGACTGTCCCTCGTAAAGCTTGACACTTGGGAGGCAAGATATCAGATTTTTTATGAATGCAATGAAACTGCAATTTTATAATGAAATTTTAGAGCTCTAGCACAAAATAACTACATTTTACAGATGCCAACTGGAAGTGTTCCCCCCTAAGGTTAGCGAGCTTCTGTGAGCACTGAAAGAGTTGAAAGAGTAGTTAAAACTGTACAGGGCTGCACTGTGCATCTGTTTTACCAATTCAGCCCTGCACAGATAACCCTCTTTAACTCTGTCAGTGCTGGGTAACTAACCTGTCCTCACCTTAGAAGGTACATATAATTCGAGGAATCAAAAAGAGCCCACAACAAAGGAGTCCTATTCAAAGAGGCACACGACTCAGAATATAACAAAAATGTCAAAAAATTTATTACATCTATTATAAATCAATATAATAACAAACTCACATTTAAAACATCATTAAAAACAATAAGTACCCTCCCGGCTACTGTATTGAACTTTTTGTCCTTTGAGAGCACCGGACTATTGTAGTTTCAACATATACTCAGTCTGGTTATATATGATTAGTGCGAGATGCTTCTTATGTATATACTCACCTTAGAACCCCACCTAATGGGAAGTAAACAATATTTAAAATTCATTTTAGCTGTTATTGTTATTTTAATGAGGCTTTTTAACCTCTTGAATGATACAGATGTGTTGGAAACCTCTACGGTATTACAGGGGTTAAAAACTGCATTTATAAAACGTGGAATGAGGAATTTGTATTTGTTACCTATTCTAACATAGATTTGCTCCAGTTTTTGGTACATAAGCATCCCTCTTGACTTTTAGAGGCTAATGTACTAAGAAAGTGGAGTAATTCTAGAGCAACCAATTGTATCATAAGGAACAAATAAAAATCCACCACATTTGCATTGATTTAAATGGAAATTTTAAAGGGATAGTAATGTTTCACAATAAAAGCAGATCCAACTAATCATCATAGTATTTGGGCCATGGAGAGTGTTATTTCAGTACTGTCAGAGTTGTAGTTCAAGAGTAATTGAATGATAAAGTATCTCCCTCCTGCCCCTTTTACTGATGTAACACTGCTCACCTCAGAACAGAAAGCTGTGTCCAGGTAGATTGCAGAGAGGGACAATCTTCAATTAGCATAAGGGAAAAACCTGAAAAACCTGTCAAGGGGGGCAGGGTTTTCATTGTTCTGACAGTAAGAAGATTGTCCCTTGCTGTGAGCTGTCTGGTCTTAAGACCAGATTCCACATCTGAGGGGAGATGGCTTACACTAAGTAAAAGGGGCGGGAAGGGGTACTTTATCATTCAATTACTCTTCTACTACAACTCTGACAGTGATCAAATAACACTCTCCATGGTCCAAATACTATGAAGATTAATTGGAGCTGCTGTTTTTATAAAACGTTACTATCCCTTGAACCCCTTGAATGCTAGAAAAATCTCAAACGCATTGCATTGCAATGTGCTGAAAATGTATCTAGCATTCAAGGGGTTTAAATTCCCATTTCCAACAATGGGAAAGTTTATGTTCCCTTCTGGTATAGTTGGTTTGCCCCATTATAGATGCAGTTCGTCCTTGTGCATCAGTTTCACAGTGTACTGGCTTGGGGTTCTGAAATAAGAACAAGAGTTAATTATTCACTCTCCACTTCCTTATGGCAATGTCAGTTCTTTCCTTTGATTTGAATTTAATTCCTTCATTTTACAAAAGTGCCAGTCAAAACTCACACTACTGCAATCCCCAATCTTTCCTGTGTAAAATCACTTTATAAAAAACATAAATTTAAAAATATCCCCCATCAAAATCTGTAAACAGAAACGCAGATGTTTTTATTTTAATTGGACTTTTTTCCTTTGATATTATGTAGCAATAAGCTGCTGTATTCTGCTGTTTATAACAAATTGACTGCACAGTTTGACCCTGAAACTCAAGGTTTTGACCCCAATTGTAAGGGGAGGGGCCAAATTCTCAGGATGGGAGAGAAAAGTGTTACCTACTATACGATCTGCACCAATTAACTGCCTTTTTCACCCTAACGGTGTACCATTTGTACCATAGAGGCAGAAGAAGATCTGATTGTCTAGTGTGTGTTCAGGCAGTTTTATATTTACATTGTAGCATGTTAAAAGATCTTGGGGGAGATGGACTAAGGCGAGATAAAGAGGTGATAAAACGGAGATGACTTCTTCAGTAATATCACTTTTCCAAGTCCTATTTTATTCTATGAAGCCAATGCACTAAGATTTCTAGAAAAATCAGAGATCTTAGTGCCTAGGCTCTATAGAATAACAGAGGAACTGGAAAGGTTATATTACTGGAGAAGTCATCGCCACTTTATCATGCTTTAGTGCATAACCCCCACCACCACCTCCACTTGTCTGTGGACTGACTGGAACACAGACAGACCAGACAGTTATTGCATAAAATCTACACTATGAAGGAATTTTAAGGGTTAATATTTCAAATATCTCAGGGTCCGTTTGAAGGTCCCTACCTATGCCTGTTACTCATTTTTACTGTTTGTTAGGAAGGAGATATTTCTTTTGGAGCCATAAAGTACAGCAATTCTGCAACAAACCAACTGCACTGGGGACATATACAGATCCCCACTTATTTAAACTGGCCTTTAGCTCTGTAAATGCCAGAGAGTTAGTTCTACCAATGCACTAAAGGCATCCTTAAGATTCAGAAAACTAAAAGCCCCATTTAACCCTTTGAGTGCCAGAGGGGTACAGAATGCATTGCTTTGCAATGCATTCTGTACCCCTCTGGCACTCAAAGGGTTAATTCAATTGGAATGATTACTTGTTCCCTATACTGGAGGTGGTTTACCCCAGAATTGCACTCATCCACATTTATACATTTATCCAAATGGGCCTTCTGTATAAAAGCAAACTGGTGTTTTTGTGGGGCAAACCAACTGCACCATAGGGGTAGAAATAAAAATCCTCAAAATTACCCTTAAAGGGATAGTAATGTCTTAATTATATAAAAAGTAATACTATAGACCATAAAATAGGAAATACAACAATGCAATTCCTATCTCTCAAACATTTATGGTTTGAAAGATACAGTGTTCTAAAGTTCTTCCCTCCCTTATGTCAGCTGTAAAGCTGACAGAAGGAGATCTGTGTCGGCCGACATGAGGAGGCTCTTCAGCTGAGCCGCAGTAGCGCGATTTAAAAAGAAATACTCCTTTGAAACAGTCTAAAAAGTGTGATTGTAAACCAAGCACACTTTGTACACCATTCCAATGAAGTACTTCTTTTAAAATCGCACTATTGCGGCTCTGCTGAAGAGCCACTTGTCAGTCCCCGGACCAGGAACTCCTGCTGTCAGCTTACAGCTGACATCAGGAGAAGGGGAGATAGAGGGGATCTTTAGAACGCATCAATGGATTTCTTATTTTATGGTCTACAATAATACTTTTTATATAATTAAGGAATTACTATCCCTTGAATTTAAATGGGGATTTAAGAGACACCCAGAGAGGTGCACAATGCATTGCAAAGCAGTGTGTTGCACAGCCTTCTGGCACTAAAAGTGTTAAATCAATGGACATCTTCTGTATCTCTCCCTTTGGAGCAATCCCAGTGAATATCAACTGCACCCAGTTTGCTGGTATAATGAAGGCCCACTGGGTTTTAGTCATCAAGCTAAAGAGGTACAATTCTGGAGCAAACCAACTGTACTGCAGAGGGAAATGAAAATTCCACAAATTCCAATTTATATAGCGCTAGAGAGGTCTGCAAAGCATTGCAAAGCAATGCACTAAAGGCATCTTTAACATTAATGGGTAAAAATCTCCATTAAAATCCATGGATATTTTCGACACTTCACCCATGGTGCAGATTGTTTGCTCCAGAACTGTACATCTTTAGCTTGATGAATAATGCCCTATTAGTTTCATTGTACATACTGAGGCTGTAGTACTATGAATTAGAGATATTCTGAAGCAAACCAACTGCATCATATAGAACACATCTAAAAATCCTAAAACTGAGATTGATTGAAATGGGAATTTTAACCCCTTGAATGCTAGAGTGGCAATTTTGGATATTCTGAAGCCAACCAACTGCATCATATGGAACAAATATAAAAATCCTAAAATTGAGATTTATTGAAATTAGATTTTAACTCCTTGAAAGCTAGAGAGGCAATTTTGGAGACGTCTAGGATTAAAATGGTCCCATTAAAATCAGTTGTAATGTGGGGATTTATTTTTTTTATTTGTTTGCAGTGTGCATTCTCCAGTTTATTAGTACGTCATCTCCACTATCTACAATATATACAACACACTGCAACACAGATATAATACAAAGTGTGGATTAATTATTGAGGCTAACCAGCTGCCCCATACTGGAGAAATGAAAATTCCCATTGACTTAAATTGGGTTTTACACACTGAATGCCACAGGGTTCACCAACACATTGTTTCATAATCACGGGGTTAAATGATACATTTAACCCTTTTAGTGCCATAAGTGTTAACCCTCAAAGGGTTAAATCACTGAGCTTTTTTCCATATATCCCCTTTTGAGCAGTTGATTTAATATTATTTTCCCTGATCGTCCTCTGCCCCACAATTGCTCCACTTTTGGCTTTATGCATATGACTCACTGACTGCAAAACATCCCCACTATAGCAACAAGTGGGAGAGTATGTAAGACAGCTGATCAAAGTACTTTTTCTCTTTTGGAAGCAGAAAATAAAGAGCAAGATTTGGACCATTTTGCAATCTTCTAATCATGTAAATCAAAGCTGAGAAGAGGAGGAGGAATAGGGAGGAGGGAAATCAGAAGGATGATGACTTGGAGGCAGTGTGGAGCTCTTACATTTACTAGTATGCCTGTCTGGCTGTTAGTATCAGTCTGTATGTATAGAGTATAGGTAACTATGCAGGTTCCTCTCTAACATTCTGTGCAATGAGGGGGCTGCGCTTCTACCCTCCCTGCAGCCTTCTTCGGGGGATCCTGGCTCTGCTGGCTTTCTGCACCCACCCACCAACTCTAGGATGGAGCCAGCAGGGTCACACTGAAGAGGATGTCTTCCTTCTGCCTATAAACTCCTCAGCCAGGTCCCTGGCCAGCCTGGAGTTTGATTTACAGAATGAAAAGAGACTCAGTGCCGAGGATGCAGTGGAGAGAGCCCAGCCAGAACAGAGCAGTAGTCTCCCAGCTTCACCAGCCCCATCACCTAATAGATCCTGGGATAGCAGCAGGGAGACTCTGATGGTGTCTCCGCATGTACAGCAAGACTTGCACCACTCCCAGCCCCAGCAGGGGGCAGCTCACTGTAACATCAGTGTACAGAGGCTAATGCTCACCTCGCTGCTGGTGCGCTGGGGTCGCCAGCTTGGCTTCCAGTGTGACTTGTTGCTCTTCTCCACCAACAACCACGGAAGAGCTTTCTTTGCTGCCGCCTACAACCGGGTTGTGTCTCCTGTTGTCATTGAGCACCTGGGTGTATCTGGGGCACAACAGGAGTTCAGGCTTTGCTTGGGATGTGGGTGGGCAAGAGGCAGAAAGAGTGGGCATCTCAGGCACCAACAATCTTCCGCATCTTCTACATTTTCCTTTATTTCTCCAGCATCCTCTTCAACGGACCCTCACAATCCGCTGCACGGGGAATCGTTAAATTTCTGTTGCCTGGATTTCAGTCTAGAGGAGCTGAGAGGGGAACAGGGTTGGAGAATGAACAGAAAGCCTATCGAATCCACTTTGGTGGCCTGTTTCATGACTTTGGTCATCATTGTCTGGAGCGTTGCTGCCCTCATTTGGCCAGTGCCTATAATTGCAGGGTTCTTGCCTAACGGAATGGAGCAAAGGAGGACAAGCAGCAAATAGCATTGGGAGCACTTTTCTCCCTAACGTTACAAACTTATCTATTGTTTTTATAAGTCAGTGATAGGCAATCAGTCACCTCAAGGGCCGCATAAGCAGCCCTCAAGTCTACCAAAGGGCCACACGATATGGTTAAGCATTCTAACTGGATTGAAAAAGTAAATTAACCTCTTGGTTGCTAGCACTAAAGTGGGGTTATGTACCAAGATGTGAAAAGAAGGTGTTAAAGTGCAAATGAGATCTACAGTGATATCACATTTCCAGTTCCTGTATTATTCTATAGAACATAAGCGCTAAGATTTCTCAACTGGGAGATATCTTGGTGCATTGGCTACATAGACTAACATAGAAACTGGATAAGTGATATCACTGGAGAAGTCATCTCCACCTTATCACCTTCTTATTACATCTTAGTGCATCTCCCCCAAAGAGGTAATGTAGAACAATAGAAGTGAATAGTGAGAACCACTCGGACACAAAATAATGTGTTGCTTTTTGGGGGATGAAAATAAGGGATTTAATGTGGTAAAGGGTAATTATTCTCTATTCTCACTGAAATGGAGAACAGACTGGGGGCCACAGGAGACTCACAGGAGGGCCAAAAGAGGCCCCAGGGCCACCAGTTGCCAGCCACTGTTATAAGCTGTAATGAAAATATTTAACATTCTTTAATTATGATCTTTGTCAGAGACTTTTTTAAATTATCTTTTGTTCTGCCTTAGTCATTAGACGCAGGAAAAGTATAGGTGCCACAACCTTAGGCCTTTTCCACAAAGAAAATGAAGATAATTCTGGGGTGAACCAGCCTCACCATAGGGAAAAAAAATCCCCAAACTCCTTTAATTTAAATTGGGCTATTAACCCCATGAATGCTAGAGAGGTCTCCAAAGTATCACAAAGCAATACACAGGTGACCTGCTTTATATCCATGGGGTTAAACGCCCCATTTACATCAACTGGATGTTTTACTTGCCCCTGATGAGCAATTGGGTTGCTCCAGAATTGTTTTGTGTGAATAAGGTTCAGGTCTGTGCATATTTGCTTCTGTGGGCTTGTGTATAAGTATAATGCATTTATAGTAACATGTTCATGTGTCACGTATGGGCATTGCAACAACATTTCCATAAGATCCTGCAGTGGATAATCATCTCTCAAGGTTGTTATCTCTGGTAACACTATCCAAAGGAACCCACCTTACTTTGTACTAAAAGAAATATTTCTTCGATTTTCCCTGTCTTTTCTTTTTTTCTGACCACTGGGATTTACAGGGTTGAATATTAAAATGATTGCAAACAGATTTCTTATTATATTTCCATCCTGTTGTTATGGATAGAGACTTTGCGCATCATTCATCAAGTAAAAGAATTGCAATTCTGGTGCAAACCAGCTGCATCAGCTTTGGAATGTGTTGGCGACCACACTAACATTAAAAAATGTAAAGCCCAATTTCAACCAATAGGAAACTGCAATATATTCATTTCAGTTCTATGTTACAGTTGGTTTACTTCGGAAGTGATCCTCCTTAGCTTGATTAATAAGGAAGCCCTTTGCGTCTTTTCATCACATTAACCCTTTGAGTGCTAGAGGAGTATGCAACACATTGCTTTGCAGGGTTAAAGGGGTACAGCTCTAAAGCAAACCAACTGTGCCATTTGACAAATGTAAAATCCCTGTTGATTTAACCCTTTTGGCGTCCAGAGGGTTATGCAATGCATTTCTGAATAATGCACTCTGTGCCACTCTGGCACTCAAAGGGTTAATCTGAGCTTTGGAGACCTCGCTAGCATTCAAGGCGTTAAAAACCTCCTTTAAACTAATGGGAATTTTCATACTGTTAATTTCCCCCATATGATGCAGTTTAACTGCACTTTAACCCTTTGAGAGCCAGAGGGGGTACAGAACTCTTTGAAAAGCAATGTGTTCCATTCCCCTCTGGCATTCAAAGGCTTGAGAGATGAATACAAATTCCCCAAATTGCCATTCAATTAATTTGAGCTTTTAAAAGAAAGACCCGTTTAAATCAGTAGATGTTTTATTTGTCCCCTATGAGACATTTGGTTTGCCCCAGAATTGCTCCAGTTATTCATAGTGCATCTGCATCAGTTTATATATATATTTACATATATATATTTATATATGTCTGCACTGTTGTTCTTTGTATTAATAGCTGTTTATGGTGAAAAAATTAAAAAATCTTGGAGAGGACTTTTTAATACTAAGTAGAACATTTTATTCAGTTTGTTTAACCTTTTACAATGTGATACACACCCCTGTGGTGTGCAAAGGTTTAAAGAGGAAATATGCTCTATGGTAAGTGACGTTTAATTTGTTTAAAGGAACACTAACACTTAAATATCATCTGATTATTTATATCAGTTATATGCACTTAAATACCCTTCTTGCTAGCATATGTAAAACTCACTGTTTGTTTTTCAAGCTCTAAAATCTAGTTTTACATATGTTTTGAGGGAGAAGACCTTCCTGACTTTTCCAGGGCTCCAGGTCTCCCATTGATTGTCCAGGATTATCTGTAAAAGGGCTGAAATAAAATAATATGCTTTCTGAATACAAGAGCAGTGGGTACTAATTACATAAATTAATTTCACTCTTAACTATCAATACAAATAGCACAAACAAGCTACAACTAAACAGGAAAAGCTATATATGTAAAACGCAAGTTTAGGATTTTATTTTATGCATGTAACATACGAATAATTAACTTTTACGTATGCTAGCTGCATGTGATATTTATATCAACCTATTTCATATTTTGACCTTAGTATTGCTTTAAACCTGTAAGGACCAGAGTGCTCATAGCATTACAAGAAATGCATTGCCTCTAGTCCTTAAAGGGATAGTAATACTTCGTTTTATCTTTATTTTATTTTGTAGGCATTAAAAAAACATGAAGAACGATATAAGTCTTATCTCTCAATCCTTTATGATATGAGAGATATTCACAAGCAAAGTTCCCCCTCCTGCCCCTTTTACCTAGTGTAAGACATCTCTTCTCAGATGTGGAATCCAGTCCATAGACCAGACAGATAACAGAAGCGGACAATCTTCTTCCTATGATAACAATGAAAGCCCTTCCCCCCTTGACAAGTTTTTCAGGTTTTTCCCTTATCTTAATTGAAGATTGTCCCTCTCTGCAGTCTACCTGGGCACCTCCCTTCTGATCTGGCTGAGCAGTGTTACATCAGTAAAAGGGGTGAGAGGGAGATATTTTAACATTCATCTTTTATCATTCAATTACTCTTGAACTACAACTCTGACAGAATTGAAATAACACTCTCCAAAGTCCAAATACTATGATGATTAATTAGAGCTGCTTTTATTATGAAACATTACTATCCCTTTAAAGAGCTAAATGAATAGCTTATCTAAATAGGTATCCTTCATGCAGAGTAATTTATGCCTTCATAATTGTTTTACTTTCATTTGCTGTTTATGTTTGAATTTATAAATCTGATAAAGTCTACTGACCCTTGGAGCCAATCAGGACTACTGAAGCATATTGCTTGCTGTCAGCAGATATGACCATATAGCAGACAATAGAGATCACTATAAATAGGAAACTTCACCTATAATGCAAAACATATATATAACAGCATTATATATTTAGTTAAAATTTTATTTATTTAGAAAATGTTTTACTAGAAATAATACATTGAGATTTATCTTATTTTTAAGTATGTGCTGGAGGGCTTTTACAATAGGAAGTTATATATTTATTCAAAAGAAAGATACCAAAAGAAAGATACCATACCAATATAAACATATATACAAAAATGTATATACAGTTACATTATTTTTAGATGCAAAGAAGCAGTTATTTTTAGGGATTTTAGACTGGGAGAAGATCTGCTTTTTTCAGGTAGGTTATTCCAGGCTTTCAGAGCTCTGACGGAGAAGGCAGATCAACAGGCTTATTTCTTGTAGTGTGGGATATTCAGTGAGTTAGCAGTAGAGCCAAGATTATAGTTAGTGTGGAAAGCTGGATTGAGCATACTTCTCAGGTAGTCTGATAGCTTTCTAGAAAAGTGGTTATAAATTAGGCAAGAAAGGTGAAGGATATGTATATTTTACGGGTTAGCCACTTTAGTTCTTTAAACATATGACAATGATGGGTGGGTAATTACATTGGAGGGCAAAGCAACATAATGAATTATAAAGAGTGTTGAGTTTACCAAGATGGATTTGTGGTGCAGAAGTATACACTACATCTCCATAGTCTATGAATGGCATTAGCATCTGTTGTACAATACATATTCTTACCAGGTGACTTAAACAGGATTTGTTTCTAAACAGATTACCTGTTCTAGGATAAAGTTTGGATGTTAGTTTATACATATGAAGATCAACAGTGAGATTGGAGTCAAGATATTTGTGGGAGTCGACCTGGGCCAAGTTACAATTAGACTTTGTTATAATGGTTAAATGGGTATTGCAGAGTTTAAGTAGTTTGTGCTTTGTACCAAATACTATTGTGACCATTTTGTCAGCATCTAAGAAAAGTTTGTTTTTAGGTATCCTTATTTCAACTTCAAAGAGATAATCCTTAAACACTGCTTCAAGTTATTTGCATTTTTAGTTTCGATTATAGTGTCAGCTGCATACATGTGCAAAGAAGATGTTTTGCAAACCGTGGGCAGATCATTTTTAAACAGGGAAAATAGATGAGGGTAACAGAAAATATTTCAGTGACTCCCAAAGAAGGAGGAGGTTTTCTAAAGCTGGTGAGATAGCTCAGTGGTAAATGCCCTGGCTGCAGAGCCTACTCAAACCTCAAGGGTGCAGGTTTGATTTCTGGCAGGGTCAGCTCAGCCTTTCATCCTTCTGAGATCGATAAAATGAGTACCATTCTTTGGTACATCTCTTATTCAGCTGCTGTTTCAGTTAATTCTGAGAGTGTGAGCTAAAAGCACTTTGAGTCCCACCGGGAGAAAGGCAGTATATAAATACTAGTTATTATATTATAATGAACTTCCCTTTAATGTGAGTGGTTTGTAGTAAACCACGTTGTGAAGGGCTCAGTGCTCCCCTACAGTCCAAATATCATGCAATAAGACCAGCAGATGAGCTGAAACTCATCTGTTGGTCTTAAAATAGAAACGGGCCAAGAATGGAGCCTTGGAGAACTCCCACATATTACTTTGAGCCGAAGGGAAATATTGTCAGCAATAGACACATATTGGTTTCTGTCTGATAAATATGATTGGAACCAGTTTAGAGAATGATTACTCAGTCCTGAGCTTTTGTGCTTACTTATCAGAATATTGTGGTCTATACTCTTCTGTATCAAAGGCCTTTGCAAAATCAAGTAAAATAAGTCCAGTAAGTTCACCATTCTCATTGCCAGTCCGGATATCATTGAATACTTTTAGGAGGGCTGGGATGAGTGATTTGCATGAAAGCCTGATTGAAGTGGGTGAAAAAATCTGGGCAGTTGGTAATTCTTATAGAGCTGCATGTGGACACTTTTTTCCAGGACTTTAGATAATGTGGAGAGTAAGGATATTTGTAATTTGATACCTCATTTGTATCCCCACTTTTGTGGATAGGCACTACTCTAGTCACTTTCCAGGCTTTAAGTATATACCAGATAACAATGACTCATTAGTTGAGTTGAGGAAGTGTTCATATATTTCACTAAAGTATACTGGCAAGAAATTGAATTCAGCAGTGCTATTGAACCAGGAAGAAGGTGACAGAGGCTGTTCAAGACATGTTTCTACTTCCACATTACTTTAGTTTTGTGTAATCAGGGAGGTGGCACCAACAAAGTAATAGTTGAATACATTAGCTATTGATATGGGTAGTTGTATTGTTCCATTGCCTATTTTTATAGTTGAGGGGTGAGAATGGTTGGGGGGTTGTAGATATTTTTAATACTCTTCCAAAAGTTGGTCGGTGTTGTTATGTTACTGTTCAAGTTATCAGTAAAATATAGAGTTTTGACTAGTTTCATTTGCTTTGTGCATGTATGCCACAATCATCTGTAAGCTGTGTGATTATAAGTGGAATCAGTTTGTTTATATTGTGCCCAAAAGACATCTATAGTAACATTGTAAATTAGGTTGAATAAAGACACAAGTCTATCAAGTTCAACCTTCTCTTCATACCCAGTAACTGAGAATTTTATAGCTTTCCTGCTACCAATTAAGTTAGTCTTTATCAGACCTTCTTGATCTGCCTACTAATAAACAGTATACCTCTGTATGTTCCCTTTTGAAAGAAATGTATCTAATCTTCTCTTAAATGTGTCCATTGTATCTGCCTTAACCATCTCATTGGGCAATGAATTCCACAATTTAACAGACCTTATAAAACTCTATAACTCTAGTAGGTCAGCAGAGACCCAAGGTAGATGTTTCCATGTTACCATAACCTTCCTTAGTGGGGCATGGGTATATATTTATATACACACACATGGATGGATGGACAGACAGTGAGAGAGAGAGAGACCTGACACACCTACCTAAACAGGTAAATCTGTTAAACAATTTATTCACTTATTCCTAGGGCACACGTCCCCTTTAATGCTGCTTATAGACAATCTTTATTTCCAGTATGCAGAGAATGGAGTCCAAAGCAGGTATTGACAACCACTGGCCCTCCACCTGTTGAGCACTACAATTTCCGCCACCCCCAATCAGTCAGCGTCTGGTTGGGGATGATGGGAGTTGTAGTACCCAACAGCTGGAGGATTGAATGATGCCTACTGCTGTTCTAAAGATTTAGGTAAGGGAAAAGAAAACATCTCAGTTGATTGTAATTAAAACTAAGTGAATGTTCTTTCCTACCTAAGCTATGTGCTATGTTTCAATAAACCTGATGATTACAGTAATTACAGAATTTTAACATCAAGCTGGTTTTGCAATGTATATTGTATACATATACTATATTGCAGTCTGTGTTTGAGAGCAAAAGGTTTGTTAGTGTAATTTAGTGTTCCTGGGGAAAGAGATTTGCACCATGTTTTCACTATAAAAAGGATAGGAAATAATCATACTAGTAAATATGTGAATAAATACATTTTAATCAAACCTGGCAGTTTTACTTTGCATGTTACACAAGGAGATTGCAGTAATAGGTTAATGCATTCTGTGGTATGTTTCATTACAAAGGTCTCTTTTAAAAGGGAAACTGTCATTATGTAGTCTACATTCCTTGTTAACCTCTAAAAATGAGCCATAAAGTGATAGTAATACTTCATTTTATCTTTATTTTATTTTGTAGGCATTAAAAAAACATGAAAAACGATATAAGTCTTATCTCTCAAACCTTTATGGTTTGAGAGATATTCACAAGCAAAGTTTCCCCTGCCGCCCCTTTTACCTAGTGTAAGCCACCTCTATTCAGATGTGTAATGCAGTCCATAGACCAGACAGATAACAGAAGGGGACAATCTTCTTCCTATGAGAACAATGAAAGTCCTGCCCCCCTTGACAAGTTTTTCAGGTTTTTCCCTTATCTTAATTGAAGATTGTTCCTCTCTGCAGTCTACCTGGGTACCTCCCTTCTGATCTGGCTGAGCAGTGTTACATCAGTAAAAGGGGCGGGAGGGGGATACTTTGTCATTGAATTACTCTTGAACTACAACTCTGACAGAACTGAAATAACACTCTCTAAAGTCCAAATACTATGATGATTAATTAGAGCTGCTTTTATTATGAAACATTACTATCCCTTTAAAGGAACAGTGAGCCTGATGTACTAAGAACAGTTGGAGCAATTCCTGGGCAAACCAACTGTACCATAGGGGATAAACAAAAGCTTCCACTGATTTAAATTGTTGGCTTTAATCCACTGAATACTAGAAAGATCTCCTGCATATTATAACATGACAAATATCTGGTTCAGTTCTTGTGTGTAACAGATTAAGAACCACTTATTCCTACATATATATAATTTTCTCAATACGTTTTATAAACCTTTGAGTTCTAGAGGGGTGCACAATGCCCTCTGACACTCAAAGGGTTAAATAATCATACCAAGACTTTTATCACCACATTTCTGTAAACAATAGAATGTCTAGGTTTATGTTCAGTTTCTTTCCTTTAGAACATTGTTCCAACCCAGTAATTCATGAGTTACCAACAGATTTTCAGGATCTCTGCTTGAGCACAGCTTTTCAATTCATTGCATACCCCTGTAGCACTCAAAGGGTTAATTAAAGTGAGGGAGAAACTGGCTAACTCACCTGTGTTCAAGCAGAAATAGAGTGAAAACTGAATATAATTGACATATGATGAAGAGGGAAGAAAGTAACATAGTTACACAGTAAATTAGGTTGAAAAAGACACAAGTCCAATAAATTCAACCTTTGTGACAGAATAACCCAGAAAATGAGGATTACAACATTGTTCCCGACTCCAAAATGAGTGTTAGTCTGTTTACCTTGACTTTCTGTTTAATCTACTAATACACAGTTTCACCCTGTATAGAAATGTATCTAATCTTCTCTTAAATGTATCCATTGTATTTGCCATTACCCCACCCCTGGGCAAAGAATTCCACAATTTAAAATGTTCACCTCTGCCATCTCTGCCAAAAATATCACTACATTCATGCTATAGTATTTAGAAGAATTGAGATAATTCTGAACGAAACCAAGTGGATCATCGATGACAAATGCAAGTTTCCAGAATCCCCATTTATTTAAGTGGGTCATTTAACTTCTTAAATGCTACAGACTTCTCCAACACATTACAAGTTAAGACTTCTAATCAAAGACTTAAATCAATGATAATATTTGTCCCCGTGGTGTATTTGGTTTTTACCATAATTACAAACTCTTCTTAGTACAACAGCATTATTGTGATTGTTTTTTTACTGGGGTACTGGCAGGGTAAGGTGACCAAATACCCCTTTAAATGCAGAATGCTTATGAAAATTGCGTGCTGCAGGACTTCACAGGAATCAGTACAACCCTGCATTGTGTGTTTTTCATTTATAGGGATATCTGTTCAAATTAGGGCAGGTGCACACCACACAGCAATTTAGAATTATTAAACATTACTTAAAGTCAAAAATAAAACTAATCCCATTATGGTTTCCATTTATTCTCAATAGCATGCCAGTATTTAACTCTTTGAGCGCCAGGGGGTTATGCAACACATTTCAAAGCAATGCGTTGCATACTCCTCTGGCACCCAAAGGGTTAAAGGTGATGCAGCATGAACCGTGTTGGTGCTTAACATCTTAAAGTCTACATGGGTGTGCACTGCATTTCTTTACAACGCATTGTGAATCCTTATGGTCCTTAACCCCTTAAGGACAGGTGCCCTGTCAGAACTGTCACCAGTTTCCTCGCCTAAAGCACTGGTGCTGATCCTATCATGTCGCATATTTTGTGCTCACATCGCTCCTGAGGGAGCTCTGTGAGCACTAGCGGGGTCTGAAATTGACTACTCCAAGACCGAAGTGGTCTCTATCAGACCCACTTTCCACATGTCGGCACAAGGAATCAGTCACATGTGCCGGCAATCCGACCAACTTCACAGAGGTCCTTGAAGGGGAACTACCACCCCACACAAATTTTATTATGAATCACCCGCCTGATGACTAGCTGATCAATAGTACTAGTCGCCAGAATAATTACCTCCTTATAGAATTCCTACTGCTCCCGAGACTGACGGCCAGGAAACAGCGCGGACATCTTTGCATAGAGACGTCTGCACGCCTGCGCCATCAGTCTCAATCTGCTCTAGGAGGCATTGCTTCATACCTTAAGGTACCTGAAGGGACTGATGTCGCAGGCATGCAGAGTCTTCTAAAGAGCTGTTTCCTGGTCTTCGTTCTCGGGAGCAGAAGGAATTCTTTATAAGGAAGTAATTATTCTGGCGACTAGTACTATTGAGCAGCAAGTCACCAGATGGGTTATTCTTTGGGGGAAACTTTATGTGGGGTGGTAGTTCCCCTTTAAGAGGAATCCACTCCCCTGACCGCTGGATCTTAAGGGGGTTAAGGGGTTAAAAAAACATGACACGTAAGAGATCCCTAAGGACTAATCCTATATAATAATTTGCTAAATTGTTTGTCAGAAGCCATCATGCGCAGCAGAGACGGCTGCACGCTGCAGTCATGCGCACTACGAACTGCCCACGCAGTGACTGATAACTGAGCGGGGCTCGAATTCAGGCTGTAGTCCTCGACTATTGTTGATTTTCTTCAGGATTGTTTTTAATTTAGATAGGGTACTTCAGGAGTTTTAGAGTAGGACTCACCATTAATTATGAGGTACAGTGGTGAGGTGGCAAGCTTAACTCTTTCTTTTTTGGGCCAAAAAACTTTGGGGACTGAACCCCCATATTTTCACTCAGTATATCACTCATGCCCGACACAGGGCACATTTATCACTAGAAATAGAGGAGCGCAGGTCTGTTCTATGTTGTTTGTTTGCACTACGGGTTTGTGTCCCATATTTGGGGGTTGGGAAAACCCCCTCATTCCTTGCTGCACACTTCAGTTCTCTCTATACAATTCTTTTTATTTAACACTGGTATATATTAATGTATTAGCTCTGCGGGTTTCTGTTTTTGAAAGTGGAAATTCTGGGACAAACCAACTGCTCCATGGGGGGGGCATTTCCATTGAAGCAATGAGTTGATGACCTCGCCAATGTAAATATGGGAATTTGGGGATTTTTTTTTTTTTTAATGTGTTTTCTTTAGTGTATTTTGTTTTCTCTAGAATCCCACCTCATTCGTAGTGTACCAGCCTCAAAGACACTTTACATGTACAAAACGATTAGCCATTATGAGCGTGGAAAATAATTATAGTTCTATACCAAGACTTCTACATGTTCTTCTTATTATCCTAAGAGATATGTGTACGTGCACATTATGTATGACAATCACATGCAAGGATTAAATGGTTTTCTCAGTGATTGATTATTTTTGGATTATAACCCTTCTGTATTACATACCTGATTCATTTGCTGCAGTATATATGTATACTAATACAAAAGTAGTATGTATCACTGCCTCTTTGGATATACCTTCGTTTTGCACACATGCCCTATGTATAATGGTTTGTTGAAATGCAGAAAGGTAGATTAAAGTGGAAGATATTACAGGATAATGCTGAAAGCACATTCAAAATATTCTATAGGTCATGCTAATATTTTGTTATTTAAAACATTACTTATTATGTCATTTGTCAGTTTATGCAAATGAGCAAATAATGGTCAACATGGGCTGTTGAAGCTTAATGTTTGTTGTGAAGAAATGTGACTACCTTTAGTAGTAGAAAATCCCATTTATTTTAGAGATTATAACAGTTTCCATAGTTCAAGTTAAAAGCTTCTTTCCTCTAATTTCAAGGGATAACCTTATGTCATCTCTACAGTGCCACTGATGAATAGATCTGTTTTGCTACTTTCATCTTTCCTGCTACATATTCTGTAGCATTTTTTTCCTTTGGAAGGGTTACACTCTAAGGTGTAATAAAGAGGAGATAACTTCTCCAGTGAGCTACATTCTCCATATTCTATGGAGCCTATGCACTAACTTATCTCAAACTTGAGAGATCTTAGTGCATAGATTCCATGGACTAACATAGGAATTGGAGAGTTCATAGTAACATAGTAATTTAGGTTGAAAAAAGACTTGCGTCCATCTAGTTCAACCCTTTTCCTATTCCTGTTTACCATCGTTGAGCCAAAAGAAGGCAAAAAACCCCCCCTCAAAATAGCAATTTAAAATTCTTCCTTGAATGGGGGGAAAAAAATTCCTTCTTGATTCCAAATGGCAATCAGATTTCTCCCTGGATCAACAAGCCCTAACTAAATATTAATCCCAATACTAACGTACATAGCCCTCTATGTTATGCTCTTTTAAATAAGTATCCAGGCCCCTTTTAAAGGCATCTAATGTATTCGATAGCACCACCTCCTCAGGCAGTGAATTCCATACCTTTATTGTCCTTACTGTAAAGAAACCCTTCCGCTGTTGTAGATTAAATCTCCTTTCCTCAAGTCTAAGCGGGTGGCCCCTTGTCCTGTGTACTGTTCTGTTAATGAACAGGTCTTTGGAGAGCCCTTTGTATGGGCCCTGAACATATTTATAAAGTGTTATCATATCTCCTCTAAGACGCCGTTTCTCTAGTGTGTACAAGTTTAACTTTTCTAGCCTTTCTTCATAACTAAAACTTTCCATTCCCCTTACTAGTTTTGTAGCCCTCCTCTGTACTCTTTCTAATTCCATAATGTCCTTTTTCAGAAAGGGTGCCCAGAATTGAACAGCATATTCTAGGTGGGGTCTTACCATGGACCTGTAAAGAGGCATAATTATATCTTCCTCCCTTGAGTCAATACCCCTTTTAATACATGCCAATATCTTATTGGCCTTTGCTCACTTTTTCATAAAATGTGATCAAGTTAGTTTGACAAGACCTGTCTTTCACAAAGCCATGTTGGCTATTGCTAATGATATTCCTGGCTTGTAGTTGTGATCATGAACCAGCTCCTGCTGAACTGGTTCTGGCCATCTGACCTTGTGCTTGGCACCCAGATTAAACAGAAAGCTCGAAAAAGCCTCTGACCAACACACACACACACACACACACACACACACACACACACACACACACACACACACACACACACACACACACACACACACACACACACACATAACAAGTTTATTGAGGAAAATACAAAATATGGACAACAACATTCCTAACTATACATCACAAGGCTAGCTGCACAAAATGCCCTGCCCTGTCCCTAACCTTGCCCACCAAGCACCACCCCCACCTAAATACTCTAACACTAAGCTACAGGGTACTTCCTGCTGGAATCTACTTCCATTTATGATGGTCCTTTCCTTACCTGCTGTTGGACTTTTTTTTAAAACAGGATAATTTAAACATGGATTATAGACAAGTTTAGGATTTTATTTTAGGTACGTAACATGGATGATTTATTTTAAATGATGCTAGTTATAAGAATGTGAGATTTAAAATTTCATCAATGTATGTAATATTTTGGTGTTAGCATACCTTTAACTAGTAAAATAATGCACTTTAACCTTTTAAAGTCCATAGGGGAGTGCAATATTGTGCTTTCAATGTGTTACGCACCTATCTGGTTCTTAAAGGATCAGCAAACATGCACATTTTTTTCATTGCTGACCTTTGAAGTGCATTTAAAATTGTCCTACCTTCATATTTATATGGGCGTGGAAACAAGAACAGCTTGCTGAAAAATTCCAGTAGTTTTGCAAGTAAATTATTTGTAAATGCTTCGGTGACATACAAATTTCTTAGGAGAAAATATAACAAATACATTCTAATAATTAAATTTATTTACAGTGGTTCATCAAAATCATCCACTTTTTCCAGTGCATTTCTCTGCAATGAGCTAGACACCTTTGTACGTTGTAATGCAGAGGAATTGCTAGATACAGTCTGAGGGGGCTCAGATCCAAAGTCTGCCATTTAAAGCTCTAAGTTTTGTAGATAAGCAAGAAAATATAATGGGGCAAATATTATGCTGATGTCTTAATCAGAAAACATAATGGTGCAGTACTCTGTTGATCACGGTAATGGAAAAACATAATGCTGTAATACTGTGCAGATTACATGAAGGTAATATTGGATTTGGCCTGTGCATCAACTAATACTGAATTAGGTGGACTCCCATCTCCAGGGGGGCGATTCACAGATGGTGATAAAGTTGAGTTGATATTTCCAGTTTATCACTTCTCTAGTTCCTATGTTATTCTATAGAGTCTATTCACTAAGATCTCCAAAGTTGAAGAAATCTGAGTGCATAGGCTCCATAATAACATAGGAATAAGAGAAGTGATAAGTGTAGAAGTCATCTCCACTTTATCACCTCTTTATCACAGCTTAGTGAATATCCCCCCAGGTCTTTTGGGAACCTAGCAACACACCTGCATCCAAGAGGTTAAAAACTTAGTTTAATTGCCTATCAATTATCTGTTGTATAGCAAAGGAAGAAATAGACACAAGATTATATTTCACAGTACTAATTTTTCTTTTGCTATTCATTTCCTGTTCGATGTATTCTAATATATAATGACTTCACATCCATTTATTACATTGTTCACTTTGAGCCAGTGAGATCTCCACAGAATTACAGAGCATTGATTTAGAGACCTCACTGGTACTCAGGTAGTGAACACATTATATGCTGGATGTTATTTAGCCATCTGCTTTCCAGTGCTTTTTTTTCTTTTTTAATGACCGGCTTCTCAACAGCTAGAGCAAAACAGAAGGATTATTATTTCCTCCATAATCCCTTTTCTCCCCAAAGACTCCTACAATTACCTGCCTTCTATATATAGAGCAGCAGCTGAGGGAAAGATGATGCAAAACAATTGTTTATTACTATGTAGACCATTTGGCATTTCCAAGTTTAAATATATATGATGGGTTAAATTATACTTAGAAACAGCTGAAACATTCTCAAAGTTCTTTAAAGGGACCCTGTTACCTAAAGGAAACTTTAATGATTTTGTTGTATTAGCTATTTTTTTGGAATCTAGTTTTTGATATATTTGGATTTTTAGGTTATGTTAACTACAGTCTTGTCATGCAGTTGCTCCAAACCAGGGATGGAACTACTGGGGGTGGAGTTGTGCTAGGACCCAGCAACCAAAGGGGGGACACATCTACACCAGGGTGCAATAGATCCTAGTTATACCCCAGTGAAAATATCTTTGTTTTAGAGGACCCCCCAAAAACATGTTTTCATGCCTGACCCTCCAATGACTTGTTACTCCACTGCTTCTTTCCTTATCTCTCTGTTGTCTTTATAGGGTTTTTCTTGTTGAGTAAATAAGTTTACTCCCACTGTTGTAAGATATTTGATTCAAAAGTTATTATGGTCCAACTTGTAATTTTCAAACACATTATCCTATTGTGGTCACCAGACGGTGCTGTTTCTGTCACTTACTATGTAGTCATTGACAGGCTGTCCCTTACAGATTGTCTTTTGGACACTACTTGGTGCTGTTGGTAACAGTTTGGGAAAAAAACCAAAAGAGATTGAGCTGTAATATGTTTTGATAAAAACAACACCACGCAGTGGGAGTAACCTTGTCGTATTCATCAGGAAAGCACCATAACATATGTTTTCATAAAAAAAGTTTACTGCTTCTTTAAAAAGCAAATATGTATAGGTATGTGAGCATTATATTTGTTCTTAGAAGGATAGTAATGTTTAACATAAGCTACAATGATTCCTTGTAGTTTATACTATTGCCCTCCGATGTTGGCACTGTTAGCCCCTTAAGGACCAGCCTTGCGGCCAGCATTTTTTTTGTTACTGGAATCAGTTCTCCCATTGACTCACTTGTACATCCTTGGTCGTTAAGGGGTTAATATCATATATATAGTGTCCCCCCCTCCTGCCCCTTTTACTTTCGTCAGCCTTCTTGCCTCAGAGCTGAAAGAGGATTGTGTCGGGGGACAATCTTCTGTCAGTTTAAGGAAAAACCTGCCCTCCTTTGTCAAAGGGGACAGAGTTTTCCTTACACTGACATAAGGAAGATTGTCCCTCGTTACGATTTGTCCAGTCCAATTACATGATTTCAGATCTGAGGGGAGGCGGCTTACACTATTAAAAAGGGTCAGGAGGGAGACACTTTATAATATAATTTCATAGAAAATAGAGAGATATCAACAGTGCGATATTAGAGAGCAATAGTATGAACTATAACAAACGATTGTAGCTTATGTTATACCAAAACATTTCTAGCCCTTTAAAGCTAACTGAATGAAACAGATGCTGAAAATACTTTCTTCCCGCTTCAGTAGCTTCTGCCCAGTTGTACAGGTGTTCAGTTCTCATCACCTTCTCTGATTCTAAAGCTCACTGCCTGCCAAAAACATGTCCCTTATTTATGATGTGAAGTCCAGTGAGACCACACAGACCAGTTGTCATGGAAACATGCTAACAGTGTGTACTGGGGATAGAATCTTCTCGTTTTGATAGTTGAATAAGTCAGTCCAAGGCCAGATGGAGAAGTATTAACATAAGTGTTCCAATCTCCAGAGGGGACCCATCCATTTCAAATACAAATTTGCATTGCATTGCTATGAAGCATCAGTGAGGACAATATTTATGGCTCAAGTGGGAAAAGCAGCTGGCATCAACCCATTTTAATGCTAGGTGGACACAACATTCCATCCTCTAATATAACTAACAATACAATATTATGAACTAGGAACTAAAAAATAGAACACAAAATGGGGGATGTACTGATATGATACCAGGTGCCAGAATCAAATTCCTAGCGCTATCCCATACTAAAAATATTGACTAAGGTACTTGCCCCTAAACCTTCTCTCCTTATGCCACTTACTCCAAGGGAGAGTGTAGGATTATATGGCCATTCCAGGGTATGGCATTGCACACCCCTCTGGCACTCAAAGGGTTAATCAAAGTGGAACCTGTATAACTGTATTATATATTCTTGTGCACGTTAGTGGGAATGCATCTGGTTATTGCAGACATTAAAGTTTTTACAAGGCGGAGTGAGCGTTGTTATAAACTAAAGTGATCACACACGTCCTATCCATATCCCAAAGTACAACCATTTTATAAGCAAAAACAGAGTAAAGAAAAGAGTAGGCCTGTAGCATATTAGCTACACTATAGAGGATCAAACAAAAAATCAATTGATTTAAATGGGGCTTTTAACCCTTGAATGTGAGAGAGGTCCCCAATATGTTACAAAGCAATGTATTGAAGACACTAGAGTCCCATAAAAAAACATAATTGGGAATTGGATGGATTTGAATTGTCACCTCTTGTGCCAAAGGTTTGCTCTAGTAATATTGCTATTTTCTTTTGAAGATTTGGGGGCCTAAATCCAGGGCCGGATTTCCCAATAGGCATTGTAGGCAACTGCCTAGAGCTCCAAATATTGAGGTTCACCTCAGCTGTACTGGCCAAACCCATATGCTGAATTGTGAGTATGGTCAAAGCAATCTCAATGTCCCTGCACCACTTTAATAAACCTTTACAGACTATTATTTAACCCTTTGGATGCTGGCGAGATCTACAGTGCAAGAGAGGAGAAAGAAATATGTAGCAAAAGATATGTTGAGAGGCAGAGGAAACAAAGACAAAAAAAGACTAGATGGAGAAGGAGGTGGGTAGGAGAAAGGCAGGGTTCTGAGGGGGTCTGACTGAGCAATATTAGGAAAGAGGGGGATAGCAATGGAAGAGAGTGGAGGGGGGACAGGGAAAAGAGGGGATGAAATAGACTGGAGGAGAGAGGAAGCAGCAAAGGGGCCTGTATGTAGAAAGTGAAACGGGGTAATAGGCTGGGAATGAGAGTGTAGAAAAGGGCCGGGGGAAAGGGGGTGGGAGTTGCTAGGGTTGTATCTAACCCTATGAGTGCCAGATATATATCAAAATATAGTATCAAAATAAAGCAGCTAGTGGGCTGCTTTAAAAAAAAAAAAATGTCCGGACTGGTATTCCCCTACAATCCGCCCCTGGGTACAGTAACAAGGAATATTATTCAAAGT
Source organism: Rhinophrynus dorsalis (assembly GCA_037306005.1). Classification (NCBI taxonomy): domain Eukaryota; kingdom Metazoa; phylum Chordata; class Amphibia; order Anura; family Rhinophrynidae; genus Rhinophrynus; species Rhinophrynus dorsalis. Next base: position 338,779,023 of record CM074723.1, on the reverse strand, counting down.
GTTAACGTTCTGTAGCTATGATATAACATGCATTGTGTGATACACTAAGGTGAGATAAAGGTAAGATAAAAGGTGAGATAAATTCCCCAGTGTGAAAAACCATCTAATTCCTTTGTATTCTATTGAGCCTATGCACTACGATATTGTATATATTATGGGTCATGTTCCATAAGCTAAAGAGGTGCAGTCTTGGAGCAAATTCTTTGCACCAGAGGGGACAAATAAGAATTCACCAAATTCCTATTGATTTAAATGGGTGTTTAACCCTTTGGTGACTTAACAATGATTTGGAGTCCTCTCTAGCACCCCACATTGCAGTTTGTTTGCCCCAGAATTGCATCTCTTTAGCTTATTTTATACATACATTAGTGCACAGTCTGCATAGAATAACACAGAGACTGGAGAATGTATGTCACCTTTATCTCACCTTAGTGCATCTCCTCCCATTTCTCCCTGGGATGCTGAATGCCTCTCCAAATAGTTACAGTAAGTGACTCAGTCCTCACACTGCTTCCTCTTCCTAAAGAACATGGCTCTGGACCAAGGTCCAAACTTCTTTTATACTTCTGGCAGTGGAAGAATTAATAGAGCTGGAAAAGTGTAGCCCTAAATTAAATGGCTTTTGATTTGCTTTGAAGCATTTGCCTAGGTAAGTGTCCTTGTTTCAGCAGTCCATTATTTCTATTTACTGATTTCTGATTTGGAACACTGCTGTACACTTGAACTGGGTCAAGTTACTACTTTGAGAAGGTTCTTGTGTCCCATTAGAGTAGGGATGTAAAATTACTTTGGTCCAAGGTACACATCTTTCTTTATATTTTTTCTTAGGGCTGTAGTTTGCTGTATTGCACCTCCAAGCACAACATAAATGCAACCCATGTCTAGCACCTCCATCACACTAATATTACCTTTCCTGGCTGATAATAGAGAAGGAGGTGTGTGAGAGAGACAGAGAGAGAGAGAGAGAGAGAGAGAGAAATAAAAAGAGATGTGAGTGATGAGTGTGTTATGTCTGGCTTTCTAATCATAGGCTGTGATTTGATACATTTACTGCTGCAAAGTAAAACAAGTTTATTCCCCCCTCCCTTGCTGGCAGTTGCATTACTCAAATGTCATAAATGTTCAAACTTTCAAAAGTGATGAAGCTGTTACTATTGGAGTCAGTGACTCACCTCTACTGTAGAATACAACAAAATAATGGTTTATGCAGCAGCTGAACCATAGGCAAACTTTCTGGTCATCAGAGCATACTGTTAATGCAAAAAGAAAAACGTTAAAGTGGAATGTTCATCCTCAGGACACTTTATCTCATTGGATGTAACTCATAAGGTTGTCTCTACTTTGTTATTTTAGTTATTTTAATCTGAAAACTTTGTTAGATATTACATTTTAAAACTTTCCCAGTGACATCACCATTTCCTCTTTCTGCGGTAGAAATTGTACTGCACAGGTCTGCAGGACGTCCCCTGTGCTATCAATATCCTCCCACCTCCCTCCCCAGCTCTCCTTGGGAGCAAGCACACTCCTGTCATGTTCCTCCCTCACCAATGTACCAGTGTATAGCTGGTGGATGCACAGGCTATGTCATGCCTCCAACCTGCTTCTGAGTTGCGGTGTTGTGATGTGCATCCACGGCGGGTTCCAGCAAGCCTTCTGTCTTGCATCACTTTAGGTGTGACATTCCGGCTTCCCTCTGTCATCTTTCACAAACCTTCCACGCGTGTGCACTGCTTCCTTATTCGGCTTATGGCTCTTAGCTGTGATCAGGTCACTGCTACATTACAGGGGTGAGTTGCAGTGATCTCTAATGTATGACACAGCCTGTACTCCTGACTACGTCTCTGCCTCCTGATTTGGTACCTGCTGCTGTGCCTATCTGTGTATGACCCTGCCTTGATTCCTGACTATGCCTTTGTCTCTTGATTTGGTACCAGTTGCTGAGATTTCCTGTGTATGACCCTTCTTAGCTGACTATTCTATTTGTTCCTGTGGTTGTACTTCTGCAGTTCTTGTCATCCTTATCTGAGTGAGTTCTGGTTCCTGTTGGAGTTTGTTTCTCTCTGGGGATAGTAGTTGTATAGTTTGTCTAGAGGGGGTTTTCTGGGGACTCCTTTGGCTTAACAGAAGAGGGCAAAACTAGTTTCACGGCTAGCACCTGTACACGGCTAACCCACAGCACATTTCCCTTTAGGCAACCACCTCTCCCTAGCCTTGTATCCTAGCATCTCTCCCTAGTACCTTACACTGCTATGTCTTGTTGGAGGAGTCTAATCTTCATCTATACTCCTCAGTGGGGTTGGTGGTTCTGATAGGTGCTGGTAGGCTACGTGGTGTCTATTAATTATATTCTCCCCTCCTTTCTTCCCTTCTCCTGTGCTGTGTTGAACACCTGCTCCATTGTTAACAAGACAACCCCCATTCATGATTGTTTCTGTGAGCAATCACTACAGTTGTTTGCTTTCACAGAAACTTGGTTATCTGCACAGGACACAGCTGTGGAGGCTGCACTCTCTTATGGAGGGTTCTTCTTCTCACACACCCCTCGTTCCACTGGTCGAGGTGGGGGGTAGGTCTCCTTCTCTCCTCCCTATGATGCTTCCAGACCCTCTCAATCCCACCATCTGTGCACTTTTCTTCATTTGAAGTACACGCAATCCAGCTCTATTACCCTCTGTCTATGCCCGTGGCTGTAATATACAGGCCACCTGCTAACTCCTCTTCTCCTTCAAACTTTCTCTCAGATTTTGAATCCTGGCTCTCCTTCTTTCTCTCCACTAACAATCCTGTCCTTATTTTAGGTGATTTTAACTGTCATATTGATGACCCCTCTGTCCCCTGGGCTTTCCGTCTTCTAGACCTAACCTCTTCCCTTGATCTCCAGCAGTGGACTGACTGTGTCACTCACAAAGCTGGTCACTGCCTCGATCTTGTTTTTACTAAGGGTCTGGACCTTTCCTCTCTCACAGTTTCCTCATTCCGTCTATCAGACCACCCTTCTCTCTCTCTCACTCTGTCCCTCCCCCCATCCCTCCCCCCAACAGATTTATAAGAGATACCCGCTCACTTGATCTCTCTGGGATGAGCACCTCACTTAACTCCAATCTTTCCTCTATCTTAGCCATCTTTGTTAACTCCTACAACTCAATTCTATCCTCTGCTATTGATTCCTTTGCCCCACTGAAACTACAACGGAGTTGTCAAGTCAATCCACGACCCTGGCTCAACTCCCACATCCGCTTCCTACATTCTTGCACTCGTTCTGCTGAACGTCTTTGGAGGAAATTCTGCTCACATGCAGATTTCATCCACTTTAAATTTATGCTGTCCTGCCTGCATTCTGCTTTATCAAAAGCTAAACAAGAATACTACACCATACTAATCCACAACAACAAATCTAACCCGCGCCGTCTCTTTGCAGTCTTTGACTCCTTGCTCCATCCTGCCACTCTTCCTCTCACCCCATACATTCACCTCAATCTTTTGCAGAGCACTTCAAGCACAAGGTGGAATCTATTCAAAAACAGATTCCTACTATTCCATTTAGATATAGCAAAAGGAAAGAAAAAAGGGGACAAACAGTGCAAAAAACAGTCTTCTATGCGTAGTATTATTGGCAATGAGATAGAAAAAGCCTTTGTATCCCAATATATGGTCTACTCACATTTTCAGGAGGTTATATCTGCCTTCCAGTTTAAACAGCATGCACTTGACAATAATCGCCTCCAACGATGATATCAAATATATGAATGTAGTGCCCAAGAGACAAAGACCATATATATGATGTATGGACTAAATGTCTATGGAAACCTATTAATGGTACATACAATAATTAAAAAATATAATAGTAGATCTTTATATGGGTAATAAAAGACTAATAAGGATAAAAAAAATCTTTAATAACAGTTAAGCATAAAAAATAATGTATATATATAAAACTATATTGGACTGAAGCAAAACAAAAAGAGGAATATCATGGACTATAATATAAAGAGACAAAAAATAAAAATGAATAAATAAATATCACCCAAATAAAGGGTAAAACAATAATAAAAAGCTTCAAGGTAAAACAATAATAAAAAGCTCAACGCGTTTCGTGACGTAACAACTCAATGTCACTTCATCAGGAGCAGTATTGAAAATAAGATACCATACCTATATTCAGTTATATACCTTTGGAAAAATGCGCCAAAAGATACATCAAAAGAGTCACATGTCGGCTGGTGTCCTCTCCTACCAGCTCCCCACTGTGGAATGCAAACATCACACCTCGACATCACGTGGAACGCACACGTCACCACACCCATCTCCAAACAGGGAGCGCATGTAAATACGCATCTCATGTCTGAAAGCGCCGGCATGGGGATATGGTGCGTCCCCTTTAGCATGGCGATAGTCGTGGACAATCCGGGCGACACCGCCACGGGGTCAGCACACGGCTCAAAAACCGGAACAACAAGGAAAGGAGGACAAACCACCACAACGGACACTGCATCATGCACAAAAAATATGTCCAAAAGACACACATGTCCCCTCTCCATGATCCAAAGAGAGTCATCAGCTGAACCCCAAAAACACGATGTCCCCAATGTCCTAGAGTGTATCCACTAAGGGAAAGACCAAATGCGGAGATAATAAATGGTCATAAAAAAAGGGACTACAAAACAGGACAGAAAATCCATGGGGCATGAAAGCCAAAAAAAAAATAAAAAAAATGATATATAATTACCCAACTTAAAAACAAGAAGCTATGTCAATCTCGGCATTTAGGCCATCCTTATTCATAGTATCAAGAGTATAGATCCAATAAGCTTCTCTATTGCAGAGTTTGTGATATCTGTTATTAGTATCTTCGCTGATATGTTCTAAACCCAGCACCCTAAAATTGTCTAAGCCTCCATTGTGGCAGGTATTAAAGTGTTTGGGTACACCATAACCTTCATCATTTCTTTTAATTTTTCCCCTGTGTTCATTTATTCTCGTTCTCAGTGGTTGAATAGTTCGCCCCACATATTTAGTTCCACATCCACAAAGGAGAAGATAAACAACAAATTTAGTTGTACAATTAATATGTTGTTTGATCTTAAAAAATTGAGTGTTTGTGATGTTGGAAAATTCCCTCATACCATGTAACATGTGTTTACAAATGGTGCATCTAGATTGGGCACACCTATAAGTGCCATAGGGTAATTTTTCCATAGGGATGTTATCTAGCAACATTTTAGGTATACTAGGTGCTATAATTGAGCGAATATTGTGATTTTTCTTATAAATAACAGATGGAAAGTGGCCAATACTATCTTTCAAACCGGGAACTTTTCTCAAAATACTCCAATGCTTCTTAAATATCTTCTGAATATTTTTACCATAGGTATTGAATTGTGTAATGAATGGTATCTTATTCCTGACTGTAACAATATCATTATTTTTCTTTTTCAAAAAATCTTCTCTATTAAGATTCTTTGCTCTATTGAAAGCTGAATCTAACAGTCGGACACTATAGCCTTTCTCAATAAATTGTTGTTTAAGCACTGCACCTTCAATTTCATAGTCTTTAAGGTCGCTACAACTGCGTCTTAACCTATGAAACTGCCCAAAGGGGACATTAGAAAGCCACTTAGGATGATGTCCACTGTCGGCTGGAATGTACTGATTGGAAGCGACAGACTTTCTATATATGGTACTTTGTATACAGCTATTAGCACCAAAAGAGAGAGTCACGTCCAAAAATTCAATACTTTTTTTAATCAATCTTGACAGTGAACTTTAGTCCTCTATCGTTGTTATTGAACTCATTTATCATCAGTTGTAAATCTTCCATGGCACCTCCCCAAATGATTAGAATATCATCAGTATAGCAACCGTAATACACGAGATTGCCACCCTCACAGATGTTAAGCCCACGATTATGGGCTTCCCAATATCCCATAAAAAGGTTGGCGTAAGAGGGGGCAAATCTCGTGCCCATCGCTATCCCCCGGGTTTGGAGGTACCATTTATTCTGAAATGTGAAGAAGTCAGTACGTATTCAGCACATTTTAAAAGAAACATCTTTTGAGATAACGGTAATGTAAGGTCTAAGTTGAAATAAAAAGAAAGAGCTTGAAGGCCTTTATCATGGTCAGTATTAGTATACAAAGCCTCTACGTCCATAGTGACCCAGAGGCAATTTGGATGACATTTAAGTTCTTTAACCGTTCTAAAACATGCTGAGTATCTGTCACGGTTTTATTGAACACAATATTTTATTGAACACAATTGGGTAGGATAAAATAGAAAAGCTTTATTAGGCAAAATAAAGTGCACAAGGCCCCTCACGGATCCAAACTCTACAAACAGCAGTAATAAAGTTTGACACAGGACAGGGCATACAAAATAGCAATACAATAGTGAGGTTCTACCGGCCTTACCGAATACTGGGTAAGGCAGCCTGATATCTGGTGCAACAAGGAACTGAGGAGGCTCTACCGGCCTTACCGAATACCGGGTAAGGCAGCCTGATAGCTGGTGCAACAAGGAACTGAGGAGGCTCTACCGGCACACAGGCTGAGCGTATAGTGGGAAGGCAACGGTAACCTCTTAGTGACTGGATAGCACTGACTGGGTGTGCTTAGCAGAGGCCACAGATAGTCACAGGCTGAGCGTATAGTGGAAAGGCAACAGTAACTGCTTAGTGACCGGATAGCACTGACTGGGTGTGCTTAACGGAGGCCACAGATAGTCACAGGCTGAGCGTATAGTGGGAAGGCAACAGTAATCCCTTTGTGACCGGATCGCACTGACTGGGTGTGCTAACGGAGGCCACAGATAATCACAGGCTGAGAGTAGCGCAACTGGAGGCATCAAATCAGAGAGAACTGACACTAATAGCGATGGCAACAAGATAGCGTAAGTCAGTTAAAGCCTGGATCGGTACACAGAGAGCGGTAGTCAGCCAAAGCCTGGGTCGGTACACAGAGAGCGGTAGCCAGCCAAAGCCTGGATCGGTACACAGAGATCAGTAGTCAGCCAAAGCCTGGGTCGGTACACAGAGAGCGGTAGTCAGCCAAAGCCTGGATCGGTACACAGAGAGCGGTAGTCAGCCAAAGCCTGGATCAGTACACAGGAACAGAACAGGAGCAAGGTCAGACGGAAACCGGATCAACACGGAACAGGAGCACTGAATAACGTAAGGTCAGGAACACCACGAAAGGGCACCGGCCTTGTGACAGGAGGGCGTATATAAAGGCTAGCCCTGGGAGGGGCTAGCCAGCTAGCACCAATAAAAGACAGCAAAGCACAAACCCAGAAGTCAGAATGTCGTACAAGAATCACGGGCACCATGATAGTACCCCCCCCTCAAAGACCCCCCTCCTGCCTTGTGGTTAACCCATGAACGTTCCTCTGGACCATAACCCTTCCAATGCACCAAGTACTGGACCTGGCCACGGAATCTACGTGAATCCAGAACACTCTGTACTTCATATTCATCATGATCCTGTATGCGCACTGGACCAGGGACAGCAGGAGTGGAAGTGTAGTGGTTGCACACCAATGGTTTGATGAGTGACACAAGGAACACATTGTGTATTCTCATAGAAGCCGGTAATTCCAACGCATAGGATACAGGGTTAACTCGACGGAGCACCCGGAACGGACCCACAAACCGGGGAGCAAACTTGAGACACTGAACTTGCAACATGAGATTGTTAGAGGATAACCAGACCCGGTCCCCCACCTAGAATACAGGAGCCGGTAGACATCTGTTATTGGCATGCCACTGGGTACATGCAAAAGACTCACGTAGGGTATTCTGGACATGTGCCCATGTGGAGCAGAGCTGCCCAATATGCTCATCCAGAGCCGGAATCTGCTGTGCCTGAAAGTTATCTGGGAGCAAGCATGGTTGGAACCCGTAGTTGATCAGGAAGGGTGAGCTCCCAGATGTGCTGCACACCGCACACTTCCTGGCAAACTCTGTCCACGGAAACAAGTTATTCCAATTGTTGTGATGATTGGAAATGAAACAACACAAGAACTGCTCCAATCCCTGGTTGGCATGCTCAGCGGCCCCATTAGTTTGGGGATGATAAGCCGAGGAAAATGACAACTGAATCCCCATCTGGTCACAAAAGGCCCTCCAGAATCTCGAGACAAATTGACTCCCACGATCTGAGACCAGCACCTTGGGTACCCCGTGGAGTTGGAATACCTCCCTGGCAAATACAATTGCCAGTTCCTTAGCAGATGGCAAGCCAGGGAGTGGCACAAAATGAGCCATTTTAGAAAACCTGTCAACTACCATTAGGATTACGGTAAACCCTCTGGAGGCTGGCAGTTCTCCCAAGAAATCAATAGATACATGTGACCAAGGCCGGTCCCCATTAGGAACAGTCTGTAAGAGATAAATATATTAAACAAAACCTAACGCACTCTACTCAAGATAACATAGAATGATCACAATTGTCTGTAAAACCCAATGAGAACATAGGGTGCTACAGGGGAAATAATGATGTATATAAAGCAAGAAAAGAAAAAGAACCCTGCTGTACTAGCACTCCAACTAGATCATCGAATTGGGACTACTGATCATAAAACAAACCCTCTCAAAATAACAACTAAAACATAACTTTTATTAAAAAGCTAAAATGTTGGGCTAGAATCATAAAATGGTCACCTTAATAGTCCAAAAATGCAGGTTTTATACACAAAAATCAAACCTGCATATTAAGACATAATATACAATCCCAGTGTATAATCGTGATTATAATGACAGACAAAGACATATATGACTAACTAATAAATCGCATACAAATGCAGCCGACCTGGCTTGACTAGAGTTAACTTGCATCTAGTTTCAGCACCAAATAGGTGCACAAATCAACTGAAAAACCGGTACGGCTTAGTTAGTTGAAGCGTGCAGTTTGCCGAAATATGTCCAGCAGACTGCACTATTTGTCCATTTACTGTATGCCGAAATTAGAGTCGGCTTATCATAAAAGAAATATATACACTGGAATAGAATCCGTTTAACTATACCCTTGGAAAAAAGCAATACGCAAATCTAATTAACCCTCGGTAGATATAATTACTAGCTAGTATTGATCTAAGCGCCAGTATACCAGTAATAATCCTAACTTGAAGAAGAACTCCACATAGGAGCCTATCTAACCAGTCAGGAAAGTTATCAAATTAACTAACTGAATACCGGGGCTTATCCGGCTTGCCAAATAACAGCTACAAATACTAAGATGTAAAACTGACACAAAGTCTATCAGCTAACTGTCTAGTATAAGAGAATGTACCGGGGCTGATCCGGCTTGCCATCTAACTACCTGGCTACAATAAGTTTGAATCCCAGCACTGTTCCGACCTATCAGGTAAAGATGAATGCCGTAGCTAATCCGGTTTGTCATCCAACTATCTAGTTGATTTAAACTAAGTACCGGGCTATTCCGGCTTGCCAAAGGGTATAGCGGATTAGAGATGAAAACAAAAAATGCCAAAATGCCTGACGTACGTTTCGCTGTTAAAGCTTTATCAAAGGCATAATAACAAACGCCGCGCTGTTTCGCAGCTGATATTTAAAGCACTAAACCCAACCCCAAAAAAGGGGTGGATTAATTCTGATTGGACCTAAGTCCGTTCATCTCAACATTACGATGAAACAAAGTATGGCAATATCATGTCAAACTTTGAGCAACATAAAACAAAAATAAATAACAATTTAGGTGATAGATAAAACACAAAGTTATCACTTAAAATAAAGCTAATGTAAATATTTAATCCAATGTTATCGTCATATATAACAGACCAAAATCTCTATAACATGGATGACATGGGAATTGCTTGTATTTAATGTAAGTTTGCATCACTACATACTAATTTATTACAAGTTGATACTAAGATTCCATTCTTCGTTTAAGCCTTGGGGGGACAATGTGTTAAGAAGAAAAATCCAACGATTCTCATGTTGCAGTAACATTCTATCTACATTACCCCCTCTAATGCCCAAAGTAATTTTCTCTATTGCCCACGCTTTTAAACCTTTGGGATTGGCATTATGGCTATGTAAAAAATGTTTTGCAACTGAAGACATCTTTTTAGCAAGAATCCTACTATCTTGTGGTCCTCTCAGAATACTATGTACATGTTCTCTGATCCTAGTGGTTAATTTGCGTCTAGTTTTGCCAACATATAAAAGCTCACAGGGGCACTTAAGACAGTATATAACACCCACTGTCTGGCAATTAATGAAATCTTTGATTTGATATTTTTTGCCAAACCTATCTGTGATAGTTTGAGCTTTAATCATGTGTTGACACCCAACACAATGCCCACAGGGATAAAAACCTTTCACTGTGGGATTGCGATGATACCCTCAATGACTGTGAACCAGCCTGTCTTTAAGATTAGGTGCTCTTCGACATGTCATAGATACATTTTCATTTAACACTTGTTTGAGGTCTGAATCAGTCAACAAAATATGCCAATGTTTTGACAAAATAGTTTGAATATTGTTCCAATGACAAATATATGTAGAGATGAAACGAATATTGCAATCTTCATTCACATCCTTGGAATGATGTAGCAAAAAAGGTCTTGAAGTATATAATGCTCTTTTATAAGCTTTTTTAGCACATGACCTACTATATCCCCTAGCAATAAAGCGATCAAATAATTCCATACCCTGACTCTTATACACAGCCACTGTGCTGCAATTGCGTCTTAATCTCAAAAATTTGCCAATTGGTATGTTCTTTTTCATGGGCTGAGGGTGGTGACTAGAGAAGTGTAATACACTATTTGTCGCTGTTGGTTTGCGAAAAAGTTCACTCTGTAAAGTATTGTTCTGATCACGTTTGATTACAATGTCCAAAAAATTGACCCTGGTCATGTCATACTCCAAAGTCAATTTGAGACACATATTGTTGTTGTTCAAGACCGCAAAAAAATCCTCAAGCTGCGATACTGGTCCATCCCATAGGATGAAAAGATCATCTATATAGCGCAGCCATAATAGAATTTGATCAGTAAACTTCTGATTGCGATCTGAAAATACTATCGTTTCCTCCCACCACCCGAGGTATAAGTTGGCATATGAAGGGGCACAGGAACTCCCCATCGCTGTACCACGGGTTTGTAGGTAGAATTTATCATTAAATACAAAATAATTCTTGTTCAGCACAAAAGACAATAATTTGATCAAAAAATCTCTTCTCTCTCTTTCAATAGCAGAATCACGTGAAAGGAAATATTCCACCGCATTTAGGCCATTTTCATGAATAATTGACGTGTAAAGCGATTCAACATCGCATGTAACAAGTATAGTATTAGTATTAATTGGAAGATTATCAATTTTACTCAAAATATCAGTGGTATCCTGAATATATGAATTCAAGTTGACAACATAAGGTCTCAAAATATAATCCAAAAATTTACTTGCATTCTCTGAAAGACAACCATTCCCTGAGATTATCGGTCGTCCAGGGGGAGTCACAGCATTTTTATGAATTTTGGGCAATAAATATAAGGTAGGAACACGAGGATATGTAACCTGGAGAAATTCAAATTCTTTTTTAGAAATAATACCCTGACTATGTGCATTCATAATTAACGAGGTATATATCTGAAGAAGCTCTTCCGTGGGATTGCCAAAAAGTTTTTTATAACAGTCACCATCATTCAACTGTCTCATGGCCTCAGTTATATACATATCAAGGGGCCAGATGACAACATTGCCACCTTTGTTTGATGGTTTGACAAGAACATCTTCCCACTTTACAATCTCTTCTAAAGCAAGATGCTCTAACTTTGACATATTTCTATTAGTAATAGTGTCAGGTAGTTGTAATAAATCATCTGACACAAGTTTACTAAATAGTTGTACAGCTGGACATATGTGTGCAGATGGAGTAAAAGTTGACTTCTTTTTGGGGGCATCAGGTAATCTATATACCGTAGATATCCTATTTTCTCCCAAAAGATCTTCCAAATTAATAAGATTTATTTCGTCAATCTCTTGTGACATTTGAGTTTCAGTTCCAGATGACGGAGGGTCCGAAGAATTCGAAGCAAAAAATTTTTTCAAAAGTAACTTACGGGTGAAAGCAAAAAGGTCTACTATGATATTAAACTTATCAATCTTATATGCTGGAGAAAAACTAAGACCCTTAGACAAAACTTGGAGATGTATAGCAGACAGAGGATGATCAGACAGGTTGATTACTCGAAGTTCATCCTGTCTAATCATCGTCTGGTCCCCCGGCCCCTGACTGATTGTTTGTAGGCCCATCGTTCTCGATCTCTTAATTCCCTTGTGTCCCCTTCTTGTAGGTTTTTTACGCTTTTGTTGCGTCTCCTGCGTCGACCCCTTAAAAAAGGGACTGATTGATCTCTACTTAATGATCTATCACTGTCAGAATAATCCGCTTCAGAGGCAGAAGACTCAGTTGTAGCACTGATTGCCTCCTCTCTAGTAGTGTATCTTGGTCTCCTTTTAGACCAAAGATATACACTACCTTTAGCATAATCAGTGAAATCACGATCAAATTTTTTCTTTTTAAATTCGATCAATTCAGTTTCGATTTTATCAAGATCATTGTTCAATTTTTCAAGGTCCTTTTTGATTTTATCCAAATCATCAAAAGTTCTAGTTTTCTCTTCAAGGGTTTTAATAGTAACTTCTAAATTATTGATTATTACAGTTTCATAATCAATAAGTATATCCAAATACCCCATAGAACAGGCATTGGATAACTCCTCCCATCTCTTGGTGAATGCATCATCTGTAAAACTGTAAGTTGGAAGCACATGAATACGTAAGCCTCTAGGAATTATATTGGCTTCCTTGTATTTAAGAAAAGTACATCGTGTCCACCAACTTTTAGTATGTCTAGTCTGAGCATCTTTTAAATCCTTAAGAATCGTTTCCCAGTTGCTATTCCCATTAGTAGAGGACATAGGTTCTTTGGATATAAATACATCCTTCGCCTTTTCAGCCCATTTGTTTTGTCTAATAGCGTGAGTAGGGAGTACATCCATATGCTACCGTTAGTAGGTGCTGTCAGGTAAGAAAATCACTACGTGGTGATCAATATAGAGTTAAATATATTAAACAAAACCTAACGCACTCTACTCAAGATAACATAGAATGATCACAATTGTCTGTAAAACCCAATGAGAACATAGGGTGCTACAGGGGAAATAATGATGTATATAAAGCAAGAAAAGAAAAAGAACCCTGCTGTACTAGCACTCCAACTAGATCATCGAATTGGGACTACTGATCATAAAACAAACCCTCTCAAAATAACAACTAAAACATAACTTTTATTAAAAAGCTAAAATGTTGGGCTAGAATCATAAAATGGTCACCTTAATAGTCCAAAAATGCAGGTTTTATACACAAAAATCAAACCTGCATATTAAGACATAATATACAATCCCAGTGTATAATCGTGATTATAATGACAGACAAAGACATATATGACTAACTAATAAATCGCATACAAATGCAGCCGACCTGGCTTGACTAGAGTTAACTTGCATCTAGTTTCAGCACCAAATAGGTGCACAAATCAACTGAAAAACCGGTACGGCTTAGTTAGTTGAAGCGTGCAGTTTGCCGAAATATGTCCAGCAGACTGCACTATTTGTCCATTTACTGTATGCCGAAATTAGAGTCGGCTTATCATAAAAGAAATATATACACTGGAATAGAATCCGTTTAACTATACCCTTGGAAAAAAGCAATACGCAAATCTAATTAACCCTCGGTAGATATAATTACTAGCTAGTATTGATCTAAGCGCCAGTATACCAGTAATAATCCTAACTTGAAGAAGAACTCCACATAGGAGCCTATCTAACCAGTCAGGAAAGTTATCAAATTAACTAACTGAATACCGGGGCTTATCCGGCTTGCCAAATAACAGCTACAAATACTAAGATGTAAAACTGACACAAAGTCTATCAGCTAACTGTCTAGTATAAGAGAATGTACCGGGGCTGATCCGGCTTGCCATCTAACTACCTGGCTACAATAAGTTTGAATCCCAGCACTGTTCCGACCTATCAGGTAAAGATGAATGCCGTAGCTAATCCGGTTTGTCATCCAACTATCTAGTTGATTTAAACTAAGTACCGGGGCTATTCCGGCTTGCCAAAGGGTATAGCGGATTAGAGATGAAAACAAAAAATGCCAAAATGCCTGACGTACGTTTCGCTGTTAAAGCTTTATCAAAGGCATAATAACAAACGCCGCGCTGTTTCGCAGCTGATATTTAAAGCACTAAACCCAACCCCAAAAAAGGGGTGGATTAATTCTGATTGGACCTAAGTCCGTTCATCTCAACATTACGATGAAACAAAGTATGGCAATATCATGTCAAACTTTGAGCAACATAAAACAAAAATAAATAACAATTTAGGTGATAGATAAAACACAAAGTTATCACTTAAAATAAAGCTAATGTAAATATTTAATCCAATGTTATCGTCATATATAACAGACCAAAATCTCTATAACATGGATGACATGGGAATTGCTTGTATTTAATGTAAGTTTGCATCACTACATACTAATTTATTACAAGTTGATACTAAGATTCCATTCTTCGTTTAAGCCTTGGGGGGACAATGTGTTAAGAAGAAAAATCCAACGATTCTCATGTTGCAGTAACATTCTATCTACATTACCCCCTCTAATGCCCAAAGTAATTTTCTCTATTGCCCACGCTTTTAAACCTTTGGGATTGGCATTATGGCTATGTAAAAAATGTTTTGCAACTGAAGACATCTTTTTAGCAAGAATCCTACTATCTTGTGGTCCTCTCAGAATACTATGTACATGTTCTCTGATCCTAGTGGTTAATTTGCGTCTAGTTTTGCCAACATATAAAAGCTCACAGGGGCACTTAAGACAGTATATAACACCCACTGTCTGGCAATTAATGAAATCTTTGATTTGATATTTTTTGCCAAACCTATCTGTGATAGTTTGAGCTTTAATCATGTGTTGACACCCAACACAATGCCCACAGGGATAAAAACCTTTCACTGTGGGATTGCGATGATACCCTCAATGACTGTGAACCAGCCTGTCTTTAAGATTAGGTGCTCTTCGACATGTCATAGATACATTTTCATTTAACACTTGTTTGAGGTCTGAATCAGTCAACAAAATATGCCAATGTTTTGACAAAATAGTTTGAATATTGTTCCAATGACAAATATATGTAGAGATGAAACGAATATTGCAATCTTCATTCACATCCTTGGAATGATGTAGCAAAAAAGGTCTTGAAGTATATAATGCTCTTTTATAAGCTTTTTTAGCACATGACCTACTATATCCCCTAGCAATAAAGCGATCAAATAATTCCATACCCTGACTCTTATACACAGCCACTGTGCTGCAATTGCGTCTTAATCTCAAAAATTTGCCAATTGGTATGTTCTTTTTCATGGGCTGAGGGTGGTGACTAGAGAAGTGTAATACACTATTTGTCGCTGTTGGTTTGCGAAAAAGTTCACTCTGTAAAGTATTGTTCTGATCACGTTTGATTACAATGTCCAAAAAATTGACCCTGGTCATGTCATACTCCAAAGTCAATTTGAGACACATATTGTTGTTGTTCAAGACCGCAAAAAAATCCTCAAGCTGCGATACTGGTCCATCCCATAGGATGAAAAGATCATCTATATAGCGCAGCCATAATAGAATTTGATCAGTAAACTTCTGATTGCGATCTGAAAATACTATCGTTTCCTCCCACCACCCGAGGTATAAGTTGGCATATGAAGGGGCACAGGAACTCCCCATCGCTGTACCACGGGTTTGTAGGTAGAATTTATCATTAAATACAAAATAATTCTTGTTCAGCACAAAAGACAATAATTTGATCAAAAAATCTCTTCTCTCTCTTTCAATAGCAGAATCACGTGAAAGGAAATATTCCACCGCATTTAGGCCATTTTCATGAATAATTGACGTGTAAAGCGATTCAACATCGCATGTAACAAGTATAGTATTAGTATTAATTGGAAGATTATCAATTTTACTCAAAATATCAGTGGTATCCTGAATATATGAATTCAAGTTGACAACATAAGGTCTCAAAATATAATCCAAAAATTTACTTGCATTCTCTGAAAGACAACCATTCCCTGAGATTATCGGTCGTCCAGGGGGAGTCACAGCATTTTTATGAATTTTGGGCAATAAATATAAGGTAGGAACACGAGGATATGTAACCTGGAGAAATTCAAATTCTTTTTTAGAAATAATACCCTGACTATGTGCATTCATAATTAACGAGGTATATATCTGAAGAAGCTCTTCCGTGGGATTGCCAAAAAGTTTTTTATAACAGTCACCATCATTCAACTGTCTCATGGCCTCAGTTATATACATATCAAGGGGCCAGATGACAACATTGCCACCTTTGTTTGATGGTTTGACAAGAACATCTTCCCACTTTACAATCTCTTCTAAAGCAAGATGCTCTAACTTTGACATATTTCTATTAGTAATAGTGTCAGGTAGTTGTAATAAATCATCTGACACAAGTTTACTAAATAGTTGTACAGCTGGACATATGTGTGCAGATGGAGTAAAAGTTGACTTCTTTTTGGGGGCATCAGGTAATCTATATACCGTAGATATCCTATTTTCTCCCAAAAGATCTTCCAAATTAATAAGATTTATTTCGTCAATCTCTTGTGACATTTGAGTTTCAGTTCCAGATGACGGAGGGTCCGAAGAATTCGAAGCAAAAAATTTTTTCAAAAGTAACTTACGGGTGAAAGCAAAAAGGTCTACTATGATATTAAACTTATCAATCTTATATGCTGGAGAAAAACTAAGACCCTTAGACAAAACTTGGAGATGTATAGCAGACAGAGGATGATCAGACAGGTTGATTACTCGAAGTTCATCCTGTCTAATCATCGTCTGGTCCCCCGGCCCCTGACTGATTGTTTGTAGGCCCATCGTTCTCGATCTCTTAATTCCCTTGTGTCCCCTTCTTGTAGGTTTTTTACGCTTTTGTTGCGTCTCCTGCGTCGACCCCTTAAAAAAGGGACTGATTGATCTCTACTTAATGATCTATCACTGTCAGAATAATCCGCTTCAGAGGCAGAAGACTCAGTTGTAGCACTGATTGCCTCCTCTCTAGTAGTGTATCTTGGTCTCCTTTTAGACCAAAGATATACACTACCTTTAGCATAATCAGTGAAATCACGATCAAATTTTTTCTTTTTAAATTCGATCAATTCAGTTTCGATTTTATCAAGATCATTGTTCAATTTTTCAAGGTCCTTTTTGATTTTATCCAAATCATCAAAAGTTCTAGTTTTCTCTTCAAGGGTTTTAATAGTAACTTCTAAATTATTGATTATTACAGTTTCATAATCAATAAGTATATCCAAATACCCCATAGAACAGGCATTGGATAACTCCTCCCATCTCTTGGTGAATGCATCATCTGTAAAACTGTAAGTTGGAAGCACATGAATACGTAAGCCTCTAGGAATTATATTGGCTTCCTTGTATTTAAGAAAAGTACATCGTGTCCACCAACTTTTAGTATGTCTAGTCTGAGCATCTTTTAAATCCTTAAGAATCGTTTCCCAGTTGCTATTCCCATTAGTAGAGGACATAGGTTCTTTGGATATAAATACATCCTTCGCCTTTTCAGCCCATTTGTTTTGTCTAATAGCGTGAGTAGGGAGTACATCCATATGCTACCGTTAGTAGGTGCTGTCAGGTAAGAAAATCACTACGTGGTGATCAATATAGAGTTAAATATATTAAACAAAACCTAACGCACTCTACTCAAGATAACATAGAATGATCACAATTGTCTGTAAAACCCAATGAGAACATAGGGTGCTACAGGGGAAATAATGATGTATATAAAGCAAGAAAAGAAAAAGAACCCTGCTGTACTAGCACTCCAACTAGATCATCGAATTGGGACTACTGATCATAAAACAAACCCTCTCAAAATAACAACTAAAACATAACTTTTATTAAAAAGCTAAAATGTTGGGCTAGAATCATAAAATGGTCACCTTAATAGTCCAAAAATGCAGGTTTTATACACAAAAATCAAACCTGCATATTAAGACATAATATACAATCCCAGTGTATAATCGTGATTATAATGACAGACAAAGACATATATGACTAACTAATAAATCGCATACAAATGCAGCCGACCTGGCTTGACTAGAGTTAACTTGCATCTAGTTTCAGCACCAAATAGGTGCACAAATCAACTGAAAAACCGGTACGGCTTAGTTAGTTGAAGCGTGCAGTTTGCCGAAATATGTCCAGCAGACTGCACTATTTGTCCATTTACTGTATGCCGAAATTAGAGTCGGCTTATCATAAAAGAAATATATACACTGGAATAGAATCCGTTTAACTATACCCTTGGAAAAAAGCAATACGCAAATCTAATTAACCCTCGGTAGATATAATTACTAGCTAGTATTGATCTAAGCGCCAGTATACCAGTAATAATCCTAACTTGAAGAAGAACTCCACATAGGAGCCTATCTAACCAGTCAGGAAAGTTATCAAATTAACTAACTGAATACCGGGGCTTATCCTTTTGCTTCGAATTCTTCTGACCCTCCGTCATCTGGAACTGAAACTCAAATGTCACAAGAGATTGACGAAATAAATCTTATTAATTTGGAAGATCTTTTGGGAGAAAATAGGATATCTACGGTATATAGATTACCTGATGCCCCCAAAAAGAAGTCAACTTTTACTCCATCTGCACACATATGTCCAGCTGTACAACTATTTAGTAAACTTGTGTCAGATGATTTATTACAACTACCTGACACTATTACTAATAGAAATATGTCAAAATTAGAGCATCTTGCTTTAGAAGAGATTGTAAAGTGGGAAGATGTTCTTGTCAAACCATCAGACAAAGGTGGCAATATTGTCATCTGGCCCCTTGATATGTATATAACTGAGGCCATGAGACAGTTGAATGATGGTGACTGTTATAAAAAACTTTTTGGCAATCCCACGGAAGAGCTTCTTCAGATATATACCTCGTTAATTATGAATGCACATAGTCAGGGTATTATTTCTAAAAAAGAATTTGAATTTCTCCAGGTTACATATCCTCGTGTTCCTACCTTATATTTATTGCCCAAAATTCATAAAAATGCTGTGACTCCCCCTGGACGACCGATAATCTCAGGGAATGGTTGTCTTTCAGAGAATGCAAGTAAATTTTTGGATTATATTTTGAGACCTTATGTTGTCAACTTGAATTCATATATTCAGGATACCACTGATATTTTGAGTAAAATTGATAATCTTCCAATTAATACTAATACTATACTTGTTACATGCGATGTTGAATCGCTTTACACGTCAATTATTCATGAAAATGGCCTAAATGCGGTGGAATATTTCCTTTCACGTGATTCTGCTATTGAAAGAGAGAGAAGAGATTTTTTGATCAAATTATTGTCTTTTGTGCTGAACAAGAATTATTTTGTATTTAATGATAAATTCTACCTACAAACCCGTGGTACAGCGATGGGGAGTTCCTGTGCCCCTTCATATGCCAACTTATACCTCGGGTGGTGGGAGGAAACGATAGTATTTTCAGATCGCAATCAGAAGTTTACTGATCAAATTCTATTATGGCTGCGCTATATAGATGATCTTTTCATCCTATGGGATGGACCAGTATCGCAGCTTGAGGATTTTTTTGCGGTCTTGAACAACAACAATATGTGTCTCAAATTGACTTTGGAGTATGACATGACCAGGGTCAATTTTTTGGACATTGTAATCAAACGTGATCAGAACAATACTTTACAGAGTGAACTTTTTCGCAAACCAACAGCGACAAATAGTGTATTACACTTCTCTAGTCACCACCCTCAGCCCATGAAAAAGAACATACCAATTGGCGAATTTTTGAGATTAAGACGCAATTGCAGCACAGTGGCTGTGTATAAGAGTCAGGGTATGGAATTATTTGATCGCTTTATTGCTAGGGGATATAGTAGGTCATGTGTTAAAAAAGCTTATAAAAGAGCATTATATACTTCAAGACCTTTTTTGCTACATCATTCCAAGGATGTGAATGAAGATTGCAATATTCGTTTCATCTCTACATATAATTGTCATTGGAACAATATTCAAACTATTTTGTCAAAACATTGGCATATTTTGTTGACTGATTCAGACCTCAAACAAGTGTTAAATGAAAATGTATCTATGACATGTCGAAGAGCACCTAATCTTAAAGACAGGCTGGTTCACAGTCATTGAGGGTATCATCGCAATCCCACAGTGAAAGGTTTTTATCCCTGTGGGCATTGTGTTGGGTGTCAACACATGATTAAAGCTCAAACTATCACAGATAGGTTTGGCAAAAAATATCAAATCAAAGATTTAATTAATTGCCAGACAGTGGGTGTTATATACTGTCTTAAGTGCCCCTGTGAGCTTTTATATGTTGGCAAAACTAGACGCAAATTAACCACTAGGATCAGAGAACATGTACATAGTATTCTGAGAGGACCACAAGATAGTAGGATTCTTGCTAAAAAGATGTCTTCAGTTGCAAAACATTTTTTACATAGCCATAATGCCAATCCCAAAGGTTTAAAAGCGTGGGCAATAGAGAAAATTACTTTGGGCATTAGAGGGGGTAATGTAGATAGAATGTTACTGCAACATGAGAATCGTTGGATTTTTCTTCTTAACACATTGTCCCCCCAAGGCTTAAACGAAGAATGGAATCTTAGTATCAACTTGTAATAAATTAGTATGTAGTGATGCAAACTTACATTAAATACAAGCAATTCCCATGTCATCCATGTTATAGAGATTTTGGTCTGTTATATATGACGATAACATTGGATTAAATATTTACATTAGCTTTATTTTAAGTGATAACTTTGTGTTTTATCTATCACCTAAATTGTTATTTATTTTTGTCTTATGTTGATCAAAGTTTGACATGATATTGCCATACTTTGTTTCATCGTAATGTTGAGATGAACGGACTTAGGTCCAATCAGAATTAATCCACCCCTTTTTTGGGGTTGGGTTTAGTGCTTTAAATATCAGCCGCGAAACAGCGCGGCATTTGTTATTATGCCTTTGATAAAGCTTTAACAGCGAAACGTACGTCAGGCATTTTGGCATTTTTTGTTTTCATCTCTAATCCGCTATACCCTTTGGCAAGCCGGAATAGCCCGGTACTTAGTTTAAATCAACTAGATAGTTGGATGACAAACCGGATTAGCTACGGCATTCATCTTTACCTGATAGGTCGGAACAGTGCTGGGATTCAAACTTATTGTAGCCAGGTAGTTAGATGGCAAGCCGGATCAGCCCCGGTACATTCTCTTATACTAGACAGTTAGCTGATAGACTTTGTGTCAGTTTTACATCTTAGTATTTGTAGCTGTTATTTGGCAAGCCGGATAAGCCCCGGTATTCAGTTAGTTAATTTGATAACTTTCCTGACTGGTTAGATAGGCTCCTATGTGGAGTTCTTCTTCAAGTTAGGATTATTACTGGTATACTGGCGCTTAGATCAATACTAGCTAGTAATTATATCTACCGAGGGTTAATTAGATTTGCGTATTGCTTTTTTCCAAGGGTATAGTTAAACGGATTCTATTCCAGTGTATATATTTCTTTTATGATAAGCCGACTCTAATTTCGGCATACAGTAAATGGACAAATAGTGCAGTCTGCTGGACATATTTCGGCAAACTGCACGCTTCAACTAACTAAGCCGTACCGGTTTTTCAGTTGATTTGTGCACCTATTTGGTGCTGAAACTAGATGCAAGTTAACTCTAGTCAAGCCAGGTCGGCTGCATTTGTATGCGATTTATTAGTTAGTCATATATGTCTTTGTCTGTCATTATAATCACGATTATACACTGGGATTGTATATTATGTCTTAATATGCAGGTTTGATTTTTGTGTATAAAACCTGCATTTTTGGACTATTAAGGTGACCATTTTATGATTCTAGCCCAACATTTTAGCTTTTTAATAAAAGTTATGTTTTAGTTGTTATTTTGAGAGGGTTTGTTTTATGATCAGTAGTCCCAATTCGATGATCTAGTTGGAGTGCTAGTACAGCAGGGTTCTTTTTCTTTTCTTGCTTTATATACACAGTCTGTAAGAGACCCACAGGAAGATGTCTGGGAACCTTGGAACGGGCACAAGTAGCACAGGCTGCTGTAAATGCTGCACAGTCATCCCTCATGCCAGGCCACCAAAACATACGGGACAATGACCAAATCAATTGATTCGTCCGAACATGACCAGCCGCCCGGGAGGAGTGGTAGGTATCCATAAGTTTAGCCCGAAAAGGCTCGGCCACAAAGCACTTGCCCACAGGTTTCTCTGGAGAAGCATTGACCTGGGATGCCAAGATCTCCTCTCCTAAGGGAGACGTGATACTGGTTCGTAGGGTGGCAAGTATACGGTTCAGAGGGATGAAAGGCACCGGAATAGAGTCAGCTTCTGGATCTGAGCCAAATTGTCTGGATAAGGCATCAGCACGTACATTTTTTAGTACCAGGCAAGTATGAGACAATGAAATTAAAACGAGACAAAAATAGCGCCCATCTCGCTTGCCACGGAGAAAGCCTTTTAGCCTCTGATAGATACATGAGGTTTTTCTGATCAGTCAGGATCAAAATAGGTACCTTAGTGCCCTCCAACAAATGTCGCCATTCACGTAAGGCCAGAATAATCTCTACGAGTTCCCGGTCTCCAATGTCATAAAGACTCTGTGCTTTGGTCAACTTTCTCAAAAAGAACCCACATGGTCTCAAGGTCTTATCCGGACCTGGTTTTTGGCCCAAGACTGCCCCGACTCCAGTCTTAGAAGCATCCACCTCTAAAGTAAATGGCAACCCAGGAATAGGATGCGACAGAACTGGAGCAGTAGAAAATGCCAATTTTAGAGTCTCAAATGCCTTAATTGCCTCAAGGGACCATTCTGAGGAGGAGGCACCCTTGTGGGTCATATAGGTGAGTGGTTTGACAATAATAGAATAGTCGCAAATAAATTTCCTATAATAATTCGCGAATCCTTGGAATTGCTGTAAGTGTTTGAGGCCCGTTGGCCGCGACCACTGTTGTACAGCTGCAAGTTTGTCCTTGTCCATAGCGAAGCCCTCGTTAGAGATCACGTACCCCAAAAAGGCCACAGTGGACCTATGGAACTCGCACTTCTCGAGTTTGCAATACAGGTTGTTCTCCCTTAACTTCTGCAAGACCTCAGAGACATGGCCACGGTGAGTCTCCAGGTCAGGAGAGTAAATCAAAATGTCGTCTAGGTACACGACCACAAAGGATTGTAAAAACTCACGTAGGACATCATTAATCAATTCTTGAAACACTGCCGGGGCATTGTACAGACCAAATGGCATAACTAAATACTCGTAATGCCCCGTACGAGTATTGAAAGCTGTTTTCCACTCATCACCATCCTTAATCCGAACTAAATTATACGCCTCCCTCAGATCCAGTTTAGTAAAAATGGAAGCGCCCTTTAAATGATTGAACAATTCGGTGATGAGTGGAATGGGGAAGGCGTTCTTTATCATGATTTTGTTAAGACCCCTATAATCAATACAGGGTCTTAGTTCCCCTTCCTTCTTTTTAACAAAAAAGAATCCAGCCCCCGCAGGTGTCACAGTTTTTGAAGACTCTCAGACGTAAGGTTTGGTAAAAATGTAACTTTATTGAAAAGTTAAGGCAATCCCCATAGGGAAACATACATAACAATACAACAATAATAGTCCATACAATAGGTTCTACCGGCCTTGCCTAAAATACCGGGCAAGGCAACCCAAGTGACAGTAGCGATAACAGGCTCTACCGGCCTTGTCTATATTGGGTAAGGCAACCTCAAAGATGGTAATATACAAGGTTCTACCGGCCTTACCAATACCGGGCAGGGCAGCCCGAGGAATACTGAGTGTAGGCTCTACCGGCCCTGCCAACACCGGGTAAGGCAACCTCAAAGATGGTAATATACAAGGTTCTACCGGCCTTACCAATACCGGGCAGGGCAGCCCGAGGAACACTTTAGTAGGCTCTACCGGCCCTGCCAATACCAGGTAAGGCAACCTTAAGAATGGTAACGACAAAGGTTCTACCGGCCTTACCAATACTGGGCAGGGCAGCCTGAGCAAGTAGACCGGCTGTCAGATGACTATGACAGCAGAGAGGAATAGGAACTGAGGTTTACTCAGCAGAAGTCTATTGCCAAGGAAAATCAGACGACTGCATAGGAGTGGACAGCAACTTAGCCTCAGTACTGATAGATCATGAGCAAACCAACGTCCGCACGTTGGGACCAACAATAAATATCGCCACCAGGTTAATGGAGTAAACCAGCGTCCGCACGCTGGAACCAACAGTGTATATAGCAACCAGGTTTCATGGAGTAAACCAGCGTCCTCACGCTGGGACCAACAGTAAATGTCGCCACCAGGTTTTAATGGAGTAAACCAGCGTCCGCACGCTGGAACCAACAGTGTGTATCGCAACCAGATTTAATGGAGTAAACCAGCGTCCTCACGCTGGGACCAACAGTAAATGTCGCCACCAGGTTTTAATGGAGTAAACCAGTGTCCGCACGCTGGAACCAAAAGTGTGTATCGCAACCAGGTTTTAAGGAGTAAACCAGCGTCCGCACGCTGGAACCAACAGTGTATCTCACAGCAGCGAAAAGAACAATATCGCCGAAGCGACGGCTAGAGCAGGAGCCCCACACTCCAACGGGGAGTCCACCGGGGACGAGACTGATGCACTGACAGATGACTGGAACCACCGGAACCGCCGGTGCAGAGCGAACCGGCTGGAGAAGCAACAGGCAGGAGACACAGGAACTCAGCAAGATTAACCCGCTAGGTGCTGGAACACAGGAACACCGGAACACTAGCAAGCAGGAACATGGAACACTGGAACACCGGAACGCAGAATAAGCAGGATCAGCAGGAACAGCAGGCCCAGAAACCTGACATGCAGATCAGGCCAGGTGAAGTCACAAACACCAAGAAAGGGCAACCTGGAAGTTCTCAACCAGGGTTTAAAAAGGCAGTGTGAGGAGGGCTGATAGCAGACAGCCAATCAGGAATACTCAGCAAGTGACAGACACAGAACAGCACGAATCACGGGCACCGTGATAGTAGGCGAGGAAGACTTGCGTATAATACCCCGAGCCAGGGCGTCACTGATGTACTCCTCCGTGGCACTGTTTTCGTCACCAGACAATGGGTATGTCCTACCCCTCGGGGGCATAGCGCCTGGCACAAGATCAATAGCACTGTCGTACGTACGATTTACCGCCAAAGTGCTAGCCTCACACTTACTGAACACATCACTGAATGACTGATATTCCAGAGGTAAAGAGGAAGAGGTATACAAAATTTTCGTAGGCTGACTCAGACAGAGGGTTTTACATTATTCAGACCAAGACAATACTTCACAATTTCTCCAGTTCAGTCTGGGATTATGCTTATGTAGCCACGGGAACCCCAAAATGACCTCAAAATGGGGGGACTGGATAATCTGGAATTGAATGGTCTCTTTGTGAAGGGCTCCAGTGCCGACAGATAAAGGACATGTCTCCCGCGTGACTTAAGGAGGTACCAGCAGCCTTCCATCAATGGCCTCAATGTCGAATGGAGAGTCTCTGCTTACCAACGGAATGTTATGCATCATTGCAAAATTCTTGTCATTGAAATACCCGGCTGCACCAGAATCAATTAGGACTGGCATCTTAGCAGATTCAGAGGCCTAAGAGATCACAATGTCTATCACAGGTTTGCTTAACATGCCTCTAAGTAATAATAGGTTTACAATATTTTCTATGGGAAAAATGCATTCTGGGAATACACTGGAGCATTCCATTTTCACCAAAGACGGGGACACATTAAACCTTGTTTTGATTTAAATTGAGCCTTCACTACCTTCAAAGCTCATAAATTGTCATCAATGCCTTTCTATGTAATTCATTAAAGTCATCTCTCGCATTCAGAGTTGTTAAAGCATAGTTTAAAACAGTTGATATTTTATTTGCTCCCCCTCCACAAATCTAGAATTTGGTTTGTTCCAGAATTGCTTGAGATCTTAACACTAACCAGCTTTACAAAGTGTGCATTGCTAAGGTATCACTGGAGCAAACCATTTTCACGAAAGCAGGGCACATATTAAAGTTTGTTGTGATTCAAATTGTGCTTATACAGCCTTCAAAGCTTATAAATTGTAATCACTGCTTTTCTACATAATACAGTAGAGTCATCTCTCACATTCATTGTTGTTAAAGCATAGTATAAATCAATAGATATTTAATTTGCTCCCCCTCAAGAAATGTTTAATTTGGTTTGTTCCAGATGTCCTTGAGTTCTTCACTTTTCAACAGCTTTACAGAATGTGAATTACTTGGATTACACTGGAGCATACCATTGTCAGCAAAGTAGGGGACATATTAAACTTTTTATTGATTTAAATTGAACTTTAACTGCCTTCAGACCTGATAGATTGTCATCAGTGCCTTTCTATATAATATATTACAGTCATCTCTATAGCATTCAGAGTTGTTAAAACATATTTTAAATCATTTGATATTTCATTTGTTCCCCCTCCACAAATGAGAAATTTGGTTTATTCCAGATTTGCTTGAGTAATTCACACTAACCAGCTTTACAAATTGTGCATTGTAAGGATAACACTGGAGCAAACCATTTTCACCAAAGTAGGGGACATATTAAACTTTGTTGTGATTTAAATTGTGCTTATACAGCCTTCAGAACTAATAGATTGTCATCAATCCTTTTCTACAAAATACATTAGAGTCATCTCTCGATTCAGAGTTCTTAAAGCATGGTTTAAATAAATAAATACTTATTTTGCTCTCCCTCCACAAATGTATAATTTGGTTTGTCCCAGATTAGCTTGTGTGCTTCATACTAAACACCTTTACAGAGTGGGCATTGTAAAATATATCACTACAGCATAGAGAATTTTAATACAATTCAGTGTAGAAACTTCATGAAATGTCAGTTTTATTTTAAATGAGGACCCAAATTGCAGTTCACCTTCTGGACATCTAACACATGTCTGGCAATTAAATGGTTAATTAAATATGACAATAGATTAAGGGAAGTTGGATGAAACTGAGAGCACAGAGCATTATAAAAAAAAAAATCAAAAAACTTTTTCCTCTATACAAAAGGCACACAATTTGTTTTTTACAGACAAAGCTCATAAATTGTCATCAATGCCTTTCTATGTAATTCATTAAAGTCATCTCTCGCATTCAGAGTTGTTAAAGCATAGTTTAAAACAGTTGATATTTTATTTGCTCCCCCTTCACAAATCTAGAATTTGGTTTGTTCCAGAATTGCTTGAGATCTTAACACTAACCAGCTTTACAAAGTGTGCATTGCTAAGGTATCACTGGAGCAAACCATTTTCACGAAAGCAGGGAACATATTAAAGTTTGTTGTGATTCAAATTGTACTTATACAGCCTTCAAAGCTTATAAATTGTCATCATTGCTTTTCTACATGATACAGTAGATTCATCTCTCGCATTCATTGTTGTTAAAGCATAGTATAAATCAATAGATATTTAATTTGCTCCTCCTCAAGAAATGCTTAATTTGGTTTGTTCCAGATGTCCTTGAGTTCTTCACTTTTAAACAGCTTTACAGAGTGTGAAATACTTGGATTACACTGGAGCATACCATTCTCAGCAAAGTATGGGACATATTAAACTTTTTATTGATTTAAATTGAACTTTAACTGCCTTCAGACCTGATAGATTGTCATCAGTGCCTTTCTATATAATACATTACAGTCATCTCTCGCATTCAGAGTTGTTAAAACATATTTTAAATCATTTGATGTTTCATTTGCTCCCTTTCCACAAATGAGAAATTTGGTTTATTCCAGATTTGCTTGAGTAATTCACACTAACCACCTTTACAAATTGTGCATTGTAAGGATAACACTGGAGCAAACCATTTTCACCAAAGTAGGGGACATATTAAACTTTGTTGTGATTTAAATTGTGCTTATGCAGCATTCAGAACTAATAGATTCTCATCAATCCTTTTCTACAAAATACATTAGAGTAATCAATCAATTCAGAGTTCTTAAAGCATGGTTTAAATAAATAAATACTTATTTTGCTCTCCCTCCACAAATGTATCATTTGGTTTGTCCCAGATTAGCTTGTGTGCTTCATACTAAACACCTTTACAGAGTGGGCATTGTAAAATATATCACTACAGCATAGAGAATTTTAATACAATTCAGTGTACAAATTTCATGAAATTTCAGTTTTATTTTAAACGAGGACCCAAATTGCAGTTCACCTTCTGGACATCTAACACATGTCTGGCAATTAAATGGTTAATTAAATATGACAATAGATTAAGGGAAGTTGGATGAAAATGAAAGCGCAGAGCATTATAAAAAAAAAAATCAAAAAACTTTTTCCTGTATACAAAAGGCACACAATTTGTTTTTTACAGACAAACTAATATTTTAGACTAATAATGTGTTTATGCAATCATTCATTAAACTTTTTTTTTTTTTTTTTTTTTTTTTTTAAATATTTTTAAACTTAGAGATACTAAAATTACTTCCTGGGATTATTGTCTTATGGAAAACATATTGGAGTTCAAAACTTGTTCTCACTGTTTTCAACCTTAAAAAAGGGAAGGAAAGTGATTTTTTCTTTAAGTAATAATAGGTTTACAATATTTTCTATGGGAACAATGCATTCTGGGAGTA
Source organism: Rhinophrynus dorsalis (assembly GCA_037306005.1). Classification (NCBI taxonomy): domain Eukaryota; kingdom Metazoa; phylum Chordata; class Amphibia; order Anura; family Rhinophrynidae; genus Rhinophrynus; species Rhinophrynus dorsalis. The sequence goes on along the minus strand of CM074723.1, from coordinate 338,750,209 downwards.
CACTGGGGCATTCCATTTTCACCAAAGAAGGGGACACATTAAACCTTGTTTTGATTTAAATTGAGCCTTCACTACCTTCAAAGCTCATAAATTGTCATCAATGCCTTTCTATGTAATTCATTAAAGTCATCTCTCGCATTCAGAGTTGTTAAAGCATAGTTTAAAACAGTTGATATTTTATTTGCTCCCACTCCACAAATCTAGAATTTGGTTTGTTCCAGAATTGCTTGATATCTTAACACTAATCAGCTTTACAAAGTGTACATTGCTAAGGTATCACTTGAGAAAACCATTTTCACGAAAGCAGGGGACATATTAAAGTTTGTTGTGATTCAAATTGTGCTTATACAGCCTTCAAAGCTTATAAATTGTCATCATTGCTTTTCTACATGATACAGTAGAGTCATCTGTCGCATTCATTGTTGTTAAAGCATAGTATAAATCAATAGATATTTAATTTGCTCCCCCTCAAGAAATGTTTAATTTGGTTTGTTCCAGATGTCCTTGAGTTCTTCACTTTTAAACAGCTTTACAGAGTGTGAATTACTTGGATTACACTGGAGCATACCATTCTCAGCAAAGTAGGGGACATATTAAACTTTAAATTTATTTAAATTGAACTTTAACTGCCTTCAGACCTGATAGATTGTCATCAGTGCCTTTCTATATAATACATTACAGTCATCTCTCGCATTCAGAGTTGTTAAAACATATTTTAAATCATTTGATGTTTCATTTGCTCCCCCTCCACAAATGAGAAATTTGGTTTATTCCAGATTTGCTTGAGTAATTCACACTAACCAGCTTTACAAATTGTGCATTGTAAGGATAACACTGGAGCAAACCATTTTCACCAAAGTAGGGGACATATTAAACTTTGTTGTGATTTAAATTGTGCTTATACAGCCTTCAGAACTAATAGATTCTCATCAATCCTTTTCTACAAAATACATTACAGTCATCTCTCAATTCAGAGATCTTAAAGCATGGTTTAAATAAATAAATGCTTATTTTGCTCTCCCTCCAGAAATGTGTAATTTGGTTTGTCCCAGATTAGCTTGTGTGCTTCATACTAAATACCTTTATAGAGTGGGCATTGTAAAATATATCACTACAGCATAGAGAATTTTAATACAATTCAGTGTACAAATTTCATGAAATTTCAGTTTTATTTTAAATGAGGACCCAAATTGCAGTTCACCTTCTGGACATCTAACACATGTCTGGCAATTAAATGGTTAATTAAATATGACAATAGATTAAGGAAAGTTGGATGAAAATGAGAGCGCAGAGCATTATAAAAAAAAAATCAAAAAACTTTTTCCTCTATACAAAAGGCACACAATTTGTTTTTTACAGACAAACTAATATTTTAGACTAACAATGTGTTTATGCAATCATTGATTACACCTTTTTTTTTTTTTTTTTTTTTTTTTTTTTTTTTTTTTTTTTTTTTTTTATAAAAAAATTATTTTTAAACTTAGAGATACTAAAATTACTTCCTGGCATTATTGTCTTATGGAAAACATATTGGAGTTCAAAACTTGTTCTCACTGTTTTCATCCTTAAAAAAGGGAAGGAAAGTGATTTTTTCTTTAAGTAATAATAGGTTTACAATATTTTCTATGGGAACAATGCATTCTGGGAGTACACTGGGGCATTCCATTTTCACCAAAGAAGGGGACACATTAAACCTTGTTTTGATATTAATTGAGCCTTCACTACCTTCAAAGCTCATAAATTGTCACCAGTGCCTTTCTATGTAATTCATTAAAGTCATCTCTCGCATTCAGAGTTGTTAAAGCATAGTTTAAAACAGTTGATATTTTATTTGCTCCCCCTCCACAAATCTAGAATTTGGTTTGTTCCAGAATTGCTTGAGATCTTAACACTAACCAGCTTTACAATGTGTGCATTGCTAAGGTATCACTGGAGCAAACCATTTTCACGAAAGCAGGGGACATATTAAAGTTTGTTGTGATTCAAATTGTGCTTATACAGCCTTCAAAGCTTATAAATTGTCATCATTGCTTTTCTACATGATACAGTAGAGTTATCTCTCGCATTCATTGTTGTTAAAGCATAGTATAAATCAATAGATATTTAATTTGCTCCCCCTCAAGAAATGTTTAATTTGGTTTGTTCCAGATGTCCTTGAGTTCTTCACTTTTAAACAGCTTTACAGAGTGTGAATTACTTGGATTACACTGGAGCATACCATTCTCAGCAAAGTAGGGGACATATTAAACTTTTTATTGATTTAAATTGAACTTTAACTGCCTTCAGACCTGATAGATTGTCATCAGTGCCTTTCTATATAATACATTACAGTCATCTCTCGCATTCAGAGTTGTTAAAACATATTTTAAATCATTTGATGTTTCATTTGCTCCCCCTCCACAAATGAGAAATTTGGTTTATTCCAGATTTGCTTGAGTAATTCACACTAACCAGCTTTACAAATTGTGCATTGTAAGGATAACACTGGAGCAAACCATTTTCACCAAAGTAGGGGACATATTAAACTTTGTTGTGATTTAAATTGTGCTTATACAGCCTTCAGAACTAATAGATTGTCATCAGTCCTTTTCTACAAAATACATTAGAGTCATCTCTCAATTCAGAGTTCTTAAAGCATGGTTTAAATAAATAAATACTTATTTTGCTCTCCCTCCACAAATGTATAATTTGGTTTGTCCCAGATTAGCTTGTGTGCTTCATACTAAACACCTTTACAGAGTGGGCATTGTAAAATATATCACTACAGCATAGAGAATTTTAATACAATTCAGTGTACAAATTTCATGAAATTTCAGTTTTATTTTAAATGAGGACCCAAATTTCAGTTCACCTTCTGGACATCTAACACATGTCTGGCAATTAAATGGTTAATTAAATATGACAATAGATTAAGGGAAGTTGGATGAAAATGAGAGCGCAGAGCATTATAAAAAAAAAAAATCAAAAAACTTTTTCCTCTATACAAAAGGCACACAATTTGTTTTTTACAGACAAACTAATATTTTAGACTAATAATGTGTTTATGCAATCATTGATTAAACGCTTTTTTTTTTTTATAAAAAAATTATTTTTAAACTTAGAGATACTAAAATTACTTCCTGGCATTATTGTCTTATGGAAAACATATTGGAGTTCAAAACTTGTTCTCACTGTTTTCAACCTTAAAAAAGGGAAGGAAAGTGATTTTTTCTTTAAGTAATAATAGGTTTACAATATTTTCTATGGGAACAATGCATTCTGGAAGTACACTGGGGCATTCCATTTTCACCAAAGAAGGGGACACATTAAACCTTGTTTTGATATAAATTGAGCCTTCACTACCTTCAAAGCTCATAAATTGTCACCAGTGCCTTTCTATGTAATTCATTAAAGTCATCTCTCGCATTCAGAGTTGTTAAAGCATAGTTTAAAACAGTTGATATTTTATTTGCTCCCCCTCCACAAATCTAGAATTTGGTTTGTTCCAGAATTGCTTGAGATCTTAACACTAACCAGCTTTACAATGTGTGCATTGCTAAGGTATCACTGGAGCAAACCATTTTCACGAAAGCAGGGGACATATTAAAGTTTGTTGTGATTCAAATTGTGCTTATACAGTCTTCAAAGATTATAAATTGTCATCATTGCTTTTCTACATGATACAGTAGAGTCATCTCTCGCATTCATTGTTGTTAAAGCATAGTATAAATCAATAGATATTGAATTTGCTCCCCCTCAAGAAATGTTTAATTTGGTTTCTTCCAGATGTCCTTGAGTTCTTCACTTTTAAACAGCTTTACAGAGTGTGAATTACTTGGATTACACTGGAGCATACCATTCTCAGCAAAGTAGGGGACATATTAAACTTTTTATTGATTTAAATTGAACTTTAACTGCCTTCAGACCTGATAGATTGTCATCAGTGCCTTTCTATATAATATATTACAATCATCTCTCGCATTCAGAGTTGTTAAAACATATTTTAAATCATTTGATGTTTCATTTGCTCCCCCTCCACAAATGAGAAATTTGGTTTATTCCAGATTTGCTTGAGTAATTCACACTAACCAGCTTTACAAATTGTGCATTGTAAGGATAACACTGGAGCAAACCATTTTCACCAAAGTAGGGGACATATTAAACTTTGTTGTGATTTAAATTGTGCTTATACAGCCTTCAGAACTAATAGATTGTCATCAGTCCTTTTCTACAAAATACATTAGAGTCATCTCTCAATTCAGAGTTCTTAAAGCATGGTTTAAATATATAAATACTTATTTTGCTCTCCCTCCACAAATGTATAATTTGGTTTGTCCCAGATTAGCTTGTGTGCTTCATACTAAACACCTTTACAGAGTGGGCATTGTAAAATATATCACTACAGCATAGAGAATTTTAATACAATTCAGTGTACAGATTTCATGAAATTTCAGTTTTATTTTAAATGAGGACCCAAATTGCAGTTCACCTTCTGGACATCTAACACATGTCTGGCAATTAAATGGTTAATTAAATATGACAATAGATTAAGGGAAGTTGGATGAAAATGAGAGCGCAGAGCATTATAAAAAAAAAAAAACAACAACTTTTTCCTCTATACAAAAGGCACACAATTTGTTTTTTACAGACAAACTAATATTTTAGACTAATAATGTGTTTATGCAATCATTGATTAAACTTTTTTTTTTTTTATAAAAAAAATTATTTTTAAACTTAGAGATACTAAAATTACTTCCTGGCATTATTGTCTTATGGAAAACATATTGGAGTTCAAAACTTGTTCTCACTGTTTTCAACCTTAAAAAAGGGAAGGAAAGTGATTTTTTCTTTAAGTAATAATAGGTTTACAATATTTTCTATGGGAACAATGCATTCTGGGAGTACACTGGGGCATTCCATTTTCACCAAAGAAGGGGACACATTAAACCTTGTTTTGATATAAATTGAGCCTTCACTACCTTCAAAGCTCATAAATTGTCACCAGTGCCTTTCTATGTAATTCATTAAAGTCATCTCTCGCATTCAGAGTTGTTAAAGCATAGTTTAAAACAGTTGATATTTTATTTGCTCCCCCTCCACAAATCTAGAATTTGGTTTGTTCCAGAATTGCTTGAGATCTTAACACTAACCAGCTTTACAATGTGTGCATTGCTAAGGTATCACTGGAGCAAACCATTTTCACGAAAGCAGGGGACATATTAAAGTTTGTTGTGATTCAAATTGTGCTTATACAGCCTTCAATGCACCCCCCCCCCTCCTGTGGCACACACAGGGCTTCTATCATTACTTTGTTACTAGAGATTGTTGGGGGGCCATCAGGATTGGTCCTGATGGCCCCCCAACAAGCTCTGATTACAAAGTAATAATAATTAAAAAAAAATTAACCCTCTGAGTGCCGGAAGGGTCCAGTGCATTGCTTTGCAATGCCCTGGAGACCCATGTGGCACTCACAGGGACATTTATTTTGATTCCTTTTATTTTTTTTTTTTAAGACCTCATTGGGGGAATCAGAGGGGTCCTGATACCCACCAATGAGGTCCATAATAAAAAAAAATGTAAAGAAAAAAAAATTAACCCTGTGTGTGCCACAAGGGGGGCCAATGCAGCCCCCCTTCTGCGGCACACACAGGGCATTTATCATTACTTCGTTATCAGAGATTGTTGGGGGGCCATCATGATTGGTCCTGATGGCCCCCCAACAAGCTCTGATTACAAAGTAATAATAAAAAAAAAATTAACCCTCTGAGTGCCAGAAGGGTCCAATGCATTCCTTTGCAATGCCCTGGAGACCCATGTGGCACTCACAGGGACATTTATTTTGATTCCTTTTATTTTTTTTTTTTAAGACCTCATTGGGGGGAATCAGAGGGGTCCTGATACCCACCAATGAGGTCCATAATAAAAAAAAATGTAAAGAAAAAAAAATTAACCCTGTGTGTGCCACAAGGGGGGCCAATGCAGCCCCCCTTCTGCGGCACACCCAGGGCATTTATCATTACTTCGTTATCAGAGATTGTTGGGGGGCCATCATGATTGGTCCTGATGGCCCCCCAACAAGCTCTGATTACCAAGTAATGATATAAAAAAAAATTAACCCTCTGAGTGCCACAAGGATCCAGTGCATTGCTTTGCAATGCGCTGCAGACCCCTGTGGCACTCACAGGGTCACTCTGTTTGTGGACATATATATTTTTTTTACTAAGACCTCATTGGGGAGGGATCAGGGGGTCCTGATGCCCCTCAATGAGGTATATAATAAAAAAAAATTAAATCAAAAATTAACCATGTGTGTGCCACTGGGAGGGGGGGTTCAATGCAGACCCCCTTCCTGTGGTACACACAGGACTTTTTATCATTACTTTGTGATCAGAGCTTGTTTGGTGGCCATCTGAATACAAAGTAACGATAAAAAAAAATTAACCCTTTGTGTGCTGGACACCCCTGTGGCACATAAAGGATTTTTTCCCCCTTTATTTTTTATTTAGACCTCATTGTATGGGTTCTGATGCCCCCAACGAGGTCTACACAAAAATATTGGGGGAAAAAGCCCCAAAAAATGCACGTGCAACAGGAAGGGGGTCCAACGCAGTGCTTTGTATGAGGGGACATACAGTGCACAATGGTAGTCAGAGATCTCCCATACACACTATCAGACACTGCCCCACCATCACCACCATCCTTGCTCCTCTGCTCATACCCACACACACTGCCTAATCCCTCACCCTCTCACACATTTTGTTAGACTTGCAGTCACAGGTCCGCACATACACCGGCTGACGTCCTAGCTTCTTTCATCTGTTAGCCATAAAATCACACATACACTGTTTGCTTTCCCATTTCTGTTTCACTGGTAGCTACGCTCTTGTACCGTAAATTGGTATGTGAATCCAGAGCAGTGGGGTACCATTTTTTTTTGGCTGGCAAGAAGTCCTCCTAGGAAATCCCACGCCATTGAACCATTTCAGTATCTTTGAAGTGACTGATGTGTAAAACAAATGTTTGTTTTTCTTTCCTGTAGCACCACATTCTGGAAATAGTTGTTCCAAATAACTTAGGGGTACAAAGGCAAGTGACCCCTCATTAGATGCGGCAGGTTGTCTTCTTTCCAAAATGGTATGGTTTATCTACCTTTTCTTCAATTCTGAAGGTGTTATAGCCATTTTTATACAGGCAAGTCAGGTTTGAGAAAATGTTAGAAACATCAGAGGTTGTAGTAGGTGTAGTTTTCTACTTCTAGCACTACCTAAGGTAGTTCAACTCATATCAATGGGGTGTCGTTTGACTCCTAAGAGCACTAGCAAACAAATGCAGTTGAAAATTCCATGGTTTTCACAGAGCTCCATACATTTAAAGGGGCAGAAATGTAAAAAAAAGCATTTTTTTTCATTAGCGCCACCTCCTGGAAGCATTTGTGCATACCAGCCTTTGGGTAAGAAGGCAAGTGACCCCTCATTAGATGCGGCAGGTTGTTTTCTTTTCAAAATGGCATTGTTTCTCTACCTTTCCTGCATATCTATTATGGTTATAACCATTTTAGTGCAAGCAGATAATTTAAAAAACAAAAGTGTCAGGTTTACGTTCGTGTTCCTAGCACCCACATATTGTATGTTAACCCACACAAATGGGCTACCATTTTTCTCATGATGGTAGCAAATACTGAATACAGCAGGAAATGTTATGGTTTTCAAAGATTTTAGAATCTTTGAAGTGGTGGAAATGTAAAAAAACCTGTATTTATTCCCATAGCGCCACCTTTTGGAAATATTTGTGCACTTCAGCCCAGGGGGTAGAAAGGCAAGTGACCCCTCATTTGATGCGGGAGAATGTCTACTTTCCAAAATGGTATACCTTTTATACCTTTCCTTCATATCTCTAACAGTTATGGACATTTTAGTACAAGCAGCCATTTTCAAAGAAGCAAACAGGTAGGTGTAGTTATGTGCTTCTGGCACCCCTAAGGTAGGTCGACTCATTCCAGTGGGGTGTCATTTTTCTCCTAAGAGCACTAGCTAATGAATACAGTTGGAAATACCATGGTTTGCACACATTTCAGTACATTTGAAGGGGCAGAAATGTAAGAAAATGCCTTTTTTTTTTCATTAGCGCCACCTTCTGGAGGCATTTGTGCACTCCAGGCTTGGGGTAACAAGGCAAGTCACCCATCATTAGATGCGGCAGGGTGTCTTCTTTTCAAAATGGTATGGTTTGTGAACCCTTTCTTCACTTCTGTAGTTGTTATAACCATTTGTGTACAGACAAGTAATGTTTGAGAAAATGTTAGAAAAATGTGAAGTTGTAGTGGGTGTCGTTTTGCACTTCTAGCGCCCCCTGAGGTAGTTAAACTCGTACCAATGGGGTGTCATTTTTCTCCTAAGAGCACTAGCTAATGAATACAGTTGGAAATACCATGGTTTGCACATATTTCAGTACATTTGAAGGGCCAGAAATGTAAGAAAATGCCTTTTTTTTTCATTAGCGCCACCTTCTGGAGGCATTTGTGCACTCCAGGCTTGGGGTAACAAGGCAAGTCACCCTTCATTAGATGCGGCAGGGTGTCTTCTTTTCAAAATGGTATGGTTTGTGTACCCTTTCTTCACTTCTGTAGTTGTTATAACCATTTGTGTACAGACAAGTAATGTTTGAGAAAATGTTAGAAAAATGTGAAGTTGTAGTGGGTGTCGTTTTGCACTTCTAGCGCCCCCTGAGGTAGTTAAACTCGTACCAATGGGGTGTCATTTTTCTCCTAAGAGCACTAGCTAATGAATACAGTTGGAAATACCATGGTTTGCACATATTTCAGTACATTTGAAGGGGCAGAAATGTAAGAAAATGCCTTTTTCACTGTCGTCCAATACAGGTCACTGGTACTCTGGGAGGCGTAAGTCCCCTTTAATAGGCAGGAACAACTATGCAAATAATTTGCAAGGGGCGGAGCCTCCCCTCTTACTTAAGCCACCTTCTGGCCAGAGCCACTTTAGATTGATTTGTTCCTGGTGTGCTTGCACACCAGGTAGAGAACATCTATGCATCTTAGTATTTTATTATTTTTTTATTCAAATATGGAATACCACCATTAGGAGGGTGACCATGGCTGTGAATTGCCCTCTTTAAAGTGGCTGGTGCAGCTTCCAGGGATTTTCTGTGGACCTTATGCCCTGAAGAGGGGACAGCTTGTGTTAAGCAGCTCCCCTATTGGGGAATTTACCTCTGGTTCTTTCCCTCCTTATCATGGTCACCTGAAGACAGAAGTCCAGCAAGGAAGGTGAGTCACCCATTGAGTGCTGAAGGTCCACTTGTCCCCACAGTGTCCCTTTGATGGGCTTGTATTTGGGAGTTTTAATACACTCCAGCACTCATAGGGTGTTTTTATTGCATTATTACTGTTTATGCAATTTCTGTGTTATTCTCTGAGTTTTGGAGCATTGGGTATTCATTTATTTATGTTTCTCATGTGTTTCATGCTTGTTTGGGCACTTTTTAATGTTTTACTAAACTTTATTAAAAATGGTGTTCCGCGCCTTTAAGCGCGGCTTTTTCCCGCTCAGACGCAAGGGCTCCTTTACTCTCTATGGGAATTCACAGTATGGGACATATCTCTGGAACCGCTTGTCACAGCAACTTCAGAGAGGGCTCATTTTAATTCTAGGCTCCTGATCTATCATCCGGAATGTGTTTTATTCATGTGGGGTGTTCAGGGGGGCTTCGGGCAATGTTTGGGGTACTTGGACAGGAAAACTACATTTCCCATGAGCGCTTGGTTCGCGCTCGTTTCTGATTGGCTGTCATGACGGCCGCCATTTTGTGGTACTTTTCCTAGGCGAGTACACTACGCAGGGACCGAGCCTTCTCTCTCCTCAACAGATTAACCCTTCGCTGGCCAGATAAGTCCGTTTTTAGAACATTTCTGGGGTGAAACTTTAATCTTTCACACTTTTTCTGGGTGATAGTGTTATTAGTGGGGTATATTGACGCTGTGAGCATGTCTACTTCACTGGAGCTAGGGGCTAGACCCAAGTCTAAGGAGGATGGGGGGTCTGCTACCCCCATGGCGTTTTGCTCCTCTTGCCACATTGGGCTGGATGGCGATAATGTGGGGGATCTATGCCCTAATTGTACTGGTCAAGATAGCAACCCTGGGCTTCCCAGCCACGCTATTGAGCCATCTTGGGTGAGGGAGTTTAAAGCTGCCACTAGGGATCTCAGATCCACGCTTCAACTCTTTCCCTCTCAGATACAGGGGGCTCTCCAGGTCTGGCAGACCCCCTCTACTATCAGGACCTCCCTGCCTAAGCCACAGGGAGCTCCTGATATCACTGATTCTTCTGAAGAAGAACTTTTACAGGATTCTGATGCTGCGGAACGTACTGTTATTGAATCTAACAGGTCCATTGGGGACCCCTATGAGTGTGACCCTGAAGTTTCGGCTGAGGGTCTGATCAGAGCGGTTCTGAATACGCTCAACCTTCCTCTGACTCAGGAATCCACTTATGATCCTACTGATGTTTTCAGAAAAAGCCATCTAAACCAGTTGTTTGTTTTCCAACTAACCCTACTCTTGCCCGTCTGGTCTCTGAGGCATGGAAGAATCCTGATAGATCTTCCTCTGTCTCCAAAAAGTTTGCTAAACTTTACCCTTTTCCTGAGGCGGAGCTGGCAAAATGGGTTCATCCTCCCAAAGTGGATGCTCCTGTGTCTAGACTATCCAAATCTACTGCTTTGGCTGTCTCAGATGCCTCTGCCTTGCAGGACTGGACGGATAAGAAACTAGAGCTCTCTCTTAAGTCTATTTTTGCCTCCATTGGCACAGCCATGCGCCCCACTTTTGCTGTGGCATGGGTTAATAGAGCTATTGCGGCCTGGACTGAACGACTGACTGAAGCGGTTCGCCAGGATGCGCCGGTATCTGAACAGTTGCAGCTTCTTGCTAATATCACTGAAGCTCAGAACTATGTTGCTGACGCTGCTTTTGATGCTGTGCGCATGATGGCGAGGGCCTCCACTTCTTCTGTGGTGGCTAGACGCGCTCTTTGGCTGAAAATTTGGTCTGCTGATACAGCCTCTAAGAAAGCCTTGCTTTCCTTGCCCTTTCAGGGGAATTTGCTTTTTGGGTCTGAACTCAAAGAAATGATCAGTGAGGCTACTGGCGGTAAAAGTACTCTTCTACCCTCAGTCTTTAAGAAAAAGTTTGCAGCCAAACGCAATCGGTCCTTTCGTTCCTTTCAGACTGAGACACGCTCCTCGGCCCAAACGGGTCCTCCCACTACGCGCTCCTCCTCCAAGCCCAAACAGTCCTGGAAGCCCAAAGTTGCCTCCAAGGCCAAGACCTCCAAGACTGCTTCGGCATGACTCGCCGAACCCGGGTCCGCATCCGGCTGTAGGCGGTCGTCTCCGCATCTTTCGCCGGACTTGGGAGGAGTCAGTGGCGGACCCATGGGTTCTTCAGGTGGTGTCAGAGGGATACAGGATCCCTTTCTCTTCCCTTCCTCCTTTTCGGTTCCATTTTACTCGTCCTTCTCAGGAACCCACAAAAAGGCGTCTGTTCGACGACGCTATTCAGGATCTCTTGGACAAAGAGGTCCTGGAGGCGGTTCCTCAAGGGGACACAGGTTCAGGATTTTATTCCAACCTGTTTGTGGTAGCCAAAAAGGACGGAGGAGCCCGTCCCATTTTGGATCTCAAAGATCTCAATGCCTATGTGGTGACTTCCCACTTCCGCCAGGAGTTCCTGCGCTCTGTGATTGCAGCAATGTCTCCAGGGGAGTTTCTTGCCTCCCTGGACCTTCAGGATGCTTATCTTCACATCCCTATTCATCCAGAGAGCAGGCGGTATCTCAGGATTGCCTGCCACAGGGGACACTTTCAGTTTGCAGCGCTCCCCTTTGGGCTGACTTCAGCCCCTCAGGTCTTCCAGAGGGTGTTGGGCTCCTTGATAGCGGTGCTCCATCAGGATGGGATCAGAGTGACCCCCTACATGGACGATCTCCTACTGAAGGCCTCCTCAGCGGAGCTTTTCCTTCAGCAATTACAGATGTGCATGCACACCCTGAACCGTCATGGCTGGATCCTGAATCTGGACAAGTCGGACTTGATTCCATCTCAGAGGCTTCTGTTCCTGGGTCTCCTGTTCGACACTCGCCAATGCATGGTGTTTCTTCCAGAGGACGTGGCTCACCAGATAGCTGTCAGAGTGGCTGGAATTCTGGACATGGACGAGATTCCAGTACCGAAGTTGTCGTCCTTAGTGGGGAAGTTCATTTCCACAATCGAAGCAGTACCATTTGCCATGGCCCACTCCAGGGATCTTCAGAGATTTGTGATCCAGACGTGCAAGAATCATCCAGATCATCAACATCTGTCTGTTTCTCTTCCTCCTCATGTCGAGTCGAGTCTGCACTGGTGGTTAGATCTCTCTCATCTCCTGAAAGGGAAATCCTTTCTAGTTCCTCCTTGGACCACAGTCACTACGGATGCCAGCCTTCGGGGCTGGGGTGCAGTCTGGGGTCGCTTCAGTGCTCAGGGGAAATGGGGTCTGGAGGAATCCATGCTCTCCATCAATGTTCTGGAACTTCGAGCTGTCCGGCTGGCCCTGAGGCACTGGGAGTCTCAATTGACCGGTCTTCCAATCAGAGTGGAGTCCGACAACGCCACGGCGGTGGCTTACATCAACAGGCAAGGCGGCACAAGAAGCGGTTCCGCCTGGTGGGAGGTCAAGGATATTTTGTCTTGGGCAGAAGATCACGTGCCTGTCATCTCTGCAGTTCATATTCCAGGCGTGGACAACGTCATGGCAGACTTCCTCAGTCGTCACACCGTCGACAGCGGAGAATGGGCTCTTCACCCAGAGGTGTTTCACATGCTCACTCAACGGTGGGGGATGCCTGTGGTGGATCTGATGGCTACCAGACACAACAGGAAGGTTCCGGTGTTTTGCTCCCGGTTGAGGGACTCCCTTGCTCTAGCAGTGGATGCCCTGTCGATTCCTTGGGACTTCCCCCTGGCTTACATCTTGCCTCCTCTTCCTCTATTGGTCAGAGTTATCAAGAAGTTGAAGAGAGAACGTTGTCCTGTCATCCTGATTGCTCCAAACTGGCCTCGCCAGTCCTGGTTTCCGGAGTTGATGGCCATGTCAGTGAAGGATCCGATCCCACTTCCAGCCCGTCCGGACCTGCTTCTTCAGGGGTATCTGTGGAAGGAGGATGTTCACTCTCTCCATTTGATGGCATGGCGGTTGAATCCTCGATTCTAGCGAAGAAAGGCTTTTCTCCTTCTGTGGTATCGACGATGCTCAGTGCTCGTAAGCCTGTGTCTTCCAAGATCTATCATCGCATATGGTCAACTTTCGTGACATGGTGTTCTGACAAGAAGTTGTCACTTGACTTCCATCTTCCCACTGTCCTGGCCTTCTTGCAGGACGGGGTGGATAAGGGGCTCAGTCTGAGTTCCCTCAAAGTTCAGACTTCTGCCTTGTCTGTGTTTTTCCAGGAACGGATTGCTGTCCTTCCTGATGTGAAAGTCTTCTTCCAAGGTGTGACTCATGTTCGACCTGCCTTTAAGAGTCCTGCTCCCCAGTGGGATCTCAATTTGGTGCTGGGAGTTCTACAGCGACCACCGTTTGAATCCTTGGCTTCCATTCCATTACGTCTTGTGACTTGGAAGATGGCCTTCCTCTTGGCTGTTGTGTCAGTGCGCCGGGTAGCAGAGTTACAGGCCTTGTCTTGTAAACCTCCTTACCTGGTGTTCCACAAGGATAAGGCTGTGCTTCGCACTACCAAGGAATTCTTACCCAAGGTTGTGTCAGAGTTTCACATCAATCAGGAGATTGTGGTTCCCTCTTTCTGCCCTAATCCTTCATCTGACAAGGAAAGAGATCTCCATCTGTTGGATGTGGTGCGTTGCCTCAAGTTTTATGTTCATCGCACCGAGTCTATCAGGAAGTCTGACGCTCTATTCGTCATTCCTGAGGGGCCTAGGGCAGGGAGACCGGCTTCCAAAGTTACCATTGCCTCTTGGATTAAGGCAACCATCCGTGAAGCCTATAAGTTGAGGAATAAGCATGTTCCCTTCCGGGTGACTGCCCATTCCACCAGATCTATTGGGGCCTCTTGGGCCTACAAGAATCAAGCTTCTGCTGATCAACTGTGCAGAGCGGCCACTTGGTCCTCTGTGCACACTTTTTCTAAGCACTACCGAGTTGATGTACTGGCGTCGGCTGATGCCAGTTTTGGAAGGAAGGTCCTGGAGGCAGTCTTGCCTGTGTAGGTCTTCCGCTCTGTGATCCTTAGTGCTTCTTTACTGTTGAGCCCGGTTGGCTCTAGTTCCGTGTGCTGTGTTAGTTCAGGGATTGTTCCCTTGGTTGGTGTCCGTTGACACTTACAGTTTGGGCTATGTTATCAACTGGTCATAGCAGTTCTAGTGACTTGGGCCTTGCGCCTGGTCCTTGCCTTACTTCCCGCCTCTGGATCAGCTCAATGTTTGTACATCCCAGAGTACCAGTGACCTGTATTGGACGACAGTGAAAATAGGATTTTAGTCTTACCTGTTAAATCCTTTTCACTTAGTCCATACAGGTCACTGGTCTCCCACCCTGTCAAGGGACCAGTCTTGGCTCTCCTGTGGCATTCAGTGGGAGACCGTTCGGGCATGCTCACAGGAGTCTTTCTTTTTGCTTACCTGAGGTCAGTTTTAGGGTCTCAAATCAATCTAAAGTGGCTCTGGCCAGAAGGTGGCTTAAGTAAGAGGGGAGGCTCCGCCCCTTGCAAATTATTTGCATAGTTGTTCCTGCCTATTAAAGGGGACTTACGCCTCCCAGAGTACCAGTGACCTGTATGGACTAAGTGAAAAGGATTTAACAGGTAAGACTAAAATCCTATTTTTTTCATTAGCGCCACCTTCAGGAGGCATTTGTGCACTCCAGGCTTGGGGTAACAAGGCAAGTCACCCATCATTAGATGCGGCAGGGTGTCTTCTTTTCAAAATGGTATGGTTTGTGTACCCTTTCTTCACTTCTGTAGTTGTTGTAACCATTTGTGTACAGACAAGTAATGTTTGAGAAAATGTTAGAAAAATTTGAAGTTGTAGTGGGTGTCGTTTTGCACTTCTAGCGCCCCCTGAGGTAGTTAAACTCATACCAATGGGGTGTCATTTTTCTCCTAAGAGCACTAGCTAATGAATACAGTTGGAAATACCATGGTTTGCACACATTTCAGTACATTTGAAGGGGCAGAAAAGTAAGAAAATGCCTTTTTTTTTCATTAGCGCCACCTTCTGGAGACATTTGTGCACTCCAGGCTTAGGGTAACAAGGCAAGTCACCCATCATTAGATGCGGCAGGGTGTCTTCTTTTCAAAATGTTATGGTTTGTGTACCCTTTCTTCACTTCTGTATTTGTTATAACCATTTTTGTACAGACAGGTAATGTTTGAGAAAATGTTAAAAAAATTAGAGGTTGCAATAGGTGTAGTTTTGTACTTGTAGCGCCCCCTGAGGTAGGTGAACTCATACCAATGGGGTGTTATTTTTCTCCTAAGAGCACTAGCTAATGAATACAGTTGGAAATGCCATGGTTTTCACACATTTTAGTTCATTTGAAGGGGCAGAAATGTAAGAAAATGCCTTTTTTTTTCATTAGCGCCATCTTCTGGAGGCATTTGTGCACACCAGGCTTGGGGTAACAAGGAAAATCACCCCTCATTAGATGCAGCAGGTTGTCTACTTTCCAGAAATACATAGTTTTATATAGTTATTCCACTGTTTTAGGGTAGTTTTACCACAAAAACCCTAGAATGTGCATATTAGTTT
Organism: Rhinophrynus dorsalis; assembly: GCA_037306005.1. Taxonomy (NCBI): domain Eukaryota; kingdom Metazoa; phylum Chordata; class Amphibia; order Anura; family Rhinophrynidae; genus Rhinophrynus; species Rhinophrynus dorsalis. The sequence continues at coordinate 338,734,411 of CM074723.1, read as the reverse complement.
ATAAAGTTGAAAATGTCATTTTGCGCTGCTGGTGATTAGGGCTCTACGCTAGCCATGGACGTAGGTAAAACTATACAAATTTGGTATTTTTTTACTCGGGGGACTCGAGGCTTTTTCAAATAATTGAAACTTTTTCAATCAAGGTAAATGTTTTTGATACATAGTATGTGATTTTAGCAAAATGAGTAAATTTTCACTTTTTTTTGTCATTATGACATCATAGCTTTTTGCACGATGTAAAATTCTCTTCATGTAAGGTATCACAAGAAAGCTCAATTCGTTCTGAAAAAAACAATATATAGTTTTCCATATGTAACTAAAAATCCCCAGAGGAAATCAAGCCTAAACGGAAGGATAGGAAAAATGTTGAAAAAGTGTCTGGCCTGCAGGGTTCAGAAAATGGCCCGAGCCTCTGGCACTGAAGGGGTTAAAACATATTTTAAATCATTTGATGTTTCATTTGCTCCCCCTCCACAAATGAGAAATTTGGTTTATTCCAGATTTGCTTGAGTAATTCACACTAACCAGCTTTACAAATTGTGCATTGTAAGGATAACACTGGAGCAAACCATTTTCACCAAAGTAGGGGACATATTAAACTTTGTTGTGATTTAAATTGTGCTTATACAGCCTTCAGAACTAATAGATTGTCATCAGTCCTTTTCTACAAAATACATTAGAGTCATCTCTCAATTCAGAGTTCTTAAAGCATGGTTTAAATAAATAAATACTTATTTTGCTCTCCCTCCACAAATGTATAATTTGGTTTGTCCCAGATTAGCTTGTGTGCTTCATACTAAACACCTTTACAGAGTGGGCATTGTAAAATATATCACTACAGCATAGAGAATTTTAATACACTTCAGTGTACAAATTTCATGAAATTTCAGTTTTATTTTAAATGAGGACCCAAATTGCAGTTCACCTTCTGGACATCTAACACATGTCTGGCAATTAAATGGTTAATTAAATATGACAATAGATTAAGGGAAGTTGGATGAAAATGAGAGCGCAGAGTATTATAAAAAAAAAAATCAAAAAACTTTTTCCTCTATACAAAAGGCACACAATTTGTTTTTTACAGACAAACTAATATTTTAGACTAATAATGTGTTTATGCAATCATTGATTAAACTTTTTTTTTTTTTTATAAAAAAATTATTTTTAAACTTAGAGATACTAAAATTACTTCCTGGCATTATTGTCTTATGGAAAACATATTGGAGTTCAAAACTTGTTCTCACTGTTTTCAACCTTAAAAAAGGGAAGGAAAGTGATTTTTTCTTTAAGTAATAATAGGTTTACAATATTTTCTATGGGAACAATGCATTCTGGGAGTACACTGGGGCATTCCATTTTCACCAAAGAAGGGGACACATTAAACCTTGTTTTGATTTAAATTGAGCCTTCACTACCTTCAAAGCTCATAAATTGTCACCAGTGCCTTTCTATGTAATTCATTAAAGTCATCTCTCGCATTCAGAGTTGTTAAAGCATAGTTTAAAACAGTTGATATTTTATTTGCTCCCCCTCCACAAATCTAGAATTTGGTTTGTTCCAGAATTGCTTGAGATCTTAACACTAACCAGCTTTACAATGTGTGCATTGCTAAGGTATCACTGGAGCAAACCATTTTCACGAAAGCAGGGGACATATTAAAGTTTGTTGTGATTCAAATTGTGCTTATACAGCCTTCAAAGCTTATAAATTGTCATCATTGCTTTTCTACATAATACAGTAGAGTCATCTCTCGCATTCATTGTTGTTAAAGCATAGTATAAATCAATAGATATTTAATTTGCTCCCCCTCAAGAAATGTTTAATTTGGTTTGTTCCAGATGTCCTTGAGTTCTTCACTTTTAAACAGCTTTACAGAGTGTGAATTACTTGGATTACACTGGAGCATACCATTCTCAGCAAAGTAGGGGACATATTAAACTTTTTATTGATTTAAATTGAACTTTAACTGCCTTCAGACCTGATAGATTGTCATCAGTGCCTTTCTATATAATACATTACAGTCATCTCTCGCATTCAGAGTTGTTAAAACATATTTTAAATCATTTGATGTTTCATTTGCTCCCCCTCCACAAATGAGAAATTTGGTTTATTCCAGATTTGCTTGAGTAATTCACACTAACCAGCTTTACAAATTGTGCATTGTGAGGGTAACACTGGAGCAAACCATTTTCACCAAAGTAGAGGACATATTACACTTTGTTGTGATTTAAATTGTGCTTATACAGCCTTCAGAACTAATAGATTGTCATCAGTCCTTTTCTACAAAATACATTAGAGTCATCTCTCAATTCAGAGTTCTTAAAGCATGGTTTAAATAAATAAATACTTATTTTGCTCTCCCTCCACAAATGTATAATTTGGTTTGTCCCAGTTTAGCTTGTGTGCTTCATACTAAACACCTTTACAGAGTGGGCATTGTAAAATATATCACTACAGCATAGAGAATTTTAATACAATTCAGTGTACAAATTTCATGAAATTTCAGTTTTATTTTAAATGAGGACCCAAATTGCAGTTCACCTTCTGGACATCTAACACATGTCTGGCAATTAAATGGTTAATTAAATATGACAATAGATTAAGGGACGTTGGATGAAAATGAGAGCGCAGAGCATTATAAAAAAAAAAATCAAAAAACTTTTTCCTCTATACAAAAGGCACACAATTTGTTTTTTACAGACAAACTAATATTTTAGACTAATAATGTGTTTATGCAATCATTGATTAAACTTTTTTTTTTTTTATAAAAAAAATTTTTTTAAACTTAGAGATACTAAAATTACTTCCTGGCATTATTGTCTTAAGGAAAACATATTGGAGTTCAAAACTTGTTCTCACTGTTTTCAACCTTAAAAAAGGGAAGGAAAGTGATTTTTTCTTTAAGTAATAATAGGTTTACAATATTTTCTATGGGAACAATGCATTCTGGGAGTACACTGGGGCATTCCATTTTCACCAAAGAAGGGGACACATTAAACCTTGTTTTGATTTAAATTGAGCCTTCACTACCTTGAAAGCTCATAAATTGTCATCAATGCCTTTCTATGTAATTCATTAAAGTCATCTCTCGCATTCAGAGTTGTTAAAGCATAGTTTAAAACAGTTGATATTTTATTTGCTCCCCCTCCACAAATCTACAATTTGGCTTGTTCCAGAATTGCTTGAGATCTTAACACTAACCAGCTTTACAAAGTGTGCATTGCTAAGGTATCACTGGAGCAAACCATTTTCACGAAAGCAGGGGACATATTAAAGTTTGTTGTGATTCAAATTGTGCTTATACAGCCTTCAAAGCTTATAAATTGTCATCATTGCTTTTCTACATGATACAGTAGAGTCATCTCTCGCATTCATTGTTGTTAAAGCATAGTATAAATCAATAGATATTTAATTTGCTCCCCCTCAAGAAATGTTTAATTTGGTTTGTTCCAGATGTCCTTGAGTTCTTCACTTTTAAACAGCTTTACAGAGTGTGAATTACTTGGATTACACTGGAGCATACCATTGTCAGCAAAGTAGGGGGACATATTAAACTTTTTATTGATTTAAATTGAACTTTAACTGCCTTCAGACCTGATAGATTGTCATCAGTGCCTTTCTATATAATACATTACAGTCATCTCTCACATTCAGAGTTGTTAAAACATATTTTAAATCATTTGATGTTTCATTTGCTCCCCCTCCACAAATGAGAAATTTGGTTTATTCCAGATTTGCTTGAGTAATTCACACTAACCAGCTTTACAAATTGTGCATTGTAAGGATAACACTGGAGCAAACCATTTTCACCAAAGTAGGGGACATATTAAACTTTGTTGTGATTTAAATTGTGCTTATACAGCCTTCAGAACTAATAGATTGTCATCAGTCCTTTTCTACAAAATACATTAGAGTCATCTCTCAATTCAGAGTTCTTAAAGCATGGTTTAAATAAATAAATACTTATTTTGTTCTCCCTCCACAAATGTATAATTTGGTTTGTCCCAGATTAGCTTGTGTGCTTCATACTAAACACCTTTACAGAGTGGGCATTGTAAAATATATCACTACAGCATAGAGAATTTTAATACAATTCAGTGTACAAATTTCATGAAATTTCAGTTTTATTTTAAATGAGGACCCAAATTGCAGTTCACCTTCTGGACATCTAACACATGTCTGGCAATTAAATGGTTAATTAAATATGACAATAGATTAAGGGAAGTTGGATGAAAATGAGAGCGCAGAGCATTATAAAAAAAAAATCAAAAAACTTTTTCCTCTATACAAAAGGCACACAATTTGTTTTTTACAGACAAACTAATATTTTAGACTAATAATGTGTTTATGCAATCATTGATTAAACCCTTTTTTTTTTTTTTTTTTTTTTTATAAAAAAATTATTTTTAAACTTAGAAATACTAAAATTACTTCCTGGCATTATTGTCTTCTGGAAAACATATTGGAGTTCAAAACTTGTTCTCACTGTTTTCAACCTTAAAAAAGGGAAGGAAAGTGATTTTTTCTTTAAGTAATAATAGGTTTACAATATTTTCTATGGGAACAATGCATTCTGGGAGTACACTGGGGCATTCCATTTTCACCAAAGAAGGGGACACATTAAACCTTGTTTTGATATAAATTGAACCTTCACTTCCTTCAAAGCTCATAAATTGTCACCAGTGCCTTTCTATGTAATTCATTAAAGTCATCTCTCGCATTCAGAGTTGTTAAAGCATAGTTTAAAACAGTTGATATTTTATTTGCTCCCCCTCCACAAATCTAGAATTTGGTTTGTTCCAGAATTGCTTGAGATCTTAACACTAACCAGCTTTACAATGTGTGCATTGCTAAGGTATCACTGGAGCAAACCATTTTCACGAAAGCAGGGGACATATTAAAGTTTGTTGTGATTTAAATTGTGCTTATACAGCCTTCAAAGCTTATAAATTGTCATCATTGCTTTTCTACATGATACAGTAGAGTCATCTCTCGCATTCATTGTTGTTAAAGCATAGTATAAATCAATAGATATTTAATTTGCTCCCCCTCAAGAAATGTTTAATTTGGTTTGTTCCAGATGTCCTTGAGTTCTTCACTTTTAAACAGCTTTACAGAGTGTGAATTACTTGGATTACACTGGAGCATACCATTCTCAGCAAAGTAGGGGACATATTAAACTTTTTATTGATTTAAATTGAACTTTAACTGCCTTCAGACCTGATAGATTGTCATCAGTGCCTTTCTATATAATACATTACAGTCATCTCTCGCATTCAGAGTTGTTAAAACATATTTTAAATCATTTGATGTTTCATTTGCTCCCCCTCCACAAATGAGAAATTTGGTTTATTCCAGATTTGCTTGAGTAATTCACACTAACCAGCTTTACAAATTGTGCATTGTAAGGATAACACTGGAGCAAACCATTTTCACCAAAGTAGGGGACATATTAAACTTTGTTGTGATTTAAATTGTGCTTATACAGCCTTCAGAACTAACAGATTGTCATCAGTCCTTTTCTACAAAATACATTAGAGTCATCACTCAATTCAGAGTTCTTAAAGCATGGTTTAAATAAATAAATACTTATTTTGCTCTCCCTCCACAAATGTATAATTTGGTTTGTCCCAGATTAGCTTGTGTGCTTCATACTAAACACCTTTACAGAGTGGGCATTGTAAAATATATCACTACAGCATAGAGAATTTTAATACAATTCAGTGTATAAATTTCATGAAATTTCAGTTTTATTTTAAATGAGGACCCAAATTGCAGTTCACCTTCTGGACATCTAACACATGTCTGGCAATTAAATGGTTAATTAAATATGACAATAGATTAAGGGAAGTTGGATGAAAATGAGAGCGCAGAGTATTATAAAAAAAAAAATCAAAAAACTTTTTCCTCTATACAAAAGGCACACAATTTGTTTTTTACAGACAAACTAATATTTTAGACTAATAATGTGTTTATGCAATCATTGATTAAACTTTTTTTTTTTTTTTTTTTAATAAAAAAATTATTTTTAAACTTAGAGATACTAAAATTACTTCCTGGCATTATTGTCTTATGGAAAACATATTGGAGTTCAAAACTTGTTCTCACTGTTTTCAACCTTAAAAAAGGGAAGGAAAGTGATTTTTTCTTTAAGTAATAATTGTCAGGTCCCTCGCCGTCCTTGCCAGTAGCTCTACTGGCTTCAGGACGGCTGGGCGACGTCGGTCGTCGCACCGACGTCACTCCTTGGGCGCCCGGCGTTCTTCTTTAAAACTGGCGGCAACCGGGACTCGGCGCTCAGTTGTCGCTTGAGTCCCGGGCGGTCTACCTGCCGCAGTTTCGCTACCCAGCTCTTCCTGCTTGCAGACTCTGCATTCGTCAGCCCAGTCTTCTCCTGCAGTCCTCCAGGCCAGCCAGTCTTTTCCTGGGGTCTTCCAGCTCAGCCTTCTTCTGCAGTCCTCCAGGCCAGCCAGTCTTTTTCCTGGGGTCTTCCAGCCAGTCTTTCTCCTGGGTCCTCCTGCCAACCTTCACCTGTGGTTCTCCAGCCAGCTCTCTCCTGTGGTCCGCCTATCTCAACCTGTACTGACCTCTGGCTTGCTACACTGGACTTGCATTATCTCAGGTACTGACCTCTGGCTTGTTACATTGGACTTGCATTATCTCAACCTGTACTGACCTCTGGCTTGTTACACTGGACTTGCATTATATCAGCCTGCCCTGACCTCTGGCTTGTTACACTGGACTTGCATTATATCAGCCTGCCCTGACCTCTGGCTTGTTACTCTGGACTTGCATCATCTCAGCCTGCCCTGACCTCTGGCTTGTTACACTGGACTTGCATTATATCAGCCTGCCCTGACCTCTGGCTTGTTACACTGGACTTGCATTATATCAGCCTGCCCTGACCTCTGGCTTGTTACTCTGGACTTGCATCATCTCAGCCTGCCCTGACCTCTGGCTTGTTACACTGGACTTGCATTATATCAGCCTGCCCTGACCTCTGGCTTGTTACTCTGGACTTGCATCATCTCAGCCTGCCCTGACCTCTGGCTTGTTACACTGGACTTGCATTATATCAGCCTGCCCTGACCTCTGGCTTGTTACTCTGGACTTGCATCATCTCAGCCTGCCCTGACCTCTGGCTTGTTATACTGGACTTGCATTATCTAAATAAAGCTACCCTTGGCCTATCTACTGTTTCCCTGCATTCTGGGTTCCTTATTCGCTTATCTTAGATTATATAGCTTCCTGCTAATCTCTGGGTGGCTCCTCCCACCCAGGGATAGGCTTCAGTAAGCTTACATCCTTACAGTAACAACTGAGCCCCAAAATTGTTATGGAACCCGCGGGGTTGCACGAACCCTTAAATACCCTGGGTAGTCGGATAGCTGCTCTCACTGCTTCTGTACAGGAGTTACAGGCCAACCAAACACATCTCCAACAGCAACTACAGGACCTTCAACCAAGTTTAACCCAAGCAGCAGGTGGTTCTACACCACCTCTTCCTAGCCTTGAGATGAACTCTGCTCCAGAACCTCGTGTTCCCCTGCCTGAAAGATTTTATGGGGATAGAGCCCGGTACAGGTCCTTCATCACGGCTTGTGAGTTACTGTTCTCAATCAACCCACGTACCTATGCCTCTGACTTCACCAAAGTACGTACTACCATCACATTGTTAGGAGGAGAACCACAGGGCTGGTCCCATCACCTCTTACAGACCAACAGTCCTGTATTAACTACATGGCAGGCTTTCCGGCAGGCTATGGATTCATTATATGATGACCCTTTTAAAACGGCCTCAGCTCAAGTAGCATTAAGGTCCCTAACTCAAGGGAGACGCCCAGTTGAGGACTACATTGCTGACTTCCGTCGTCTGTCAATTGATTCAAAGTGGAATGCAGCTGCGCTCATGGATCAATTTCGTCTGGGTCTATCTGAAAGCCTGAAGGACGAATTGGTTAGAGTACCTATACCAGTTACACTAGACGAGATCACTCATCTCTCCATACAAATTGACCGCCGCTTGAGAGAACGGCGGCGTGAACGCTCTGCTACTTCTTCTCCTCCCCATCGTACTCCAGCTTCATCTCAACCACCTGCTACCGTCACCACCACAGAGGAGCCTATGCAGCTGGGTGTTCTACGGGGACCTCTATCTAAAGCTGAAGGAGACCGTAGACGCCTTCTAAATCTTTGCCTCTATTGTGGAAAAGGGGGTCACCATCTCAGGACTTGTGATACCAGACCAAGGCCTTCCCAAGGTAGGCATTTTTTACCTGCAACATCATCCGCTTCTATTCTGTTGCCCACTTCTTCTTACATATCCCTCTCTGTTATTCTACAGTGGAACACACAGCAGAGTGAGGTGTCGGCCATCATAGATTCCGGAGCCAGTAGTTGTTTCCTGAGCCAGGAGACAGCTTTATCCTTGGGCATACCCATCAAACGCAAAACCCAACCGTTCACGCTTCAGATGGCGGATGCAAGCTACCTACAGTCAGGTCCCATTCTTTATGAAACTTTACCTCTGTATCTTCTCACTGCTGTAAATCATAGAGAAGAAATTAAATTTGAAGTTGTTCCATCTCTTTTGTTTCCTCTTATTTTGGGTCTTCCATGGCTACAAATTCACGACCCCCATATTGAGTGGTCTTCCAAGACTGTAACCTTTCTTTCCACCCACTGTAGAGAAAAATGTCTTATCAAAACAGAGCCTAAACTATTGACCTGTGTTACAACGTCAACTATACCCATGGTCTATCAGGACTTCTCAGATGTGTTTGATAAAAAAGGGGCTGACCTTCTTCCACCTCATAGACCATATGATTGTCCTATCGAACTTCTCTCTGGATCTACTATCCCCTATGGACATATATATCCTCTATCCGGACCAGAACTGCAACATCTTAGAGAGTACATCTCTGAAAATCTGGAGAAAGGATTTATTCGACCTTCCACTTCTCCAGCTGGAGCTGGGATTTTCTTTGTACCCAAGAAAGACGGTGGTCTACGCCCCTGCGTAGACTATCGGGAACTCGATGCCATTACTATTAAAAATCGCTATCCGTTACCACTGATCCCAGAATTGTTTGAACGCATGTCAACTGCAAAGATCTTCTCAAAAATCGATCTACGAGGAGCATATAACCTGGTTCGCATCCGCAAGGGAGATGAATGGAAGACCGCCTTCCGAACCAGATATGGACACTTTGAATACACCGTGATGCCCTTCGGGTTATGTAACGCTCCCGCAACATTTCAGCATTTCGTAAATGATGTTTTTCGGGATCTTCTGGATCAGTTTGTTGTCATTTACTTAGATGACATTCTTGTCTTCTCACATTCACTACAAGAACATCGCAGTCATGTCAGGAGAGTGTTAACTAGGCTTCGTACACATGGTTTGTACGCTAAATTGGAGAAATGTTCTTTTGAAGTGTCTAAGATCGAATTCCTAGGTTTCCTTGTTTCCCCAGGGCAGTTAGAGATGGATCCTCGTAAGATAACAGCTATACTGAAGTGGCCCATACCATCCGACAAGAAGGCTATTCAGAGGTTCATTGGTTTTGCCAACTTCTACCGACGCTTTATCCGGGATTTCTCAAAATGTATTTCACCACTCACATGTTTAACCAAGAAGGATGCCAGTTTTCAGTGGACTCCTGAAGCTCAACAAGCTTTTGACCGTTTAAAATTTCACTTTACGCAAGCACCTATTCTACAACAACCTGATGTCAATAAACCTTTCTTTTTAGAAGTTGATGCTTCCAATATCGCTACAGGGGCAGTACTGTCGCAACATATGGGCATTAAAGATCGTTTACATCCAGTAGCCTTCTACTCCAGGAGTCTCACACCTGCCGAACAAAATTATGATGTGGGAGACAAGGAATTGCTCGCTATTAAATGCGCCTTGGAGGAATGGAGACATTTATTAGAGGGTTCAGAGTATCCTATTACAATATATACAGATCACAGAAATCTAGAATATCTCCAATCAGCCCGCAGACTACGACCTCGTCAAGCCAGATGGGCAATGTTCTTTGCACGATTCCAACTACACATCACCTACAGGCCGGGCTCAAAAAATTTGAAAGCAGATGCCTTGTCCAGGATGTATACGGTACCTTCCAATACTACTACACTTCCTGATACAATTTTGCAACCACGTCAATTCCTCCTTGTCACCACCAACTTACTGGAACATATCAAACAAGCCACCACTCCGTCTCCTCGTTTGATACAACTACACGCCTTAACCTTCACTGACGGCCTATTGTATAAGCAAGATACAGTTTTTGTCCCTGAATCTGTCCGTCAAGAGACTCTTCACCAGTTTCACGATCTTCCTGTTGCAGGCCACGGGGGAGTCCAAAAGACCTTAGAAGCCATTCAGCGGTATTTCTGGTGGCCAAACTTAAAGCAGGACGTCAATCACTACGTATCTTCTTGTGACACTTGTGCCAGAGCTAAAAGCCAACACACCAAACCATCCGGTTTGCTCCATCCTTTACCCATACCTTCTGGTCCTTGGAGAGATGTAACAATTGATTTCATTGTGGATTTACCAGGTTCAAACCAACATAATACCATTATGGTCGTAGTAGACCGATTTACTAAGATGGCTCATTTTATCCCAAGCAAAGGTCTACCTTCAGCCAGTCGAACCACTTCTTTGTATCTGCAGGAAATCTTCCGTCTTCATGGAGTACCACAATCCATTACTTCAGACAGAGGTTCCCAATTCACATCAAAATTCTGGAGAGCATTTTGTGCCGGTCTTCAAATTTCCAGTAACCTATCTTCAGGATACCACCCACAAACAAATGGGCAGACAGAAAGGACCAATCAGACTTTGGAACAGTACTTACGTTGCTTCTCTTCTCACTTACATGATAATTGGTACCACTTACTCCCCATGGCAGAATTTGCTTATAATAATCATTATCACAGTGCCTTAAAAAACTCTCCTTTCTTGGCCAACTATGGATACCACCCGGCAGCTCTACCAGGACTCACCCCCATCACTCCAGTCCCAGAGGCTAATCAACAAATACAACAATTGCAGCAGTCTCATCATGTGTTCAGTCAAATTCTGAGATCTGCACAGCAAGACTACAAACGTTATGCTGATAAACACCGACAGAAAGGACCTGAACTACAGATGGGGGATAAAGTATGGCTGTCCTCTTCACATGTTCGCCTTTCTTGTCCCACCAAAAAATTGGGACCTCGCTTCTTGGGACCTTTTTCTATCACTCAAGTCATTAATCCAGTAGCATATCGTCTGGCACTACCTACCTCATACCGGATTCACCCAACGTTCCACATCTCTCAATTGAAGAAATGGATTCCCAGCACGTTTCCTGGTCGAGAACCTTCTAGACCTCCTCCTGTTTCCATTACAGATCCTGATGAGTTCGAGGTTAAGGAGATTCTAGACTCTCGTTTTCGTCGAGGCCGTTTGGAATACCTAGTACATTGGAAGGGGTACGGCCCAGAAGACCGCTCCTGGGAACCCGCAGGCAACTTCAACACCATGGCCTGTATTCGTAACTTTCATCGGAGTCATCCAGACCGACCTGCTGACCTGACCACCCGGAGGTTGGTCGTAAAGGGGGGGAACTGTCAGGTCCCTCGCCGTCCTTGCCAGTAGCTCTACTGGCTTCAGGACGGCTGGGCGCATGCGCGCGTCCTCGCGCATGCGCAGTAGCAAGGCCTGACGTCGGTCGTCGCACCGACGTCACTCCTTGGGCGCCCGGCGTTCTTCTTTAAAACTGGCGGCAACCGGGACTCGGCGCTCAGTTGTCGCTTGAGTCCCGGGCGGTCTACCTGCCGCAGTTTCGCTACCCAGCTCTTCCTGCTTGCAGACTCTGCATTCGTCAGCCCAGTCTTCTCCTGCAGTCCTCCAGGCCAGCCAGTCTTTACCTGGGGTCTTCCAGCTCAGCCTTCTTCTGCAGTCCTCCAGGCCAGCCAGTCTTTTTCCTGGGGTCTTCCAGCCAGTCTTTCTCCTGGGTCCTCCTGCCAACCTTCACCTGTGGTTCTCCAGCCAGCTCTCTCCTGTGGTCCGCCTATCTCAACCTGTACTGACCTCTGGCTTGCTACACTGGACTTGCATTATCTCAGGTACTGACCTCTGGCTTGTTACATTGGACTTGCATTATCTCAACCTGTACTGACCTCTGGCTTGTTACACTGGACTTGCATTATATCAGCCTGCCCTGACCTCTGGCTTGTTACACTGGACTTGCATTATATCAGCCTGCCCTGACCTCTGGCTTGTTACTCTGGACTTGCATCATCTCAGCCTGCCCTGACCTCTGTCTTGTTACACTGGACTTGCATTATATCAGCCTGCCCTGACCTCTGGCTTGTTACACTGGACTTGCATTATATCAGCCTGCCCTGACCTCTGGCTTGTTACTCTGGACTTGCATCATCTCAGCCTGCCCTGACCTCTGGCTTGTTACACTGGACTTGCATTATATCAGCCTGCCCTGACCTCTGGCTTGTTACTCTGGACTTGCATCATCTCAGCCTGCCCTGACCTCTGGCTTGTTACACTGGACTTGCATTATATCAGCCTGCCCTGACCTCTGGCTTGTTACTCTGGACTTGCATCATCTCAGCCTGCCCTGACCTCTGGCTTGTTATACTGGACTTGCATTATCTAAATAAAGCTACCCTTGGCCTATCTACTGTTTCCCTGCATTCTGGGTTCCTTATTCGCTTATCTTAGATTATATAGCTTCCTGCTAATCTCTGGGTGGCTCCTCCCACCCAGGGATAGGCTTCAGTAAGCTTACATCCTTACAGTAATAGGTTTACAATATTTTCTATGGGAACAATGCATTCTGGGAGTACACTGGGGCATTCCATTTTCACCAGAGAAGGGGACACATTAAACCTTGTTTTGATTTAAATTGAGCCTTCACTACCTTCAAAGCTCATAAATTGTCACCAGTGCCTTTCTATGTAATTCATTAAAGTCATCTCTCGCATTCAGAGTTGTTAAAGCATAGTTTAAAACAGTTGATATTTTATTTGCTCCCCCTCCACAAATCTAGAATTTGGTTTGTTCCAGAATTGCTTGAGATCTTAACACTAACCAGCTTTACAATGTGTGCATTGCTAAGGTATCACTGGAGCAAACCATTTTCACGAAAGCAGGGGACATATTAAAGTTTGTTGTGATTCAAATTGTGCTTATACAGCCTTCAAAGCTTATAAATTGTCATCATTGCTTTTCTACATGATACAGTAGAGTCATCTCTCGCATTCATTGTTGTTAAAGCATAGTATAAATCAATAGATATTTAATTTGCTCCCCCTCAAGAAATGTTTAATTTGGTTTGTTCCAGATGTCCTTGAGTTCTTCACTTTTAAACAGCTTTACAGAGTGTGAATTACTTGGATTACACTGGAGCATACCATTCTCAGCAAAGTAGGGGACATATTAAACTTTTTATTGATTTAAATTGAACTTTAACTGCCTTCAGACCTGATAGATTGTCATCAGTGCCTTTCTATATAATACATTACAGTCATCTCTCACATTCAAAGTTGTTAAAACATATTTTAAATCATTTGATGTTTCATTTGCTCCCCCTCCACAAATGAGAAATTTGGTTTATTCCAGATTTGCTTGAGTAATTCACACTAACCAGCTTTACAAATTGTGCATTGTAAGGATAACACTGGAGCAAACCATTTTCATTAAAGTAGGGGACATATTAAACTTTGTTGTGATTTAAATTGTGCTTATACAGCCTTCAGAACTAATAGATTGTCATCAGTCCTTTTCTACAAAATACATTAGAGTCATCTCTCAATTCAGAGTTCTTAAAGCATGGTTTAAATAAATAAATACTTATTTTGCTCTCCCTCCACAAATGTATAATTTGGTTTGTCCCAGATTAGCTTGTGTGCTTCATACTAAACACCTTTACAGAGTGGGCATTGTAAAATATATCACTACAGCATAGAGAATTTTAATACAATTCAGTGTACAAATTTCATGAAATTTCAGTTTTATTTTAAATGAGGACCCAAATTGCAGTTCACCTTCTGGACATCTAACACATGTCTGGCAATTAAATGGTTAATTAAATATGACAATAGATTAAGGGAAGTTGGATGAAAATGACAGCGCAGAGTATTATAAAAAAAAAAATCAAAAAACTTTTTCCTCTATACAAAAGGCACACAATTTGTTTTTTACAGACAAACTAATATTTTAGACTAATAATGTGTTTATGCAATCATTGATTAAACTTTTTTTTTTTTTTATAAAAAAATTATTTTTAAACTTAGAGATACTAAAATTACTTCCTGGCATTATTGTCTTATGGAAAACATATTGGAGTTCAAAACTTGTTCTCACTCTTTTCAACCTTAAAAAAGGGAAGGAAAGTGATTTTTTCCTTTAAGTAATAATAGGTTTACAATATTTTCTATGGGAACAATGCATTCTGGGAGTACACTGGGGCATTCCATTTTCACCAATGAAGGGGACACATTAAACCTTGTTTTGATTTAAATTGAGCCTTCACTACCTTCAAAGCTCATAAATTGTCACCAGTGCCTTTCTATGTAATTCATTAAAGTCATCTCTCGCATTCAGAGTTGTTAAAGCATAGTTTAAAACAGTTGATATTTTATTTGCTCTCCCTCCACAAATCTAGAATTTGGTTTGTTCCAGAATTGCTTGATATCTTAACACTAACCAGCTTTACAATGTGTGCATTGCTAAGGTATCAATGGAGCAAACCATTTTCATGAAAGCAGGGGACATATTAAAGTTTGTTGTGATTCAAATTGTGCTTATACAGCCTTCAAAGCTTATAAATTGTCATCATTGCTTTTCTACATGATACAGTAGAGTCATCTCTCGCATTCATTGTTGTTAAAGCATAGTATAAATCAATAGATATTTAATTTTCTCCCCCTCAAGAAATGTTTAATTTGGTTTGTTCCAGATGTCCTTGAGTTCTTCACTTTTAAACAGCTTTACAGAGTGTGAATTACTTGGATTACACTGTAGCATACCATTCTCAGCAAAGTAGGGGATATATTAAACTTTTTATTGATTTAAAATGAACTTTAACTGCCTTCAGACCTGATAGATTGTCATCAGTGCCTTTCTATATAATACATTACAGTCATCTCTCGCATTCAGAGTTGTTAAAACATATTTTAAATCATTTGATGTTTCAATTGCTCCCCCTCCACAAATGAGAAATTTGGTTTATTCCAGATTTGCTTGAGTAATTCACACTAACCAGCTTTACAAATTGTGCATTGTAAGGATAACACTGGAGCAAACCATTTTCACCAAAGTAGGGGACATATTAAACTTTGTTGTGATTTAAATTGTGCTTATACAGCCTTCAGAACTAATAGATTGTCATCAGTCCTTTTCTACAAAATACATTAGAGTCATCTCTCAATTCAGAGTTCTTAAAGCATGGTTTAAATAAATAAATACTTATTTTGCTCTCCCTCCACAAATGTATAATTTGGTTTGTGTCAGATTAGCTTGTGTGCTTCATACTAAACACCTTTACAGAGTGGGCATTGTAAAATATATCACTACAGCATAGAGAATTTTAATACAATTCAGTGTACAAATTTCATGAAATTTCAGTTTTATTTTAAATGAGGACCCAAATTGCAGTTCACCTTCTGGACATCTAACACATGTCTGGCAATTAAATGGTTAATTAAATATGACAATAGATTAAGGGAAGTTGAATGAAAATGAGAGCGCAGAGTATTATAAAAAAAAAAAAATCAAAAAACTTTTTCCTCTATACAAAAGGCACACAATTTGTTTTTTACAGACAAACAAATATTTTAGACTAATAATGTGTTTATACAATCATTGATTGAACTTTTTTTTTTTTTTTTTTTTTTTTTTTTTTTTTTTTTTTTTTAATTAAAAAAATTATTTTTAAACTTAGAGATACTAAAATTACTTCCTGGCATTATTGTCTTATGGAAAACATATTGAAGTTCAAAACTTGTTCTCACTGTTTTCAACCTTAAAAAAGGGAAGGAAAGTGATTTTTTCTTTAAGTAATAATAGATTTACAATATTTTCTATGGGAACAATGCATTCTGGGAGTACACTGGGGCATTCCATTTTCACCAAAGAAGGGGACACATTAAACCTTGTTTTGATTTAAATTGAGCCTTCACTACCTTCAAAGCTCATAAATTGTTACCAGTGCCTTTCTATGTAATTCATTAAAGTCATCTCTCGCATTCAGAGTTGTTAAAGCATAGTTTAAAACAGTTGATATTTTATTTGCTCCCCCTCCACAAATCTAGAATTTGGTTTGTTCCAGAATTGCTTGAGATCTTAACACTAACCAGCTTTACAATGTGTGCATTGCTAAGGTATCACTGGAGCAAACCATTTTCACGAAAGCAGGGGACATATTAAAGTTTGTTGTGATTCAAATTGTGCTTATACAGCCTTCAAAGCTTATAAATTGTCATCATTGCTTTTCTACATGATACAGTAGAGTCATCTCTCGCATTCATTGTTGTTAAAGCATAGTATAAATCAATAGATATTTAATTTGCTCCCCCTCAAGAAATGTTTAATTTGGTTTGTTCCAGATGTCCTTGAGTTCTTCACTTTTAAACAGCTTTACAGAGTGTGAATTACTTGGATTACACTGGAGCATACCATTCTCAGCAAAGTAGGGGACATATTAAACTTTTTATTGATTTAAATTGAACTTTAACTGCCTTCAGACCTGATAGATTGTCATCAGTGCCTTTCTATATAATACATTACAGTCATCTCTCGCATTCAGAGTTGTTAAAACATATTTTAAATCATTTGATGTTTCATTTGCTCCCCCTCCACAAATGAGAAATTTGGTTTATTCCAGATTTGCTTGAGTAATTCACACTAACCAGCTTTACAAATTGTGCATTGTAAGGATAACACTGGAGCAAACCATTTTCACCAAAGTAGGGGACATATTAAACTTTGTTGTGATTTAAATTGTGCTTATACAGCCTTCAGAACTAATAGATTGTCATCAGTCCTTTTCTACAAAATACATTAGAGTCATCACTCAATTCAGAGTTCTTAAAGCATGGTTTAAATAAATAAATACTTATTTTGCTCTCCCTCCACAAATGTATAATTTGGTTTGTCCCAGATTAGCTTGTGTGCTTCATACTAAACACCTTTACAGAGTGGGCATTGTAAAATATATCACTACAGCATAGAGAATTTTAATACAATTCAGTGTACAAATTTCATGAAATTTCAGTTTTATTTTAAATGAGGACCCAAATTGCAGTTCACCTTCTGGACATCTAACACATGTCTGGCAATTAAAAGGTTAATTAAATATGACAATAGATTAAGGGAAGTTGGATGAAAATGAGAGCGCAGAGCATTATAAAAAAAAAAAATCAAAAAACTTTTTCCTCTATACAAAAGGCACACAATTTGTTTTTTACAGACAAACTAATATTTTAGACTAATAATGTGTTTATGCAATCATTGATTAAACTTTTTTTTTTTTTTAGAAAAAAATTATTTTTAAACTTAGAGATACTAAAATTACTTCCTGGCATTATTGTCTTATGGAAAACATATTGGAGTTCAAAACTTGTTCTCCCTGTTTTCAACCTTAAAAAAGGGAAGGAAAGTGATTTTTTCTTTAAGTAATAATAGATTTACAATATTTTCTATGGGAACAATGCATTCTGGGAGTACACTGGGGCATTCCATTTTCACCAAAGAAGGGGACACATTAAACCTTGTTTTGATTTAAATTGAGCCTTCACTACCTTCAAAGCTCATAAATTGTTACCAGTGCCTTTCTATGTAATTCATTAAAGTCATCTCTCGCATTCAGAGTTGTTAAAGCATAGTTTAAAACAGTTGATATTTTATTTGCTCCCCCTCCACAAATCTAGAATTTGGTTTGTTCCAGAATTGCTTGAGATCTTAACACTAACCAGCTTTACAATGTGTGCATTGCTAAGGTATCACTGGAGCAAACCATTTTCACGAAAGCAGGGGACATATTAAAGTTTGTTGTGATTCAAATTGTGCTTATACAGCCTTCAAAGCTTATAAATTGTCATCATTGCTTTTCTACATGATACAGTAGAGTCATCTCTCGCATTCATTGTTGTTAAAGCATAGTATAAATCAATAGATATTTAATTTGCTCCCCCTCAAGAAATGTTTAATTTGGTTTGTTCCAGATGTCCTTGAGTTCTTCACTTTTAAACAGCTTTACAGAGTGTGAATTACTTGGATTACACTGGAGCATACCATTCTCAGCAAAGTAGGGGACATATTAAACTTTTTATTGATTTAAATTGAACTTTAACTGCCTTCAGACCTGATAGATTGTCATCAGTGCCTTTCTATATAATACATTACAGTCATCTCTCGCATTCAGAGTTGTTAAAACATATTTTAAATCATTTGATGTTTCATTTGCTCCCCCTCCACAAATGAGAAATTTGGTTTATTCCAGATTTGCTTGAGTAATTCACACTAACCAGCTTTACAAATTGTGCATTGTAAGGATAACACTGGAGCAAACCATTTTCACCAAAGTAGGGGACATATTAAACTTTGTTGTGATTTAAATTGTGCTTATACAGCCTTCAGAACTAATAGATTGTCATCAGTCCTTTTCTACAAAATACATTAGAGTCATCACTCAATTCAGAGTTCTTAAAGCATGGTTTAAATAAATAAATACTTATTTTGCTCTCCCTCCACAAATGTATAATTTGGTTTGTCCCAGATTAGCTTGTGTGCTTCATACTAAACACCTTTACAGAGTGGGCATTGTAAAATATATCACTACAGCATAGAGAATTTTAATACAATTCAGTGTACAAATTTCATGAAATTTCAGTTTTATTTTAAATGAGGACCCAAATTGCAGTTCACCTCCTGGACATCTAACACATGTCTGGCAATTAAAAGGTTAATTAAATATGACAATAGATTAAGGGAAGTTGGATGAAAATGAGAGCGCAGAGCATTATAAAAAAAAAAAATCAAAAAACTTTTTCCTCTATACAAAAGGCACACAATTTGTTTTTTACAGACAAACTAATATTTTAGACTAATAATGTGTTTATGCAATCATTGATTAAACTTTTTTTTTTTTTTAGAAAAAAATTATTTTTAAACTTAGAGATACTAAAATTACTTCCTGGCATTATTGTCTTATGGAAAACATATTGGAGTTCAAAACTTGTTCTCACTGTTTTCAACCTTAAAAAAGGGAAGGAAAGTGATTTTTTCTTTAAGTAATAATAGGTTTACAATATTTTCTATGGGAACAATGCATTCTGGGAGTACACTGGGGCATTCCATTTTCACCAAAGAAGGGGACACATTAAACCTTGTTTTGATTTAAATTGAGCCTTCACTACCTTCAAAGCTCATAAATTGTCACCAGTGCCTTTCTATGTAATTCATTAAAGTCATCTCTCGCATTCAGAGTTGTTAAAGCATAGTTTAAAACAGTTGATATTTTATTTGCTCCCCCTCCACAAATCTAGAATTTGGTTTGTTCCAGAATTGCTTGAGATCTTAACACTAACCAGCTTTACAATGTGTGCATTGCTAAGGTATCACTGGAGCAAACCATTTTCACGAAAGCAGGGGACATATTAAAGTTTGTTGTGATTCAAATTGTGCTTATACAGCCTTCAAAGCTTATAAATTGTCATCATTGCTTTTCTACATGATACAGTAGAGTCATCTCTCGCATTCATTGTTGTTAAAGCATAGTATAAATCAATAGATATTTAATTTGCTCCCCCTCAAGAAATGTTTAATTTGGTTTGTTCCAGATGTCCTTGAGTTCTTCACTTTTAAACAGCTTTACAGAGTGTGAATTACTTGGATTACACTGGAGCATACCATTCTCAGCAAAGTAGGGGACATATTAAACTTTTTATTGATTTAAATTGAACTTTAACTGCCTTCAGACCTGATAGATTGTCATCAGTGCCTTTCTATATAATACATTACAGTCATCTCTCGCATTCAGAGTTGTTAAAACATATTTTAAATCATTTGATGTTTCATTTGCTCCCCCTCCACAAATGAGAAATTTGGTTTATTCCAGATTTGCTTGAGTAATTCACACTAACCAGCTTTACAAATTGTGCATTGTAAGGATAACACTGGAGCAAACCATTTTCACCAAAGTAGGGGACATATTAAACTTTGTTGTGATTTAAATTGTGCTTATACAGCCTTCAGAACTAATAGATTGTCATCAGTCCTTTTCTACAAAATACATTAGAGTCATCACTCAATTCAGAGTTCTTAAAGCATGGTTTAAATAAATAAATACTTATTTTGCTCTCCCTCCACAAATGTATAATTTGGTTTGTCCCAGATTAGCTTGTGTGCTTCATACTAAACACCTTTACAGAGTGGGCATTGTAAAATATATCACTACAGCATAGAGAATTTTAATACAATTCAGTGTACAAATTTCATGAAATTTCAGTTTTATTTTAAATGAGGACCCAAATTGCAGTTCACCTTCTGGACATCTAACACATGTCTGGCAATTAAAAGGTTAATTAAATATGACAATAGATTAAGGGAAGTTGGATGAAAATGAGAGCGCAGAGCATTATAAAAAAAAAAAATCAAAAAACTTTTTCCTCTATACAAAAGGCACACAATTTGTTTTTTACAGACAAACTAATATTTTAGACTAATAATGTGTTTATGCAATCATTGATTAAACTTTTTTTTTTTTTTAGAAAAAAATTATTTTTAAACTTAGAGATACTAAAATTACTTCCTGGCATTATTGTCTTATGGAAAACATATTGGAGTTCAAAACTTGTTCTCACTGTTTTCAACCTTAAAAAAGGGAAGGAAAGTGATTTTTTCTTTAAGTAATAATAGATTTACAATATTTTCTATGGGAACAATGCATTCTGGGAGTACACTGGGGCATTCCATTTTCACCAAAGAAGGGGACACATTAAACCTTGTTTTGATTTAAATTGAGCCTTCACTACCTTCAAAGCTCATAAATTGTTACCAGTGCCTTTCTATGTAATTCATTAAAGTCATCTCTCGCATTCAGAGTTGTTAAAGCATAGTTTAAAACAGTTGATATTTTATTTGCTCCCCCTCCACAAATCTAGAATTTGGTTTGTTCCAGAATTGCTTGAGATCTTAACACTAACCAGCTTTACAATGTGTGCATTGCTAAGGTATCACTGGAGCAAACCATTTTCACGAAAGCAGGGGACATATTAAAGTTTGTTGTGATTCAAATTGTGCTTATACAGCCTTCAAAGCTTATAAATTGTCATCATTGCTTTTCTACATGATACAGTAGAGTCATCTCTCGCATTCATTGTTGTTAAAGCATAGTATAAATCAATAGATATTTAATTTGCTCCCCCTCAAGAAATGTTTAATTTGGTTTGTTCCAGATGTCCTTGAGTTCTTCACTTTTAAACAGCTTTACAGAGTGTGAATTACTTGGATTACACTGGAGCATACCATTCTCAGCAAAGTAGGGGACATATTAAACTTTTTATTGATTTAAATTGAACTTTAACTGCCTTCAGACCTGATAGATTGTCATCAGTGCCTTTCTATATAATACATTACAGTCATCTCTCGCATTCAGAGTTGTTAAAACATATTTTAAATCATTTGATGTTTCATTTGCTCCCCCTCCACAAATGAGAAATTTGGTTTATTCCAGATTTGCTTGAGTAATTCACACTAACCAGCTTTACAAATTGTGCATTGTAAGGATAACACTGGAGCAAACCATTTTCACCAAAGTAGGGGACATATTAAACTTTGTTGTGATTTAAATTGTGCTTATACAGCCTTCAGAACTAATAGATTGTCATCAGTCCTTTTCTACAAAATACATTAGAGTCATCACTCAATTCAGAGTTCTTAAAGCATGGTTTAAATAAATAAATACTTATTTTGCTCTCCCTCCACAAATGTATAATTTGGTTTGTCCCAGATTAGCTTGTGTGCTTCATACTAAACACCTTTACAGAGTGGGCATTGTAAAATATATCACTACAGCATAGAGAATTTTAATACAATTCAGTGTACAAATTTCATGAAATTTCAGTTTTATTTTAAATGAGGACCCAAATTGCAGTTCACCTTCTGGACATCTAACACATGTCTGGCAATTAAAAGGTTAATTAAATATGACAATAGATTAAGGGAAGTTGGATGAAAATGAGAGCGCAGAGCATTATAAAAAAAAAAAATCAAAAAACTTTTTCCTCTATACAAAAGGCACACAATTTGTTTTTTACAGACAAACTAATATTTTAGACTAATAATGTGTTTATGCAATCATTGATTAAACTTTTTTTTTTTTTAGAAAAAAATTATTTTTAAACTTAGAGATACTAAAATTACTTCCTGGCATTATTGTCTTATGGAAAACATATTGGAGTTCAAAACTTGTTCTCACTGTTTTCAACCTTAAAAAAGGGAAGGAAAGTGATTTTTTCTTCAAGTAATAATAGGTTTACAATATTTTCTATGGGAACAATGCATTCTGGGAGTACACTGGGGCATTCCATTTTCACCAAAGAAGGGGACACATTAAACCTTGTTTTGATTTAAATTGAGCCTTCACTACCTTCAAAGCTCATAAATTGTCACCAGTGCCTTTCTATGTAATTCATTAAAGTCATCTCTCGCATTCAGAGTTGTTAAAGCATAGTTTAAAACAGTTGATATTTTATTTGCTCCCCCTCCACAAATCTAGAATTTGGTTTGTTCCAGAATTGCTTGAGATCTTAACACTAACCAGCTTTACAATGTGTGCATTGCTAAGGTATCACTGGAGCAAACCATTTTCACGAAAGCAGGGGACATATTAAAGTTTGTTGTGATTCAAATTGTGCTTATACAGCCTTCAAAGCTTATAAATTGTCATCATTGCTTTTCTACATGATACAGTAGAGTCATCTCTCGCATTCATTGTTGTTAAAGCATAGTATAAATCAATAGATATTTAATTTGCTCCCCCTCAAGAAATGTTTAATTTGGTTTCTTCCAGATGTCCTTGAGTTCTTCACTTTTAAACAGCTTTACAGAGTGTGAATTACTTGGATTACACTGGAGCATACCATTCTCAGCAAAGTAGGGGACATATTAAACTTTTTATTGATTTAAATTGAACTTTAACTGCCTTCAGACCTGATTGATTGTCATCAGTGCCTTTCTTTATAATACATTACAGTCATCTCTCGCATTCAGAGTTGTTAAAACATATTTTAAATCATTTGATGTTTCATTTGCTCCCCCTCCACAAATGAGAAATTTGGTTTATTCCAGATTTGCTTGAGTAATTCACACTAACCAGCTTTACAAATTGTGCATTGTAAGGATAACACTGGAGCAAACCATTTTCACCAAAGTAGGGGACATATTAAACTTTGTTGTGATTTAAATTGTGCTTATACAGCCTTCAGAACTAATAGATTGTCATCAGTCCTTTTCTACAAAATATATTAGAGTCATCACTCAATTCAGAGTTCTTAAAGCATGGTTTAAATAAATAAATACTTATTTTGCTCTCCCTCCACAAATGTATAATTTGGTTTGTCCCAGATTAGCTTGTGTGCTTCATACTAAACACCTTTACAGAGTGGGCATTGTAAAATATATCACTACAGCATAGAGAATTTTAATACAATTCAGTGTACAAATTTCATGAAATTTCAGTTTTATTTTAAATGAGGACCCAAATTGCAGTTCACCTTCTGGACATCTAACACATGTCTGGCAATTAAATGGTTAATTAAATATGACAATAGATTAAGGGAAGTTGGATGAAAATGAGAGCGCAGAGCATTATAAAAAAAAAAAATCAAAAAACTTTTTCCTCTATACAAAAGGCACACAATTTGTTTTTTATAGACAAACTAATATTTTAGACTAATAATGTGTTTATGCAATCATTGATTAAACTTTTTTTTTTTTTTTTTTTTTTATAAAAAAATTATTTTTAAACTTAGAGATACTAAAATTACTTCCTGGCATTATTGTCTTATGGAAAACATATTGGAGTTCAAAACTTGTTCTCACTGTTTTCAACCTTAAAAAAGAGAAGGAAATTGATTTTTTTATTTAAGTAATAATAGGTTTACAATATTTTCTATGGGAACAATGCATTCTGGGAGTGCACTGCGGCATTCCATTTTCACCAAAGAAGGGGACACATTAAACCTTGTTTTGATTTAAATTGAGCCTTCACTACCTTCAAAGCTCATAAATTGTCACCAGTGCCTTTCTATGTAATTCATTAAAGTCATCTCTCGCATTCAGAGTTGTTAAAGCATAGTTTAAAACAGTTGATATTTTATTTGCTCCCCCTCCACAAATCTAGAATTTGGTTTGTTCCAGAATTGCTTGAGATCTTAACACTAACCAGCTTTACAATGTGTGCATTGCTAAGGTATCACTGGAGCAAACCATTTTCACGAAAGCAGGGGACATATTAAAGTTTGTTGTGATTCAAATTGTGCTTATACAGCTTTCAAACCTTATAAATTGTCATCATTGCTTTTCTACATGATACAGTAGAGTCATCTCTCGCATTCATTGTTGTTAAAGCATAGTATAAATCAATAGATATTTAATTTGCTCCCCCTCAAGAAATGTTTAATTTGGTTTGTTCCAGATGTCCTTGAGTTCTTCACTTTTAAACAGCTTTACAGAGTGTGAATTACTTGGATTACACTGGAGCATACCATTCTCAGCAAAGTAGGGGACATATTAAACTTTTTATTGATTTAAATTGAACTTTAACTGCCTTCAGACCTGATAGATTGTCATCAGTGCCTTTCTATATAATACATTACAGTCATCTCTCGCATTCAGAGTTGTTAAAACATATTTTAAATCATTTGATGTTTCATTTGCTCCCCCTCCACAAATGAGAAATTTGGTTTATTCCAGATTTGCTTGAGTAATTCACACTAACCAGCTTTACAAATTGTGCATTGTAAGGATAACACTGGAGCAAACCATTTTCACCAAAGTAGGGGACATATTAAACTTTGTTGTGATTTAAATTGTGCTTATACAGCCTTCAGAACTAATAGATTGTCATCAGTCCTTTTCTACAAAATACATTAGACTCATCACTCAATTCAGAGTTCTTAAAGCATGGTTTAAATAAATAAATACTTATTTTGCTCTCCCTCCACAAATGTATAATTTGGTTTGTCCCAGATTAGCTTGTGTGCTTCATACTAAACACCTTTACAGAGTGGGCATTGTAAAATATATCACTACAGCATAGAGAATTTTAATACAATTCAGTGTACAAATTTCATGAAATTTCAGTTTTATTTTAAATGAGGACCCAAATTGCAGTTCACCTTCTGGACATCTAACACATGTCTGGCAATTAAAAGGTTAATTAAATATGACAATAGATTAAGGGAAGTTGGATGAAAATGAGAGCGCAGAGCATTATAAAAAAAAAAAAATCAAAAAACTTTTTCCTCTATACAAAAGGCACACAATTTGTTTTTTACAGACAAACTAATATTTTAGACTAATAATGTGTTTATGCAATCATTGATTAAACTTTTTTTTTTTTTATAAAAAAATTATTTTTAAACTTAGAGATACTAAAATTACTTCCTGGCATTATTGTCTTATGGAAAACATATTGGAGTTCAAAACTTGTTCTCACTGTTTTCAACCTTAAAAAAGGGAAGGAAAGTGATTTTTTCTTTAAGTAATAATAGGTTTACAATATTTTCTATGGGAACAATGCATTCTGGGAGTACACTGGGGCATTCCATTTTCACCAAAGAAGGGGACACATTAAACCTTGTTTTGATTTAAATTGAGCCTTCACTACCTTCAAAGCTCATAAATTGTCACCAGTGCCTTTCTATGTAATTCATTAAAGTCATCTCTCGCATTCAGAGTTGTTAAAGCATAGTTTAAAACAGTTGATATTTTATTTGCTCCCCCTCCACAAATCTAGAATTTGGTTTGTTCCAGAATTGCTTGAGATCTTAACACTAACCAGCTTTACAATGTGTGCATTGCTAAGGTATCACTGGAGCAAACCATTTTCACGAAAGCAGGGGACATATTAAAGTTTGTTGTGATTCAAATTGTGCTTATACAGCCTTCAAAGCTTATAAATTGTCATCATTGCTTTTCTACATGATACAGTAGAGTCATCTCTCGCATTCATTGTTGTTAAAGCATAGTATAAATCAATAGATATTTAATTTGCTCCCCCTCAAGAAATGTTTAATTTGGTTTGTTCCAGATGTCCTTGAGTTCTTCACTTTTAAACAGCTTTACAGAGTGTGAATTACTTGGATTACACTGGAGCATACCATTCTCAGCAAAGTAGGGGACATATTAAACTTTTTATTGATTTAAATTGAACTTTAACTGCCTTCAGACCTGATAGATTGTCATCAGTGCCTTTCTATATAATACATTACAGTCATCTCTCGCATTCAGAGTTGTTAAAACATATTTTAAATCATTTGATGTTTCATTTGCTCCCCCTCCACAAATGAGAAATTTGGTTTATTCCAGATTTGCTTGAGTAATTCACACTAACCAGCTTTACAAATTGTGCATTGTAAGGATAACACTGGAGCAAACCATTTTCACCAAAGTAGGGGACATATTAAACTTTGTTGTGATTTAAATTGTGCTTATACAGCCTTCAGAACTAATAGATTGTCATCAGTCCTTTTCTACAAAATACATTAGACTCATCACTCAATTCAGAGTTCTTAAAGCATGGTTTAAATAAATAAATACTTATTTTGCTCTCCCTCCACAAATGTATAATTTGGTTTGTCCCAGATTAGCTTGTGTGCTTCATACTAAACACCTTTACAGAGTGGGCATTGTAAAATATATCACTACAGCATAGAGAATTTTAATACAATTCAGTGTACAAATTTCATGAAATTTCAGTTTTATTTTAAATGAGGACCCAAATTGCAGTTCACCTTCTGGACATCTAACACATGTCTGGCAATTAAATGGTTAATTAAATATGACAATAGATTAAGGGAAGTTGGATGAAAATGAGAGCGCAGAGCATTAAAAAAAAAGAAATCAAAAAACTTTTTCCTCTATACAAAAGGCACACAATTTGTTTTTTTACAGACAAACTAATATTTTAGACTAATAATGTGTTTATGCAATCATTGATTAAACTTTTTTTTTTTTTTTTTTTTTTTATAAAAAAATTATTTTTAAACTTAGAGATACTAAAATTACTTCCTGGCATTATTGTCTTATGGAAAACATATTGGAGTTCAAAACTTGTTCTCACTGTTTTCAACCTTAAAAAAGGGAAGGAAAGTGATTTTTTCTTTAAGTAATAATAGGTTTACAATATTTTCTATGGGAACAATGCATTCTGGGAGTACACTGGGGCATTCCATTTTCACCAAAGAAGGGGACACATTAAACCTTGTTTTGATTTAAATTGAGCCTTCACTACCTTCAAAGCTCATAAATTGTCACCAGTGCCTTTCTATGTAATTCATTAAAGTCATCTCTCGCATTCAGAGTTGTTAAAGCATAGTTTAAAACAGTTGATATTTTATTTGCTCCCCCTCCACAAATCTAGAATTTGGTTTGTTCCAGAATTGCTTGAGATCTTAACACTAACCAGCTTTACAATGTGTGCATTGCTAAGGTATCACTGGAGCAAACCATTTTCACGAAAGCAGGGGACATATTAAAGTTTGTTGTGATTCAAATTGTGCTTATACAGCCTTCAAAGCTTATAAATTGTCATCATTGCTTTTCTACATGATACAGTAGAGTCATCTCTCGCATTCATTGTTGTTAAAGCATAGTATAAATCAATAGATATTTAATTTGCTCCCCCTCAAGAAATGTTTAATTTGGTTTGTTCCAGATGTCCTTGAGTTCTTCACTTTTAAACAGCTTTACAGAGTGTGAATTACTTGGATTACACTGGAGCATACCATTCTCAGCAAAGTAGGGGACATATTAAACTTTTTATTGATTTAAATTGAACTTTAACTGCCTTCAGACCTGATAGATTGTCATCAGTGCCTTTCTATATAATACATTACAGTCATCT
Organism: Rhinophrynus dorsalis; assembly: GCA_037306005.1. Taxonomy (NCBI): domain Eukaryota; kingdom Metazoa; phylum Chordata; class Amphibia; order Anura; family Rhinophrynidae; genus Rhinophrynus; species Rhinophrynus dorsalis. Next base: position 338,706,260 of record CM074723.1, on the reverse strand, counting down.
CTCGCATTCAGAGTTGTTAAAACATATTTTAAATCATTTGATGTTTCATTTGCTCCCCCTCCACAAATGAGAAATTTGGTTTATTCCAGATTTGCTTGAGTAATTTACACTAACCAGCTTTACAAATTGTGCATTGTAAGGATAACACTGGAGCAAACCATTTTCACCAAAGTAGGGGACATATTAAACTTTGTTGTGATTTAAATTGTGCTTATACAGCCTTCAGAACTAATAGATTGTCATCAGTCCTTTTCTACAAAATACATTAGAGTCATCACTCAATTCAGAGTTCTTAAAGCATGGTTTAAATAAATAAATACTTATTTTGCTCTCCCTCCACAAATGTATAATTTGGTTTGTCCCAGATTAGCTTGTGTGCTTCATACTAAACACCTTTACAGAGTGGGCATTGTAAAATATATCACTACAGCATAGAGAATTTTAATACAATTCAGTGTACAAATTTCATGAAATTTCAGTTTTATTTTAAATGAGGACCCAAATTGCAGTTCACCTTCTGGACATCTAACACATGTCTGGCAATTAAAAGGTTAATTAAATATGACAATAGATTAAGGGAAGTTGGATGAAAATGAGAGCGCAGAGCATTATAAAAAAAAAAAATCAAAAAACTTTTTCCTCTATACAAAAGGCACACAATTTGTTTTTTACAGACAAACTAATATTTTAGACTAATAATGTGTTTATGCAATCATTGATTAAACTTTTTTTTTTTTTTTTTTTTTTTTTATAAAAAAATAATTTTTAAACTTAGAGATACTAAAATTACTTCCTGGCATTATTGTCTTATGGAAAACATATTGGAGTTCAAAACTTGTTCTCACTGTTTTCAACCTTAAAAAGAGAAGGAAATTGATTTTTTTATTTAAGTAATAATAGGTTTACAATATTTTCTATGGGAACAATGCATTCTGGGAGTACACTGCGGCATTCCATTTTCACCAAAGAAGGGGACACATTAAACCTTGTTTTGATTTAAATTGAGCCTTCACTACCTTCAAAGCTCATAAATTGTCACCAGTGCCTTTCTATGTAATTCATTAAAGTCATCTCTCGCATTCAGAGTTGTTAAAGCATAGTTTAAAACAGTTGATATTTTATTTGCTCCCCCTCCACAAATCTAGAATTTGGTTTGTTCCAGAATTGCTTGAGATCTTAACACTAACCAGCTTTACAATGTGTGCATTGCTAAGGTATCACTGGAGCAAACCATTTTCACGAAAGCAGGGGACATATTAAAGTTTGTTGTGATTCAAATTGTGCTTATACAGCCTTCAAACCTTATAAATTGTCATCATTGCTTTTCTACATGATACAGTAGAGTCATCTCTCGCATTCATTGTTGTTAAAGCATAGTATAAATCAATAGATATTTAATTTGCTCCCCCTCAAGAAATGTTTAATTTGGTTTGTTCCAGATGTCCTTGAGTTCTTCACTTTTAAACAGCTTTACAGAGTGTGAATTACTTGGATTACACTGGAGCATACCATTCTCAGCAAAGTAGGGGACATATTAAACTTTTTATTGATTTAAATTGAACTTTAACTGCCTTCAGACCTGATAGATTGTCATCAGTGCCTTTCTATATAATACATTACAGTCATCTCTCGCATTCAGAGTTGTTAAAACATATTTTAAATCATTTGATGTTTCATTTGCTCCCCCTCCACAAATGAGAAATTTGGTTTATTCCAGATTTGCTTGAGTAATTCACACTAACCAGCTTTACAAATTGTGCATTGTAAGGATAACACTGGAGCAAACCATTTTCACCAAAGTAGGGGACATATTAAACTTTGTTGTGATTTAAATTGTGCTTATACAGCCTTCAGAACTAATAGATTGTCATCAGTCCTTTTCTACAAAATACATTAGAGTCATCACTCAATTCAGAGTTCTTAAAGCATGGTTTAAATAAATAAATACTTATTTTGCTCTCCCTCCACAAATGTATAATTTGGTTTGTCCCAGATTAGCTTGTGTGCTTCATACTAAACACCTTTACAGAGTGGGCATTGTAAAATATATCACTACAGCATAGAGAATTTTAATACAATTCAGTGTACAAATTTCATGAAATTTCAGTTTTATTTTAAATGAGGACCCAAATTGCAGTTCACCTTCTGGACATCTAACACATGTCTGGCAATTAAAAGGTTAATTAAATATGACAATAGATTAAGGGAAGTTGGATGAAAATGAGAGCGCAGAGCATTATAAAAAAAAAAAATCAAAAAACTTTTTCCTCTATACAAAAGGCACACAATTTGTTTTTTACAGACAAACTAATATTTTAGACTAATAATGTGTTTATGCAATCATTGATTAAACTTTTTTTTTTTTTATAAAAAAATTATTTTTAAACTTAGAGATACTAAAATTACTTCCTGGCATTATTGTCTTATGGAAAACATATTGGAGTTCAAAACTTGTTCTCACTGTTTTCAACCTTAAAAAAGGGAAGGAAAGTGATTTTTTCTTTAAGTAATAATAGGTTTACAATATTTTCTATGGGAACAATGCATTCTGGGAGTACACTGGGGCATTCCATTTTCACCAAAGAAGGGGACACATTAAACCTTGTTTTGATTTAAATTGAGCCTTCACTACCTTCAAAGCTCATAAATTGTCACCAGTGCCTTTCTATGTAATTCATTAAAGTCATCTCTCGCATTCAGAGTTGTTAAAGCATAGTTTAAAACAGTTGATATTTTATTTGCTCCCCCTCCACAAATCTAGAATTTGGTTTGTTCCAGAATTGCTTGAGATCTTAACACTAACCAGCTTTACAATGTGTGCATTGCTAAGGTATCACTGGAGCAAACCATTTTCACGAAAGCAGGGGACATATTAAAGTTTGTTGTGATTCAAATTGTGCTTATACAGCCTTCAAAGCTTATAAATTGTCATCATTGCTTTTCTACATGATACAGTAGAGTCATCTCTCGCATTCATTGTTGTTAAAGCATAGTATAAATCAATAGATATTTAATTTGCTCCCCCTCAAGAAATGTTTAATTTGGTTTCTTCCAGATGTCCTTGAGTTCTTCACTTTTAAACAGCTTTACAGAGTGTGAATTACTTGGATTACCCTGGAGCATACCATTCTCAGCAAAGTAGGGGACATATTAAACTTTTTATTGATTTAAATTGAACTTTAACTGCCTTCAGACCTGATAGATTGTCATCAGTGCCTTTCTATATAATACATTACAGTCATCTCTCGCATTCAGAGTTGTTAAAACATATTTTAAATCATTTGATGTTTCATTTGCTCCCCCTCCACAAATGAGAAATTTGGTTTATTCCAGATTTGCTTGAGTAATTCACACTAACCAGCTTTACAAATTGTGCATTGTAAGGATAACACTGGAGCAAACCATTTTCACCAAAGTAGGGGACATATTAAACTTTGTTGTGATTTAAATTGTGCTTATACAGCCTTCAGAACTAATAGATTGTCATCAGTCCTTTTCTACAAAATACATTAGACTCATCACTCAATTCAGAGTTCTTAAAGCATGGTTTAAATAAATAAATACTTATTTTGCTCTCCCTCCACAAATGTATTATTTGGTTTGTCCCAGATTAGCTTGTGTGCTTCATACTAAACACCTTTACAGAGTGGGCATTGTAAAATATATCACTACAGCATAGAGAATTTTAATACAATTCAGTGTACAAATTTCATGAAATTTCAGTTTTATTTTAAATGAGGACCCAAATTGCAGTTCACCTTCTGGACATCTAACACATGTCTGGCAATTAAATGGTTAATTAAATATGACAATAGATTAAGGGAAGTTGGATGAAAATGAGAGCACAGAGCATTAAAAAAAAAGAAATCAAAAAACTTTTTCCTCTATACAAAAGGCACACAATTTGTTTTTTACAGACAAACTAATATTTTAGACTAATAATGTGTTTATGCAATCATTGATTAAACTTTTTTTTTTTTTTTTTTTTTTTTTTTATAAAAAAATTATTTTTAAACTTAGAGATACTAAAATTACTTCCTGGCATTATTGTCTTATGGAAAACATATTGGAGTTCAAAACTTGTTCTCACTGTTTTCAACCTTAAAAAAGAGAAGGAAATTGATTTTTTTATTTAAGTAATAATAGGTTTACAATATTTTCTATGGGAACAATGCATTCTGGGAGTACACTGCGGCATTCCATTTTCACCAAAGAAGGGGACACATTAAACCTTGTTTTGATTTAAATTGAGCCTTCACTACCTTCAAAGCTCATAAATTGTCACCAGTGCCTTTCTATGTAATTCATTAAAGTCATCTCTCGCATTCAGAGTTGTTAAAGCATAGTTTAAAACAGTTGATATTTTATTTGCTCCCCCTCCACAAATCTAGAATTTGGTTTGTTCCAGAATTGCTTGAGATCTTAACACTAACCAGCTTTACAATGTGTGCATTGCTAAGGTATCACTGGAGCAAACCATTTTCACGAAAGCAGGGGACATATTAAAGTTTGTTGTGATTCAAATTGTGCTTATACAGCCTTCAAACCTTATAAATTGTCATCATTGCTTTTCTACATGATACAGTAGAGTCATCTCTCGCATTCATTGTTGTTAAAGCATAGTATAAATCAATAGATATTTAATTTGCTCCCCCTCAAGAAATGTTTAATTTGGTTTGTTCCAGATGTCCTTGAGTTCTTCACTTTTAAACAGCTTTACAGAGTGTGAATTACTTGGATTACACTGGAGCATACCATTCTCAGCAAAGTAGGGGACATATTAAACTTTTTATTGATTTAAATTGAACTTTAACTGCCTTCAGACCTGATAGATTGTCATCAGTGCCTTTCTATATAATACATTACAGTCATCTCTCGCATTCAGAGTTGTTAAAACATATTTTAAATCATTTGATGTTTCATTTGCTCCCCCTCCACAAATGAGAAATTTGGTTTATTCCAGATTTGCTTGAGTAATTCACACTAACCAGCTTTACAAATTGTGCATTGTAAGGATAACACTGGAGCAAACCATTTTCACCAAAGTAGGGGACATATTAAACTTTGTTGTGATTTAAATTGTGCTTATACAGCCTTCAGAACTAATAGATTGTCATCAGTCCTTTTCTACAAAATACATTAGAGTCATCACTCAATTCAGAGTTCTTAAAGCATGGTTTAAATAAATAAATACTTATTTTGCTCTCCCTCCACAAATGTATAATTTGGTTTGTCCCAGATTAGCTTGTGTGCTTCATACTAAACACCTTTACAGAGTGGGCATTGTAAAATATATCACTACAGCATAGAGAATTTTAATACAATTCAGTGTACAAATTTCATGAAATTTCAGTTTTATTTTAAATGAGGACCCAAATTGCAGTTCACCTTCTGGACATCTAACACATGTCTGGCAATTAAAAGGTTAATTAAATATGACAATAGATTAAGGGAAGTTGGATGAAAATGAGAGCGCAGAGCATTATAAAAAAAAAAAATCAAAAAACTTTTTCCTCTATACAAAAGGCACACAATTTGTTTTTTACAGACAAACTAATATTTTAGACTAATAATGTGTTTATGCAATCATTGATTAAACTTTTTTTTTTTTTTATAAAAAAATTATTTTTAAACTTAGAGATACTAAAATTACTTCCTGGCATTATTGTCTTATGGAAAACATATTGGAGTTCAAAACTTGTTCTCACTGTTTTCAACCTTAAAAAAGGGAAGGAAAGTGATTTTTTCTTTAAGTAATAATAGGTTTACAATATTTTCTATGGGAACAATGCATTCTGGGAGTACACTGGGGCATTCCATTTTCACCAAAGAAGGGGACACATTAAACCTTGTTTTGATTTAAATTGAGCCTTCACTACCTTCAAAGCTCATAAATTGTCACCAGTGCCTTTCTATGTAATTCATTAAAGTCATCTCTCGCATTCAGAGTTGTTAAAGCATAGTTTAAAACAGTTGATATTTTATTTGCTCCCCCTCCACAAATCTAGAATTTGGTTTGTTCCAGAATTGCTTGAGATCTTAACACTAACCAGCTTTACAATGTGTGCATTGCTAAGGTATCACTGGAGCAAACCATTTTCACGAAAGCAGGGGACATATTAAAGTTTGTTGTGATTCAAATTGTGCTTATACAGCCTTCAAAGCTTATAAATTGTCATCATTGCTTTTCTACATGATACAGTAGAGTCATCTCTCGCATTCATTGTTGTTAAAGCATAGTATAAATCAATAGATATTTAATTTGCTCCCCCTCAAGAAATGTTTAATTTGGTTTCTTCCAGATGTCCTTGAGTTCTTCACTTTTAAACAGCTTTACAGAGTGTGAATTACTTGGATTACCCTGGAGCATACCATTCTCAGCAAAGTAGGGGACATATTAAACTTTTTATTGATTTAAATTGAACTTTAACTGCCTTCAGACCTGATAGATTGTCATCAGTGCCTTTCTATATAATACATTACAGTCATCTCTCGCATTCAGAGTTGTTAAAACATATTTTAAATCATTTGATGTTTCATTTGCTCCCCCTCCACAAATGAGAAATTTGGTTTATTCCAGATTTGCTTGAGTAATTCACACTAACCAGCTTTACAAATTGTGCATTGTAAGGATAACACTGGAGCAAACCATTTTCACCAAAGTAGGGGACATATTAAACTTTGTTGTGATTTAAATTGTGCTTATACAGCCTTCAGAACTAATAGATTGTCATCAGTCCTTTTCTACAAAATACATTAGACTCATCACTCAATTCAGAGTTCTTAAAGCATGGTTTAAATAAATAAATACTTATTTTGCTCTCCCTCCACAAATGTATTATTTGGTTTGTCCCAGATTAGCTTGTGTGCTTCATACTAAACACCTTTACAGAGTGGGCATTGTAAAATATATCACTACAGCATAGAGAATTTTAATACAATTCAGTGTACAAATTTCATGAAATTTCAGTTTTATTTTAAATGAGGACCCAAATTGCAGTTCACCTTCTGGACATCTAACACATGTCTGGCAATTAAATGGTTAATTAAATATGACAATAGATTAAGGGAAGTTGGATGAAAATGAGAGCGCAGAGCATTAAAAAAAAAGAAATCAAAAAACTTTTTCCTCTATACAAAAGGCACACAATTTGTTTTTTACAGACAAACTAATATTTTAGACTAATAATGTGTTTATGCAATCATTGATTAAACTTTTTTTTTTTTTTTTTTTTTTTTATAAAAAAATTATTTTTAAACTTAGAGATACTAAAATTACTTCCTGGCATTATTGTCTTATGGAAAACATATTGGAGTTCAAAACTTGTTCTCACTGTTTTCAACCTTAAAAAAGGGAAGGAAAGTGATTTTTTCTTTAAGTAATAATAGGTTTACAATATTTTCTATGGGAACAATGCATTCTGGGAGTACACTGGGGCATTCCATTTTCACCAAAGAAGGGGACACATTAAACCTTGTTTTGATTTAAATTGAGCCTTCACTACCTTCAAAGCTCATAAATTGTCACCAGTGCCTTTCTATGTAATTCATTAAAGTCATCTCTCGCATTCAGAGTTGTTAAAGCATAGTTTAAAACAGTTGATATTTTATTTGCTCCCCCTCCACAAATCTAGAATTTGGTTTGTTCCAGAATTGCTTGAGATCTTAACACTAACCAGCTTTACAATGTGTGCATTGCTAAGGTATCACTGGAGCAAACCATTTTCACGAAAGCAGGGGACATATTAAAGTTTGTTGTGATTCAAATTGTGCTTATACAGCCTTCAAAGCTTATAAATTGTCATCATTGCTTTTCTACATGATACAGTAGAGTCATCTCTCGCATTCATTGTTGTTAAAGCATAGTATAAATCAATAGATATTTAATTTGCTCCCCCTCAAGAAATGTTTAATTTGGTTTGTTCCAGATGTCCTTGAGTTCTTCACTTTTAAACAGCTTTACAGAGTGTGAATTACTTGGATTACACTGGAGCATACCATTCTCAGCAAAGTAGGGGACATATTAAACTTTTTATTGATTTAAATTGAACTTTAACTGCCTTCAGACCTGATAGATTGTCATCAGTGCCTTTCTATATAATACATTACAGTCATCTCTCGCATTCAGAGTTGTTAAAACATATTTTAAATCATTTGATGTTTCATTTGCTCCCCCTCCACAAATGAGAAATTTGGTTTATTCCAGATTTGCTTGAGTAATTTACACTAACCAGCTTTACAAATTGTGCATTGTAAGGATAACACTGGAGCAAACCATTTTCACCAAAGTAGGGGACATATTAAACTTTGTTGTGATTTAAATTGTGCTTATACAGCCTTCAGAACTAATAGATTGTCATCAGTCCTTTTCTACAAAATACATTAGAGTCATCACTCAATTCAGAGTTCTTAAAGCATGGTTTAAATAAATAAATACTTATTTTGCTCTCCCTCCACAAATGTATAATTTGGTTTGTCCCAGATTAGCTTGTGTGCTTCATACTAAACACCTTTACAGAGTGGGCATTGTAAAATATATCACTACAGCATAGAGAATTTTAATACAATTCAGTGTACAAATTTCATGAAATTTCAGTTTTATTTTAAATGAGGACCCAAATTGCAGTTCACCTTCTGGACATCTAACACATGTCTGGCAATTAAATGGTTAATTAAATATGACAATAGATTAAGGGAAGTTGGATGAAAATGAGAGCGCAGAGCATTAAAAAAAAAGAAATCAAAAAACTTTTTCCTCTATACAAAAGGCACACAATTTGTTTTTTACAGACAAACTAATATTTTAGACTAATAATGTGTTTATGCAATCATTGATTAAACTTTTTTTTTTTTTTTTTTTTTTTTTTTTATAAAAAAATTATTTTTAAACTTAGAGATACTAAAATTACTTCCTGGCATTATTGTCTTATGGAAAACATATTGGAGTTCAAAACTTGTTCTCACTGTTTTCAACCTTAAAAAAGGGAAGGAAAGTGATTTTTTCTTTAAGTAATAATAGGTTTACAATATTTTCTATGGGAACAATGCATTCTGGGAGTACACTGGGGCATTCCATTTTCACCAAAGAAGGGGACACATTAAACCTTGTTTTGATTTAAATTGAGCCTTCACTACCTTCAAAGCTCATAAATTGTCACCAGTGCCTTTCTATGTAATTCATTAAAGTCATCTCTCGCATTCAGAGTTGTTAAAGCATAGTTTAAAACAGTTGATATTTTATTTGCTCCCCCTCCACAAATCTAGAATTTGGTTTGTTCCAGAATTGCTTGAGATCTTAACACTAACCAGCTTTACAATGTGTGCATTGCTAAGGTATCACTGGAGCAAACCATTTTCACGAAAGCAGGGGACATATTAAAGTTTGTTGTGATTCAAATTGTGCTTATACAGCCTTCAAAGCTTATAAATTGTCATCATTGCTTTTCTACATGATACAGTAGAGTCATCTCTCGCATTCATTGTTGTTAAAGCATAGTATAAATCAATAGATATTTAATTTGCTCCCCCTCAAGAAATGTTTAATTTGGTTTGTTCCAGATGTCCTTGAGTTCTTCACTTTTAAACAGCTTTACAGAGTGTGAATTACTTGGATTACACTGGAGCATACCATTCTCAGCAAAGTAGGGGACATATTAAACTTTTTATTGATTTAAATTGAACTTTAACTGCCTTCAGACCTGATAGATTGTCATCAGTGCCTTTCTATATAATACATTACAGTCATCTCTCGCATTCAGAGTTGTTAAAACATATTTTAAATCATTTGATGTTTCATTTGCTCCCCCTCCACAAATGAGAAATTTGGTTTATTCCAGATTTGCTTGAGTAATTTACACTAACCAGCTTTACAAATTGTGCATTGTAAGGATAACACTGGAGCAAACCATTTTCACCAAAGTAGGGGACATATTAAACTTTGTTGTGATTTAAATTGTGCTTATACAGCCTTCAGAACTAATAGATTGTCATCAGTCCTTTTCTACAAAATACATTAGAGTCATCACTCAATTCAGAGTTCTTAAAGCATGGTTTAAATAAATAAATACTTATTTTGCTCTCCCTCCACAAATGTATAATTTGGTTTGTCCCAGATTAGCTTGTGTGCTTCATACTAAACACCTTTACAGAGTGGGCATTGTAAAATATATCACTACAGCATAGAGAATTTTAATACAATTCAGTGTACAAATTTCATGAAATTTCAGTTTTATTTTAAATGAGGACCCAAATTGCAGTTCACCTTCTGGACATCTAACACATGTCTGGCAATTAAAAGGTTAATTAAATATGACAATAGATTAAGGGAAGTTGGATGAAAATGAGAGCGCAGAGCATTATAAAAAAAAAAAATCAAAAAACTTTTTCCTCTATACAAAAGGCACACAATTTGTTTTTTACAGACAAACTAATATTTTAGACTAATAATGTGTTTATGCAATCATTGATTAAACTTTTTTTTTTTTTTTTTTTTTTTTTATAAAAAAATAATTTTTAAACTTAGAGATACTAAAATTACTTCCTGGCATTATTGTCTTATGGAAAACATATTGGAGTTCAAAACTTGTTCTCACTGTTTTCAACCTTAAAAAAGAGAAGGAAATTGATTTTTTTATTTAAGTAATAATAGGTTTACAATATTTTCTATGGGAACAATGCATTCTGGGAGTACACTGCGGCATTCCATTTTCACCAAAGAAGGGGACACATTAAACCTTGTTTTGATTTAAATTGAGCCTTCACTACCTTCAAAGCTCATAAATTGTCACCAGTGCCTTTCTATGTAATTCATTAAAGTCATCTCTCGCATTCAGAGTTGTTAAAGCATAGTTTAAAACAGTTGATATTTTATTTGCTCCCCCTCCACAAATCTAGAATTTGGTTTGTTCCAGAATTGCTTGAGATCTTAACACTAACCAGCTTTACAATGTGTGCATTGCTAAGGTATCACTGGAGCAAACCATTTTCACGAAAGCAGGGGACATATTAAAGTTTGTTGTGATTCAAATTGTGCTTATACAGCCTTCAAAGCTTATAAATTGTCATCATTGCTTTTCTACATGATACAGTAGAGTCATCTCTCGCATTCATTGTTGTTAAAGCATAGTATAAATCAATAGATATTTAATTTGCTCCCCTCAAGAATGTTTAATTTGGTTTGTTCCAGATGTCCTTGAGTTCTTCACTTTTAAACAGCTTTACAGAGTGTGAATTACTTGGATTACACTGGAGCATACCATTCTCAGCAAAGTAGGGGACATATTAAACTTTTTATTGATTAAATTGAACTTTAACTGCCTTCAGACCTGATAGATTGTCATCAGTGCCTTTCTATATAATACATTACAGTCATCTCTCGCATTCAGAGTTGTTAAAACATATTTAAATCATTTGATGTTCATTTGCTCCCCTCCACAAATGAGAAATTTGGTTTATTCCAGATTTGCTTGAGTAATTCACACTAACCAGCTTTACAAATTGTGCATTGTAAGGATAACACTGGAGCAAACCATTTTCACCAAAGTAGGGGACATATTAAACTTTGTTGTGATTTAAATTGTGCTTATACAGCCTTCAGAACTAATAGATTGTCTCAGTCCCTTTTCTACAAAATACATTAGAGTCATCACTCAATTCAGAGTTCTTAAAGCATGGTTTAAATAAATAAATACTTATTTTGCTCTCCCCCTCCACAAATGTATAATTTGGTTTGTCCCAGATTAGCTTGTGTGCTTCATACTAAACACCTTTACAGAGTGGGCATTGTAAAATATATCACTACAGCATAGAGAATTTTAATACAATTCAGTGTACAAATTTCATGAAATTTCAGTTTATTTAAATGAGGACCCAAATTGCAGTTCACCTTCTGGACATCTAACACATGTCTGGCAATTAAAAGGTTAATTAAATATGACAATAGATTAAGGAAGTTGGATGAAAATGAGAGCGCAGAGCATTATAAAAAAAAAAAATCAAAAAACTTTTTCCTCTATACAAAAGGCACACATTTGTTTTTTACAGACAAACTAATATTTAGACTAATAATGTGTTTATGCAATCATTGATTAAACTTTTTTTTTTTTTATAAAAAAATTATTTTTAAACTTAGAGATACTAAAATTACTTCCTGGCATTATTGTCTTATGGAAAACATATTGGAGTTCAAAACTTGTTCTCACTGTTTTCAACCTTAAAAAAGGGAAGGAAAGTGATTTTTTCTTTAAGTAATAATAGTTTACAATATTTTCTATGGGAACAATGCATTCTGGGAGTACACTGGGGCATTCCATTTTCACCAAGAAGGGGACACATTAAACCTTGTTTTGCTTTAAATGAGCCTTCACTACCTTCAAAGCTCATAAATTGTCACCAGTGCCTTCTATGTAATTCATTAAAGTCATCTCTCGCATTCAGAGTTGTTAAAGCATAGTTTAAACAGTTGATATTTTATTTGCTCCCCCTCCACAATCTAGATTTGGTTGTTCCAGAATTGCTTGAGATCTTAACACTAACCAGCTTTACAAGTGTGCATTGCTAAGGTATCACTGAGCAAACCATTTTCACGAAAGCAGGGACATATTAAAGTTTGTTGTGATTCAAATTGTGCTTATACAGCCTTCAAAGCTTATAAATTGTCATCATTGCTTTTCTACATGATACAGTAGAGTCATCTCTCGCATTCATTGTTGTTAAAGCATAGTATAAATCAATAGATATTTAATTTGCTCCCCCTCAAGAAATGTTTAATTTGGTTTCTTCCAGATGTCCTTGAGTTCTTCACTTTTAAACAGCTTTACAGAGTGTGAATTACTTGGATTACCCTGGAGCATACCATTCTCAGCAAAGTAGGGGACATATTAAACTTTTATTGATTTAAATTGAACTTTAACTGCCTTCAGACCTGATAGATGTCATCAGTGCCTTTCTATATAATACATTACAGTCATCTCTCGCATTCAGAGTTGTTAAAAACATATTTTAAATCATTTGATGTTTTCATTTGCTCCCCCTCCACAAATGAGAAATTTGGTTTATTCCAGATTTGCTTGAGTAATTCACACTAACCAGCTTTACAAATTGTGCATTGTAAGGATAACACTGAGCAAACCATTTTCACCAAAGTAGGGACATATTAAACTTTGTTGTGATTTAAATTGTGCTTATACAGCCTTCAGAACTAATAGATTGTCATCAGTCCTTTTCTACAAAATACATTAGACTCATCACTCAATTCAGAGTTCTTAAAGCATGGTTTAAATAAATAAATACTTATTTTGCTCTCCCTCCACAAATGTATTATTTGGTTTGTCCCAGATTAGCTTGTGTGCTCATACTAAACACCTTTACAGAGTGGGCATTGTAAAATATATCACTACAGCATAGAGAATTTTAATACAATTCAGTGTACAAATTTCATGAAATTCAGTTTTATTTTAAATGAGGACCCAAATTGCAGTTCACCTCTGGACATCTAACACATGTCTGGCAATTAAATGGTTAATTAAATATGACAATAGATTAAGGGAAGTTGGATGAAATGAGAGCGCAGAGCATTAAAAAAAAAGAAATCAAAAAACTTTTCCTCTATACAAAAGGCACACAATTTGTTTTTACAGACAAACTAATATTTTAGACTAATAATGTGTTTATGCAATCATTGATTAAACTTTTTTTTTTTTTTTTTTTTTTTTTTTTTATAAAAAATTATTTTTAAACTTAGAGATACTAAAATTACTTCCTGGCATTATTGTCTTATGGAAAACATAATTGGAGTTCAAACTTGTTCTCACTGTTTTCACCTTAAAAAGAGGAAAGGAAGTGATTTTTTCTTTAAGTAATAATAAGTTTACAATATTTTCTATGGGAACAATGCATTCTGGGAGTACACTGGGGCATTCCATTTTCACCAAAGAAGGGGACACATTAAACCTTGTTTTGATTTAAATTGAGCCTTCACTACCTTCAAAGCTCATAAATTGTCACCAGTGCCTTTCTATGTAATTCATTAAAGTCATCTCTCGCATTCAGAGTTGTTAAAGCATAGTTTAAAACAGTTGATATTTTATTTGCTCCCCCTCCACAAATCTAGAATTTGGTTTGTTCCAGAATTGCTTGAGATCTTAACACTAACCAGCTTTACATGTGTGCATTGCTAAGGTATCACTGGAGCAAACCCATTTTCCACGAAAGCAGGGGACATATTAAAGTTGTGTGATTCAAATTGTGCTTATACAGCCTTCAAAGCTTATAAATTGTCATCATTGCTTTTCTACATGATACAGTAGAGTCATCTCTCGCATTCATTGTTGTTAAAGCATAGTATAAATCAATAGATATTTAATTTGCTCCCCCTCAAGAAATGTTTAATTTGGTTTGTTCCAGATGTCCTGAGTCTTCACTTTTAAACAGCTTTACAGAGTGTGAATTACTTGGATTACACTGGAGCATACCATTCTCAGCAAAGTAGGGACATATTAAACTTTTTATTGATTTAAATTGAACTTTAACTGCCTTCAGACCTGATAGATTGTCATCAGTGCCTTTCTATATAATACATTACAGTCATCTCTCCATTCAGAGTTGTTAAAACATATTTTAAATCATTTGATGTTTCATTTGCTCCCCCTCCACAAATGAGAAATTTGGTTTATTCCAGATTTGCTTGAGTAATTTACACTAACCAGCTTTACAAATTGTGCATTGTAAGGATAACACTGGAGCAAACCATTTTCACCAAGTAGGGGACATATTAAACTTTGTTGTGATTTAAATTGTGCTTATACAGCCTTCAGAACTAATAGATTGTCATCAGTCCTTTCTACAAAATACATTAGAGTCATCACTCAATTCAGAGTTCTTAAAGCATGGTTTAAATAAATAATACTTATTTGCTCCTCCCTCCACAATGTATAATTTGGTTTGTCCCAGATTAGCTTGTGTGCTTCATACTAAACACCTTTACAGAGTGGGCATTGTAAAATATATCACTACAGCATAGAGAATTTTAATACAATTCAGTGTACAAATTTCATGAAATTTCAGTTTTATTTTAAATGAGGACCCAAATTGCAGTTCACCTTCTGGACATCTAACACATGTCTGGCAATTAAAAGGTTAATTAAATATGACAATAGATTAAGGGAAGTTGATGAAAATGAGAGCGCAGAGCATTATAAAAAAAAAAATCAAAAAAACTTTTTCTCTATACAAAAGGCACACAATTTGTTTTTTACAGACAAACTAATATTTTAGACTAATAATGTGTTTATGCAATCATTGATTAAACTTTTTTTTTTTTTTTTTTTTTTTTTTTTTTATAAAAAATTATTTTTAAACTTAGAGATACTAAAATTACTTCCTGGCATTATTGTCTTATGGAAAACATATTGGAGTTCAAAACTTGTTCTCACTGTTTTCAACCTTAAAAAAGGGAAGGAAAGTGATTTTTTCTTTAAGTAATAATAGGTTTACAATATTTTCTATGGGAACAATGCATTCTGGGAGTACACTGGGGCATTCCATTTTCACCAAAGAAGGGGACACATTAACCTTGTTTTGATTTAAATTAAGAAGGGGACACATTAAACCTTGTTTTGATTTAAATTGAGCCTTCACTACCTTCAAAGCTCATAAATTGTCACCAGTGCCTTTCTATGTAATTCATTAAAGTCATCTCTCGCATTCAGAGTTGTTAAAGCATAGTTTAAAACAGTTGATATTTTATTTGCTCCCCCTCCACAAATCTAGAATTTGGTTTGTTCCAGAATTGCTTGAGATCTTAACACTAACCAGCTTTACAATGTGTGCATTGCTAAGGTATCACTGGAGCAAACCATTTTCACGAAAGCAGGGGACATATTAAAGTTTGTTGTGATTCAAATTGTGCTTATACAGCCTTCAAAGCTTATAAATTGTCATCATTGCTTTTCTACATGATACAGTAGAGTCATCTCTCGCATTCATTGTTGTTAAAGCATAGTATAAATCAATAGATATTTAATTTGCTCCCCCTCAAGAAATGTTTAATTTGGTTTGTTCCAGATGTCCTTGAGTTCTTCACTTTTAAACAGCTTTACAGAGTGTGAATTACTTGGATTACACTGGAGCATACCATTCTCAGCAAAGTAGGGGACATATTAAACTTTTTATTGATTTAAATTGAACTTTAACTGCCTTCAGACCTGATAGATTGTCATCAGTGCCTTTCTATATAATACATTACAGTCATCTCTCGCATTCAGAGTTGTTAAAACATATTTTAAATCATTTGATGTTTCATTTGCTCCCCCTCCACAAATGAGAAATTTGGTTTATTCCAGATTTGCTTGAGTAATTTACACTAACCAGCTTTACAAATTGTGCATTGTAAGGATAACACTGGAGCAAACCATTTTCACCAAAGTAGGGGACATATTAAACTTTGTTGTGATTTAAATTGTGCTTATACAGCCTTCAGAACTAATAGATTGTCATCAGTCCTTTTCTACAAAATACATTAGAGTCATCACTCAATTCAGAGTTCTTAAAGCATGGTTTAAATAAATAAATACTTATTTTGCTCTCCCTCCACAAATGTATAATTTGGTTTGTCCCAGATTAGCTTGTGTGCTTCATACTAAACACCTTTACAGAGTGGGCATTGTAAAATATATCACTACAGCATAGAGAATTTTAATACAATTCAGTGTACAAATTTCATGAAATTTCAGTTTTATTTTAAATGAGGACCCAAATTGCAGTTCACCTTCTGGACATCTAACACATGTCTGGCAATTAAAAGGTTAATTAAATATGACAATAGATTAAGGGAAGTTGGATGAAAATGAGAGCGCAGAGCATTATAAAAAAAAAAAATCAAAAAACTTTTTCCTCTATACAAAAGGCACACAATTTGTTTTTTACAGACAAACTAATATTTTAGACTAATAATGTGTTTATGCAATCATTGATTAAACTTTTTTTTTTTTTTATAAAAAAATTATTTTTAACTTAGAGATACTAAAATTACTTCCTGGCATTATTGTCTTATGGAAAACATATTGGAGTTCAAAACTTGTTCTCACTGTTTTCAACCTTAAAAAAGGGAAGGAAAGTGATTTTTTCTTTTAGTAATAATAGGTTTACAATATTTTCTATGGGAAGAATGCATTCTGGGAGTACACTGGGGCATTCCATTTTCACCAAAGAAGGGGACACATTAAACCTTGTTTTGATTTAAATTGAGCCTTCACTACCTTCAAAGCTCATAAATTGTCACCAGTGCCTTTCTATGTAATTCATTAAAGTCATCTCTCGCATTCAGAGTTGTTAAAGCATAGTTTAAAACAGTTGATATTTTATTTGCTCCCCCTCCACAAATCTAGAATTTGGTTTGTTCCAGAATTGCTTGAGATCTTAACACTAACCAGCTTTACAATGTGTGCATTGCTAAGGTATCACTGGAGCAAACCATTTTCACGAAAGCAGGGGACATATTAAAGTTTGTTGTGATTCAAATTGTGCTTATACAGCCTTCAAAGCTTATAAATTGTCATCATTGCTTTTCTACATGATACAGTAGAGTCATCTCTCGCATTCATTGTTGTTAAAGCATAGTATAAATCAATAGATATTTAATTTGCTCCCCCTCAAGAAATGTTTAATTTGGTTTGTTCCAGATGTCCTTGAGTTCTTCACTTTTAAACAGCTTTACAGAGTGTGAATTACTTGGATTACACTGGAGCATACCATTCTCAGCAAAGTAGGGGACATATTAAACTTTTTATTGATTTAAATTGAACTTTAACTGCCTTCAGACCTGATAGATTGTCATCAGTGCCTTTCTATATAATACATTACAGTCATCTCTCGCATTCAGAGTTGTTAAAACATGTTTTAAATCATTTGATGTTTCATTTGCTCCCCCTCCACAAATGAGAAATTTGGTTTATTCCAGATTTGCTTGAGTAATTCACACTAACCAGCTTTACAAATTGTGCATTGTAAGGATAACACTGGAGCAAACCATTTTCACCAAAGTAGGGGACATATTAAACTTTGTTGTGATTTAAATTGTGCTTATACAGCCTTCAGAACTAATAGATTGTTATCAGTCCTTTTCTACAAAATACATTAGAGTCATCTCTCAATTCAGAGTTCTTAAAGCATGGTTTAAATAAATAAATACTTATTTTGCTCTCCCTCCACAAATGTATAATTTGGTTTGTCCCAGATTAGCTTGTGTGCTTCATACTAAACACCTTTACAGAGTGGGCATTGTAAAATATATCACTACAGCATAGAGAATTTTAATACAATTCAGTGTACAAATTTCATGAAATTTCAGTTTTATTTTAAATGAGGACCCAAATTCCAGTTCACCTTCTGGACATCTAACACATGTCTGGCAATTAAAAGGTTAATTAAATATGACAATAGATTAAGGGAAGTTGGATGAAAATGAGAGCGCAGAGCATTATAAAAAAAAAAAATCAAAAAACTTTTTCCTCTATACAAAAGGCACACAATTTGTTTTTTACAGACAAACTAATATTTTAGACTAATAATGTGTTTATGCAATCATTGATTAAACTTTTTTTTTTTTTTTATAAAAAAATTATTTTTAAACTTAGAGATACTAAAATTACTTCCTGGCATTATTGTCTTATGGAAAACATATTGGAGTTCAAAACTTGTTCTCACTGTTTTCAACCTTAAAAAAGGGAAGGAAAGTGATTTTTTCTTTAAGTAATAATAGGTTTACAATATTTTCTATGGGAACAATGCATTCTGGGAGTACACTGGGGCATTCCATTTTCACCAAAGAAGGGGACACATTAAACCTTGTTTTGATTTAAATTGAGCCTTCACTACCTTCAAAGCTCATAAATTGTCACCAGTGCCTTTCTATGTAATTCATTAAAGTCATCTCTCGCATTCAGAGTTGTTAAAGCATAGTTTAAAACAGTTGATATTTTATTTGCTCCCCCTCCACAAATCTAGAATTTGGTTTGTTCCAGAATTGCTTGAGATCTTAACACTAACCAGCTTTACAATGTGTGCATTGCTAAGGTATCACTGGAGCAAACCATTTTCACGAAAGCAGGGGACATATTAAAGTTTGTTGTGATTCAAATTGTGCTTATACAGCCTTCAAAGCTTATAAATTGTCATCATTGCTTTTCTACATGATACAGTAGAGTCATCTCTCGCATTCATTGTTGTTAAAGCATAGTATAAATCAATAGATATTTAATTTGCTCCCCCTCAAGAAATGTTTAATTTGGTTTGTTCCAGATGTCCTTGAGTTCTTCACTTTTAAACAGCTTTACAGAGTGTGAATTACTTGGATTACACTGGAGCATACCATTCTCAGCAAAGTAGGGGACATATTAAACTTTTTCTTGATTTAAATTGAACTTTAACTGCCTTCAGACCTGATAGATTGTCATCAGTGCCTTTCTATATAATACATTACAGTCATCTCTCGCATTCAGAGTTGTTAAAACATATTTTAAATCATTTGATGTTTCATTTGCTCCCCCCTCACAAATGAGAAATTTGGTTTATTCCAGATTTGCTTGAGTAATTTACACTAACCAGCTTTACAAATTGTGCATTGTAAGGATAACACTGGAGCAAACCATTTTCACCAAAGTAGGGGACATATTAAACTTTGTTGTGATTTAAATTGTGCTTATACAGCCTTCAGAACTAATAGATTGTCATCAGTCCTTTTCTACAAAATACATTAGAGTTATCACTCAATTCAGAGTTCTTAAAGCATGGTTTAAATAAATAAATACTTATTTTGCTCTCCCTCCACAAATGTATAATTTGGTTTGTCCCAGATTAGCTTGTGTGCTTCATACTAAACACCTTTACAGAGTGGGCATTGTAAAATATATCACTACAGCATAGAGAATTTTAATACAATTCAGTGTACAAATTTCATGAAATTTCAGTTTTATTTTAAATGAGGACCCAAATTGCAGTTCACCTTCTGGACATCTAACACATGTCTGGCAATTAAAAGGTTAATTAAATATGACAATAGATTAAGGGAAGTTGGATGAAAATGAGAGCGCAGAGCATTATAAAAAAAAAAATCAAAAAACTTTTTCCTCTATACAAAAGGCACACAATTTGTTTTTTACAGACAAACTAATATTTTAGACTAATAATGTGTTTATGCAATCATTGATTAAACTTTTTTTTTTTTTTTTTATAAAAAAATTATTTTTAAACTTAGAGATACTAAAATTACTTCCTGGCATTATTGTCTTATGGAAAACATATTGGAGTTCAAAACTTGTTCTCACTGTTTTCAACCTTAAAAAAGAGAAGGAAATTGATTTTTTTATTTAAGTAATAATAGGTTTACAATATTTTCTATGGGAACAATGCATTCTGGGAGTACACTGCGGCATTCCATTTTCACCAAAGAAGGGGACACATTAAACCTTGTTTTGATTTAAATTGAGCCTTCACTACCTTCAAAGCTCATAAATTGTCACCAGTGCCTTTCTATGTAATTCATTAAAGTCATCTCTCGCATTCAGAGTTGTTAAAGCATAGTTTAAAACAGTTGATATTTTATTTGCTCCCCCTCCACAAATCTAGAATTTGGTTTGTTCCAGAATTGCTTGAGATCTTAACACTAACCAGCTTTACAATGTGTGCATTGCTAAGGTATCACTGGAGCAAACCATTTTCACGAAAGCAGGGGACATATTAAAGTTTGTTGTGATTCAAATTGTGCTTATACAGCCTTCAAAGCTTATAAATTGTCATCATTGCTTTTCTACATGATACAGTAGAGTCATCTCTCGCATTCATTGTTGTTAAAGCATAGTATAAATCAATAGATATTTAATTTGCTCCCCCTCAAGAAATGTTTAATTTGGTTTCTTCCAGATGTCCTTGAGTTCTTCACTTTTAAACAGCTTTACAGAGTGTGAATTACTTGGATTACACTGGAGCATACCATTCTCAGCAAAGTAGGGGACATATTAAACTTTTTATTGATTTAAATTGAACTTTAACTGCCTTCAGACCTGATAGATTGTCATCAGTGCCTTTCTATATAATACATTACAGTCATCTCTCGCATTCAGAGTTGTTAAAACATATTTTAAATCATTTGATGTTTCATTTGCTCCCCCTCCACAAATGAGAAATTTGGTTTATTCCAGATTTGCTTGAGTAATTCACACTAACCAGCTTTACAAATTGTGCATTGTAAGGATAACACTGGAGCAAACCATTTTCACCAAAGTAGGGGACATATTAAACTTTGTTGTGATTTAAATTGTGCTTATACAGCCTTCAGAACTAATAGATTGTCATCAGTCCTTTTCTACAAAATACATTAGACTCATCACTCAATTCAGAGTTCTTAAAGCATGGTTTAAATAAATAAATACTTATTTTGCTCTCCCTCCACAAATGTATAATTTGGTTTGTCCCAGATTAGCTTGTGTGCTTCATACTAAACACCTTTACAGAGTGGGCATTGTAAAATATATCACTACAGCATAGAGAATTTTAATACAATTCAGTGTACAAATTTCATGAAATTTCAGTTTTATTTTAAATGAGGACCCAAATTGCAGTTCACCTTCTGGACATCTAACACATGTCTGGCAATTAAATGGTTAATTAAATATGACAATAGATTAAGGGAAGTTGGATGAAAATGAGAGCGCAGAGCATTAAAAAAAAAGAAATCAAAAAACTTTTTCCTCTATACAAAAGGCACACAATTTGTTTTTTATAGACAAACTAATATTTTAGACTAATAATGTGTTTATGCAATCATTGATTAAACTTTTTTTTTTTTTTATAAAAAAATTATTTTTAAACTTAGAGATACTAAAATTACTTCCTGGCATTATTGTCTTATGGAAAACATATTGGAGTTCAAAACTTGTTCTCACTGTTTTCAACCTTAAAAAAGGGAAGGAAAGTGATTTTTTCTTTAAGTAATAATAGGTTTACAATATTTTCTATGGGAACAATGCATTCTGGGAGTACACTGGGGCATTCCATTTTCACCAAAGAAGGGGACACATTAAACCTTGTTTTGATTTAAATTGAGCCTTCACTACCTTCAAAGCTCATAAATTGTCACCAGTGCCTTTCTATGTAATTCATTAAAGTCATCTCTCGCATTCAGAGTTGTTAAAACATAGTTTAAAACAGTTGATATTTTATTTGCTCCCCCTCCACAAATCTAGAATTTGGTTTCTTCCAGAATTGCTTGAGATCTTAACACTAACCAGCTTTACAATGTGTGCATTGCTAAGGTATCACTGGAGCAAACCATTTTCACGAAAGCAGGGGACATATTAAAGTTTGTTGTGATTCAAATTGTGCTTATACAGCCTTCAAAGCTTATAAATTGTCATCATTGCTTTTCTACATGATACAGTAGAGTCATCTCTCGCATTCATTGTTGTTAAAGCATAGTATAAATCAATAGATATTTAATTTGCTCCCCCTCAAGAAATGTTTAATTTGGTTTCTTCCAGATGTCCTTGAGTTCTTCACTTTTAAACAGCTTTACAGAGTGTGAATTACTTGGATTACCTGGAGCATACCATTCTCAGCAAAGTAGGGGACATATTAAACTTTTTATTGATTTAAATTGAACTTTAACTGCCTTCAGACCTGATAGATTGTCATCAGTGCCTTTCTATATAATACATTACAGTCATCTCTCGCATTCAGAGTTGTTAAAACATATTTTAAATCATTTGATGTTTCATTTGCTCCCCCTCCACAAATGAGAAATTTGGTTTATTCCAGATTTGCTTGAGTAATTCACACTAACCAGCTTTACAAATTGTGCATTGTAAGGATAACACTGGAGCAAACCATTTTCACCAAAGTAGGGGACATATTAAACTTTGTTGTGATTTAAATTGTGCTTATACAGCCTTCAGAACTAATAGATTGTCATCAGTCCTTTTCTACAAAATACATTAGACTCATCACTCAATTCAGAGTTCTTAAAGCATGGTTTAAATAAATAAATACTTATTTTGCTCTCCCTCCACAAATGTATAATTTGGTTTGTCCCAGATTAGCTTGTGTGCTTCATACTAAACACCTTTACAGAGTGGGCATTGTAAAATATATCACTACAGCATAGAGAATTTTAATACAATTCAGTGTACAAATTTCATGAAATTTCAGTTTTATTTTAAATGAGGACCCAAATTGCAGTTCACCTTCTGGACATCTAACACATGTCTGGCAATTAAATGGTTAATTAAATATGACAATAGATTAAGGGAAGTTGGATGAAAATGAGAGCGCAGAGCATTAAAAAAAAAGAAATCAAAAAACTTTTTCCTCTATACAAAAGGCACACAATTTGTTTTTTATAGACAAACTAATATTTTAGACTAATAATGTGTTTATGCAATCATTGATTAAACTTTTTTTTTTTTTTATAAAAAAATTATTTTTAAACTTAGAGATACTAAAATTACTTCCTGGCATTATTGTCTTATGGAAAACATATTGGAGTTCAAAACTTGTTCTCACTGTTTTCAACCTTAAAAAAGGGAAGGAAAGTGATTTTTTCTTTAAGTAATAATAGGTTTACAATATTTTCTATGGGAACAATGCATTCTGGGAGTACACTGGGGCATTCCATTTTCACCAAAGAAGGGGACACATTAAACCTTGTTTTGATTTAAATTGAGCCTTCACTACCTTCAAAGCTCATAAATTGTCACCAGTGCCTTTCTATGTAATTCATTAAAGTCATCTCTCGCATTCAGAGTTGTTAAAACATAGTTTAAAACAGTTGATATTTTATTTGCTCCCCCTCCACAAATCTAGAATTTGGTTTCTTCCAGAATTGCTTGAGATCTTAACACTAACCAGCTTTACAATGTGTGCATTGCTAAGGTATCACTGGAGCAAACCATTTTCACGAAAGCAGGGGACATATTAAAGTTTGTTGTGATTCAAATTGTGCTTATACAGCCTTCAAAGCTTATAAATTGTCATCATTGCTTTTCTACATGATACAGTAGAGTCATCTCTCGCATTCATTGTTGTTAAAGCATAGTATAAATCAATAGATATTTAATTTGCTCCCCCTCAAGAAATGTTTAATTTGGTTTCTTCCAGATGTCCTTGAGTTCTTCACTTTTAAACAGCTTTACAGAGTGTGAATTACTTGGATTACCTGGAGCATACCATTCTCAGCAAAGTAGGGGACATATTAAACTTTTTATTGATTTAAATTGAACTTTAACTGCCTTCAGACCTGATAGATTGTCATCAGTGCCTTTCTATATAATACATTACAGTCATCTCTCGCATTCAGAGTTGTTAAAACATATTTTAAATCATTTGATGTTTCATTTGCTCCCCCTCCACAAATGAGAAATTTGGTTTATTCCAGATTTGCTTGAGTAATTTACACTAACCAGCTTTACAAATTGTGCATTGTAAGGATAACACTGGAGCAAACCATTTTCACCAAAGTAGGGGACATATTAAACTTTGTTGTGATTTAAATTGTGCTTATACAGCCTTCAGAACTAATAGATTGTCATCAGTCCTTTTCTACAAAATACATTAGAGTCATCACTCAATTCAGAGTTCTTAAAGCATGGTTTAAATAAATAAATACTTATTTTGCTCTCCCTCCACAAATGTATAATTTGGTTTGTCCCAGATTAGCTTGTGTGCTTCATACTAAACACCTTTACAGAGTGGGCATTGTAAAATATATCACTACAGCATAGAGAATTTTAATACAATTCAGTGTACAAATTTCATGAAATTTCAGTTTTATTTTAAATGAGGACCCAAATTGCAGTTCACCTTCTGGACATCTAACACATGTCTGGCAATTAAATGGTTAATTAAATATGACAATAGATTAAGGGAAGTTGGATGAAAATGAGAGCGCAGAGCATTAAAAAAAAAGAAATCAAAAAACTTTTTCCTCTATACAAAAGGCACACAATTTGTTTTTTACAGACAAACTAATATTTTAGACTAATAATGTGTTTATGCAATCATTGATTAAACTTTTTTTTTTTTTTTTTTTTTTTATAAAAAAATTATTTTTAAACTTAGAGATACTAAAATTACTTCCTGGCATTATTGTCTTATGGAAAACATATTGGAGTTCAAAACTTGTTCTCACTGTTTTCAACCTTAAAAAAGGGAAGGAAAGTGATTTTTTCTTTAAGTAATAATAGGTTTACAATATTTTCTATGGGAACAATGCATTCTGGGAGTACACTGGGGCATTCCATTTTCACCAAAGAAGGGGACACATTAAACCTTGTTTTGATTTAAATTGAGCCTTCACTACCTTCAAAGCTCATAAATTGTCACCAGTGCCTTTCTATGTAATTCATTAAAGTCATCTCTCGCATTCAGAGTTGTTAAAGCATAGTTTAAAACAGTTGATATTTTATTTGCTCCCCCTCCACAAATCTAGAATTTGGTTTGTTCCAGAATTGCTTGAGATCTTAACACTAACCAGCTTTACAATGTGTGCATTGCTAAGGTATCACTGGAGCAAACCATTTTCACGAAAGCAGGGGACATATTAAAGTTTGTTGTGATTCAAATTGTGCTTATACAGCCTTCAAAGCTTATAAATTGTCATCATTGCTTTTCTACATGATACAGTAGAGTCATCTCTCGCATTCATTGTTGTTAAAGCATAGTATAAATCAATAGATATTTAATTTGCTCCCCCTCAAGAAATGTTTAATTTGGTTTGTTCCAGATGTCCTTGAGTTCTTCACTTTTAAACAGCTTTACAGAGTGTGAATTACTTGGATTACACTGGAGCATACCATTCTCAGCAAAGTAGGGGACATATTAAACTTTTTATTGATTTAAATTGAACTTTAACTGCCTTCAGACCTGATAGATTGTCATCAGTGCCTTTCTATATAATACATTACAGTCATCTCTCGCATTCAGAGTTGTTAAAACATATTTTAAATCATTTGATGTTTCATTTGCTCCCCCTCCACAAATGAGAAATTTGGTTTATTCCAGATTTGCTTGAGTAATTTACACTAACCAGCTTTACAAATTGTGCATTGTAAGGATAACACTGGAGCAAACCATTTTCACCAATGTAGGGGACATATTAAACTTTGTTGTGATTTAAATTGTGCTTATACAGCCTTCAGAACTAATAGATTGTCATCAGTCCTTTTCTACAAAATACATTAGAGTCATCACTCAATTCAGAGTTCTTAAAGCATGGTTTAAATAAATAAATACTTATTTTGCTCTCCCTCCACAAATGTATAATTTGGTTTGTCCCAGATTAGCTTGTGTGCTTCATACTAAACACCTTTACAGAGTGGGCATTGTAAAATATATCACTACAGCATAGAGAATTTTAATACAATTCAGTGTACAAATTTCATGAAATTTCAGTTTTATTTTAAATGAGGACCCAAATTGCAGTTCACCTTCTGGACATCTAACACATGTCTGGCAATTAAAAGGTTAATTAAATATGACAATAGATTAAGGGAAGTTGGATGAAAATGAGAGCGCAGAGCATTATAAAAAAAAAAAATCAAAAAACTTTTTCCTCTATACAAAAGGCACACAATTTGTTTTTTACAGACAAACTAATATTTTAGACTAATAATGTGTTTATGCAATCATTGATTAAACTTTTTTTTTTTTTTTTTTTTTTTTTTTTTTATAAAAAAATTATTTTTAAACTTAGAGATACTAAAATTACTTCCTGGCATTATTGTCTTATGGAAAACATATTGGAGTTCAAAACTTGTTCTCACTGTTTTCAACCTTAAAAAAGGGAAGGAAAGTGATTTTTTCTTTAAGTAATAATAGGTTTACAATATTTTCTATGGGAACAATGCATTCTGGGAGTACACTGGGGCATTCCATTTTCACCAAAGAAGGGGACACATTAAACCTTGTTTTGATTTAAATTGAGCCTTCACTACCTTCAAAGCTCATAAATTGTCACCAGTGCCTTTCTATGTAATTCATTAAAGTCATCTCTCGCATTCAGAGTTGTTAAAGCATAGTTTAAAACAGTTGATATTTTATTTGCTCCCCCTCCACAAATCTAGAATTTGGTTTGTTCCAGAATTGCTTGAGATCTTAACACTAACCAGCTTTACAATGTGTGCATTGCTAAGGTATCACTGGAGCAAACCATTTTCACGAAAGCAGGGGACATATTAAAGTTTGTTGTGATTCAAATTGTGCTTATACAGCCTTCAAAGCTTATAAATTGTCATCATTGCTTTTCTACATGATACAGTAGAGTCATCTCTCGCATTCATTGTTGTTAAAGCATAGTATAAATCAATAGATATTTAATTTGCTCCCCCTCAAGAAATGTTTAATTTGGTTTGTTCCAGATGTCCTTGAGTTCTTCACTTTTAAACAGCTTTACAGAGTGTGAATTACTTGGATTACACTGGAGCATACCATTCTCAGCAAAGTAGGGGACATATTAAACTTTTTATTGATTTAAATTGAACTTTAACTGCCTTCAGACCTGATAGATTGTCATCAGTGCCTTTCTATATAATACATTACAGTCATCTCTCGCATTCAGAGTTGTTAAAACATATTTTAAATCATTTGATGTTTCATTTGCTCCCCCTCCACAAATGAGAAATTTGGTTTATTCCAGATTTGCTTGAGTAATTTACACTAACCAGCTTTACAAATTGTGCATTGTAAGGATAACACTGGAGCAAACCATTTTCACCAAAGTAGGGGACATATTAAACTTTGTTGTGATTTAAATTGTGCTTATACAGCCTTCAGAACTAATAGATTGTCATCAGTCCTTTTCTACAAAATACATTAGAGTCATCACTCAATTCAGAGTTCTTAAAGCATGGTTTAAATAAATAAATACTTATTTTGCTCTCCCTCCACAAATGTATAATTTGGTTTGTCCCAGATTAGCTTGTGTGCTTCATACTAAACACCTTTACAGAGTGGGCATTGTAAAATATATCACTACAGCATAGAGAATTTTAATACAATATAGTGTACAAATTTCATGAAATTTCAGTTTTATTTTAAATGAGGACCCAAATTGCAGTTCACCTTCTGGACATCTAACACATGTCTGGCAATTAAAAGGTTAATTAAATATGACAATAGATTAAGGGAAGTTGGATGAAAATGAGAGCGCAGAGCATTATAAAAAAAAAAAATCAAAAAACTTTTTCCTCTATACAAAAGGCACACAATTTGTTTTTTACAGACAAACTAATATTTTAGACTAATAATGTGTTTATGCAATCATTGATTAAACTTTTTTTTTTTTTTTATAAAAAAATTATTTTTAACTTAGAGATACTAAAATTACTTCCTGGCATTATTGTCTTATGGAAAACATATTGGAGTTCAAAACTTGTTCTCACTGTTTTCAACCTTAAAAAAGGGAAGGAAAGTGATTTTTTCTTTTAGTAATAATAGGTTTACAATATTTTCTATGGGAAGAATGCATTCTGGGAGTACACTGGGGCATTCCATTTTCACCAAAGAAGGGGACACATTAAACCTTGTTTTGATTTAAATTGAGCCTTCACTACCTTCAAAGCTCATAAATTGTCACCAGTGCCTTTCTATGTAATTCATTAAAGTCATCTCTCGCATTCAGAGTTGTTAAAGCATAGTTTAAAACAGTTGATATTTTATTTGCTCCCCCTCCACAAATCTAGAATTTGGTTTGTTCCAGAATTGCTTGAGATCTTAACACTAACCAGCTTTACAATGTGTGCATTGCTAAGGTATCACTGGAGCAAACCATTTTCACGAAAGCAGGGGACATATTAAAGTTTGTTGTGATTCAAATTGTGCTTATACAGCCTTCAAAGCTTATAAATTGTCATCATTGCTTTTCTACATGATACAGTAGAGTCATCTCTCGCATTCATTGTTGTTAAAGCATAGTATAAATCAATAGATATTTAATTTGCTCCCCCTCAAGAAATGTTTAATTTGGTTTGTTCCAGATGTCCTTGAGTTCTTCACTTTTAAACAGCTTTACAGAGTGTGAATTACTTGGATTACACTGGAGCATACCATTCTCAGCAAAGTAGGGGACATATTAAACTTTTTATTGATTTAAATTGAACTTTAACTGCCTTCAGACCTGATAGATTGTCATCAGTGCCTTTCTATATAATACATTACAGTCATCTCTCGCATTCAGAGTTGTTAAAACATATTTTAAATCATTTGATGTTTCATTTGCTCCCCCTCCACAAATGAGAAATTTGGTTTATTCCAGATTTGCTTGAGTAATTCACACTAACCAGCTTTACAAATTGTGCATTGTAAGGATAACACTGGAGCAAACCATTTTCACCAAAGTAGGGGACATATTAAACTTTGTTGTGATTTAAATTGTGCTTATACAGCCTTCAGAACTAATAGATTGTTATCAGTCCTTTTCTACAAAATACATTACAGTCATCTCTCAATTCAGAGTTCTTAAAGCATGGTTTAAATAAATAAATACTTATTTTGCTCTCCCTCCACAAATGTATAATTTGGTTTGTCCCAGATTAGCTTGTGTGCTTCATACTAAACACCTTTACAGAGTGGGCATTGTAAAATATATCACTACAGCATAGAGAATTTTAATACAATTTAGTGTACAAATTTCATGAAATTTCAGTTTTATTTTAAATGAGGACCCAAATTCCAGTTCACCTTCTGGACATCTAACACATGTCTGGCAATTAAAAGGTTAATTAAATATGACAATAGATTAAGGGAAGTTGGATGAAAATGAGAGCGCAGAGCATTATAAAAAAAAAAAATCAAAAAACTTTTTCCTCTATACAAAAGGCACACAATTTGTTTTTTACAGACAAACTAATATTTTAGACTAATAATGTGTTTATGCAATCATTGATTAAACTTTTTTTTTTTTTTATAACAAAATTATTTTTAAACTTAGAGATACTAAAATTACTTCCTGGCATTATTGTCTTATGGAAAACATATTGGAGTTCAAAACTTGTTCTCACTGTTTTCAACCTTAAAAAAGAGAAGGAAATTGATTTTTTTATTTAAGTAATAATAGGTTTACAATATTTTCTATGGGAACAATGCATTCTGGGAGTACACTGCGGCATTCCATTTTCACCAAAGAAGGGGACACATTAAACCTTGTTTTGATTTAAATTGAGCCTTCACTACCTTCAAAGCTCATAAATTGTCACCAGTGCCTTTCTATGTAATTCATTAAAGTCATCTCTCGCATTCAGAGTTGTTAAAGCATAGTTTAAAACAGTTGATATTTTATTTGCTCCCCCTCCACAAATCTAGAATTTGGTTTGTTCCAGAATTGCTTGAGATCTTAACACTAACCAGCTTTACAATGTGTGCATTGCTAAGGTATCACTGGAGCAAACCATTTTCACAAAAGCAGGGGACATATTAAAGTTTGTTGTGATTCAAATTGTGCTTATACAGCCTTCAAAGCTTATAAATTGTCATCATTGCTTTTCTACATGATACAGTAGAGTCATCTCTCGCATTCATTGTTGTTAAAGCATAGTATAAATCAATAGATATTTAATTTGCTCCCCCTCAAGAAATGTTTAATTTGGTTTGTTCCAGATGTCCTTGAGTTCTTCACTTTTAAACAGCTTTACAGAGTGTGAATTACTTGGATTACACTGGAGCATACCATTCTCAGCAAAGTAGGGGACATATTAAACTTTTTATTGATTTAAATTGAACTTTAACTGCCTTCAGACCTGATAGATTGTCATCAGTGCCTTTCTATATAATACATTACAGTCATCTCTCGCATTCAGAGTTGTTAAAACATATTTTAAATCATTTGATGTTTCATTTGCTCCCCCTCCACAAATGAGAAATTTGGTTTATTCCAGATTTGCTTGAGTAATTCACACTAACCAGCTTTACAAATTGTGCATTGTAAGGATAACACTGGAGCAAACCATTTTCACCAAAGTAGGGGACATATTAAACTTTGTTGTGATTTAAATTGTGCTTATACAGCCTTCAGAACTAATAGATTGTCATCAGTCCTTTTCTACAAAATACATTAGAGTCATCACTCAATTCAGAGTTCTTAAAGCATGGTTTAAATAAATAAATACTTATTTTGCTCTCCCTCCACAAATGTATAATTTGGTTTGTCCCAGATTAGCTTGTGTGCTTCATACTAAACACCTTTACAGAGTGGGCATTGTAAAATATATCACTACAGCATAGAGAATTTTAATACAATTCAGTGTACAAATTTCATGAAATTTCAGTTTTATTTTAAATGAGGACCCAAATTGCAGTTCACCTTCTGGACATCTAACACATGTCTGGCAATTAAAAGGTTAATTAAATATGACAATAGATTAAGGGAAGTTGGATGAAAATGAGAGCGCAGAGCATTATAAAAAAAAAAAATCAAAAAACTTTTTCCTCTATACAAAAGGCACACAATTTGTTTTTTACAGACAAACTAATATTTTAGACTAATAATGTGTTTATGCAATCATTGATTAAACTTTTTTTTTTTTTTATAAAAAAATTATTTTTAAACTTAGAGATACTAAAATTACTTCCTGGCATTATTGTCTTATAGAAAACATATTGGAGTTCAAAACTTGTTCTCACTGTTTTCAACCTTAAAAAAGGGAAGGAAAGTGATTTTTTCTTTAAGTAATAATAGGTTTACAATATTTTCTATGGGAACAATGCATTCTGGGAGTACACTGGGGCATTCCATTTTCACCAAAGAAGGGGACACATTAAACCTTGTTTTGATTTAAATTGAGCCTTCACTACCTTCAAAGCTCATAAATTGTCACCAGTGCCTTTCTATGTAATTCATTAAAGTCATCTCTCGCATTCAGAGTTGTTAAAGCATAGTTTAAAACAGTTGATATTTTATTTGCTCCCCCTCCACAAATCTAGAATTTGGTTTGTTCCAGAATTGCTTGAGATCTTAACACTAACCAGCTTTACAATGTGTGCATTGCTAAGGTATCACTGGAGCAAACCATTTTCACGAAAGCAGGGGACATATTAAAGTTTGTTGTGATTCAAATTGTGCTTATACAGCCTTCAAAGCTTATAAATTGTCATCATTGCTTTTCTACATGATACAGTAGAGTCATCTCTCGCATTCATTGTTGTTAAAGCATAGTATAAATCAATAGATATTTAATTTGCTCCCCCTCAAGAAATGTTTAATTTGGTTTCTTCCAGATGTCCTTGAGTTCTTCACTTTTAAACAGCTTTACAGAGTGTGAATTACTTGGATTACACTGGAGCATACCATTCTCAGCAAAGTAGGGGACATATTAAACTTTTTATTGATTTAAATTGAACTTTAACTGCCTTCAGACCTGATAGATTGTCATCAGTGCCTTTCTATATAATACATTACAGTCATCTCTCGCATTCAGAGTTGTTAAAACATATTTTAAATCATTTGATGTTTCATTTGCTCCCCCTCCACAAATGAGAAATTTGGTTTATTCCAGATTTGCTTGAGTAATTCACACTAACCAGCTTTACAAATTGTGCATTGTAAGGATAACACTGGAGCAAACCATTTTCACCAAAGTAGGGGACATATTAAACTTTGTTGTGATTTAAATTGTGCTTATACAGCCTTCAGAACTAATAGATTGTCATCAGTCCTTTTCTACAAAATACATTAGAGTCATCACTCAATTCAGAGTTCTTAAAGCATGGTTTAAATAAATAAATACTTATTTTGCTCTCCCTCCACAAATGTATAATTTGGTTTGTCCCAGATTAGCTTGTGTGCTTCATACTAAACACCTTTACAGAGTGGGCATTGTAAAATATATCACTACAGCATAGAGAATTTTAATACAATTCAGTGTACAAATTTCATGAAATTTCAGTTTTATTTTAAATGAGGACCCAAATTGCAGTTCACCTTCTGGACATCTAACACATGTCTGGCAATTAAATGGTTAATTAAATATGACAATAGATTAAGGGAAGTTGGATGAAAATGAGAGCGCAGAGCATTAAAAAAAAAGAAATCAAAAAACTTTTTCCTCTATACAAAAGGCACACAATTTGTTTTTTATAGACAAACTAATATTTTAGACTAATAATGTGTTTATGCAATCATTGATTAAACTTTTTTTTTTTTTTATAAAAAAATTATTTTTAAACTTAGAGATACTAAAATTACTTCCTGGCATTATTGTCTTATGAAAAACATATTGGAGTTCAAAACTTGTTCTCACTGTTTTCAACCTTAAAAAAGGGAAGGAAAGTGATTTTTTCTTTAAGTAATAATAGGTTTACAATATTTTCTATGGGAACAATGCATTCTGGGAGTACACTGGGGCATTCCATTTTCACCAAAGAAGGGGACACATTAAACCTTGTTTTGATTTAAATTGAGCCTTCACTACCTTCAAAGCTCATAAATTGTCACCAGTGCCTTTCTATGTAATTCATTAAAGTCATCTCTCGCATTCAGAGTTGTTAAAGCATAGTTTAAAACAGTTGATATTTTATTTGCTCCCCCTCCACAAATCTAGAATTTGGTTTGTTCCAGAATTGCTTGAGATCTTAACACTAACCAGCTTTACAATGTGTGCATTGCTAAGGTATCACTGGAGCAAACCATTTTCACGAAAGCAGGGGACATATTAAAGTTTGTTGTGATTCAAATTGTGCTTATACAGCCTTCAAAGCTTATAAATTGTCATCATTGCTTTTCTACATGATACAGTAGAGTCATCTCTCGCATTCATTGTTGTTAAAGCATAGTATAAATCAATAGATATTTAATTTGCTCCCCCTCACGAAATGTTTAATTTGGTTTGTTCCAGATGTCGTTGAGTTCTTCACTTTTAAACAGCTTTACAGAGTGTGAATTACTTGGATTACACTGGAGCATACCATTCTCAGCAAAGTAGGGGACATATTAAACTTTTTATTGATTTAAATTGAACTTTAACTGACTTCAGACCTGATAGATTGTCATCAGTGCCTTTCTATATAATACATTACAGTCATCTCTCGCATTCAGAGTTGTTAAAACATATTTTAAATCATTTGATGTTTCATTTGCTCCCCCTCCACAAATGAGAAATTTGGTTTATTCCAGATTTGCTTGAGTAATTCACACTAACCAGCTTTACAAATTGTGCATTGTACGGATAACACTGGAGCAAACCATTTTCACCAAAGTAGGGGACATATTAAACTTTGTTGTGATTTAAATTGTGCTTATACAGCCTTCAGAACTAATAGATTGTCATCAGTCCTTTTCTACAAAATACATTAGAGTCATCACTCAATTCAGAGTTCTTAAAGCATGGTTTAAATAAATAAATACTTATTTTGCTCTCCCTCCACAAATGTATAATTTGGTTTGTCCCAGATTAGCTTGTGTGCTTCATACTAAACACCTTTACAGAGTGGGCATTGTAAAATATATCACTACAGCATAGAGAATTTTAATACAATTCAGTGTACAAATTTCATGAAATTTCAGTTTTATTTTAAATGAGGACCCAAATTGCAGTTCACCTTCTGGACATCTAACACATGTCTGGCAATTAAATGGTTAATTAAATATGACAATAGATTAAGGGAAGTTGGATGAAAATGAGAGCGCAGAGCATTATAAAAAAAAAAAATCAAAAAACTTTTTCCTCTATACAAAAGGCACACAATTTGTTTTTTACAGACAAACTAATATTTTAGACTAATAATGTGTTTATGCAATCATTGATTAAACTTTTTTTTTTTTTTATAAAATAATTATTTTTAAACTTAGAGATACTAAAATTACTTCCTGGCATTATTGTCTTATGGAAAACATATTGGAGTTCAAAACTTTTTCTCACTGTTTTCAACCTTAAAAAAGAGAAGGAAATTGATTTTTTTATTTAAGTAATAATAGGTTTACAATATTTTCTATGGGAACAATGCATTCTGGGAGTACACTGCGGCATTCCATTTTCACCAAAGAAGGGGACACATTAAACCTTGTTTTGATTTAAATTGAGCCTTCACTACCTTCAAAGCTCATAAATTGTCCCCAGTGCCTTTCTATGTAATTCATTAAAGTCATCTCTCGCATTCAGAGTTGTTAAAGCATAGTTTAAAACAGTTGATATTTTATTTGCTCCCCCTCCACAAATCTAGAATTTGGTTTGTTCCAGAATTGCTTGAGATCTTAACACTAACCAGCTTTACAATGTGTGCATTGCTAAGGTATCACTGGAGCAAACCACTTTCACGAAAGCAGGGGACATATTAAAGTTTGTTGTGATTCAAATTGTGCTTATACAGCCTTCAAACCTTATAAATTGTCATCATTGCTTTTCTACATGATACAGTAGAGTCATCTCTCGCATTCATTGTTGTTAAAGCATAGTATAAATCAATAGATATTTAATTTGCTCCCCCTCAAGAAATGTTTAATTTGGTTTGTTCCAGATGTCCTTGAGTTCTTCACTTTTAAACAGCTTTACACAGTGTGAATTACTTGGATTACACTGGAGCATACCATTCTCAGCAAAGTAGGGGACATATTAAACTTTTTATTGATTTAAATTGAACTTTAACTGCCTTCAGACCTGATAGATTGTCATCAGTGCCTTTCTATATAATA
Source organism: Rhinophrynus dorsalis (assembly GCA_037306005.1). Classification (NCBI taxonomy): domain Eukaryota; kingdom Metazoa; phylum Chordata; class Amphibia; order Anura; family Rhinophrynidae; genus Rhinophrynus; species Rhinophrynus dorsalis. The sequence continues at coordinate 338,670,595 of CM074723.1, read as the reverse complement.
CATTACAGTCATCTCTCGCATTCAGAGTTGTTAAAACATATTTTAAATCATTTGATGTTTCATTTGCTCCCCCTCCACAAATGAGAAATTTGGTTTATTCCAGATTTGCTTGAGTAATTCACACTAACCAGCTTTACAAATTGTGCATTGTAAGGATAACACTGGAGCAAACCATTTTCACCAAAGTAGGGGACATATTAAACTTTGTTGTGATTTAAATTGTGCTTATACAGCCTTCAGAACTAATAGATTGTCATCAGTCCTTTTCTACAAAATACATTAGAGTCATCACTCAATTCAGAGTTCTTAAAGCATGGTTTAAATAAATAAATACTTATTTTGCTCTCCCTCCACAAATGTATAATTTGGTTTGTCCCAGATTAGCTTGTGTGCTTCATACTAAACACCTTTACAGAGTGGGCATTGTAAAATATATCACTACAGCATAGAGAATTTTAATACAATTCAGTGTACAAATTTCATGAAATTTCAGTTTTATTTTAAATGAGGACCCAAATTGCAGTTCACCTTCTGGACATCTAACACATGTCTGGCAATTAAAAGGTTAATTAAATATGACAATAGATTAAGGGAAGTTGGATGAAAATGAGAGCGCAGAGCATTATAAAAAAAAAAAAAATCAAAAAACTTTTTCCTCTATACAAAAGGCACACAATTTGTTTTTTACAAACAAACTAATATTTTAGACTAATAATGTGTTTATGCAATCATTGATTAAACTTTTTTTTTTTTTATAAAAAAATTATTTTTAAACTTAGAGATACTAAAATTACTTCCTGGCATTATTGTCTTATGGAAAACATATTGGAGTTCAAAACTTGTTCTCACTTTTTTCAACCTTAAAAAAGGGAAGGAAAGTGATTTTTTCTTTAAGTAATAATAGGTTTACAATATTTTCTATGGGAACAATGCATTCTGGGAGTACACTGGGGCATTCCATTTTCACCAAAGAAGGGCACACATTAAACCTTGTTTTGATTTAAATTGAGCCTTCACTACCTTCAAAGCTCATAAATTGTCACCAGTGCCTTTCTATGTAATTCATTAAAGTCATCTCTCGCATTCAGAGATGTTAAAGCATAGTTTAAAACAGTTGATATTTTATTTGCTACCCCTCCACAAATCTAGAATTTGGTTTGTTCCAGAATTGCTTGAGATCTTAACACTAACCAGCTTTACAATGTGTGCATTGCTAAGGTATCACTGGAGCAAACCATTTTCACGAAAGCAGGGGACATATTAAAGTTTGTTGTGATTCAAATTGTGCTTATACAGCCTTCAAAGCTTATAAATTGTCATCATTGCTTTTCTACATGATACAGTAGAGTCATCTCTCGCATTCATTGTTGTTAAAGCATAGTATAAATCTATAGATATTTAATTTGCTCCCCCTCAAGAAATGTTTAATTTGGTTTGTTCCAGATGTCCTTGAGTTCTTCACTTTTAAACTGCTTTACAGAGTGTGAATTACTTGGATTACACTGGAGCATACCATTCTCAGCAAAGTAGGGGACATATTAAACTTTTTATTGATTTAAATTGAACTTTAACTGCCTTCAGACCTGATAGATTGTCATCAGTGCCTTTCTATATAATACATTACAGTCATCTCTCGCATTCAGAGTTGTTAAAACATATTTTAAATCTTTTGATGTTTCATTTGCTCCCCCTCCACAAATGAGAAATTTGGTTTATTCCAGATTTGCTTGAGTAATTCACACTAACCAGCTTTACAAATTGTGCATTGTAAGTATAACACTGGAGCAAACCATTTTCACCAAAGTAGGGGACATATTAAACTTTGTTGTGATTTAAATTGTGCTTATACAGCCTTCAGAACTAATAGATTGTCATCAGTCCTTTTCTACAAAATACATTAGAGTCATCTCTCAATTCAGAGTTCTTAAAGCATGGTTTAAATAAATAAATACTTATTTTGCTCTCCCTCCACAAATGTATAATTTGGTTTGTCCCAGATTAGCTTGTGTGCTTCATACTAAACACCTTTACAGAGTGGGCATTGTAAAATATATCACTACAGCATAGAGAATTTTAATACACTTCAGTGTACAAATTTCATGAAATTTCAGTTTTATTTTAAATGAGGACCCAAATTGCAGTTCACCTTCTGGACATCTAACACATGTCTGGCAATTAAATGGTTAATTAAATATGACAATAGATTAAGGGAAGTTGGATGAAAATGAGAGCGCAGAGTATTATAAAAAAAAAAATCAAAAAACTTTTTCCTCTATACAAAAGGCACACAATTTGTTTTTTACAAACTAATATTTTAGACTAATAATGTGTTTATGCAATCATTGATTAAACTTTTTTTTTTTTTTATAAAAAAATTATTTTTAAACTTAGAGATACTAAAATTACTTCCTGGCATTATTGTCTTATGGAAAACATATTGGAGTTCAAAACTTGTTCTCACTGTTTTCAACCTTAAAAAAGGGAAGGAAAGTGATTTTTTCTTTAAGTAATAATAGGTTTACAATATTTTCTATGGGAACAATGCATTCTGGGAGTACACTGGGGCATTCCATTTTCACCAAAGAAGGGGACACATTAAACCTTGTTTTGATTTAAATTGAGCCTTCACTACCTTCAAAGCTCATAAATTGTCACCAGTGCCTTTCTATGTAATTCATTAAAGTCATCTCTCGCATTCAGAGTTGTTAAAGCATAGTTTAAAACAGTTGATATTTTATTTGCTCCCCCTCCACAAATCTAGAATTTGGTTTGTTCCAGAATTGCTTGAGATCTTAACACTAACCAGCTTTACAATGTGTGCATTGCTAAGGTATCACTGGAGCAAACCATTTTCACGAAAGCAGGGGACATATTAAAGTTTGTTGTGATTCAAATTGTGCTTATACAGCCTTCAAAGCTTATAAATTGTCATCATTGCTTTTCTACATGATACAGTAGAGTCATCTCTCGCATTCATTGTTGTTAAAGCATAGTATAAATCAATAGATATTTAATTTGCTCCCCCTCAAGAAATGTTTAATTTGGTTTGTTCCAGATGTCCTTGAGTTCTTCACTTTTAAACAGCTTTACAGAGTGTGAATTACTTGGATTACACTGGAGCATAGCATTCTCAGCAAAGTAGGGGACATATTAAACTTTTTATTGATTTAAATTGAACTTTAACTGCCTTCAGACCTGATAGATTGTCATCAGTGCCTTTCTATATAATACATTACAGTCATCTCTCGCATTCAGAGTTGTTAAAACATATTTTAAATCATTTGATGTTTCATTTGCTCCCCCTCCACAAATGAGAAATTTGGTTTATTCCAGATTTGCTTGAGTAATTCACACTAACCAGCTTTACAAATTGTGCATTGTAAGGATAACACTGGAGCAAACCATTTTCACCAAAGTAGGGGACATATTAAACTTTGTTGTGATTTAAATTGTGCTTATACAGCCTTCAGAACTAATAGATTGTCATCAGTCCTTTTCTACAAAATACATTAGAGTCATCTCTCAATTCAGAGTTCTTAAAGCATGGTTTAAATAAATAAATACTTATTTTGCTCTCCCTCCACAAATGTATAATTTGGTTTGTCCCAGATTAGCTTGTGTGCTTCATACTAAACACCTTTACAGAGTGGGCATTGTAAAATATATCACTACAGCATAGAGAATTTTAATACACTTCAGTGTACAAATTTCATGAAATTTCAGTTTTATTTTAAATGAGGACCCAAATTGCAGTTCACCTTCTGGACATCTAACACATGTCTGGCAATTAAATGGTTAATTAAATATGACAATAGATTAAGGGAAGTTGGATGAAAATGAGAGCGCAGAGTATTATAAAAAAAAAAATCAAAAAACTTTTTCCTCTATACAAAAGGCACACAATTTGTTTTTTACAAACTAATATTTTAGACTAATAATGTGTTTATGCAATCATTGATTAAACTTTTTTTTTTTTTTATAAAAAAATTATTTTTAAACTTAGAGATACTAAAATTACTTCCTGGCATTATTGTCTTATGGAAAACATATTGGAGTTCAAAACTTGTTCTCACTGTTTTCAACCTTAAAAAAGGGAAGGAAAGTGATTTTTTCTTTAAGTAATAATAGGTTTACAATATTTTCTATGGGAACAATGCATTCTGGGAGTACACTGGGGCATTCCATTTTCACCAAAGAAGGGGACACATTAAACCTTGTTTTGATTTAAATTGAGCCTTCACTACCTTCAAAGCTCATAAATTGTCACCAGTGCCTTTCTATGTAATTCATTAAAGTCATCTCTCGCATTCAGAGTTCTTAAAGCATAGTTTAAAACAGTTGATATTTTATTTGCTCCCCCTCCACAAATCTAGAATTTGGTTTGTTCCAGAATTGCTTGAGATCTTAACACTAACCAGCTTTACAATGTGTGCATTGCTAAGGTATCACTGGAGCAAACCATTTTCACGAAAGCAGGGGACATATTAAAGTTTGTTGTGATTCAAATTGTGCTTATACAGCCTTCAAAGCTTATAAATTGTCATCATTGCTTTTCTACATGATACAGTAGAGTCATCTCTCGCATTCATTGTTGTTAAAGCATAGTATAAATCAATAGATATTTAATTTGCTCCCCCTCAAGAAATGTTTAATTTGGTTTGTTCCAGATGTCCTTGAGTTCTTCACTTTTAAACAGCTTTACAGAGTGTGAATTACTTGGATTACACTGGAGCATACCATTCTCAGCAAAGTAGGGGACATATTAAACTTTTTATTGATTTAAATTGAACTTTAACTGCCTTCAGACCTGATAGATTGTCATCAGTGCCTTTCTATATAATACATTACAGTCATCTCTCGCATTTAGAGTTGTTAAAACATATTTTAAATCATTTGATGTTTCATTTGCTCCCCCTCCACAAATGAGAAATTTGGTTTATTCCAGATTTGCTTGAGTAATTCACACTAACCAGCTTTACAAATTGTGCATTGTAAGGATAACACTGGAGCAAACCATTTTCACCAAAGTAGGGGACATATTAAACTTTGTTGTGATTTAAATTGTGCTTATACAGCCTTCAGAACTAATAGATTGTCATCAGTCCTTTTCTACAAAATACATTAGAGTCATCACTCAATTCAGAGTTCTTAAAGCATGGTTTAAATAAATAAATACTTATTTTGCTCTCCCTCCACAAATGTATAATTTGGTTTGTCCCAGATTAGCTTGTGTGCTTCATACTAAACACCTTTACAGAGTGGGCATTGTAAAATATATCACTACAGCATAGAGAATTTTAATACACTTCAGTGTACAAATTTCATGAAATTTCAGTTTTATTTTAAATGAGGACCCAAATTGCAGTTCACCTTCTGGACATCTAACACATGTCTGGCAATTAAATGGTTAATTAAATATGACAATAGATTAAGGGAAGTTGGATGAAAATGAGAGCGCAGAGTATTATAAAAAAAAAATCAAAAAACTTTTTCCTCTATACAAAAGGCACACAATTTGTTTTTTACAAACTAATATTTTAGACTAATAATGTGTTTATGCAATCATTGATTAAACTTTTTTTTTTTTTTATAAAAAAATTATTTTTAAACTTAGAGATACTAAAATTACTTCCTGGCATTATTGTCTTATGGAAAACATATTGGAGTTCAAAACTTGTTCTCACTGTTTTCAACCTTAAAAAAGGGAAGGAAAGTGATTTTTTCTTTAAGTAATAATAGGTTTACAATATTTTCTATGGGAACAATGCATTCTGGGAGTACACTGGGGCATTCCATTTTCACCAAAGAAGGGGACACATTAAACCTTGTTTTGATTTAAATTGAGCCTTCACTACCTTCAAAGCTCATAAATTGTCACCAGTGCCTTTCTATGTAATTCATTAAAGTCATCTCTCGCATTCAGAGTTGTTAAAGCATAGTTTAAAACAGTTGATATTTTATTTGCTCCCCCTCCACAAATCTAGAATTTGGTTTGTTCCAGAATTGCTTGAGATCTTAACACTAACCAGCTTTACAATGTGTGCATTGCTAAGGTATCACTGGAGCAAACCATTTTCACGAAAGCAGGGGACATATTAAAGTTTGTTGTGATTCAAATTGTGCTTATACAGCCTTCAAAGCTTATAAATTGTCATCATTGCTTTTCTACATGATACAGTAGAGTCATCTCTCGCATTCATTGTTGTTAAAGCATAGTATAAATCAATAGATATTTAATTTGCTCCCCCTCAAGAAATGTTTAATTTGGTTTGTTCCAGATGTCCTTGAGTTCTTCACTTTTAAACAGCTTTACAGAGTGTGAATTACTTGGATTACACTGGAGCATACCATTCTCAGCAAAGTAGAGGACATATTAAACTTTTTATTGATTTAAATTGAACTTTAACTGCCTTCAGACCTGATAGATTGTCATCAGTGCCTTTCTATATAATACATTACAGTCATCTCTCGCATTCAGAGTTGTTAAAACATATTTTAAATCATTTGATGTTTCATTTGCTCCCCCTCCACAAATGAGAAATTTGGTTTATTCCAGATTTGCTTGAGTAATTCACACTAACCAGCTTTACAAATTGTGCATTGTAAGGATAACACTGGAGCAAACCATTTTCACCAAAGTAGGGGACATATTAAACTTTGTTGTGATTTAAATTGTGCTTATACAACCTTCAGAACTAATAGATTGTCATCAGTCCTTTTCTACAAAATACATTAGAGTCATCTCTCAATTCAGAGTTCTTAAAGCATGGTTTAAATAAATAAATACTTATTTTGCTCTCCCTCCACAAATGTATAATTTGGTTTGTCCCAGATTAGCTTGTGTGCTTCATACTAAACACCTTTACAGAGTGGGCATTGTAAAATATATCACTACAGCATAGAGAATTTTAATACACTTCAGTGTACAAATTTCATGAAATTTCAGTTTTATTTTAAATGAGGACCCAAATTGCAGTTCACCTTCTGGACATCTAACACATGTCTGGCAATTAAATGGTTAATTAAATATGACAATAGATTAAGGGAAGTTGGATGAAAATGAGAGCGCAGAGTATTATAAAAAAAAAATCAAAAAACTTTTTCCTCTATACAAAAGGCACACAATTTGTTTTTTACAAACTAATATTTTAGACTAATAATGTGTTTATGCAATCATTGATTAAACTTTTTTTTTTTTTATAAAAAAATTATTTTTAAACTTAGAGATACTAAAATTACTTCCTGGCATTATTGTCTTATGGAAAACATATTGGAGTTCAAAACTTGTTCTCACTGTTTTCAACCTTAAAAAAGGGAAGGAAAGTGATTTTTTCTTTAAGTAA